>CM059832.1:8978169-11378169 GCA_030444775.1 Atalantia buxifolia
TTTGAAAATAAATGCATTGCATGTCATGCATGCATTACGTGAGTGTAATACAATAAAAGTGCTCAAGAATCTCTCAAGAAAAAGATTTAGAGAGTAAATGATAAAGAAGCATAGAAAAAAAATGTGTTAAACTCATCAACAAAATTCCAAATTGAGATGGTATGTGTTAAAATTTTTATGGATGAATGTACATATGATATAGTAGTTTGGCTCGCATAAGATTTTCTCACATAATTTGAAATAAAATAGTTTCTAGAGTATTATATTACGGTAGGGGGGCAACGTAACTCCCAAATAATATGCTATGATATTGAATCTCAAAGGATGTAGTTTGTTGATTTTTAACTTTCATATTCCTAAATTAATAATTTTTTTTAATGAATTAACTGTTTTGAAAATTACAGGTCAATAGTATCAAACTATCAATTGACATCTAAACACTAAGATATTACATAAACTCTTGTGAGTGGCACTAATCATTTGTATAAGGTTACTTTTGGGTCTTATAATTTATGAGTTAAGGATCCATGAATTAATACCCCTACGTAGATATTGTTAACTTTTTTACTTTCCAGTTATCCTGTTCTTTCATGTTTTGTTGAGGACATTTAAAAAAAAAAAAAGTGATATTGATGTAGAAAGCTAATTAGGATCAAGCAAACAAGACATACAGACAGTATACGTGATTGAAATAATTCCTTGGATGAATTAGCATTTAAGCTTGAATGTTATAATTTCCGAAAAAAAATAGGTTAATTTAATCAAAAGAAAATATAAACTGACTATGATTTTCAATGGGCAATGGGGATTAGGTATGAAGCGTGGGTAATGCTGTCACGAGGCCGGCCCTTTAAATAATAGTAACCAAATTAAATTTCAATTGAGAACCCGCCTAAATATTTTAAAAAAAGAATTGAAAAATTCATGCCCCACTGTCTTCGGCTAAAAAAAATAAAAAATAAATTAAAAACATAAAGAAATATTCCCATATAAAAAAAATGAGACTTGACAACAAAGCCAAGCGCAAGCATTCCATAAAGAAGAAGAAGCAACATGCTGGCATGCATATACTACTACTAACACAATTAATACCTTATCTGTAAAGGCTAGCGGCTCCACAGGTTTTTATTTTATAAAGGAAAAAAAAAAGGGCAAAAAAGCAAAGATTGAAAAAGTCGTCAGAATCAATGTAATTGTTTTGGAGATGGGTAAGGAAAAGAGAAAAAGCCTAAACAGCCGCTGAACATAAAATTTACATTGAAATTACAGTCACATTAACCTCTCAACATTACAACTCCATCACTACAACACTCACTCCCTAACACATTAATTTTAAAATAAAATAAAATAAAAATAAGACCATCAATTAGTAAAAACTAACACACCTAAAAAAGAACCTAATTTAATTAACTAAATCAAATCCCGTTCTCTTCCTTTCTTCTTCATCAGCTTAATTTCAGTCAACCAGCTACCGGCGCCACAGCTGGCTTCACCTTAGGCGGCCGGCCCCTCCCTCTAGGCGCTCCAGTAGCTGGAGCCGAAGCAGAAGAAGCCGCGGCTGAGGCGGGAGCCGGACCCGGCGCAGTCTTAGCCTTCTTAGGAGGTCTGCCACGTGGCCTCCCACTCCCACCCGAACTCTTCTTCTTAGACGCAGCCGGCGGCGCGAATGGATCTCTCGGCTTCGGCGGACGTCCACGCGGCCTCGGCGGCGACAACACCGTCCCAGGCGGCAACGGATCCTTCGGCTTCGGCGGCCGGCCACGTCCTCTCTTAGGCGGCGCGTTGGGGTCGGGCTTCATGTAGTTGTTTTTGACCATCACGAGCTCTCCGCTCTGCTTCATTTTGTTTAAGTGGTGAGCAAGTAAAGTAGTGTGAGCCGGCGGCAGATCCGGGTAAGCCAACTCCATTTGCTTCGAGATCTCCGCCTTAGACGACCCCGCCTTCTCGTTCAATGCTTCGATGGCCGCCATGATCATCTTTAAAAGAGAAAAAAATAAGCAAATTAAAGAATTAAGAACACGTTCAACAGAAACTGGAGTCAACAAAATTAAACAAACAACTCATAACTACCTCCGGATATTGCGGGAGAGTAGAAGGAAGCTGTTGATGTTGAGCTGTTTGATGTAGCTGTTGTTGTGTTTGCAGAGCTGGTTGCTGTATCGCAAACTCGGTGGAAGCCATTGTTGGTGGGGGAGCGGAGGTGAAGGGGGACTGTTGGAGTGCGAGAAGACGGTGAAGTGAGGGGATTTAAAAGAAGAAGAGAGAGTGGTTTTCTTGAGGTTCGGATTCAAGGCGAAGAGTGGTTTGGATGGTTGATCTGACGGCTGGGGGCTATGAGATTGTGTTCAGATCTGACGGTTATGGTTGGTTTGAAGTATGATCACTCGGATTGATGACGTGGATTCGGACAGGGATGGGATTTTGGGGATTGTTTTTGAGATTTGACTGTTTTGGACATTTTTTCCCGAATCGATCCCTTATCAGCAACGCTTCGAAAAATTTAATTGGCAGTGTTTACGTGTGGAGCGGACGTTGTTCCTTCTCCACGTGTTCCTTTGCCATTAGCTTTTCGGGAAGAGAGAACAAAATATGGCTTTTCTTTGACCTACTAGGATCTCGACACCGCATCGGGAGCACGTGGGAGTGGATCATCTGATTTTCGAATTTGAGGACCCAGATCCAGCATCCAAGTGCGGAGAGGCGCAGGGCCCCACATTTTGGACCGGGTATGAGGAGGAACGAGAGCTATTATCTTCTGTTTCGAAGGAGTACGTTAAATCGTGGAGTACCGTGATGTGTGTCCGCACTGTTTCGAGAATTCAAGGAAAAAATTGACTTCGGCGTTGACTTTCTTCGTGGTACAGTACTCTTATCCATAAGCCACAACAGCCCGCTCCTTAAAATTCAAAGTCTTCTGACCGTACAATCATTTAAATCTGGACGATGTATTGTTTTGTGCATCCATTGACTCCGGGGTCCCTTCGTCTTTCACAGTTGCAGAGAGTATACCGTATTCACTGAGCTTTCGCAATTACAATTAAAATTACATAAATAATCCACTTAATCACGATAAATGTTTGCTTGTCTATATTATATTTATTTTTTGGCCATGTGATGAATTTATTTTATTATCTGTGCTGAAAAATTATAAAAAGAAGATGGTGTATTGGCGTTCTAATTCAAATCTAATCTCAAAAATTTTTTATTTGATTGTTTAGATTCTTTAAAAAAAAAAAGATAATTACAAAAGAGTCATATTATTATGTACGGATGATGTAATCTTCGCAATTAGTAGACAATCAAGAGTAAAACGCAAGGTACGTATTCACCTACTTTCTTTTTACAACAAACATTGAGAAATGTTAATGAAATTGAAGCTCATAAATTCTGATGAAATTTATTAAAAGCTAGGTACTTAACTAACTAATACAACAAATATGTATGGTAAAATGAAGTTGTTCTTAAAATTAAAGATTTAAAGAAATCTCGCTTATTTGAATTGTGATACAAATTTAGCCATACGATAATTTTGAAAGTTTTCAGTGCACATTTTTCAAGAGTAATAATGTTATATAATTGAGAAACATTCTATGTATCTTAGATAATGTGACATCTAATGTATTATTTGTTCACAGGTGGTATGAGATTATCAAATTAATGATATTAAAAAAAAAAGTCAACTAACACGAAGCATATGGTAAAAATCAATTGGTAACACATCACTCTAAATATAAATTATGTATTTTGGAATGTATTTGTGTCCTAGTGAGGCAATCGACCTTATTGGAAAATAAAATATTTAAATTCAAGTTAATTTTTGGAATAATTATTTTTTAGTGGGGGAAATTATATAAAGAAATTAACAAAATAAATTTTCTCCTCTCTCAAATCTCAAGCACATGGTTCACACCACTCTTTTGTCTATTAAAAACATAGATTCGTCTCAATCCAACTCTTACTTCTCACCCTTATCAACACAATCCTCTTTTACTTCATCAAAATTCTTCTTTTTTCTTTGCCCCAACAAATTAATTTTCTATATACTCCCCTGTGTGTATCCAATTAAATATGTAGAGTGTTGTTGTTATAAATTTTTGCTCGACATGTAATAACTAACTTTTTGTTTCAAATACCCTTATATATTAAGCTTTGTGGACCGTTTCTTCTTGATATGTGTATTTCTATTATCAAAAGTTCTACAAAAGAAATGAAATTGTCAAAGGATGTCAGGGTTGCCGGCAATAATCCTTCTACGCTCAAGTCAGCCTTTTGAATTTAATTTTAGAGAGAGAATTTAAAGAAAGAAGGAAATCATTTCTTTACCCATTTTTTTTCTCTTGTCCTTATGTGTGAGAAATTATGACTTTTATATAGGTACTTTGATCCATGAGGTAGAGGCATCATCATGACATGTGGCATTGTCCATAACAATCATACATAAAGGCACCTGTCATTATATGTCAAAGTTTGTTCACGACAAGTCTTTTTCGAACACCTATCCTAATTTCGAGCTTTTGACCTTTATTGGGCTTGAGCACTTTGGTTTCATGATGGTTTCTCATAAAGAGTTTACAACCTTTATAGAATCTTACTTTCAAGTAGTTTCAGTATTTGCTGAATATCTAGGTCGTTCTTTATAAAAAATAGACCTAAGTCTATTTTTTATAAAGAATGGACCTAGGTCACTCTTTGTAAAAACATACATTTGATTTACACCTTTGACACTTTATCAAAGACTCCCTCTTTGGACATCTTATTTAAAATGGACATAGGCCACATTTTGTGGAAAATGAACCTAGGTCGAACTTTGTAGAAACACGCCTTTGGCATTTTATCGAGAACTTGCCCTTTAGGTGTTCTACTTAAAATGGTCCTAGGTCCTTAGAAATAATGGATTTAGATAGCTATTTATAAAACAATCGACCTAGGTCTTTTTTTTTTTTTTATAGAGAATAGATCTAGGTCACTTTTTGAGAAATACGCCTTTGGCTTTTTGTTGAAGGCTCACTCTTTGAGCATTTTACTTAAAACGAACTTAGGTCATTCTTTATAAAGAGTGGAACTAGGTCGCACTTTGTAGAAAATGGCATAGGTCATTCTTCATAAAAAAATAGATCTAGGTTATTCTTCGTAGAAACACGCCTTTAGTGTTTTGCTGAAGACTTGCCCTTTGGATGTTTTACTTATAATGGACCTAGGTATAGAAACAGATTTAAGTCACTCTTTGCAGAGAATAGACCTAGGCCATTCTTTATAAATAATGGACTTAGGTAACTCTTCGTAGAAACATGCCTTTGGAGTTTTAGTCTTTCTTAATAGAAACACGCCTTTGGCATTTTGGTCTCTCTTCATAGAAACAGGCCTTTGGCAGTTTGTCGAAAACTTGTCCTTTGAGCGTTTTACTTAGAATGGATCTAAATATTTCTTTATAAAGAATGAACATAGGTTTCTTTTCATAGAAAATGGATCTAGAAGACTCTTTGTAGAAACACACTTTTGCATTTTGTCAAAGACCTACCTTGTGTGGGCTTTTTGGGCTTATTCTAATTTAGTACAACAAGTATAATTGATTTTCAAACATGAGGGATGTCACATTAAACTGAAACAAGTATATGATATATGATGTGCAACAAATTAATGTTTTTAACTATTCATAACAATAATTTACAAATCTTAATTCAAATTTTTTGGGTTGATAAAAAATGAAAAAAATTTGTTTGAGACCATTGACCACTATAGGAATTGTAATTTTCATTAAAATCTTACTTGATATAGCACTGTATAATATAAATATTTCATTTTGGTCCAAAAATATCCATACATGGTGGACATGTTGAGTGTTGGGGGTGGGCACTATCCGACTTGATTCGATTTAGGCTCAGAACTGAACCGAACTTAAACCAATTAATTCATGATTTTATGAACCATTGAACCGAATTTAACCAAAATAATTTGGTCTGGTTTGGGCTTATGGTTCGATTTTGTTTTATTTTAATTCGAGTAATTTTTCCCTATATATTTAATAAAAAAAAGAGATAATAGTAACATATTATTACTACATCAACAATCTTGAGTCTATAAATCATAAACAATAAATAATATAATAAAGTCCAACAATAAATCAATAATCTAAAAATCCACTATAAATCACAAAAGAAACTTCAAAATTCTAATGTCAATGAGTACTTTCCCAATCAATATTTATTGATCTTTCAACTTCTAGGTCCACAATATTTACATTATCTCTCAAAGTAATCCATTAGTCAAAGCACCAACAATTAAGCAAAATAAAATAGAGTGTATACTATTATATTGATAATCACATGTATTAACTAATAGATAAAAGCGCCAGCTTCATTATCTAAATGTTCTTTATGTTGAATTAAAGTCTTAATATAGAACACCAAAATGATCCACAATTGTTAATTTACAATGTTCTACATGAACGAAACTTAAGCAAATCAAAAGTGTGCAAGCTACTTAAAATAAACTTAAATTTAAATTTTACAAAACATACCTTCTGAAAGTTGATCCATAAATTCATTTTCTAGAACTAATTGATTAAGGTTCATTGTCATATCTAAGAAAAGAGAAGACTACCAATTTTATGTCAATATCAATGCTTTAACTATACCAAGAGTTAAAGAACTTGTATATTGATCTAGTTTAGGCTAAGATTTTCAATTTTTAATTTGCATAAATTCTATTTTTAATTTTTTTTAAACTGTTTGGTCCAGGCGGTTTGATTCGATCTTAAACCCAATCAAACAAAACCCAATTAGTTTAGAGATTTATGAACCATTTGGTTTTTGTGAAACATTTGGTTCAGTTTGCTTCAAGTTGAACCCAACTAAATGCCCAATCCTATTGACGGCTAATAGTTTCAATTGTATTAGTGATAACTAATAACTTCAATAGGTGAGATTCTACAGCACATTGGTATTACACTCAATTAATGCATGTATGTTATTTGTGCATTTGTTTTGAAAAATTACCACATAATTGGTAGTTATATTTAATTAAACTACATATCATACTTGTATTAATTGAGTGTAGTATCTCTGATGTACCATAAAATTTCTCCTTAACAGACAAGTGGTGATGGTTATTAGTGGTGGTTGCTTTAAAATTATGTAATATCTTAAAAATAAAAGTAATTGCTAAATTATTTATCAATTACGAGCACAACAATATAGAAAGAAAGAGAGAAAAAACAAGTTAGAGACACAATGTCTAGATAAAAACTTTATTCAATATCAAATATATATAAATAAAAAGTAAAGGTCTCTTTAATACAACCATAAAATAGTAAGTAATATGTTATAATTATGTGAGATAATAATCATCAAATTAGGGAGATAATGAGAGTTATAAGAAGGTTAAAAGTTGTTTGTAGGGAGACAAAAGACTGCTTTAATAAACATCCACATAAATTAGAATTATTTCATAATAGTTATAACATTTTATTTTAGGGCAAAACTATGTTGCAACATGCGTTTGATACCCCTTTCTTTTGTCTTTTTCAAGGTTAATTATAATAGTGTCCTGTTATTTGTTATAAAAATAAAAATGATAAATTTTTTTAAAGTTTTACGCATTAGTACTTCACCTACATAGCCAAAACAGCCGCTGAACCACCACGAAAATCCGCCTCTCCATTCGCTGCAATCCGCCGCGATTCACAGCTTCCACCACTACTAATTCGTCCACCATCATCAACTCTTTCTTTTCAACCTACTCACGCTGCCAACCCCCGGCCGAATCGCCGAAAACCGAAACCAACCTCCACCCGCTACTTTAACTCAACTTTTCGATCAAATCACAACGATTTGAGACAAACCACCACCATCATCACACTCAGCACCATCAAATCTTCCAGATCCACCTATCTTAGGCCAATTTTTTTATCGCCGACGCCGACAACACCAACTTTTGCCTATTTATAATTTTGCCCCTTTACTTTTTTATAATTATACTGTCACTTATAACTTTCTGCTCTTTAAAAAAAAACCCAAAAACCAAACAAACTTATAAAAAATAAATAAATTAGAATTTACTAGGAATTATAATATTTGGGTCAATTTAGAATTTAATATTTTATTAGAATTTATCTTATTTTATTAAGATTACTTAAATCATATTTGTAATTCTAATCTAATTAGGATTTTAGATTATTTGTCTTATTTGAGAAAAACTAGGATTAAGTTAGCTACTATTATATATATAGGCTTGTTATTCTTAATTTATGATAATATACACAAGCTTCTCATTAATAATATTCAATTTTTTTCTCAATCAAGATATCTTCTCTTTGGTCAAGCCTCTTTCTTGAGTTTTCAAGACGTATGCTAGAACGAAATCTAGTATCGCTTCCGCCCTGCATCAAAACGTCATCTAATCATAGGGTCTTGTTATAGTTGTTTGCATTGGAATGCTCATTTATCGCCGGCATATCTATTTATCCGCCAACATTGCCACCATTACATTAATCGGAGAATTATGAATACGTTGATAGTTTTTATTTTTCTGCTCACTCACTTCTATTTCTTAGTGATGATACTATCATTATTGTCATTGATGGTGCAATAATTTTTAGCAATATTATTTTGATTTTTCATTTGATTTACAAATCTTAAATATTAAATATAATAATCAATTTTATTCTCATACACTTAAATATTACTAATATTTAAGTTCATGGATGGATATTGAATAAATCAAATCCGAAGTGTTTTAGATGGATATTATCCAATCTATTTGGATAAGATACTTAGACATCCAACTTGAATGGATTTGTTTGCTCTTTCTAGCTGTTAACTCGATTAATAATTGTATTGGGTTTGGTTTTAAAACTCCTAATATGATAACTGATTCATGACACAATTAATTATATTAATTGACTTCTATTTAAATTGATAGATATGTGTTGAATTACATCCATGTGTGATGTTAGCAAGAAAGAAGAAAGAATAGAAAATACTTATTTTTAGTTTACTTTTCTAAAGAAATATTTAAATTATTTTCAAATAGAGTAATTGTTTAGAATTTTTTATCATTCTCTTAGGTAAGTTAATGACTATTTAAATAGTTGGGGTGGAGTAACAAATTCCAATTTATTTAAGTGTTCATTAAATTATTATTATTTATTTAAGGACAAAAACTCATTGTTAAAAAAAAAGATTTTACAAGTTCATAAACTATCATTTTATTATTATTTGTAAATTAACATATATTTACTATGTAATTAAATAATTGATAGTATGTTTAATAAATATTATGTTACAAAAAAAAATTAACTACATAGAATATGAAATTAATTTATTTTTTTATTTTGTATATTTCATCTACTTGAGATAATAAAATGTCTTGTGTTGAAAAAAAAAATTATGGGTTTTGAACCTTATTCACATAGGTGAGAGGAAATTGGTTGCCATTATGTTAAATTAAAAAAAAGATCATATTTATACTTATCATTAATTATGGTTAGTAAATAATATATATAGTTTAACTATATAATAAAGTAGTTAATTTATTAATTTAAATAAATATTAATAAATGTAAGAATAAATCATTTAATTAGAAACCTAGTTCAATAGAGTTAAAAAGAAGAGAATATTATGGACTTATATGTTATAATTTCAAAACTTTTGATTTTTTTTATTTTGTATGAACAATAAGGGTCTTTAGTGTTAATAACCCAATAATCACATCTCAGCCATTATGCAATTCTTACGTTAAATCCAACGATAGATTTGAAAAAGACAAAAAATAAGATACCAAACCCCACAGAAATTGTAGCTGGACCCTTTATTTTATTGTTGTAGCATATATAAGTATCTTATTTATAAAATGCTATTTTAGTAAAGTACTTAATTTTATTGGTACAAAGTCAAGTTTAATTTTTTCTAAAATAATTTGTTACTTCAATTTTTTAATAATTTCTTAATAGGAAAGTCTTTTGTAAAAGAGATACCACGTACACAAATTCTTTTGTATATAAAATAGTATGTGATTCAAGCGTTGATTAGATGAAAATAAAAAATGTAAATATAATTGCTGAAAATAATCATGTGGGTCTGTGATCCTCATCTAGGCAACACTAAATGAACATTATGCTTTTACACACTTGAGATTAATTTTTGTTTTGCCGTGTTTCCTTTTGGCATGTCTAGAGAAGATGTAAAGTGCTTTGGATGGCTTCTAATTTCATCAAAAAAATGACCTTTGAGGATTTGAGGCGTGTTCTTAAATTTTTGCGTTTTTAAAATGAAGGATCTTTCATCATAATTTAGTGGTGAGCTTTTGCTTTCAATATTTTTACGGAAAATTCAAACTTTTATATAAATATCTCTCTAAATATTAATGGAAATTAATTTCTTAGTTGGTTTTTATTTGGTGCTTTCCATTTGAAAAAAAAAAAAAAACCAAAGAAGTTCTTGTTAAAGGTAATTACTCTACACACACATGTTTGGTGCTTTTCTTTTTTAAACCTATTTACATTCATTAAATTATTTGAACCTTCATTTCAAAAAGTAATTTTAAGAGAAATTATCAGCCATATACCCTTAAATAATATCCGTATCAAACGTGTGGGAACACTTTTTAAGTGTATCACTCGTATACTCTAAGTTGACAAAACACTTCTACCGTCCACCAATCCGTTAACTTCTATTAGAAAGTTAACGAAATTGTGGCAAATTGACTATTTGGCCCTTGAAACTCAAAATGAGGTAAAAAGATAAATTTACCCCAAAAACTAACGTAAATTTTCAATACACAAATTTTTTTTTTATTAACAATGCATTTTTTATTAAAAAATAAATTATTAATGGTACATATTATTAACACTTATCCATAAAAAAATCCATATTATACCATAAATAATTATTAACAACATATTATACCATAAAAATTTAGGTTAAATTTTGGAGAAGTAGATTCGATTGTAAAATAGTTTTTTTAAACAATCATTAACAATTATCCAATAAATAAAAATGACATATTATTTTTATCAATATATATCATATGACATGTCATTTGTTACTAGGTAAATGGAATGACATGTCCTTTTTTAAAAAGACTAGATTACCCTTATGATGTCAGCGGTTGCAAACGGCAGTTAACGGATTGGTGGACGGCAGAAGTGTTTTGTCAAATTAAGGTATACGAGTAATACACTTGAAAAGTATTTACACACATTTGATACGGGTGTCATTTAAAAGTATATGGCTAATAATTTCCCTAATTTTAAAAAAGGTTGATCGGTTTGTTGAAAATTTCATCCGAACTTAATCCAAACTCTTAATCCGATCCGATCCAGGTCAAAATCTCAGGTTAAATTCGGTTTGGCTCAGGTTTGGATAATATAACGTTCGGGTCGGGAAATTACTAATTTAATAATACATATTACACATATTATTAACTAATTAAGTAATTATCAATTTAACATATAATATATAATGTATTATCCAATAGATTTTACTACTTTTTAATCCAAGGGTTAGACCACAACGAGACAAAAGAAGGGGTACCTTCCAACGGGTGGAAGGTAGTTTCGGCCTTTTAAAAATGAAAATATGTTAACCAAAATCAAGTAGATATACATACAAGACGAGTAAATTTGTTAATGTTTTGCTAATTCTTGAAAATTTCATCGATTTGATTTTATTTTAATGATCTTGACGGATTGAATTGAATTTGTGAATTAGAAATAAATAAATTAAATATTTTTAAAGTATAAAACTATTTAAATTAACAATAATATTAAAAATTCTAATATTTAATTCTCAATGTGATGTATTACTCATTTATTGGAAAGTATTTTTTATTACTTGTAAAATTATTACCACTACCTAATACATGAATGGCGTATATTTTAGAATTTAAATTAAGACTTAAATGTTATAATAGCTATCCTCTATATAAGACTAATTACACAATTTTTCAAACAATTATGCATGTTTTCGATTAAAATCCCGGCTCTCATATGAAATAAGTTAGATTTCATTAACCTCGGACCTTGACAAGTGATTTCGAAAACACTTGTTTTGGTTGGCCAATCTGGGAGAGATAAGCGGGCAAGTTAAATTTAATGAGCAATTTCAACAAATAATTTAGGACAAAATTAAATTGTTTAAAAAAAACGTTTTTAATAATTTCGTTTTATCCAATGAAAAGCGAGCAACAAGAGAATCGATATGGTAACCGCGGGAACCGCTCTTCTCCGATCTTCTTACAATTACGTGAGGCTTTAAATTGCCCAATAGCATGTTCGTCATCCTATTCTCACTCACTCCGTAGAACAATGAAATGAAAAAAATAAAATAAAATGAAAAAATAAAAAGAAAAATGTAAAAGAAAAAAAAAAGCATAAACAGCATCATACACGCGTCCCTTCCTTATTTCTCCAGCTGTCTTTTTCCACATCCTATAAAAGGCAGTTAGCTTCACTCAGCTATTTTCCAAACCCGAATCCGCTGGGAGTACAGTCCAATATCCGAAATCAATCGAATTCACGAAATGGTGATGTTCAACGTTACGCGAAAGGAAACCGCGCCTATCGACGGCCAGAAGCCTGGAACTTCTGGCCTCCGTAAGAAGGTTTACTCTTTTGGTTGATTCCTGATTATTGATTTTGTGTCGGATCTATCGTTATTTTTTATGATTTCCGAAATCAATTTGTTAATCTAATCGAATCTGATTAACGGTTACGATCAGTTGATTTCATGCATAGTGTTGTATTGAATCAGAGCTTAGTTGAGACTGATAAGATTTTGTCAAAGATTCGTGTAGATTCAATTGTCACTGGAACTTTTACAGTGCTGAATTATTTGATCAATTGTTTTCTTTTTTAATTAAAGTTGTCTTGTCTCTTGTACTTATTAATTATTACTCAGAAGAGCTAATGCATGATAGTTAAGCCTGTGTTTCCTTTAGATCTAATCCATACATAATTTTTTTTTTTTTTGGGCTTATAAATTTGAGTGTGTAATGAAGTATCTGCTGGCGCTGGTGTTTGATGACGCTTACAAGAAGATTTTTTTTGCATGATCTAATTATTTATTTATTTGTTTTATTTTTTCTATCATTCGTCGGACTAATTAATTAGCTTTGATTAGTAAAATGGCCTGTTTGTAGATATGGTCGAAACTGCTTGGCAAAGTCATATTTGAGTGTCCATAAAACATACTATTGTAGATGGCTTGTTCTGTTTGGTATTGGATCTGTTTGCCATACATTATCCATCATCTCTGAAATTGTTTTTTAATTTGAATGAGTTCATGTTATGAATTTTAAGAAGCCAATTTAATTGGATAATTAATGAAGATATCATTATTAGACACTACTCAAATGGAAATTGGATGATGTAAGATGTCTTTTTATCTTCCAAGAATATTCTCTTTCATAGCATGTGGTTGTGAAGGGGGCCTTTTTCTTTTGATTTTAACTTATATTGTCTGAATCTTTTTAGGTGAAAGTGTTTACGCAACCAAATTACCTTCACAATTTTGTTCAGTCTACTTTCAATGCCCTGTCAGCAGAAAAAGTTAGAGGTAATTGTTCCGTGATTGTTGCTTTATCAATATCTTCCCTCTTTTTTTAGGAAAACTATTTTTCTTTCTTTTTCTTTTTTTGATTACATAGCCATGATGGTGATCTTTTGCTAAGGTTTATATCTGGTATTCCTGGTATGATGTACTTTCTAAACTACATAAATGTTTTTGTGACTTCTTTTGTAGAATTTACCTTAACATATATTTCCATTCATACACTTAATGAAGTAATTGGGAACTTTCAATGGAAAAAAACAACTTAAATTCAATGTTTATTTTTTTGGCATTTGGCAAAGAAATATTGTTCTTTATTTTTTCTTGATGTTCGTGTTGAATAAAATTAGGTAGAATAAATTAACCACATGCTTTCAGCTGAACAAGTAATTGTTTGCTCATGTGTGTAGGTGCTACACTTGTTGTTTCTGGTGATGGCCGGTACTACTCCAAGGATGCCATTCAGGTATCTGTACCTATTGTGTCAAAAGAGGCATTGCATGCCAACTTTCTTTTTCTTTGTTTGTATTTTTAAATTGTCTCGTAGTACGTACTTTTTTGTGTACTTGGAAATGGGGTTTGTGTATTTTAGTCCAAAATATGAATACTTGAGGTAGTAGTGGGTATACAGAATCTAACAACTAAGATTGTCCATGGTGTTTTGTTCATAGAGCATGATAATTATTTTCTTACTAAGAATGAGATGTATTATCTTCTTCTTTACGTTAAAGGGTGTTTAAAATCCACCATTATACAAAAGAGTTGATAGAACTGTTTTTTTATTTGATAGAACAGCCTATGACTTGTAGGATAGCTGAAGCACCTCTGCTAATCAAAATCTAAATTTATGATCTATGTTGATATTTTTGAAGACCTTCTGTGCCATGGTTTTGCTTTATCCATTTCATTTCATTTCATTCATTAAATGCATGATGCTCAATGAGATTGACAAGTTAGTTGTTTCTAAAACATTGTACTGTTCTGCAGATTATAACTAAAATGGCAGCCGCAAATGGAGTACGACGTGTATGGATTGGTCAAAATGGATTGCTTTCAACTCCTGCTGTATCAGCAGTAATTCGGGAAAGGGTTGGGTCTGATGTGAGTATTTTTCGCCAAAGTTCTTACATTAATCCATGATATGTCTTTGCCTTCACAATATTCTTTGTGTTGGGAAGCTGGTTCAAAATCATAACGATATCCAAACATAAAAAGTTGTAATGACTAATTTTTGACCTATAAATATCCATTTCAGGGATCCAAGGCAACGGGGGCTTTTATATTGACTGCAAGCCACAATCCAGGTGGTCCTAATGAGGTAGGGTACGCTCATTTTTCCAATTTCTTTCTTATTGTTGTTGGTGTTACTGATGTTATTGTTGTTGTTGTTGTTTGTATTATTATTATTATTATTATTTGTGGTTTCTTGTGTTTCTATATTGGTCATTACTTGCTACCAATTTTACGTCTGAATTGTTCCAGATGAAGAAAATGGAGTGAGGGCTTGATTAGCATGATAAATGGATATGTTATGTATCTTAATCCTCTATACATTTGGTAGAGAGATGGATTAAGAGAAACTTATTTGGTATTTTATTTGAACAGCTGAAGTAGCCAGAGTTGTCTCTCCAAATTGATTGAACATTTAAAATGTGACACCAGGACTTTAATTTTTTCATCTTTTGTTCTTTATGCCAGGATTTTGGTATTAAATACAACATGGATAATGGAGGACCTGCTCCGGAGGGAATCACCGATAAGATCTATGAGAACACAAAAACAATAAAGGAGTACTTAATTGCAGAAGATCTACCAGATGTATATATCGCCTGCAGTCAAAATTGTTCCCTTTACTCCTTTTTATTGTTTTTATCAATCTATTGGTTGTGTAGTCCCCTAATTTCTTTCTTTGTTAAAATTCTTGTTATGTATTCCAGGTGGATATCTCTGCTGTAGGTGTAACCAGCTTTGGGGGGCCTGAGGGACAATTTGATGTTGAAGTTTTTGATTCAGCCAGTGACTATGTGAAATTGATGAAGTAA
Source organism: Atalantia buxifolia (assembly GCA_030444775.1). Classification (NCBI taxonomy): domain Eukaryota; kingdom Viridiplantae; phylum Streptophyta; class Magnoliopsida; order Sapindales; family Rutaceae; genus Atalantia; species Atalantia buxifolia. Next base: position 8,993,759 of record CM059832.1, read on the forward strand.
GCTCTTTTCATTACTCACACACTCTTTTTATCTTCATTTGATCCAGGAACTAGTTTTGATAATGTTCTCTCTCTATCTTTCTCATTTTTTCTTACTTCTTGATATGAGGTGCCCGCTGTTGTGAGCTTTCAAAATTAAGGGAATTGATTTTCTTTATGCAAACTTATTATTGTGCAAACTATATAAAACATTCTCTGTTAATAGAATATTGATCCTTTGCTAATGTGCTATCATCTTTTGGTATGTGATAGATGGAAGTATATGGTTATGGCCATATTTCTCACATACTGCTTTATGTTATAAGATATCCACAAGGTGTCAAGTGTTGCCTCGTAATGGGTGACAAGAAAAAAAGTCATTTGTATTTTCTGAGGGTTGGGGGGGTGGAAAAAAATTGATTGCAGCATGCTTCTTTCTTTTATTGTAATCCTGATGATAAGTGTACAGTGTCCTTTTTTTAAAAAATGATTTTAATCTTTTTTTGCTTGTGATTTGCCAGGTCAATTTTTGACTTCGAGTCGATCCGCAAGCTACTTTCATCTCCAAAATTCACATTCTGGTACATTGACTCTCATGTGTCTATGGTGCATAATATTCTTTTCTGGAATATTTCTCAGTTTCTGCTGGATGCTGAAAATTCTTACATTATCTTTATTCAAGCTATGATGCACTACATGGAGTTGCTGGCGCATATGCCGAACGCATATTTGTAGAAGAGCTTGGTGCACAAGAAAGCTCGTTGTTAAACTGCACACCGAAGGTCTAGTTATTTTTTATCTGTTTATTGCTGCAAAGGTTTGATCAATTTTCTTCTGCTTTACGATTCTAATGAGTTTACTTTTTCCTTTGTCTGTAAATAATATCAAACAGGAGGACTTTGGGGGAGGGCATCCAGATCCCAATTTGACTTATGCAAAAGAGTTGGTTGCTCGTATGGGATTGGGTAAATCAAACACTCAAGATGAACCGCCAGAGTTTGGTGCTGCTGCTGATGGTGATGCAGATCGTAACATGATCCTTGGCAAAAGGTAGCATTTTTCCTTGGTTTTTTAGCAGGAGAAGGTTCACATAAATGATAAATTTGGCACTTACGATTTCCTTTGGCATTGGTAGGTTTTTTGTTACTCCATCAGATTCGGTTGCCATCATTGCTGCAAATGCAGTTGAATCCATACCCTACTTTTCTGCTGGTTTGAAGGGAGTTGCCAGGTCTAACAATTTTCTGCTTTCGCTGCACTTACCACTTGCATAAATGCTGTCATAAATCATATGCAGTTAGAGCAGTAAGTTTCAATCAATGTAGTCTTTAGGAAATCATCTTGGACAGAAAAGAGAAAAAAAAAGCACACACACACATTGTGAATATGTTTGTAGTGTGTACTGGATGACATGTTTGGACTGTTTGGAGGTTGCTGGTCCTATGACATATTTGGTGCTATTTAAGATACTTCTTTAAGCTTTAACACTTCTTTCTATCAAAATTGAAAATCAATGTTTGATTTGCTATTTTGTAGGAGTATGCCAACCTCAGCTGCCCTAGATGTTGTAGCCAAGAACTTGAATTTGAAGTTCTTTGAGGTAATATCATTTAGTAGACTTTCATTTGGTGGTTGTCCTTTGCTGTTACGTCATGCCACATAATTTGGTTTCTTGCTTCAATGTACCAGGTACCAACAGGGTGGAAATTTTTTGGTAATTTGATGGATGCTGGGTTATGTTCAATTTGTGGGGAAGAAAGTTTTGGAACTGGTTAGTATTTGGCATCTTTTAAATCAATGAGGCAATACGTTTTCAATACTAAGGATCAATGGATATTTGAACGAAGCTGTTTAGTAATAAAAACATCTGTGAACAGGCTCAGACCATATTCGTGAGAAAGATGGAATCTGGGCTGTTCTGGCCTGGTTATCCATTCTTGCTCATAAAAATAAGGAAAACCTTAATGGGGGAAAGCTTGTGACAGTTGAAGATATAGTTCGCAAGCATTGGGCTACTTATGGTCGCCACTACTACACTCGATATGACTATGAGGTATTAAAAATTTCTTATTTTTGAAATTATTTTACTAACAATAAATATCTGAAGCAATATTTAATTTTGTTCAAATTGTTTCTTGAAGAATGTGGATGCAGGTGCAGCAAAGGAATTGATGGCGAATTTGGTCAAAATGCAGTCTTCACTTCCTGAAGTTAATGAGTATGTTTGTAAAATACTATTAAAAAAATCTTGCAAGTTTTTCAAGTTAATATTCTTCTCAAGAAGTGGTCAGCTTTTGTAATCTGGGTGCCATTTAAATTTTGCTTGTGTATATTTCAAGTGCAAAAACCTTTATATAACTTCTGCATGGAAAGTCTTGAAGCTTCTAAATTGGTACTAACTTCTGGATACAGTATAAGTATTCCCTGACTCATTCATTTAGAAGCAAAAAGTACTCTTCAATATGGAGCACTGGGAACAGCTTCTGTTAATTGTTTGGATTTAATGATGCATTAGTCAATCTCATGGATCTTCACGGCAAATTTATGTTGTTTTTTCAGGATTTTATTGAGTGTTAACCATTTTGTCGTAAGGCGTGTGTTTGTTTCATTCGTGGTTTCCTTTTGTCACAACCTTGAATTAGCTATCACAACTGGCATCAGAATAAACCAGATTTTCTGTACTTAACATGCCGTTTCTCATGCAGTATTGTGAAGGGGATCCGTTCAGATGTGTCAAAGGTTGTCAATGCAGACGAATTTGAATACAAAGATCCTGTTGATGGTTCCATCTCAAAACACCAGGGTATCCGATATTTGTTTGAGGACGGATCGCGATTGGTAAGTGGACTCTCATAAATTAGGTTCTGCATTTGATGGAATTTTGAATGAATTACTTCCTCAGATTGTCTTTAGAGAATTGTTGAAACTTGACTGAAGTTGTTTTATTCTTTCCCCTCTGTGGAAACTTTTACAGGTTTTCCGCCTCTCGGGAACTGGTTCTGAAGGTGCAACCATCCGTCTCTATATTGAGCAGTATGAGAAGGATCCTTCAAAAACTGGCAGAGATTCTCAGGAGGCGCTTGCTCCTCTTGTAAGAGAGCTTTGTCCGCATCCAGTTATGACTAAACCATCCATTTTCCTTATTAATCATTTGGACTGACTGAAAACATGTATCGTTTCAGGTGGAGGTTGCTCTAAAGCTTTCTAAAATGGAGCAGTTCACTGGCCGATCAGCGCCCACCGTCATTACATAAACACATAGTGCTGCTACACATGAACCATCCATAAGATGGAAAGTCCATTTTGGCAATAAACGAGGTTTTGTCTTGATGATGTCAGGCATTATACAACTGAACTGTCAGCTGAAACTTGCATACTCTGTCCTTTACCCAGTTACAAATGTTTTTTTATGTTTGTCATTCTGCCTACTTTGACAGAAACACGAGAGTATCTGGAACAAAGAGTATCTGCAGTTTAAGAATTTTGATGTTCAAAATAATTTGGATGTTGTTAATTAACTAACTAACTATCTGTTTTTATATTAAATTTTATAACGTTATGATATCTGAGACAAGCGTGTAAGGATGGGTTGAGCTTTCCGATGTTATATACGGTTTCTAAGGAGGGGATCTTGTTAGGGCTATAAATGCTGCGACTACCATGTTATCGTTACGCCATGGCAGTTTCTTTTCTCTAACTTATCCGTTGTGGGAATGGAGGTGAAAAACTTGTATGCTTAATGAGGTGAAATAGGCCACTAGTGATCTGTTGTATACGCGCGCGTGTGTGTGTAAAATCATTCTTATATGTAAGTGTTTCATTTTTTTTCGTGTACATATACTATTAATTAAAATGATTTTATTAAACCACATGATTTAATAATATATCAATATTTAAAAAAAAAATGATGACGTGTATATTAGAGAAGCGTTCTCCCTCTTTCTCTCTCTATATAATTCTTATTATTATTAGTTAATTAAATTTTAATGATGTGTTTACTGATCAGTAATTGGAATGGAGTGGAATTAGAACGAAAAATGAGAATTAACATAAATTATTTATTTTACTTGTAGGATTCGAAATCGGAATGAGTTGAATTATTATTGATTATCTTTGATGTGTTTTAAATTATTTACTTTACTTGTAAGAATCGAAATCAGAATGAGTTGAATTATTATTGATTATCTTTGATGTGTTTACTTTGTTTTGAATAGGGATGGCAAAAATTCCCACGGAGTCGGGTACTCTCGGGGATTTTTCCTATTGAGGAAGGGTAGGGGGATACTTTCATACCCAATTTCTTATTCGGAGAAGGGACGGAAAATTTTTTTTACCCAATTTCTTATTCAAGGAGGAGACGGGGATGAAGTGGAATCCCCATTCCCTACCCATTTCCCCATTTTAATTTTTAATTTTATTTTTATTTTTTAAAATTACTAGTAAATAAATTATAAAATTTAAATTATAAAATTATCAATATTGGTAACAGGTAGGGATGTCAAAAATCCCTACGGGGACGGGTACCCTCGGGGATTTTTCCTATTCGGGGAGGGTATGGGGATAATTTCATACCCAATTTACTATTCGGGGAAGGGACGGGGAAATTTTTTTAACCAATTTCTAATTCGGGGGGAGACGGGGATGAGGTGGAATCCCCATCCCCATCCCCTACCCATTTCTCATTTTTAATTTTATTTTTATTTTTTAAAATTACTAGTAAATAAATAATAAAATTTGAATTATAAAATTATAAATATTGGTAAAAATAAAAAATATCAAAATATTTATATTATTAAACTTTTAGGCCTAATTAACTAATTAAATTCCTAAATTTTTATTTAGGACATTAATTAGCCCAAAAATTTTGCTTTAATTTTAATATTCATTAAATATTTTAAACTTAAATCTATTTTTTATTTATTTTTAGATGTTATAATTACCCACAACGAATCACAATTTTAATATCTAATCTAATTTAATTTAATATTTGTTCTTGATTTGCTCCGACTTAACTATTGTACTGTAAAAGGAATAGTCCACATTTATAAAGTGCCCACGCCACCATTGAAAAAGTTAATTTTGAATATAAATTCGATTTTATTTGTAACAATTTTATATTAGCCTATTAATTTGTTCATGATAGTTTGTAAAAGAAGTTTGTATCCCTTGCATGCTGTTTTACTTACTAATTTAATGTATGTGACTTTTGTAATGGATATTAATGTAATATATATTTCGAACTTTACTTTTATTTGAATTTTTATTTTAATATGATTAACTCAAAATCGAAAACAAAAAAATATATTAGTTATTCGGGGATCGGGGACCCTCGAGAATCCCCTGTTATTATTCGGGGAAGGGATATGGATTCTCTCAAGTAATTCTAATGGGGACGGGGAGGGGACATGGACATACACAAAATATCCGGGATGGGTACAGGGAGAGTGATCCCCTCCCCTCCCCTCCCCTCCCCATTGCCATCCCTAGTAACAGGAACAAATATCAAAATATTTATATTATTAAATTTTTAGGCCTAATTAACTAATTAAAGTCCTAAATTTTTATTTAGGACATTAAAAAGACTGGATATATTCTATTAGCCCAAAAATTTTGTTTTAATTTTAATATTCATTAAATATTTTAAACTTAAATCTATTTTTTTTTTAGATGTTATAATTACCCACAGCGAATCATAATTTTAATATCTAATCTAATCTAATTTAATATTTGCTCTTTATTTGCTCCGACTTAACTATTGTGTTGTAAAGGGAATAGTCCACATTTATAAAGTGTCAACGCCACCATTGAAAAAGTTAATTTTGAATCTAAATTCGATTTTATTTGTAACAATTTTGTATTAGACTATTAATTTGTTCGTGATAGTTGGTAAAAGAAGTTTGTATCCCTTGCATGCTGCGTTACTTATTAATTTAATGTATGTGACTCTTGTAATGGATATTAATGTAATATATATTTCGAACTTTACTTTTATTTTAATTTTTTATTTTAATATGATTAACTCAAAATCGAAAATAAAAAAATATATTAGTTATTCGGGGATCGGAGACCCTCAGGGATTCCTTGTTATTATTCGGGGAGAGAGTGGAGATTCTCTCAAGTAATTTTAACGGGGACGGGGAGGGAACGGGGATATACGCAAAATATCGGGGATGGGTACGGGGAGATTGGTCCTCTTCTCTCCCCTCCCCATTGCCATCCCTAGTTTTGAAATCAGAATAAATTATTATAAGTTATTAAAATGACTTTAGTTGATTATTGTAATTATTTATTATTGTAATTATTTATTATTGTAATTGTAATTATGATTATTATTATTCAAAATAATTATTTTAACAACAATAATAACAAATTAATAAATTGTAATAAGAATAATAATAATAAAAATTATTATTATTATTATTATTATTATTATTATTATTATTATTATTATTATTATTATTATTATTAATGAAGGACCTATTTGTAAATAATATAAAATTTTTATGAGGATTGACCAAATTTAATTGAGGATATTTCGGAGTTTATAAAAATTTAATGGAGGTAAAGTGAGGAGTTGAAGAAATAAAAACTCTTGCTCCTTAATCCTTAAAGTATGAAAGCCTCGCATATTTTATTTGTATTCTCCTTTTACTTTTATAAATAAACATTATCAATCATTTTTATTACAGATTTTGATTCATTAATCCTACAAATAATCACACTGTAAAAGTTAAATAGTGGGGCAATGGTCAAGGAGGTTTTAGCTGGCATGGTCTTGATTACAAATTTGGACATTTGTGGTCAACCTTTGTGGGCAACTCTACATGATATTTTAGTGCTGTATGAATGCACCGGATATCATGTCTGAGCAATCATCACCATTTTAACATCGATGCCACCATTCTTCATTTTAAGGTGGAAAAAATGGAATCTCTTTTTCTTATTTTCTTATTTGTATTAATAGAAAATGTTTCGAGCCGTTCATTTTTTTTTTTTCCGGTATGCCACTCATTGCATTTTGCGACACCGAAGATGGGGAGAAGGGAGTCATTCAATTAGATAGAATACAACTTGTACAATTTTATTCGCTCTGTATAGTAACCATTCTTATATCCCTTCATAGTCATTCCTGTAGAAGATTCACATAGGGAAAAAAGTCATGGTTTTTAAATATTGTCTAGTCTATGGGAATCTTCAACAACACAAAGCTGTTGGATCTTTCAGATAATGTTTTTATATATATATATATATATATAAAAAAAAAAGAACTCAAATTGGTGCGCTATTCTTGATGGGTCCTTCAAATAATGTAGAAAATTCAAATTGGGCATATGTTGATACGCATAATGACAACTAAATTACTTCTAAAATCTTGATGGCATAGAATATATGGTGCAAATTAAATATTCAGCCAACAACCGTATTTGCTTAAATAATGGTTGTTGCCATCCAATTGCAGGACAAGGTGTTTCATATGACTTGGCTTTCAGCGTCTGCCAACCGAAAACCACCACAACTTGTGGTTTAACAAAGAAGATTTTTGGGCTACTTTTAGTCCCCGACTCCCATTCTCAACAGCTATCTAATTTTATAACATTATCATTAACATTGAGATTCAATTTTTAAGCTGAAATTTCATACCCTAAATTTAATGGTTGGACCAAAAATACACTTTGCTTGCTGGCAGTATTAATTATTCTTGGGAGAGAAATAGTCATCTTCAGTTAATGCAAATGGATAATCTCGAACTTAATAATTATTATCTGATAATACGTCAGTTTTCAACTTTTCATCAGTGCGTGACTTTCAATTGATTGATAATCACAAGAATAATTATGATATATATATGCATCGAACTATTCAGTTTTCCGGGGCCAGTGACATGATACGTACGCAGGACACAACGCTGCGGATGTACTACGAGCTAAGCAGCTAAATTATCAAAGTCATGCCGTTCTAACATAGCAATTAACAAACAAAGACAATAACAAATAAAGACAATTAGCTGGAGGCAGCATGATGCATACATGACCCAAACAAATGTGGATCGTCACTGTTCCAACTCATTTATTCTCTGTGTTATGAATTTTTTTTTTAATTATATGAGATTAATGCTCAGATTACAACTCATATTATATGAGATTTACAACTGATATTTACAATCAGATAATTACTGTTGCATTAATTCTTATATAATACTGCCTAAATTTTTAAGGGTGTTTACTCCACTCACATTTCGAAAGAAAGAAGACTGTCTTAACTTAATTATATATCATAATTAAGGAAAGAAATAAGCCCCTACATGTGTTGCGGGGGCTCGAACAGCAGCGCTCATAATTATGAGTGCAAGGTTCTGTCCACTGGGCTAAGGCCTAATAATTCATGAATCTGAATTTTCATTCAATGAAATGATGCTAAGAAACAGTTTCCGGTTTCATTTTCATGAGGACTTTGAAAAGTTGGACCATGCATACTGCATAGCATCGGCATTTAATTGTTAAAATGCCTGGATGTTTGCAACTTTCAATCACAACCTGGTAAATTAATTTCACGGAGAAGAGAGGTGGGGTTTCAAGATCATGCTATTAAATATTAAATAGGAACTAACAATCATATATACAACATAAAAGCTATGATATCACTTTTATTTTCACAGTTACATATATTACAAATTGATAAAAGAATAGCTATCATACAAATTTCTTTTATTCTTTAACAGCAAGTGCAGGTAAAGCATCTCCTAATAGATGTATATGATATGTGTAAATGAAAACAACCAACAAAAACTATACGACAATTTGAACACGTTAAATCCCTTTTCCCATTTACAAATGATGACAAACACTGTTGTTTCCCTAACATTATTAAAAGCAAACTGCGTGCGCCTGATGATAATTCACAAACCAGAATCAAACGGCACTCCGGTCGCCGGAATCCAAGAGTTTCCGGCCAAAAAGTTTCCAACCGTAAACTTCCCGGCCTCCACGGGGCTCCGTATAACATGATACCCGGGCCATTTCACCCTCCCACTAGTGCTCGCACCAGTTCCGATGTTCATATACTCACCATAATAAAGAGTGCTCAAAGCAAAATTCCCCCTCCACGGCAACCAACCAGCTGAATCAATCACTCCATCGATATTACACTTCATAAACACAGTTCTTGAATATTGCTTCCATGGCCTGCCTAAATAACTCTTGAACGATCCCTGAACCGCTCTCATATCCGATGCCGCCGTAACCCTAGAATTATGAACAATGATGCCGGTGTTTTCGTTAGGGTCTTTTCTTCCTTGTGCTGTGACAGTGATCTTTTGGCCGCCTATTGGTTTTCTTATGTAGATGGTGCAGCTTTGGAAAACAGCTGCTGCGTCCCCAAATATGAAGTCTTGGGTTCCATAAATGTCACAGTTGCGGTAGAATTGGCGTTGAGAGTAGACATATAAGGTATCTTGATATCCTTTGAAGCTGCAGCTATAGAAGACCGAGAAGTCGGAGCCAGACCGAAGGGCTACTGCTTGATGGTTTGCCGGTCCGGCCGTGTTCTCGAATGTCATGTCTCTAGCTATGAAGCCTTGGCCGGAAACAGCTGCCATAATAAGTAAACACAGTGAGTATAGTATAAGTTCCCCTCTCCTCCTCCCCCAACAAAAGATAGGAATGAAAATCAACTTTTCAACCTATCTGGATGTCTTTGAATTCAGGTAACTAATCAAACAAAGCTTTTTGTCAAATCCCCCAAAGTGTAACCGTCAAAGTGTAATCAAATGACTGTTAGATGTTACTTGTATTATATGGTAATTTATGAATTATTATTTTCGAAAAGTGAAATATGAAAGTACAAGTAGAGGTTTAAAATTGTCAAAGTCATTACCAATTGATGTGAACAAAGGAGACAAGTTTACTATTTCTCTCACCAATTGGAAAAGGGCTCAGTTTGTTTATTGGTTTTAATTGGTGGAAGTAATTTTGTTTGTCATTATTAATAACTTTGATAATCTTATGGTTTTTCTAATTATTATTATTTTGATAAATAAAGCGGAGTCATACTCATGCATGCGTGGATCGTAGAGCTTACCAAAAGTTGCTGTGCGGAAAGTAGTGGTACCCCCTTTCGCATTTTTGTTACTAGTAACAATCGTTGCATCGATCCCATCTCCAATTAACATCAAGTTCTTCATAGATCTCTTAATCTCAACATTCTCTCTATATACACCCCTTTTCACGTAAATGACAACTCTTTTACTTCCACCTCCTAGCTTGACTGCTGCAGCCACACCTTCTGAAATGGTCTTGTAATTACCAGACCCGTCTTGTGCCACCACAACATCTGCTTTTGGCCCCACCCCACTTGACTGGAGAAGTCTTCGATCAGCGGCCGATACCCATGTTGGAAATCCATTGACAAGTAACCGTCGGCCACCGTTCCTTTTATAAGCAGACGGTATTGATGAAGGTGAAACTGTGGACTTAGTTATAGCCAGTGAATTGCTAAGCAACTTGGAGAAGTTGCCTGACATAAATGGCAGGGATTGTAGATGAGAATCCAATTTAAAATCAGTGAACCCGTTTTTGCATGTTTCTTGATTGGCAATAGCTGCACTTAGCCAAGTTACAGAATCAATCGGATTGCTAGAGCTCATCGAACGATTGAGATGGTTAACTGTATCGTCGTAAAGATCCTTGCAATCGAGCAAAGCTAACTTGGCTAGCTTATTGTATGAACTCAAGTCCATAGTCGAAATAAGTTTGTGAGCTTGTATGGCTTGGTCAATGGTGACCTTAAGGTTTAGGTCAAGAAAAGAGAATTGGGTTTGATCTAGCTCCAAGTTTGATAAAAAATTAGTGGCCGTGTAGTGGTTGCATATTTCAGGATATGGGGTCTGGCTACATGATGTTATTAATTCACCATGCACAAAGTTTAAAGAAAAAATTAGAAAATGAACACTAAAAAGTTGGATGAGTACAAGCTTATCCATAGAGACCAAAAAGGCTTGCTAGCTACAGAGTTTTGGTATGATTGAATTATGTTGTGGATGATCGAAAGGTGGCAGGGGGAGGGTTGTTTATATAGGCCAAACAATTTGTGGGGAGAGGTACGTACTTGTGTATTTGTTGGTGAATGGTATTTTCATGATATTTGGACTGGTTAGGGTTTTTGATGGGGCCATGCATGATGCTTACGTGAAAAAAGAATCTTCTGGATGCTTTGTGGTTGTGTGTCATTAGGGTTTATGGTTGGTTTTGAATGTCGCCATGGGTTTAATTCAAGCGGATGTAATACGCCATTAGACTTTGTTGGCATTGTAAAGATTCATAAGTTTTCTATTTGTTTAATTTGTTGAATAGTGAAAGACTAAAGACTCAAAATGTCTTCGTATTTTGTAAATACTCGATTCGATTTGTCAGCAACAAAATGACAAGTACGATTGGTTATCCACGCAATTGGCTACTATTAATTCTTAATTGGGTAAGTTTTAATTTCCGCTGGTTTTAATCATAAACTCATATTTATTTATTTTTATAAGGCATTGACTTATCGTTTTGGTGGAAAGATTAATCTCGGTTGATTATTTGTCGATTTTTAAACATAGAAGGATTCGTTACTATCCACAACAACGTTTTAGATATGTTTTAGATATGAGTAATGATATAGTCACAAACTCTTGTACAAACTTATCTTATACAAACTAATGTGTCATGATAAAATTGGTTGAATTAAATATATCTTGGCCCACATGATTTATTTTCATTATTTTATATTTTCATTCAACCAATGAATTAATGCCACATCAGTTTATACAAAATAAATTTATACAAGAGTTTGTGACTGTATCATCATTCTTTAGATATAATACGAAGCATCTTAGGCTATTGCTATATACAGTATCCCGAGAGTATATGATACTCCTGAGACGAGAGTATATGATATTCCTGAGATGCCGTAATTGGATCCTTTAGATTTGTATGCTAAGTTTTTCATTTCAAATTTGTTGTAACGATAAGTGGATTTGGAAAACTGAAACAACCATTCAATATTTCGCTCTTATAACTGAAATGCGCCAAATACAAATTTATTTCTCTAAAATGAATTTGATTCCAAACCTACAAACAAATTAAAATACGACACGATGATCTCTCTCTCTCTCTCTCTCTCTCTCTCTCTATTTTTATTATATCATCAATTTTTATTCTGTCGGATATCAATTGATTTTTTAGATTGCCAATTAAATCAATCAAATTCCGTAACACTATCCACAACAACCGTTTCAAACTCATAAATAGTTAAACACTACAAAGCACATCATAATAATAATAATAATAATAATAAAAACCTTCATGCAAAAATGATTGGTAGTAGATGAAACTTTCTTTCTCAAATATCAAATCAACACAGCAAACCAGCAAAGTGCTCCGAACGCAAACAATATCACGTGAACTTTTGGGGTATTTGACTACGATGTCCAGGGTAATCCTCTCAAATTTACTTTTCAGTTTGGTGAACGATAATCTTAATGAGCCTTTTGTTTCATGTTCTTTTGTTTACAAGTGTCAACCCATCAACCTATTGTTTATGCAAATGATCTTGTTTACATATCATAATCAGTACCTAAAAGCTGATTAAATTGAATACGTGCATGTGAATTAATTTTACTTTAATTTATCATTCGTGGGATGTAATCCTCCGTTGATTTTTTTTATTGGGTCATTTTTGCCTTAACTACAAAAAATCATTAAGATGAATGGCTTGAAAATGTTTTAAATTGGGTAAGCATTGACTTCTTACTTTTTGTTCATGAACGGAAAATCTTTCTGGCTTGGAAATTGGAATAAAGCCTATGCGTTTTGATTTAGTCTCAATCAGTACCAAAACACTGATGCTACAGGAACTTTAAGATATTTTTGTATTGGTACCAAACGTAACAATAGCTTTGCCCTTGTTATTAGGGGTCCAAGTGTCCAACTATTGTGCACGGTACCCCCATTTTTAATGGCAAGAATGTATTTTCTTTGGTTTTTAACAATGATGCCCCTATTGTTTTTTGAAAAAGTAAAAAAAATAAAAAGTTTGACACATAATTTTAGATTATTTCAAATTTTTATATTATGGTCAATTGACCTAATTTGGACTATTAAAATTAAAGATAATCAACAGGTAATAGCATATAAAAAAAATTTACTACATAAAATCTTTTTTTAGAAAACAACCTAATATTTTTTAATCCATAATAAATAATTTCAACATAAAATAAAAATATATGTTGAAATATATTAGACTAATGTATTAAAATTTCAAAGCTTTTAAATTTTTTTAATTTAGGGACTGCAAAGTAATTTATCAAAAATAGGGGTAACCGAAGCACCCGGGGCACCATAGCTTTGTCCTTGTCATTGATTAAAAAAAAAAATTTGTTTAGCACATAGGTTTTGCATTCTAATAAAAATAAGAAATTAAAATAAGAAAAAAGCAAAAACATAGAAGTCCGATTCAGCTTTCTTAGAAGAATGTAAAAAATATTATAATTTTTGTAATAACGGTAGACAATAATTAACTTCAAATGTTGCTGTGGAAAGTGGAAAAATTTACTCATCTTGTTACAATTTAATTGGAAACTATGCATTGTACTGCCATAACCCAATGTTAACCCACATCAAAGTTACCCTCCATGTAGCACATATCTACCTACTAGGATTCTAAAGTTGACGTCCCCTAAAAAATTTATAATCTAAATAAGAATATAAGTTTATAAGAACCGTTATCTTAGAAGTCGTTTTTAAAAGTAAATTTTTTAACACCAAATCTTTCACAAATTGAAGGATTGAAATAACATATTGACCAGTACCAATCAGGTTTGATAAAAGAAATTATCAAACAAGACAGGAAAAAGCTGGATCAAAACCTACTATTCGACGGCCGACCCTTACTTCAACCTTTCAATTAATATGCTGGACCACGCTAATTACATCAATAAAATTTTCTGTTTTCTATTTCCATTCCAGTCGTAGGCCTCACATGCGAGTGACTGGAATGAGCCACTACAACCACAAAAATGTTGTAAAAGCTTGATCGACCAATTATATGACGAGTAAAGATCAATCTGAAAATAATATATAAAGATGAGAAAGATATATCTTCCTCATGAAGTGGTTGACTTTGTGAACCACTACGCAATTCATGGTTCATGAAAGCCACAAAATGCCCTACATAATGGAAGAGGTTTCCTAGCTTGCCTTTAACCAAAAGACAAAAGAAGAAATCGAGTGCATCTTTTGAAAATTAATCTCAATTATTTTGAAATTTTGATTGCCAGCTTGCATCTCACATGAAAGAATCAGTGTTTAACATATATTAAAGTTATGATTTGACAAAAGGCTCTGGTGTTGAGTTGCAGGTCTTCCATTTTAGTACACAAACGATATGGATACATGGATTTGATTAAAAAGTTTTAGACCTGACTTAATGTTGTTATTGAGTTTTTACCTAATAATAAATGTAAGCTTATATATATTTGGGTCAAACAGTTCCAATATCCTTCTTTCTTTCTTTTTTTTTTCATTTTTTAGTTTTCACATGTTCATCATATTGACTGAGAGTGCGATAAAATATTGTGCAGGTGTTTTCATTGAAAGAAATTGTTACACACATATATAGAACTAGACTATGTACTAAACGAAAAATTAAACTTTTGTAATTACATGCATAATGATAAAACATCCTTGATACTAGTTTATGTGCATGCTATTTGAGTTACACGTAGGAGCAAATCTTGTTACGTGAATTCATTGAGATAATAATTTGGCTGCTTATCATATTCCACCTCAATTTGATGGGTGGTATTTGAATTAATTGATGAACTCCAAACTTGTTAATAGGTCAATATAAGAGACTCAGATTCGGCAGGACTCCATAAGCTATCTGCAATATGATGAACCAAATGAACAATAATATGAACATTAGGTCGTTGAGAATAATTTTGTCCTCGTGATTGAATTCGCAAAGAATAGAAAAAATATATTGGATTTATTAATTTGTCTAACGTAGAAAGCTGATCGCTTAATTATTTGATACATGTTATATATGGAAGTAGGAAACTCTGTATTATAGGATTAATTATATTTATTAATCATTAATTCTTATGTTTTGACTAATTTATTACTAGTCAATTTGAAATAACTGCCAGTTTGTTAAATTGAATTAAAAGATGATTAAAGAATGACAGAGATTAATAACATTAGAAGTTCGAATGTTAAAGTTGATTACTTATATTTAATTTGAAGGGAGAATACATACAAATTGTTGAATTATTGAATGGATAATCAGAAAAATTTGTTTTCAACATTCTGATAAAAGTACCTGGCGGATATTGGAGGAGTCATAATCTTATACTTAATAGTCCTTCTCTGTGGCCACCCCAAGCGTGTCTTATTGTCTTTCCATTGTCGTGGTGGACAGCTATTTAATCAAGCTTTTTTGTCAACTTTTTTTTTTTTTTAAAGGAAAGCAACCTTTATTCTCTAATTAAAAATTATTTCTCTAATTCTTTTAAACCACATTTTCATGATCATTTAAGGCAAGAAACATCTTCATTATGTTTTGCCTCGAAATGAAATTAATGAACTTTTGAATGCAAACTTAAAAATACATAGTTCAGCACAACAGCAATCTATTCGTATTATTTTTTAATATTATGTTTAATGAGGATGCGATCCATTTTTCTTTAAAATTCGGATCATTACAAATCACAAATTGATGATAATCTTTTATCTAAAGCTTGGGTTCAAAGTTTTTGGAATGAATGCACCGTTAAAATGACCCTACACGAGAGAGACATTTTATGATTATTATGTCCAACAGAAAATAATTTAAGACTGCATCATTCTAACTATTTGATTTAACTTCTTGATAGGCTTCACATAAAAATGAATTGATGCATGTAAGATCATTATCAAAGAACCACAGTACAGTGTGTTAATCAGTACAAATAATATTAATTGCAAGGAAGAAAATTTTGCTTTCAGACTCACGTACAGTCATTTTCTTTTTTTTGAGGAGACGTACAGTCATTTTCTGAAATTGATATATAGCTTAAAATCGTACCCAAGAGTGCGTAAAATGAAAGCTTAAAGAGTTTTTAATGCAAAAGATTTGATATTTGAAACTCTTATATCAGGATAGGAGTGTAGTTATTTAATTATACATAAATAAACATAAGGTAACTTAATTACAAATTGATATGATTTATCTCGTGTTTTTAGTCCCAAATGATCAAGGTGATTAACGTCTATCAATTATCAAGAAGCTCATATACATATAATTTAATTAACAATTTTTCCCATTATATGGTAAGCAGCTAATATTTACTGCGGCGGGTGCCATCTAGTTTAATGATAAAATCTCTAAGTGTGAAAACAATAAAGTTTGAACCGTACTCACTCACGTGAGAGAGGGAAAAATGTTATCATTAGGCTACAATAATGATAATTAAAACAACTAAACATATGTTGCCAATTTGGGGAGAAAAAAAACTCATGAATAGAGCTGAAACTATTGATTAATCAAGAAAGGGCACATGGTAGAGTGATGATCGATATTGAATGCCACTGTTCAGAGGGAAAAAGGGACCTTAAAAATTTGAATGACTGCATGCTTATTGTTTTTACGAAAGGGACTTGTTATTGTTGCACCTTGTAAGAGTGAAACAAAACCAATTCTTCCTTCAAGTAATGTCTTTGCATTCAAGACAGAGACAACACAAAATTATTCCACAGATTATTGAAAGCTACTTGTTATTCCTTGCAATTTTTTCCAAGCATACGATTTGCTAAAAATGCTTCCACATTTTGCACTGTCATACATCACTCTCTATCCATCATTTTTCTGTCCTTAATTTTCCCTGAAACGAAACCCTACAAAATTGACACTTTATCTTCAATAACAGAACGCAAAACAGAATTTGTAAACAAAGTAATAATGCCATCACTAGCATCCAAAACCAATGTTAATTATTTTTCCGTCGGTGTCGACTTCAATTTTCAAATATGCACCCGGAAAAGGATTATTGGCTAGAAAATTAGAATTTCACAGCCTGGTTGTTTTGCTGTCCATTTTTTTTTAATTAATATTGTTGTTACTTAATCATCATTTTCTATTAACAGTGGCTTGGTATCTTCTTAATTTTCAGTCACAGCTTTATTTCTAGTCCTCTGACAATGAAGTTCCAATTACTTAGAGTGAAAGATACGATATTTGACATTCTGAAATTAAACATCAGAATCAATTTTAATTTAACAAGATAGCATACTTGCATGGAAGAAATATACCATTTTGGAGTGTTTCTGATGATTGCCTATAAATCAAGTAATATTAACTTCAATGATATGATAAATTACGTGTGTTTTCATGGTGGCTCCATCTAAACATACTGAATGTTGACATTTGACGTTATAGAACCTGATTTATGATCATTTATTGCTTCCAGCCTTCCCTTAAACCATAAGGTTAAGACTTTAGTTAGCTTTGGATAGTTGGAAACGCTTTCATTTTTCCGTAAACGTGTGAAAATTATAAACAGTCAAACACATATATTCAAGACCGGTAATAAGGACAATTCTCACAATTAATAATCATCTTGTAAATTTTGTGTGGAAGGATTCTATGCTATATGATTCATCGGTACTCAATGAAAGTTGAAAATCAAAGTTGTTGAAGCCCATTATCTTTTCACTCCTTTTGATTCCCATTAACTTACAAACATTTGCTCTTCAAAATCGGCGAGGTTTTTGATTTCATATAGTTTATAAATTTCCTGGAGCAGCATCAAAATGGACAAAAAAATTAAAAATCTTTTTGTTTAGCACATTCGGAATCTTGGATAGATTTATATGTGGACAAGTTCAGATAAGCCGAAGCCCAAATCAATTTATGGGCTCCTATATTTCATCGAACCTGAAATAAACCAGCCCAACTCAAAATCCCAAACTTACTCCTCCTTTCAGTCATTTGCAAGTCCGACTCTGCTGCATCGAGTTCAAAATGAAAAAAATTTGGAGTGCTAAATGTTTACGAGCCATACAAAATGCAAATCATGCTATATTATTGTGTATTTATTTTGATAAACTATCATGTAAATAATGATTATATTAAATTTAAAAACATATGTTATGCATGCATTTATTTAGTTATATTATCTTTAATATATTCTACAATTTATCATGATCACGATAAGCATTTGATCAATTAAGACACGTTTAGTAATTTGGTTATATCTGTGCTTTTGATCATCCAGTTTATTAAATGGGGCATTAATCAAAATTTTATAATGTCTAATTTTCACATGATATGATGAATAACAGAAATTATCATCTATGCATTTTATTTTTGGCAGCTATGTATTGAACCTAAAGCCATTGTCATTCTATATCCACGTGCTTAAAACCACATGAAACAACACAAAACTCTTCCGGTTTAACTAAATGTATAATATATATATACAGGAATAGACAAATTTTAGGCTTAATCGTAAACTAAATTATACTATTAGCACCCAACAAACAGAAGAGATATGAGTCATCCTACCTACGCATAAAAACAAAGAACCCGTCAAATTTGAAATTTGTCTGTTCATAAGAAGAAGGCTGATGTATGCAACCCGTGAATGCTTAAATTGAGCTGTAACAGGGCATGCATGATTCCGAATAGAAGAATTTAATGTCCTTAACCAAATCTTGAATACAAAACTTTGCTTTCTATTTTGTCGAACCTCTCGGCTGCTGGTCAATTCATTTCACGGGCTGTTTTTTGTCTCCTGAGATATGTCCAAACATGCACAGCAATACACGCCAGTTTGCCCTCCAACTCCAATTATTTGCTTCAGCGCTTTCATCACCTCTTCTTTAGTTACATTTTTCTTTTTCCTTTTCTTTTTTTTTTTTGGGTTTGCAACATATCGACTTAAGAATCAAAGAATGTGTGGTTGGTCGAGCCCTTGTGGGTGAGCACAAGTACAAGAATTCGATGTCGTTGATATTATATGTGTGTGTGTGTGTGTGTGTGTGTGTGTGAGAGAGAGAGAGAGAGAGAGAGAGAGAGAGAGAGAGAGAGAGAGAGAGAGAGAGAGAGAGTGCATACGCGTGAGTTTGCTCACAGAAATTTTTTTGTGGTTGTATGGCAATTGCAGGCACAAAAGCAAAATAGCATATAATATTAGCATAATCAAAAATTAATTTTTTTGCCGTTCTTGTGACTCGGTTCGAATTCCAATCTTTTTATACTATCGATGTTTTACTGATTGAGCTAAGTCGTTGTACCTATAAAAAAGACAGGTTAATATGTTTGATATAAGTTTTCGAAAATTGAATTTTACAAAACAAGTGAGCTTGTTTTCAAATTTTGCTTTTAAAAACGAACGGTATATATATTGATTTTAGCTTTTTACAATTAAGAAATGCGTTTAATCAGTTTTTCCTTAAAAATTCTTCAAATATTGCTTCTCAAAATCATAGATACAGCAATTTTATTTTAAAAATCTGATTTTATAAAGTATTTATTGTCTGAAGAGATGATGTTATAGTAACCCTTAGTGGCTCCTTGAGCCTCTTTAGCTAAATTAATGGTTGCTACCCTATCCAATGAACCTTAATGGGACAATGAAAGATTATCAAAATAGAGGAGGCAAAAAAAAAAATTGGGCTATTCCAACTAATCAAGTTCTTGTGAATAGCACTCCACAGTCTCAATTATGCAAATATGATCCAAGAAGATGCCAATTTGAAAGGCTTAAGTGATTCTCATGCATTACTTTGTCTGTTTTATGTAGCACATGAACAATAGTCACTCTCAAATTATTTTATAAAATCAAAAGATTATCTGTAATCATGCAAGCCTAAACGCTTACTTTGTCGCGAGGCATGAGATAATTGGCTACAATTACGTCAAACCAACGTGAGTTTATATGCTGAGATTCGATTTGAACTGCTAACTCTCTAATCCAATTATCTGCCCATAAATTAACCCCTTTTTTGGTGGCATTAATCGGACAATATTCTAATTCTTTATGTTAAAAAAATGTCTACTTAACACTTATATTTAAAAAAAAAATACTTACTTCAAATATTAAACTCCTATCCTTATTTTTTCTTTTCTTTTCTTTTCTTTTACAATAATACTCTTGCAATAATATTCTTAGGAATATTAATGAAAAAAATATAATTTATCAAATTTGTCTAAAAATTAACATAAAAATTTACCCAAACTTTTATATCATTATTTTACTTTTAGGATAAATTTGTGAAATTAATTTTTAATAAAATAATTAGTATTAAGATTGTAGCAAGGATATTAAATGTTGCTATTTGTTATATTAATTTATTTATAAATAATTATTGGTAAGTTTGTTGCATGGATAAAAAAAATACTAGTTCTTTCAAGCTGATTTTTAATGGTTAACTGGTTAATTTGCTAAAACTAACTTTTTGAAAGAGAAATTAATTAATATTAAGGATATTATTATAAAAAAAAAGAAAAAATAAGAGTGACAATGTAGCGTCTTTAACTTTTAAGGTATTTTAAGGTAGTTTTAAAAAATGTAAACATACAATGAACATTTAAATTAAAATATAGGGGTTAAACGAACATTTACTCATTTACATTACTTGTTGTCCTCTATATAATTTAGCTTCAAACATTAGTAAGACAAAATAAGAACCTAAAAGGCCAAAACAAAGCTCCAAAAGTTCGAAATATATTCCCTACTTTAAAGTAGGTCATTTTGTTTTAAATTTTCATATCAATATATAATTATAAAAGCAGAAGAATAGAAGCCGACCACAATTATTTAATAATTTTCGCCCATCACTTAATTGAATTATATATTTGTTCACCACGTGTTACTCTACTAAGCTAGCAAAAATGGGTTAGTGGTTATCACTATGAGTTTTTAAGCCAATACGAAGAAATTTTCTTTATTCTCATGAAGGATTTTACACATATTATCACTTACACAAAAGTTGATCAATTCAAAAGCATCATTTATGTTGGAAAACTATTAATATTGCCCAAGCATCAACTTTAATAAGTTCGCGAAGTAGTATTTATTCAATATTTCACATCACTATCGAACGATTCACTAAAGTTGCAATTATTATTTTTTATTAAATCAATTTCGTAAGCTTTATTTCTTGAAAAATCAATTTAGGTACGGAAATGTTGATAACTTAACCAAAAACGACTTACATCACACCTATTTGACCAATTATCTTCAACTGGTCAAAAGTAGGTTATCGACAATAATTAAACAATGTGCCGCACAGTTTGTATCGAGAATAATTATCATACAAAACATCATTATTAGCCAAAATAAAAGGGGAAAAAAACACTCTAATTCACATCTTTATGTAATCTGATCCACCTTTTTAGATTTAGAAGAAACAAAATAATTTGAATGAAACATTTTTATTAGAAATGGCATCACTTGGAATCAAGATAAACTTTTTTTCGTACGATCAAAATATTCAACCAACTAATTAGTGGTTAGTAAAGTTTGCTGTGGGTCCTTCGTCCTTGAGATTAAGGGTCAGGGTAATAAAGAACTATGGTATTGACTATCATGAATAACTTTATATTATAAACATGTAATCATGTTATTTACAACATAATTATATGACTCCACATGAAGAAATTTCCATCCCCAACAGAAAAAGAGCACATAGGTTATCTTTGCATACTGAATAATAATTCCCGTTCGGAGAGCTCCTATACCTAATTCAAGAGGCTAGTTTTTATTTTTATCATTTCACATGACACAATAAAAGAAACAGATTTTTTTTTTTTTTCCTTTTCGCTCACAACAAAAGGGTTAAGATATTCTCAGCACCATTCACACTTGTAAAACCACAAAAAGAAAGACGCAAATAGA
The DNA here is from genome assembly GCA_030444775.1 of Atalantia buxifolia. Taxonomy (NCBI): domain Eukaryota; kingdom Viridiplantae; phylum Streptophyta; class Magnoliopsida; order Sapindales; family Rutaceae; genus Atalantia; species Atalantia buxifolia. The sequence goes on from CM059832.1 coordinate 9,015,650, forward strand.
CAAGGGATAAACAGAAGACTGTGTGAACTCAGAGTCCAAAACAGTACTAGACTCGGTTCCTATTAATAGAAAAAAAATTAAAAATGAAAATAAAACGTTAACAGAACAACATATACAATAAACACGAAACTAACTCACTCTTAATATATATATCACAAAATCACGAACTAAGTTCTATCTAACCCGCCACCAAATCCAACGGCCCAAAACCAGTCATCATCATGACGATGAGGTGATGTTCATTCATTCACTTCATCCCATTCTCAGCATAACGATTGACAAGAGCAAGCGCATTGCTCGTCAACTTCTTCACATACTCAACCCTATCACAAACCTCCTCCTTCATTTGCCCATCAGCCACATCCTCAAATCCGTCCGTGCACGTTTCCTCGTCAGTCAGCGCGGCGCTCATCCACGTCTGCACATTGCTCATCTGAAACCTAAAGCTGGCCCGGGAAGTCCCAGCCGACCTAATCTGGCGCATCTGTTTGAGCGAGCCGTAAATCTCCTCGACTGCGTCCCCAAAGTTGGAGAAACAGTCGTGCAAAGCGGCTGCGGCTCGCTGGTCGGACCCGTAGTCGGCTTGGCGGGAGATGTTGGACACGTAAGTAGCCATGAGCTTGGCTTTGGATAGCGTCACGCCGATGGCTACGCCGGCAAGCTGTGCGGGGTCCTGCTGGATGGTGCTGGCGTAGCGGGACAGAGTGGAGTAACATATTTCGGGGTACAATGTTGAGTTGCAACTTGTACGGATGAATTCGGTGCCAGTGCCGGTGCCGGAACCGGTGGAGGGGGGATATCCGGCGGGGGATGCGGCTGGGATTGCATGAAGCTGGAGGAAGAAAGTTGATAAGAGGAATGAGAGAAGAATTAGAGGACGTGGGGATTTCATGGTTGTTTGGGTTTGTGTGAGATAATGGTAATGGTGGGTTGAGTTCTGTGTGAAGGAGCGAGCGTTTAAGTAGTGTAAACTGTAAAGTGTTAATTCAAAAAAAAAAAAAAAAACTGTAAAGTGTTTGTAATAGATTGACCTGTTTGGCCATTATTATTCGGGATATTAACGAAAATACCATTGTTATTGTGTCACGATATACTGTCACTTGTGATTTGCGTGAAGTCTCTAATTTTGTGTCTAATTTGATAGTTGGTATGTGTGAATGCGACTTTTGTAAAATCACGTTTCCGTAAAATATTGCTAGAAATAATGCATATGATTCAATCATAGAAAATTTTGGATTATTAATTGAGATCTTAATTAGCTCTTAATGGTAATTTATCAATGAAATGAGTATGGGATACATATATGAAGGCCATTTTTTTTTTTGGGTAATTGATATGAGGCTTTCTACTCACTAAAATGTCAACGAAATGGAAGACCTCGGATTTGAAGGGATTCGTTACATTGACATCACTAAAGTCAAAATCGATTTTTAAGGATTCAATTTTCTTACAATTCGGAAATGATTCTTTTGATAATAATTAAATGTTTTCAAGGAAACTCAGCTTTTTATTCTTTTTTTTCTCTCTAAGTTTCTGAGATAGCATTTAACTTAATTTCTTTGTTCCTCTTCCATTGATTACTGGATTGTATTTTTTCAGTGGGTCTCTGTAATCATAAAAGCATTGTCGTAATAAACCTCAAGAATTTTCTTATTTTATTTTGTTTCAAGTATCATACATAACACAGTTCATCTAAAATTGAGAAATATGTTCTAAGAGGCCTACTCTCACATTAGGAGAAGTTTTTTTCCCACATCTATGTAGGGAGATTCATTGCAAGGAGTATAGGCGTTAACTATTATGCCAATGTGTAATTTACTTTTCTACTTTTATTTATCTAATCTTTCCACGAGATTTTACTCTTTTTTTTTTTTTTTTTTTGGCCCTCAATCAAGTGATATACATAGAATATGATTATTTCTATAATTTTTCAGAAGGAAATTGTAAAATTAAAGATTAAGTTGTAAAAATGTTTGATATATATAGAACAAAATACTGTATGATTATTGTCATAAAATGTTTTTTCTTCCTTATTTGGATGTAGATGGGGCTCTATATTTATGATTCTTTTTAAGAATAGCCATATTTGGATTGTGTTATAATAGATAGATGCAAAGTGTAAGTAAATTTCTTTAATCTAATGTCAATAAATTTGTAATTTAACGTTAAAAAAAAATACGTGCCATCCTCTATGTTTGACTTTAAATTTAATATTCACTATCTATTGATTTTACATATTCATCAAATTCAAATTACGCGTGCACTGAGAAAAGAAACCAATATATTGTATGTAGCCTCGGCCGCCTTTGCGGATGGCTTTTGAAATTGCGGCCGGTGACGCTTGGTGCGGTCAGCAAATTGGCTTTAGACTTAAGCAACAGCTTCTTTCTCACTACTTAAAATAAAATAAATGCGGTAACTTGAGATCGTGGGTCCACGACGAAGAGTCGTCTGGTCTGGTGCTATGCATGTTTAGATAATGGAGCACTAGACATTTGGTCTTTGCTATCATTTCTGCTTTTCATGGACGGCTGTTCATGGAGTTTCGGAGTTTTTTAGTAAGTCGGTAGCTTTTTAAACATGCCCATTTTCCCACTATTGTGATTTAAGAAGCGTGCAGCGTTCAACTCATGCAATCAAGTTCAAGCTTTTTATCTTTTGGAATATAATGGGCTTCCTTCCATTCACCATATTCATATTGAACTACAATGCAACTTTTTAAATTAGTTATTATACCATTCAACTATAAAAATTTTAAAATACATCAAATATAATACATGTAATTAATACATGTATAACATGTGTAGTTCAATTAAATATAACTACACATGTCATATTTAATTGAATTATATATGTCATACATGCATTAATTACGTATAATACTTTGAATGTACTCTAAAATCTCTCATTCTATTGATGTGAATGCATTTAACTTACAAAATTAGTTTTCATAAACCTTACAACAAGTGGATGTTATTCTATCAGCATTGCATGAGGGGTATAGAACAATTTATTAGGCTCTAAGTTTTGAGCCAGAATGCTTAATTAATTCCTTTATACTTAAAGAAATTCTCATTAAGTCATTGTCACTACTTATGTGGTTATAGGATCTTAATTCTAGAGGTAGAATATTAGTTGTGTTTAATATAACTTAAGATTCAAACAAATTTATGGAAAGCAAAGAATTAATTAGATTTTAATGAAAATAGGTACACAACATGAAAGATTTGGGTAATTTTGAAAAACACATGGACTGATTACCCAATTAGGGTAATTGACTCAAATCTGGCCTTAAACCTAAGGGAGCATTTACTCACATCAAGCCAACATAAGCATCGAAGTTCAACTACTCTGGTTGGGAGATGTGATGATCAGGAAAAATATGCCATGAACCTGTTGACAAACGAACATAAACATGTGTTGTGAAAAAGATAAATATATTTTAAACTGATGACAAAATTAGTTGTCCATTGTTCAAAGGGAAAAAGTTTCTCCACTATAGGGAAAAAAAAATCATCATTAGATTGCGAAACCTGTCAAAGATTCACGGACTAGCTGGCGTAATTAACTCCATTTTTTCAGATTAATTGAACTTGAGATCTCTCTTTGTAAGAACGAGATGAGGGAACATAATCTTGATTCAAAAGCAGCTTATTGTAATAAATTATAAAAGAAACAGAGAATCCCGCGGGGGAGCCATATTTTCTTCATCTCTTGATCTATTGGGCGAGAATTAGTTTCGAAAGTAGGAAACAATTTCATCATGAAATAGTTCACACTTCACATGATGTTACCAACTTAAAGTTGGTCCAGCCCATTGCGCCATGTCCTCCATGCACAATTGACCCACCACATCACATCACATCATTGTCACAAAAATAAAAGATTCCGGCGAATTCGACTCCGTGAATAAGGGGGAAAAAGATGTCCAAATCCAGTAGCATTTAAGTATATGGCTTTTTTCTTTTTTTAATTGCTTTAAGCTTTCTGTAAAGTTTATTTCTATTTGTTGATTGGACTCCTGTAGTCTGAAGTGTACTCAAAATTGAAACCCCTACGTTTGATTTTCCTCGCGTTATTATGAGAAATGTTTGTTGAAATGTAATTTGTTTATAGCTAGGTTTGGTTTCATATTATGGGGTTAGGTTTGAAATGTATTGAATCAAATTGACTAACGTTCGATTCATTTGAATTTTAAAATCAAAGCATCCCATTTTTTTAAGGTTGTTGTATGGGAAATTTATGCAAAAACACATGTAAGCTTTTAGCGTATGATGTTGTTGTAGCAACTAATAGAGATAATTTTGTGAATTAAAAAGCTACATAATCAATCAATACAATGAATGAATTATTTTAAACGCTTAAAATAGAGATTATCTTAATTAACTAAACATTCCAATTAACAGGGCATAGAAATATCCATTAGCATCTGTAATTTGGATACTACATGAAATCGACCAAAAACTTTTGACATAAAATGCTTTATTATAAATGTTAAAGCAATTTTTTTTTTCTAATGAGTTTGGGCTTATAAATAATCATGAGTCACTTCGATGATATTTTATATAAAGTTATTGTCGTCACTTTAAGGTGATTTGAGTCCAAATTAAAAAGTTTGATAGCACAAAATATTGTGTTAATTTTAAGTAATTTTGGTTTTTAACAGAACCTAGAAGTGCGTATCTTATCTTAACAAAATATGTTTATTAATGTTAATCCATTTCTTTGAATTTATTGCATGATTGATTACTTGCTTATAATTGCTCGGAATTTTGTGACCATTATTGTCGTCTATTAAATGGATACTCTTGCAATAAAATGATGTGAATTTAGTGGGATTTATATAATAAAGAGTGTTATTTACAATAGAGAATAAAAACTCATTGTTGTCATCGTGAGTGCTAATTAATATAACCTAATATCATCCAGGTTGTGACCAGGTTAGAGATCCAGAGTCAAGAGGGATCTGGATTTTGCTTAGCCCAAGCACATGTGGAGGCCCAATCAATCCACGTCCAAATCAGAATCCCAATGGAAATTAAAAAAAAAATGGCGTCATTTAAGGCTAGGGTTTGTTAAGGGTTATTTTGATAATATTGAACCTTTTAAAATAATTATTATTAGTTGTATTATAAAAATAATCAATTGTAATAAAAATTAGTTAAATTTTTATTAAAATTTATTTTTAAAAGTACTTTGAATTTTAAAAATAATCATATATATTTAATAAATTTTACTGTTAAACTTTTATAAAAGTACAAATAACTGAAATAGACGTAATATTAAATAAAATTTATTTTCACATATATAAATATATGTAAAAAAAATTTGTTGTGTACATATAATTATTGATAATTAAAATACATATTTTTATATTAATGATTTTTTCATTTTTTTATAATAATAATAATAATAATAATAATAATAATAATAATAATAATAATAATAATAATAATAATAATAATAATAATAATAATAATAATAATAATAATAATAATAATAATAATAATAATAATAATAATATATGGGACAAGTTCAAGAGATAAAAATTTAAACACAATTTTCGACATAAGTTTTTAGCCATTGGATCACACTTATTTCAATAGCTTAGATTGATATTGACATGATTTTTTTAAATAAAAATATTGTGTCCCATGGAAATCGGAATACTATTTTTTTTTTCTCTTCTCTCTCCATTATCTCTTTCTCGTTATAACCAATATATTGGGAGAGAGAGACTGGAAAATTACGGAGATCAATTTATAAAGTTCAAAGTTTTTAATGCCGTTAAGAGAAAATAAACCCAGAAGAAAGTGAGAAACAGGGAAGAGAAAGGTTCTTTTTCAGGCTAAAGCTATGTTGTAATAATTGTATCATATAATTGCTGTAATCAACTATTAGATTCAGTTATAGTTATCACCATAAATGAGATTCAGTGGTTAAAAACAACAATTATATAGTACAACTGTTATAACATAGTCAGATCTTCTTTTCCATCGTTCGCTGAATTCCGCCTTATATTTCATCAAAATAAATTGGTGCGATCACATCATCAACAGGAAAAAAAAATTAAACGCAATTTTAAATCCAAGTTTTTAACCATTAAATCACACTTCTTTTAATGGCTCAGATTTAACCTGACATAAATTTCTTTTAATGCAAAATAAATTTGCCGCTATTAATTATTTTTCTCTTGCTTTTTCTCTTTCCTTGTATTCTTCCCTCAAAAATCATGTCTCGCAAAGTTTTACTTCTACGAACTCAAATAGAATTGTAAATAGCCGAAACCAAGAAGAAAGGGCTTAAAAGAAAAAACAACAGCAGCAACAACATTTATTTATTTATTTATTGTTTTTATTGTTTGAGCAGGTTACTTTTTGCTTTGAAAAAAATTGCTGCAACAATAACAAACAATGGCAGCAATACTTTTCATCTAATGGTTCTTTTTCCTTCTTTGAACGACATTTGACTTAGATTTTGGACTGATGATTTCAAAGAGCGTACAAAATTCTGTGGGATTGATAAATGGGCGGGGTTTAATTATATTTTTAAAAGTGATGAACGAGCCACAAATTTTTGTATAAATTTATTTTGTATAAATTGATGTGACATTAATTCATTGGTTAAATGAAAATATAAAATAATAAAAATAAATCATGTAGGTTAAGAGATATTTAATTTAACCAATAAATTAATATCACATCAGTTTATACAAGATAAATTTGTATAGTTTATGGTTATATCATTACTCTATTTTTAATTGTACACAAAAGTAAACGATGTTATTTATTTATATGTTTGTCAATGATGGGATTCCAGTCCACCAATTTATTTCAATGAAATATATTTTTAAGAGTGATGATAAAGTCACAAATTTTTATATAAATTTATTTTATATAAATTGATGTGATATTAATTCATTAGTTGAATGAAAATATAAAATAATAAAAATAAATCATACGGCCCAAAAGATATTTAATTCAACCAATAAATTAATGTCACATCAGCTTATACAAGATAAATTTGTATAGTTTATGAGGTCATGACTACCATGCACCTGGTGCATGGTACCCCAGGCCCTAATGGCCATTGGATCTAACGCAGAACCAAATTCTGCGTTAGATCCAATGGTAGCTGGACCCTGGAGTACCATGCACCAGGTGCATGGTAGCTGGATCCAGTTTATGATTATATCATTACTCTATGTTTAATTGTACACGAAAGCAAACGAAGTTATTTATTTATTTATATGTTCGTCAATGATGGGATTCCAGTCCACCAATTTATTTTAATGAAATATAAGGTGGAAATCAGTGAATGATGAAAAAGAACCATTCCCTTCACTGCTTTCACTTTCCTGGTTTATTTTCTCTCAATGTTATTAGAACATTGAACTATATAAATTGATCTCCGAAATTTTTCAGTCTCTCTCTCCCAATGTATTGGTTACAACGAAAATGAGATTAAAAATGGAGAGAAAAGAGAAAAAAAAAATTCCATGAGACTCATTATTTTATTTTTAAAAAAATTTATATTAGTCTCAATTTAAGCTATTGAAATAAGCGTAATCCAATGACTAAAAACTTGTATCTAAAATTGCGTCTCTTGATTTTTAAAATTTCATTTTGAAAATCTACTTCTCTACTTTCTAGTAGGATGGAATGATTTTTCAAAAATAATTTTTAGAAAATTTTTCAAACAGTAAAATTAATTTTTAACTTTATAAATTATTTTTGAACCTCACAAAAATAGTCTCAAACAGACTCTAATTATATTATCTCCAAAGCATATATATTTTGAGTTTTAGGTTTAGACAAAAAAGAAAAAGATGATCGGATAGGATATTAGAATATAATTGTGATTGGCAAAAGTTTCAAACTTAAGCGTATAAACGTTATGTTTGGGTTGGATTTTTCTGGTAGCGTCTCGAAATAAAATATGGTAGATCCTAATATACTCAGAACTTATTGTTGTTGAGCTGACCTCATAAGTACAACCTGAAGCCTATGTTGGCGACCTGGTTTACAAGTATGACCTGAAGATTCTAGTTTAAGAATACAACCTCAAGCCTATATAATCCGACCTCGAAATTCATTTTTCCGACCTGAGAATTAGCTTGACATAAGAAATTGTTAGTCAAGAGAACGTAGCCTAATTTCTAGGGAAGTTGTGTGCCACGATCTATTTAAACTACCTCCAACTGACAACCACTTGCAACTGTTGAAGAAAACGGGCTGAAGTTAAGGGAGTAACCGTCCACGACCAAGAACCTATTTAAACTGAAGAGCGCAACAGAGAAAGGGGTTTTTGCAAAATTACTTGACTTTAACTTATCCATAATTCTTCATTCTCATTTTTCTCCCTTCATACATAATTTCTGACTTAAGCATCGGAGGGTCTACGCCGGAACCCCACCGACGTATCCTAACCGTATTTTCTGGTTGACAGGTATAGAAAGTTGCGGTAGATTTGCGTTTGAGCTTGGATTCGCGCTGCAATTCCCCAAAGAAACAAATTTAGTTGTTGAGGTCGTTTTTCGGCATCAACACGTTATTTTGTATTATTATTATTTTTCTAGGAAATTGAACAACCCACTTAAATTTGGCAGCTCTTCTGTGAAACCGTACATATTCAGGAAGTATTAGTATTGCGGAGATATTCGGATGAAAAGGATGGAGAAGGTACCTGATGGTTGGGTTTCATTCATGCTGAACACAACAAGATAAACAAAACCTAAAACATTAAACATTAAATATGAAACGAAAAGAAATTAATTATATGTCCATTAGTTTCCCATCTAAAAATAGAGGCTTTTTAAATAAACTTATAATTCTGTCGTGGATCTAGGAATTGTACTATAAGAAAGATAAATTGAATGAAATTATATTATATTCTGTCGCAAATTAAACTCTCGCTTGCTGCTCCAAATTGCGTTTGGAATTAAAAAAGCCTTAAAGCCAAATTAAACTTAATTTCACTTCTTTTAATTTCTCTCTTGTTCACGCGCACATATCTTTTTAAAATCAATTTAACTGAATGTTAAATTAAGAAGCCCACTGCAAATTAATGGCTTCGACTCCTCCATCATTGTATCATTGCTTGAAATCTAAAGTTAATGTCACTTCGCCATCAAATTTGACGATCTTTAACATAAAGTTGACGTCGCCACTTTAGGTGCTTGGGGTCCAAAAAACAAAAATGTAGCAATGATTTTAAGCAATTTTAGAGAATCTAGCTGTGCATCAGTGCATATCTTATCAATGTTAATTCATTTCTTCGAAATCATTGAATGACTACTTGCTCATAATTGCTTGAAATGTAGTGATCATCAGGATTGTCTTTAAAAAGAGAGATTCTTGCAACAAAATGATTTGAGCTTGAATGTTTGCTTAAGAGAAATACTGGATTTGATCATTCCCATTTCCCAGACATATTTGGACTTTGGAGGCCCAATCGATCCAAGTTCCTTAGCCAAGTGTATACTATAATCTCATGTCTCAAAAATATATAATTGAGTTTTAGGTCTAAAGTTGTACTGATAAAATGATCAGCTTCAAAAAGAAAGAAATAGTGAATTATCTAGTAAATTATGTTAGAAAGTGTTTGAGTTTTAAAATTATGGTCCATGCTTTTGGTATATTTTCAAGTAATAATATAGGTACAAACTCTTGTATAATTTTTTTTTGTATAAACTAATGTGCCATGATTAAATTAATTAAATTAAATATTTTTTAGACCACATCATTTATTTTTATTATTTTATATTTTTATGCAACTAATAAGTTAATGCCAAATCAGTTTGCACAAAAGTTTACAGCCGTATCATCACTCTATATTTTATTATTAAAATATTGTTTCATTGTATAATGATTAAAATAGACAATAGTTTAGTTTATCTAAACACATCCTTTTTTTTTAATATGTAAATTTATAAAAAAAAAGTGAAAATTTTGATTATTCAAATCCAACCAACTTTATAATCAATAAAAGATATAGGAAATTTCATAACATAATAAATAAATATGAAAAAAAAAAAGTGACACGTGATTTACAAGAGTTGTGGTAATGTAATGTAATATATTAGGGTAATGATTTATAAATTAGGGTTTATGAAAAATAGGGACATTATCATCTTTCTATAAAAATAATGAGATTATAATAGAAATTTTAAAAATGTATGTGGTGGATTATTTTATAATTAATTTTAAAAAGTGTTTCTTTACTTTAAAAACTGTTGGCAAAATAGAGAAAACTATAAAATAAATAAAATTTAAAATTAAATATTTTTTTATTGAAAATTATGAAATAAACTACTTATGACATTTTAACCACAATCCTGAATGAGATTTTAGGTTTAGAAGAAAATATAGATTCATCAAAGAAAATTTTAAAATATATTTGTTATAGCAACATTTGAAATTCAAAAATGTAGAAGTTACTATGAACTTAAAAGAAAATTATTGATTTATACTATTGAAACGAATGCATTATTGACACCCCCCCAATATCCTTATGAAACCCTGTTTTTACATTAACAGCACATTCACAAAAAAAAAAAAAAAAAACTACATAAAACTACAAATACAAAATTAACTAAACCCCTATCCATATATTTTCTTTTTGACTCTATTCGGTTCATACCCACACATCATTTTTTTTTTTTTACGGTTCCAATATGATTTTGAAATAATTGAGAGAAAACGTAAAGTAGTTTATCAAATCGTTATAAAAAAAAAACAATAAATTTTTAGCGAATCTATTGAATTTTCTTCATCAAGTGGGGAATTATTTTTATTTACAACAAAAAAATTATGAAGAGTTAAAGGCAAAATAACAAAAATCCCAATAAAGTAATTGATTGGTTTTGAAGAATTAGTAAAAAAAAGAAAATTTTAATTAAATCTATTCTGTCCTTTTATGTAATCATAACTAAGAATAAAGCTATAAATATCAAAATGGGGCACCACTCGATTGAAAATGGTAATTCCAATCATGATTATGATATCCATACAGCACATCTTTAAACTATTCTTTTTTAAAATTTTGATCTGGCGGGCATCGCGGCGGTAGCCCATGTAGCCAGCTTTTATCTTCTTCTCTTTGATCATGATCATTATTCTATGAGATTGTATTGGGAATGCTTTTAGTTTTAGATATGAAATTCGGTTAGTTAGATTCACCTGATTGTTTTACTTTCTAGGATTCTTTTCCTCTTACTATCTAACTTACTGTAAAATAATAAAAAGGTACAACAAGTGTTGGCACTCGAATATTTTATTATTAAAAAATTACAAAAATATTATACTTTACTACTTTTTTTTTGTAATTGACTGTTAATTGACATAGAAAATACTAATTTTATCCTTATTTTATAGAAAAAAAATATTAATTATTAATATAAATTAATTATTAATATAAATTAATTATTAATTAAATATTAATCATCGTACTAAATAATTTTCATTCAATGAAATATTATTTTAATTTTAGTTATTAATTACCAACAAAAATTAAAAAAATATAAATTTGTATGCTATTAATTGAATATAAACTTCATCATTTAATACTTGAAATGTCTGTGGTTGTATGTATGTTAATTATCTTCATTTGATAATTTTTATCAATAATTAATAATTAACATTAAATTGATATTTAATTGAATGAAAATTTATTATAATAAATGCACTACAAAAAACTTAGGTTGCAAGTCTTTCGTGTAAATGTAAACTTTTATTTAATTTTTTGATTTCTAATTCAATAGTAGGTTGCAGGTTTTTAGTGAAAATTATTAAGTTTGGTTAGAATTTAAGTATTTTTTCTCCTTAAAGTAAGAATAAAATTAATATTTTATAGGTCAACTAATAAAAAAATAGTAAAAATGTTATGGTGCAATACTTGTTGCACTTAAATATTATTTCACAATAATTTAGGTCTTGTTTGGAATTGAGATGTTATAACCATTAAACCACAGATGCTGTAAAAAAAAAAGCTGTAATTATAAAACAAAAGTTAATAATATATAGAAACTGTAAATTTTAAATAATAATTTTGATAATATTATTAAAGATATAATAAATTTTTTTATCATACAAGTAAAAAATCATATCAACATAACTTTTAAGTTACAGCAGCTAGTGTTTACCAAATGTTTTAATACTGTAACTTTTAAGTTACAGCTTTCTAACCTCAATCCCAAACACACCCTTAAGCAAATAAAAGAAAATATCCCTACTTTTTATTTTTAAAAATCTTGTGCCATCTGTATTTTAATGTTAGTAGATGATTAAGATTTAACTATTTTTTTTAATTTATTAACTACCAATCATATTAACATAATTTGCTCAGATGAAGATCAGATTAGGAGATGATCTTGATTCATAATTTACACCAACAAATCCAACTTTTCCACATGCCCAAAAGCACAAAATAATCTATACTCAAACAATTCAAGAAAAGTAGGTGATTTTTCTCTAAAACTCCCGCCATATAAATAGTCACACATCAGGAAAATGAGAATCTAAGGGGCTGTTTGGTACCGTTTTCTAAGCAGTGTTTTCATTTTTGTTTTCATAATACACATATAATACACGTTTGGTGGATCATTTTCAAAAATCAAATTACAAAACATAAAATCTGGATTCGTTATTATAACTACTACACTGAAAACACATTAAACATGTTCTCTAAATATTACAAACTAAACCCAAAAATGAATTAAAATACAAAAGAAACATCGTGACCCCTCTTTCTTATCTCTTCACTGCAAACATCGTGAGCTGAAGCTCTCTCTTTCCCTCCATCTTTCTCCACCCAGTTGCAGCAAATCTACACTCTCTCCCTCCTCTCATCATCCTCGCATCTTCATCCAATATCTTTCACTTTCCTTATTTCTCCCGATCCATTCTCTCTCGGTATGCCCGTTACTGTCGCTGCTCCGTCTTTGCCGTAGCTGCTGCTGCTCCGACTCCGTCCAACCGTTGCAGTTCCGAATCTATCCAGCCGATGCCGCTCCCTCTTCTCTATCACTTGTTGGTATTCACTGTAGCTCTCTCTTTCCCTTCATCTTTCTCCATCTAGTTGCAGCAAATCTACCCTCTTTCCCGCCTCTTATCTTCATCCAACATCCTTCTCTTTTCTTATTTCTCCCGATCCACTCTTTCTTGGTGTGCCCACTGCTGTGGCTGCTCCATCTCCACCGTAGCCACTGCTGCTCCGACTCCGTCCAGCCGCTGTTGCTCCCTCTTCTCTATCACTTGTCGGTATTTATTTTGTTTAAGTTGTTATTTGAGTAATTGTTTGAGTGATTTTAATTGTTTTTAATAGATGATATTGTTTTACTATAAATTTCGTTTTGTTGATGATGCACAATTTGAATTTAGGCAAATTGGGCTTTTGTTATTAGAGAGAAATAGAGATTTTTCAAGCTTTGCCCTGGATAGCATTCACTTAAGAAGTCTGAAATTTCAATTTATTTTTTTGGATGGAATTCACTTAAACAATCTGCAACTTGTGGAAGTGAGAACAAAAAATAGAAACCCATTTTTTTGTAGTGCCCTGAAATTTTTTTTATATTTCAGAAAATATTTTTATTTCAGTAATTGTTTGAATAATTTTGAGATATTTTTTTAAAGCATGTTAATTGTGTATTCTCTCTATTCATGCCAAAATAATTTTGAGTAATTGTTTTAGATTATGACTAATTGTGTTGATTTGAAAACAAAACCGTGTGAATATAGTTTTGCTGCACTTTGATTTTGTTTGCGGAATGGAAAAAAAAGGAAGCGATGAACTGGAATTGGAGGATTTGTCATTATGCTGCTGCTTTAATTGTTGTGATGCTGCTGCTTTGTGTGCTTTAATTGTTGCTTTAATATTTTCTCTCTGTGTCATTGAATCAAAATGCAATCTAGAAATTGTAATTTCAAACAAATATATTTGGGGAAAATGATGATTGCCGAATAGCATTGTATTTGTGTTTTAAGGATGAAGAATACATATATCTGTTTTTGTTTATGCCATGAAATTCTTTATGCCGTTAATTTGAATTGGTGAAGTTGTGTTGGAATATTTTTTATTTTGGACTGTTGAATTTGTAATCTATGACATATTGGTAAAATGGCTTTCATGCTATGTTGAATTTGATTAATTTCAAAAGTTTGAGCTATGTATGTTTAGAAGAGTAGTTTCTTTAATTTCATTAATATTTGATATATGTTATTTTTTTCTAATTTTCTATTAATAAGATATGTATCCACATGATGTAGATGGCGAGGATAGCAAGATTTGGTTACCAGCGAAGAAGGAGATACTAGTAGGCCACTTACTAATATTGATGTATCTCCAGCAAGTGTCGCAGAGATGAATGCTGTAAGAGATGGAATTGTAGCTTCTATGTGGCATGATTACATACATAATGCATAATGTCTATCATGTAATTTTTTTATAATAATTTTGTTTAAATCATGTGTTGTAATATATATCTTAATTTTGGTGTAAAAATAATGACAATGTCAAACTTTTTTTTAATTAATATTAATTCTAAAACTTTATCATCATGTAATTTTTTTTATAATAAATTTGTTTAAATTATTTTGTTGTATTTGTGTATGTATTAGCTAAATAATTATTTTATGACTATAAATATAATGTAAATATTTAGTAAAAACTATTTTTGAAAAAACCATTACCAAACGTATATTCTCTATTTTTATCATTTTTAACTATGTCTACCAAACACATATTACTATTTTCAATTTTAAAATGTAGGATACATAAAATGATACCAAACGCATATTTAAATTCAAAATACAGCAACTGCAAAACACCGTTTTTATTTTTATTTTTATTCTCAGATAATATAAATTCAGAAAAAATACCAAACGGGCCCTAAACATTCTTTTTATGAGATTAGCAAATTCTCTCCCACGGTCATTTTACACATGAATTCAAGGGACTTTCTGAACGAGCATTACAGAGAAGGTCAAATACGATTTCCACTTTATTTTCCTTCACTTTCTCATGAACCATTTGTTAACTTAAGCATCGAAGCATCTTTGACAGGTGTCAAACGCATGCTTTAAAGCTTTAGAGCTTGAAGACGAAGGACAAATTAAGCAATTCATGGATTAAAGGATTCAACGTTCAAATTTTTTAACAGAAATTTGCTTTATTTGGTATCACGCTGTTCTATTGTGAACACAAATTTAAAAAGCATTGTTTGAAATTCGGGTAATAAAAACAGAGGTACTGATCATAATTATATTTATGATTATGTGGAGACCTTATTAATGGAATTTTATAAAGTAAAACATTCAAACAAACTCTCAATTACTTTTCGTTTATTCATACTTTCAAAGATGATGCAGAATATGGCAAAATCCAAGCCCAAAGATTCCCTTGATTAATATTCCAATACTCCCTACTCCCACAATTTATTGCTATCGACTATTGAATATCTGAAAATAATAATAATAATAAAAGCATTAGAATTCTGCTGTCATAAAAAAAAAAAATAATTAATAGAAAAACTAACAAACTAACTCAATTTCTAGCATCACTTCAACTTAAGAAGATCTTGGTGCTCTGCCTCTTCTGCTCTGCCTTCTGATCCTCTTTCTTTCAACCATCCTCACAAGCCATCGCGGCCTTCCTGTTGCAAATGCCATGTATCCACTAGAAAAGCCAATCACCAACCCAGATGCGTAGCCCATCATTGCAACTTTCCAATCAAACCAGCTCCAAGTATCCCTTGGCGCCGGTTCTTGAGCATCATCAATATTGCTACATTTATCTGACAACGGAAAACCGCACAAGCCCAAATTCTCAATGTAAGAATCGCTCTGAAATGTGTTGAATTGTGGCCCTTGAGGTATGGGTCCCTCCAGCTGATTGTGGGAAAGGTTCAACTTTGAAAGAAAATTCAAATTTGTCAGCTGCGTAGGAATCTGTCCAACGAGCCTGTTTGAAGAAAGGTCTAAGGATTCAAGAGCTGTCAAATTTCTCAATGATGATGGAATGCGCCCCGTAAGGTTGTTGAAAGAAAAGTTTAGCATTTTGAGTAAATTCAGCTTTCCGACAACTTCTGGAATTTGTCCTTCAAAACGGTTGCTGGAGAAATCAATGACCAGGAAAATGCTTAAGATGTTCATTTCAACGTCGATTCCTTTTAGAGTAAAAAATGCTGAATAATATCGACCAAATCGGTGCATATACTGCACTTGAACTCTACTAGTGTTACTCCCACGCATCATAGCTTTCAAATTTTGAAAGTATCTTGTTGGCAAAACTCCAGTGAATTCGTTGCGAGAGATATCAAGTATTCGCAGCTTAGGGAAAATAACTCTTGCATCGGTGTTCCCTACGAGGCCATAAAATTTATTAGATCGCAAGATAAGAACAAGCAATTCTGGAAGTTGTGCTAACCAATGAGGAAATGTGTCATCGATCCTGTTATTTGCCACATTTAGAACTTGCAAATGGCTACAATTAGCCAAAGATTGCGGTAGTGGTCCCTCGAACTGATTGTCATTGAGAATAAGATTGACCAATCCACTCCCACTTGCAGAAATTTGAGGAATACTACCATTGAAGCTGTTCAAATGCAAATCTAACCATATGAGCGTGATGGAATCAACTAAGCATTCTGGAATCGGTCCACTCAAGCTGTTATTAGACAAGTCGATAAACTCAATAGGAGCAACAGTGCAAAAAGAAGAAGGAACCTCCCCGGTCAATTTATTGTTTGAAATGGAAAAGAAAATCAAGCGAGGAGGCAGAACCATAACTGACCCTTGAAGCAAATTCGAGCGAAGATCAAGAAATCTAAGATTCTTTAACGGAACTTGCTCCACGTCTGTGAGAAAATTGTCGGAAAGGTTTAGGTTATAAAGAGTATCTTTTCCTATATCCCAAAACCAGTTGGGAATCCTCCCATAGATTTTGTTCTCCGAAAGCTGTAGCCACTCTAATCGATCCTGACCTCTTAAGAAGTCAGGGAACTCACTGATGTTGCAAGCAGATAAACCCAACTGCAAAAGTTTGGGAAATGTGGAGTTGGCATTTAATGTGGTGTTTACTGATAGACGATTTTGTGAAAGATGAAGGTACTGAAGATTTTTCAGTCTTGCAAACATGCAAAGCTCTATGTGTCCACTTAAATTATTTGAGGAAAGTCTTATGCTAGTCAAATTCACAAGTTCAAAGATTGTACTAGGAATTGAGCCAGTGAATCGGTTATCTCTAAGATGAATTACCTCTAAATATGGTAGTACCGTAAATAGCCAAGATGGAATAGTCCCATTAAGAGAGTTATCTGATAAACGAAGAGTAACTAAATTTTGAAGCCCTCTCAAACAAGAAGGAAGCCGACCGGTTAGTTGATTCCATGATAAATCCAAAAATGAAAGTTTCGTTAGGTTGACAAAACTATCTGGAATTCCACCAACTAAATTGTTTTGTTCAAGATTTAAATAATATAGCTGCTTGAGATGTGAAAGAAATGATGGGATATGACCACTAAAATGGTTATACGAGAGGCTCAAACTAGTGAGCTGTGGAAGGTTAGCAAGTGATGCAGGAATTGGCCCAATTAAATTGCAGCTGGTGAAATGCAAATATGACAAAGAAGAAGAAAGATTCGCCAAGGAATAATCAAGTACGATGGTAGACATGTTTACCTCAGAAAGAACAAGTTCCTTCAACTTCGTTAGATTTTCAACGAGCCCTTTCCAAACAGGCGGTTCAATCCTCACTTCATCATTTTTGGACAGGTCAAGTGAAAGCAGTTTAGACAATTGAGAAATTTCAGATGGAACTTGACCACTAAAGTAAGAATTTGACAGATTCAGATGTGTCAAACTAATGAGTCGACCAAAACCGGAAGAAATGAGGGAGGAATTGAAATCATTGGAACTGAGATTCAGTGTTTCTAGATAAGGAAGAAGAAAGAGGCTACTGTTTGAAGGGATGCTGCCATGAAGCCAACTGCAGCTTAGGTCCACGCCAATCACTTGACCCGTCACCATATCACAAGTTACACCATCCCATGAGCAGCAATCCGTGTCATCATTCCAAGATAACATCTTTGGATTGGATTGTTGTCTTCCGTCACAGTAAGAACTAGAAATGTTGTTGAAGGAAAAGAGCTGCTTAAACTGAACCAATGCAATACTCTGGTCGTGAGAGCAAAGTTTTGCATTACTCCCAGAATATAGGGCAAGTAATTGGAGGCAGAAAACTTTGTAAGCACAAGGTAAACAACCCATGTTTTTTTTTTAAATGAAATTTCAACGACAAATATGATTGGTATATATAGACTACCGTTTACTTTTTAAGGCTCCGTTGGATTACTTTGGTGACAAATTCATGTACTAAATTTCTTTTTCACACTGCAATAATTTTCTACAAAGAATTTATATCGAACACCAATCCTCAATGTGAAAGAGAAATTTCCCTTTGAATTTTTCAGTAACCGATGGAAGATACAGCAAGGGATTTGGATCCGGTGCTGAGCTGACTTTTTGCTCAGCTTTGAAGGATCTTATTACACCTGTACACTTACACTACTAACGGTTAGGATTATTTTACTCTCTTTCTTTTGTTTTTCCTAGTTTTCTCTTACCTGATAAAACGTGCTTTTTGTAACTTACCGTTTATTTTCTTGCTCAAAGCACAAAACTGAGGTCCACAGACGAACGAACATCTAATTTCTTTTCTTTTTTCTTTTCTAAATTTTTCTTTTCATCAACTCGTCACAGCATCTGCGTGTTTTGTTGGTTGATCATTTGGTGTTGATGTTACTGTCTCCTTGTTCTAAGATAATTCTTTTGATCTAGTTTTGTGAATCCAAGAGATTCTCGCCTGCCCATTAACTCATATGCAGATTTAAGTGAAATTCCAGATTATTCAGCCAAGTCTACTTCCATTGCTTGTGAAGCTGTTATTTTTCTTTGAGAATGTAACATGTGAGAACACTCTTGCATGACAAGCGGATGGTTATGTGACTCAATAAAATGATTAATAAACCAATTATTCTTCTTCCTGTTTAGCTTGATAAATAGTCCAGCATTACATCCTGTTCTCGTCTCTGCTCTATATTTTACTTTTGGAAGATCTGTTTTGGCTTTTAATCAATAACCTTGTTTGCAACAAACAAATACCCTTGATGTAATTTCACCAGTACGCTTATTCTTAGCGTGGGTATCCTTTCTAATACTAAAGCCCATACTTAAGCCATACTTATTATAGAATTCATATGCTGCTTCTTCTGAATCAAACTCCATGCCTAGTCTCTGTTTGCAGGATAAATCGTTTGAGTTTTCTGAAATAATCTCTATTGCAGCCATTTTAATCAATGGAAAAAAGATGCACAAAAAAATAAAACTAACCTTGCCGAATTTTGCTCTTTTTGAACTGCCTTCAATTAATATCACGACGATGACGGAAGAACTAGTGCCTTGGTTGAATCACTAAGTTATGGTAGTGCTGGAATACTCTTATAATAAGAATGAATCGGTGGAGTCCGTTAATTTGATTCAGAACAAAAATAAGCATTGAATCCAATTGATGGTAAAGGGGCAGAAAGCAAACAAGCGGGAAGAAAAAGGCGGCATAATTAAGATTTTATTCCAACACAGCGTATTTTTGGGAAAGTAGAAAAAATTTAAAAAGGAACAAATCTTAGCCATTAATAGATAAAGTAGACAGGTGTAATAAGATCCTTCAAAGCTGAGCAAAAACTCAACTCAGTACCGAATCCGAATCCTACAGCAAGTTGCTCGAATGCTTGACTGAAACAATTTACTTGCTTCTCCAGTTACTCGATTTCGGTACGTGTTTCTCCGAACTGTCATATTAAATTCAACGCTGACTTTGGTAAATGACAAACACGTGGGGTGTCATATTAAATTCAACGCTGACTTTGGTAAATGACAAACAATACTTGTGATGCAAACTAGTTTTGGCCTATTTAATATCTCCAATTAAGGACAAGGCTACGTTGCAGACGCTGTACCTAACAGCTGCACCTTAGCCAGCTTCACAAAGGGTGCATTTGGTAAGTAATTTATCTCTCCTGTGGATGTGTGTCCTTCCACCATTGGGTGTAAAAGAAGATGTTGATTTAAAAATTTTCCATACCAGCGCTTGACATTTTTCTAACATATACATCAGCTAGGGAGACGTGTCCAATTCTCAATGGACGTGATCACGTTCTATATATTGTTGGGTTTTAAAAAATTCGAACTTTTATTTTTACATTTAAGGTAATATTTTATTATTCAATTAATGTATGATACATCACTTGAAACATAAGTTTGTGAAAATAGAATTATTTCAATTGTAAATCACTCTATATGTTTCTCAACTAGAAACTCAAATGACAAAGAATACTTATTAAATTTTATGGTCAGGAATAACTTTCTTATAACTTTGATCGCGAGTTGTAATTGGTGCATGAGTAGACTTGGCAATTTAACTATGATCTTATTTTTGACGCGATTGATCTGACTCTAATTTTTAGGACTTTGACCCAAATTTTTGAAGTTAGGATCCGATTATGGTCAAAATTTTAAGGTCCGAACAAATTTCATATCAGGATCAGGCTTAAAGCCGACCCAACCCGACCCTATTATAAAAAAATAACATAACTTAACATTTTTTATAAGTTTTTATTTGTATAAGATATGTTTTTTTAATGTTGGGTTGTGGAACTAAATTGTGTGTTTTTATTTGTATACGACATAAGTTTTTTTATTTTTTATTTTTAATGTTCGGTTGTTAAATTGAATTATGTATAACTAAAATGATTGTAAAATTTGACCCAAATTTTTGAAGTTAGGATCCGATTATGGTCAAAATTTTAAGGTCCGAACAAATTTCATATCAGGATCAGGCTTAAAGCCGACCCAACCCGACCCTATTATAAAAAAATAACATAACTTAACATTTTTTATAAGTTTTTATTTGTATAAGATATGTTTTTTTAATGTTGGGTTGTGGAACTAAATTGTGTGTTTTTATTTGTATACGACATAAGTTTTTTTATTTTTTATTTTTAATGTTCGGTTGTTAAATTGAATTATGTATAACTAAAATGATTGTAAAATTACAGTGTGTGTTTTTAATTTAATTGTGTTGTGTGTTTCTCATATTAGATTTTGGAATTGATTTGTGTGTGGGGTTGAAATGGTTGTGGAAAGTGGAATTGAATTGTGTTTGAAATGGTTGAGGAATTGCCGAATTGGTTGAAATGGTGGTGGAAAATAAGAGGGTTAACTATTTTGGTAGGGTTGGGCTGAGCTAGGCCCGACCCGATGTTGACCCGATTTGGATCGGACCCGACCCAACCCTAATTAAATAGTATTCAGAATTTTTTTAGGGTCAGATTTCAAAATTTTTTAATCGGATCAAGTAGGACTTGGTCGAGCCCGAGCCCGACCCAACTTTTGACATTCCTATGCACGAGTTAATAATAATTAAAAAAATTAAAACCCTTGAATTCAAAACAATAAACACGCCAATGGGTTTAATATTTTCAAACACCTTTATACATTCTTATTAAATCACGCATATTGATACATGAGCATCCAAATTAATACGAGCAACATCAATATTGCTGCGTCGGAATCGTTTTAAAATTCAAACTTGTCAGCTGCGTTGGAATCTTCCCAACGAGAGACAGATTGAAGAGAGGTCTAAATAGTGGGGCTGTCAAATTTCTGAATAATATTATCGTGAGAAGAGTTGAGCCCGTCGAGTGAACTAAGCTGCCTTACCACTTGTGGAATTTGCCCGTCAAGTTGGTTGCTCGATAAATCGATGGCCATGAAATTTTTTAAGATAAACATTTCTGTGTCGATTTCTTTCACAGTCACAACCATTGAATAATAGTCCCCATCAATACCTCGCTGCTTATAATCCACTGTAACACTGTGGTTATTTCCTTGCATCATAGCTTCAAATTTGTCAAAGTAGCTAGGTTGCAAAACACCATTGAATTCATTGTGAGAGGGAGCTTTACCTGATAAAAGGAGAGTGGCTAAATTTTGAACCCCACTTGAACCGGAAGGAAGGGGACCGGTTAATTGATTTCGATGAGATGTTTGTCATGCCATCTAGAGGAAACTGTGTCCAATTAGCATATTACTTCTTATTAGCGGTCGTCAAAATATTATGCGAAGATAATAGATAAAAGAGAAGAAAATTTAATCACTATTTAATTATTGTTCTATACCATGGCGTGTACTGAATTTAGAGATGACCTAATTGTCTTCTCTTGCTTCTTTGTGAGGGTAAATCCAGCTGATGTCCTCATTCGCCATTCTTGGTCTCTTCTTTATTATCAAACTAGTCCACCTCCTAAAAATTGAAAGACCTCACAAAGCAAAAGAGAGACTGGGTCTAGTCCAACATTTTATTGTATGACTTAATTATTGTCAGTCAAAGAACTAAAGGGTCATAGAAAACTATTTATAAATTGATCTATGTTATATATGTTGTAACTTAATTGTTGCCTTAGAAAAGTATGAGAACAGACTAAATATAAATTAGTTTTTAACCCTTACCTGTTTAAGACACTAATCCAAATGATCTAACAAATAAAATTATTTAAAAATCATTCGATGAAACATCTTCGGAGCTTCATAATCAACTATATAAATCAAAGAGATTATTAGAATATTGTGATGGTAGTCATATGTAATATAATTGTTACTTGCGTAAAAAGAATCTAAATCTCAAAATATTTCAACTTATCTTCTCATTCTCAATGAATATGATCACAAAATCAAGATAACAATGTTTTGATTTTTTTACAGTAAATTGGAAAAGGATGCGTTAAAACAATTTTCTATAATTTCATGTACGCAATGGAGATCAAAGTTGCCATTTTCCAAACGAATCAAAACTAAATTGAGTTGCGTTTAAGTCAGCCAATAAAACGTTACACATTTATGCTAAGAGTGGGACCATTGGCACCCCTCTAAATACCTCTTAAAACCCCCTTTAATTATTTTACAATTTTAATCTTTATTAAAATTACATGAAAGGATAATTCTAATTAAAACCCTACTCAAAATTCAAATAATTTTTCCTTAAAAAAATCTAACATTATAAAAATTAAAAAAAGTTACTTCTTTCTCTAATTTTTGGGTGAAGAATTTACCATTGGTGATTGCAATGGAGAGAAGAAAATCGGTTGTTTTTTTTTTCTTTTGAACGACGACATCCTATTATTGAAATGAAGTTTAATAATCAAAACAAACAAAAATTAGAGAATGAGGTTTACATTAATGAGTGGGACTATTGGCACCCCTCTAAACACCTCTTAAAACCCTTTTAATTATTTTATAATTTTAACCTCTATTAAATTTACATAAAAGGACAATTTTTAATTAAACCTAACTCAAAAGTCAAATATTTTTTTTCATTTTATAAAGGAAAAAGGACATCTACACCCCCAAGGTTTGGGTAAATGGCCACCAACACCCCCAAGTTTTTAAAGAGGGACACCAAGACCCTCTTTTGACAATTATACCCTTTATCTCTATTATCCCAAAAGAATTAACTCTAATATTTTACAATAAATAGAAATATAATATTAAAATAAATGTAATAATATATACATTTTAAAATAATTTCAATTTTTTAAAAAATATTTTAATATTTTATAATCTATTATATATATATTATTATATTAAAGTAAATTTTACGATAAATAGAATCATAATATTAAAATAAATGTATTAAAAATTTAAATTATTTTGAATATTAAGTAAAATAATAATTTTAACAATATTAGTATGTGAGAATGCTTTTAATTGTAGAACGTATTTAATGCAAATATTTATTTAAACTCTCTACAATGAATAAAAATATATTATTAAAATAAATATAATAATTTACATATTAAAATTTATTAAAATATTTAAATATTGTTAGTCTACTGTAGATATTACATTATTTATATGGTATTTGTATTTATTAAAATTTTTAAAGTTAATTTTTTAGAATAATAGAGGTAAAGGGTATAATGGTCAAAAGGGGGTCTTGGTGTCCCTCTTTGAAAACTTAGGGGTGTTGGTGACCATTTCCTCAAACTTTGGGGGTGTAGATGTCCTTTTTCCTTTTATAAATAAAAAAATGTTATCTTTTTCTCTAATTTTTGGGTGAGGAATTTATCACTGATGACTACAATAGCGAGAATGAAAACCCATTGTTCTTTTATTTTAAATGGAAAAGATCTGATTGTTGAAATAGATTTTAATAATGAAAAATAAAAATAGAGTTTATACAATAAATTTTATTTAAGAATATTTTTTTTACTGATGGAGGTGTTAAAAGAATTTTTTAATTTTTAAAATTATTTTAATAGTGTTACTTAAGAAAAAAGGTATTAAAAGAAATTCAAGGGTGCCAATAGTCTCACTTTTACGCTAATTACCTCAACAAAGAGCTGCTGCATTTCAACTTTTGTAGGCCCAATAGATTACCTCAGAAAATCGAGGGGTACGGTCATTGTTATAAAGTCCCTATTACGTATTCATTTTGATCCTTTTTGCCCTTCTTTCCCTCCGTTTGATAAGGAGAAAATTAGGGCTAGAAACAATGTAATCAGCCGACCAAAAACCCTTCCTCACGCTTTTAAACAAGTAGATTGCCGTTTCATTTGCGCCAAAACATTAAGTTCGTTTTGGCTTCTGGTAACCTTTGAAGTTTGAAGTTGGAGCATTTGTTGTGCTTGAGCAAATTAAATAAACCAAACTGCAAATTAGGTGATTACTAAAATTACTTCATGGACTTCAGAAACTCGTGATTGAAATTTGAAGTAGCCAAAAATCAATTTCATTGTGCAGTCTGTGAATCAAGTGGGCCAATCACGGGTCTCTATTCGTCTTTTTCTTTTCTTTTTTTTTTTTCCCTATATCTTTGTACTCCTCAAGTTTTCAGTTATGTATACACAATATTTCTGTTAATAGTCCAAATTTGTTAAATACAACGAAAAATGTGCGACGGTATAACATGAGAGTTGATTGATGGGTTGGCTGTCCTTTCTAAGATAACTGAAGATTGACATTTTAGTTGAACGTTTTTAATGCAATTATGTTTGCTATGGCTTCCTTCCCATGACAAAAATCCAAATTGCCCGTATGCAATCGTCTGTTGGTTGTGAACATTTTTATAATATTCATCATAGACCTTGCTGTAGCGGAATTTTTTGTATAGTCAACAGAAGAGTCTACAATTAAAAAATTAAATGGGCTTGAACAAAACTTATCCTAGTAAGGTATTTTCTACGGAAAAGGTAAAATATTTTCAATCTTATGCAGTGGCATTACTGACCATAATACAATGATATAATCTAACAGCATCTCACTTACATCACTCGTAGAATCTTAACCTAAATTTTCTTTATCAGAGTTCTAGGTTTCCCGGACTGCACGACAGAACAACACTCACATGCGTGACACCACCCCCACCCCACCCCCACCACCACCCCAAAAGCAACGCTAAAAAATATTGGTCTAAGAATCTAACGCTTCAGAATTATTTCCAGCCCGGACCGCATCATCAATCATACACCTCCAGCCTATATATCCATTCCCATGCCTCACATTCATGGACGCTGCCAATTGCAACTCTCCACGTTTCCATCACGAATGCGTCGGTGGACCACACATGCCCTACATTATTCATGGACCCCACCCCGAGTCGCCGACCCCACATTTAAAACGAACCGGGTTTTCCACCATCGGACCCAATAAAAAGTCAAAAACCCGGTTCCCCCAGTCAAGCATGTTTCCGCATCGAAATTCGAACTTCTTCCAATAATGTCCTCCACGTGGTGTAACCCCATTGGAGAAATCTCTGGAATCCAATGACACATTTTCGTTATAAAATAAACAACGCTGGTTTCGGTTTCTTCATTGCTCCCTCCCAGTCCGACGCTCTAAACTCCCCCAAGAAACCAAAATGGCGCGAAATAGACATTCATTCCCGGAAAATGCTCCTCTGCTTCGCGCTGTTTTCTTCCTGTTCTTGCTTTTCCCTCTCCATCCAATCAGCGCCAGTCAGCACGATTACCACAGAGCCCTCCACATGAGCATTCTCTTCTTCGAAGGCCAACGGTCTGGCCGGCTCCCTCCAGATCACCGCGTAAAATGGCGCCGCGACTCCGCATTGCACGACGGAGCCACCTCCGGGGTACGCAGCTCCGTCTCACCTCACCGTCATTACCTAAAATCTAACTAAACTAAAGAGCTAACTTGGTTGCAAATGTGCTTTGGTGTTGTTTCAGGTGGACTTAACGGGAGGTTATTACGACGCCGGAGACAATGTGAAGTTCGGTTTTCCGATGGCGTTCACGACGACGATGCTCTCTTGGAGCATTATCGATTTCGGCAAAAACATGGGGCCAGAGTTAAAGTACGCCATCAAGGCCGTTAAGTGGGGGACAGATTACTTACTAAAAGCAACGTCGAAGCCTGGCGTCGTTTACGTTCAGGTTGGTGACGCTTTCAGCGATCACAACTGCTGGGAGCGCCCTGAGGACATGGATACGCTGCGAACGGCGTACAAGATCGACGTCTCTCACCCTGGCTCTGACGTGGCAGGCGAAACGGCCGCAGCACTGGCCGCTGCCTCAATCGTTTTCAGATCACGTGACCCTAGGTACTCAAGACTCCTGCTCAGTCGGGCCATTGAGGTAAGTCAGTCGTCACGTGGCGTCGCCGTTAACTGTTACCTTATCCCTAAAAAAGTTATGCTTGAATTTATCGCGAGAAATTGACCGTTATTTGTTAAACGGTTACTTTTGTCAGGTCTTCGAGTTTGCTGACAGGCACCGGGGTGCGTACAGCTCCAGTCTGCATCACGTAGTGTGCCCTTTTTACTGCGACGTTAACGGCTACCAGGTAATACTCACAGCCGAATATTAGCCGTTAGATTGCGGTAAAGTTAAGTCAAGGGGATTGTGATATATATAATAATAACTGTAGGACGAGTTGCTTTGGGGGGCAGCGTGGCTGCACAAGGCCTCAAGAAGACGCGAATACAGAGAGTACATATTGCGAAACGAGGTCGTATTGCACGCTGGAGATACAATCAATGAGTTCGGTTGGGATAACAAACATGCAGGGATCAACGTTCTCATTTCCAAGGTAAATTAATTAATTAACCCAAATCATGTTGCATAATATAATGATTATAATTATATGGTATGCTTTTCTGGATATTTTAAATATGTAAAACATTTATCTTCTCCAGTGTTTTTATTCCTCTTGTCCTGTGTTTTTGTTACGGTATGTGGGGACTGATTTTAGTAAATAATGCTTACATTAGGAAATATGGGACGCGTCTGAAAATCACGTGGATGGGAATAACTTAGATCATGAGTTTTATGGGTCCTACAGATTTGTGGACCCATCTCTCTTTTACTTTTAGAATTTTGAGATTGAGTGCAGTCACATGTTGTGCCCATTTATTTTTCTAGACTTTAATCAACTGGAACAGTTTAAAGGTGATAGTAACTGTTAGTTGTTACGCTCATTTTTATTGCGACATTTAGTGTGCTTGTGTTGTGTTGGCTACTTTTTCTTTTTTTTTTTTAGAAAAAAAATTTAGATTCTTTTCTTTTTATTCGTAGTCTATACAAGTTTTTAATTGAAACAACGAAATTTTTAATCACGTCATTTGTGTAAGTGTATGCTATTGCCCATAAGAAGTTTAGAAGTACAGATTGCAAAAGTGGATGGATTTGCTTTTCTGAAGATTTAATTCTGCATATTAATCAAATTCTTATTGGTAGGAATGTAAAAATGGCGAAATTGTGATTGATTTCGATATCATTCAATGCTTATTGAAGGCAAAAGTTTTGGGGGGTGCTGTTTCTTTTTCTCTAGTAATTAAATGATTATGGTGGGTGTACACGCTAGATGCCTTATATCTCGATTTTAATCGAATGGATTATCTTCTAAAATGCAGAGTAAAATAGTCTTAACGTAGGAATAATTAAGCCAATGATTGCCATGAATTAGCATAGAATTAGGCTTTTATTATTATGTTGGCACAATTTTACGCTGACAATACAATTTGGCTAGTTCTTTCACCCGGAAAAAAGGCAAATTAACGTAAGAAAAACTAAATTAACGAAGCACCTTTGAGAGGGGATTTAGGGTGTCTTGTCCCCACAATCAAAATCCTCGAGTGCTTTTGTGCTGTACAATTGCGGTGGCCTCATCAAGCTCAAAGTCTATCGTCTGTTTACACAGACTTGGGTAATTTTAGATCTGGATTAATTGGTTGTGGGTCCGCAGTCACTGCTGCATGCATGTGCTTAAAGCCTGCAACGACGACGGTTCTTCCCATGCTGTAAGCCATTTATTTTTCCAAACAATAATAATAGCTTTTCTTGAAAAGTGATTCTGACTATTGTTAAGGGCTTTTGCCTCTCAGATATCCAGATGTATCTTTGCTCATCTCGTCGTTTTCAGTTTTCACGTCTTTTTAATATAGTTTCCCACCCCTGAAGAACCAAAAATAACATTATAGCTATGTGCATGAATGAGGTTTATTATAATATATAGTCTTGCAAACATGGGAATAAATTAAGAGATATGTACGTTGAAGCTAATATATGAGACAAATTAATATTGAATGTACGGATCATATATTTATACTTATATGTTAATTTCCTAATTATTAAAATTTTCACAGGAGGTGCTGATGGGGAAAGCTGACTACTTTGAGTCTTTCAAGCAAAATGCTGACGGTTTTATCTGTTCTATATTGCCTGGAATTTCTCACCCGCAAGTTCAATACTCTCCTGGTATGTGTGCATTATTACTAGTTAGCATGTTTGGTGAACGTGCTTATTTGCTAACTAGTGCGCCTTTTGCGGCTAAAGGAATCCTCAAGATGCAGTTTGATCGATTTTTAATTCCAACTGTTGATTTCATAATTTTGTTCTTATTGACGAAAGGGGGATTGATCTTCAAGGCTGGAGGAAGTAACATGCAGCATGTGACGTCACTGTCTTTCCTACTTCTGGCTTATTCTAATTATGTAAGCCACGCCAACAAGGTCGTGCCATGTGGCTCAAGATCCGCCTCCCCCAACCTTCTAAGACAATTGGCAAAACATCAGGTAATTCCTCATTTAATTATATTCGTATAAACAAAATAAATAAGTATGCTGTGGTCCTTCAGATTTTTTGTGCTGTGGTCCTTCAGATTTTTTGAGTCCAATCCCATCTAATTATGGGGACCATCTCAGTTTCTGACAAGTTAACGGCTAGATCTTTGTCTGTCATTTTGAACAATCTGGGGATGGTCGCTCCCTTTCGTCGCTGAATGACTTGATTATCAAGGCACCTCACTTCACTCACGAGATAGGAAAAGATATTAAAAAAAAAAAGATTTTAATTTATTGTGGGTCCTACGCCTACCAGGTGGACTACATCTTGGGAGATAATCCAGTGGGGATGTCCTACATGGTTGGATATGGTGCACGTTACCCTCAGCGGATCCATCATCGGGGCAGCTCACTACCATCGGTTCAGGCCCACCCTGCCCACATAGGGTGCAAAGGGGGGAGTCTATATTTTCTAAGCCCAAATCCGAACCCGAACGTACACGTAGGGGCCGTGGTAGGTGGGCCTAATGTGACGGATGCTTTTCCAGATTCAAGGCCCTATTTCCAAGAGTCGGAGCCCACGACGTACATTAACGCTCCGCTAGTGGGCCTGCTTGCGTACTTTTCAGCTCATTATTGATGTTAGCAAAGAAGTGCAAGAAAAAGGGATCGAATTTTAGTAGTGGTGGTGCGCAAAATGGTCACCCTGCCTGCCTAATGTCTTGCTTTTAGTGAATGCTTATGTTGTGAAAGATTCTAATTGTTCCCAATGAAAAATGAATGCTTTAGTAGAGTTTGTGCACATTTTCTTTATCTTTTACTTTTCTTTTTCTTTTAGTATTTTCCGAAGATCAATGCAATGCAATGATAAGAATTGAATGGTAATCTATTCGTCAATGGTGCGGATGTCAAACTAGACTATTCTTAACTGAAGAAAGAAATTACCCGGTGTAATGCAAGTAAAATTACCTACATTTCGTTGCAACAATCTAATACCTAAATTTTCGCGATTCGTCGTTCCCCTTTTAAGAAACGGCGTATTGCGATGCGAACAATCATTTAATGAACAGAATTCATTGATAGAGGGTAATTGTTGGTGACAATTCTTTTTCATCCTCATGATCAATTAAAAAAAAAAAAAATCATATAACACCATATTTATAAGTAATATGATTTGGAATTTGAAGAAAATTTATCCCCAAAAAAGAGTGCACGAATGCTGTTATAGTTAAATGATTTAGACAAAAATGTGTGTGTGTATATGTTTGTTTTAGTCTTTATTCTAGGTGCATGCTAATAATATTATGTGCACATCAATTTTTACAAAATAAGTTCAAAAAAAATTGGCGGCTCTATAACCTCTAGCTGGCATTTTTTATTCCTTTCAAAGATGGCTCTAGGCCAGGGGGTTCATCACTCCGGAAAGAGGTTTAAAGCAAGGATGTCCTCTCTCGCCTTATATCTTTATCATGTGTGCAGAAATTTTTTCAAACATGGTGATTCGGGCAGAAAGCAGTGGCCTAATACAAGGGCTGACATTTAGTAGGGAACTGTCAGTCACGCATCTACTTTTTGCGGATGATAGTTTGGTGTTTACAAGGGCATCAGCCGCTGATTGCAGAAATTTGAAGGCAATCTTTGATAACTATGCAGCAGCATCAGGCCAGGTTTTTAACTGCGAAAAGTCCTCGATGTTCTTCAGCTCAGGGACAGGCCAAAGCCAGGTGGAGGAAATTAAAAGCATTTTTGGGCTGAATGTGGTTTCTAAGCACGAGAAATACCTTGGCTTGCCTTCTATGGTGGGAAGAAGAAAGATAAGATTTTTCAGTGACATAAAATTTAGAGTCTTGAACAAGTTATCCAGCTGGCAGCACAAAAATTTTTCTTGTGGGGGAAAAGAGGTCCTTATAAAAGCGGTGGTGCAAGCTGTTCCAGCTTATGGAATGAGTATTTTCAAACTGCCTCAAGCTCTCTGTGAAGACATTGAAAGAGCAATAGCAAGATTTTGGTGGGGATCCTCGGAAAAGAAAAAATGCATACACTGGGCTAAATGGGAAAGATTATGTCACGCCAAGATAAGAGGGGGAATGGGGTTCAGAGATTGCTCCAGTTTCAACCAGGCCCTTATAGCCAAGCAGGGATGGAGAATTTTGCAGAATCCTAAGTCCCTAATGGCAAAAATCTTGAAGGCGAAATATTTCAAAAACTCGGGATTTATGGAAGCAAAGTTAGGATCAAATCCCTCTTTTGTCTGGAGAGGTATTTTATGGGGCAGGCAAGTGCTTCACAAGGGATTACGATGGAGAGTAGGGAACGGGATGCAGGTGCCAGTTTGTAAGCGTGATTGGATTCAGAACATGGAACTGTCCAGAGAAATTAAACCACCTGGATTGCAACCAAATACAATGGTGGCAGACTTTATAGATGAGGAAAATCAGTGGAAGGTTGATAAGGTGATCCAACATTTCTCAAGTGAGGCTGTAGAGAGAATACTAAGTACTCCTCTTCCAAGAACCCCACGGGAGGACACTTTGATTTGGCAGTTTGATAAGCGAGGTAATTATTCACTGAAGAGTGGGTTCCAAGTAGCAGTAAATTTGAAATTTCCAAGGACTCCAAGCTGCTCAGACAGCTCCAAATCTCAGTGGAAGGTTATTTGGGGAGCTGATATTCCAGAGAAAATAAAAAATTTTATGTGGAGGGTGGCTCAGAATATGCTTCCAACTGCTAACGACTTATGGAAGAAGAGAGTGGTAACAGATTCAGTATGCCAGAGATGCCGGTGTCAAAGTGAAGATGCTTTTCATGCTCTTTCAGAGTGTAAGGCAGCCCGCAAAGTGTGGAAACTGACAGACTTTTATGAAGACATTAAGTGGATAGCTCACCAGGGCATGCTGAGTGTGATGCAAGAGCTGGCTAAAAAGAGGAAGAAAAAAGAGGTGGAGCAAATCATAGCGATCTGTTGGGCTGTCTGGCATGCAAGAAACTGTTTTGTTATAGAAGGAAAGATGGAAGATCCCAAAGTTGCAGCAGCAAGGGCAGAAGCTATAATAGAATCTTACAGGTGAATTAAAGCTCCCAGTGCTCAAGATCCTCTGGGACAGAAAAATAGCCAACGAACATGGAAGCCCCCCCCAAAGGATAGATTCAAAGTGAATGTCGATGCAGCTATTCAAGCTTCAGAGTTGATAGCAGGTTTGGGGGCAGTTGTTACAAATTCAGAGGGTAAGATAATAGCCGCAGCAGGGAAAAAAATCCCTTTCAGAGGAGATGTAGCAAATCTGGAGGCTGAAGCAGTGATTTATGGGATGGAGGTGGCTCAACAAACTCATTGTATGCCACTAATAATTGAATCAGACTCCAAAGAAGTGGTGGAGCTCTCTTTGGGCAGAAAGAGTAGCAGAGCCGAGATATGCTGGAACATTGAGGAGATTTAGGCAAAGTTGAAAAATCAGAATGGTGTCACCATTCAGCACGTTTTTAGGAATGGCAATGGAATGGTTCACTCAATAGCTAAGGTGGCCTTAGAGTTTGAAAGCCCTGTAATTTGGCTAGATGAAATTCCAGCCCAATTTATGTTGTTACTGTCGAATTTCTTTTAATAGAAAGAATTCATTTCTCTTCAAAAAAAAAAAAAAAACAGATGGCTCTAGGCCTCTAGCTAACATTACTCGTTGAAAAATGCTTGGGAAGACATTAATGAGAGATTTTAGAATATCTCTATTGCACTACACTTACTTTATGCATGTGTGACATTTGTGTATTTATTTTGAAAACTAACTATGTAATTGATAGTTATATTTAATTTACGCATACATTTCATACATATATTAAGTGGGTATAACATAATAGATGTACTCTAAAATCTCTCTTAAAAAGTCAATCTTTAAATATCCCTCCAAAGTCCTTATAATACATTTTTTTTGTAATGTTTATAATTTTATCCTTTATGGAAATTACAATAACAGATTGAGACACGTTTGTTGCCGGTTTTCAAGTTATTGCTGCTTCCTTGTCTTATACAAGGTTGACTTCCAATCTTCTTTGCAATGCGCTGTATACACTATACACCAAAGAAGGGAAAAAGATCATTAATGAGAATAACAATTTCTAATATCTAGATGATAAGTCAATAGGATCTGGACCTAGACCAAAGAGAAATAATCAATTCAACCATTTGCATGGTCTAAGAGTGACCTCTTTTCCAAATGAACTAAACCTCGAAACCACGTTGATCAGAGAGATATGGCCTCCTCTCTATGAATAAAACCTATAGATTGTTCTATTCTATACATTCTTGAAAGAAGAAGAGCTCATTGGTCTGCTCATTCTAATGGACATTCTGTCCGGTGCTAATGATTCAGTAACTATCTTTGTAACTATAAAATATTTTAGTATATCCTCCTACCTATTATTTGGATATACCAAAAAGGACGTACGATCTATTGAGGCCTCACATAATAGAGGGAAAGTGAGTAGTAAAGATCTTTCAGAAAAAAGAGTTTCATTCTAGGAGTGCATAGCCACATGGATAAGCTCACAATAACTCACCATTTAAGATCCAATTCGAAATTTTCCTTAGGAGGCATCAGGAAGGAATTTGAGAGAAAATGATTCACTGTAGAGGTAGAAAAATTTAATTGAGAAGGAAAAACAAAAAAATTCAAAATCTCACAACCAAATATCGAAACCCACAAGGCACAATTGACAAACTAAGTTTTTCTCCATGTAAGCTTGACGTTTAAATTTTTGCCCTTATCAAAGTTCTTATTCTGCTACTATACTTTTTGGCAGCAATGGAGTTAATGGCTTGAAATTGTTAACTAAATACAACAAAAAAAATATCCATCCAATAACAACAACAACAATAATAAATTCATAAAGTACCCTCACCATTAGCCTCCAAAAATTCACCTAGACTCAAAAATAACAAAATTTTCATCAATCTAGATGGCCAACTCCGCTGCCAGGTTGTCCCGAAAAACGGCAAGTCATTTCCCAAATACAATTGAGAGAATCCAGAGGAGTGAAAATTAGAGTCCCAAAATCCCATGTTGCGAATGAACGATGATTTGAAGCAAGGACGAGAATTGGTGTTTTTAGATTTATGATGTGGAATAACTGACTTGAGTTCATAAAGAAAAATTAAGAATATAGATAAATATATTTGTAAGTGCAGTTCTGTAATAGTTGTGGTATTATTAGATTTTGAATGACTTTTAAATAATTTAAACAGGGTATCTTTAAGAGGGTGTATTTAAGATTCATTCATAAAAGTTGGATTATGTCTTTCTACGCCTCCAAAATTCCTCATAAGACCCATTTTTTTTATTGAAATGTAGATGCAGCCATTAGCTGTGACAAGATTATGGTAGACTTGAGAGTTGTGATTAGGGACTCTTATAGCAAAATCATTACGGGAGCAAGTAAGCGAACTCAATTGGGTGGAAATGTTAAATATGCAGAAGTTGAAGCTATGGAATAGGGTTTACAAGTAGCTAGAAATATAGGTTTTTAAACTATAAACATAGAAATTGACTGTCAGCATGTTGCAAGTTTAGTAAAGAACAGACACGAGGATCCTGCTACGTTACCACTGTAGTAACATACAACACTTTTTTGTCCTTTTGAGTTAATTACACTGTAATCCCTATTTTATCCTAAAATTAAAAAATAATTAGATAATTATAAATTTGGACTCATTAGTCCTGATTATTTTTATTTTTTCAAACTTAAATCAAAAGGTGAGGGCATTTTTTAATTATTAAATCACACACCCATCATCAAAGTTTTGAAAAGAAAATTTACTCCATGTACTTACCTAAATGTCAAATATATCCTTGATAAAACTAATTTTTTATTTGTACTAAATGAATTAATTAAAATGATATAGAAAAATAATTGAACTTTTTACATGGCCACTTGTTTCAGTTCCATATCTCTAGCAATTAGCAACTAAATTCTATCACTAACTTAAAATTATTGAACATGAGATGTGAAAAAGGTTCTAAAATAAGTGTGGAGCATAAAATGTTTTCGTAGCCAAATTCTTAGTAAAAGTTTCTAAACTTATTCATCAAGCTCGTAGATATAAGAATAAACCACGAGCAAGTTGCCAACCCCCGCTCACTTTTTGATACCTTCTTATTAAACAATAAAAAAATTATTAATTGGTAAATTAATATATTTTTATTGCATATTGAAATTATTTACTGTATATTGAATAAGTATTATGAAAAAATTATTAACTACAAATTAAGAACAAGAGATCAAATTCATACTCATATTTATCATAAAATATGGTTTGTAATTAATACATGGTTTTACTATATATTAAATTAATTAATTAATAAGAAAGAATGTTAATTTAAATATATTAATTCAAATATAAGAATAAATCAATTTATTGGTGAAATTAACTAGGTCATTTGACACAATATATTGTATTGTATTAGTTGCATTATATTATGATGTGTGTCATTAAAGTGTATTAAACTGTAATACCATATCATGTTTGGTGCAACATGAACTGTGATATATGTAATAATATTTTATATCATTATTTAGATTACTATTAATTTTAAATTATTATTATTTAAATTAATTAATATTTAAGTATTTATTATTTTTATATTAAATATTTTAAAATAATTAATTTTTTATACTAATTATTATATAATTAAATAACATAATATTATATTATATATTTATTTTTACATATTATTTAAGTATTTATTATTAGTTATATTAAATTGTTAAATAATAATCAATTTTTACTTGTTAAGTGTTATAATATAATTAAGTAATACATTATTTAATTATATTTTTAATATAATTAAAATGTTCTGATATTATTGAATAATAAATTTTAAACCTATGGACTTATGTGTCAATATTTTAAACTTTGTTACTTTTGTGATTTTGTAGCAAATATTAGAGAGTGTAATGTTAATAACCAAGAGAAACATCTCAGTCATTGCATTTAAATCTAACCGTAGATTAGGAAAAGACAAAAGAATGTGGTATGTTACCACAGTGGTAACATAATTGGACACGGACATGATAGCAAATTAGATAGTTGATAATTTAAAAAATCTAAAATCACAATAAAAATTTTCAGCATGCAAAATTTCAGTACATTCCCAAATTCTGTAATCTTTAGCTAAACTAGTTTTAGGATACAATTCTCATGTTGTACGGCTGAACTCTATACTAATAAAGATAAAATATTTTTAGTTGTGTGAATTATATATAATCATTAGAGATCTTTTAAAAAGATTGTGAAGTGACATATCCACTTAATTAGCTTTTATTTACATCTAATATTTTGAGTAGCGTTACATTTAAAGAAAGATGAGTGAAATTTGTCTTCTCTCTCTACCCATTCACACTCTCTCTTCCCTTTTTTTTATTTATTTTTCTCATCTTTCTCTTTACACCAAACATTTTCCTAATACTTTTAATTTGATTTGCCCCTTTTCTTGTGGTAAACAAAATTTGTGAAAAGTAATGGAGCTCTCATTTAGGGCTTGCATCTCCGTCGTATTATGGCCTCTATATATATACGTAATTAAAATTAAAGTGAGTATCCAAATTAACTAATTAATATCGAAATAATTAAGCAATTGTTTCTTTGAATTTCGTGTCAAAAATAACTAGTCACTTTCAATTTTGTAATGTGTGTCAACTTAATAAAACTCAGAAACTCATTAGAATTTGATCCTTCTAAGGTCATTGTCATTAACCTACACGGGATAGTTGTGACCTAAACTGTTACATTTCCCAAAATTTGTATCAATATCCACTTTATTGAAGCATTTAAAATTAGTTATTTTGATGATAAAAGATTTTATTAAGGGTAAATACCATTCTAATTGTGGATTTATATGCGCTCAGTTTTTTCTTAAATTTTCATAATAAGCAAGCAAAGTTTTTCTGGCTAGCAATAATAGCTCATAGATTCCACATCAACGTGTTTCATGCAAATATCGGGGGCCATTTTATGAAAATGAGCAAAGAGTTAGTGGTAGGGCTCGAATAATTTTATGCGATAAAAGTACAAAGGCATTTCAACTACGTACAGAGTAATGATACATGCATTTTTGGGACCATACAGCCAATTCGAATATTTCTATTCATTTTCATAAAATTATTATTGAAACTAAATCTACAATAAGAATTTTGTTATGACTATGTTGAAGTTTACTTACGGTAGAATACGAATCTCAGCAACACATGTAAAGTGATAAATAATAAAATATTTATTATAATGCATTATTTATTATTTATCATTTTTTGTGTTTGATTGAGAATTTGTACTGTAAATAAATTCCAACATAATCGAACCATGAGAAATTGTAGGCAGTGGAAATTAAAATGCAATTCTTTAGAGTAATGTTTACTTACTGGAGTGGGAGTGAAGAGTCTGAATTCCTCCCACTCCAGTGTTTACTTGCCATTTTTAAGGGGAAGTGGGATTCCCACTCCCATGGGGGGAGGTGGGAGTGAGAATCCACTCCCCCTCTTCCCTTTTTACCTTTAGGCTGTGTTTACTTGATGGAGTGCGAGTGAGGAGTGCGGATTCCTCTCACTTCAGCATTTACTTCATTAAATTAGGAAGGGATTGGGATTCTCACTCCGTGAGCCCCACCCACTTTTGGAGTTCCCACTCCCCCCTTTTTTTATTATTTTTTTAATTTAATTAAATTTAATGTTTTATAATTAATAAAATAAAATAAATAATATTACATTTATTTAAATAATATTATTATATTTAACTAAATAATAATTTACATTGATTTTAAGTTAAAATTATTTAAAAATAATATTATTATATTAATAGAGAATTAATAAATATAATATTAGTATATTTATTTTAAAATTTATAGTACTATATTTATTTAATATTAATAATAATAAATATTTTATTCTAAGAAAATATTTATTTTGTATTAAATAATATTATATTATTATTTTATATAATAAATTTAATATAATTATATAAAATAAAATAAAATAACCTTTCATTTTATATTAAAATTAATAAAAAATTGTGATGTTCATAATTAAGAATATTAATAATTATTATAAATTTACAAATATAATAAAATAAATGTTTATTCAGTAAATATATTTTTTATTAGCTTTGTAATTAAAAAATATAATTCTTTAAATA
This sequence comes from Atalantia buxifolia, assembly GCA_030444775.1. NCBI lineage: Eukaryota > Viridiplantae > Streptophyta > Magnoliopsida > Sapindales > Rutaceae > Atalantia > Atalantia buxifolia. The sequence continues at coordinate 9,053,952 of CM059832.1, forward strand.
AGGGTAAAATTATAATTTGAAACTATTTACTCCCAATCTAAAACAAAATAAACACATAAATTAGATTCTGATATCCTTTCCATGCTTCCATTACAGTGTAAGTAAACAACCTACTCCCACTCCCACTCTACACTGCCAATCCTAGAATTCCCACTCCTCAGGATTCTCACTCTAATTCAAAAAATAAACTCTACCTTATATTAAATAAATAATATTTAATAAAATAAAACAAATAATATCATATTTATTTAAATGATTTTATTATATTATTTTATAAATTACATTCATTAAAAATAATAATTATAAACATATTTATTTTTATTAAATTTAATAAAAATAAATAAATAAATATTATATTTATTTAAATAATATTATTATATTATTTTATAAATTAAATTTATTAAAAATAATAATATTAAACATATTAAAATATAATATTATTATGCATATTAAAAATAATAATTTACATTGATAATGTTTCATTGTGTTGCTATTATTAATAATTTTTATTCACATAATTTAAATTTAAATTAATAAAAAAATTATGATTTACATAATTAAGAATATTAATAATAATTATTATTAATTTAAAAATATAATAAAATATTTATTTTATTTTCCAAATATATTTTTATTAATTTTTTAAATAAAAATTATAATTCTTTAAATAAGGATAAAATTATAATTTAAAACTATTTACTCCTAATCCAAGACAATATAAATACATAAATTAGATTCTAGTTTCAATTTTAGTCTCCCATTCCAATATAAGTAAACAACCTACTTCCATTCTCACTCCAAACTCCTAATTCTAAAATTTTTACTTCTCAAAATTCTCACTCCAATTCAAAACGTAAACCCCATTTAGGTGGGTTGTGGGACAAATGCATATGATGTTTTTTGGCCTTTTTTTTTTATATTGTGGATTGAGATATTATTATTTTACTACCAAAATTTTACTGACATATCATGTCAGTACCAAAGTTTGTCGAAAAGTGTATTTTCCTAATAAAGTTTTGCGTTGTCATCAATTCACTACCGTTCATAAGGGCATAAGGGCATCAAAGACTGTAAGAGTAAAATTATCTATTAATTTATTAGATAAATTATCATTTTACTACCGAACTTTTAGGAAAATTATCATTTTATTACCGAATTTTTAGAGAAATTATCATTTTACTACCAAACTCTTAGAGATAAAATCGACTTTTAATTCAATTTCCGCTAAACATTAACTTTTTATTAACGGAATGGTAATGAATTGATAATAGTACAAAATTTTAGTAGTAAAATATACTTTTAGACGAATTTTAATACTGATATAATATATCAATAAAATTTTAATAATAAAATAATAATTTCCTTTATGGATTTAATGCGTTTCAAATCATCAAGAAGTGACCTTTCATGAAACGAGGCCACCTTATCTTGTCTCTGTTGGATTGATGCTTCTTTACTTCATTAATGATGTTTTTCGAACGTTGCAGTTTTCACACTGAGAAAAAGCAGTAGCACCCTACGCGTGTTTCAATAAAAATTCGCCAAGAGTGGGAAAGCACTGGCATGAAAGTGGCTGTCGTAGTATAGGCTGTCCGATCTGAACATAGGGGGATCCTTTATATTTTTGGCAAAAATATCGCTGCCATTGCGCGCAATTACGGCGGCGTTCTGAGAAAGAATTGGATTAATGTTCATTATGAATTTATGATAAGTGTAATGCGTGTTCTAAACCTTTTTATTAGATATGTTATGGTTCTATTTATTAATGTTTATTCAGTTCTTGTCTGTATACATTTATCACTTAAGTCCCTAATTTATTTTTAATTACCAATTATATATTTGACATGATAATTTTAGGAGAAGGCCACGTTACAGATTCTGTAACGTACGCACCCAATGAAAAGCAGCACATATGTCCTGAGGAGAGAGAAAAACCGAGCAAATGCAGGCTGTGTAAGTTCCCCATTAGCTGCTGTTACTTACAGAATCTGTAACATAAACTTCTCCGATAATTTTAATATTCGAACCTTATTGTTGAAGCCTTGAAGGATAAATGCAGCTTTTTAAGATACAATCAGACCCCTTTTTATCTTTTGTCCTATGCATTAATAACAATGAGACAGCAATAAAAGAGTCTTATAAGGCTGGTGAACTTATTTAAACTTTAAACCCCCACAAATGCATTAAATACATTTATTCCATAAATTCACCACGAAATTTAAAAACCCAGTAAAATATTAAATAAACCCATTTTTTTCATTAAAAATTTTATAACTCAAATGTCCCAAATGAAAATTATAATTTTAGACAAAATAATATGGTTCAATAAATTTTAAAAAAAATTACTCCTCACAATCTCCCATATTATGTTCACTTTTGAGTTATAAGAATCAGTTTAGAATTCAGAAATTTCAATCTTATTTGTGGTCTCTTTTTCTGTGTTTTAACCTTATCAATAATTTATTCAAATGCAGTATTAATGTTGGCTGACTAGTTAAGTTATTTGAATGAACCTTTTAATTAAACCTATGCTTGGAGGGTTGTTTCAATATTTTTATGTGTATTTTAAGATCTTGGGGCTCTATTAGCATATAAAAACTCAACTACCATGGTTTATTAAATCAATTAATGAAGATAATTATTGTTATTTTTCAACAGAAAGATAATTGTAATAATGAAGATGATTATTGTTTTTTAGTAGAAAGATAATTCTTTCTTTGATCCTTTTAAAAATTAGTTAATTTATCAAGAATTTTATTCTTATATCTTTTCAAATTTAACTTATCATTCACTTTCTTGTCTAAATCTTGAGTGTGACGTCAAATCATTATTTTATACCTCTAGTTCATGTTTAGTTAAAACATTAGAAAAAGAATTATTTATCTCTTATTCATGTTTCTCTTAAACATTGAGTCAAAGTTTTATTTAACTTAAAAATCTATTTAGAACTTTTTTATGCGTCTGAAACTTCAAATTGAGTGTAAATCTCAAACTTTCATAATGGGGTTTGCATAAAAGTGTATCTACAGTGGTAAGCTTTTGTGTTGATTATCACTATTAACATATCACTAATTATTGTTGTTGTTATCTTAAATGATCACAAATTATATATTCCATCAATTGGCCCCTTGTTTTTTGTGGTGTTAATTCATTTGTGCATCACCCTTGCAATAGAATCTTGAAAAACAAAAACAAAACGATACGCAAATAATTAAAGTCTACAGCACCTAGATTTTTTGTGATTATTATTAGTATTAACTTATTATTATGATCATTATTACTATTATTTTTCTTGTTATCTTAAATTATCTGTTACTTGCTGAATAATGTTGAAAATAAAAACAAATTATGACGAGCAAATATTCCAACAACTAGCAGTTTTTGTGTTTGTAATTACTATTAACATATTACTATTATTGAAGCTTTTTTGTTTATTATTACTATTAACACATTATTATTGTTGTTGTTGTTGTTGTTGTTACCTTAAATTTTCCGCCACTTAGTAAAGAATGCTGAAAATAAAAACAAATGATCACGAGCAAATATTCCAACAGCTGGCAGTTTTTCATTTATTCTTACTGTAAATTGTTCGATATTTAAGTAGATGTGTGTTTCGTTCAATTAATTTCTCAACTTGTAAGTTCCAATTAATAATATAAGAGAATGTTATTATTTTTGAACTACAATTTTTTTTATACTTATAAGAGATTATCGTTCAGAATACAACTTATATTACATGAAATTATTACTGATATTTATAATCAGATAATTATTCAACTCATATTTGAAATCTTATGAAGTACTATTTAGACTTTTACCCACACTAATATTCGAGAAATATCTACTCTACTTACATTTTATAAAAAAAAAAACGGTATGTACTCAATTATAATCCTATGAAGTACTATCTAATTATTTTCACTCAAATTGTGAGGACAATAGCCCCGACCAACCCAACCATCTAAATACCACTGCCGACGTCTATCCAAATAGCAGTAATTGCGTGTCGTGGGTAGTTCATGAAAACATTTTTACACTATTGACTTTCTGGAAATGATGGTATCAGCATCACTAGAGTTACACGAGCCACTATATGTTTCAGGCTCTTCAAAACGCTCCAGTCCACAACAAACACCATAGACTGAATTGTTAGCAATAGTTGTGGCGTTTTTAGCAATAATTTGACGACATTATGACATTCTCAAATCAGTTTTTGGTGATAGGCATCAAAGGTTAAATCTTCGTCATCTAAAAACACACGAGAAAGGATATCATAAGACGATAATGAATTCGATCGTTAATTAATTCTCCATATATTCTTCACTAAGTTACACCTGAAAAAGCATATTCCAAGAAAATAATAATAATGAATAAGAAACAGTCAGTGAACTTAAAAGTTCGCACATCAATTAAAAGCCATTGGTCAGCGGTCAGCGTCAAGACTGAAAAATATCTGTGAACCAGTCTTTACTCCAACAGGCAACCCCGCTACAACATCTAATTATGTCTATATATGCATATATCTTAACTGGAACATTGTCTTGTAAAACATATATCATATTTGTTCAATATATACAAGAGTAGAATTAATTGTTTGTTGATCATCATGAGCTCATCTAATTACCCAAATCAGGGGTTTGATCATAAGCCCACAAAGGGACCTTGGTCCTCGGGACTCCGTGACTGCTTCTCCGACTGCTCAACTTGTGAGTCCCCTTCAAACTTAATAATTTTTTTTTCCTCAAGTAATATACGATTGATGTACCTGATACTGACACATACCAGCTAGTTAGCAATAGTATATTGTAACTACAAATTTACGTATGCTGATGAAGAACAGATCGAGGCTAGCTACTGAAAGTTTTTATTAATTAATTTATATGTTTCTTTGAATTAATTAACAGGTTGCTTGACATATTGGTGTCCCTGGATCACTTTTGGTCGAATTGCCGAGATTGTTGACAAAGGATCTTCTTGTAAGTGATCTGTTCCCAAAAGTAACTATACATATAGCTTTAGTTGATTTTATTATATTCTAAAGATTTACTAATGTGATTGGTCACAAAACTGTTCTGCATGCAGCTTGTGGTGTGAACTGCGCACTTTATTTTATAATAGCTTGGCTGACAGGCTGCGCTTGCTTACTCTCGTGCGGCTATCGATCTAAAATGAGGCACCAGTACATGTTAAAAGACCGCCCTTGCGGGGATTGCTTAGTTCATGTTTTCTGCGAGTTGTGCGCCTTGTGTCAAGAATATCGCAGAGCTCAAATCCCGTGGATTCGACATGTCTCTTGGTAATTAATTTAATTCTCTGATGATGACCATTTATTAAATTATTAAATCATTGTTTAAATTAGTTTCCTGTCTGAATTTTATTTGGCTTTGTGCAAAACAACCTTACAAAATTTTATACATTTGTTTTGAATTTATATACATAGGATGGCATGGAAATTTGGAGAAACAAAATAGGGGATTGACAATGGCTTCAACAGCTCCGGTGGTGGAAGGTGGCATGGCAAGATAAAGTGGATGATGTTCAGATATACAAAATAAATTCATCTACTTAATTTTATACAATTAGTAAATATGTGAACCGAATAATTATATGCTGTTAACAATTGAGCTCTGTTAGATCTCACTCTCAATGCTAAGCGTTTGAAGTTTGGGATTTTTAATTTTCTTTTTTGTATTTTTTCTGTATAAAACTATTATCCTCCAATTGACATTGTACCATATTAATTACGTCGTCAGTCAAGCATAAACGCAACTACTATTTCATTAAAGAAAAGAAAGCAAATGGGTTGGTCCCGGCATTGCAAACACAAAGGCTACGTTTGGCTGCTGGGATAAAAGCAGGATAAGATTAATTTTCAGGACTAAAAATATTAATCCCATCCATAGTCATGTTTGGCTGTAAAAATTAAAAAATAAGCCTAATCTTTTATCCTATAATCTTGGGATTATCAATCCCCTTTTTTAGGTGGGTTTATCTTGGATAAAATATTTAGTGAGTCTACAATCCTCTCTTCTCTTTCGTCAAGCCAAAAGCAAACCCAATTACAATTACTCTCAAACAAATGCAAAGCATGCACATCTTCCTTCCTCAACAAATCATGATTCTCCAAAAATTGTTTTAGATGATTTGAGCAACAATTAAAGGTACTCAAAATGTTATTTAAATTGGTTCTTATCTTCCAATTAAATGGGGCTTCAAGTACAGATCTTAGACTTGATTTTTTTTCCCCTTTTTCTTTTGTTGTTGGCTTGGTTGCAGGAATTGAAAACTCCCATTTTTCCTTCAATCAGTAAGTGAATTTATATGCTTTCCTTACTTAAATCTTAATTATTTTGCTTACTTTTTCCAAACTTACTGTAATATTCCTTTAATTTTTGCATTGCCAATATATATTATGCAGATGTTGGTGGGTTTTTATTATTTTTCCCCCTCATAACAGTTTTGTTTCATTTGAATCTTATTATTATCAATTTTCTGTTACTTTGTTCTCTTCAATTTATTTTTAATTAACCGAATTATGAAGACATGTCATTTGCCTAATTTTATTCCACTATGTCAAGTGCACCGTCCAATTTGTGCTTGATTATGAAAATTATTTGAATTATTTTTACTATATATAAGTAAGGATTGAAAGTTCATTCACTTATACGGCTGTTGGTGGCTTTTTATTATATATATGCACATGGATAACATGTCTACAACTCTTGTGCATCATTACATGCAAACATTTGTTATTGATTGTCCTCTGCTCAATTTTCTTTATTTTATTTCTAATTACATAATTACAAACCTTATGATGAATAGATATGGACGAAAGACAAATCTTGTTATTCCTACTTGCAAATGAGTTTCGCAAACAGAAGTTGGTTGTCTGCATTATGATAGTTGTTATCTTGCACCATATAATAGCAAGCTTTCATGAAAAATATATGCTCAAGAATCGCACTTGTGCTAGGCATCAAACTCGTCTTCAAACTCTAGATGACATGATAGGCAATGGTGATATAGAATGTGTGAATCAACTTAGGATGGATAGAAGAACTTTTGGGTTATTATGTGAACTACTTCGTAGTGATGGGAGGTTGAAGATGGATAGTGTACTTTCTATTGATGAGCAGGTTTGTATGTTTTTACATGTACTTGCACATCATGTAAAAAATCGAACAATTAATAATCGCTTCAAGCGTTCTGGAGAGACAATTAGTAGATTTTTTAATTCTGTTCTTAATGGAGTTTTGCGACTACAACACATCTTGCTAAAATCTCCAGAACCTGTGCCTGAACATTGCATAGATGGTAGATGGAAATTATTCAAGGTATGTTGTACTTAAATTTTAAGATGTCATTTACAATTATAGTATGACCTTGTGTACTAGTGTTATTCAACTTAATAATTTTTATTGATATAGAACTATTTGGGAGCACTAGATGGAACCTACAACAAGGTTCGAGTACCCGAAAGTGATAAACCAAGATATAGAACAAGAAAAGGTGAAATTGCAACAAATGTCTTGGGAGTTTGTTCACAAGATACGATGTTTATATTTGTGTTACCGGGGTGGGAAGGTTCAGCTTCCGATTCTAGAGTACTTCGAGATGCGATATCTAGGGAAAATGGATTAAAAGTTCCAACTGGTAAGACTATTTTAATAGATTTAGAATAGTCAGTCTTAAAATAAATAAATTTTTCTTAATCTTATTTCACATTCTCAATGTTTAGGTTGTTATTATCTTGTGGATGCTAGGTACACAAATGGTGAAGGATTTTTAGCACCATATAGAGGAACACGATATCATTTATCAGAGTGGAGAGATGGGCGTACTCCTGTTAATTATCAAGAGTATTTCAATATGAAGCATGCTTCAGCAAGAAATGTAATAGAACGATGTTTTGGACTTCTTAAGATGCGTTGGGCAATCTTACGAAGTCCATCTTTTTATCCTCTGAAAACACAATGTCAAATAATAACTGCTTGCTGCCTTTTACATAATCTTATTAGAAGGGAAATGTCAGCTGATCCAATGGAGTGTGAGATAGACGACTTTGATCTTAGTAGCAATTCAAAGGACCTTGAAACCATTAGCCAAGTATCATCATCTGAGCAGTGGACTGCATGGAGGGATAATTTAGCATTACAAATGTTTAATGATTGGAGGCGAAATAGAGGAAGTTGAAGTTTCAGTTTAAGTTTTTGATTGTATTGGAACTTTGTATTTTGTTATTAAATAATGTCATGTGATTTAACACTTTTATGTTTTATAAAAATCAGTTATTTTATTTTTACAATACTTATTTTTTTCATTATTCTCATTTATTCCCATTGTTTTATATCTTATTTCACTGTGAATGTACATTTTCTCTTTAATACATGAATTATTATTCTTATATAGGATGGATGGTGTAACTACTAATCAAAATAATGAAAAGGATAAAAAGGGGACAAGACGTGCATGGACAAAAGAAGAAGAGGAAGCTTTGCTGAATATATTGGAGGAAATGGTAGCACGCGGATTTCGTGCTGATTGTGGGCAACTAAAACTAGGTGCTAATAGGCATATTGAAGAACAATTGGCAAAGTTACTTCCTAATGCTGGCCTTAAAGCTAGCCCACATGTGGAATCAAAAATGAAAAAATTGAAGAACAGCTATGGAGTGGTGTTTGATATGCTTAACACAAGTGGCTTTGGTTGGAATGACGAAAAAAAGTGTGTTGAAGTTGATAGTGATGAGGCATGGCAATCCTATGTGCAGGTGAATTTTTTTTTTCTAGTGACCTTTAATAAGAAATTTTTTTTTCTAGTGACCATTGGTAATTGACAGAATTCTTGTTTTTTTTTTCCTTCATTTTAGCACCATAAGAATGCTGAAGGGTGGAGGAACAAACCATTTCCAATATATGAGAGACTTGCATATATTTTTGGAAAAGATCGTGCTACTGGGAAAGGAGCTGAAACTCCTATTGACATGATAGAGAATGAAAATGAAAACAATCTTGAAGCTGAGTTTGAGATTGGTGAAGGATTATCTCCCATGTCAATGGACCAAGGTCAAACAAAATCATCTAAAAGGAAGCGGGCTACATCAACTGATCTATTGGTTGGAAGTTTGGAAAAATTTGCATGCATATTTCAGGACGTGATGAAAAAGTCAAATCAGAATGTGAATAATCTTGTTGGTAAGCTATCAAATGAAAGTACCAATTCACAAGTTATTGCTGACATGTTGATAAAAATGAACCTTTCACTACATCAAAGAGTTAAGGTGCAAAAGATGTTGCTGAAACAACCAGAACATGCAGAAATATTTAGAACGATGCGAAATGATGAAGAAAGAAAGGAGTTTCTTGAAGAACTTATCTTAGGTGGGTATGATGATTGATTAAGGGTGGTATTTTGGGATCCTTTTTCTACAAAAGATTAACCGTATATGGTAGGTCTATGAACGTGAAGATGACATTTTTTTGTAACTAATCATATGAATTATATTTTGTTCGTGGGTGATTCTAAATTGTTTTTAACAAATGATACCCACCATTTTTTTGTAAGTATTTAACCACATGTTAAAGTGGTTTAATGATGAACATGTATGATGTATCAAATACTTTATAAATAGTTGTTTTGTTGTTGTCTTATGTAATTAAATATATTATATTAAAAATTGTATCTCATTTTTATTGAATTGTTGCTCTATAGTTTTTGGAATTTATATTTTTTGATAATGTTATAAATTGGAGATACTAGTTATATAGGTTGTTACATATTAAGATGTGGAATATTATTGAATCAGGTGCTGTTTTTTCTTTTTCTTTTTTATTGATTTCATTTATAGAAGGTAAATTTTATTCAAAAGTTATTGTCAAAATTTAAGCATACGACATTTCACTTACTTTCCTTATTAATTATTATTATTTTTATTATCCAGTCCTGTAAAATGCCAAACATGGAATAACACTATTATAATTCTATGCGACATGCACCAAACAAAAGACAGTACTATATTTAATCCAGTATAATCCAATATAATCTAATCCAATCTAATCCTAAAAGCTAATCCAATCCAATCCTATCTTCCAAACGTAGCCAAAGTGCTTTAGGTAGTCCCATATGGGGCGAAACGGCTGTTCCAGGCTCAACCCAATTAAGTCTTCGTTGGGTCGACTTGAGGGGAAATTTTATTATTATTATTATTCTTCCTCACTTGTGTGATTCTAACTCAGATCTGTTGTGTATTTGAAAAATTACATTAGGCTAACACACACCTATGACGATGAATGCCAAATGACGTCCAAACTAACGGCAACTGACTTGAAATATATATATATAATTGTCTCATAGGCTTAAGTAATTGGTTTCAAGTATATTTATTTGGTTAGCCATTTCAATTCGAATATTACGGAGTATGAGGTTAAAAATTAATTTTAAATTTACCCATACCTTTATATTATAATATTTAATATACTTCGTCAATAATGCAAATGTTAAAATTTTTAATTTTTAATTAATTATAACTGATCTCCAATGAGGACGATATATTGCAGTAAAGGCAAGCAAGAAGAATCTTGTAGATATAAAGAATCAATCACCACTTCATGACAAATTTTCTTCATCACTATCATAATTATTATCAAGTACGTAGTTGTATGCTTTACTTCTTAAAGGGCAGTGTATTATTGTATAAAGTCTATTTTACTCATCAATTTTGAATTAAGACAAACAATCGATAAAGTTTTTGACATATACTGTCGAAGTCATAATTAACTTACTATTTAAACAATTTTTTTGGGAATAAATAATGATTGGGATTAAATGTTTGTCATATTTCAATCCGTTGATCGAGGCACTTCAGCATGTTCCACACTTCCACTACCGAATTTTAAAATAAAAGTTGCCATATTTCTTAAAAAATCAATTGGTGAGTAGAAAACCAACATTAAGCCATTTAACTTCATCCTTATGTTCTCTCAAAAAAAAAAAAAAAACTTCATCCTTATGTGGTCCTCAGGGTGGCGGCTGGCCCATAAGGCTAACACAGTCAATAGCTTTACTTTTATTTTTCTTGAAAGCCTGTAAGACAGCATCCGCAATTTTAACATCTTTGGAACCATTGGGTGATGCAGTTTTGATGAAAAGGATGGTAACAGTATAAATGGAGGATCATCAATGCTGATCCAGCCAGAGACTTGCCGAAACAAACACCACATCTTTCTTCATCACTAGAGTTGTCACTCACTATATATTTCAGGCTCCCCAAAAGCTCCACAACTTGCTCCCTCTCTACAATTATCACACGGTAACATGTACCTCGACAATAAACAGCACCGACTTCTTAGCTATAGTCTTGGCATTTTCAGCAATAATTTCACGACATTGTGATATTGTCTCATCGCATGTTTTGCATCAACTGTTAAATCTTCATCTCCGAAAACACACCACAATTAATACCATCACAAGATGATGATGACTTAATAACGCGTCCATATCATCAATCTGGATGTATATAATTTCCCCAGTTGATCATGGACATCTCCATTCTCCATGCTGTCAAATACTCTCACTTTATTTCCAAATGTTGTTGTTGTCACAATAACTATTGGTCAGAATCAGGACGAACATAAAACTTAATTGAAGATTTTGCTCGCCATTAATGAACAACACTTTGTGTCTTTTTATACTCACGTCATAATCTGATGTCAACTCTGTGTTGATGGGTGTGCAAGGTTACAACGGTTTAAGATAATATGAATTTTTATGGTTTTCAAGGGTTCCGTTTTTTTCTTTTTTTGGTAATTAAGCATCCCAATTATTTATGTATTTGAAATCCTAATATCATTAGGGTTGATTTCCAATCTTATAATCCGTTTCGTGAAAGAAAAGAAAGATTAATTCAATAATACTACTTTCTTAATTCTAATACTCTCTGAGAAGGATATAAAATTGGGAAACTTCTATATCCAAATAGCCAGGGCCATGGGTGTTTGGCATTTACATCAACTTTTCAAATAACGAAATCGGTCCACCCCGCCGCCGCGCCGCCCCCAACCCCAAAAAACAAGTCCTTACCGTACATGCCAATAACTCTTAACAATCATGCTTTTCTTTTATCCAACATTTGAAGGTGCGGGTTTATGTATTATGCTTACAAACAGAACAACCCAAAAAAACGCTTACAGAGTGAAGAATAAAAGAAAAGTTAAAAAAATTAATATCAGCGAGATGGGTTTCAGTTTATACAAGCTTAAGCATGTACCTGCAACACAGAGAAAGGACATGAAATTCAGATCATAGTAGTTATTATATTAACTGCATCATAATTGTTGAATGAATTGGTGATTAAAACCACTGGATCTGTCTAAAGGCAAAGTACGAAAATAGATTCGTATTTAATTCAAGGCCTTCTACCAGGCACGTAACTAGCGTACTAAAAAAAATCTCAACTTCCAATACTAATATCTCATATTCTCGTTCTGTAACAAGCTAAGCATTGAAACTGGTGAAGCATACGCATATTTACAAATCATTCAGGTACCAGCCAAGTAAAAAGCATGGAACAATTATCTTAGAATATATTGACTGTCTTTTTAAAAATTTACATGAATCAATTCAGCTCCATATTTCATATCATCATGAGAATGAACCCACCCAATATTACTTGCTGACAGGCAATTTAGTCATTTGACAGTAGGGATGGTAAAATGCGGCTTGGGCTGGGCTTCTCCAAGCCTAGTCCCAAGTCCAAAACATACACTTTTTTAAAATGGACTTGGGCGTGACTTAAATTTTTAATTATTGTTTAATTTTTTAATTATTTTAAACTTAAAATGAATTAATGATTAACAAGTTATTATAATTAATAATAAATTAAAAAATAAATATTTTAAAATAAAATAATAAATAAAGAAAATGAAGAAACTAAAAGCTTAGAGAATCAATTTTTTTATGTTGAATTTTTTAATTCAAACACCCTCTCAATTAATTAACACTTAAGAGAGAGTTTATTATTATAATTTTAGATTTTTAAGTCAATATTGGTTTATCAATTAGGGTTTAAGTTTTATTTTTTTTAATTTTTAGATTTTAATTTATTATAGTTTATGAATTTATTTTTTAAAAAATAGAGGGTCCGACCTGGTCCGAGTTCTTTTTTCTTAAACTCTTGTCCAAACTCTCATGTGGAGGGTCAAACCAAAAACATGTGGGCTTGGATCAGGCTAGCCCAGACACTTTGGCCCACCCTATTTGGCAGGACCACAATGCTAATAAAGATTGATAACAACTGGTGTACTTAGAAAATTGATCAACTAGACCAATGACACAATAAAGATTTTACAAACAGAAAAGAACTATATATACGAGAAATGATTTAGTAGGCGATGGTGCTTAACATATGGTGAACAAGAGTGTCATACGATACTATCTCATTAATCTACAAATTTGGTACTATTCATAAGAAGTCAAGATTCTGGGACATGTCTAGGTGTGACGGCAAACCGAGTTCATGCTCTATAGCGTTGGCAACCCAACTTTTTGAAAATTTATGAAATGCAAGATAAAATTAAAAAAGTGTTCAAGGCAATGCCGAACTTGTGATATATTTTGACAGCCCTACGATGGCAACAATGCTCACTATATATATATATATGAAATTTTTCAATTCAAAATTTTAAAGTATGGAAAAATCTAAGAAAACTTTGAAATCATACAGTTTTAAAGATTTTTCAAACTTCCCCACATGTTATATATATATATCGGATTTACTAAAATCTGAAACAAATTTATATGTTGTAAACTGTCTTTTTCAAAATTTTACAAAATTGTCAAATCTTTTACAACGTCGTAAACATCTTTTGATAAAATTGTCACCTTGTACCAAATTTTAATCTTTGGGATTGGAAAATTTTTGTATATATATTTTATATTGCCCGAGGGGATGTTGACTAGAATAAGACAATCACGACAGGCGCATAACAATCAATATTTTCTAGACAGAACAAAGGGATGTGCAGTGTTGGCAAACTTCACCAAGCCCATTTTCAGTCAAACCAGTATGAAAAGATTGGCGATTATAGATATTTACCCTCAACGGCAGCCAATGGCAACTTCTTCCTTCAACACCAAACGAGGTGAATTAGAAGTCGTGTCTTGGCCTTTGCAATCAACTGGATTGTCCACAAATCTCTCTATTTGTTTGCTCTACATCACAACTTGGGTTCCCTTTGAATTAATTGGCCGTGCATTTACCAGCACCTATTTTAGTTTTTGCTGGAAGAGTAATGATTTGCAAAGATCTTGTACAAAACAGTACAAATTGCATTATTCAACTGAAAAGATTGATTTTTTTTAATTAAAAAAAATAATTTTACTGAAGATACGTAAATGATTTCTATTGGTGGGATTCAGACGTTATGGCTAATTTCGGATTAAAATGTCTCTCTCAATTGATGGGATTCTCCTCCTCCTCCCGTGTACAGCCTTATTTCTAGACATGTCAATGGATTTTCCCGCTAAAAATTCTCTCAACATTATACCTATATATGTTGTCGTCTGATTAAGCTCTATGCTTTTGATAAGATAAGGAGCATAACATCCTACTGAATTTTCATCAGCTTTTCCTATTTGTTGGGACCATTCAGAATAAATAAATAAATGAACTCCATAATATAGTTGGTCCACTCTAGCCACTATATTCTAGTATTATAAATAATGTGATATTTGACCGGCCGGGGACATACATAGTATCGTGCCATTCAAAGACGAAATCCAAGAGCAGAGAAGAAAATTCATATCAAATAATATACTGAGCTCAATTTAATTAGTTACCACATCTAACGGTAACTTTAGATTATGCCAGAATGTTAAAATAACGGTAATAGCAAAATTAAGAATGAATATTTTGTAGGCAGATCAAGGAGAGTACAAAGTTGGCACAACAAGAAGAGGTGATTTCCTTTGAAGGGTTAACCCAGTAGCTTCGCTCATGTCCAAATTCTCCTCAACTGGACCATCGGGCAATTTCCAGTCAAACCAGTATAAAATGTTGGCAATCACATACTCAACTGCAGCTACAGCAAACGATATTCCAGGGCAGCTTCTTCTGCCAAAACCAAAAGGGATAAATTGGAAATCTTGACCTTTGTAATCAATATGGCTATTCTCAAACCTCTCAGGCAAGAACTCTTTAGGTCTGTCCCATAATTTGGGGTCCCTTTGAATTGCCCATGCATTTACAAACACTCGTGTTTTGGCTGGAATATCATAACCTCTCAATTTGACACCCTTTGTTGTTTCTCGAGGAAGCAAAAGAGGAGCTGATGCATGTAATCTGAGGGACTCTTTGATGACACATTTCAAGTACTCCATCTGATCCAAGTCCTTCATATCTATAACTAATTTCCCTTTCACCACACCTCTAACCTCTTTCTGGGCTCTCTTCATAATACTTGGATTTTTCAATAGTTCAGCCATCATCCATTCTAACGTTGTCGCAGCAGTGTCAGTTCCTGCCACAAACATGTCCTGACAATGTGAAACATGAAAACATTAATTGATCAGCCATATATGTGCCCATCTGTTTGCGAGTGTATATGATTAGTGCGTGTGTGTGCAAGTTGGTTCGAGAGAGGATTAGAAACAGAGGAGCTGAGGTTGGTTGAGACCATGAGAATTGCTTTAAGAGTGTCCTGAGTGAGCTCTATCCCATCGTTGCCATCCTTTTGAAGTTGGAGGAGTACATGGATAAAATCCTTTTTATCATCATCAGTTAATGTTATCCTGTGCTCTTCAATCACTTGATCAACCAAATCGGCCAAATTTCTAGCAGTTTTGTGCAAATGACCAATGGAACCTGTAAGAAAATCTATCCATTTCAAAGATGGATACAGATCCCCAACACAAGTTCTTGCCAAAAGTATCGGGTACTTTTTTGTTAACTCTCCGAACTTGCTCTCTCCACTCCCGTTTTCTTCTTCTTCATCTTCAACCTTCCTACCAAAAATGCACCGGGAGGCTATGTTGTTGGAAACAGCCAGTGTCATCTCAGATAAATTGATAGTAGATCCTCCATGTACGTTAATACATGAACGACGGATTTTATTAATCAAACATGAAACTTCCTCGACTCTAATATGTTGGGCTGATTTCACTCTTTTATTACTCAACAGTTCGAGAACACAAATCTTCCGAAGTTGTCTCCAGTACTCCCCATATTCAGCAAACCCGAGATCTTTCCCATCATAAAGCAGAATTTTTGTAGCAATGGATCGGGGCCGGTTAGAGAAAGCAATGTCATGAGTCTTCATCATTTCGCTAGCCACCTCAGCTGATGAAACCACAAGACTCGGAGAATTGCCAAAGTAAACCAACATTATTGGGCCATAACGGTCGGAAAGGGCTTTCAAAGAGCGATGAGGGACATTATGTAGTATCTGGTGAAGGTTCCCAATTATGGGTAACCGTGGAGGGGATGGAGGTAAGTTGAGTTTGTTGCTGCTTCTGCTGAGCTTCAGCAACTGTACAAGTGTTAAGAGGAGGATAAGAACAAGAGAGAGAGACAATGGGTTGTAAATTTCTGATGTATCTAGAAAAGGCTGCAATTGCTTCATCAAGACTAATGGCAGAGCCATTTCTTTCAGGTTCTGAATTTTTCTATGGGGACAGGTTAGTTCATCAATTCTCAAATCTTTCAAACCTTCTAATTATTGCCCATTTATGTATTTTATTATTATTATTTTGATTTTCGGTACTAGCCCATGAAAATTTAATTTATTCCTTAACCATGTAAGCTGATTCCAACTCATACATTTTGTACCACTTCAAAAGATGGCATTAAGTTAAATAGCACCTACGATAATTGCTGCCAAATTACTTCCAAACCAACAGTAATTGAGTTGAAATATATCTATAATTTTTCAATAATGTAAATTTTAATTAGTTGATCCTAATCTTACATGAGGACGATTGGCATTATTATTATATATTTTCAGTAAAGATATACTTACGTGTTTAAAATTAGTCATAATCGATCTCCGATCAATTTCATTGCTATTGCTCTTTTTTATTAGAAAATGTCAGCATTTGATTTCTTCATGAACTTTGTCTTTTAGTCTATGGTCCCATCTGGGATTGAAATTAAGCATCTATTACATCTTTAAGTTCTAATATTAAAATGATTGATAAATACTAACTGTTGTAATTTAAAAGTTAAGTTGATTTGATTTTACAGTTGTATGATTAAAAATCTATTACATCTTTATACTTTCTACATATTTTTAATTTTTATTTTATAGTTACAGCTTTTCTACAACAGTTGTATCTTAAAAAGTATAACACCTCAATATAAAATAGGATCAATTAAAGATTCTTTCTCCTAAGAAAAAAGTTGCTTTATATTTTTAAATTATTCTTAATTACTTGTAACCAACACTCTAGCACAATTAGTATTATTATATTTTTAGTAGTAATCAATGTCTTTAAAATATTTTTTTTCTTGGGAGATATCAGTTACCTACTGATATCAATTTATACCCCATACTTTTACAATTTTTGTAATACTTAATAATCATTGCACCATAATTTTATTGTATTACCCTTAAATTTATATACACTTCCATTCATATTTATGATAATTGAATAAATCATGTGAATTGAAATTAAAAAAAAAGTTAAATACTAAAAGTCATAAATATAAGTTTCGGTGTGAATAAAAAAATTAATAATAAGATATTTTTTCTTATACTTTTTGTTATTTTTAAATAATTTTTTTTATAATAAATATATATTTATATTCCTCAGATCAAGTATCAAGCAAATAACCCATTTACCCTTCTTTCCCTTTAAAATTTTGGCATTAAGGATTGGATATTATGAAAAAAGTAGGGTAAATAATATATATTAATTTCGGTAGTAGGAAACTATAAATCTTTCTTTTTTTTTATTTTCAAAAATGACTTCAAATATCATAGACACAAATTTCCCATAATAAGAAATTGAAGAAAACAGAAAGAACAGACGAATGAACAGATGATACGTAGGTTAACTTAGAGAAATCCAAACCTCCCAATAGATATTATTGGTACTTTGAGTATCAACACATCTAAGGATTCATTTGGGATTGAGGTTGGGCAAGTTACACTATTTGTTAAATACTAATTATTGTAACTTAGAAGCTATATTGATATGATTTTTACTTTTATAATAAAAAATCTATTATCTCTTTAATAATTTTATCAAATTATCATTTAAAATTTATCTTTACTACATATTATTAATTTTTATTTCATAATTACAACTTTTTTCTATAGCAACTATACCTTAAAACTTACAGAATCTCAATCACAAACAAAACCTAAATACAACTCATAATTGTCAAATAATATTTTAGACTATCATTATTAGCACTGATGCTATTTTAAATACTACTTACAATTACAGACAAAACTTGAAACTAATGAATAGGAGCCACAATCCTAATCTAACGCAAATAACCACAATCCTAATCTAATGTAAACAATTAACTAATTTTAAGTACATGTTAACCAAAATCAATAGGATAATTACCACCTAAAATAAAATAGTTATCTCATGGAGATCGTTCATAAATTACTTATAATTAATCTCCTATTGATTAAATTCGTATTAAAGTGTTTTTTTTTAAAATAAATGTTAGCATTTGTTTATCTATAGATTTCTTTTACTTTATTTAAAGATGCTTTCTAGAGGAGAGTGAAAGATGCTTTATGTTTTCGGTTTTCACTCGTCCCAAGACGAAGTGTGATCATATCATATTTTCTATTTAAATTTGAAGCTTTTAAATCCCAAACCGGTAATGACTATTTTAGAGTTGCTCTAAGGTAAAGTATAAATCATAATCATACTCACAAAGTGATAAATAAATAAAAAAATACGTTATAATTTTAATCGTGTGATTATTATTGTTATCGTTGTCATAAATTGTCTATCACTTACTAAAGAGTTGAAATGAAGGAAAAATGACAAGCAAGTTATATATTCCATCAACTAGCTTTTTTTTTTTTTTGTGTTAATTCAATTGTGCGTCACTCTTGTCATTGGATCTTTAAAAACAGAAGCAAAATGACAAGCAAATAATTAAATCTACAGTAGCTAGGTTTTTTTGTGTTTATTATTAATATTAACATATTATTATTATTGCTGCAGTTGTTGTTATCTTAAATTATCTGTTGTTTTTTGTAAAGAATCTTAAATTATCTATTACTTGCTAAATATATATGGTTGAAAGTAAAAACAAATGACAAGCAAATATTCCAACAGCTGGCAGTTTAATTTTGTGTTTATTACTACTATTAACGTATTATTATGATGATTATTATTATTATTATTGCTGATGTCGTTGTTATCTTAAATGATCTGTTAATTGCTAAATAAAATAACAACAAATATTGCAACAGCCGGCAGTTTTTGTTGTACTTACTGTTATTATATATTGTTTGATATTTAGGTAGGGAATGTGGATAAAAAATTTGAAACGGATAGATTATTTACACTCTAAAAATTACTTTAAACACTTTATCTGTGTACACTCATTTATTAAATTTAAAAAAATTAAATTTATCTTCTACACTCTTAAAAATATCAAAAAGAATTCTTATTTAAACCATTTAAATTAATTTACAACATCAGTAAAACTATTCAGCACTCTCAGAAGAAAATTTTAGCGTAACTTACTACAATTGAATTAAGTCAAGTTTAAACGAACTTTTTAAAATAATTTTACTTATTAGCTTTGGTTGATTACAGAATTATCAAATATCAATTTTTTACACTCTCAAATTCTTTAAAACCAACAAGTATTTGGGGTGTTCACAGATTGGACATAAATCTATATCTGATCCATGATTTTGTGGATTATAAATTTTTAATTTAATCCAATTCACGAATTAGTGAAACTCAATCCAAATCCAATCCATATATTTGCGGATCGGATGTGGATTTAGCCTAATCCATATCCAATCCACTATTTGGCAGTTGATTTGCGAATAAATTTTTTTTAATTTTGTCCAATCTACGAAGTAATTAAAATAAAAAAATTGAATATAAAAATAATTTATTAAATTAAAAATCTAATATAAAAAAAATTACTACCAATTAAATTCAAAATTGAACAAGATTTAAATAAATTAATTGTTTAAATAAAGATAGAATAATACATTCAAAATTTCAAAATATAACACCAAAAAAGAAAAAATCTCATTTATTTAAATCAAAACATGAAAATGAACTAAAATTATGAATTTAAATGTTGAAACTGAGAGCTTTGATGTAACAAGAAGAAATTAAGAAACTTGAAGAGGTTGAAAAGCTTGAAAAGAAAGTAAGAAATTAAGCTTAATTACCTCAACTCCTCAAGTGGTGAAGTGACACAATGATGGCTTGCGCATACAGTGGGGTAGAGCTTTGGTGTTATGTGCCAAAATATTTTCTTTGGCTTAGAATTTTTTGTTTTGCTTTAGAATTTTTAATGTTTAGGAAGGTATATTTGTTTATTTAATTATTTAAATATTTAAATATT
Source organism: Atalantia buxifolia (assembly GCA_030444775.1). Lineage (NCBI taxonomy): Eukaryota > Viridiplantae > Streptophyta > Magnoliopsida > Sapindales > Rutaceae > Atalantia > Atalantia buxifolia. The sequence continues at coordinate 9,074,512 of CM059832.1, forward strand.
TAAATATTTTTTATTTTATATTATTATCAAATAAGATATAATATGGTGTTAGTACACTAATTAATTAATTTATTAATAAGTAGCATTGCTACATTTATGAGTTTTATTTTTTATTAAATAAATACTTTTTTTTTTACAGATTCACGGATTTTTACGGATTTACAGAAGTAAATCCATATCCAATCCACTGCCTGTGGATTTTTAAATTTTCAATCTAATCCGATCCACCAATCCACAGATCGAATTTTTGCAGATCACACGGATTGAGCGAATTGGATTAGATTTTGAAAACCCCTAACAAGTATGGACTTTCATTGCCCTCAATAATGATTGAAAAGTAAATCACCACCTCACATAAAAATGAAGGAGACCAAGAAGATGTTAACTGGGTTGATTGGGTTAGTAGGTTTGGAATGCTTTTATTTTCTTATTTTAAAATCAAAGATAAAAGATATGAGCATCTTTGCAATACTTTCAGTTTTTTTTTTTTTTAAAAATCTAAGGCTCACATATATTTTGACCTCAAAATAATTTAAAATATCAATTTGTTGCATGTATTTTTTAAGATGTTAGAAATAAAAGTGTTAAGGCTTTTGGCAAGAAAAATAAATTTTGAATTATGAGTGTGCTATATGAGTATTTAAAGTTATATTGGCACATAAATAAATTGTCCTTAATGGTAAGTTTATAATAAATTATTTTATTAAAAAAGACTGTTTAAGTAATTTTTAGAGTTGAAATAGCCTCACTCATTGAAATATATAGAGGGAGCATGCAATTCATGTGGTTGCTCTATTGGGACCAACCCCGATCAATCAAAATTCAATATCTCTCTACTAATTATATATATATATAAGACAAATCCTAAGTTACATGTAATGTAACTTATAACCACTCACATGAACAATGTATAGATCTCACACAATCACTGTTTATGTGAGTGGTTGTAAATTACATTACATGTGGAGGATCCTATGTATAAAGACTGAAGGCCAGTGCAGTATTTCAACAGCCTTATTCTTTCTGTTTATAGTCAGTTACTGAAAATCATCAGGGTTTATAAAAATGTCTCAAAATGGTAATAAGGTGGAAACAGTAGTGGAAGTGAGGGCTCCTGCTGCCAAGTTTCATCAAGTGTTCAGCTGCAAGCCACACATCCTGGCCAGTATGAGCCCCCAAAGTATTCAGGGCTGCGATTTACTTGAGGGGGAATGGGGGAAGCCTGGCTGTATCATCTGCTGGAGATACTTTCATGGTGAGAATTAATGTTCACATCATGTCACATATTCAATCACTAGCTATATATGACCTTCTAACCATCCAATATGATTACGTAAAAATGAAGAATCATGCAAGAATGAAATAAAAATAATATATAAATCAAAATGATTAATCTGTGTTGTTTCCAAACTAGGCAATCAATGTAAATTGGATTGATTGTCAATCAACATACTCCGTCTCTTACAAATATATCAATCATTAAGGTTAATTTATGCTAACTATTTATCTTGTATTGATCTATAATTTAATAATTAGAATATTCTTGACAACTTATATAGTTCCAACCAAGGTTGCTCAATATGTATAATGATGTGATAGGAAAGCTCAGTATAATTGCAAAATGATTTATTGTTCACGTGGAATGAAACACAGATGGGAACCCTCAAATTGCAAAGGAAATAATGGAAGTGATAGATAATGAAAACTACATAACCAATTACAAAGTGATTGAAGGAAACCTGTTGGAGTTGTACAAGAGCTTCTGTTCGACTGTTAAAGTGACTCCAAAAGAAAACGATGATGGCAGTTTGGTGCACTGGATTTTTGAATACGAGAAGCTGAATGAAGATGTTCCAGATCCCACTGGCAAACTTCAAATGGTAATTGATGTTGCCAAAGATATTGATGCCCATCTCCTTTCTCAGCAGCCATAGGCCCAGAGATAATAATCATCAGCTCCTCTTTTTAGTTCTTGTTCTAATAAATTGTTGTGGCTTTTATCTTGGATGTGCGCGTATTTTAATTAATTTGTAAGAAATTAAGTTCAGAAAATGATGGTAAAAGCTTTTTTAATTTTCTCTTTTTATTAAGTTTATAGGTGTGTTTGTAAATTTGTTTAAACTGTCGGAATAAAATTACGTCAAATATTATAATTTATCACTGAATTTAAATGCTTTTTTTTTTTTGGATGATAGGCCATAATATGTTATCTTAATAAAATATTTTTTTTTTGCTAGTGTTATTTATAAGAACAAAGTTATAGTAATAATGGTTTTCATTACTTATCATGTTAATGTCATGTCACTTGAGACAACTCTATGTAGTTTCAAAATTTATTTGTGAATCCCAAATTATGGTTGGAGCATTTGTACTTTAAAATTAATTTTGAACAAGATAATTTTAATAAAAAAATTATTACGAACACAATTTAATTTAAGTTAACATAATATTATTACTCTTCTCACCATTCAATCCAATTATCCTGTCATAAACCTAAAATTTCCTCAAGATTAAATCTAGCTAATTATTGAAAACAGAAGATACTTAAGCTTTAACAAATTTTTTATCACCCGCCAACTTCAAGACTTGAAAAGAAATACTTGTTAATTTTTTGGAGAAAAAACCAGCAGCAACATGGGAAAAAAGAAAAGAAAAATAGAATTTAGTAGCATCTTACCATTGATTGAACGTTTGAATTAAAAATATAAATTAGGCTGTAATGAAGGTAACTCTGGAATAAGGACAAGCCTAATAAAGATTATTTCATTTTTCTTTTTTAGACATTTGATATTATCATTTAATCACAAATTCAATTGTTATTTTTTTTAATTATATGAGATTATTGTTCAGATTACAATTTATATTAGAGGAATGTTAACTCCACTTACATTTTGAAAGAGAAAAAATTACTTTCACTTAAATTTGAAGAAGGAATTGAACCCTTATAATAATATTATGGGGGTTTGAAACTGTAAGGAAGTGGCTTTAACTACTTGGCCAAAGGTTGAGTAATTGTTATTTTTATTTAGTTTACAAACCACAACGCTCCCCCTTTTATGGGCTTTCAGTGTTTAAGCCTAGGGCCTGGGCCACTGGGAATCCATGATAAAAGTAAGCATTGATGGACTAACAGAAAAATTGACTTGCTGCATTGTTAAAACTTGAAGATTAATACCCAACCAATCTTAGGGCAAGAAAACTCTAGTTCCTGTGTGGGGGGTTTGGTACGAAAGTTTGAAAGTTTGGTAATATTAAGGGACTAAGTTTTTAGTCTGTTGAATGGAAGCTATTGGCTTCTAAAAGGAACCTTCTTGGGGTTTCTTACTTTGAAATTAAGAGGTACCAATTTCCCTATCAACTTTGAATTCAAGAATTTTTTTGTTGGTGGGTAGGTATTAATTATTTAAAAACTTTTAGAAGCTGATTTGTGAAGAATTTACAGGTACATTATTTGCTACTTGTAAACAACTTGGAGAGTTGGCTTTTCTCCAAATTATTGGCTAAAGAATTCTAAGAAGAGTCCCCCAATGTGCGTAAATTGCAATTGAATAAACTTGAGGAATTAAGGAATGATGCATATGAAAATTCCAGAATTATTAAGGCAAGAACTAAAGTTTTTCATGATAAAAGAATTTTTCAGAAAATATTTGAAATTGGTCAAAAAGTGTTGCTTTATAATTCTCATCTCCATTTGTTTCCAGGGAAGTTAAAGTCAAAGTGGAATGGTCCATTTGTTGTAAAAAAATATGTATCCATATGGAGTCGTAGAAATTGAGAATCCAAATAATGATGTCACATTTAAAGTTAATGGTTAAAGATTGAAACCATATATGGAATACCAACCATGTGAAGCAGACACCGAAATCAATTTGAGTGACTCACCAAATCTTGATTAAGCCTTTTTTGTTTTAACTTTTGTGAATTTGTTTTACTGTTACTTCATCGTTTGAATTGTTTGATTTTTTTTTCTTTTCTCTATGTCTTGAATGGAGTGCATTACATTTTTTTAATTGTGTCTTGTTTGATAATTGTGTTTTACCTCACCAAATTTTTATACTCGTCATGAGTACCTCTATGAGAAGTATCTTTTTCAAACATCTGAAGGAACTTTTAAATGTAAAATTTCACTTGAAGAAATTGCTCCGATTTTGTAAATCACATCCTATTTGGAATCTACAACCACCAGAGTCAGTATCCCATGTTAAAGATCTAGAAAGACAACTCAAATGAATAGAGGATGGTATTTATGAACTGCAATTGGAATTGAAGGTAAATTCAATAAAAGGACAAAGGTGAGTTATATTCCTTGTATGTGTTTTTTTTTTTATTTTGTTGTTCTTCTTCACTTTTGATTTGAATTTGCAGATTTGATTCGTTTTGTTTTGATTTACTCTCCCGTATAAATGGCAGATAACGGTACTCCGTGACTTTTTTAAGTCAGTATTCTCGGTTTCCCATAATAACTGAAACCTCAAAGTTAAGCATAGACAGAATACAACGTAAAGTGCATCAACGTTTTCCTTCTCTCCCTCAAAATGCTCTTAAGAAGATTTACAAAGCTCGTTGTGAAAGACTACGTTTGTTAATGATCAATGGGATTCCTACTGACATTCGCTGGTTAATTGAAGCAAAGGTCTGACTAGCAGGTGAGTTTTCTGATCCATTTGTTTCCTACATGCCTGGTTTTGGTAAAAGTACATTCGCTAGGAAAAGAAAAGCTAAGCGACTTGGCTCTAAATGTCCTCACTGTGTAAGGCTTGCTTGCATCAAACCACATTGTAAAACTTTAGGAATGGTTTCTGTAAATCGTGAAGACAAAATCAAATTCGTTAAGGATGACATGAGTAATGAATCATTGGATGATATCTTACGATCTCTTCAGACGCATCCGAGTGGATATTTCAATGTGAAATTCATAATTTATGGAAGCTATTCCAAAAGGAAAGTGGACAATTTAGTCTTGAGAATCTGACTCTAAAAGACTTTGTTTGCTAGTTTATAAGAAAACTGGATGGGAAGCCTATCCTCGACCCATAAAGAGCGTTCAAGCCGTTACTGGACATAAAACCGGAGGAAGATGTGAGCTGCATTCACAACTACTAGTAATCTAATTTTTTTTATTTTATCTTTAACATTATTATTATTATTATTATTATTATTATTATTATTATTGTTATTGTCTTTTGCGTGATTTTATATCTAATCATTGTTTGTGACACGACTTTAAAATGTTTGATTTACTCCTAAGTATAAGAGTGCCTAGTTATAATATATATCGGTGAGTCTGAGGTCGATCCACAGAGAAGGGATTTAATTTGTTTATTTAAGTTTATCAAAAAATTATTTAATTTAAGAAAAATTATGAAATTGAATTAGTTAGGGTTATGGATCCACTCCTAGTAATAAATATAATTCAACAAATTCTTTTTATTATCCCAAAAGATTAATTTGTATAAATTATAATTATTTTCCCATTAATTTTATTATGGATTAAGAACTTAATGTGCCAAAACTTAACTTGTCTACAATAAGTCAAAATACAATTTTTCCATACTTTATACTAAGATATTAAGAATTCATTGTGCCAAACTCCTATGTTTGTTTACAATAAATCAAAATTTCAAAATATAAAATATGAATAAAATTAAATAGAAAATAATTTAATTTATAAAATTAAAAATAGAATTTAATTAAACTATATTCTTACTAAGAGTTTCACCTTCCCCTAACTACTAATATTTAGCTAAACATTTTGAAATAAAGGAAATTATTAAAATTGAAAAACGCATAGTTAAAAAATGGAATTTAAAAATTGAAATAAAACTAATTTTATTTATTGAAAATTTATTACAAAGAGAAATGAGAAGAGAAGGTGTAAAGAGGTGTGTTCACCCCCTCTCTATTTATACTAATACATGGTAAATCCACAACACACAAATAAAAAAATCTAATTACATCTTAACCTTACATTTATCTCACTAATAATCCCACTAATAAAACATAAACCTAACTTAATCCACTCAAGCATATCTAACACATTCCACTAACAATTATCATACCTAACATGATAAAAACTTATAATTTTACAATTACCACATTTACTGTGGTAAAAACGTAAAAATTTACAACAAAAGTCTCGGATCCTCCTCGACAATGACATAATTTCTCGGACTTTCGGAATCTAAATTTGACATCCGTACATTTTTTTGGAGCCTTAAATTACATGACATTATTATTTTTACCAAATAAACACACAAAATACACAAAATCAAATATTTAGAAAAATAATTAGAAATTCATAATATGTTACATAATTACAAATATAAATTACATTAATAGCACAAAATAACATTTTTATCCCTTAATAAAAACATACAATTTTTAACACTAATCACACCCCCGAACTATCTTATTGCTAGCCCCCTAACAATTAAAGTGTTATATTAAATTAAGATTTATAAAATTCACATGCAAGTTAATAGTTGTTCATATATCCTCTAAACTACCAAATAAATAAACTCTCCCAATATTTCGTTAGCTCTTTTTCGTTCACTCATTTTCCAAAATATCATAAACCTTCTTTTGTGCTCAAGTAACTAACACAATACTTATGGGCTTCATTAAAAAAAAACAACATTTTCATTCTAAAACTCATTAGAAATTATATCTTCCGGCAGTAGATTATTCAAACTTTTTTTTTTACAAAGATATTACATTTTTAACCCATGTAGTAAGCTTTAGGCCAGTGACTCCCAGACCAATTGACCTTAGGGCACTAGGTGTTAAAACACTTCTACAGACTTAATTACTTGGGTTTTTAATAAATAAGCAAACAATATATCTATAACCCATGTTGCGAGCTTTAGGTCAATGACTCCCAGAATAGTTGACATTAGGACATTAGGTGTTGAAACATCCCTACGGACTTAATTACTCGGGTTCTAGATATAACAAAATTAAACACATTCAAATTTTTTTCTTTTTTTCTTTTTTTTTTGCAATATACACTTTCTACTACTTTAGATATTATCCTTAATAAATCAAAAGAATTAAATACTACAAAAATTTTAACTTACAACCCATTTGTATGTGTCATAGTGTTTTTAACTTACAACCCATTAGTATGTGTCATAGTGTGTGTGTGAAGAATGATTTAATAATACCTGTTAAATGAGTTAACAACAAAATGACTTAATAACCAAATGGAGAGTTCACAAATTTGAGTAGTTCAAATAAAGGGGAACAAAAACAACTTACTATGAATTTTAAAATCAAAATATAATACAACATGACTATTAGGATGCGTCTCAAAAGTTGTGACTCTTTACACAACCATCTTAGACTAAAATTTTTTTTGTTGTTTTTGGGTTTTTTTTTAAAAATAAACACACTTATTTACATCTTACGTCAATTATTTTTTCACCCAATCTAATCTAAACATTATTTATAATTTAAAAAAAATGCATGCAAAAAGCAAAAAAGATAAAGAAAACATAAATAATAAAAGAAGAAATAAGAAAGATCACACCTGAACAAGCCACTGCAGATTCGTTTCTAGAGTCGCTACACCCCATAGTAACCATCTTCGACAAAAACATTACTAGGATTTGCTATATTCTATAGCTGTTAACTATTCCTTTTCCCCAACCTGAACAAGATATTGTCTTCAATGGCTTAAAGGAAAGAAGTAGAGTTTAGAAGACATAACCTCATAGCTCCAAGAAGATAGTTACAATCGAAGAGTTAAGTCCAACTTGTACTTCTTACTAGGGCTGGGCTTACCATCATTAGTCAACTATTCTAATGCCAATGTCCTAGGATTTGGCTCTGGTTTGTAAGCTTGTAAAAGATCAGGTAACTCATTAGCAGTAGAAGCACAAACAAAAAGATTTTTGGCAGAGATTGGAATAAAATGATTCTTAATTGCATGATTAATGAATGTGAGCAACCTATCAAAAAAATTATTAACATTTAGTAAACCGATGGGTTTCTGATGGATGTTCAAATGGGCCCAAGATGTAAATGTAATCAATGCTTCTAAAGTTGTAAGATCTCCTGACAAGAAAATAAAAGCGTCAGCATGATTTAACATCTCAGATATTCGCTCTTGCATACATGAAACAACTAACTCTTTTCTAATTGCCACATCAGACATGTATCCCAGAGGTTTTAAGGCTTATGGAATGATACATAATACCTAGTTTCCTCTCAGCTATAACATGACCAAGATTTACAACTGCCTGAACGAACTCTTTGTATTTTCCATAATGAAATCCAGAGAGCACACAATGTTTTTGAATTGTCTACTCCAAGATGCTGCCATTAGAATAATCTTCAAAAATAAGTTGTGAGTGGTTGGAAAAAAGAGCTCGTATTTAAAGATCTTAGTGACAAAAAAAATAAGGAACAATTATAAATGGGTTGATATATTTGTTAGATGACGCGTAAAGCTCATTTCTCAATAATTCAAAAGCAAACAGTAAAAAGAAAAGCAAACAATGAAAAGAAAAAAAAGTAAAAAAAAACCAATATGATTAAATACAAAATCACATCATTAAATGCAATAATACAAATGATAAAAGAACAATAAAGTAAAAGGATATTTACTGGTAGTTATGATTGTGGTTCACATTTTCCTCTGGTTTTACGTCCAGTAACGGCTTGAACACCCTCTATAGGTCGAGGATAGACTTCCCATTCAATTTTCTTACAAGCTGGCAAACAAAGTTTTTTTGAGTCAGATTCCCAAGACTAAACTGTGCACTTTCTTTTTAGAATAGTCTTTATAACATGTGTATCTCATATTGCACATGTTTGCTTCGATGCGTCTCAAGAGATCATAAGATATCATCCAACGATTCTTTACTCATGTCATTTTTAACGAATTTAATTTTATCTTCTCGATTATCAGAAACCATTCCTAAAGATTTACAAACTTTTTGTTTGTAACTAAGTCGTACACAATTATGACATTCTGAGCCAAGTCTTTTAGCTTTCCTTTTTTTAGCAAATGTGCTTTTGCCAAAACCAGACATTTAAGAAACAAATGGATTAGGAAACTCACCAATTAATCGGACCTTTGCTTCAATTAACCAACGAATATCAGAAGGAATTCCGTTGATCATTAACAAACGTAATGTTTCACAATGAGCTTTGTAAATTTTTTAGAGTGCATTTTGAGGGAGAGAAGGAAAACCCTTATGTAATTTATGTTGTATTTTTTTAATATTTGATTTTGAGATCTCAGTTATTGTGGGAAACTGAGGATACTGACTTAAGAAGTCACTAAGTACCGTTATCCGCCATTTATACAGGAAAATAAATCAAAACACACCAAATTCAAATATGCAAAATCAAATCAAACGTGAAAGCGAACAAAAAGAAACACACAATGTAAAAAGAAAATGAACTTACATTCGTTCTCTCATTGAGTTAATCTCAAGCTCTAATTGAAATTGATATACATCACGCTTTATTTCTCTAAGTTGTCTTTCTTGATCCTCAATGTAGGCCACTAATGTTGGTGGTTGTCGTTCCCAAATTGGATGTAATTTATAGCTTTGTATCTGGCTTGTCAAGTGAACTTTTATTCGCAAAAGATTTTTAAGATGTTGGAGCAGAATCTTCCTTATTGAGGTGCTCATGATGTATAATGATGAAAAAAAATTATTAAACACACTTAAGCAAAAAAAACCACAACGTGTATTATTCAAGATAGTCAAACAATTCAAACGGTAAAACAAAATTGAAAAATTAAAACACTCATTAAAAACTTAATCAAGATTTGGTGGGTCACTTAATTTTATTTCGGTGCTTGCTTCACGTGGTTGGTATTCTAGATAGGGCTTTATTATTTGTCCATTAACTTTAAATGTGACATTGTTTTTTAGATTCTTAATTTCTACATCCCCATATGGATATACATTTTTTTACAATAAATGGGCTACTCTACTTTGACTTTAACTTTCTTGGAAACAAATGAAGACAAGAATTATAAAGCAACACTTTTTGACCAATTTCAAATTTTTTTCGAAAAATTCTTTTATCATGAAAATTTTTTGTTCTTGCCTTAATAATTCTTGAATTTTCATATGCATAATTTCTTAATTCCTTAAGTTCATTCAATTGCAATTTTCGCACATTACCAGCACTATCCAAGTTTGAATTAAAAACTTTGATAGCCCAAAATGATTTATGCTTAAGTTCAACATGTAAGTGACAAGGTTTACCATAAACTAGCCGATGGGTGACATTTCTAAAGACGTTTTAAATGTAGTACAATAGGCACAAAGTGCACAGTTAGTCGAAGAGACCAATCTTTCGGTTTGGGTTAACTTTTTTTTTTAAATTTATTTTATTTCCCTATTTTGCTAATTCAATTTGACCATTTGTTTGAGGATGATAAGGGGTAGCAATTTTATATGTAATTCCATATTTTTTCATTAAAGACTCAAATGATTTATTACAAAAATGCTTACCTCCATCACTAATAATGGCTCGAGGGATTCTAAATCGACTTAGAATATTTTCTTTTAAAAATTTAACAATAGTTTTACTATCATTATTTCGATAAGACATTGCTTCAATCCATTTTGAGACATAATCAACTGCAACTAATATGTACACAAATCCAAAAGATGATGGAAATGGACTCATAAAATCAATTCCCCAATAGTCAAATATTTCAATCTCCAGTATGGGATTTAAAGGCATCATGTTTCTTTTAGTAATTGATCCTAATTTTTGATAGTTTTCACAAGTTTTGAAAAATTTATATGTGTCTTTGAATATGGTAGGCCAATAAAATTCACATTGTAAAATTTTAGCTGTAGTTTTTCTTGATGAAAAGTGTCCACCACATGCTTTAGAATGACAAAAATTAATGACACTACTTACCTCATTATCAGGAATGCATTGTCAAAAAATCTGATCAGGGTAATATTTGAACAAGTAAGGATTATCCCAATAAAATTTCTTTACATCAACCAAAAATTTCTTCTTCTCCTGAATATTCCATTGCAAAGGCATTTTACTTGTAACAAGGAAATTAACAATGTTAGCATACCATGGTATTGAAGTAACAGATAATAAAAATTTATCAGGAAAAGAATCATTGATAGGTGTTATATCAATGCAGATTTCATATGTGAATCTTGACAAATGATCAGCAACGATATTTTCGGCACCCTTTTTATCCTTGATGATGAGGTCAGATTCTTGAAGTAACAAAATCCAGCGAATTAGTCTTGGTTTGGCATCCTGTTTAGTCATCAAATATCTCATAATAACGTGATCAGTAAAAAACAATAGTTTTAAAAACAAGTAAAAATGAGCTAAATTTGTTTAATGCAAACACCATAGCAAGTAATTCTTTTTCAGTTGTCGAATAATTTATTTAAGTACTATCCAAAGTCTTACTCGCATAATAAATCACAAATGGCTTACCATTCTTTCTTTGTCCTAAAACAACACCAACAGCAAAGTCACTTGCATCACACATTAATTCAAAAGGCAAAGACCAATAATGAGATTGCATAATAGGTGTAGATGTCAAAACACAAATTATTTTCTTAAAAGATTTTTGACAATTATCAGTCCATTCAAATGGTGCATCTTTTAATAAAAGGTTACAAAGTGATTTAGATATGGCACTAAAGTTTTTTATAAACCTCCTATAAAATCCTGCATCTCCTAAAAAGGATCGCATATCTCTAACTGTTTTTGGTTGTGGGAATTTAGATATGAATTTAATTTTTGCTTTGTCAACTTTAATTCTTTTAACAGATACAACATGACCCAAAACAATTTCAGAAGTAACCATGTAATGGCATTTTCCCAATTTAAAATGAGTTCTTTTTCAGCGCATCTTTTTTAAACTTTTTCCAAATTATCAAGGTAATCATTAAAAGAATTCCCAAACACAGTTAAACCATCCATAAAGACCTCTAAACAATGTTCAATCATATTAGTGAAAATACTTAGCATGCATTCTTGAAATGTTACAGGAGCATTACAAAGTCCAAATGATATTCTTTTAAATGCAAATGTTCTAAAGAGACATGTCAATGTGGGTTTTTCTTGGTCTTCAAGCGCTATAGGAATTTGATAATAACCTAATCTATTTAAAAAGTAGTACTAGGGATGTCCAGCTACTTTTTCTAAAATTTGGTCAAAAAATGGTAATAGAAAATGATCTTTTCTAGTGGCTTCATTTAATTTCCTATAATCAATGCACATGCGCCAACTAGATGTAATTCGTGTTGGAATTAATTCACTTTTTTCATTTCTAACAACAGTGATTTAGATTTTTTAGGCACTACTTGTGTAGGACTTACCCATTTACTATTAGAGATAAGGTAGATAATTCCCGCATCAAGTAACTTAAAAACTTCTGTTTTTACTACTTCTTTCATGTGTGGGTTTAATCTTCTTTGAGGTTGTTGATATGTTTTAGCATTTTTTTCCAAATTGATTCTATGTGTGGAAATTAAAGGATTAATACCTCTAATGTCATTTAAAGTCCATCCAATTGCATTTGTATGCTTTTTAAGAACAGATAGTAACTTACTTTCTTGGTCGCTTAATAAGGTCGAAGAAAAATCACAACATGATAAGTTTGTTCTTCTCCAAGATAAGCATATTTAAATCCCTCTGGCAAAGGTTTCAATTCCAGTTTAGTTGCTTCTTGTTGTTCAGTCTTTTCATTGATTCCAAACTCGTCAAATTTTCGTTTCTCATCATCATTTTGCAAAGTCTGACAAGAATCAAACAACAAATTTATATTAGAATTATCATGTTCAAGTTGTTTATTTGATTTAATTGAATTAACCAAACAAATATCACTAAGTTCAGAAAAACTCCCTTTTTGAATATTCTCCTCTATACAAGATTCAAGCAATTCCTTTTGTTCATCAATTTCATTTTCATTCTCATTTTCCTCATTAGGTTGCCTACACATGTTGAAAACATTCAATTCTAGAGTCATATCTCCAAATGAAAAATTTATTAAACTATTCCTGCAATTAAGCAAAGCATTAGTAGTTGTTAAAAATGGTCAGCCCAAAATTACGGGAATTGGTTTATAATTATTCACAACATGTTCAGTTTCTAAAATAATAAAATCCACTGGGTGTATGAATTTATCAACTTGTACTAAAACATATTTCACTATTCTTTTTGGTACTTTAACTGATTTATCGGTAAGCAAAAATGTAGTTGAAGTTGATTTGAACTCACCAAGATTAATTTGAAGATAAACTGAATATGGAAGTAAATTAACACTAGCACCAAGGTCTAACAAAGTATGCTCAATTTTGTGATCTCCAATAATATAAGAAATAGTAGGACAATCAGGATCTTTATGTTTCAACTTATTATTGGGAGATAGAATGGTACTTACCTGTTTAGCCATGAAAGTACTTTTTTTTATCTTCAATTTCCTCTTAACAGTGCATAAGTTCTTTAAAAATTTGGCATATGAAGGTACCTGCTTAATTGCATCTAACAGAGAAACGTTAACTTTCACTTGCTTAAAGATTTTATAATTTTCATAAAAGTGATTTGATTTCCTTGGTTTATTCAATGCATGCAGAAATGGTGGTTCAGATGGAACAATAATTTTTTCTTCATTAGGTGTAAGTTTATTTAGTTCTTCCTTACCATTTGAATTTTTATTGTTGTTATCTTCACAAGGTTCAGGAATAGGCCGATCAATAGCCTGACCACTACGAAGAGTTATAATTAACTTGACTTGGTCCATGGGTGTATTTTAAATCTTAGGATTTGGTTGTGGTTGAGTTAGAAATTTTTCTTTTTCTTGAATTGTGCGTGCAGAAGTAATTTTAGCAAGAGTATCTTTCAACTAAGAAAAGGTTTGTGCATTTTGATTGTTAATAACATCTTACTTCCTAATGAATGAATGCATTGTATCTTCCAAATTTTTCCATGGTGATGGAACATATAGTGTATAAGGCTGAGTATTTTGAAAATTTTGTTGAGGTGGTCCTTGTGAAGATTGTGCATTATTATTATTCCTCAAACTAAAATTTAGATGATTTCTCCAACTAGGATTATAAGTCTGTAAATATGGGTTTGGCTTGTTAAAAGTGCTGATGGCATTAGCTTGATCATGCAAACATTCTTTAAGTGCAAGCAGAGTGGGACAATCTTAAGTTAAATGATAATTAGAACTACAAACATCACATGCAATTTGTTGAACATATTTTACTTGATCACTTTTTTATTTTCCAAAGCTTCAACCTTCTTAACGAGGGATGCAAATTTTGCTAGTAAATCATGATCTTCCCTAAGGTTATATATTCCTCTACTAGATGGAGATGGTTGTGGTTTATTAGTCAATTCAAATGTTCCAACATAATCCCAATGTTGTGCATTTTCAGCTAATTGGTCGAGGTAATTTAGTGCATCTTCAAGATTTTTATTTCTAAATTCACCATTACACATCATTTCCACAACTAGTCTACTTTGTAGTGTTAAGCCCTCGTAGAAATAAGTGACAAATCACCAAGTTTCAAAACCATGGTGTGGACATATGTTAAGCAATTCTTTAAATCTATTCCAACATTGGTATAATGTTTCTCCATTTTTTTAAGTGAAAGAAGTGATTTATCTTCTAAAAGAATTAGTTCTATGAGGAGGAAAGAATTTTTTCAAAAACTGTTCTTGCATGTTATTCCAAGTTCTTATTGATCCAGATCTAAGGTTTTGTAGCTAAGTTTTAGCTTTATCTTTTAATGAAAAAGGAAAAAGCTTTAATCTAATTATGTTCACGCTACAATTTTGGTCTTTGTATGTATTACAAAATTCCTCAAAATCTCTTAGATGCAAGTATGAATTCTCATATTCTAAACCATTAAATGTTGGTAAAAGTTGGATAATACGTAGTCTGAAGTTGAATCGAGATGCTTCTGGAGGAAATACTATACGCGATGGTGCTCCGATTCTCGTTGTATTCATGTAATCTCTCAAAGTTCTTGATTGATTCTGATCATGTTAAGATAGGTTGTCTCCCTAATCAACTGGAGGATTAAGTTGGCCTAAAATGTTTTCGTCTTGGATCTCGTTCATGATTGGTGGTGGTGATTGAGATCTACGAATTAACTTGCGACTTGAAGTTCGAGACCAGTATCTCATGCAATGATGATGTGTGAGTATAAAATTATGTTGTAAAAATAATATACAAACAAATAAAAAAAAGAAGACTGAAAATTACATAAATTAAAAAAATAAAATGAAAATTAAATAAACAAGATAAATGTAAAAAAAAATACAAGACAAAAAAATAAAATGAAAATTAATTAACTAAATTTAAAATAACAATAAACCAAATATATACAAAGTCAATGCAAAATAAAATAAATGCAAAAATTAAATTACAGAAATAAATAAAATAAAAAAAGAAAAGAAATAATTAAAGTGTAGACTCTTTTTCTTTTTTCAAATTTTAAAAATTACCAACCAATTAAGTGATTAATTCAAATTAATGGACCTTGTAATTTTTAAAGTCAATATTCTTTTTATTAAGTCCAAATTAGATCCAAAGAAATTCAATTATGGTCTAAAGAAGTTTAAGTTGTAGGTCCGAATTTGAGATTTTTGGAAAATATTGGCTGGGGACCTATTTGAAAGTTTTCTATAATTTTATGGTCAAACTGTAATTAGGAGAAGAATGAGCTAAAAACTAGAATTTATGGGGTAAAAGTGAAATTATGAAAGATTTGGGGATAGAACAGAATTTAAGAAAAGATAAAGGGGGTAAAGAAAATTTACACAAGAAGTTTTAAAAAAAGGAAAAATAAAACAAAATAAATACCTCTCCCTAGCAACGGCGCTAAAAACTTGATACAACTTAAAAATTTTTAATTTAATCCCAAGTATAAGAATACCTAGTTATAATATATCTCGGTGAGTTCGAGGTTGATCTACAAAGAAAGTATTTAATTAATTTATTTAAGTTTATCAAAAAATTAAAAATATGCAATTTAATTTAAGAAAAATTATGAAATTGAATTAGTTAGGGTTATGGATCCACTCCTAGTAATAAATATAATTTAACAAATTCTTTTTATTATCCCAAAAGATTAATTGTATAAATTATAATTATTTTCCTATTAATTTTATTATGGATTAAGAACTTAATGTGACAAAGTTAACGTGTCTACAACAAGTTAAAATACCATTTTTCCATACATTATACTAAGGTATTATGAATTCATTGTACCAAACTCCCATATTTTTCTACAATAAATCAAAATTTCAAAATATAAAATATGGATAAAATTAAATAGAAAAAATTTAATTTATAAAATTAAAAATAAAATTTGATTAAACCATATTCTTACTAAGAGTTTCACCTTCCCCTAACTACTAATATTTAGCTAAATATTTTTGAAATAAAGGAAATTATGAAAATTGAAAAAGCATAATTAAGAAATGGAATTTGAAAATTAAAATAAAACTAATGTTATTTATTGAAAATATGTTACAAAGAGAGATTAAAAGAAGAGTTCCACATAATTGAGCCAGCTTGCCGCATGTCAAAATTGAATTTCTTGATGGCCCAGTACGCACGATGCTCGAGTTCCACAGGTAGGTGACAAGCTTTTCCATACACTAGTCTGTAGGGTGACATCCCAATTGGGGTCTTGAAAGCCGTTCTATATGCTCATAACGCGTCATCAAGTCTTAATAACCAATCTTTTCTGTCTGACCTCACCGTTTTTTCTAATATGTGCTTTATTTCTCGATTGGAGATCTCAACTTGGCCACTGGTTTGTGGATGATACGGGGTCGCCACTTTATGAGTGATAGAGTACTTCGTCAAAAGTGCTTTGAATGATTTGTTACAAAAGTGGGTACCACCATCACTGATTATTGCTCGAGGGAATCCAAAGCGTGAAATAATATTGCTTTTCAAAAACCCTATCACCACTTTATGATCATTGGTTCTGCATGGAATTGCCTCTACCCATTTCAATACATAGTCAACAGCAACCAATATGTAATGATGGCCAAAAGAAGCGGGAAAGGGTCCCATGAAGTCGATACCCCACACATAAAAAATCTCAACCACTAAAATTAGATTTAGTGGCATCATGTTCCTTCATGTAGTGCTCCCCATTCATTGACACCTATCACATGAAGAGCAAAAGCTGTAAGTATCTCGAAATATAGTTGGCCAATAAAAACCACATTGTAGAACTTTTGTCGTTGTTTTCTTAGCGCTGAAATAGCCTCCGCAAGCTTGTTCATGGCAGAACGAAAGGATGTTCTGAAATTCATTTTCTGGGACACATCGTCTAATAATTTGATCTGCAAAATACTTGAACAGATAGGGGTCATCCCAAAAAAAATTCTTTATTTCCACAAAGAATTTGGCCTTGTCTTACTTGGTCCAATGCTCTGGAAGTTTACCTGTAACAAGATAATTAACGATATCAGCATACCAAGGTAATACTTCCACACTCATTAATTGCTCATCCGGAAATGACTCATTCAATATTAAAGGTTCTGTTATTGTATCAAAATGGAGACGAGAGAGATAGTCAGCCACAACATTTTCAGAGCCTTTCTTATCTTTGAATTCCAAGTCAAACTCCTGTAAAAGTAACACCCAGCGAATTAGTCTAACTTTTGCATCTTTCTTTGTGAGGAGAAATTTAAGAGCAGCATTATCTGTGAATACAATTATTTTACAACCAATAAGATAAGATCGAAACTTCTCTAATGCAAACACTACTGCTAGCATTTCTTTTTCAGTAGTTGAATAGTTCAACTGTGCATCATTCAATGTCATACTAGCATAGTAAATAACATGAGGAATTCGATCTACTCTTTGTCCTAATACTGCTCCTACTACAAAATCAGATGCATCACACATGAGCTCGAATGGTAAGCTCCAGTTTGGTGGCTGAATGATGGGTGATGACGTCAACAATCGCTTTAACTTTTCAAATGCTACAAGACATGAATCATCAAAGACAAAATATACATCCTTAGTAAGTAAATTGCATAAGGGTCTAGAAACTTTGCTAAAATCCTTAATGAAACGTCTATAAAAACCAGCGTGCCCAAGGAAAAATCTTACTTCTCTCACCGTTTTAGGTGGAGGAAGATTGGAAATGAGATCCACCCTGACTTTGTCAAGCTCAATGCCTTTGCATGAAATGATGTGACCGAGAACTATACCTTATTTTACCATAAAATTGCATTTATCCCAATTTAAGACCAAATTTTTCTCGATACATCTCTGCAAAACTTGTGTTAGATGATGTAAACATTGATCAAATAAGTCACCAAAGACAGAAAAGTCATCCATAAAAACTTCAAGGAATCGTTCAACCATATCAGAAAAAATGCTTAACATGCATCGTTGAAATATAGCAGGTGCATTACATAATCCAAATGGCATCCTCCTACATGCAAAAGTGCCAAAAGGGCAAGTGAAAGTAGTTTTCTCTTGATCTTTTGGTGCTATGAGTATCTGGTTGTGTTCTGAATAGCCATCTAGAAAGCAATAAAATTCATGACCTACTAATCTATCAAGCATTTGATTAATAAATGGTAAAGAAAAATGGTCTTTACGTGTGACAGAATTTAATTTTCTATAATCAATGCATACATGCCATCCTGTAGTTACTCTAGTGGGTATCAATTCATTATTAGCATTGGTAACTACTGTGACTCTTGACTTTTTAGGGACAACTTGCACAAGACTGACTCATAAACTATCAGAAATTGGGTAAATGATACCTGCATCTAATAGCTTAAGGACTTCCGTTCTAACAACTTCTTTCATGCTAGGATTTAACCGACGTTGTATTTTCCTTGTAGATTTAGCATTTTCATCAAGATGAATGTAATGCATGCATTCTACTGGGTTTATACCTTTTATGTCTGCTATGGTCCATCATAATGCTCCTTTGTGCTCTTTTAAAACATCTAACAACTTACCTTTTTGTTCGTCATTTAGGGATAATGAGATGATTACCGGTAAAGTGCTTTCTTCTCCCAAGAACGCATATTCCAAAGTGTTGGGTAATGGTTTGAGCTCGAGTTTTGGTGGTGATTCTGATGATGGGATGATTTTCTTCTCTGATGGTGCTAGTTGTTCAACTCTTGACTTCCATTTATTAGTGTCTATGGATGGTGCTGAGTCAAGTAGGGTGTTGACCTCATCGACTGATCTGTCAATATCAAAATTCAAACCAAAGTGAGTTAAACATGTTTTATGTCTGCTATGGTCCATCCTAATGCTCATTTGTGCTCTTTTAAAACATCTAACAACTTACCTTTTTGTTCATCATTTAGGGATAATGAGATGATTACCGGTAGAGTGCTTTCTTCTCCCAAGAACGCATATTCCAAAGTGTTGGGTAATGGTTTGAGCTCGAGTTTTGGTGGTGATTCTGATGATGGGATGATTTTCTTCTCTGATGGTGTTAGTTGTTCAACTCTTAACTTCCATTTATTAGTGTCTATGGATGGTGCTGAGTCAAGTAGGGTGTTGACCTCATCGACTGATCTGTCAATATCAAAATTCAAACCAAAGTGAGTTAAACATGTTTGTAAAGGGTCATCACTAAGATTTGAAACAAAAGTATTATCAATTAATGCTTCTATTAAATCCACATCAATAATTCAATCATCTGCATTGTGAAGTTGTTTGGTAATGTTGAAGATGTTGAGCTCCATGGTCATATTGCCGAAAGATAACTGCATATTTCCAGTCTTGCATTGAATGTGATCATCCGCAGTTGCTAAGAAAGGTCGGCCTAGGATAATGGGGATGTGCTTCCTTGAATCCTGTATTGGTTGAGTGTCAATTACAATGAAATCAACAGGAAAATAAAACTTGTTTACCTGTATAAGCACGTCCTTCACAATACCACAAGGTATTTTCATGGACCGATCTGCAAGCTGTAACACCACTGGAGTTGGGTGTAGTTCTCCCAATCCAAGTTTCACAAATACTGAGTAAGACAATAGATTTACACTAACTCCTAAATCCAACAAAGCATTCTCAATTGTGTGGTTCCCTATACTACATGAGATAGTAGGGAGCCTGGGTCTTTACATTTTAGAGGAATTTTGTGTTGGAGTATAGAATTAACATTTTTAGTTAAAAATGCCTTTTTCTGAACATGAATGTTTCTCTTTTTAGTGCAAAGATCTTTAAGAAACTTGGCATACGATGAAACTTGTTTTATTGCATCAAGTAAAGGAATGTTAACACTTACATGTTTAAAGACTTCAAGAATCTCACCTGTGGATTTTCCCTTCTTTCCTTTAGCTAACCTCTGAGGAAATGAAGCTTTAGGAACGTATTCTCGTGGATTTGTTTCTTCTTTCTCCTTCAGTGGTGAGTATTCAACATTCACAGGTACAATTTGATTTTCTTTTATTACCGGCATCTCCACTTTGTTATCGACTTCTTTTCCTTTTCGCAAGGTCATAACGGCTTTGACCTCTCCATACTGTTGTGGTGAACTGGTACTTGCTTCATGGACTCTTTTAGGATTAGTCACTGGTTGACTTGGAAACTTGCCTTTTTCAACAGTCATTACCAAAGTTTGCACTGAAGAGGCAAGCTATCCCACCATCTTCTCGAGGCTTGAAACTGATTGGGCTTGTGAGTTGAAGCCTGCTCTCATCTCATTTCGTAGTCATCAATGGTGCGGTTCTGTTGCTCGATTGTAGATTGAGTAACATTCTTGAAATTTTGGAATGAATCCTCTCATGGTCCGGGTTGAGAGTAGTTCTGGTTCTGATTGTATGGTCTAAATGATGGTTGAGAGGCTTGAGGAACTTGAGGAATTTGTTGCATTGGTGGAGCTG
This sequence comes from Atalantia buxifolia, assembly GCA_030444775.1. NCBI lineage: Eukaryota > Viridiplantae > Streptophyta > Magnoliopsida > Sapindales > Rutaceae > Atalantia > Atalantia buxifolia. The sequence continues at coordinate 9,095,368 of CM059832.1, forward strand.
GAGCTGTTGGTCCATTCTGTTGGAATCCTTAAGACCATGAAAAATTGGGGTGGTCTCTCCATCCAGGATTATATGTGTTGGAGTATGGGTTGTAATTTGATAGCTTTCTCATTACACCTATGGCATTAGCTTAATCTGAGTATGAGTCATGGTCTTGTTGCTCTGATGATTTAGCAGTCATTAACGATGCTATTTGTCGAGAGAGACCTTCAATTATCTCTTTGACTTCTTTAATTCCCGAACTCGAATCGCCAATGTGAACCTCGTTCACTCCTTTAATTCTTCTAGTATTACTGAGAGATCGACTCCGTTGTTAGGAATTATCCACTTGTTTCTGGAAGAAATTCCAAATCTCTGATGCACTTTTTGACATTAGCTCTCCTCCACTTGTTGCCATTAGCCATTCATGCACATTTGGCAATAATCCTTCCAAAAAGTATTGGCACTGGTGCTACTTCTCATACCCATGATGTGAACACTTCAAGAGTAGCCCATTGAATCACTCCCATGCTTCGAAAAACTACTCGTCTTCTCTCTGTGTGAACTCTGAAATTTCTCTGCGAATAGCATTGGTTTTATGCACTGGGAAATATTTATTCAAAAATTTTGTTACCATTTGTTCCCATGTTGTAATGCTATTAGCAGGCAATATATTGAACTATGAACGAGCTCTATCCTTTAAAGAAAATGGGAATAGTCTAAGTTTAACATCATCTTCTGAAAAATTCTCATATTTAAAAGTTTGACAAATTGTATGAAAATCATTCAGATGATTATATGGGTCCTCATTTTCTAAGCCATAGAATGTTGGGAGACAATTTAACACACTAGGTTTTAACTCAAAACTCCTAGCAGCTACATTTGGGTATCATATGCATGATGTGCTCAAATTAGCTAAGGGACTGAAGTAGTCCTTAAATGGCCTCTCCTGTGGTTCTAGTTGTTGTAAATCCATTTCAATTTTATCTTTAAGTGCAATGTGTTTGTGTGTGCGAAGTGTTCTTTCTAATTCAAGGTCTATAGGTTCAAGATTAGGTAATAATGACCTACGACCATGCATGCAAAAAAAATAAAAATGAGAACAAAATAAATAAAAATAAAGAAGAAGAGAAATTACGATACTAACCTTATTACGCTGTTACAACCTTTCTGTGAAAATACATAAAAAAAATACGTGAAATAAAATAAATAAAATAAAAATAAATTAACAAGATAAATGAAAAATTACAAAGAAAAATAACTTGAAAATTAAATTGCAGAAATTTAAAAAAGAGAAAAAGAAATTCTTACCTAAAAATGTAAATTCACTTCTTTTTTTAAAAAAAACAAATTACAAGGGAACAACTAAAATAATAATAATAATAAATTATTTACAAAAAAATTTAATTCTACAAATTAAAATACTTACCTCCCTGACAACGGCGCCAAAAACTTATTGTGCAAATTTTGTTGAACTCGCAAGAGCATGAATCTATTGTAGAATAGATCAATGGTGTCGAGTGTCGATCTCACGAGGAGGTGGATTTTAATTAGATGTAGAATTAATTATGTAAGTGGGTGGTTGGATTTATGGGGAAATTGATTTAAACTATGCTAGAATTTAAATTGGAATAGCGGAATTAAATTGAATTAGAAACTATTATAATAAAGTGCTTGGGTATCTGGATCCGTATCAACATGCACCATGGACTAAATATTCCTTATTAATACTAAGTAAATCATGAGAGGGGAATCCACACCTCATGAACCACACTCTATTCAATATAGTGCTAAGGGCTTATCGTGCCAAATAATAATAACATTGTACTAGGATGCCGGTGAAACCAGGGCGGTAACTAGACAAGATTATTATTATTTGTCGACGAAAAGTCAAAACCTCCACAGAAATTAGAGGGGAAGAAAAATAAATTTACCAAATAAAGCCCATAACACATGTTGAGACTTCACCTTCAACCCAAGCTTGAACGAAAGTTAGCTATTCATAATTGAACTAAGGGTAAAATGAAAATTTATTAAAATACGTAGAAAATACAAGATGGAGAAAGAATTACAGAAAACTAAGCTCAAAAATAGATTCAGGGATATCAAATTAGGGGGAGGAGGCCCCCTTTTTATAGATACATTGAGTAAATCATGGCCATCGGATTAAAAACAGTTTGGACGCACAGGATTGCGCCACGTCATCAGTCAACAGTACGCAGTTTGACCACGCGGTTTGAACAGTAACACGGTTTGCACACGGTTTGAACAGTAAAGCGATTATTCTAGGAGATATTGGGTGTATCCAATTAAGAAAAAGTCAAATGTATTTTCAGTGTTTAAAGAATACAAAGCGCGGGTTGAACTTGAATCCGAGAAAAGGATCAAGTGTTTGAGGACAGATAATGGTGGAGAGTATACAGACGATGAGTTTCTTACTTTCTGTAATCAAGAAGGTATTCAAAAGCAATTTACGGTGGCATACACCTCAACAAAATGGAGTGGCAGAGCGGATGAATAGAACTCTTACAGAAAAGATAAGAGATATGTTGAGGACTGCCGATCTACACAATTCATTCTGAGAAGAAGCAACCAAAACTACCTGTTATATAGTAAACCGGTCGCCATCTACGGCAATTGAGTTGAAGACTCCAATGGAGATGTTGACTAGAAAGCCAGCAGATTACTCTCACCTACATTCATTTGGATGTCCTGTGTACATAATGTACAATGCCCAAGAAAGAACAAAGTTGGATCTAAAATCCAAAAGATGTATCTTCTTAGGGTATGCTGATGGAGCGAATGAGTATCGTCTGTGGGACCCCACTGCCCACAAGATTGTTATCAGCAAAGATGTTATCTTTGTAGAAGATCAACTACAAAGGAGAGATGAGGATAATAGCTCTTTAAAGGAAAATTCAGAGATTGTGCCAGTATATGTGGAAAATAATCCAGAGAATTCAGATTCTTCTGAAGCAGCACCAGAGCACGAGGAACAAGTACCAGTCGAGTCAGAGACTATAGAAGTTCGTCGGTTAACTCGTGAGAGACGACCGCCATCTTGGCACTCGGACACAGAGATCAATGTTGCGTACTATCTTCTAACAGATTATGGAAAGCCATCAACTTTCCATGAAATTTTAAAAATCCCAGATGTTGCTTTGTGGATAACAGCAATACAAGAAGAAATTGAGGCTTTATATAAAAACAAAACATGGAAACTTATACCACTAACTCATAGAAGAAAAGCCATTACAAACAAATAGGTCTACAAGATCAAGCGTGATGTCAATGACCAAGTGGAGTCCGAGGCTATAGAAGTTCGTCGGTTAACTCGTGAGAGACGACGGCCATCTTGGCACTCGGACACAGAGATCAATATTGCGTATTGTCTTCTAACAGATTATGGAAAGCCATCAACTTTCCATGAAGCTTTAAAAATCCCAGATGTTGCTTTGTGGATAACAGCAATGCAAGAAGAAATTGAGGCTCTATATAAAAACAAAACATGGAAACTTATACCACTAACACACAGAAGAAAAGCCATTGGAAACAAATAGGTCTACAAGATCAAGCGTGATGTCAATGACCAAGTGGAGTGGTATCGTGCAAGATTCTTGGTGAAAGGATATGCTCAGAAAGAAGGTATTGACTTCAACGAAATATTTTCTCCAGTGGTTCGACTCACGACAGTCAGAATAATCTTGGCGATGTGTGCTAGATTTAACCTACATCTAGAGCAATTAGATGTGAAGACTGCATTTCTTCATGGAGAACTTGAAGAAGAAATTTCTATGCTCCAACCAGAAGGTTTTGCTGAAAAGGGAAAGGACAACTTAGTTTGCAGGTTAAACAAATCTCTATATGGTCTCAAACAGGCGCCGAGGTGTTGGTATAAGAGATTTAATTCTTTCATCATGAGCCTTCGATACAACAGACTCAGTTCAGACCATTGTGCATATTACAACAAGTTTGAAGATAATGATTTCATCATTTTGCTGTTGTACATCGATGACATATTGGTTGTAGGCCCCAACAAAGATCAAGTCCAAGAATTGAAGGCACAACTGGCTAAGGAATTTGAAATAAAGGACTTGGCACCATCAAACAAGATTCTAGGGATTCAAATTCACCGAGATAGAAATAACATGAAGATTTGGCTTTCTCAAAAGAACTATTTGAAGAAAATCTTGCGACGCTTCAACATGCACGATTGTAAGTCAATCTCTACCCCACTTCCTGTTAATTTCAAGTTATCCTTAAGTATATGTCCTAGCAATGAAGCAGAAAGGAAGGAAATATCTCGAGCACCATATGCATCAGCAGTGGGCTATATATTTACATTTGCGGGAGCAGCTGTAAGATGGGTTTCAAAACTGCAGACCGTTGTGGCCTTATCTAGAACAGAAGCAGAGTACATGGCAGCTACACAAGCTTGTAAGGAAACTATTTGGATACAAAGGTTATTGAAGGAGCTCGAGCACAAAAAACAGAAAATTTCTGTGTATTGTGATAGTCAGAGTGCCTTGCACATTGCAAGGAATCCAGCCTTTCATTCCAAGACAAAGCACATAGGGGTACAGTATCATTTCGTTCGCGAAATAGTAGAAGACGAAAGTGTGGATTTGCAGAAAATCCATAAAAAAGAGAACCTAGAAGATGTTTTGACCAAGCCAATCAATGCTGACAAGTTTATCTGGAGTAGATCCTCTTGTGGCCTAGAAAGGATAGTATAGAGATTGATTGGTTTACAATAAAATCTCCAAGTGGGAGAATGACAAAAATATAGCATGCGAGCACCACCGTTCTAGAAGGTGGGCCCGCCCATTTTAAAGAAAAAGGCATTACTTCCGTCTTTGACTGGAACAAAAGAAAAAGAAGAAAAAGGAAGGAAAAATGGGTGTCGGGCCAAAAAAGATGAAGAAAAAATAATAATAATAATAATTAAATAATTAAATGAACAGTAACCAGTTTTGGTTATAAAATGAGGCTTCTCCTCCTCATTTCAGTATTCCATCGAGAGAAAAGCAATTTAGCATTATATAAAGAGAGTTTAAAGAGCTTGAAATTATAAACTCTTGTTATAATGATTTGAGAGTTTGGGTGTATTGGGGTTTTAGAAAGTGAGCTAAAATACTATAATACTTGTAACTCCTTTTCACTAGGAAAATATTTTTCTTCTGTCTTCGCCCGTGGACGTAGGCTAAAAGCTGAACCACGTAATTTTCTAGTGTCCCTATGTGATTTTATGTCTCATTATTTCTCAATTTCACTTTAGCTGTGAGTCTACTTCACCCACTAATTTCCCAACATGATCATCAGCACGTGGCAACCGGCTTACCAGCAGCAACATGGGCATGTGCATCAGCCCACAGTGGGACCTTGGTCCTCCGGACTCTGTGACTGCTTCTCCAACTGCTCAACTTGTAAAGTTCCCTTCAAAACCTAAAGTGTAATTTACGTACTTTTTTTTCCTTCATTAATATACGATTGACTTACGTGATACTGACACACACTGCTTAGCAGTAGTATGTTGTTACTACAAATTAGCTTATGCTAATGAAGAACAGATCGAGGCTAGCTAGCTACTGAAAGTTTTTATTAATTTATTTATTTGTTTCTTTCAATTAATTAACAGGTTGCTTGACATGTTGGTGTCCCTCCATCACTTTTGGTCGAATTGCTGAGATTATTGACAAAGGATCTGCTTGTAAGTGATCTGTTCCCAAAATTTACTATACATATAGCTTTTAGTTTTAGTTGATTTTATTAAATTTTGAAGATTTATTAATGTGATTGGTCACAAAATTGGTCTGCACGCAGCTTGGTCTGAATGGCGCACTTTATTTCATAATAGCTTGGCTGACTGGCTGCACTTGCCTATACTCGTGCGGCTATCGATCTAAAATGAGGCATCAGTACATGTTAAAAGACAGCCCTTGCGGGGGTTGCTTGGTTCATTTTTTCTGCGAGTCATGCGCCTTGTGTCAAGAATATCGCGGGCTCAAATCCCGTGGATTCGACATGGCTCTTGGTAATTAATTTAATTCTCTGATGATGAACCTTTATTAAATTATTAAATCATTTTTTAAATTAGTTTCCTGTCTGAATTTTATTTGGCTGTGAGCAAAAATATCTTTCAAAATTTTATACATTTTTTTTAAATTTATATACATAGGATGGCAAGGAAATTTGGAGAAACAAAATAGGGGATTGGCAATGGCTTCAACAGCTCCGGTGGTGGAAGGTGGCATGATAAGATAAAGTGGATGATCTATATATCTACAAAATAAATTCATCTACTTAATTTTATACGATTAGTAAATATGTGAACCGAATAATTATATGTTGTTACTCAATAATTGAGCTCTTTTAGATCTCACTCTCAACACCGAGCGTTTGAAGTTTGAGATTTTTAATTTTCTTTTATTTGCCTTTTCTATTTAAAACTATTATCCTCCAATTAGCATTGTACCATGTTAATTACGTCGTCAGTCAAGCATAAACGCAACTACTATTTCATTAAAGGAAAGAAAGCAAATGGGTTGGTCCCGGCATTGCAAACACAATGTGCTTTAGGTAGTCCCGCATGGGGGGCGAAACGGCTGTTCCAGGCTCAACCCAATTAAGTCTTCTTTGGGTCGACTTGAGGGAAAATCTTATTATTATTGTTATTATATATTCTTCCTCACCAGTGTGATTCTAACTCAGATCTGCTGTGCATTTGAAAAAATTACATCAGGCTAACACACACCGATGACGATGAATGCCAAATGACTTTCAAACTAACGGCAACTGAATTGAAATATATATATAATTGTCTCATATGCTTAAGTAATTGGTTTTAAGTATATTTATTTGGCTAGCCATTTCAATTCGAATACTATGGAGTATGAGGTTAAAAATTAATTTTAAATTTACCTATACCCTTTATAGTCTAATATATCATTTTTAATTTTTAATTTTTTAATTTTTAATTAATTATAACTGATCCCCAATGACGACGATATATTGTAGTAGAGGCAAGTAAGAAGAATCTTGTATCTATCAAAAAAAAAAAAAAAGGAATCTTGAATCAATCACCACTTCATGACAAATTTTCTTCATTACTACAGTAATTATTATCAAGAACGCAGTTGTATGTTTTACTTTTTAAAAGCCGGTGTATGATTGTATAAAGTTTATTTTACTCCTCAATTTCCAATTAAGACAAACAATCGATAAATTTTTTCACACATAATATCAAAACCATAATTAGCTTATTATTTAAACAATTTTTTTGGGAATAAATAATGATTGGGATTAAATGTTTGTCATATTTCAATCCGTTGATCGAGGCACTTCAGCATGCTCAACTACCGAATTTTAAAATAAAAGTTGCCATACTTCTTTAAAAAATCAATTGGTGAGTAGAAAACCAACGTTAAGCCATTTAACTTCATCCTTCTGTGCTCCTCAGGGTGGCGGGTGGCCCATAAGGCTAATACAATCAATTTCAAGTCCATTTCCATGAATAGAGGCAAGAACTTGAGATCGCCAAATCAAGTAATTTGATTGATCCAGCTTGACAGGAGTATTAAACGTAAATGTAGCTGTGTTTGAGTTAATGGTGGCATTATGAACTGCATTTGAAGATGAAGCAAGGTGTGCTGAAGCCATATTGGCTCTGATACCAAGTTAAAATGTGATCTATTGAGTGTTTGGCAAGCGAGAAAATGCAAGAAAGTTGAGAGAATAAAACTGAAGCTAAGAGGATTCTAGAACATCATTCAATTTGTTTTGAATGAATAAAATGTGAATACATTGTTGTTTATACACACAACTGAAGATAACAGCTCAATTGTATAACTAACTACTATTTAATAAATCTTCACGTGTGCTGGTAAATGGTAATCACATAACCACCAGGTGCCAGCTGGTCATCCAAGTCATCAACCTTTAACCGTGTGCTATAGCTGCTGCAATCCTCTGCTTTATCTTCTGTTTTGCTTACTGTACAGCAAGCATGATGAGCTTCCTTAACACTTAACAATCCCGCTTTTCTTTTATCCAACAATGTTAATGAAAGATTTTGTAATATTGTGTGTTTGGTAGGTAAGAAAATTAAAGAGAAAATGAAGGAAAGAGATAAAGAAGAATCTGGAATTTATTAAAATGAACTCAGCTCTTCAATTATGATCTAAGCTCTGTATTTATACACCGAAAAAATGCATTCACTAGAGTTTGTTATAACTTCTACTCATGCCTAACAAGTTCGTTGACAATGAAGCTGAGTCAGCCAACTAATTGTTACACGTCAGCTAAGAAATCATCAACTATACTCATCCTCACAATTCTAACCATGCTCTGTAACAGTTAATTTCATCTCTCCAGAAGTGATGCTTGAAAGTGATTTTTCCTTTGAAGGTGAGGGTTTATGTATTATGCTTGCAAACAGAACAACCCAGAAAAACGCTCAGAGTGAAGAATAAAATAAAAGTTAAAGAAATTAATATTTGCTAAATGGGTTTCAGTTTATACAAGCTCAAGCATGTACCTGCAACACAGAGAAAGGACATGAAATTGAGACCATAGTAGTTATTATACTGACTGTATCACAATTGTTGAATGAATAGGTGATTAAAACCACTGGACCTGTTTAAAGGCAAAGTACGAAAATATATTCGTATTTAATTCAAGGCCTTCTAGCAGGCACATAACTAGCATACTAAAAAAAATCTCTGCTTCCAATACTATGTCTAATAGTCTCATTCCCTAACAAATCATTCAGGTACTAGCCAAGTAAAAAGCATGGAACAATTATCTTAGATTATATTTACTATCTTTTTTAAAGTTTACGTGAATCAATTTAGCTCCATCTTTCATATCATCATGAGAATGAACCCACCCAATAATACTTGCAGGCGGACAATTTAGTCATTGGATGGTAAAAATGGCAAAATGCGACTTGGGTTGGGTTTCTCCAAGCCTAAGCTTAGGCCCAAGCCCATTTTAGAAAAGTACAAGTGTTGGGCTTGGGCCGGACTTAGGCTTTTAATTTTTTTTTAATTTTTTAATTATTTTAAATTTGAAATAAGTTAACGGTGAACAAACTGTTATAATCAACCATGAATTAAAGAAAATAAATATTTGAAAATAAAGTAATAAATAAACAAAATAAATTAACTAAAAGCTTAAAGATTTATTTAAAAAAAAAAATAGAGACCGGTCTTACTCTAGGTTTTTTTTCTTAAACTCTTGTCCAATCCCTTATACAGAGGGTCAAGTCAAAACCTGTGGGCTTGGATCAGGCCAGCCCAGGCACTTACCCACAATGTTGATAAAGATCAATAACAACTCATGCACGCAGGAAATTGATCAATTAGACTAATGACACAATAAAGATTTTACCAAAAAAAAAAGAATTATACGTACGAGAAATGATGGAGTACGCAGCGGTGCTCACTAATATGGTGAACGAGAGTGTCATATGACACTATCTTATTAATCTACAATTTTAGTACTATTAATAAGAAGTCAAGATTCTACTTTGTATCCAAGGTCAAGGCATACCAAGTTTATGCCCGATATTGTTGACAACCTCGACTTTCTGAAAATTTATGAAATGCAAGGTAAAATTAAAAAGTGTTCAAGGCAATGTCAAGTGATATATTTCGACAGCCTTAAAATTATTAGAAGTTAATTTTATAATATTATTAAATTCCACAATTTTAAAATTTTTCTGAACTTTTTCACATTTTAAAATTTCATATATCTATATTCTCAGATTTATTAAAATCTAAAATGGATTTATAATGTTGTAAACTGTCTTGTTCAGAGTTTTACGAAACTGTCAAATCTCTTACAATGTTATAAAGACCTTTTGATAAAATTGTCTACCTTGTACCGAATTTTAATCTCTCCAATTGAAAATTTTTTGTACATATATTTTATATTGCGCAAGGGGATGTTAACTAAAATAGGACAATCATGACAGGCGCATAATAATCAATATTTTCTAGACAGAACAAAGGGGGGTACAGTGTTGGCAAATTTCACCCAGCCTATTTTCAGTCAAACCAGTATGAAAAGATTGGCGATTATAGATATTTACACCCAACGGCAGCCAATGGCAACTTCGTCATTCAGCACCAAACGGGGTGAATTAGAAGTCGTGTCTTGGCCTTTGCAATCAACTGGATTGTCCACAAACCTCTCTACGAAAAGCTTGTTTGCTCTATCGCATACCTTGGGTTCCCTTTGAATTAATTGGCCATGCATTTACCAGCACCTATTTTAGTTTTTGCTGGAAGAGTGATGATTTGCAAAGATCTTTTACAAAACAGTACAAATTGCATTATTCAACTGAAAAGATTGATTCATTTTTTTAAAAAAATCTATTTCTACTGAAGATACGTAAATGATTTCTATTGGTGGGATTCAGACGTTAAGCTAATTTCGGATTATAAAATGTTTCTAGACGTGTCAATGGATTTTCCCGCTACAAATTCTCTTAACATTATACCTATATATGTTGTAGTCTGATTAAGCTCTACGCTTTTGATAAGATAAGAACCATAACATCCTACTGAATTTTCATCAGCTTTTCCTATTTGTTGGGACCATTCAGAATAAATAAATAAATAAATGAACTCAATAATATAGTTGGTCCACTCTAGCCGCTACATTCTAGTATTATAATAATGTGATATCAGACCGCCCGGGGACATGCATACTATCGTGCCCTTCAAAGGTGAAAGCGAAGAATAGAGAAGAAAATTCATATCAAATAATATAATGTGGTTCAACTTAATTAGTTACCACATCTAACGGTAACTTTGGATTATGCAAGAATATTACAATAACGGTAAGAGAAAAATTAAGAATGAATATTTTGTAGACAGATCAAGGAGAGTACAAAGTTGGCATAACAAGAAGAGGTGATTTCCTTAAAAGGGTTAACCCAGTAGCTTCCCTCATGTCCAAATTCTCCTCAACTGGACCATCGGGCAATTTCCAGTCAAACCAGTATAAAATGTTGGCAATCACATACTCAACTGCAGCTACAGCAAACGATATTCCAGGGCAGCTTTTTCTGCCAGCACCAAACGGGATGAATTGGAAATCTTGACCTTTGTAGTCAATAGGGCTATTGTCAAACCTCTCAGGCAAGAACTCTTCAGGTCTGTCCCATAATTTGGGGTCCCTTTGAATTGCCCATGCATTTACAAACAGTGTAGTTTTGGCTGGAATATCATAACCTCTCAATTTGACACACTGTTGTTTCTCGAGGAAGCAAAAGAGGAGCTGATGCATGTTATCTGAGGGACTCTTTGATGACTCATTTCAAGTACTTCATCTGATCCAAGTCCTTCATATCTATAACTAATTTCCTTTCACCACACCTCTAACCTCTTTCTGGGCTCTCTTCATAATACTTGGATTTTTCAATAGTGCAGCCATCACCCATTCTAAAGTTGTCGCAGCGGTGTCAGTACCTGCCACAAACATGTCCTGACAATTTGAAACATGAAAACATTAATTGATTAGTCATATATGTGCCCATCTGTTTGTGAGTGCATATATGATTAGTGCGTGTGTGTGCAAGTTGGTTCGAGAGAGGATTAAAAACAGAGGAGCTTGTTAAGGCTGCTCATTGTGGAGAATTTACAGAGGCTAAACAGAACAAGCTTAAGAAGCAAAACCACGTCAGCATTAGTGAGTCAGTAAAGATTGTGAGGGGAAGCAGAACTTCAGTTGACAGCTCAGCATAGGTTGTTGAAAGTTTGTTATTAGCTGTATGAATTGTGTGTAACGAATTGTAATTAGTTTTAAGAACAAGTTAGTTAAAAGTTTGTTACATAAACGTGCATGTGTAATTACACGGGCGTAAGTTTTGATTCATTAAGTCAAGAAGTTTCTGGATTCAACAAATTTCATTTTCTCCCTGTAATTTTCTCTTCAGCCAAACACACTTATTCTCAAATTTTCACATGGTATCAGAGCCATCAATGGCTAGCTCTAGCACTTCAAATCCAAATCAATTGATTAACAATTCAATTCAACTAAATCAAGCTTCACAAACTTCATTTACGTTTGCTCCAACTGTCAAGCTTGATCGATCTAATTTCCTACTCTGGCATAAATAAGTTTCAACGTCAATAAGAGGAAATCGGCTTGAAGGATTCATCTCAGAAGCTCCAACTATTCCAAATCAGTATCTATCTATTGCAAATAGTGATGGCTCTGTTGAAAAGGTTGAAAATCTAGCTTATACTAATTGAAGAGCTCAAGATCAAATTCTTCTTGGCTGGCTACTATCCACAATTAGTGAAGGTATTCTAAGCTCAATTCTTAGTTATGATTCTTCAATTGATGTTTGGAGAGCTATTAAAAAACAATTTGGAGTCAAATCTGAAGCCAAAGTGATGCAACTTGGATATGAATTAGATGTTTTGAGAAAAGAATCTATTACTATTGAGGAATACTGTAGCAAGATGAATTGCTTGCTAACAAACTTGGTTGAGCTGGTGATACTATAACTGAGAAGGATCTATTGATAAGAATTTTGAATGGCCTAGGACCAGGCTATTTAGATCTAGCTTCAATAATCATAGCTAATAAAATGGGATATAATGATGCATATGCCTTGTTATTGACACTTGAAGCAAGATTGGAACAAAGTCAGAACTCTCAATCTATGTTCAATGCTAATTACAGCATGATGAATGCTAATTACTCACATTTGAGAGGTAATCTTCGAAGAGGTTTTTCTGAAAATGGACATTTTGGCCAATTTAGAGGCAAAAATTCAAATCTTAGTAGAGGCATGATTTCCAATGCATATTCTAGAGGCTTTTCTACTGCCAGTTGTAACTTCGGTAATAGAGGTGGTCATTTCGGTGGATTTAGCAGAGGTGGTTATTTTGGTGGAACTAGCAGAGGTCAAGTGATGCAATTTACAAAATGTTTCCTTCTACTGGATCTCAAGTTCTAAAAGCTGATGATTCTGGAGAAGACATGTCTATCTGTCAAATTTGTTACAAGCAAGGCCACACTGCTGATGCTTGTTGGCACAGATATGATGATACATATTTACCTTTATCCAAATCCTTTGGTAGAGGTCAAATGTTTGGGCCAAAGACAACATATATGGCTAAGTTTTAGCCATTTTCTGGATATCAGCTATCATTTGAGGATTATTATGATATCCCTTACCCCAACCACTTTTCTCATGTGTCTGAACCAACAGAACCTTTCATTGTGCCTAAAGCTCATGTTGCAAATTTTGAATGGCCTGCAGATGAAGGGTGGCACCTTGACAATGGTGCTACACATCACTTAACCAACAATATGGCTAACATGAATGTTCGAGAAGAATTCAAAGGCACATATCAGCTTATCATTAGCAATAGTCAAGGTTTGACTATTACTCATATTAGTGATGCTTATTTTAGTTATAAAGGCTCTAACATTACTTATAATCATACACACATTGCACTTAAAGAAATATTGTTGGTTTCTTCTATTACAAAGAATTTACTGAGCATCTCAAAATTAACAACTGATAATAACCTCTCTGTTGAATTTGTTGGCAATATTTGCTATGTGAAGGATTCCCTGAAAGGGAAAGTACTTCTATAGGGAATTGCTGAAAAAGGATTATACAAGCTGCTTCTAAACCCTTCTCAGTCAACTCAGTCTTCTCACTCATCCTTCTTATGTCATACCTCATCCAATAAGCCTTTGTCAATGCTTTCTACATGTTGTTTGAATTTTTCTGTTCCAACTAGTATACAGAATAATGATACAAATCTTCTGTCTTATTATCAAACTAATGTTTCTTCATGTACTGAGCCAGTTAATGAAATAACTCTTGTTCATAGGAGACTTAGACATCCTCATACTCAAACTCTGTTGCACTTACTCAAGCATGTTCTTTATATTAATCTTTCCAATAAAGCAGTTAAACAAGCACTTCAATATGTCTGTAAAGCCTGTCAATTGGGAACGAATCATGAGTTGCATTTTCCAATTACAGAAACAAAAACATCTCAGGTTCTTAAACTTATTCACATGTGGGGTCCTTCACTTGTTCTTTCTCGAGATGGTTATACTTACTATATCAACTTTGTTGATGATTTTAGTAAGTACACATGGATCTATCCTCTAAAGATAAAATCAGAAGCCTTGAATATCTTCAAATTATTAAGATTGCATGTTGAAAAACAATTCCAAACTACCCTTAAAATGTTACAATCTGACTAGGGGGAGAATACAGATCATTCACTGATTTCTTAAATCAAAATAGGATCATCTTTAGGCACTTTTGTCCCTATACACACCATCAAAATGAATTAGTTAAAAGGAAACATAGGCATATTGTTGAATTAGGACTTAGATTGCTAGCTCAAGCTAAATTACCTTTTACATTCTGGTAGGATGTTGTTCACACATCAGTTTATTATATTAATAGACTTCCATCTACAGTTTTGAAATTTCTTACACCTTATGAGAGATTGTTTAAACATAAACCTGATTATACTATGCTCAAATGCTTTGGTTGTGCATGTTATCCTTACTTGAGAGATTATAACAAACACAAATTTGATTATCACTCAAGTAAATGTATTTTCATTGGATGCAATCCATCTCACAAAGGGTATAAATGTTTGCATTCCTCAGGAAGAGTCTACATAGTCAGACATGCTATCTTTTATGAGCTTACATTTCCCTATTCCTCATATTCTAATTTTAATTCTAAAGAATCTGATTCTTATTCAGCTCAGTTATTCTCTTATCATCAAGTTTATAATTTGTCCACAATGCTTGTATCTTTACTTCCTTCTAATAGCAGCTACAATTATCCTAAATTGGCAAGCTCCACCAGTAGTAGTGCTAATCATTCAGATAATCCTGATCTAGCCAACAATTCTCATTCATCCTTACAAATAAATACCTTACACACTGAACCACCAAATACTTCAACACAGTAAACCAATGCACCAATCTATGAATCAAACACTCTTCTATTTCTACAATTACATCTATCACATCAACCTGTTTCATCTACACTTTTTCATACCCAAACGAAATACACACCCTATGACTACCAGAAGCAAGGCTGGTATATTCAAGCCTAAATTGTATACTGCAACACTCACTCACAAAAAAACAGAGTCTATGTATGAAGTACTATAAGATCCCAAATGCTTTGAAGTAATGAAGGAAGAATATAATGCCTTAATAAAAAATGGTACATGGTCATTAGTTCCAAGAACTGATGATTATAAAGTGATTGGTAACAAATGGGCATACAAGATAAAGTATAACACAGATGGAACTATCTAAGTATAAAGCCAGGATGATAGCTAAAGGTTTTCAGCAGGTTACAAGGGTAAAATACTTTGAAACATTCAGTCCTGCAATCAAACCAGCCATTGTTAGAGTTATATTAAGCTTGGCTGTCATGAATCAGTGGAAGATAAGGCAAATTGATGTGAATAATGCCTTCTTAATGGAGATTTAATAGAAGATGTTTTTATGGATCAACCAGCAGGTTTCATTGATGCTCAAGGACCAAACTATGTGTAAACTTGATAAGTCTCTTTATGAACTCAAACAAGCTCCAAGTGCTTGGTATGACAAATTGAAAGGATGCTTGTTGTAGTGAGGTTTCATAGACTCCTGAGTTGATTCGTCTTTGTTCATAAAGAAACCCACTTTAATTATGATTATGGCATTGATGTATGTTGATGACATATTGGTTACAGGGCCAAATAGTATTGAGCTGGAGAGTTTTATTACTAAGTTCAGCACAGTATTTGCCTTAAAAAACCTGGGCATTCTTTCTTACTTTCTGGGGATATAAGTTTTATATGATACCAGTTATGTTTATCTGTCTCAAAGAAAATACATCAGAGACCTGTTATCAAAGGTACAAATACTTGAATGCAAGGGCATTGATACACCTATGAGTACAAGAGTCAAATTGTAGAAAGAAGCTCAAAGAATTCATGGACATTATGTTGAAGATCCAACCTACTACAGAAGTATAATTGGTGGAATGCAGTATCTAATATTAACAAGACCAGAGATTGAATTTGCTATGAATAAGTTGAGCCAGTATGTATCATCACCTACATTGCAGCATCTTATGGCATGTACACGTGTCTTGAGATACTTGAAAAACACACAAGATTATGGTCTCAAGTTTGTTTAGAATGGAGAGATGAAACTCACAGCATTCACTGATGCAGATTGGGCTTGTGACTGGGATGACAGAAAATATGTTGGTGCATATTGTGTTTACTTAGGCAATTATCTAATATCCTGGTCATCTAAAAAGCAATCAGGTGTTGCCAGGTCAAGTGCAGAGAGTGTATGTAGATCCTTAGCTTCAGCATGTGCAGAACTGAGTTGGCTACAGTCACTATTTTCTAAGACATGATTGAAATGGCACAGAAACACTTACCATATGGTGTGATAACATTAATACTACAGAGTTAGCTCGAAATCTTGTTTATCATTCAAAAACAAAGTATATTGAACTTGATATGCACTTTATCAGAGATAAGGTAATTGTTGGTGAGCTTAATATTCATCACATTCCAAGTAGTGAACAGATTGCTAACATTATGACAAAGCCTCTTTCATTTGTTCACTTCAATTATCTAAGAGCCAAACTCAATGTCTCTTAAGTTTGAGGGGAGCTGTTAAGGATGCTCATTGTGGAGAATTTATAGAGGCTAAACAGAACAAGCTTAAGAAGCAAAACCACATCAGCATTAGTGAGTCAGCAAAGATTGTGAAGGGAAGTAGAACTTTAGTTGACAGCTCAGCATAGGTTGTTGAAAGTTTGTTATTAGCTGTATGAATTGTGTGTAACGAATTGTAATTAGTTTTAAGAACAAATTAGTTAAAAGGTTGTTACATAAACGTGCATGTATAAATACATGTGTGTAAGTTTTGATTCATTAAATCAAGAAGTTTCTGGATTCAACAAATTTTATTTTCTCTCTGTGATTTTCTCTTCAGCCAAACACATTTATTCTCAAATTTTCACAGAGCTAAGGTTGGTTGAGATCATGAGAATTGCTTTAAGTGTCCTGAGTGAGCTCTATCCCATCGTTGCCATCCTTTTGAAGTTGGAGGAGTACATGGATTAAATCCTTTTTATCATCATCAGTTATGGTTATCCTGTGCTTTTCAATCACCTAATCAAGCAAATCGCCCAAATCTCTAGCAATTTTGTGCAATTGACCAATGCAACCTGTAAGAAAATCTATCCATTTCAAAGATGGATAGAGATCTCCAACACAAGTGCTTGCCAAAAGTATCATGTGCATTTTTGTCAACTCTCCAAACTTGCTCTCTCCACTCCCATTTTCTTCTTTTTCATCTTCAACCTTCCTACCAAAAATGCACCGGGTGGCTATATTGTTGTAAACAGCTAGAATCATCTCAGATAAATTGATAGTAGATCCTCCATGTCCGTTAATACATGAACGACGAATTTTATTAATAAAAAATGAAACTTCCTTGACTCTAATATGTTGAGCTGATTTCATTCTTTTATTACTCAACAGTTCGAGAACATAAATCTTCCGAAGTTGTCTCTAGTACTCCCCATATTCAACAAACCCGAGATCTTTCCCATCATAGAGCAGAATTTTTGTAGCAATGGATCGGGGCCGGTTAGAGAAAGCAATGTCATGAGTCTTCATCATTTCCCTAGCCACCTCAGTTGATGAAACCACGAGACTCAGAGAATTGCCAAAGTAACCCAACATTATGGGGCCATAACGGTTGGAAAGGGCTTTCAAAGAACGATGAGGGACATTTTGTAGTATCTGATGAAGGTTCCCAATTATGGGTAACCGTGGAGGGGATGGAGGAAAGTTGAGTTTGTTGTCGTCGCTGAGCTTCAAAGAATCGCACAAGTATTAAGAGGAGGATAAGAACAAGAGAGAGAGACAATGGGTTGTAAATTTCTGATGTATCTGGAAAAGGCTGCAATTGCTTCATCAAGACTAATGGCGAAGCCATTTCCTTCAGATTCTGAATTTTTCTCTGAGGACTGGTTAGTTCATCAATTCTCAACTCCTTCAAACCTTCTAATTATTGCCCATTTATGTATTTTTATTATTTTTATTTTTATTTTTTTACTACCCCATGAAATTTAATTTATTCCTTAATCATGTAAGTTGATTCCAACTCATAGATCTCGCACCACTTCAGAAGATTGCATTAAGTTAACTAGCACCCACGATAATTACTGCCAAATTACTTCCAAACCAACAGTAATTGAATTGAAATATATCTATAAATTATAATGTTTCAATAATGTAAATTTTAATTAGTTGTACCTAATCTTTCATGAGAACGTTTGGTATTATTATTATATATTTTCAATAAAGACATACTTACGTGTTTAAAATTAGTCTTAATCGATCTCCTATCAACTTGATTGCTATTATCCTCTTTTATTAGAAAACTCATTAACTTTGCCTTTTATATTCTAAAGTTCTATTTAGAATTGAAATTCAGCAGCTGTAACGTTTGAGTTATATTATTACAATGTTTGATAAACAGTATTTTGAAAGTTAAGTTGATATATTTTCAAAGATGACTTAAAATATTATAGACAAATTGCCATAATAAGAAATTAAGTAAAATAGAAAGAATAGAAGAATGAACATATGTTAGATTAGAGGCAAAGTTAAGAGTTGGCTAACCCAAGCAAGCTTTTTGAAAAAAAAAATTAATTATAATTTATAAATTTATCTTTATCAATACCTAAAAAAATAAAAATAAATCTAATAGCCCACCTTAAAAATAATGCTAGCTTCGCCACTGTGTTAGATAGGTTAATTTCAAGAAATCCAAACCTCCCAACAGATATTATTGGTACTTTGCGGATCAACACATCTAAATACAATTCATAATTGCCAAGTAATATTTCAGACTATTTTTTGTACTAATTCTACTTTAAATGTTACTTACAATTACAAAGAAAACTTAAAACTAACGAAGACGAGCCACAATCCTAATCTAACGCAAATAAATAACTAATTTTTTTTTATCTATTAAACCATATGGTATCCAAAGATCACATTGGGCTCCGACTAATCTAGATTCGAGCCTAGTAGGACCATTAGGGCGGCAAGGGCAAAGTTCTATCAACAGGTATAATTAACTAATTCTAATTACATGTTTTCCACAACCATTAGGATATTTACCATTTAAAATAAAATAGATATCTCATGGAGATCGTATCATAAATTACTTGTTATTAATATCCTATTGATGCAATTAGTATTAAAGTGTTTTTTTAAAAATAAATATTAGCATTTGTTTATCTTGAATTCTATCTTTTACTCTGTCTAAAGATGCTTTCTAGATGAGAGTGAAAAATGCTTTATGTTTTCACTCGTCCCAAGACGGAGCGTGATCACATTATATTTTTATTTTCCATCTAAATTTGAAGCTTTCAAATCCCAAACCTTAACTATATCTGTGTAGATTAGCGGTGGACTTAGGTGACCTTTTTTTTTCTGAAATCTAAATAGACATGAATTAATCTGAATTCTTAATAGAGCTGAAGGTCTGAATCTAAATAGCATGTTTGTTTTTTTTTTCTGAATAGCTAAAAATAAATATTAATTTATTTACTTTTTTAACTTAAAAAATTTGAAAACTAATATTTTTATATTTATGTCTTTACAAATTATAATGTTAAACAAATAATAAACATCTCAAAGAATATAAATAAGGTAATAAAAAATAATAAACATCTCAAAAAATATAAATAAGGTAATAAACTATCATAACATAAATCATATTCAATTGAGTATAACTCTTTAATATTTTATATCATATATTTCAATCAATTTTATTATAGTTTGTAATGTTTTTATATGAAAAATATTCATAAAAAATTATGAAGATGAATAATGTTAATTTGAATAAAATAAAAAGATAAAAATAATAATAGTCTACCATTATATATTATCACAAGTTATATACAGATGGGTAATAATGTTAATTATTAAATTTTATGAAAATTAATTAATTACATATGGATAATTTGGAAAATATCTTTTAATGATAGCATTCAAACTTTTTAAATTAAGTAAAAAGTTTAAAAAATTAGCTTAATAACTTAATGACTTAACTGTTGAAAATCTGCATTAAGTTGAAAAAAAAAACAAACTTAAGTTGCATTTGTTTATTTATCTGAAATATGAATAGGTTTGAATTTATCTGAAATCTGAATAGGTCTGAATGAAAATGTCTAAATAACATTTTTGTTTTTTCTTTTTCAACATCTAAAGAGAAAATTTTAAAAGCTGATAGTTGATATAAATATATTTTTAAATGGTACATATATTTATTCTTCACAATTTATAATTTTCACAAGTTGATTAGTTAGTTAGCATTAAAAAAAATACTATCATTGTTGATCTTAATTTAATTTTGTAATAAAAGATGTAATTACAAGATCAACTTTTATTATAAGTCAACAATATTTTTTTTATTCATCACTATAGATATTATTTGATTTGTTCAATATTTCCGTTTAGTTAATGTTATCATGTGAATAAAAATTTAAAGCAATTAAAAAAATAACTTCAAAAATAATACAAAAAAATTAGGTTTATACATAATATTGGGAAATACATGAATTGTTAAGGGTATTTTTGAGATTTAAAATTAAAATTTTCCATTTAGACTTTAGACTTTAGATAAAAGTGGACTTTTTTTACTTTTTCTATTTGTATAAAATTGTCTGATAATAAGTGTTAAGTTAAAAAAATCTAAAATAAATAAATGTATAAAAAAAAAGTTAAAGTTAAATTCAAACTTCAAACTAAAAAACAAACAACACCTTAATGATTTAACTAATTAAAATTAAGTCAATTAAGTCATTGAGTAAAAAAAAAAAAAACAAACAGCCCCTTAGTTAAGGTCCAAAATTTTGATACTTGACCCGTAAATTATTTTTTAATCCCCAGTTTATACCTACCTTACCCTTGCGATTATTTTTAACTTTTTTTTTAAATCCACCTCAACCATGTAAAACCTGCAAAATCTACTCATTGATTTTTGATATATGCGAATTATCTTTTTAAAATGTTCTCGGTTGGAATTTAATGAGAATTTTATTTCAGTGAATGTTAATTTCATAGGGGTTGCCACGTTCTTGTCGAGGAAAAAGTCTCATGCAGAATATAGAAACAATACGCTGGGGAAAGAGTCCGAGCCTTTTGAGCCTAGATTAAAGAGTAGACAATGGCAGTGAAGAGGGTTCAGAGGAGGGTTTGGTAACTAATATAATTGTTGCAACCGAAAAACTAATCATTTGTATGTAGACCCCGTTCCAATATCTTCCCCTCTACATCACGTATGAAATACAGAACTAATTCATCTTTAACCCACGTCTAGCTAAATACCAAATTACACATGATAGATTAGTTTAACGAGTGCTAGAATCTATTTTCTTTGATTGCATAAGTAATCAATATACTAGAGAAGAGTAATTGTTTAAAAGTAGAAATTAGGATTTATAAAAATTAGATGTATATTTCGGTGTACTTAAAAGTCCTTTATCCTTTTTAATAATGTCATACAAATATAAAATAGGGTATTAAACATAAAAGTAATTAGTAAGGGCTATTGAAATAAATTGAAGGGCCAAATACAACCACTCTAATTTATGTTTAAAGTTACTTGCGACTAATTGAACCATCAAAATGCTCTCTACACCTATTTGCTCAATAAATCAGCTAAAATTTAAAAATTAAGATTTTATTCTACACACTCACCTAATTACCAGTTATACCCTCACATAATTGAATTATGTTATACTACATTATTTTATTAATTAAACTCAAAAAATAATTATTCAAAAAGAGACTTGATTTGTTTTGGAGTATCCAAGCTGAGGATTCTACTCCGGTGTGGAAGGCATGGTTAATGGTTTGCAAGCAAGACTGAGTGTGCAGTTTAGAGCTTGCCAATATGTAATGAAGCTTGCTTCTGACAGACTTGACATGATCTTGTGTTGTGTATAAGATTTGAATTGTTTGGTTTTCATGTTTATTTTTAGTTGAATCAAATTACAAAATTTTCAAGTCGTGTTCGAAGGTAAACATGAAGCAAAAACATTTGATTTTCCATAGAGAAAAATAATAAATAAACTTTAAGACTTAAGAAAAAATATGGTTGATTATTGACAGATTTTCAAATAGTTAAAAAGAATTTGGAGAATAAAAAAATTTCTTATTGAATTATATTAGTTTTTCAATTGGTAACTTATATTGTAGGTATTTTGGTAATAAATTTTTTTATGAAAAGGTGAATTTATAAAGTATTTTAGTAGGTGCAAATAATCTTACACTTAAATAATTTCATTTTATCCAACCCAAAATTACACTGTAATAATAGACATAAATGTCCACTAAAATCTTCAATAGAGTGAAACTATTACTACCCTTCTTCTAAAAGCCCCCATTAAAAATATAAATAAATCACGCTACTTCTAACAACCGCCATATAATTCCACAAAAGAAACCTATATATTCTTTTTTCATGAAGAAACCATATATAAACATGCCCTTTTTTTTTATCAAAACTTTTTCACCAATTTAATCTAAAGCCCTCATTCAATCATGAAATCAATTTTTATTTTGAAAATCCTTCAACTTCTTTTTACTTTGAAGTGACTCTAATAATAATAATAATAATAATAATAATGAGAGTTTTAAAAGGGTGCAGATAGCTCCACTTTTTGAATATTATTGTGACAAAACTCACCGATTTTGGCGCTTTTTAGTAGGGTTGGCAGAAAAGCCCGGTCTGGCCCAGGCCCGCGGCTTCAAATTATGGATGAGGGCTTGTAATTAGTAAAGCCCATAACATATGGGCTCAGTCAAGGGCCTTAAGTAAAAGCCCAGACTTAAGCCCAGGCTTTATAGTAAATAATATATAAAAAATTTTTAAAAGAAAAAATTATATAATATTAATATATTATAAAATTAAAATTAAAAAAACTGAAAAAAAAAAGTAAACGCATTTTATTTTTACATTTTACAAACTTACATTTTACAAAAACCGGGAAAAAGGACCAACTCGCCAAATCCCTAAATCGGTAAATCCCTCTTTTCGTGAGCAGTGAGCACCCTCATCGCGGCGTCACCGTACCGGCGTCCACTGTTCTTGCCGTTGGTAGCCAACAGCGTCCAACCAACATCAGCGACCTATCGTTGACAGTCCAGTAGTAGCAGCAACAGCAGCGAGCATCTCTCGCCGTCTCGCGTAACCCAACAACCCAGCAGCACCCCTCACCCATCAGCACAGCCGCGCGAAGTTGATTATTACAATCCATTGGTGAAGCATATGTCTAGAAACACTTTAAAGAGTGAGATATTTAAGATATATAATGTTGAAAATGGGAAGGCAATGAATTTGGTGGAGATTAATAATAGTAGAGTGGCAATTACTACAGACATGTGGACAGCTTGTAATCAAAAGAAAGGTTATATGGTTGTCACGGGACATTTCATTGACAACTCTTGGCATTTACAAAGTCGAATCCTAAGGTATTTTTACTTTATTAAATATTAAAATTTTGCATTTAAATTTGTATAGTATAGGTACTTTATTAAATTTTTATTATTTAAATTTGTATAGTATAGGTACTTTATTAAATTTTGTATTTAAATTTGTATGGTATAGGTACTTTATTTAATTTTTATTATTTTTTTGAATGAACAGATTTATATATGTGCAAGCACCACATACAGCTGATTCCTTTTCGCAAATTTTGGTGAAGTGCTTGATGGATTGGAATCTAGATAGAAAGCTATCCATAGTTACTTTGGATAATTTTTCAACTAATGATGCGATGGTTGAAAAATTAAAAGGATTGTTGTCAACTGAGTTAATGATATTAAGCGGTAATTTTTTTCATATGAGGTGTGCGGCTCATATTTTGAATTTAATTGTGAAGGATGGGTTGTCGGTGATTGAAAGTGGTATTACATGTGTTAGAGATAGTGTGTCTTATTGGAGTTCATCACCAAAACGGGTGGAAAAGTTTGAGTTGGCATGTCGTCAAATGCAAATAGATGTGAAAAAGTTAGGGCTTGATTGTCCAACTTGATGGAATTCGACTTTTGCGATGCTTGAACTTGCAGTAAAGTACAAAAGTATTTTTTCTTAACCACATACACTTGAGCCTCAATACAAGTGTTTGCTTAGTAGTGAGGAATGGGAGTTGACTAAGCAAATGCTAGATTATTTGAGGCCTTTTTCAAGGTTGACTGAGATGTTTTCGGGTACAACATACCCCACTGCTAATCTATTTTTTCCATTGGTTTGTAAGATGAGGATTGCATTGAAGGGGTGGCAAACATCAGATGTTCCTGCAGTTAAGAATATGGCGAATAACATGATTGAAAAATTTTTGAAGTATTGGGATGAGATTAGTGGGGTATTGGTCATGGCCGTTATTCTTGATCCGAGATACAAGATGATGTTGATTAATTACTATTATCTGAAGATTTATGCAGTTGGCCTTGAAAATTAGCTTAAGAGAGTGCGAGAGCTTTGTGATGAAATGATGAATTATTATGAGGCCAAATCCGCAACTACGAGATACGGTGTGGTTGGTGAGTCTTCTATCGCACTTGTTGTTCCTTCCGACCAATCTCATATTGATTTTGATGATATAGATGATATGGGTGATTTTGATGCATATGCAACCCAAAATAGTCAACCTATTAGTTTGAAGTTCGACTTAGATAGGTATTTGGAGGATCCTTTTGTCAAAAGAACTCCGGATTTTGATGTTTTACAATGGTGGAAGATGAACAAAGGCAAATATCCTATTTTGGCGGAGATGGCCAAGGATATGTTAGCCATACCTGTGACAACTGTTGCCTCGGAGTCGGCTTTTAGTACGGGGGGTAGAACATTGAGTCCACATCGCAGTAGACTACATCCAGACACATTGGAAGCTATCATGTGCTCTCAGCATTGGTTATGGGCTACTAGCAGTAAAGGTATAAAAACATTCTTTACAAAATTAATTACTAATTATTTTAATTTATTATTTATTTTAACACTTTTTTTTTGTTAGGTGGAGTTCCTAAAGAAGAAATTTTTACTGGCGAGGAATTGAAGGATGAGGATGAGGATTGCCCGCAAATATTGGATTAGTTTGTTTTTTATATTAGCGATTGATTTTTATGTTGTGTACGGTACTTGTGATGTTAGTATTTTCATATTTTGTGTGTTGGCTAATCATGTATTAGAGAATTATGTTTAAGTTTTTAGCCTATTGTAGTATTATGTATTGAATAATTATGTTTTAAAAATTTACAGTTTTATTTTTAAAAAAAATTATTTGAAAATTCGAAAAAGCCCAAGCCCGGCTCAGGCCCATCAAGGCCCAGGCCCGCCCAAATTGGATGGGCTTTGAGAGGGCCTAAACCTTTTAAAGGTTATGGGGGCCTGGACCTGGGCTTGGCAAAGCCCGGCCCAGGCCCTTAAATTGCCAAGCCTACTTCTTAGTAACAACACATTACTTTTATAGCCCTGGTCCAGTTATTCATCCTTCTCAATTTGCGCCCCACAACCATAACTAAGAGTAAAAGTATTAAAAAAGCCAGCATTTCCATATTAAAACAAAAAATATAGCATTTCTTATGTTTATATTAGTTTTTCATTTCCAATAAAATTATTGTTGAAAATTTATTACCGTACATCATTTTTATGGAAATTATATTAAGTCCACGGTAGATTTAATTTCTGAGTCCACCACTACTTACAGATTATTTATTATTGAGCTCTCAATATGTTATATGCACTTATTTTATATGGAATGTAGATTTTCAAGCAGGATTTTAGTTTGACAAACCCATAATTATACTAAAAAAAACACATGAAAATTACTATATTATTAGCAAATATCCAATCAAATTTATTTGCTAATATATTGGCTTAGGGCATTGTTTGGGAAGTAAAATGTTACGACCAAGCATCCACGAGTTGGAGCTATCTGCTTATTAGTGGAGTCGTCTGGTACAGCTATACAGGAGAGACATGAGGAGAGATCCTAGTCGAGTTGGGCCAAGGACTTAGGTAACGTTTGTTTTTTTGTCTGAAATCTAAATAGGTCTGAATGGGTCTGAATACGAAAATCTGAATGATATGTTTATTTTTCTTTTTTAAATATCTGAATTTAAGTGGCATCTTGTTTGTTTTTATAATTAAAAACATCTTAAATTTGGTTATTTGACATTTATGTCCTTGTAAATTAAAAAAAAAAAAGAGGATTAGATTTTATAGTTTAGGAAATAAGTTATTTTACAGAAATATTTTTGGAATATAATATTTATTTGTCATTCAGACATTTTTTCATTCAGATAAAAGTCACAAAAGTTTACTTTTTCTATTCAGATGTAAATGTCTGAAAATCAATCATAAGTTCAAAAAAAACAAACAAATATATTTTAGAAAATGTCTGAAATTAATAAAATTTCAGACTTCAGACGTTTAACAAACAACCTCTTTAGTCAATGAAAGTTATCAGCATGTAAACTTCTTTCTAGAGAATTCAAGCACAAAATTTGCTCAACAACGATTGCGATGCTCATGTACCCATAATGGAACAACTGATTCAGTAACGAACGTGGGGTAATCGAGACCGAATGTTCAGGTGGGTTATAAAAGCGGCACACGAACGTGGGGTAATCGACCACAATTTTTAATTACTAATTACATATTTGACGTTATAATTTTAATATTCAAACTTTATTGTCGAAGAATGAATATAATTTTTTAATGTTGAAGAATGAATATAATTTTTTAACATACAATTAAATCTCTTTTTATCTTTTGTCATATATATTACTAACAATAAGGTAGCAATAAAAGAGCCTTAAAGCCCTCAAAATACCCTTTTTTTTTACAATTATGACGTGGGCAAACTTATTTAAATTTTAAACCCACATGAATACACCAAGTCTATTCACTCAATAAATCCACCATGAAATTTAAAAATGGGCAAGGCTATTTAAACCCATTAAAATATTAAATAAACCAATAAAATGCCTCAAATGTAAATTTTAATTTTAGACAAAATAATATGGTTAAATAAATTTTAAAAAAAAATTCTCCTTACAATCTCCCACAATATGTTCACTTTTCAAGTCATAGGAACTAGTTTCGAGTTTGGGAATTTATATCTTATTTATGGTCTCTTTTGCTATGTTTTAAGCTTATCAATAATGTATTCAAGTCCAATATTAAAGTTGGTTGTAGTCAAGTTTTTCGTAGGGTTGGTAAAATTCAGATCCAGATGAAGGTGCTTTCGGATATGGATCCACATTTACATTTCTATATTCGGGTCTGCATCCGGATCCGCAAACAAAAAAAAAAGATGCGGATGTAGGTAATATTTACAATAGATATGCGATGATATTTCAGATATCAGAATCCACAAAAATCAAAAATTTAATAATTTAACATATATTTTAAAAATTCAACAATTTACCTAATAATATCAAATAAAATTCAATCATAATTCAACAATTAATAATTCAACATGAATAACATACAACAACATCCACAAATATAATTTAACTTTTAATATATATTTTTAATTTAAAATAAAATTCAATAATTTAGCTAACAATATCAAATAAAATTCAATCATAATTCAACAATTAATAATTGAACATGAATAACATACTACAACATCAAAAATCCATAAATAAAATTTAATTTTTAATTTTTAATATATATTTTCAATTTAAAATAAAATTTAACCGAATCTAGGTATCCGGTTTACCAAATACACTTGCATCCAGATATGTGCGGATCTCAACATTTTACATCCTAATCTAGATCTTCAAATCCTTGTGGATGCGGGCCAAATTCAAATTTTATTGTTATCCCTATTTATTTGAATGAACTTTTGACTAAACCTATACGCGAAATGTTTTCAAGTGTATTTTAAGATCTTAGGTCTCTATTAGTCTATGAAAACTCAAGTACCATGGTTTGTAAAATCAATAATGAATGTGATTATTGTTTTTTAATAGAAAGATAATTTTTCTTTGATTCTTTTGAGAGCTAGTGAGCATATCAAAAATTGTATTCTTGTATTTTTTCAAATTTGATTTATTATTTACCTTCTTATCTAAATCATAAATGTGACGTCAATATTATTATTTTATACTTGTAGTCTAGGTTTAGTTAAAAACATGAGATCAAAGATTGTTTATTTCTAGTTCATGTTTCTCTAAAATATTGGGTCAAGACTTTGTTTAACTTAAAACATCTGTTTTAATTTTTTTTTCTGCGTTCAAAACTTCAAATTGAGGTTTGCATCAAAATGTATCTACAGTGACTAGATTTTTATATTTATTATTACTCTTGACATGTCTTTAATTATTGTTGTTGTTATCTTAAATTGTCGCAAATTATATATTTCATCCAATTGGCCCTTTTTCAGTGGTGGTAATTCAATTGTAAACATGAACAAAATGTACAGCAGCTAATTTTTTGTGTTTATTATTACTATTACCATATTATTATAATTGAAGTTTTTTGCTTATTACCACTATTAACATATTATTAATATTGATTATTGCTGCTCTTGTTGTTACCTTAAATTATCTGCTACATGCTAAAGAACGCTGAAAGCTGCTGCACTTGCAAATATTATTCCGAAGAATATGAGAAATTGCGCGAGTGTTTATTAAATCTGAAACAGAGAGCCAAGTGCGTATGACGTATGTGGAAATTAATTTGTACGTGTTAAATGATTGAGGTGAAGATATGGTCAGTCGATTTACAAGTCAGTGGCCGACAGACTCGAATAATTCAACTTGGAAATTATATTAAAGCAACGACGAATCTCAATCATGCACTGACATAGTGACATAAACAAAGTTTTCCACATGGAGTGGGTATTCAAATTGAAATCGGCTTGACGTTAAAAACAAAGTTAAAAAAAAAAAAAGCTAATATCAAATTGCATCATTATAGATTTGGGATTCAGGTATGTTACAATAGTTGTATCATACCGTACCACATTTTTTATCTGTATTTAGCACAGCCGATGGATGCCTTATTATTTAATCTAACGGCCACAAATAATTATTTGATAATTAAACGGCCACTAGTCAACGGTTTAGCCGGTTGCTTTAATTTACATAATCTAATTGCAAGTAAAACGAAGGGTAACCAGGATTCGACGGACATGGATGCTCTTCTTCAGGCAACTGTAAACCAAAATTAATATAAGAGGATGACAAACATCAGCTAATTGAAACCGGAAGTGATTGTAATTGGGGTTTAACCGACATCGTTTTTCACTTCTTGAGCGGCATAGAAGATGAAAATCGATACGAGAGAATCGTAGAATTAATTCCAGAATTCCGATCATGACCAAGAAAATGGCCTCTCACGTGCAGGCAACCGGCGGCCGTATTGTTATGCTATTAGGACCAGTGATTTAGTTGTTGAGTTGTTGTTGGGTGCTTTGGTGGAGTCGTCGAATTGAAATTGAAGAGTCCAAAGTCCAAACCAAGTTGGGTTTGATGATTTGTTACATGGGTACGGTAGTAAGTGCTTCTCCAAATAATGGGTATTTTCCTTTTAAATTAATTAATTTTGTGGGTTTAGAATTCTGTTGAAGATTTACTGAATTTGTATAATATTTTAATTATATTTTGGGTTCAATTTTAATGAGAATCTACAGATTTAACCACTTTCTACATTTCAATTTTTAAAAAGGCCACACTATCAATTTTTTTTTTTTAATAATGTTAATCAATTACACTTGTAAACTCTGAAACATTTATTTTCCTCAACCAAATCGGCGGTGGTAGTGAATTAACGGTAAAAGAAACCGAGAGTGCCTACAAAATTCTAAACTTTAAAACACTAAACTTGCCATTAATCAATGGTTGCTGGTGTGCTTGGCATGAACTTGGTGAATGTGGGCGGTGTTGCTTATGAATTTGATGCTATTGGCCATGGTTCATACATCTCCATGATGGCAGCAAGGCGATTACCTGCAATTTCAAGTCCAGACGATGGCAGCTAGATCAAAATGCTTGCCATGGAAGTGACAGCGACCTGCGAACATAGCTGGTAAAGAATTGGCAGCGTCGGCAGC
Organism: Atalantia buxifolia; assembly: GCA_030444775.1. NCBI lineage: Eukaryota > Viridiplantae > Streptophyta > Magnoliopsida > Sapindales > Rutaceae > Atalantia > Atalantia buxifolia. The sequence continues at coordinate 9,125,522 of CM059832.1, forward strand.
TATCGACTATCAATCTTGTTAAAGGCGGATTTTTTTTTTTATATTTGGAGACTTTTTTTTTTTTGATTTTGATGGATTTTTTTTTACAATGATAGATTAGGTCTGTAATTAGATTGGCAATTTGCAGTTTTAATTACAAAATAATTGCATAAAATCGTGGTACAGTAGGTGTTTGATAAGTTTTTTGGTAAGTTTGCTGCTATTCTCTAGAATTGGATTAACTTATTCTTGTTAACACTGTGGTTGTTTCCAGACCCCACTGTTTTGTTGCATTTTTATCTTTCCTTTAATTTCGTCATTCACAACCAGAGGGTTGTTACCCAGCACCACATTTTTGGTCTCGAATTTATTACTTTTCATAACCGAATTAGCCGGTAAGCATCAACGTCCAGGTGTCAAGTTATTGAGCGTTGGATCACTTTCATTTGAAACCAACGGTATACTAGCAAACAGACAATATTGCTGATGTCGTTGTTATCTTTTCCTCTTTTTTTTTAGAGTGGTGTCGACATCTTTTTTTTAAATTTTTGAAGAAAGTGGTGTCGTTATCTTAAATGTTCTGTTACTTGCTAAATAAAATAAAAACAAATATTGCTGGCCGTTTTTGTTGCACTTACTGTTAATATGTATTGTTCGATATTTCGGTTGGCGATATTATTATTATTATTTTGTCCTGTTATGTTGGATCGCATGTTCAGCCTACAGCTAACATTTATAATCAATGGACCCACCGCAATGGGCGTTTCAAAGATCGGATTTGGTAGGGATTGCGGATAAAAGATTTGGAACGGATAGATTATTAGTACTTTAAAAATTGTTCTGAGTATTTTATTATTATATATATTCATTTATTAAATAGAAAAAATTATGTTTATCTTGCAGGCTCTTAAAAATATAAAAAATTTCTTATTTAAACCATTTAAATTAATTTAAAACATTAGTAAAATTATTTCATACTCTCAGAAGAAATTTTTACCGTAATTTACAACAATAGAATTAAGTCAAGTTTTAAATGGACTTTTTACAATAATCTTGTTTATTAGCTTTCGTTAATTAAAGAATGGATCTAATATCAATTTTTACACCCTCAAATTCTTTAAAATCAATAAGTATAGACTTACATTGCCCCTCAATAACAATTGAAAAAAAAAAAAATCACCATCTCACATAAAAATGAAGAAGAACAAAAAGATGTTGACTAGGTTAGTGGGTTTGGAGTGCTTTTATTTATTCTTTTAAATCAAAGATAAAAAATATAAGCATATTTGTAATACTTTCAGTTTATTTTATTTTTTTGAAAAATCTAATGCTCACAGATATTTTGTCCTCAAAATAATTTAAAATATCAATTTGTAGCATGTACTTTTTAAGATGTTAGAAATAAAAATTTTAAGTTCTTAATAAAAAAAATTAAATTTTAAATAATAAGCGTATTATATAAATATTTAAAGTTACATGAGCATATAAATAAATTATTCTTAAAAATAATTTTATAATAAATTATTTTATTAAAAAAATATTTAAATAATTTTTAGAATACAAACACCCTGTCATTCTAATATATGGAGCGAACACTAAAAAGGATGTGGTTGCTCTAGTGGGACCAACCCCGATCAATCAACAGTCAGTACCCCACTACTAATCATGCATAAAAGCTGAAGGCCAGTGCAGTATTTCATCAGTGCTTATTCTTCCTGTTTGTAGTCGGTTACTGAAAATCATTAGGTTTATAAAAATGTCTCAAAATGGTAATAAGGTGGAAACTTCAGTAGAAGTGAAGGCTCCTGCTGCCAAGTTTCATCAAGTGTTCAGCTGCAAGCCACATATCATGGTCAGTATGAGACCCCAAAGTTATCAGGGCTGCGATTTACTCGAGGGGGAATGGGGGAAGCCTGGCTGTATCATCTGCTGGAGATACTTTTATGGTGAGAATTAATGTTCACATCATGTCACATATTCAACCATTAGCTATATATGCCCTTCTAACCATCCAATATGATTACGTAAAAATGAAGAATCAGGCAAGAATGAAAATAAAAATAATATATAAATAAAAATGATTAATATGTGTTGTTTCCAAACTAGGCAATCAATGTAAATTGGATTGATTGTCAATCAACATACTCAGTCTCTCATAAATATATCGATCGTTAGGGTTAATTTATGCTAATTATTTATCTTGTTTTTCATGTTTAATTAGTACACCATTAAGTCTTTTCAACTTTTGTTATTGATCTATAATCAGGTCCCAATGAGAAGAGACATGTTCCACCTCCCTGGTTATTTACTGCTTTTTCTGTTTAATGAAATTCATATTTCCTTAAAAAAAAAAAAAAGAATATTCCTGACTACTTATTACTTACATAGTTCCAACCAAGGTTGCTCAATTCGCACAATGATGTGATAGGGAAGCTCAATAAAATTGCAAAATGATTTATTGTTCTCGTGGAATGAAACACAGATGGGAGCCCTCAAATTGCAAAGGAGATAATGGAAGTGATAGATAATGAAAACTACATAACCAATTACAAAGTGATTGAAGGAAACCTGTTGGAGTTGTACAAGAGCTTCTGTACGACTATTAAAGTGACTCCAAAAGAAAACGATGATGGCAGTTTGGTGCACTGGATTTTTGAATACGAGAAGCTGAATGAAGATGTTCCAGATCCCACTGATAGACTTCAATTCGTAATTGATGTTGCCAAAGATATTGATGCCCTTCTCCTTTCTCAGCAGCCATAGGCCCAGAGATAATAATCATCAACTCCTCTTTTTAGTTCTTAGTTCTAATAAATTGTTGCGGTTTGTCTTGGATGTGCGCGTATTTTAATTAATTTGTAAGAAATTAAATTCAGAAAATGATGTTAAAAGCTTTTTTAATTTTATCTTTTTATTAAGTTTATTTAGTGTGTTTGTAAATTTGTTTAAACTGTCGGAATAAAATTACGTCAAATATTTTGATCTGCCACTGAATTTAAATGCTTTTAGTTTTTTTTTTTGGGATGATAAACCATAGTATTTTAGTCTTTATCTTAATAAAATATTCTTTTTTCGCCAGTGTTATTTCTAAGAACAAAGTTATAGTAATAATGTTTTTCATTACTTATCATGTTAATGTCGTGTCGCTTGAGACATCTCTATGTAGTTTCAAAATTTATTTGTAAATTCAAAATTATGGTTGGAGTTATTTTTATTTTAAAATTTATTTTAAACATGGTAATTTTAATAAAAAAATTATTACAAAATATAAGCTTTTAATAAGGACAATTTAATTTAAGGGAAAAAAATCCTTTTCATTTTTAGAGTTTCATACAATTACTCGTTTCATTCTTATTTTTTAAATAATAACTTAAAATATTTTTTTATTAATTCACTGTTAGTTAAATGTTGTTTATTAGTTTGTTAATTATTCATTGAGAGTAAAAAATAATTTTCCATTAAAGAGAAATTAAAATAAATAAATAAAAGTTGACATATAATTAAAAATGATGTTTATCTAATCCTACTAAACAGAAAATACCGAAAAAAATGAAAATTTTTATTTTAAACAATTATTTTGCACATCTCTGCATTTTTGCGGCATGAAGGCCCTATAAACCCCATATTGAAGTACAAAAAATAATATTAATTTTTATATTTGTATAAGTATACTCTCTAATTGTATTGTAAGCCGACTTGGGGAGATAATGGTAAGAACTTGGGGAGACAATAATGGTCAAATAAAAGTGGTGGCAAAACTCAAAATAAAAATTAATTGAAGATTAAAAAGATTTTCAGCACATGTAAGTACACAAAAATTGGTTGTATTTTTGAGTTTTTTTTCAAATGATTTAAAGATATTGTGCTAATTACAATTTGTTGCTTATGTCGATTATTCAAGTGGCTATATCAAACTATTTCATCGTTGATTTTATTTAAGAAAAAATCAATGAATTTTGTATATTTTGTAATATTATTTAATTATGTAAAAATTTTCTTTTAATATAGTTTGTACTATTTTAATAAAAAATCATATTTTGTTCTCAATAAATTATTAGTTAACGGCATTAAACTAACAGTGAGTTAGCGGAAGGATATTTTGGGCTATTATTTAAGAAATAGGAATGAAATAAACTATTGCATGAAACTTTGGAGATAAAAACGGCTTTTTCCCTAATATAAGTTAATGTAAGATTATTACTCTCCTCACCATTCAATCCAATTATCCTATCGTAAACCTAAAATTTCCTCAAGAGTAAATCTAGTTAATTATTGAAAACAGAAGATACTTAAGATTTAACAAAATTTTTATCACCCGCCAACTTCAAGACTTGAAAAAAAAATACTTGTTAATTTTTTGGAGAAAAAACCAGCAGCATCATGGGAAAAAAGAAAAGAAAAATAGAATTTAGTAGCGTCCTCCCATTGATTGAACATTTCAATTAAAAATATAAATTAGGCTCTAATGAAGGTAACTCTGGAATGAGGACAAGTCTAATAAAGATTATTTCATTTTTCTTTTTTAGACATTTGGTATCATTATTTAATTACAAATTCAATTGTTATTTTTTTTTTTTATTACATGAAATTATTGCTCATATTACAACTCATATTAAAGAGATGGTAACTCCATTTATATTTTAAAAGATAAAAAAATTATATTCACTCGAATTTATAGAATGAATTGAATCCTCACAATATTATTGTAGGGGTTTAAAACTGTAAGGAAGTAGCTTTAGCCATTCGGCCAAAGGCTAAGTAATTATTAATTTTATTCAGTTTACAAACGACAACGCTCCCCTTTTATGGGCTTTCAGTGTTATTCTTCAGTTATTCAACTTAATTTCCGTTAATTAATAACAAAACACTTTCATCTCAATCTATATATGTGCTCAAAGTGCAGCTAAAAGAAGTTCAAATTATCAGATCAACCATGCTCTGTCAGCTTCTAATCTGATGTAATTTCTTCTTTTCATCCTCCCATTATTTATTTTCATCCTTATTGCACAAAATACAAAAACGAACAAATCACAACTCTGTCAGAGTTAGATTTTTAGAAATGCAAATGAGGAAGGAAATTTCCATTGTTTTTATTGAATTTAGTTTTTTAGTACAATTACAATATGCTTAGTATTTATAGACGTAGCTTACTAGCTTATTTACTAAGCAGTTCACTAAGCTTTATTTACAACTTTAAATTAGTTTCCTATGAAAATTGTATTTGGCTGCGTGCAAAAATATCTTACAAAATTTTATACATTTTTTTTTAATTTATATACATAGGATGGCATGGAAATTTGGAGAAACAAAATAGGGGATTGGCAATGGCTTTAACGGCTCCGGTGGTGGAAGGTGGAAGGTGGCATGACAAGATAAAGTGGATGATCTTCAAATATACAAAATAAATTCATCTACTTAATTTTATGCAATTAATAAATATGTAAAATGAATAATTATATGTTGTTACCTAATAATTGAGCTCTTTTAAATCTCGCCCTTAACGCTGAACGTTTGTACCTTTTTAAGCCATTGAAGTTTTAAGCTTTTCTTTTATGTACCTTTTCTCTTTATTTTATTAATTGATAATATAAAACTATTATCTTCTAATTAGCATTGTACCATTTTAAATACGGCGTCAGTCAAGCGTAAACCCAACGTCTATATCATAAATAAAAGAAGGCAAGTGGGTTGGTCCCAGCATACCAAACGCAACGTGTATTAGGCGATCACATATGGGCTAAATGGCTGTTCAAGGTCTAAGGTCTTAACCCAATTAAGACTTCGTTGGGTCGACTCTACGCTACGCTATGCGTCTATGCCCTACGAAAGTTACAGTATAATAATAATTATAAATACGGTAAAAGATATAAGCCCCTTGAAACTTTTACAAATAGAACCAGTACGCCCCTCCTTTTTAGAAACGGACATGTATACTCGCAATGGAAAAAGTTTTGGATGCTTTCTTATTATTTGTTTGTTTCAACTAGGTAGTGAATGGTCAAGGAAAAAATGTTTCAAGAAAATGAAAAACATTCTCGCAACAATAATATGTTAGGCATCTGCTAAGTTATGTTGCAATTGACCGAAAACTAATCTTCCATTATCCTTTAATTGTTTGACAAGTGACCATCATGTCATACAAAAAGATTGATTTTAGATTAATATAAGTTATAAATTATGTAACTTAACAAGACTCAAATATATTACATTTATCCCTTTTTTAATGTATAATGGTAAATCAAATAAATTAATATTAAACTATTATTCTAACCTAGTATTTTTTTTAGCAGATTTATACCTAAAATTATTTCAAATAATTTGGTATAAATCACATCACGGTTAAGAACAAAATAAAAGTGAATCAATTGATATAATTAATATTCACTCAAAGATATAATTTTTTTTATCAAAAAGATCGACGGTCTTTTTAATTAAAGTTTCTTGAAACCATTCGAGAAAATGTACGTTTCTTTATCATAAATCTACTGTTATTTATTATTTCAAATCTACTGTCTCACCTCTAACATCAATACTAATCTATAATGATGCAATTTGATATTTGGACTGCTTTTTCTTTTTTCTTTTTTAACATCAAGGTGACTTGAATAGTTGAACTAGGGATATCAATGGGGTGAGGTAAAGGTGGGGAGGCCCACCCCATTTCATACCACATTGAAAATTTCATCTTTATTCTTCACCCCATTCCTCAATAAATTTAGTGGGGTGGGGATAGGGATGGGGAATCCCCTTGTAAGGAATGACTTTCTCATCCCCACATCCTTCCCTACATTTACTTGTTTTATAGTAGGTATAGATACATGATTTCAGTAAATTAAAAATTAAACACTTAAATAAAATCATTATCATATTATAAAGTATTCAAGTTATTTTAAAATATCTCTAAAATTTTGAAGCAATATCTTAAAAATGATATGAAAACTAAAAAATGATTCAAGAGAGAAGCACCTTAAAAGAGAAAGAAAATATAATAATATTTTAGCGTTGAATAAGAACTATATTAGAGGGTTTTCTTTTAGTTATAATCCATTTATATTAGGTAAAAATTAAAAATATTATTAAATAAAAATTAAAAAATATTTGTATATGATGGGGATTGGGGTAGGGGTAGAGTGGGAAGTACAAAATCAAACCCTACCCCATTAAGAACTTAGGGATTATTGTTTCTTCATTCCCCAAAAATTGTTTAAAATTCATACCATTTGGGATAGAGCCCCATGGAGAATTTTACCATTACTAGGATGAACCCACTTAGGGATGGCAAAAGCCGAGCCTAAGTCCAGGTCTGCCCTTCCAGATTCCAGACTCGAACACCAAAATGTTGTTCCGGATCCGAATTTAAACACGGATTTATTGCCTGCGTGTCCGGTACGGGTTCAACCTAGAAAAATTCAAGTTTCCAGATTGCGAGTTTTAAACCCGGATCACTTAATCAACTAAAAAAATTAAAGAAACCGAATACGAATACAACTACAAATCCCAATTCTAAAAAGCATTCACAAATACACAAATACAAATCTTAATTCTAATATCAATAATTCAAAGCAATAAAACATTCACAAACAAAAATCCATAACATAGATCTACAATCCAAACAGACGAGTCACAGATTCAATATTTAAGAACTTTAAGGATCCGCATTCGGCGAAGCAATGAATGGAGGTTGATGATGATGATGATGAACATAGCGCCACAGCCGCGATTGCAATCGCAAAGGCAGACAAACGTCAACCAAAACCCATGAAATAGATAGACAAGCGACGGTCGGTGATGATGATGAACATAAAGCACAGTGAATGTGGCGAAGCGATAACGAGTGACGACAAGGATTTGATGAAAAGAAGAGTTGAAGAGACAGGGAAAGACTACTTTGCTTTGACTAGGGCATCTTTGAAAGTGTAAAGATTAAGAAGATTAAGATGAAAGAGAAAGAGTTGAAGAGAGATGAAAAGAATGGCTTTGGTTTGGACTTTGGTGGCTACGGCTGTAGAAGTGTGAATTAGGGCATGGCTAACTTTTCTTTTCTATTTATATTACAAAAATAGTTAAAAAATCATATTAAGATAAATATATCCGGGTTCGGGTTTTAGATTTTTGGGTTTATCCAAACTCGGAACCAGACCGGATACATGCGGGTTGATAAAATTAATTCCGGATACTGAATTTATTTTATTTCGGTGCGGGTTGAACCCGGTCCACATTTTCCGGGTTTATCCGGGTTCGAGACAAGTTCGGGTTAAATTGCCATCCCTAAACCCACTTCATGTGGGAAACTTGGTTATGTCACTATGTGAGTGCATGATTGAGATTCGTCGTTGCTTTAATATAATTTCCAAGTTGGATTATTCAAGTCTGTCGGCCACTGACTTGTAAATCGACTAACCCTATCTTCACTTCAATCATTTAACATGTATAAATTAATTTCCACATACGCACATGGCTCTCAAGTTTCATAATTAATAAACACTTACGCAATTTATCATATTCTTCTGAATAGTATTTGCTAGTGTAGCAGCTTTCTGATCAACTTAAGCCCATTTGGTATTGAAGTTGAATAATTCTACCTTAAAAATTACAGCACTAAAATGTTTGGTAAATATTAGTTATTATAGCTTGGAGGTTAAGTTGATTCGATCAAGCACTTTTATCATGAAAAACTTATAATACCTTTATTTTGTCAAAATTATTATTTAAAAGTTATGTTTATTACATACTATTAACTTTTTTTTTATAGTTATAGTTTTTTTTTAGAGTAACTGCAGCTTAAAAGTTACGGTACTTCAATATCAAATAGAACCTTATTTGAATTAATGACATAATTTTTTTTAATAAGTTTTATATTTTTTAGTTCTAAAATCATGTCTTTGATAAAATTCCAGATGAGTTCTCATCCTTCCCACAAATAACAGCTATCGAGGTTCTTATGCTAAATTATCATTAGCAAAACCAATTGAAAAATAAGAATTTATAGTCCTTGTTAGGGAAGGCAATGGGTACTACCCGCAATGAGCTTATCATTACCGAACTGACACCCGCAAAATTTTAAATTACCAAACCTATGCACAACCTGCTATGGGATTTTACCTCTTTTTCAAAAAAATTCACCTGCTATGTGTTTTAACAATTACCAAACCCACTCCTAACCTGTAATGGGTTTTGCCCATAACCTATAGCAGTGGTAGTAGCAACAGATTTATTTTAAATCAATGGATTTTATCTGTAACCCTTCGTAGCGACAAATTTCTTTCAAATCATAACACCACATCTTGAATCATAATACTACATTCAAAAAATTAGATTTATCTAAATATTTCTAAAAAAATATACTTTTATTATTGCCTAAAATATACAATTAACTCTTAACTAAAAGTTATGCTTATGCTTGAACTTTTGATTAGATTAATACCTAAGTTTAGGTTGATTTTTAAGAGAAACTAATAAATCTAAGACAGACTAACTTCAACTAGTATGGTTGTTTTTTCATTGGTAGCTACATACATACATATATTTAAAAATGGGTTATTATCATTTTACTACTTCAGGAATTGCTAAATATCAAATGACTACAACAATTATTGTCTCCAGTCATTTTACTATTATATCTTTATAAAAATATCATTTTACTATTTTTCCGTTACAACTGTTAGTTGACTGTTAGTTGATTAACAAAATACTAAATTTATCCTTCATAATTTAAAAAAATATAATAAAATAAATTTGTAATTCATATATCATAATTCTGGCAAAAAAAATTATGTTAGTATTTTATATCTATTTTAATAAATATATTACAAATTTATTTTGTAAATAAGTTTCAAATTTTTTTTTTAATCATGAAGGGTGAAATTGGTATTTTGTTAGTCAACTAACTGATCAACTAACGGTCAACTAACAGTTGTAACAGAAAAGTAGTAAAATGATATTTTTATAAAGATATAGTAGTAAAATGATAGGAGATAATACTTGTTGTACTCATTTGATATTTGACAATTCCTAAAGTAGTAAAATGATAATAACCCTTTAAAAATTATATGCATACATACTGTGAAGAAGACGACGTAAATAAAGCTAGCTACATCAGTTATGTATGTTTATAAATAATAAGATTAGGTTAGGTCTTGAGCAACAAATGGTTGTGAATAAATAGTGATTTTTTGAGGGGCTGGTTTTTATATATTGTTGCCATTCTAGGGTGGGCAAAAATGCTCATGTCGGCCCAGCCCTCACACATGAGAGCCTGGACAAGGGCTCAAGAAAAATGCCATGGGCCCTACTATTTTTTTAAATAAATTTATAAATTATAATAACATAATTAAAGTTAAAAAAATAACATAAAAAAATTTAAATTCTTAATTTATAAGTCAATGATGGTTCAAAAAAGTTAAAATTATAATACTAAACTCTCTCTTATACATTAATTAATTGAGAAAATTCTTGAATTAGAAAATTCAGAATTAAAAAAAATATTTCTAAGCTTTTATTTGCTTTATTTATTGTTTTAATTTAAAATATTTATTTTCTTTAATTTATTTATAATTATAACAACTTAATGATTATTAAATCATTTTAAATTTATAATAATTTAAAAAAATTAAAAAATAAATACAAGCCCAAGCCGGCCCCCATACTTATCTTAAAGTGGGCAGCTTTTTCCTTTTTCCATCCCTACTTCCACCCTACCAAAGAGACGGAAGGGTATGCAAACCAAAAATCGTTTTTATCTCTTCTAACATATAAAGCCACAACCACGTACAATTACATAAAAATTAGTTGGCCAAAATGGTTTCTGTTCAATAATGAAGATGATTATTGTTTTTTCAATAGAAAGATAATTATTTCTTTACTTCTTTTGAGAATTAGTAAAGTTATCAATAAAAATTAGTTGGCCAAAATGGTTTCTGTTCAATCATGAAGATGATTATTGTTTTTTCAATAGAAAGATAATTCTTTTTTTACTTCTTTTGAGAATTAGTAAAGTTATCAAGAATAGTATTCTTGTGGCTTTTTAAATTTGACTTATTACTCATCTTATAATCTAAATCTTGAGTGTGGTATCAATATTATTCTTTTATACATCTATTTTGTGTTTAGTTAAAAACTTTAAGTCAAAGATTGTTTCTCTCATTTATGTTTCTCTTAAACATTAAGTCAAGGTTTTGTTAAAAACTTAAAAATTTATTTAAAGTTTTTATGCACTTAAAACTTCGAATTGAGTGTGAATCCCAAAGTTTCATTGTGAGGTTCGCATTGAAATGTACCAACACTGACAAGGTTTTTGTGTTTATTATTACTCTTAAAATATCATTAATTATTGGTGTTGTTGCCGTAAATTTTCTGTCACTTGCCGAGGAATGTTGAAATGAAGGAAAAATGAGAAGCAAGTTTTATATTCCATCAACTAGCGTTTTTTTTTTTTGGTTGGGGGTGGGGGTGTTATTAAATTGTGCGTCACTCTTGACATTGGATGTTGAAAAACGAAAGCAAAATGACAAGCAAGTAATTAAATCTACCGTAGCTAGATTTTTTGTGTTTATTAATACTCTTAAAATATCATTAATTGTTGCTGTTGTTGCCGTAAATTTTCTGTCACTTGCTGAGGAATGTTGAAATGCAGGAAAAATGACGAGCAAGTTTTATATTCCATCAACCAGCGCTTTCTTTTTTGGGGGGGCGTTATTAAATTGTGCGCAATCTTGACATTGGATGTTGAAAAGCAAAAGCAAAATGACAAGCAAGTGATTAAATCTACCGCAGCTAGGTTTTTTGTGTTTATTATTACTATTAACATATTATTATTGCTGCATTTGTTGTTATCTTAAATTATCTTTTTTTTTAAAGAATCTTAAATTATCTATCACTTGCTAAATATGGTTGAAAATAAAAACCAATGACAGCAAATATTCCAACAGCTGGCAGTTTAATTTAGAAAAATCTAAGGCTGACAGATATTTTGTCCTCAAAATAATTTAAAATATCAATTTGTAGCACGTACTTTTAAAGATGTTAGAAATAGAAGTTTTAAGAATTTTAATAAGAAAATTAAATTTTAAATAATGAGTGTGTTATATGAATATTTAAAGTTAAATTAGTATATAAATAAATTATGTTTTATCGTAATTTTATAATAAATTATTTTATTAAAAAATATATTTAAATAATTTTTAGAGTATAATTAGACTAAATAGCCTCCCCCAATAAAATTCCCCAATAAAATATATAGAGCGAGCGCTTAATGGATATGGCTGCTCTAGTGGGACCAACCCCGACCAATCAACAGTCAGTACCCCTCTACTAATTATATAAAGGCTGAAGGCCAGTGCAGTATTTCATCAGTGCTTATTCTTTCTGTTGGTAGTCGGTTACTGAAAATCATTAGGTTTATAAAAATGTCTCAAAATGGTAATAAGGTGGAAACTGTAGTAGAAGTGAAGGCTCCTGCTGCCAAGTTTCATCAAGTGTTCAGCTGCAAGCCACATATCATGGCCAGTATGAGACCCCAAAGTATTCAGGGCTGCGATTTACTCGAGGGGGAATGGGGGAAGCCTGGCTGTATCATCTGCTGGAGATACTCTCATGGTGAGAATTAATGTTCACATCATGTCACATATTCAACCGCTAGCTATATATGCTCTTCTAACCATCCAATATGATTACGTAAAAACGAAGAATCATGCAATAATGAAAATAAAAATAATATATAATTTAAAATGATTAATATTTGTTGTTTCCAAACTAGGCAATCAATGTAAATTAGATTGATTGTCAATCAATATACTCAGTCTCTTATAAATATATCGATTATTAGGGTTAATTTATGCTAATTATTTATCTTGTTTTTCATGTTTAATTAGTATATCATTAAGTCTTTTCTGCTTTTGTTATTGATTTATAATCAGGTCCGAATGAGTGGAGAAAAGTTCCACCTCCCTAATTGTTTACTGCTTTGTTTGTTTAATGAAATTCATATTTCCTTCAAAAAAAAATTAAAATATTCTTGACAATTTATATAGGTCCAACCAAAGGCCGAGTGATTGAGCTGCTACCCTCACACTTGTGAGGGCAGCGGTTCAAGTTCCCACAAAAGTATTGTGGGGGCTAAAATCTCCTTTCTAATTATGTAAATAATTGTGTGAAGACAGTCTTTTTCCTTCAGAAATGAAAGTGAAGTGGATATTTTTCGAATATTTGAGAGAGTAAAAATCTGGACTCTTGTCCCAATAAATGTCTGATTGTAAATATATCAGTAAATATTCTCATGTAATATGAGCTGTAATCCTAGGCATTTGTCCCTTGTAATAAAAAAAAAACCCAAGGTTGCTCAATACGTACAATGATGTGATAGGGAAGCCCAATATAGTTGAAAAATGATTTATTGTTCTCGTGGATTGAAACACAGATGGGAGCCCTCAAATTGCAAAGGAGATAATGGAAGTGATAGACAATGAAAACTACATAACCAATTACAAAGTGATTGAAGGAAACCTGTTGGAGTTGTACAAGAACTTCTGTTCGACTATTAAAGTGACTCCAAAAGAAAACGATGATGGCAGTTTGGTGCACTGGATTTTTGAATACGAGAAGCTGAATGAAGATGTTCCAGATCCCACTGACAGACTTCAAATGGTAATTGGTTTTGCCAAAGATATTGATGCCCATCTCCTTTCTCAGCAGCCATAAGCCCAGAGATAATAATCATCAACTCCTCTTTTTAGTTCTTGTTCTAATAAATTGTTGTGGCTTTTGTCTTGGATGTGCGCGTATTTTAATTAATTTGTAAGAAATTAAGTTCAGAAAATGATGGTAAAAGCTTTTTTTTTTTTTCCCCTCTTTTCATTAAGTTTATTAAGTGTGTTTGTAAATTTGTTAAAACCGTCGGAATAAAATTACGTCAAATGTTTTGATTTATCACTGAATTTAAATGCTTGAAGTTTTTCTTTTTGGATGATAAACCATAATACTTTATCTTAATAAAATATTATTTTTTTCACCAGTGTTATTTATAAGAACAAATTTATAGTAATAATGTTTTTCATTACTCATCATGTTAATGTCATGTTGCTTGAGATATCTGTATGTAGTTTCAAAATTTATTTGTGAATTCCAAATTAAGGTTGGAGTTATTTGTACTTTAAAATTTATTTTGAATATGGTAATTTTAATAAAAAAATAATTACGAAATATAATCTTCTAATAAGGACAATTTAATTTAAGTTAATGTAATATTATTACTCTTCTCACCGTTCAATCCAATTATCCTGTCATAAACCTAAAATTTCTTCAAGATTAAATCTAGTTAATTATTGAAAACAGAAGATACGTAAGATTTAACAAATATTTTATAACCGGCCAACTTAAAGACTTGAAAAAAACCGACAGCAACAAGGGAAAAAAGAAAAGAAAAATAGAATTTAGTAGCATCCTACCATTGATTGAACGTTTCAATTAAAAATATAAATTAGGCTCTACTGAAGGTAACTCTAGAATGAGGACAAGTCTAATAAAGATTATTTCATTTTTCTTTTTTAGACATTTGGTATCATCATTTAATCACAAATTCAATTGTTTTTTGTTTTTTTATTACATGAGAAGATTATTATTCAGGTTACAACTAATATCAGAGAAATGTCAACTTCACTCACATTTTAAAAGAGAAAAAACTGTCTTCATTTAAATTTAAAGAAAGAATTGAAACCTCACAATGTTATTATGGGCGTCCGTCCCACTACTCTTACAATTGTGAGGGAGTGGCTTTAGCCACTTGGCCAAAAACTAAGTAATTGTTATTTTTATTCAGTTTACAAACGACAACGCTACCATTTTTATGGGTTTTCAGAGTTTAAGCATAAGGCCTAGGCCACTGAGAATCCATGATAAAACATAAAAGTAAAGCATAGATGGACTAACAGAAAAATTGACTTGCTGCATTGTTAAAACTTGAAGATTAAAACCCAACCAATCTTAGTTCACAATATCATTTGAATGTTGATCATTAAGACGCCAAGACAGTTATTCTTCAGCTCAACTTAATTCCCGTTAATTAATAACAAAACACTTTCATCTAAATCGAAATATGTGCTTAAAGTCCAGCCAAAAGAAATTCAAATTATCAGATCAGCCATGCTCTTTCAGCTTCTAATCTGATTTAATTTCCTCTTTTCATCCTCCCATTATTTATTTTCATCCTCATTACACAAAATACAAAAACGAACAAATCACGGTTCTTGAGTAGTACCGACAACATTGTCACAATTAGATTTTTAGAAATGCAAATGAGAAGAAGATTTCCACTGTTTTTATTGAATTTAATTTTTTAGTACAATTACAATAATGGCTATGCTTAGCATTTATAGACGTAGCTGACTAGCTTATTCGCTAAGCACATCACTAAGCTTTATTTACAGCTTTACCTGCATAACAGAATAACAAATTCCAGATATAATAACTTCAAAACAATAAACCATTTACTAATTAGCTAGCAAACTCATCACACAGCAGCAGGGGATTCTCTGCATAGCAGTTTTGCCAACTGGGATATTCCAGCTCAGTTAGTTTTTAACGTGTAGCTGCCAATGCAATTCCCATGTGTGCAGCTGACTTCGTTGCCAAATGGATTCCAGCTGGCACTCCAGTGTGGCTTGATTCAAGTTCAGCTTCGTCAGTGATTTCAACAGAGATATCCGTACACTTATCTGGTAATTTAGGCCGGGCCCAGGATTTATTCAGGAAAAGATATATATTGTTGCAGATGAAGATGGTGGTAGATTTGGAGGAGGTTCAAGGTGGTGCCGGCAACTGATATGCTTATTAAGTTGATGGTCATGTTCGGTTCAATTGAATAAAGTAGCAGTTGAATAAGTCCAAGTTAGTTGAGATATTATCAACTTAATATGTAGTTCCTGATTTGTTGGGATTATTTGTTTATGTTTCTGTTTTGTTCAACTTGTATAAATAAGTCATGGTTGATTAATAAAAGGGGAATCATTTTTAATCAAAGAAATACTTACATTTCACCTGGGAGGGATTGGCTTCCTCGAACTAGCCAACTCTTAACGTTTTCCAATTGCAGGAGCAAGATAGGAAGAGACAAGCAGAATAAAAATAGCTTGCCTGTACCAAAGTGGTATCAGAGCTTGGCTATGGATCAAAGAGTGGAGCAGATTGAAAAAGGTATTGAGTCACTAACCACTAACCAAAATGAAATCCTCAACCAAATTAGCTTAATGTTTGAAAGGCTGAATGCACGGATAGATCAAATATCAAGTCAAGCAGCTAACGATAAGGTAGAAGATTCTTCGATTCCTCAGCGAGTCCAAAGAGGACATAGCAACGGCAACGACAACACGCCTCAAGCTAGTTCCAGCCACTACTATGCACCAAAACCAGTAAAATTGGACTTTCCAAGATTTGATGGTGGGGCGGATCCAACAAGCTGGCTATGCAGGGCTGAACAGTTCTTCGAAATCCATGAAACTCCTGCTGCCGATCGAGTATCTTTAGCTTCTTTTCACTTGGAGGGCGATGCACAACTATGGTACCAACTGCTGAAACAGGAGGCAGTTTACATATCTTGGAATGAATTTAAAGAAGGGATTCACTCAAGGTATGGTCCTAACAAATTTCTTGATTTTTTTGGAGAGCTAACCAAACTGCAGCAAACGGGAAGTGTAGAGGAATATCAAGGTAAATTTGAGAAACTCTTAGCTAAAGTCGGGCATCTACCTCAAGCACGCCAAGTGAGCTGTTTTATTAGCGGTCTCATGCGAATCAATTGCACCGATGTACAAGCCAATCGACCAGACAACTTGACTTCGGCTATCGGGTTGGCTCGGTTATATGAAGCAAGAGAAACCTCTAGACGCAAATCCTCCATTGCTGCAAAAGGGGGTTTTCAATCTCGTAGTGTGGCACCCGCAAGCTTGCCTCGAGTGCCAATGAAAAAGATGACAATTGAAGAGTTGAACGAGCGGAAAAAGAAAGGCTTATGCTTCAAATGCAATGAAAAATTCAGCCCCGCCATCATTTGTAAAAAGTTGTTCCTAATTCAAGCAAGCTTTGAAGATAGTGATGAAGATGTCGAGATGGAGATTGAGGGAGATGAGGCTGTTGAACGATCTGAGACAAAGACCTGAAATTTCTTTCCATGCCATGGTTGGAACTCAAACTCCGAAACGATGCGAGTTATGGGAAGGCTGGTGCAAAAGGTGGTGACAGTACTTATTGACTCCGGAAGCACCCACAATTTTGTCCGACAAGAGCTAGCTAAAGGGTGGGGCTGCAACCAATTCCAATCAAGCAACTAAATGTAATGGTGGCATCTGGTGAAAGATTGAGCAGCCCAGGTACATGTCCGCAAACTCCAATTAAATTACAAGGAGTTCCATTAATTGTGGATTTTTATGTGTTACCCCTTGAAGGCTATGATGTTGTTTTAGGCACTCAATGGTTAAGTACATTGGGTCCTATTGAATGGGATTTCTCTAAGCTGCTAATGAAGTTCAAGGTAGGTGGGAAAGATGTGGTGTTGCAGGGTCTATCTACTCCACAAAATAAATTGGTGGGTCACCTTCAATGTCAACAAGCAATGAGGAAAAAGAAAGAGGGTTTTTTACTACAGCTAAATGTTTCCAACACTCAAAATGAAACCCTTCCAGTGCCGAAACAAGTGCAACAAATTTTAAGCACTTACAGAGATGTATTTTCAGAACCTAAAGACCTTCCTCCAAGGCGTGCCCATGACCACAAGATACCACTGCAACCTAACCAAGGACCAGTATCAGTAAAGCCGTATCGTTACCCTTATTTTCAGAAAGCAGAAATAGAGAAAATGGTGGCCGAGATGTTGAGATCAGGTGTCATTCAATCAAGTAACAGTCCTTACTCTTCCCCAGTTATCTTAGTGAAGAAACAAGATGGGTCTTGGCGTTTTTGTGTTGATTATAGGGCCTTGAATCGAGTTACTATCAAAGATAAATTTCTGATTCCGAATTGAAGAACTCTTGGATGAATTACATGGTGCAAAATTTTTCTCAAAGCTAGATCTTCGATCCGGATATCATCAAATCCGAGTTCATCCTGACGACATTGAAAAGACTGCATTTAGAACTCACGAGGGCCACTACGAGTTCTTGGTAATGCCGTTCGGTCTCACAAATGCTCCATCAACATTTCAGTCCCTCATGAATGAGGTATTTAAAGCTCACTTAAGAAAATTTATTTTAGTCTTTTTTGATGATATCTTAGTATACAGCAACTCATGGGCTGATCATGTAGAGCATTTAAAGATTGTATTTTCTATTCTAAGATCTCATCGTTTGTATGTAAAGATGGAAAAGTGTAGCTTTGGCCAAGAACAAATCAAGTACCTCGGCCATGTAATATCAAATGCAGGTGTGGCTGTTGATTTTGAGAAGATAGAAGCAATGTTGAGTTGGCCCAAACCTCAAACACTTAAAGCTCTTCGCGGATTTCTAGGATTAACTGGCTATTACCGTAAGTTTATACAAAATTACGGAAAGATAGCTGGACCACTAACAAGGCTGTTGAAGAAAAATTCATTCCAATGGGATCTGCCAGCTGAAGAAGCATTTGAGAGGCTAAAGAAAGCTATGACACAAGCACCAAGTGTTGGCGCTGCAGATTTCACGAAGAAATTCATTGTTGAATGCGATGCTTCTGGATCCGGAATAGGAGCTGTGTTGCTACAGGAAAGACCCGTAGCCTTTTATAGTTTGGCACTCCAAGGAAAAAATTTATTGTTGTCCACTTATGAAAAAGAAATACTAGCACTTGTCTTGGCGGTACAAAAATGGCGGCCTTATTTGCTTGGTAGGCAGTTTATAGTTCGCACTGACCATCAGAGCCTTAAGCATCTCTGCTCTCAGCAGATTACCACCCGAGCGCAGCAAACATGGCTTTATAAATTAATGGGATTTGATTTTATAGTTGAGTACAAACGCGGACAAGAAAATACAGTAGCTGACGCACTTTCCAGAAGAAACGAGAAGGAGGAAGTTTCAGGGGAAAATCATGCTATCTCTAAACTGCTACCTAATTAGGTTGAAGCTGTCAAAGAAGAAATACAATCTAAAATTTCTCTTCGGGAACTATTGCAGAGGGTCAAGGATAGTGAGGCTATAGGTCCATGGAAATTGCAGGATGGGGTCTTATTTTTTAAGGGAAAAATTTATTTAGAAGAAGATTCAGCTCTCATTCCTGACATCATGGAGCAATTTCACAGCAGCACACATGAAGGTTTTCTGAAGACTTTCCACCGGATTCGTGCAAATTTCTATTGGAAGGGAATGCGGAATAGAATCAAAGCCTTCATCAGAGATTGCGATGTTTGTCAGCAAAATAAGGTTGAGCAAATGATGCCTGCGGGACTTCTACAACCACTCCCAATACCAGCCCAAATATGGGAGGATATAGCCATGGACTTCATTGAGGGGCTGCCACTTTCTCATGGTAAATCTACTGTATTAGTTGTTGTGGATCGGTTGTCAAAATATGCACATTTTATCGCCATCTCTCATCCCTATACTGCTGTGGGTATTGCCCGTATTTTCTTCGATCAAGTATTTCGGTTGCATGGTATGCCTCGCTCTATAGTATGTGATAGGGATCCAATTTTTACTTGTGCATTTTGGAGGGAACTATTCCAGCTTCAAGGCACCTCTTTCAACTACAGTTCTGCCTATCATCCTCAAACAGATGGGCAGAGTGAAGTGGTGAATCGGACGCTTGAGATGTATTTAAGATGTTTTTCGGGCTCACGACCACAGAATTGGATAAAATGGCTGACATGGGCAGAATTTTGTTACAATACTAGCTATCATTCATCAATCCGGAAAACACCGTTTGAAGTGGTCTATGGAAGAGCTCCTCCATCACTATTGGCTTATGTTCTAGGGACAGCTAAAGTCGCATCTGTTGAACAGGAGTTGATGGAAAGGGATGCAGTTATCAAGGAAGTCAAGGAGAGGATTAAAGAAGCTCAGGCTAGGATGAAACGCATTTATGACTCGAAGCACAAGGAGAGGGAATTTTCCGTGGGAGATATGGTGTATCTGAAGCTGCAGCCTTATAGACAACTCTCAGTATCAATGAGGAAAAATTTCAAATTAGCTCCTAAGTATTATGGCCCTTATAAAGTTCTGCAATTGGATCGAGCAAAGAGCCTACAAGCTGGAGTTGCCTTTGGGTTCTCGCATTCACCCTGTTTTCCATGTTTCACTCCTTAAGAAGAAGATTGGGGAGGATATAAAGGTGCAGCAACCATTACCTAAAATGATACTTAAGGAAGAGAAAATTATGCCTATGCCGCAAGCAATACTTGATCGACGAATCCGAAAGAAGAAGCAAGAGGTTCTGGTCCACTGGCAAGGAATGTCTCCAGCTGATGCAACTTGGGAAGATCGAAATTTTATCAAGGAACAGTTTCCAGACATCACCTTTGAGGACAAAGGAGAATTTTAAGGGGGAGAGAGTTGATATGCTTATTAAGTTGATGGTCATGTTCGGTTCAATTGAATAAAGTAGCAGTTGAATAAGTCCAAGTTAGTTGAGATATTATCAACTTAATATCTAGTTCCTGATTTGTTGGGATTATTTGTTTATGTTTCTGTTTTGTTCAGCTTGTATAAATAAGTCATGGTTGATTAATAAAAGGGGAATCATTTTTAATCAAAGAAATACTTACATTTCACCTGGGAGGGATTGGCTTCCTCGAACTAGCCAACTCTTAACGTTTTCCAATTGCAGGAGCAAGATAGGAAGAGACAAGCAGAATAAAAATAGCTTGCCTGTACCAGCAACGGAGGACGGTTTTCGAGCTGGAGTGTATATGTTGCATTTTTAACATAGGATGAAAGGTGGCTGGCCGGTGTGAATTGAGGAGAGGTGTAGATGATATTAATCAATGGATGATTATGTTCCGGGCGATGCAGTTTTCATGGAAAAGATGTTATCCGCATCACTAGAGTTATATATATAAACCACTATATGTTTCAGGCTCTCCAAACACTCCACTCTACAGAAAACACCACAGACTTGATTGTTAGCAATAGTTATGGCGTTTTTTAAGCAATAATTTCACGACATTGCGGTTTATCAAGTCGGCCATTTCATGATAGGCATCAATGGTTAAATCTTCATCATCTCAAAACACACGAGAAAGGATATCATAAGATAATAATAATTCAATAATTAATTCTCCATATGTCAATTAGATAGAGTTTAAATTTCCGGTAGTGATCATGGGTACTTTGATTCATGGTGTGTCTAACTCTCCCTTTAATTTCGAGTTTAAATTTCCGCGATTGAAAGCATTCAATTGTGCAAGTCTGCTTTTGTGACTGAGTAACAAGGAGATCACCTCCTGCAGGGTAAGGTGCTCAGTCCTAGCAGTTATATTAACAACTACGGATCATATTCAGCTCCAGGAGCTATAAGAATATAGCAGCTGCAAGATTTTTCATGGTGGATACGAAATCACTCATTGACATATTGTTCTTTTTTTTTTGTTTGCAGTTTCATCTTCAGTTGCAAAGCTCTTGCTTTTGAGTGTGAAGCAAAAGTTTTCTCTAAAGCATCCCATACTTCAAAAGAATTCTTACAATGAACAATTGTGCTCAATGCGGGTTCAGCCATTGATGACAGTCACCAGCTAAGCAGTATCTGGTCTTGTCGAACCCACTGAACATAGTCAGGATTCTCACCTGTTTCATAATTCTCCTCATCGCCTATTGGTAGGTGTAACTTGAGCTCTAGAGGTTAGAGTCTCCCAAGTTGTTTCCTCGGATGGTTGGTAAAACTTAGACTTCCATAGCATAAAGTTATTCCTATTTAACTTAAAAGGAACAGTGAAGTTGAAGTTTGTTTGGTGAGGTTTAACTTGATCAGTTTGTGCTATTGGATCAATAAGAGGTAATCCGCTCTAATACTAAAACAGAAAAATAAAACATCAGCTGCAGGATTGAAACTTTTTGATGAAGAATTTTCTGGTGGAAAACAAAATATAAATCAAGCTTCTACCTGCATGGTATTTTCTAAGGAGAAGGGGAAACATGGATGGTACTTTGATAGTGGTGTGACACATCATGTTACTAACAATATGAGTGACTTGAACATCAAGATAGAATTTAAGGGAGGTGAGAAGCTCATGATAGGTGATGACAGATTGACAGTTCTTTATCTATTACTCACCTTGGAAATATTTATTTTTTAGTACACAATAAAACTGTCTCACATAAAATGTGGTAGCTGCTGGCACATTTTTAAGCAGATGATCTTATTTCTTATATTCTTGCAGGTCTTGGAGCTGAATATGGTCCCGTAGCTGTCAATGTAACTCCTAGGACTAACCACCTTACCTTGCAGGAGGTGTTCTCCTTGTTACTCAATCATGAAAGCAGACTTGAACAATTGAATGCTATCAACTTTGTTCCTGAACCAGAGACCAATGCTATTCATGCCAACTTTGCTCAAACTAATAATAAGCGATAAGGAGGTAGAAACTTTCTTTTCGATGAACACTCGTGGTGTTGGTCGTGGCAAAGGATGTGATCTCACAACGATAATCTGTGTATAAAACTTAATCAAAGATTTTACTTTACCATATATTATTGTGTACATAATTGTACTTTACATTTTATATAATATATATATATATAAAGCATCCTTATTATTGCATATTGATATAATTTGGATCTATCCTAATTCTAATTTGTTTTAAGAAAAGAAAAGAGAGAGAATTTGTCAGTGGACATGATTGAATAGCTTTCCAGCAGTTTTTTCTTTTTCTTTTTTCCTTTTTTCAGCCATGTGAGTTCAAATCCTTGGAGATAGGGATTAAAAAAAATTAATTTAGACTTTATCAATTCTCAATCTTCTACTATAAATAAATAAAAGAAAAGAACATAAAATGAAATGAAATAACAATTCAATAATAATATGTTTTCCTAATTATTGATATGTTTACAAAAGATTTAGATAAAGGTAAGAAGCTTTACCCATTAAACACCATTCTCATTTCCTGTTATTAATTGAGCCGGGTAGTTGCAGGCACAAATTAAATGCATTCATGACTAGTCAAGATATGCCTAAGGGGCCAATTCTAGGGTGTGTTTGGGGCAGCTGTGTTGTTCCCACCCTATTTTTTTGGGGAATATTCCCTGAAAAATAGGGTGGGAAGTCACAGCACAGTTGTCCCAAATAGATGTCTAATCCGGAAAAAGATTTTATGAAACTTCTCATATCCGCAAGGAGAAGGGTATACGGCAACTAATTGTATCAGCTTTTTAAATAAGTTTTTTGAACTTAAACTTTTCAAAGATGTTTTTTTGAAGACAACTTTGCATATAAATAAATGCATAATTCTTTTAAAATGTACTCATTTTTCTTAATGAAAAATGAAATTACAAAAACATTCCAGTTAATTTTTTTTTGGATTACTTAAAGAATTGTGATATCATGTCTTTGTTACTGATAGAGCGATACTGCATCATAAAAATGATTGACCAATTAGTAAAAAGAAATTCTGAATGGACTTTTTAAAGATGTTTCATCCCCGCACAACATTTTGCGTAGTCACACCAACTTTGTATACGTATCTGTGTATCGTTACTCGGTGTGGTCATTAACTTGTTCCAAAAGATGATAGAATTTGTAATGTAGAATTCATATTACATTATCCAAGATTATCTTTTCAATTAATATCCGATATACCATGACTTAAAAAAATTTCTTAAGCCCATCTTTTGAAGTTCAGGATGGCTGCAAGATCATTAGCTCCTTCTCTCTTTGTATTTGAAAAATACTCATCTATCACCCTCAAAAACAACTCTTTTTTTTCACTATTTTACGCCTGAAAAAGCAGATTCCAAATAATAATAATAATAATAATAATAATAATAATAATAATAATAATAATAATAATAAAAGTGTGACTATTGGCACCCCTCTGAATACTCTTAACACCTCCTTTAGTTATTTTCCAATTTTAACCTTTATTAAAATTACATAATAAGATAATTTTTAATTAAACCCCACTTAAAATCAAATAATTGTATTTGTTTTCTTTTTGTTTTTATTTTATTTAACATTTCCGAGTTTACTCCAACTGCAAACTAATTTATGAATTATGATCTACATACTATAAATTTAAGTAATGCTACAAGTGACTGTAAATATTAAAATATCAATAGAAAAATGAAAAATAACTTGATTAAGAGACAAAATAAATGGTACTTGAAATTGAAATTCAGCATTTTAAAAATTAGGAAAATTATCATTTGTATATCTTAAATTTGCGTTTTTATCAAAAATATTACAATAATTTAAGGGTGTATCAATCGTCCACTCTAAATCGACAAAAGTTATCTGCCGACTGCTAAACCATTAGCTGTCATTTGAAAGTTAACGAAATTGTAGCGAATTGACGATTTTACCCTTAAAAATTATCACTTGTATACATTTAAAATCTCTTATTATCGCTTATATACCCTTAAATTATCACCTGAATCATATGAAAAGACCAGATTACCCCTCTAACATCATCATATTTAAACAGTAACTAACGGTTTGGTGGATGGCGGATCCATTTTATCAATTTAGGGTAGACGACTAATATACCCTGAAAGTATTGTAGTAAATTTGATAACGGAGTAAACTCAAAATATACAATTGATAATTTCCCAAAAAATTAAAAAAATTACTTTTTCATCTTATTTTCTGATGAGAAATTATCGGCATCAGCAACTCATCATCAACAAGCTTCAGAGAAGAAATCGAGACTCGAAAATTAAGAAAGAAGAAGGTAATTATGAAGCAAAGGATGAACTGAACCATCATCAGAATTATTTTCCCACCGACATGTTTCCAGTACCCCAATTGTCTTTCTCCACAAAGGCACACAGCCTTTCGAAGAATCCGTGATTCTGCATTTTAGAAGCTTGTGCTCAACGTCTTCATCAGTAAACCAGCTTAGCACTTGGCCTTAGAATCACACGCATGGTAGCCAAGTGTTTGCGACGTGTCATTATAAATTACAATGAGTTGTCATGCATTAGAGTAAAGTGCTTGCCATGTGGTGTTTCAATGATTTGCCACATTAAAGTTGAAGTTTCGTGAGCAAGCTCCCTTTTCCTTTTTTTTTTCTTCCCCCTTTCTTTTTCAATAAATGATTAATTGTCTCAACATCTACAATCAGGGTCAAAAATTAAACAATAGGGTTTATATTAATAAATTTAAATTAAGGATATTTTTGTTATTAAAAGAGTGGTAAAAGAATTTTATAATATTTTTAAATATTTTAATGGAGTTAATAAAAAAAAAAGATGTTGAGAGATATTTAGAGGGGTGCCAATAATCTCACTCTAATAATAATAATCAATAAGAAAGCAACCAATATATATATATGTGTGTGTGTGGGTGTGTGTCTTCAAATCAAGTAATGTGATTAAAACTGATGAATAACTTCCAATGCGTTTGCATGTTAATATAATAAATAAAGCGGTCACATATAGAATGAATCAGGGTCAGCGTCTAGACTTAAAATTTTGGGTTGTTCAGATTATAATCCGATCTGCTTAATCCGTTTGATACGTAGAAATTCGATCTGTAAAAATTCGATCCGTGAATTAGTAGATTGGATTGGATTGGATCGAAAATTTGATAATCCGTAATCGATGGATTGGACATGGATCTACTTTTATAAATCCGCAAAAATCCGCGAATCCACAAAAAATAAAAAGTATTTATTTAATTAAAAAATAAAACTTGTAAATATGACATTAGTACTTACTAGTAAATAAATAAGATAAAATATGGTTACATTAATTCTATATTATATATTATTCAATAATAATATAAAATAATAAATAATTAAATAAACAAATATAACTTCCTAAATAGTTAATTTACATGTCTTGATCTAAACAAATGATATTTTTTTCATTTTGTGTGTTATATTTTAAAACTTTAAATGTATTTCCTAACTTTATTTAAAAAATTAATTTATTTAAATCTTATTTAATTTTAAATTTGATCCGTAGTAAAATTATTTTTATATTAATTTTTTTATTTAGTTAGTTTGTGGATTGGACAGAATTAAAAATTTTCGGTCCGCAAACTAATCCGCAAATTGGTGGATTTGATATAATTGAGTCAAATCTGTATCTAATCTGCAAATGTATGTATTAGATTTATATTGAATTTTACCAATCCGTAAATTGGATTGAATTAAAAATTTATAATCGGTAAAATCATGAATCAGATATGAATTGATATCCAATCCGTAAAATCCAATCCGCCAACACCCCTACTAAAATTATTAGTGGACCAGTCTTTATTCCAAGTTGCTACCAGCCGCCACATCTATATATCTGCATATGCATACATCTTTGCTGGAACATTGCCCTGTAAAACATATATCACATTCGTTCAATATATCCAAGATTGTAATTAGTTGTCGATCATCATGAATTCATCTAGTTACCCAAACCAGAAGTTTGATCATCAGCACGTGACAACCGGCGTACCGGCAGCTGGTTTCCAGCAGCAACATGCGAATGTGCATCAGCTCAAAGCGGGTCCTTGGTCTTCCGGACTCTGTGACTGCTTCTCCGATTGCTCAACTTGTGAGTCCCTTCAAAACTTATATATATATATATATATAAACACACACACACACGATTGACGTACGTGATACTGATACACACCAGCTAGCTGGCTGATAGATGTTGCTAGCAATAGTATCTTGTAACCACAAATTAACTTATGCTGATGAAGAACAGATCGAGGCTAGCTACTAAGAGTTTTATTATTTAATTTATTTGTTTCTTTGAATTAATTAACAGGTTGCTTGACATGTTGGTGTCCCTGCATCACTTTTGGTCGAATTGCTGAGATTGTTGACAAAGGATCTTCTTGTAAGTGATCTGTTCCCGAAATTAACTATATGTATAGTTAGTTTTAGTTGATTTTATTTAATTTTAAGATTTATTAATGTGATTGGCCGCTAAATTGTTTTGCACGCAGCTTGTGGTGTGAACGGCGCACTTTATTTTATAATATCTTCGCTGACCGGCTGCGCTTGCTTATACTCGTGCTGCTATCGATCTAAAATGAGGCAGCAATACATGTTAAAAGACAGCCCTTGCGGGGACTGCTTGGTTCATTTTTTCTGCGAGTCGTGCGCCTTGTGTCAAGAATATCGCGAGCTCGAATCCCGTGGATTCGACATGTCTCTTGGTAATTAATTTATTTCTCTGATGATTATTTATTAAATTATTAAATCATTGTTTAAATTAATTTCGTCTCTGAATTTTATTTGGCTGCCTGCAAAAATATCTTACAAAATTTTATGAATTTTTTGAATTGTGCGTGTGTGTGTGTGTAGGATGGCATGGAAATTTGGAGAGACAAAATAGGGGATTGGCAATGGCTCCAACGGTTCCGGTAATGGAAGGTGGCATGACAAGATAAAGTGGATGATCTTTAAGTATACAAAATGAATTCGTCTACTTAATTTTAAATAATTAGTAAATATGTGAAACATATAATTATATGTTGTTATCTTAATTATTTAGCTGTTTTAGATTTCCCTCTCAACATTCAGCGTTTGTAGCTCTTTAAGTCTTTGAAGTTTGAGATTTTCTTTTATGTACCTTTTCCCGTTATTTTATTAATTGATAATATAAAATTATTATCTTCCAATTAGAATTGTACCATGTTAATTACGTCGTCAGTCAAGCATCAGCGCAACTACTACGTCATAAATAAAAAAGGGTTGATGGGTTGATCCCGGCATGACAAATACAACGCGCTTTAAGGAGTTCCACACTGGGCTAAATGGTTGTTCCAGGCCCAACCCAATTAAGACTTCGCTAGGTCGACTCGAGCAGTTACGGATCTGGACGGGCTATGCTATGACCTACAAATATTACGATAATAATAGTAACTGTAAAACACGAGCTGCAGGATGCTTAAACAGAAAAATAAAACACGAGTTGCAGGATTGAAACTTTTTAATAAAAAAATTTTTGGTGGAAAACAAAATATAAATCAAGCTTTTGTCCACATGGCATTTTCTGACGAGAAGGGGCAACATGGATGGTACTTTGACAGTGGTGTGACACATTATATTATTAACGATCTGAGTGACTTGAACATCAAGGTAGAATTTAAGGGAGGTGAGAAGCTCATGATAGATGATGACAGTTCTTTATCTATTACTCTCCTTGTAAATGTTTATTTTTCAGTGCACAACAAAACTGTCTTACTTAAAAATGTGGCAGCTGCTAGCAACTGAATTGAAGAAGATGATCTTATTTCATATATTCTTGCAGGTCTTGGAGTTGAATATGATCGCGTAGCTGTCAATATAACTGCCAAGACTAAGGATGGCAATGGGGTGAGGAGGCCTACCCCATTCCCCACCCCATTAAAAATTTTTACCTTCATTCCGTACCCTAGTTATTCCCTAATAAATTTAATAGGGTGGGGATTGGGAATCCCCATGTGGGGAATGATTTCCCTATCTCCCACCCATTCTCTATTTATCTCTTTTATAATAGGTATAGATACATGATTTCGGTAAATTAAAAATTAGAGATTTAAAATAAAATCATCACCATATTATTAGGGAATAGAAAACATAACAATATTCTAGAGTTGAAAAAAAATTATATTGTAGGATTTTCTTTTATTCATATCATATTTATATTACATAAGAATAAAAAAATTTATTAATTGACATTATAGTTGATAAAGTAAAAATTATTAAATAAGAATTAAAAACATATTTATATATAATGTGGATTGGGATTGGGGTGGGGGTGGGGGTGGGGTAGGGAGTACAAAATCAAACCCTACCTCATTAAGAATTTGGAGATTATTTTTCTCCTATTCTCCACCTCATTCCTCAAAAATTATTTAAAATTTTCCCCATTTGGGGTGAGACTCCATAGAAACCTAAATCCGTGGAGAATTTTGTCATCCCTAGCCAAGACTAACCAACTTACCTTGCAGGAGGTGTTCTCCTTGTTACTCTGTCATGAAAGTAGGCCTTGTAGGGTCCATCTCACTTCGGTGGACCAAATATCTAAAGTCTAAAATAATTTACTTAATGTGTAATTATTATAAAAATTTAGATGCGGATGAAATTAACCAGAAAATATATAAAGGAAATAAGTGAAGATTCGGAAGAGCTGTAGCCATTTCGCGAAGAGAGACGACGCTACGAGAGAGAGATTTCTTTGGGGTTTCAATCTTTGATCAAGTAATCGGAATGTGATTTTAGCTCTGATTTCTCCCAAATTTAAAGGTTAAATTCTTAACATCACCCTCTACATTTTTATTGGTGTTGATCTATACTTTATTCTCTCTGTACCTGTTGTTTGAGATATCCACTTATTAGATAAATAGATTTTAGATCTACTATTTTAAGCTAAGATTGTTGAGAATTTTGATGTTGTTAGCATCTAGTATTATCTGAAGAAGAATCTATGCTGTAATCCCATTAATATAGTGAAAGTTTATATCGGACTACGGTCCCATCGTTTTTTCTTGATTTGGGTTTCCACGTAAAAATCGATGTCTCTTGTGGTTGGTTTTTACTTTGGATTTATTGGTTTATTTTCTGCGTATTTATTTGTGGTGCATATCCTATTTTAATCATACAAAGTGGGAAAGAGTTTTGTTTCCGCTTAATTTATAACTAACTGTGGTAGTCCCTTTCCCAACAGACCTGAACAATTGAATGCTATCGACTTTGTTCCTGAACACTCGTGGTGTCATTCATGCTAACTTTGTTCAAAGTGGGAAAGAGTTTTGTTTCCGCTTAATTTATAATTGATTGTGGTAGTCCCTTTCCCAACAGACCTGAACAATTGAATGCTATCGACTTTGTTCCTGAACTAGACACCAATGTTATTCATGCCAACTTTGTTCAAACTAATAATAAGCGATAAGGTGGCAAAAACTTTCTTTTCGATGAACACTCGTGGTATTAGTTGTGGTCGTACAACGATAATCTAAGTGTAAAACTTAATCAAAGATTTTGTTTTACCATATAGTATTGTGTACATAATTGTACTTTACATTGTGTATATATATATCCGGAATTTTCAAGTGCAGGGACGTCTAGAAAAACGCATAAACCGTGCAATTTTAAAGTTTTCTCAAACTTTCCCGCACTTTAAAATCTTAGATTAGAACATTTCTATATATACATATACATATATACATATATATATATGTATATGTATATGTATAGCATCCCCATTATTACATATTGATATAATTTGGATCTATCATAATTTTAATTTATTTTAAGAAAAGAAAAGAGATAATTTGCCAGCGGGGATGATTGAATAGCTTTCCAGCAGTTTTTTTCTTTTTCTTTTTTTAAGCCATATCAGTTCAAATCCTTGGGTATAGGGACTAAAAAATTAATTTAGAGTTTATCTATTCTCAATTTTTTACAATAAATAAACAAAAGAAAAGAACATAAAATGAAATGAAATAACAATTCAATAATAATATGTTTTCCTAATTATTGATAATTTTATAAAAAAAAATAGGATAAAGGTAAGAAGCTTTACCCATTAAACACCACTCTCGCTTCCTGTTATTAATTGAGCCGGGTGGTTGAGGCACAAATTAAATGCATCATGCCTAGTCAAGCTATGCCCAAGGGGCCAATTCTAATCCGGGGAAAGATTTTATGAAACATCTCATATCCGCAAGGAGAAGGGCATACGGCAACTACATCAACTTTTCAAATAAGTTTTTTAAAGACAACTTTGCATATAAATAAATGTATAAATTTTTTTTAAATGTCCTCATTTTTCTTAATGAAAAATGAAATTACAAAAACATTCCAGTTAATTTTTTTTTAATTGCTTAAAGAATTGTGATATCCTGTCTTTGTTACTGATAGAGTGATACTGCATCATAAAAATATTGACCAATTAGTAAAAAAGAAATTCTGAATGGACTTTTAAAGATGTTTCATCCCCACGCAACATTTTGCGTAGTCATACCAACTTTGTATACGTATCTGTGTATCTTTACTCGGTGTGGTCATTGACTTGTTCCAAAAGATTATAGAAATTATAATGTAGGATTCATATTTCTTTTCAATTAATATCCGATATACCATGACTTTAAGGAAATTTCTTCAGCCCATCCATTTAAGTTCAGGATGGCTCCAAGATCAGTAGCTCCTTCTCTCCTTGTATTTGGAAAATACTCATCAATCACCCTCAAACGCAACTAGAGGCGAAGCTAGAAAATTTTTTTTGGGTGGGCTAAATTTTTTCCAAGTCCAAAATATTATTGTATCTAAAAGTATAAAACTTACTGAAAAATTCATTAATATATAAGAAAATAAATCGTATACTAAAAGTAATTTAATTACAATTAAAAACTACTTAAGTTGTGTCTAACAATACTTTCTAGTATTAAATTTATCTATTATCAAATTTGAATTGATAGTATCTACAATTCTCTTCTATTGTAGATAACCATACAATCTGATACAAAATTTCTTCTCTATCTTATTTCGAAGTGATGTCTTGATAACCCACTAAACCAGGCCATTTGATTAAGCTCCTGGATTCTTCTTTTTTCAAGGAAATAATTATCTTTAATCTATGATTTATCAATAATCAATTTAAAAATTTGATTGCTAGAATTCAATGATTTGACCTAACAATAATTTAATCTTACGCAATAAAATTAGAACAATAACCAAGTAAAGTCTTTACTACCTTACAATTAAATATATTGTAAATGATAAATAAAACATAAATTTATTATATATTCTTAACAAACAGAAGATGAATAACTGAAGAAGAAGCAGAGCACGTCAACACCAAGAACTCAAAAAACAAAGAGAGCAGGTTCTGTAAAAATAAAGTAAATACTCATTTTTTTTATTTGTTTATATAAATGGCAAAGTTATAAATTAATAGAATGATATATTTATAAATAAAAGTATAGAGTAATGATAATTTTTTAAACTTTACAAATGGTATTCTTGTAAATTTTTCAAAATTTTGGACGGGCTGCAGCCTGACCTAGCCCACAAGTAGCTACGCCCCTGAACGCAACTCTTTTTTTTTAATTATTTTACACCAGAGAAAGCAAATCCCAAAATAATAATAATAATAATAATAATCAATAAGAAAACAACCAGTCAAGATATATATATATATATATATATCTCTCTTCAAATCAAGTAATCAGATTAAAACTGGTGAACAACTTCCAACGCGTTTGCGTGTTAATGTAATAAATAAAGTAGTCCCATATAGAATGAATCAGCGGACAGTGTCAAGACCTAAAATTGTCAGTGGACCAGTCTTTATTCCAAGTGTCCAAAAGCCGCCATATGTATACATCTATATATACATATATCTTTGCTGGAACATTACCTTGTAAAACATATATCACAATCGTTCAATATATCCAAGATTGTAATTAGTTGTCGATCATCATGAACTCATCTAGTTACCCAAACCAGAAGTTTGATCATCAGCACGTGGCAACCGGCGTGCCGGCAGCTGGTTTCCAGCAGCAACATGCGTATGTGCATCAGCTCAAAGAGGGTCCTTGGTCTTCCGGACTCTGTGACTGCTTCTCCGATTGCTCAACTTGTGAGTCCCTTCAAAACTTATATATATATATAAACACACCCACACGATTGACGTACGTGATACTGATACACACCAGCTAGCTGGCTGATAGATGTTGCTGGCAATAGTATCTTGTGACCACAAATTAACTTATGCTGATGAAGAACAGATCGAGGCTAGCTTCTAAGAGTTTTATTATTTAATTTATTTGTTTCTTTGAATTAATTAACAGGTTGCTTGACATGTTGGTGTCCCTGCATCACTTTTGGTCGAATTGCTGAGATTGTTGACAAAGGATCTTCTTGTAAGTGATCCGTTCCCGAAATTAACTATATGTATAGTTAGTTTTAGTTGATTTTATTTAATTTTAAGATTTATTAATGTGATTGGCCGCTAAATTGTTTTGCACGCAGCTTGTGGTGTGAACGGCGCACTTTATTTTATAATATCTTCGCTGACCGGCTGCGCTTGCTTATACTCGTGCTGCTATCGATCTAAAATGAGGCAGCAGTACATGTTAAAAGACAGCCCTTGCGGGGACTGCTTGGTTCATTTTTGCTGCGAGTCGTGCGCCTTGTGTCAAGAATATCGCGAGCTCGAATCCCGCGGATTCGACATGTCTCTTGGTAATTAATTTATTTCTCTGATGATTATTTATTAAATTATTAAATCATTGTTTAAATTAATTTCGTCTCTGAATTTTATTTGGCTGCGTGCAAAAATATCTTACAAAATTTTATGCATTTTTTGAATTGTGCGTGTGTGTAGGATGGCATGGAAATTTGGAGAGACAAAATAGGGGATTGGCAATGGCTCCAACGGCTCCGGTAATGGAAGGTGGCATGACAAGATAAAGTGGATAATCTTAAGTATACAAAATGAATTCGTCTATTTAATTTTAAATAATTAGTAAATATGTGAAACATATAATTATATGTTGTTATCTTAATTATTTAGCTGTTTTAGATCTCCCTCTCAACATTCAGAGTTTGTAGCTCTTTTAAGCCTTTGAAGTTTGAGATTTTCTTTTATGTACCTTTTCCCGTTATTTTATTAATTGATAATATAAAATTATTATCTTCCAATTAGAATTGTACCATGTTAATTATGTCGTCAGTCAAGCATCAGCGCAACTACTACGTCATAAATAAAAAAGGGCAGATAGGTTGATCCCGGCATGGCAAATAGAACGCGCTTTAGGGAGTCCCACACTGGGCTAAATGGTTGTTCCAGGCCCAACCCAATTAAGACTTCGCTGGGTCAACTCGAGCAGTTACGGATCAGGACGGGCTATGCTATGACCTATAAATATTACAATAATAATAGTAATTGTAAATACCGTAAAAGACATATAAACACGTTCTAACTTTTACAAAAAGAACCAATACACCTCTCTTAAATATGGACAAATCTACTAGTAATGGAAAAAGTTTTGGATGCTTTTGAAGTATTGTTTGTTTTCTTTCTCATTCATTATCTATCATGTGTGTACTCAAGTCAGTAATGAAGATTTAAGGAGCAATGTTTATTTTTATTTTTATTTTTTTGACAATAGGAGCAATGTTTTAGAAATATCAAAAACCTTCTCTTGGTAATGATATATTAGGTAGTTGTCAAGTTATACTGCAGTTGACCTAAAAATAATCTCTCATCACTCCTTAGTTATTTGACAAGTGACAACTAAGTCAAACCAAAAAAAAATTAATTTTAGGTTGATGAAAGTCACAGATGATATAATTAAAAAAGAATACATTAGATTTACCAGCTTTTTTAATGTATAATGTTATATCCAATAAAGTAGTATTAACTATTAATCTAACCTAGTATCATTTGAGTAAATATTATTCATTATACCTAAAATTATTGGAAATATATAAATCATATCATGATTAAGAACAAAATAAAAGTGAATAAATGGATGTAATATTCACTTAAATTTTTTCTATCAAATAAATCTACACTCTTTTTAATTAAATAATTATACACCTATCATGGTCTGGTCTCTTGAAACCATTCGAGAAAATATTGTTTCTCGTTTAATATAATATTATAAATCTACTGTTATTTATTATTTGAAATCTACTGTCTCATCTCTAACATCAACACTAATCTATAATGATGCAATTTGATATTTGGACTCTATTTTTTCTCATTTGGTTTTTTGTTTTTAACACCACGGCGACTTGAACAGTTGAACCAGTCCATGTGGGAAACTTGGTTATGTCCGTGCATGATTGAAATTCGTCGCTGCTTTAATTTCCAAGTTGAATTATTCAAGTCTGTCTGCCATTGACTTGTAAAATTGACTAACCTATCTTCACTTCAAGTCTTCAACCATTTAACACGTATGCATTAATTTCCACACACACACGTAGCTCTCTCTCAAGTTTCAGAACTAATAAATACTTAACGCAATTTCTCGTACTCGATCTTCCGAATAATATTTGCAAGTGCAGCGGCACTGGGATCAACTTATTCGAGTTAACTACAGAATTTTCTTTTTCCTGAGTTGCAGATTTTTGGGTCATACAATCATGTCTTCGATAAAGCCGGATGAGTTCTCATCCTTGCCGCAAACAACAACTACTGGGATTCTTATGCTGAATTACCGTTACCAAAACCGGGTGAAAAATAAGAATTCTTGGTCCTCGGGCCTCTTTGACTGCTTCTCTGATTATAAAAACTGTAAGTTAATCTTATTTATAAAATGCTCTTGATTTTCTTGTGAATTAGTGGATGACAAATGCATATCTAAAAGTTGATTATTTCTTTTTTTTTTTTTTCAATTCTATTTTTTTTTTACAGGTTGCATAACATGCTGGTGTCCATGCATGACTTTCGGGCAAATTGCTGAAATTGTAGATAAAGGATCATCATGTACGTACTCTATATGAATGAATGGAGGATAATTAATAACAGTATTGTGTATCCCCCAAAAAAAAAAAAAAAAAAAGATTTGAGGGGTATTACATAAAAGTAGAAATCAATTTTTATTTGACACCAATCTCTTTTAAAATTCAAACCCAACCGCAGCTAAATAAAATTATATAAAAAACCAGTTGGTCCAAATTAATGAATTCTTTAGTATGTATTCTGTATGAATGAACGGAGGAGAATTAATAGTATTGTTTAGTTATTTTTTTTTTCAACCCAAAAATGGAAAAATGGAAGGATAAGGCAAAGTCGAAATCGATTTTTAATTAACTCTTATAATTTTTTAAGATTCAAAACTCGGCTATAGCCAAATAAAATTACAGAAAAATCAATAGTGAGAAATAGATTGTATAAGTGACTAAATGATGGGGATATATGACTGTAGTATAAATTTTTAAAATGGGCCAAAGTTTTCACTTTTTTGTTAATAAAATATAATAAATTCTAGTATGAATTATCGACTATTTAAGAGTGTGTAATACGAATTCTATTATTGAGATGTTGTAATAATGTGCTAAAAATTAATGTATTTGGGGTAAATTGTTGCAGCTTGCGGTGTAAATGGGGCGCTTTGCGCTTTAATGTGTTGCGTGACATGCTGCCCGTGCTGTTACACATGCTTTTACCGATCAAAAATGAGGAAGCAGTACACGCTGAAGGAGAAGCCTTGTTGCGATTGCTTGGTTCATTGCTGTTGCTTGCATTGTGCATTGTGTCAAGAGCATCGTGAGCTCAGAAACCGCGGTTTTGACATGAATACAGGTATATCCAACTTTGATTTAGTGCCAGACGTCGTGCATACAAAACTCCTAATCATGGTTTGTCATGGATGATGAAGCACACCAGATCAACTCTCTCTAGATATATTAACATCAATTTTATAGCAAGCTTTATAATTATGAGTAAGAAGGAAAAAAAATATAATTATGCGTAATTAAGTGGCTATATATACTATAACCCAAAGCACTTTCAAATTTTTAATGTAATGCTTTTCATTATTTTTTTAAAAAAAAAAAAAAAAGAAAGAGAGATAGAGAGAGAGAATTCTGAAATCTTGTTATTTACAGGGTGGCATGGGAATGTAGAGAAAGAGACTCGTGGAGTGGCAATGACTCCGATGGTTCCGATTACTCCAAAGGGTCCCCTGCCTCCGTTGATTGAAGAAAGCATGAGCAGAGAGTTTTGAAGATATTAGTTATTATGTTCGAATACTGAGAATTGCAATTATGTAAGGTTAGATAATCACATGTATTTATTTTGTGGTTGATAGGAATTAATATTCGGAGAAAACCATAAAGTCATTACATGCCCCCAACAGGTCATCATATTCATGAGTTTAGAGGCTATCAGGCTAAGGTTTAGTTTTAATGGTAAGGAATGGCAACCATAAGACTTAAGTTTTGGGAGTGTCAGTAATGAACGTATGTTAAAATTTTAAGAAAAAATAATTATTATTATGAATTCAAGAATCTACTAGAAGATCATGAGATTTCCTTAAATATTAGTTGAAGTAATTCATATTTTTGCATTCTGCTTCTCTTTCTGCTCTTTCCTCTTAATAAACTTTGTCATCATTTATAGTAAGAAAAGTCATTTTGGGTTCAATTTAATAACAAAACAAAACAATTTAGGCTTCAAATGAATACTAGTAAAATAACTAGTTCATAGAACATAATTAGATCAATTTTATAAACATTGAATTTCGATATAAAAAAATTTGAAAATCGTTAAAAAATTTCATTGTACAGTTTTTATAAAAATCCTACCTACCATAACAATTTTTCATCCCAAAGGATTTTGGCATTTATGTATTAATTTAACAAATCATGATAATCTGTCACCTGGTATATAAAATTATATACCGCTTATTATAAAAAGTTTGGAACTAATACTTAATTTTACTCAAATAATAAATCTTTTCTTTTTTTTATTTAACCATAAATTTCTACGTTTTTTTTTTCTTTAAGAAGAAAAAAAAAGAAAAGAAAAAGCATTAATTTCTGAACGGAAAATGGAAAACAAGAAGACTTCCCGGACAAAAGGGCAGAAGAGGATCAAAAGACCGGACCACTGAACAGCTTGCAAAATATTTTTAATGAGTTGACACGGGGCCCGTGCGTTTCTTTCTGCGAAATTAGCGGCTGTTTGTCCTGAAAATGTAACTATGTAAGTAGGCCCTCTGGTCTTTTTCACTCAAAGTGGGGGCTTGCGAATTTCTAGCATCCACCTGGACCTACCCATTTCCGAAGTCCAACCCGAAATAAATCGTAGCACTAGTCGCGGGTTGGTCGTTGGCCCAACATTTCAATCAAATGCAGGTTGCTTTTGGCCTCTTTTTTTTTTTTTGGGGGAGGGGGTTGTGGTTTGAGATATTCATAAAGCATAATCCCTCAATTCCATCAATTTAATTAATTTAGACTAAATTTGATGTATATAAAATAAACATATTAAAAAATATATTGTATCAATAATGGGATTGATAACCACGATTTATATAACTTAAAAACTAAGATTCTGTTTCATATTGAGGTATTTTAATTTTTAAGTTATAGTTGTTATAAAAAAATTATAATTATGAAATAAAAATTAATAGTCTATAGTAAATATAATTTTTAGATAATAATTTAGACATAATCAGTTAAAAAAAATTTATTATGCAAATATAAAATCAAGTTAACTTAACTTTTAATTTATAACAACTAATATTTTGTCAAATAATTTAATACTGTAATTTTTTTATTACAACTGTCCAACTTTAATTTTAAAATTTTTTTAAGATTTATTAGAACAAGACTATGACAAATCAAGTCTCCAATATTAATAAGCCATAGTGTTTGTAAGTTTGCAACGCGTTTGGCATGAGAAGCTCGCTATAAGCGAGATAGTGCTTATAGTAGTCAAAGCTCAGCTGCCATTACAGTAATACAGTTCAAGCGTAAAGAATGAGTCTTCACATTCATAATAAATAATTAGCAATCATAATCAGCCTAACAAAAATGGATGATCACGATTCTTGATCTAGCATTAAATTGGGACCCCGCAAAGCAATTCCGGAATTTCGCTTTTGTTTTTGGTCGGCAATTTTGTCTCCCCTGCGCCTAACCCAACACGTACACTGACCTCGTTGATACGCTCGAAACCTCCCATTAAAAGAAGCCAAAACCTCGTTCCACTTGCAAACAATGATGGGCTAATAACATTTGAATTCCTAAATTTTAGTAAAATCAAAATTAAGCCATTAGGAATTTAGGATTAAGGGGCATAGCGGTCAAAATCAGTCGAAGGAAGTGTAGGCACTGACACTGGCAGGTACCCATATGGAGAAAATGAAAACCATTTCTTCGCTTGTGATTTTATTAAAAAGTAGGGATCTGGATGTTATTACTCCAGGCAGAAATTATGGTTACTAGTTTATTATAATGCCTTGCATAACCGATGTTACTACAAGGGAGAGCTTTTGTTACCTCTCTCTTGGAACTTTTCTTTTGTTCCTTTTTTGTTTTTCCTTCTCTTTTTGCCTTCTTTTAGGCCTTATCTCAAACACATCATACAGTAACTGCTGCTTTGGAGTATTGAACAAGGACGAGGAGGAGCTTTTTGTTTTAGCTTTGAAGTGATGAGAGAGTGAGAAGATTTTGCTTTCGAAAATGGAGGCTGCAGAGGAGTTGGAGAGAAGGAGCAAGTTTTTGAACAGCTTGATACAGAAGAAGAAAGCCAAAGAGCAGCAAGAACAAAATGATCAGCTTAATGTTCGTGTTAGAGGCTCTGATATGCCACTCCCTTTGCAAAACAAAGCATTTAAATGTGCCCGTGACCAGCTTGATTCCATGCCTGGCAAGCTTGACAGTAAACGTCTAGCTCTTGCCCTCAAGAAAGTAAAATGTTTACTTGCTTTTTATGAATTTGATCTTTGATTATTTTATGTGTACATGTAATATTTCTCTAGATTTATCTGGGTTGTTTATGTTCACTTTGTGGTCTGAGATAGAATATCTTAATTTTGAGAGTTCATGGTGAAGGTTATTTAGGAATTGAGATGCTAATTGCATAGTTCCTTGGTTAAAGAAGGGAAGCACAAGTGTGGTTGGTACAGTTTCCTGAAGATGCTAGATGTAGTTAGTTAAGATGCACTCAGGAGTACTAAAATTCGAGGGCGCTTTTGACCCAAAGCACCTTGCTCAAAAGCACATCTAGGGGCTTCTCTGTGAAGCAGTAGAATTCTTTATTTATTTCAGAAAAACGTTTTATTTATTTCAATCAACCAATACAAGTAGAAGAAAATTGTAATTTTGGTCATTTGGAAGCACTTTTGGCAGATCACAAGCTTTCCTAAATGCACTATTAAACCACAGTGAGAAGGTATTTTCCCCCTTTATTGTACTTCAAATTTACCTTTGTCACCTATGATATTAAAAATTCTCTTCAAATCCTTTTCCAAAGATTATTCTTCATAGGCTTCCCAAGTTTTATCTATATCCATAATTTAAGAGTGATATCATCCCGTCACTCGCAGTAATTTTTTTTTTTTTTGTCCACCTGCTCTGTCTTTATATGAAATCTTTTATGGCATTGGCATAAAGTGCTTCCTTTGCTAGTAAATTGGCATGATTTGTAGCTGAAGACAGAATTTTTGAATTTTATATGTTTTATCCTCACCTATAGGCTATTAGGCTTCGCCATAAATTTAAGAGTTTATTTCTTATTGACATAATTTTGTGCTGACAGTGTTGGGTGCAATTAGAGCTGCATCCATTAGCATCTTTGTGAAACCTGAG
Organism: Atalantia buxifolia; assembly: GCA_030444775.1. Taxonomy (NCBI): domain Eukaryota; kingdom Viridiplantae; phylum Streptophyta; class Magnoliopsida; order Sapindales; family Rutaceae; genus Atalantia; species Atalantia buxifolia. The sequence continues at coordinate 9,165,867 of CM059832.1, forward strand.
TTAATTTTGTTTCAGAGCTCTAGACTACATTTGTGAATATGGGTAGGATATCGGAGACAAGGTTTGGCTTACTAGCTACTATCCATTACCATTACCTTTACGACAGTGGTACTTCAAGTGATGGAAATTTTGATTCTGAACAATTATCTTTGGACTTCTCCACATCTAACTTTGCTAGGTTCATAGAATGTTGCTTCTTATGTTATATGCTCAATAGGTTGGAATTGCAGCTGATATTGTACTGATGTAAATTAGAACTTGATCAAAACTTGGAGACAGATGGAGACAAGAATTGTTTACTCTTCTTCTCCCCATGCTTAGGTGACTGCAGCTGGATGCAGAGCTTGTCTCATTTATCGTTTTAGCTTTTGACAAATAAATTAGGCAATAAAGATATTGCCTCCTATGCGGAAATGTCCTTCTCTACATTATTCAGAATGATTATTTTCCTTTTATCTTGCTTTATACATGGGCAGTGCATGATGCATTTTTGTTCAATTGCAGGAATTTGACTCTTCATACGGTCCGGCTTGGCACTGCATTGTAGGAACTAGCTTCGGTTCCTATGTCACGCATTCCCTTGGAGGCTTCTTGTATTTTTCAATTGACAAGGTTTATATCCTCCTCTTTAAGACGGCTGTTGAGCCTTTAGACCATTGAAGGATTTGAGGAGTTTGAGTTTTGCACTGTGTCTATGTCATTAAATGTAAAATTGGAGACTGCAACATTATCAAGTTCCTGTGTTCACTATTTTTTGGTTTTTCATGTTATGTTGGTGAGTTTACTTCTCTTCTTCTTCTTCTGATACATTGCATAATCTTTTTTATGGCCTACCTGGTGAAAATTTTGATGCAGCAACAAGTTCTGGCGCGGCCATTTTAAACTGTCCCTTCGCAAAGAAGATTTTGGGTGGAACTGGCATGCCATTTTCATCCTGTTTTTATGGTCGTCATGATTTTGTTTCTAGTATTTAATTTTCAAACACTGAGGACCCTATGGAATAAAACCTGCTAGTCCAACTTTAAACTTTGGAACTTTCTGGTCATTCTATCGACAAGAGATCTGCAGTCTTCTTTGCGACATTCCAAAAGCTGTTTGCTCTAAAAATACGTTTTGATGATGAAAAACTTGTTCAATGCTGTCAAAACGCTACCCGAAAGATTCTAGAAACTTGATGTGCATGTAGTGGGCTTTTACACCATGTCATGCTAAAACTCGCGATAAGAATCAAAATTTGTTGTCTTTGTTCCCGAATTTTGTAATATCTTTGATCAAATTTCATTGTTTTAAGGCTTAAAAAAGTTCAAGAATATACATTTATGTGATGGCCGTGACTGCAGTACCCAAGTTACCTCATGGTCCAGATTATAAAATTTGAACCTTTACATCGCTGTTACAAGTCAAAGCATATAATTTTGATTTTTTAATTAAAAGAACTATTTTGCCCATTTTCTGCTACAGCAAGAAAATTATAATTGCTTTAGACCGCCCACGCGGACAATTTAGAGTCCAATAAATCTGTCGTGCTCTTTGCTCTGTCTCAACCAAGCAAAACCCTCGCGGCTCAAATTCCATAACCATCCATCGATCACCCCTTATATCTTCCCTGCATATTTTGTTTCTTTTTATTGAAAAAAAGACTCACACAAGTAGCTGTAAATTAAATAGAAACAAAAAAAAAATTTTGTTATTAAAATAGGTTGTGTACTACAAATAAATAAGTAAAAAACAAACCAACGCAATCTAAAGCAATAAATCAATTATAAGAAATACAAAATTTACATGAAAAACTCAAAGCGGAAAAAATTATGGGACTGTAGTCTGATATAATCTTCCACTATATTAATAGGATTACAACACAAATTTTTCTCTAAATAATACTAAAGGCTAACAACATCAAAAATCTCAATATTTTTTGTTCACAGTAACAGTCTAATAATTATCTCTAACAGGTAAGCACCTCAAATATCAGCCAACAAGAAGATAAAATAAAAGTTAAGATTAGTAGAATTATAAAGGGCGATGTCAGGAACTTATCTTCAAAATTTAAGAAAAATCGATATTAATTTCACATTCCGATTGTCCAATCAAAAATTAAAATTCCAAGAATTCCAAAACCAAGAATTCCCATTTCCAAAACCAAGAATTCCCACTGTCTTTCTCTCCTTCTCTCCCGTCCTTTTGCGATGGGGAAACTTGCTGCCGCCTCCACTTGCTATTTATATATAGCAACGTTTTCGAAAACCTAATTTTTTTTTGGCAAAATTTCACTTAGCCCCTCAATCTTTCTTTAATTATTTAAATACTCAAATTAATGAAATTTAAGCTTAGGCTACCCAAATGAGATGGATCCAACAAATCTCTCCCTTCAGATCATATGGGGGCAGCACCAAGCTCGCTCTCTATATATAGTTTTTCAACTTTTTCTCAGGTAATGATTTTGTCATCATATCTGACATATTCTCTATTTTGTGAATCTTTTCAAACTGCAACTGTTTTTTCTCAAGCACGTCTCATATTCAATGATACCTCACATCAATGTGCTTGGATTTCGAATGGCATGTCGAATTCTTTGCCAAGTGAATGGCACTCTAATTGTCATAGTATATAACATAGCTATCTTACTTCACACCTAACTATAAGGTTTCTTTGCAACCTTTAATGATTGCAATATACTCTGCTTCAGTGGTAAACAATGCAACACATTGCTGAAGTCTTGACTGCCATGAGGCTGCTCCCCCTCTAAAAGTGAGCAAATATCCTGATAGGAATTTTCTAGAATCAACATCTCCTCTCATATCTGCATTCGTGTATACTTGTAACATAGGTTTATCGTCACCAAAACATAAACATATCTTGGAAGTGCCTCTGAGATATATGAGAATCTACTTCACTGTTGTCCAATGCTCTTTGCCCAGATTAGAGAGAAACCGGCTGACTGTACCAACTGCATGAGTAATATCTAGTCTTGTACAAATCATGGCATACATCAAACTACCAATTGCTGAAGTATAAGGAACTCCTTTAATCTTTTACTTCTCTTTCTTACTTGTATAATGCTTGGAACTAAGACAAACAAATTTTGCCTCACTCTTGTTAAATCATTCAAAAATCCTTTCAACATATGCTTCTTGAGATAACCATAACTTCCCAAATTTTATATCGCGGGAAATCTTCATGCCTAGAATCTGTTTCGTTGGTCCCAAGTCTTTTATTGCAAAAGACTTACTAAGTTTTTTCTTCAGATTATCAATCTTACTAGGATCCTGAAAAATAATCAACATGTCATCCACATAAAGCAGAAGAATGATAAAATCATTATCACCAAACTTCCTCACGAAAACACAATGGCCGCACTTAGTCTTGTTGAAGCCATGATTCTCCATTAATGAATTAAACTTCTTGTACCATTGTCTTGGTGCCAATTTCAGCCTATACAAACTTTTCTTCAACTTGCACATAATTTTTTTTTTCTTTTGACAATAAACCCTTTAGGTTGCTCCACATATATTTCCTCCTCTAAGTCAGCGTAAAAGAAAGTTGTCTTTACATCAAGTTGTTTAATCTCCAAGTTTAAGCTAGTTGCTAATCCTAGAACAACTCGAATAGAAGACATCTTCACTATATGAGAAAATATTTCTTTAAAATCAACACCTTTCTTCTGTTCGAAGCCCTTTACAACCAATCTATCCTTGTACCACTGTTGTGAGTTATTTTCAATCTTCAACCCGTAAACCCATTTGTTCTTCAGTGCCCTCTTTTCCTTGGGCAGCTTTACTAAGTCATAAGTGTATTTCTCATTCAAGGATTTCATCTCCTCTTGCATGACTTTAACCCACTCATTTTATACCGGTGAGCCATGATTTCTTCAAAACATTCTGACTCTCCTCCATCAATAAGCATCACATATTCATGTAGAGGATATCTAGTGGAAGGTCATCGTTCTTTAGTTGATCTTCTCATTTCTAGCTCAATTGGTGGTGTAGGTGGCTCTGAGGTGCTTGCTCAATTGGTTCTACTGGACCATCATTATTATCCTCTCCAGCTCCCCCATGATCATCATGAATTACAGATAGAGAAACTAAAGTTGGAATAATAAGAATCTCTGGATATAACTGAGACTCATCACTCTTTTCTCTGTCACCAACTATTCTTCTAGAAACACAACATCTCTACTTCTTATTAGTTTTCTTGACACTGGATCTCATAATCTGTACTCAAATTTTCATGCCCATAGCTTAAGAAAATGCATTCCTTGGCTTTATCATCAAGCTTCGATCTTTCATCATTAAGAATGTGAACATATGCTCTGTAACCAAACACTCTCAAGTATTTATAAGAAACATCTTTCTCAGTTAAAACTCTTTCAGTTACATCGCCATCTAATAGAGTTGAAGGAAAAAGGTTAATTAAGTCAATTACAGTATGCATAGCTTCTGCCTAAAAAGATTTAGGAAGCTTGGCATAAAAAAGTATACATCTGATCACCCTCTCTTTAATTGTTCTATTCATGATTTCTACAACATCATTCTATTAAGGGGTTTTTGGTATAGTTTTCTCAAGTCTTATTTTATGGGATTTACAATATTGCTCAAATGATCCTCCATACTTGCCACCATTTTTCACCCTGACATATTTAATTTTCTTCTTGTCTCTTTTTTAACATAAACATGGAAGAACTTAAAAGTATCAAGCACCTGATTTTTAGATTTCAAAGCAAAAGCCTAAACTTCTTTAGAAAAGTCATCAATAAAAGTCACAAAATAAAGTGCACCTCCTATTGACCTACTTTGCATCATGCAGATATCAGTGTGAATCAAATTAAGTATTTGCAAATTTCTAAATGGAGAAAAACTTTTAAAAGCTACTCTATGTGTCTTTTCAGCTAAGTAATGAACACAAGTCTTGAGGGACTTACCTGCGAAGCTGGGTAGAAATTCTTTTTTTGTAAGAGTTTCTAACCTTTTCTCACTAATGTGACCAAACCTTTTATGTCATCTTTCAATGTCAGAATCTTTTGCCGTCACATTCACATCTTCTTTTTTAATCTTGGCTTACATTACATAAAGAGTGTTTACTTTCCTCCCCTTAGCTAACACTAAGGAGCCTTAATTAAGTAAGCTTCTAGTTTCTTTTACCAAATTGGTTACTATAACCATTATCATCAAGTTTACCTGTAGAGATCAAATTAAAGTGAATATCTAGTACGTGTCTGACATCTTTAAGTAACAACTTACAGTCACTGCTGGTTTCCAAGTAAATATCTCTTATGTTCACAATCTTAGATGTCCTTTCATTTCCTATCCAAATATGGCCACAATCACTATTAACATAGGATGTAAAGTAATCATAATATGTCGTAACATAAAACAAAGCACCCGAATCAATCACTTAATCACTGGTATGGCAAGTGAGATTTATAAAACTCTCATCGTAAACAATACCTATATCACCATCAACTATGGCTCTAATGTTCTCTTTATCATTTTTCTAAGCATTAATTTTTTCTTTCGTCTGTTTGCTTTTTCACAATCTACACTCTTTTTTAATCTGACCTATTATCTGACAATGAAAGCACTTCATATTTCTCCTTTTGGACTTAGATCTTCTTCTAGAGTTATCATTGTTCTGCTGGCAAGAATTTCTGTTTTGGCTTCTCTCTCGCCTTTCTTGCTTTTTCTGAAACAAGTGCATCTAACTTAGAGAGAACTGCTTCAATACTCTTTCTTTTAGATTCTTTATTCCGCAGTCTATCTGTACCCATATCTAAAGTTAATTTCTCGTTCGGCGCTGAATTATTCACTAACACCACTAATGTCTCCCAATTGTCAGGCAAAGAACTAAACAACAACAATACTTGAAACTCATCATCTAAAATAACTCTAGGGTTATCATTGTTCTGCTGGCAATAATTTCTGTTTTGGCTTCTCCCTCGCCTTTCTTACTTTTTCTGAAACAAATGCATCTGACTTAGAGAGAACTGCTTCAACACTCTTTCTTTTAGATTCTTTATTCCGCAATCTATCTGTACCCATATCTAAGGTTAATTTTTCGTTCGGTGCTGAATTATTCACTAACACCACTAATGTCTCCCAACTGTCAGGCAAAGAACTAAACCACAACAATACTTGTAATTCATCATCTAAAATAATTTTCATAGTAGTCAACGAATCAACCAAGCTCTGAAACTCACTAGTGTGTTCAGTTATACTGCGCCCCTCCTTATATTTCAAGTTAACAAGCCTTTTTATTAAATTGACTTTATTCTGTGCTGTCGACTGGTCATAAATTGTTTTCAATTTCCTCCAAAGAACATCAGTTTTCGATTCCTTCGATATATGGTGGTACACGCTTTGATCAATTTATGACTTAATAGTACTCACAACCTTCTCAAATCTTCCATTCTAGACTTCCAAATACCATAATTTTATGATTTTAATTTAATCATGCATGCTGAGGACTCCTTCATTTCAACCACACAAGTAATAAAAAAAACACAACCTAACCTCTGATACCACTCTGTTAGGAAGGAGACTCACACAAGCAGTTGCAAATTAATCGGAAACAAAACCATTTCTCTTTTTGTGTGATTAAAATAGGATGTGTACCACAAATAAATAGGTAGAAAATAAACCAACACAATCCAAAGCAATAAATCAGCTATAAGAGGCATAGATTTTATGTGAAAAATCTAAAATAGAAAAAATTACGGGACTGTAGTTTGATATAATTTTCTACTATATTAATCTCATTTGAGTAGTGCAAGTCTAAATTTCATTAATTTGAGTATTTAAATAATTAAAGAAATATTGAGGGGCTAAGTGAAATTTTACAATAAAATTAGGTTTTGGAAGGCGCGGCTATTTATAAAGAAGACCAAGTGGAGGCGGCAGTAAGTTTTACCATCGCAAAAGGACGAGAGGGTGGGAGAGAGAGACAAAGGGAACTCTTGGTTTTGGGAATGGAATTTTAATTTTTGATTAATCTAATTAACTCTAATTTTTTTAAATTTTGAGGATAAGTTATTGGCATCACTTTTTATAATTTTATTGATCTTAATTTTTATTTTATCATTTTATTAACTATTATTTAAGATACTTGTTTGAAAAATAAATATTAAGTCGTTTCTGTGAGTTAAGAGTATTGAAATTCTTAATGTTGTTAGCCTTCAGTATTAATTAGGGAGAAATTTGTACTGTAATCTCATTAATAGAGTAAAAGATTATATCGGATTGTAGTCTCGTGATTTTTTCTATTTTGAATTTTTCACATAAAATTTATTTTTTTTGTGATTAATTTTTGCTTTGAATTTTGTTAGTTAATTTTTATGTTTATTTATTTGTAATGCATATTCTATTTTGATCATACAAAAAGTAAAAGAGTTTTGGTTGTGCTTAATTTGGAATTGCTTATGTGAGTCTCTTTCCTAACATAATGGGATTATAGTATAAATTTTTTTTAGATAATACTATAAGCTAATAATATCAAAAATCTCAATATTCTTAGTTAATAATAATAGTTTAATAATTATCATTCTTATAAGTAAATATTTCAAATAAAAATTAATAAAATAATATAATAAAAATTAAGATCAGTAGAATTATAAAAGATGACGTTAAAAACTTACTCTGAAAATTTAAAAAAATTAAATTTAATTTCGCTTCTCGATTGTCCAATCAAAAATTGAAATTTCTGTTGGCTCAGTAAAACTTGCTGCCGCCTACACTTGCCCTTCTTTATATACAGCCACGTTTGTAAAATTTCCCTTGGACGGACCCAACACTTTTTGATTACCCAAACAAAACAATCTTATCCTGAGGAGTAGCTTCAAATCCTGCTTACGGGATCCAAAGGAGTGATGGAGACGACTAATGTAGAGTATAATGAACAGGAAGCCATGGAAACATCCATGAAAATGATGTCAATTCGCCCTTCATCTTCTATTTCCAGTGTCGATTCCATTAATGAAGAAGAACCGAGGCCACCGCATGAGGCTTTGTTTCTCGCACTGGCTTATCTTCCTCTATTTGAGCTTCTTGCTATGAGTGTAGTTTGCTTGTCACTGAGAGATGCAGTGAATAAAGATATCCTGCCATGGCTTAATATTATTGTTGATAGGCCTTTGAACAGGCGGTTGTCTGATGAAATTCTAATGAACATTACTTCAAAAGCCAATGGAAGACTGACAACTCTGGCTCTGATCAACTGTGTCAGAATTACAAATGCTGGGCTTCAACGAGTCATTGAGAAAAATCCATTTATCAAAAAGGTATGTGTTTCACCATTTTTATGTGATGTTTTCTTTATTTTCTTGCTCGACTTGACTGCATTCATAAGATTTCTTGGTGGGTATTTGTTCTTATTTGGGATGAAGAATGTTCATCTAATCTTGCTTAAAATATAAATATGATTATCCAAGGCCATGAACTGATCATGAATTTTAATTTTTTTTTAATTTCAATTTTTAGCACGTGAAAAATGAAAATATGTTAAATCTTAATGCTGGTAAGCCCTGTGCCGTCAGAATACTTCCATGGACGAAACGAATATTTTCTTTACACAACCAGAAATGTGCTTTTGCTTTCTGAAAGGTAACTTGTTTTCTTGCATTTTTTATTCAGCTCTATATACCAGGATGCACAGGCTTATCCCCTCAGGGAGTCATTGAAGCTGTGGAGAAACTATCCGAAAACGACCACACGCTGGAAATCCTGCACATTAGTGGCGTCTACAACATTACAAAAGAACACCTCAGGACACTTCACTCCCATTTGAAATTGAACTCATCTCGACAAAATGAGCAAAAGCGGCAGCCTACTCTGTATCATAAAGCCAGACACTACCCAGTACTTGTAAACAGAGAAAATGACCATAGGATCGATGTTGAAATATGTCCGAGCTGCAGTGAAGTAAGAATGGTGTTTGACTGCTCGAAGCAGCTGTGCAAGGGAAAGTTGCCGGCTCATTGCTGCAGGGGATGCTACCATTGCATTCCAAGGTGTGCAGAGTGTGGTGGATGCATCCAGCCTGAAGAGATGGAAGATGCTGTTTGCAATGATATGTTGTGCTCAGATTGTTGGCTTCAACTTCCCAAATGCAATCTGTGTAACAGGCCATATTGTAGGCAGCATGCCAATCTGGGAAGTAACTCTTCATGCTCCTCTGGATTTATTTGTGACATTTGCCAGTACCAGAACCAGAAATGTTACTCTGAAGAATTTTTAAATTAGAGGAATCTCAATTTAGATCAACACAGTTTTGTATTTATTGTACATTCATATAAAGATACTGAATGATGAAGTGAGAACATACTAGTTTCTTTCAAGAGTCAACAGCAATTTCAAACCTGCAAGTTGTTCAAAATTAGACCTGCAATTTTCAGCATCTCAATATTTTTGTTTTAAAAAATTAATGAAAAAAGAAACCAAGAGATGAAAGAGAGCAGCAAATCGGCCAACATTTTTGTAATCAAGAGAAACATCATGCTACTGGTTAAAATGCACACTTCAGAATTCCACTATAAAGAATACAACCGAATTCATCCTAACAAGGTAGTTACAATAACGATTCCTGAAGAAATCCTTTGTTCTGTTTGTACACAATCGAATGAACTTATCATAGAAATTAGCCCGCCATATGTTCAATTAACTTTGCCACCCCACATCTCTTCGGGAGGACCAAAAATGGGTGTACTCAGTGTTTTCTGACAGAAACGAGAATGGATATTTCTCACAGATCCCACTGCCAGAACAAATTCCAAGAAATACAAATGTTGCTACAAAAAAACTGCAGTCATGAGTGCAACGCCGAAAATCACAGAGCTTGTGACAAGATAACCGCCGTAGACATATTTTGGAGAGCAGCCGGAAGTTGTAGTATTTGAGGAAGGCGCCAGCGATGTTCCATTTGTAATGGTGCCGTTTCTTCCATGGCTACACTCACGAAACAATTTGTAAAACAGACTTCAGAAAGGAGTACAAGAGAAGATAATACTGCACAATATAAACATATTAAAGCTTCAATGCATACCTTCCTGGAAATATACAAGAACCATGACCTGCAGCAACAAAACAATGTTAGCAACTTTAAAACTGTCAAGGCAAAATAAATAAATAAATAATTGTTCATCTATGTCAATAGAGCATAAGAAGAAGAAAGTCCATTTCATATTCTTTGCCATCATAGTTGGCGCCCATTAATGCCCACCAATTAACCTATTTTCACAATATCCTTCATGTCTATAAACATAGTGAAAGTCACGTACTTGGGTCAGTGGTAGTAATTGCAGCTACCCCTTTGAAATCACAGGTCCCAGGAGCTTTAGCCATCTGTTGATAATATGCATTGAAAGCATACGTTGAATGAGAAATCACATTATCTGGCTCATAACATTGCTGACCCTGCATCAAGGCTGAGCAATCAACTTTTCCTGGACCACAAGCCCAATCCAGAGCAGCCTGTAGCATCTTTTTATCAGCACCATCCTTGGCAACACAGAAGGTTTGATTTGTTGTATCATTCGCCAGAACAGTTCCAGCCCCAGTTAAGTGTAAGGTATAAACCGGTACTCCATTGGCATTAAATAGGCCCCAGTTCTTTTCAGAGACAGACCCTGGTCTCAGATCCTCATTGTAAAGCTCATAAATATAAGTACTAACCGCAATCCCTGGGTGTTTAGGAGTTCCTGTGTTGTTATGCACGTGTCTGATTAAGTTACTGTTGTAAGTGTTGGCATTATCAATTGTTGCATCAGATTCTGATGAGTCACCCTTTGAGGGCCAGCCAGACTCCAGGACTACAAGGGGAATATTGGTGAAATTTAGATCGGACATTGCGAAATATGCTGCATCAACAATAGCATCGAAGACATTAGTATAATGTAGGAGCGTGTTGGCATCCACAGCTTCCTTATTAGGTGGGAGAGGACGGAAAAGTGCATAGTCCAATGGAATCACCCCATTGGATTGCATGTAATCATAATATGGATAAACATTCAGCATAAGATAGGAACCCGTGGACTGCAAAAATTTCAGCAAAGGAACCATGACTGGATCCCAGGAACGGTTAAAGAAAGCTTGAGAAGGAGGAAATGAGTCAAGGATGATGGAAGAGGAATGTGGGGTAGAGACTTTTATCTGATCATCAAGATTAGCAGCAACGAGAGCAGAATGGATAAATTTTAGGGCAGAGACTAGGACTGGACCAGCATTTGGGAGGACAGTTAGGACTTCAGATCCAACAGCAATGGCAGTGATATTGGTGGTGGGGACATGAGCAACAACATTCCGAGCAACCCAGTTGGCTGCTGTGGCATTGGACTGACCAATGCCAAGGAGCTGATCATTGGGAACAGAAATGGTCACTTGGATCCCAGTGTTGGCAAGTGCAAGGAGCATGGCTCGGTCGGCATCATAGAGCCTGACATGCCTGATATTTTGAGCCTTGAGAAGGGCAACCACCTGAGTTGGGCTTGGCATGTCTGAGAGGTCTGTGCCAATGTTCACACCAATGAAGGCATCTGCAAGAAGTTACCCAACGGAGCTGAACAATAAATTTGATAAGGGATAAGCATTCAGCACACAACTGGAATAAGTTGCAGGTGCAATCATGCACAAGACGAGCATCTTTTCTATTTCCATAATCCCAGAAACACCAAAAATGCAATTCGATTTGGGCCTGGTATGAAGCATCTTAACATAAGGCCTCGAACAATCAGAGGGAATGAGCATGACGCTTTTTCTTGGCATTATCTCTCTTTCAATTAAACTCAGAGGCATTGGACATGCAAGTTGATTTGCCCTTGTTCGAAGCATCTTAACAGAAGCCCTAGAACAAGCATAGGGAAAGAGCATGACATGATGCTCTGATAAGCAAGATGCATTGGCAGCAAGGGCATGTGTAGTAGTGTGCCTGTGCTGCAATATGCTTTTGGTTATCACCCATAAGCATCCTTATTTGGAAAAAGTCCTACAGCTGGTTTAAAGAACTAAAATACCAGTTCATTTATTTAATGCTAAAACATTCACACAGCACAAGAAATCTGCATTTGATGATTTTGATCTAGATTGTACTATAAATACCATGAATGTGTGTAAGTACTAATGAGATAGTAATAAATTCTTGAAAATGAACATGACAAGGGCGATATATAGGTGGTTTAACCTCTTGTTTGAGACGAAAAGTATTGAAATTTATGACAAAAGGTGGGCGCGGATATTTTGACAGCCAGAGCATATATGGTTCTTACAGCCTTACACAAAATGAAATGAATGCAACTTCCATGCCCCAGACATGGGAGTTGCTAAAAACAGAACTTTGAAAATATTGAATTCAAGGTTTGGCACTAAGTCTCAACTCAACAATTGCTCTCCCCAGTGTTCATTGATGACAGATTAAAGTCATTTTCAGGTCATTGTCATCTTCTACATCCATCTGAGTATAAGAGAGAAACTAAATCTTACACTAAATACCAAAATAACCGGTAGGCCATCCATCTCAGAACATGAAAAGCAGAGTCCTAATTTGGTCCTTTTTGAAGGCCTCTTGTACAAAAGCATATGGTCATTAGTGTTGATTATAAAATTTAGTCATTGCAAATATTTCCTTTGATATTTTAGAATCATCATCCTCATTGTTTATATAAATTATATATTTGACAATTGGGTTGTCTGATATTCTGATTTACTCTACCACTTAGATCTACTGTATTTACCAGCTTGGAAGGTGATGGGCTTGTGCATATAATACAGTGGACCTACTCAACAACATGCTATATACTTAAACAGTGAAAAGACAATCACACGCCTTGTAATACATTTATATAGATCGAGTTCACTTGATACTTAAGCCAAAAGCATACTAAGCTAAGGGTATTGTGGTCCTACAACATTTTTTACTAAGTTGTGTTCAGGTAAAGGACCGTCACATGAGCTGGGACGCAAAATGGTAGAGATTCCCATTAAAGTTGGCAGAGAAGAGATCAGAAAGTTTCAAAGGGAAGATTTTTCTGCAGAGGCACCCGGCATCCCTTCTATTATGATGACAATAAAGTAAATGACCAGAGAGACCAGCATAGGAGAGAAATAAACCCAAACCCACTTTATTTCTTCTTTTAACCAACATATTAATGACTATATAATCTATCATTAAATACTATGACAATTCCGTTAATAGTTTCATTGAAAGCTCCTAAATCCACACATCTTATTTGACATCCAAGTCATTGAGTTAAATCTAAGTGAATGGCACATAAATTTCTGAATGAACTCCCATTATGGGTAGATTCACAAAACAACTTCATTCTTATCATCCTCAAGAGAGCCATTAATTCAAGAGAATCCCACAGTGAGAAACCAGCAGAAAAAACAAGTAAGCCCATCATAATAAAAACCAGTTTTTGAACGATGAACAAAAGAAAGTTAACAAAGAACAACTCAGCTTCTGCAAGTATGACATAAGTACCCATAAAATAAAAGAACAAATCCCATGAACGCGAAATGCTGAAAAGAAGTTTAGGCAGAATGAAACCGACCTTTATCAGCAGAAGCAGCAGAGACAGCCAAGAGAAAAAGAAGAAGGACCGTTACTGCCATTGAAACTTCAATATTTCAAAAACTTACAACACAAACAAGTCACTCCAAGAAAGATGACTCAAATAAAGAGAAACCAAGAGTAATCCCAAAACCCCAACAATGAAAAAGACTTGAGAGAGAGAGAGAGAGAGAGAGAGAGAAAAGTTAGCTTCTTTTGAGGAATGTAAGAGCATGTAAATGTAGTGGACTAGTGAATGAGTTTTTGCCCGGTAAGAATGTGGGGCAGGGTTTAGACAAAATGCAATTAGATCCTTAGTTTTGCATTAAGTACATAAAATTCTCACAGGTTTTACGATATTAACACATAGATCCATAATTGAAAATTTAACAAGAAAATCTGATGTATTACATTGGTAGGAAAGATTAGAAATATTTAAAGTCAAATCTAACACAAAAGTTTAAACTTTTGATCTTTGTATACTAAAAAATTAATGTGTTTAATTTAAAATTAACAGTCAACTAATAAATTATATTATTTAATTGAATATTTATTTTTTTATTTTTCAGTTTTTTGAAATAATAGTGTCTAATATCGTTAGTTTGACTAGTCCTATCATCGATTTTTCCAAAAGAACCTTAAGATAGTAAAATTTTGTGGTAAATTCCAAAAGTATGGATTTATGTGTCATGTGTTGAGATTTCTGGGACCTTTTTGGATGTAACAAAAACATCAGGGCCCCCATTGTAGTTTTGTCGAGAGGGTTTGCACTTTTTCGCCGCGAGTAGAATCTAATCAATGGATTTGGTGTGTCAGAAAATGGACGGTTGAGATTGGCATGCTACTGCATGGTAAGAAGAGCGGCCTACCACAGAGAGGAGAGAGCACACTTGTGAGTCTGGCAGTCTGCATTAGGCAAAATTTGTGAGAGCTTTTAGAGATGTGTGTGTGTTTTGGTTCTGTGGGGCCATTTGATGCAGGGCTTAAATTCACGGTCTACGAGGCAAATTACAGAGCTGATGTGGCATGTCAGCGCAGCTGGATTCAACGGTCATATTTCCGGACAATGTCTGGAAGTTTTGGCATATTTTATTGTTTGCTTGTTTTTGTTTTAGTTGGTTATTTAAAAAAAAAAAAAAACTATTGGGCCTCTCCAAATCCCAATGATAGTTTGAGCCCCAGTAGCTATTTCTCCTTTCTACAAAATTACAAAAATATAGAATAAAAGTAAATCTTTTTTTAATTATAAATTTTCGAATTACAGTAATTTATACTATTTTTAAAAAAAAAAATCTGAAAACCGTTAACCCCACGAGGGAGAAATGTTAAATACTGCCCCCAAAATTCGTATGTTATGTAAGACTTTCATGTGCTGTTTGGATGGTGGGAAAATGCTTTTAGGAAGAAGCCATTGCCAGCCCACTACAATGAAAGGTGGTGGGATGCGTAATGTGGTGGTGACAACGAGTTTATAAGCATTTATTTTTTCCTTTCTTTATTCTTTCTTGAAAGTTGATGGATTTTTTTTTCTTTTTTTAATTTATAAACATTAGTGAAGGTCGTATTTTGTATTATTCTTCGTGTAAAGTTGTTTGTAGTTATTCTGTGGGCAATAGCTAAAAACGAATTCATGTCAACTTGTCAAGTAAGTTCAAGTCAAACTAAAGTCATATTTCAAAAATTTATAAACTGCGTGGTAGTTCTGCTTATTTATTTATTTTGAGGAGGAGATTTTTACTTGCGAGAAAAGAATTGTAACGCATAACCTTGAAGATTATATCAAAATTATCTATTCTAAGTGTGATGATAAGTCTAGGCCTAGCATCCATCAAACTGATGTATGAATATTGTGATAAGTTATTATAAATATTTTATTCTCTCCATGTGGTTCAATTTCTATATGCATTACACAGTACTATTTCCACATTGTGTTAATACCATAAAAATCATCACTCACATATAAAATGACACGCCATTTATAATAACTTGTCCTCGTAAAGAAGACGTCCAAATTTGTAAATTTTTGGAAGCATATAAATGGGCCACAAATTTTCGAATTATGCATGGAATTTAAATTTTCAATGGACTTCTATATCTAAAATACCGAAAGATAGTAATAAAATAAAACAATACCAAAAAGGATTTATTGACGCAAAAGACAGATAACATGTTGATTTAA
Organism: Atalantia buxifolia; assembly: GCA_030444775.1. Taxonomy (NCBI): domain Eukaryota; kingdom Viridiplantae; phylum Streptophyta; class Magnoliopsida; order Sapindales; family Rutaceae; genus Atalantia; species Atalantia buxifolia. The sequence goes on from CM059832.1 coordinate 9,181,576, forward strand.
TATAAAATTCACGGCTGTAGAGCAGTAGAAATAACATCAACATGTTTCCTCGATTGTATCAATTGTTGAAGAATGATGTGGGGATACACTGATTTTGGATGCTCAAGAAGAAAAAGGTTTAAATGAAAAAAAAAATTATATATATATATATATGATTATTATTATTTTACTACTTCAGAAATTGTGAAATATCAAATGACTATAAGAAATATTGTCTCCTATCATTTTACTACTATATCTTTATAAAAATATCATTTTACTACTTTTCCATTACAACTGTTAGTTGACTGTTAGTTGACCAGTTAGTTGACTAACGAAATATCAATTTCACCCTTCATGATTAAAAAAAAATTTGAAGGTTATTTACAAAATAAATTTGTAATATATATATTAAAATAGTTATAAAATACCGACATAATTTTTTTTACTAGAATTATAATATATAAATTTTATATATATATATATATATCGTGATTTTTGTTGGTTTTACGGTTTCTTGAGCATTGCAGTTCTAGCACACAATTAGGTGGGGATAAATAGTAATGATTCTACATTATATATTTAACAAACAAATTGGACTGACCCAAGTAAAAGATGGACGAGGCCCATTGATATTGACGATTTTAGAGCATAGAAGATTTTATATATCTTTTTTTTTCCTGATTTTTCCTGTTTGAACAAATTTGTTTGCCCGTAGTAAACAGAGAATATTTTTATATTTTTATTGGTGATTCATTTGCATTATTTGGATTGAGATTGTATTGTGGTTAATTGACACAAATAAATATTATTCTCTAATAAGAGTTTACCTAAATTCAGAAAGCATTATTTTGATTCCATTTAGGATGTGCTACTAGTTTTAAGTCTAAGAAATCTGAAACATTAGATAAATATTATTGTCTGCATCAATTTTATTGTGAAATATTTGTCTTTAGTTTCTAGAAATAAAGGATGAGACTCTCTATATTGAAGAAGTCAATAACTATTGGCATAATTATCTTCTATTTTCAATTCTAATTATAACATGTATATGATTTGATTTGATCATAGATGGTTGAAAATGTTGAAGTTTGTAGAGCAACTTGGAGTGATCCTGTCCAAAGAAGACAATTAATTGATCTTTGTCTCATTAAGGTGAATAATAGATTTAGATTAGGAGGAACTTTGAAGCCAAGTGCTTAGGCTCGAATTAGAGAAGAAATATTTAAGACATCTGGAAGAAGGTTAAAACAAAAACAAATTAAAAATAATTGGGATTATATGAAAAAATAATATTCAACATGGATTAATATGACAACAGTAATAAGACATGGTTACAATCTTGTGAGCCAAACATTTGACTGGCTAGATGAAAGATGGAAAAAGTATATAAAGATAACATTTTAATTATTTAATTTAGTGGAATGAGTTTATAAGAAGATCTTATTATAAATAAGTGTTAACTATTTTTTCATTGTTAAACAAAAATATCCAAAAGCTAAAAAGTTTTGTTATAAGCCTTTAGCTATTGTCAAGGAATTAGAGACTTTATTCTCTAAAGTTTTAGCTACTGGATCTATAACTTGGAGTTCTGGCATGAATGACTTACTAGAAGTGGGAAATCTATTATCAATATTTGAAAAAATTTGTGCCTAATGATACTTTAATTGAAGTAGAAGATGATGATAATTAACCCTAAAACACCAAATCAGATTACAACTAAGATCAACCAAATATAAATAAGGTATAAGGTTCTAAGAAAAAACAAAAGAAAAGAAAAATTGATGAAACTTGTGAAGAAGTCAAAAAGTTAGTGGAGGTATTGAAAAAGACTAATGATAAAGGACCTTCAATAAAAGATTGCATGATAATTTTACGAAAGATTTTATCTATTCAAGATCCCATTTATTATGTAGCAATCAGTATATTGTGCAATAAGAAAGAGTACAAAGAGGTGTGAATAGAGATGGAAAGTGACCAAGAACGAATTTGGTGTATTCAAAGTTAAACAAAATAGGCTGGGAACCTCTTTTATTTAAATTAAAATGCCTTAAACTTAAAGTCTTTTTATTATGCTAGCTGCATTTTGACAAAGTCTTTTCATTGAAAAATATTATATGGTAATTTAATGATTATGTGATTTTTATTTATTCATTTTACTTCTTCCATGCTTACTATTATTTCTTTATAAATTGTCATATTTTCTTTAATAGTTTATGACATTATAGTACAAAAAATTTAGATACTGTTATTATTGTGGTTTTTTTTCCCCTTTTATACATATTTATATGGAAGTTTTAAGTGAAAGAGATGATGATAAGAAATACAAGGTTAAGAGATTGTTGTGAAAACAATTGATTATGTTAATACTTGATTTATTATAGTCATGAAAATTGAAAGATTGCCAACATCAAAACTTATAGGTTCAGATTTTACTAAAGAGCTTTGAAGTGGACCATCTACTACATGTTATGAATTAATGCGGATGGAGAACAATAGGTTTATTTATTTACGTCAATTCTTCAAGATAAAAAGATGGCTATACCCTAGTAAACATGTGTCTTGTTGAGCAAAAACTAGCAATGTTCTTAATGACAATTAGTCACAATCTTCATAATCGACTTAGAAAAAATATTTTTCAACACTTAACTCAAACAGTGCATAAGTACTTTCATGAGGTTTTAGTAGCCATGATGAAGTTATCGAAAGAAATGATTACTCCTCCTTTATTTAATGATGATTTAAATGGCATAACACAGGCTACGAAAAATATTCAAGGTAAATTATCTTTTGTTAATGATAAATAACAACATAATTAATATATTTTTCATATAAATAATATTTGCTTTTTTAGGGTGTTGTTAGTGCAATAGATAAAATCCTAATTCATGTATGTAATCCAATAGATAAACAAGTGCTATGTAGAGATCGCGAAAGAGGGGAATGTTTTCAAAATGTCATTAGTTTCATGATAATTTGTGAGTTTGACATGATATTTAGGTACGTTGTTTGTTGATGGAAAAGAACAACACATGATTTAAGCGTCTTGACAAAAACAATTAGTGATTCAAGACAATTTCCCAATGCCACCACCAGGTAATCTTTTTCTTTAATATAATTGTTAGACATTTTTTTCCATAATAATTAACTTTTGGTAATTAATGAACCCAACAAAATACTATTTTGTTGGTGCAGCATATACATATACTAGAGGATTTATGGCGTCGTATCGTCATGGACATTATTGGTTGAATGAACTTCGTAATGATGGTCGGGCTAGAGAGAAAGAGGAGATTTTCAACCATAGTCATGTGAAATTAAGGATTGTTATTGAGCGAACTTTTGGTGTTCTAAATGCTCGTTTTTCAATTTTAAAGTGGATGTTGCTTTTATCCATTTGATACTCAAACAAAGATTATTATCACATGCATTGTACTACACAATTTCCTTCAAAGATTATTTGTTACTAGTGCATTATTTATAAAGTATGACAATGAAAAAGTTGAGTTGGAAAATAAACCAACAAATGCAAGCAACTTCTTTGGACCATCAAATTAAGTCTTCATGCAACAACTACAAGATCAACTTGCAAATCAAACTTTCTCAAGAATATAATTGATTTTCTTATCTTTTAAAAATTTTAATTAGTATAATAAGTTTAATTAAATTTTGCACTTAGAGTAATGTAATAATATATTTATTTAAAGATCAATTACCACCTAATTCTACATATGTTTGATTTTAATTATAATGTGCACGTATTTAACTCTTAAATTTTATAAGAAGTATAAATAATTCTTACATGAACATAAATGTCAAATAATAATATTTTAGATATTTGTGATTTATAAAAACAATCAAAATGCTATTTATATTCAAATATTGAAAAAGAAAAAATAAATATGTCATTTAAACATATGTAATTAAGACCTATTTAGATTCAAACGAAAAAAACATACATTACCTTAGTTAATTGTTAAATTTATATAGGTAGAGGTTGACAATCATTAGCTCTAAATAGAAATAAAATAGTTTGAGTTCCGAATATACTCACATGGAGTGAAAGAGGCTTGAGTTACTTTAGATTAAGGTTCTTTTTTGTAATAGTAATTTTTCTCTCAGGGGTTTAGTAAGGTTCAATCGGGATTGTTTTTAGAGGTTTAAAAATGATTTTGAAAAGTTAAAAATTAATTTTAGTGTATGATAAAAATTTTGAAGAGATCACTATTGACAAAATTACTCTTTCTTACAACAAAATTTAAAAAAGCAAGAATGAATAATTTTTCAAAATTTAATTTTGAGAATCACTTTATATTTAATGTAATTTCATATATATCTTCATAAATATTATAAAAATCTAAAATTATACATGTTAATTAAGAAATGAAATCATTAATTTTTAAAATATTATTATTACCAATTTTATTGAGATAACAAAATAAAATAAAATTAATAATATAAAGTATTTATTTTAATTATTAGTTATTATATATATACAATAAAAATATTTTATTTATATGTTTATAAATGTTTGGAATAAATTTTATTTAATATTATGTTCAATTTAATCATTTGCATTCTTACAACAATTTAATAGTAAGATTTAGTAAATATATAAGGCTGTTTTAAAAACTCACAATATTTTTAAAAATAAATTTTACCAAATATTTAACTAACTTTCGATAATTAAATATTTCAATAGCATAACCAACAATAATTATTTTAAAAATTATAAAATTATCAAAATTAATCCATAACTTAAGAGAAAACTTATTAGCACTTATGCTGTGTTTACTTGTGGATTTGGAAATGAGAATGAAATCTATGTTTACTTGGCATAATGTAATTTGAGAATGGGAATAAAATATGTGGGTCTCACATAATTTGGGAATAAATAATGGGAATCTCATTCCCATGGGAGGTTGAGAATGAAAATATGGGAATGAGAATAAAATATATATTTACTTTTTTATCCTTCTAATTTTTTTATATTTCCTAAATTACCCTTATTCAAATAACAAATAATTTTATTATTTTAAATGTCATTAATAATAATAATATTATTATTATTAAAAATAAATTTTATTAACTTTATTATTTTAGTTATTATTAATTATTTTTATTAATAATATCATTATTATTATTGATAAAAATAAAAATAACAATAATTAATAATAACTAAAATAATAAAGTTAATAAAATTTAATTTTAATAATAATAATAATAATAAATGTTAATAATGATAATATTAATAAAAAATATTAATAAAAATAATTAGTAATAAAAATAATTAGTAATAAAAATAATTAATAATTAAAAAATAATAAAGTTAATAATGATAATATTAATAAAAATAATTAGTAATAAAAATAATTAATAATAAAACAAAATAATAAAGTTAATAATAATAATAATAATAAATGTTAATAATGATAATATTAATAAAAATAGTAATAAAAATAATTAGTAATAAAAATAATTAATAATAAAACAAAATAATAAAGTTAATAATTATTATTAAAATTAAATTTTATTAACTTTATTATTTTAGTTATTATTAATTATTTTAGTTATTATTTTTATTAATATTATCATTATTAACATTTATCATTATTATTATTATTATTAAAAAATAATAATAACAATCATTAATAATAACTAAAATAATAAAGTTAATAAAGTTTAATTTTAATAATAATAATAAATGTTAATAATGATAATATTAATAAAAATAGTAATAACAATAATTAATAATAAAATAAAATAATAAAGTTAATAATAATAATAAATGTTAATAATGATAATATTAATAAAAATAATATTAATAATAATTAATAGTAAATAAAATAATAATTTAATAAAATTATTATTATTATTATTAATTTTATTTTTTTATAATATTTATACATATATCTAGTTAATAAAAATTATATTATTTAATATTATAGATATTTTGATAAATTAATTCTCATTCTTATTTCTTATTTTTATTTATTTTACTAAATAAATACATCAATAATATTACAATAAATTCTCATACCTATTTATTTTTATTAAATAAATATTAAAATTTTATCCGTATTCTAATTTATTTTTATTTTAAGAAGTAAATGCACTGTTAATATATATGATGCATAAAATGCCATAGCAGCGTGTATCTCACTTCATGGAATTCAACGTTGAAAGTGAATAAATTCAAAGTGAGCATGCATTTTTTCTATGAAAAATTAATTATTTCTAAAAGAGTAACATCACTGTGCAGTTTCTTGCTGCCAGCGTACATACTCGTGCTTACACAGAGCAGGGAGAAAGAAAGAGATTGAATATTGACTCGGCTGAGCTGAAACAGAAGAAACGAAATGAGCAATGGATCAAAACCAGAGCCAGAGATCATCAATTGGAGCAGCAACAGCATCATCAGCTTCATCTCGGGCCTACCAATTCCACCCAGCCCGAGCTGCGATCATCGATCTCTTCAACCTCTACTTAGGAGTAATACTCACTCATACCCTTTTTACTCCTTCAGTCTTCTCTTATTTATTTAAAATTATTATCGATACATATTTTCCTTTTCTTTTTGTTCTGCAGCGAAGTAGCCGCCAAAAGCAGGATGATTCCGTCAGAGACCCTCCGTACGCTCCCCCCTCTCTCTTTCATACGTTTCCCTTTTTTAGTATTTTAGAATGAACTTTGTAGGGCTTTATTTTCAAAGTTGCTCCAATTGTTGTTGAATTAACAGCAAAAGTCTGGTCTTTGAATGAGGATTACCAGCGTAAAGGAGTTTGCTTTTGTTTTCCTTAACAAGTACAATTTTTTTAAAGCTGTTGTAATTGACAATGCTTTGTGCTGAAACGGGCAAGATTTTTTAATTTGAGGTTGTTGATTCGAGGCTTTGTTGCTTGCTGTGGTGGAATTTTATTAATTGTGGAAGAACTCATACTCAGGAACAAGTCCCAGAAGCGCGTGCTTGCTCTTAACAGAGAGCTTCCTCCTCGAAATGAGCAATTTCTTATAGATTTTGAGCAATTACAAAGCCAGTTTCCTGTAAGTTGAGGATTAAAAAAAATTGCAACATTTCTTTATATGCACTTCTATTAGATAACAGAAGCTTTCTGTTTCTTAGTTTCTGATAGTGAGCTTTGTATACTGATGCTGAGCCATTTTATTTCAGGACCAAGATCAATTGCGTTCTGTTACTGAATCTGTTCTTATTTCCTTGGTTGTGCAATGCTGTAGTCATGTACCGCGAGCAGAATTTATTCTGTTTGCCTTACGGAGCTTGTGCTCTATCGGGTACATTAACTGGGATACTTTTTTGCCTTCCCTGCTTTCCTCTGTTTCCTCTGCAGAAATGTCAGTGGGTCAGGGGGGTCAGGGCAGTCAAGCAATGCCTGCAGTTTCAGCCACAAGTTTACAGCAGTCTGGTATGTTGCCAACTTCAAGCGGAATTCCAAATTCTTCTAACTATCAATCCTCCAATCCTGCATCTCCACTGCCTTCAGTTCATGGTATTGGGTCTCCTGCTCAATCAGCTATAGAAACGTCAGTTTGTGCAGCTATGTCACCTGTAAAATCATCTGATGTGTCTTGTACTGGACAACAGTTCACGACAAGGGTGAATTCATCTGTAAGAGATAATGCTATAAGCAGTCTGCGGCAACTATGTTGCAAGATTATTCTAACTGGTCTTGAATTTAGCTTGAAACCAGTTACTCATGCTGATATTTTCTATCATATGCTGAATTGGCTGGTTACTTGGGATCAAAAACAGCAGGGGATTGATGAATCTGATGGAAAATCCTGGAGACTTGACAAGGCTCTGATTGAATGGCTGCACAGTTGTTTGGACGTAATTTGGCTGTTGGTTGATGAGGATAGATGCCGAGTCCCTTTTTATGAACTACTGCGTGCTGGCTTGCAGTTTATAGAGAACATACCAGATGATGAAGCCTTATTTACACTGATCTTGGAGATTCATAGGAGGCGAGATATGATGGCTATGCATATGCAAATGTTAGATCAGCATCTTCATTGCCCCACATTTGGGACACATCGGATTCTGTCTCAGACTACCCCTAATATTTCAGTGGAAGCAGCTGGAAACTTGCGGTATTCACCGATAACATATCCGAGTGTGCTTGGAGAACCATTGCATGGAGAGGTGATGGCTTTAATTAGAACTCATTGCAAAATCTTAAATTAGAATGTTTGCGTATAATTTTCTAATGTTGCATTTTTTGTGGGATTTCCTCATATCATTATATGTTGAGTTGTCAAGAACATGAGTTCTCATAAGCACTTGTCATATTTTCTCTAGTTTAGTGCATATATCGGCAGTAAGACAAGCATTCTGTATTTCTTTCTACACGTGCATAATAAAGCAATTGCTGCTTTGCCAAGAACATGCCTTGGTGAATTTAAATTTTATATATCTTGTTTTTTTCGTGGTTGCATATATTTTTTGGCCTCAAGGAGGTTTAAACCTTAGAGTTCAATACATATTATTTACGTATTCGTGGTTAAGTGGTTTTGAAATCATTGCTAGCTTTAGATAGTCATTGCTTATCTCTTTTAGTGTCTTCTTGCTTCTGCATCTTTATTCCTCTTGAGTTACCTTAAGAATTCCTGAAAACAAAATCATATGCTTTTGATCTTGAGCAAGTCATTTTTTTGGAAACATGTGATGCTTATTGACATTGAATTTGGATTGTGCTGATCATCTTTTAAAGGTTGGGTAGTCTGAATCTGCAAGGATTGAAACCTTTTTTTTTTCAATTCTTAATTTCTTAATCGTTGTAATTTCCTTAGTGAGTGTATGTGTTGCTTATAGGGCAAGCACATCTCTGTGCTAATTTAGGTTCTACTAATTTGTGCAGGATCTTGCAACTTCTATTCAAAGGGGAAGTTTGGACTGGGAGAGAGCTATGCGTTGTATAAGGCATGCTATTCGGGCAACTCCATCACCTGACTGGTGGAAGCGCGTGCTTCTTGTAGCACCTTGCTATAGAAATCCTGCTCAAGGGCCTACCCCTGGTGCCGTATTCACTTATGAGATGATTAGTGGGGCAGTAATTGATAGAATTGTTGAACTATTAAAGTTGAGCAATTCAGGTAATAATCTCTTTTTGCTTTTATTGCTATGTTTTCGATTTTGTTCATCTAAAATGTATTTAGCATGGCTGATTTGTTTGCTGATTGTGTTCTATTATGGGGCCAAAACTACAGTGCAATGCTACATGGTACGATGTTTTACCCCACTTCTCATTGAAAAACGCCAAATTTCCAATTTTTTATTCCTGATTCGCCCAAGTTTTTGTTCTTGACCTTTAACTTATTATGTATTATGCACCTCGTAAGTTTTTCCTAATACGTCCAAGTTTATTTGGAGTATCAAATAATACATAATAAGTTGGGGGTTAGGAATAAAACGTGGGTTATCAAAAACAATAAAACTTGGAAACTTGAGGCTTTCGATGACGAGAGGGGGGATAAAATGCTATGTCATATGCTATATGAATGCTAGTCATCCTCTGTTCGATTTGCTTCAACTTGCAATGCATTTATGATTGTACAAGACCTTGTTAGTTTGTCATTTTGAACATATGAGTCCTATGATATTCATGCATAGGTTTGATGATGTTAGATCCTGTAGGTATATGTTCATTTATCGTAGAAGTGTTTTTCCCTCAAACATAGTTATACGGAATATGTTAGCCGGTTTGGAATAACAAATCATAGTGGTAATAACCCATTCTTTCTGATTCTGCTTGTATTCCATGTGAATTGTTTACTTTTTATTTTTTCCCCATGCCAAATATTTACATTGTTTCTTAGCCCCCCCCCCCCCCCCAAAAACAAAAAAAAAAAATCTTTGGCTAATGTGGCTGTGGTGTAATGCTTTTATGTAATATGTTTGTAGGCTAGTTTCTTACACCATTTATTTTACCGCAGAAGTAAATTGCTGGCACGATTGGCTTATCTTCTCAGATGTATTCTTTTTTCTTGTCAAAAGCGGATGCATTGATTTTGTTGATTTTGTGGATAAGCTAGTTTCCCGTCTTCAAGATGGCGACAACCACATACTTCGAACAAATCACGTTACTTGGTTACTTGCACAGATTATTCGGGTTGAGCTTGTGATGGGTGCTTTGAATTCTGATTCTAGAAAGGTTTTAATTTATTTTTTTATCTTCTTTGGTTGAGATATGAAGTTGGAGTTTATATGACTTTTTCACTGACAACTTGTGGTGCCTAAGCTATTTACATATATTGATATACTGCAACTCAATCATTTTAATTTTGTTTGTAGGTGGAGACGACTAGAAAGATTTTATCATTTCACCGAGAAGATAGATGCACTGATCCTAATAACCCTCAAAGTATCTTACTTGATTTTATAAGTAGTTGTCAAAACCTACGTATTTGGTCATTAAACACATCAACTCGAGAATATTTGAATAATGAGCAGCTTCAGAAGGGAAAGCAAATAGATGAATGGTGGAGGCAAGTGAGTAAGGGTAAGCTCTTCTTGAATTTGCTTCCCCTACTTTCATTCTTCCATTTATGATGTAGATGACTCCTTGATGGTGATCTGTTGGTTTTGCTCACCATAATTTTTATGAATATTTGTGTCTATTTGTAATTGTTTGCGCTCAAACTAGATTCTAATTTCTTAGAATTAAAAATTGAATCAACGCCATAATATTTCTTGAGAAAATGTTTTAGAGGATTTTGGGAAGCCAATAACATCTATTTCGTTTTTTAAAAAATGAAAAAATATGTGAAATCATTGTCAATCTTTGTTAAAATCAACGATTCTGAGATTACAGTAGTGAGTAAATTGATGCTTAAATCAGATCAGTTTATGGAGAAATCTACTCTTAGGTATCGCCCAATGAAAGAAAGAGATAAAATAAGGTAGTGAGACAATCTTAACTTTTTTAAAAAAAAAAAAAAAATTCCTACAAAGCTTGAGAGAGACTAACTTAACCTAATTCCTTTCCTAAGCAAAGACAAGGTCTTTGAGGTTATTGTTAACTTCTGCTAGTGTGTCATGGTGCCATTGGGAGTTTTTTAATGTGCCGTAGGAGGTGGGTGCTTTCATTTCCGCATAGCACAGGTGTATATAGTGGTGGCTTTCCTTGGAGACAAAGTAGATATTGGAAGGAGGCTGGTGCTTTTCTTTATGGTCCCTATAGTACACGTGTTGTTCATGTTGTTATGGCCTTTATCCTATGGTCCCTTGGTCCAATGTGACACAACGATCACCCGTTAACCCCTTAACATGGTGTTGTCATGCCTATTGTACTGGTTTTCTAAGAAGAGCTATGTGATCTTATCTTGATCCTAGTGGCTCACATGGCATAATGATCTAAAGGAGGTCTTATGGATGATACAAAATTAGAAAGTAGGAATGTCAGTGGTCTCTATAGGTTTGGCTTGATGGCTCATCCTCCACACCTTTTTTTTTGTTTTTTTGCCTCGTCTATTTTCGACTTCCTTTTATTGGGCTCAAGAAAGGTGGTAGGTTAATTTTTTGTCTAAAAAATCATCTTCTCATCTCTTCTTGGACAAACTCAAGAGGCTTTGTATCTATACCATTACCTAAGTATCGAAGAGTTGATGCCTCTGATTTTATATTCTTCTTGTATTTCCTAGCTTATAATCCAATTCATTTGTCATAAAACTTCACACACATCTCAGATTAGTAATTTCGATACCCAACCTTAGGTTCACTGATCCTTACAGAGATTTGTGGGGATTTCGTTTATTTGTTAAACCATTCGATGTTTTAGCAAAAATATATATTGAATTCTCTTTATAATAGATTTAAACTAATAATTCTTCCCACATATGTTTTTCTGTTGATTTTTTTTTGTTTTACAAAAAATAAAAACAAAAATTAAAATCTTTATGTAGGAAATTTAGGGTGCGTTTGGTATTGTTTTTAAATGCTGTTTTTGAATTTGCTTTATAGAAGAAGAATGATTTGTTTTTTGTGAAATTGAAAATGCGTTTGGTTGATTGTTTTAAAATAGTATATGAAAATGAAAACAGTAAGAATACATTTGGTTGTTTGTCTGAAAATTTGGTCACAATGAAAGAGAATGATAATATAATTTAATGAAACCTTTTTCAATATCTAATTATTTTAAATGGTCTTTCATTATTATTATTATAGATTTTAATTTTAACAAACAATATAAACAGTTAAAATAGTTATAAAAGGGCATAATTCATAGTATAGATTTTATATCATTTAAAACCTTGTTTAATTATATTATTGAATAATTTATACACAAATTATAGACGATACATAATTATAGTACTTTGATATTCGTTAAAACACTAATTATTATTATTAGTAAAGAATTAAAATAATATTGGCGTTACTATTTTTTAACATTTATTAGCATATCATAAGGAGAAAAAGCTAAATTATAACATAAATAAATAATATAATATTAACAAAGTGAGTGGATTGTGGCACCGCTGCAGTATTGTTGACAAATAAAGCATGAAAGTTCCAATTTTAGTGGGCCCCAGAAAAAAAAAAAAAAGAAAACATTAAAATGTTGTTTTTTGCTTTCCTTTGTTAAAGTGAAAAGCAAGATGGTTTCATTTTCGGTGGAAAATAGAACTGGTCCTCTTTAGTCCTAACCAAACGTTTTTTCTTATTTTGTGTTTTTGTAAAATAAAAAAAGACAAATGTATAATGGTACCAAATGCACCCTAATTTGTGTGTGTAATTTTTCTTTGGACAAGGAGAATATCGCTTTTGGTTCACTTTTCAACATGTTTTTGTCCTATTTCTAGGGGATCGTATGATGGATTACATGAATATGGATGATAGATCGGTTGGAATGTTTTGGGTTGTTTCCTACACAATGGCACAACCAGCTTGTGAAACAGTTATGAATTGGTTATCCTCAGCTGGAGTTACAGACTTGTTTCCAGGATCAAATCTACCGCCCAACGAAAGGTTAATGGTGATGAGGGAAGTTAACCCATTGCCAATGTCGCTATTAACTGGCTTTTCATTAAATCTGTGTTTGAAGTTGGCTCTCCAAATGGAAGATTCTATATTTGGTGGGCAGGTACTCTTGATGTTCTTTTGCTTATGTTTCAACACATACACAAAAAGAGGCATGTGTGCATTGTGAAAGAAGATCCTAATTCTATTAATCTAATATTCTTGGATATGATTGTCTTAACTCAGCTCTTTGTACTGATATTGTATGCTCATTTTTTTTCTTCTATAAAAATGATCTACATGTACCAAGCCTGAATGAGTCTTATTTTAGGTGTTATGATTTGAATAGATATCTGAATGTTTTAAATTATCTTTTGATTTTTCTTTCTTGATTCTGATATCTGTATGCAGGTTGTGGCTAGCATTGCAATGGTTGAAACTTATACGAGATTGATGTTACTTGCACCTCACTCTTTATTTCGGTCACTCTTCAGTGTAATTTTGTTTACCTTTTAAATTTCTGCTTATACAGATATTTACTTCTCATTAAGGATTATGTTTCTTTGTAGAGTGAATATACCAAGTTTCTAAGGCAAACAAAAACAGTGCGTATAATCTTTATGATTACGTTGAATTGAATTTGGGTTAGGTAGAGCATATAAAAAGTATAACAACAGCACCATATTGACCAAATTGACAAAAGGCCTGTGCCCATGGGCAATGATGGTGAAAGTTTTTACGAACAAAGGTGACTGTAAGTACAAACAAAGGTGACTGTGAGATGGTCTGCTCTCTGAACAAAATACTAATAAACTCATGAAGGCCTAATCTGTTTTTCCCTTCGCTTGACCTCAGAGAAAATTTACTTTTATAAAGGTGAAAATAGAAGAGAAAGGATCCTAGATGTCAACTACTTGCATGACCCTAGTAATCCAACTGAATTCATTTGATGGCTGTTAGATTAAGGCACTATCACAGCAATTTATTGGACTAAGTAGATCTGTGGCATAAATTGGCTTGTAATCTCAGTTTTCTTGTAGTTTCATTCTCCCCTCATGGCTGCCTACACTTATTGAATTAAATGTAAGAGTTTCCACAACTGTTCCTTCAACCTCAAGCTCAATGCTGGGAGGTAAACCTTAGTAATCTTGCTTTGGCACATATGGTCTGTGCCTACCTTTTTTTGGAGAAATTTTAATATTTATAGGATAAAAGTATGCTGTCCATGCATTTAAAGGTAACTTTAAAGATCCTTGACACGTGCCCTGTTGAAACAATGAACCATTTTTTTTCCAGATTATAAGCTAGCCTCTCTTGTCACAAACAAATTGTGTCGATGAAGTCATTTATCATTTTCATGATATGCCTATTTTCCATTGTCCAGCTCTTGGAATTTATATTTAAGCTTATGTATCTGACGTTGAATTGCAACTGCCGGTATTTAGTGCTTACTCCTTGTTCTCACTCTTTTATAAATTGCGTATTTAAGACACGGCTGGATTTTCAAATGAAGTCTACTTTTTCATCTCTTGTTGTTTGCTTCTTTGTTATGGAAAATGTATTCTTGTTCATTGATACTAGACATCTCCTAAAACTGGTGTTTTGTGCAGCATTTGGCACAAAGGAATCCGTCATTGTTGGCGAAGGTAGGGGTAACTCCATTGGTGCTTGAAATTGTCAACTACCGTTTGCTTCCGCTCTACAGGTAATCTGCTTTGTCCATTTGGTGAATCTGTTTATCTCAGATCCGTGGTTTCTAACTTTTGGATCTGGATATACATGCTTCCAATTCTACATTCCCATATGTTGTTTTCTGAAAGTCCCTTTATATGTGCATGAGTCATGCCCCGTTGCCACTTGTCTTGAAATTGTTCTGCAAAAAATGCATATTAGTTTATGGTCTCCTTGTTTTGTTGAGACCCCCTCTCCTTTAGATACCCCAATGTTGATTCCATTAGTTGACATTTGTTCCCTTCTTTTGTAGGTATCAAGGAAAAACCAAAACGTTGATGTATGATATTACCAAAATAATTTCTGCCTTAAAAGTAAAACGCGGAGATCATCGTGTACTTAGATTGGCTGAAAATTTGTGTATGAACCTAATCTTATCACAGAGAGATTTTTTCTCACTGAAAAGGGAAGGAAAGGTATGTAGTATGTTGACAATCTGAAACCATTTTATTCCCCCTTTTCCTCCTCATCTGAGGTGGAGTAAAATTTTGTTTTATTTAATTCTTTGCAGGGTTCAACTGAATTTACAGAAACTCTGAATAGAATAACTGTTATTGCTCTTGCCATCATCATAAAAACACGTGGGATTGCTGATGCTGATCACGTACTTTATCTTCAAACTATGTTGGAACAAATCATGGCAACTAGTCAGCATACATGGTCAGAAAAAACACTCCGGTATTTCCCATCCCTTTTACGCGATGCCTTGATTGGGCGGATAGATAAAAGAGGCTTGACAATTCAAGCATGGCAACAGGTTCATTATTGCATTTCTTTTTCTATTATCGTCAAATTCTTTCTTTTCTATGGTTTCGTTTGCTTGGATTCAATTGATATTAGAAAATCTACTCCTTTTGTAGGCAGAAACAACTGTGATCAATCAATGCACCCAGCTTCTTTCACCATCTGCCGATCCTACATATGTTAAGACATATCTCAGTCATAGTTTCCCTCAACACCGACAATATTTATGTGCTGGTGCATGGATACTGATGCAGGGGCATCATGAAAACATTAACAGTGCTAACTTGGTATGACTGCAAACCTATCTCACTCTGCCAGGAAAGATTGTATCAGGCATAGTGATCATCATGATTGGACTTATCTCTCAACAACATTTTTTTTTCCCCTTGGGTCTTCCTTTAAAACTGATATTAAATTGTTAAATAATTGTTTGTTTACTTGAAATGGAGGTCAGTTACGCGTATTGAGAGAATTTTCCCCAGAAGAAGTAACCTCCAATATCTACACCATGGTGGATGTTCTACTTCATCATATTCATGTGGAACCTCAGCGTGGACATTCATTACAGGTTTGACTTCTAGCTTATTCTTTTTATCTCTATGTAAGGCAATGGCTATTGTGCTTGTGCAAATATTTCATGCAATTTTACTTTTTCAGGACCTGCTATTTAAAGCTTGTGCAAACATTTCTTTTTTTGTCTGGACCCATGAGTTGCTTCCTCTGGATATTTTACTTCTTGCACTTATCGACCGTGACGATGATCCCCATGCATTGCGTATTGTGGTAAACTCTCTCTAAAAGTTGTATCTGTTTCATATTTCATGTTCTGTTTATATGAATTGTCATCAGGAATAATCATCACAATGTCACATATATTTTGTTGAACCAAACTAATTTAATAACATTGAGGTTTGGTAGAGATGTGCTATTTGGTAATTATGGTTGTTTTTAATTAATTTACAGTCACAAATGTACATGTGATACTCAGTATGGGTCTTATGAAATGATACACTTTTGGAAGTTTAATCACATGAAAGTTAGAAGATGTAGAACTTACTCCTTTAGTGTGATAGACTATTAATTTTTGGCATTTGTGGGATTCCCATTTTGGTTTTTTCTGTGGAGATAGGTTCCAAGAATAAGCCTTTCATCTTCTAGTTTGCTTTTGGTTGTGTATTGATTTTCTTCTTACATTATAATATAAATAATCCGCCGTGCAGATTACTTTACTCGACAGGCAAGAACTTCAACAAAGAGTTAAATTATATTGTATGAATCGTGGTCCTCCTGAGCATTGGCTTTACACTGGATTGTTCAAGCGTGTGGAATTGCAGAAGGCCCTTGGGAATCATCTCTCGTGGAAGGAGAGGTGACATCTGCTAACTCTTAATAACTAGCCTAATTGCAATCTGCTCAATGTGATTTGTATGCCAGAGGTTAAGGTTAACAATCTATGTACATGTGCGGAAAATGGTGCTCAAACATCTTTTTATAAATTTTCCTCATATTTTATACACAAACACATGATAATTCTCTAGTGAGGACATCCTCATTTTAACAAAGTGAGGATGCCACTAACAGACCCAAAAAAGAAAAAATGCAGTATCCAATGTATTTAAATTTGTATTTTTTCGTATTTTAGTGTGCATCCTCACTTTGTTAAAGTGAAGATGCCCTCACTAGCAAATGTGTGTGTGTGTGTGTGTGTGTGTGTGTTATTTTCTCTTTTTTTCTTTTACATGAATGAAATTGATCTTATTGCTGGGTTCTCTTACTAACCTCATTTTCTATAAGCCTCTCAGGTATCCTACATTCTTTGATGATATTGCTGCACGTTTGCTTCCGGTCATCCCGTTAATTGTCTATAGACTCATTGAAAATGACGCCATGGATTCAGCTGATAGAGTTCTGGCTACATATTCTTCTTTTCTGGCCTACTACCCTCTACGATTCTCATTTGTCCGTGATATACTTGCATATTTCTATGGTCATCTACCTGGAAAGCTCATTGTCAGAATATTGAATGTGTTTGATCTTAGCAAGGTAATATACAGTTCTTTTGTTCCTTTACTTTGGTTCTTTGTTTCTTCATTTTGTCTTTGCGCTATTTAGCAATCTTAATTTATTGTATTTGGATATTAAACTCCAAATTCCTTTTTTTGTTTTCCAGATTCCATTTTCTGAATCGTTTCCACAGCATATTAGTTCATCAAATCCTGTTATGTGCCCACCTCTGGACTACTTTGCAACTCTCTTATTGGGTCTTGTGAATAATGTTATACCTGCATTAAATTGCAACTCAAAATCAGGGTCAACGATGGATGCTTCATTTCGTGCCCCTCATAACAAGTCTCCAATAACATCTCAGTCTGGACCTTCAATTGTTTCAGAAGGTCGAAAAGAATTCTATCAAAATCAGGACCCTGGGACATATACTCAGTTAGTTTTGGAAACAGCTGTGATTGAGATACTTTCACTTCCTGTATCTGCATCCCAGATCGTATCATCTTTAGTTCAAATTGTAGTTAACATACAACCAACACTAATTCAAACCAGTAATGGTCCTTACGGAGCTTCAAATAGTGTTGGGCAAGGTTCAGTTTTACCAACATCTCCTTCAGGGGGAAGCACAGATTCCTTGGGTGCAAGCAGATCAACACCTTCGGTTTCTGGAATCAACACCTCTAGCTTTGTTTCCAGAAGTGGTTATACATGCCAACAGCTGTCTTGCTTACTGATCCAAGCTTGTGGTCTCCTGTTGGCTCAGCTCCCACCTGATTTTCACATGCAACTTTATATGGAAGCATCACTTATTATAAAAGAAAGTTGGTGGCTCGCTGATGGGAAAAGGTCACTGGGTGAACTGGACTCTGCTGTCGGCTATGCTTTGCTGGATCCAACATGGGCGGCTCAAGACAATACCTCAACGGCCATTGGTACGTATTGGCTGTTCTTTTGATTGGCCTTTCATGCATTTGTTTCTGAGATTCGTTCATTTTTCTAGATATCTATTTTTGGTCTCTACCTATTTCGAATTTGATTGCATTTAATGTCAACTATTTTTCCAAATAAAATATTTGCCGAACTTCAATGTTGATGAAAATATTCCAGTAATAGCCAGTTCGTAACTATTATGCTTTAGTGTAACTTTGAAAGCAGAACAGCAGTATTGTTTACCAGACACATGTCAAAGTAATCTGATTTTAGTCCACTGCTATTGACATGGAAAACCTATGTCAGGTTATCAAATAGACTATAGCTTTTATGTGACTGCTAATGTTTACAAGACAAACCCCACTTGATAGATAGTGATTTCACTTCCCAGTACTATGGATTAGAAGAAAAAACATCTCAATGCCTAGAAGTCCCCTGAGTTAACACTTATTTAGAAGTTAAACAATATCAGTAATTTTGATGCCTTCAGATCAGGACTATTAGAGACGAGGAAAAAAAGAAAATCTTAATATACCATCAAATCAGTTGCATATGATGAAGTCCTTCAATTATCCCACCCAAACAGCAGGGTCTTTGTGTTTTGATATACTGATGTCCGAAATGATAATTATCTTCCCTGCTTTTCTCCTTTGACTTTGGTTTATCTTATAGTTTAATTTGGTAGATCTCTCTAAACTCAGCTTATTTAGCTAGTATCAAGGCAACAATATGTGTTTTGAATCACTGTACTCCGCATATTATAGGTTCCTGACTTAAATTCTAATCTTGCAGTATGAATGCTATTTTGCCAGGTAATATTGTTGCCTTGCTTCATTCTTTCTTCAGTAACCTCCCACAAGAATGGCTAGAAGGGACACATGTAATCATTAAACATCTCAGGCCCATAACGTCAGTAGCAATGTTGAGAATAGTGTTCCGAATAATGGGCCCATTGCTTCCTAGACTTGTCAATGCTCACACACTCTTCAACAAGGTATGGAAAAGTAACCATTATTTTTTGTGCGCTTCCCAGGAAACATCTGACAAATTTAAAATCAATTTTCCACATGGCTAAGTTTCCCTTTTTTTAAAAAAAAAATCAGTTCGGTGTGTAGAGGCTGTTATGACTCTAAATCTGTAATGCTTGAAACATAACATTTTATGGGTTACAGAGACTAATTATTTCTAGTGCCAGCAGACAAAATTCTAAATTATTAAGAACCTCTAGAGAAGTTGCGATAAGATATGTATATTTGGATTTTTTTATGTCAATCAATGATATAAATGAATAGAATCATTAAAATGACCGTGTCCATGCAAAAGTAAATCAATGATTTTAAAAGATTGCTAAGAAGTTTTTGTGGCTCTATTTTTAGCTTTTCTTAAAGAGTTGCCTGAGAATACAAACTGGCACATATTTGTTTCTGTTGCCTTGTCTGGGGATATCCATTTAGATATTCAAACTGCCAAATAGTTTTCAAAGGCGAAAGTTTAGGCTTTACGCCCCTGCCTATATAAATGCCATTTTTTTCAGTATGTTAACACTCCTGGTTATCATAAACAAGCCAAAGTTTCAGTAGAGATATTTTCTTTTATAAAAAGAACAGAAAATTATAACTAACTGAATCAAGCATCCCTGATTTCTTACACTTGAAAACGAGAAAGTCAGCTCTCTTTTGACTGGAAAATAGAAGCGAGAGTTTTGTATGGGGTGGGGCGATTTAAGGAAAATTCACTGTGTTGATCTTGTCTTTCTTTTGATTAGCTGATTATAGATCTTTTCTTTGTTTGTTGTGTCACTTCATTCTCACTACCTGTAGTGTGAGGTGACACAATAATTGCAATTAAACAACATTGTCAGTGGTTGGATATTTAAATTTAAGAATTATGTTCAGTTCTTCTTAAGAATTGTGTTCAGTTCAACTTAAATCTTTATAACTGTTTTCCAGACACTTGCATTGCTTCTGAATACAATGGGAGATGTTTTCGGGAAGAACACACTACCACCGGCTCCTGTTGAAGCATCAGAAATAGCAGATCTCATTGACTTCCTGTATGTATTGGTCTTTAGCCAAAAGTGATTTGATTTTCTGCTTTTGCTGTTGTCAAAGTAACTTATCATGCATATGATTCTTGTCTTTTTCAGCCATCATGTTGTCCATTACGAAGGACAAGGAGGACCTGTGCAGGCCAGCAGCAAGCCTAGACCAGAGGTTTTGGTGCTTATTGGGAGAGCAGCAGAAAGTCTCCGTCCAGATGTACAGCATCTGCTTTCCCACTTGAAACCTGATGTGAATTCTTCAATATATGCTGCGACCCACCCAAAAATGGTGCAAAACCCCTCTTGAAAGTTAGGTACGGTATCAGGACTCCTTAAGCTAACATTTTCAGTAACAATTCCTTTTGGCTGATATGCTTTTTATAATGTAAGCTTTACCTCATTTGGGTGCTCACTGCCATGGATTCTCAGTTCTTTAGCATTGAGCTGGTGAAAGAATTGGGATAAAATTGCATCGGGAATTGGTTGGTTGGAAAAAGGGAGTCCGTAGTCAAGAATAGTCAAGAATGGTCAGGGATCAGGGATCAGTGCCCTGTGGCTTGTGCTTCGGCCACTACAGTCAAACTACCAAAGCTAGTATCCAAAGAAGATGCATTTGCTACTACGGGATTCTTATTAACCTCTGACAATGACCATGAACAGTATCCTTTAATTTACATTACGTTTGTAATATGAAAGGACACAAATGATCAATTTACAATAATTTGTATGATTAAGGGTCAGTTTGGGAATGTTGTAGCTTTTAAAATAATTACTGCTAACTGTGCTGTAAAAATAATCAGCTGTAAAGAGAATTAGTTAAGTGTTTGGTAAATTTTGTTTTCAGAAGTACTGTGAGTTTTAAAAGCAGTTATGGACGTTTGATATATTTTATTATTAAGCTATTGAGAGAAAATAAATAACTAAAATGTATATAATGTAAGATAAAATAAATTTATACATATAAAAACATATGCATATAATTTTTTTAATTGTATATTAAAAGAATTTTTATTAAAAATAAAATTTATAATATATTGATTTTATTTTTTATTTTTAATCTTAAAATAATTAATAATTAAATTTATAATATAGTGAAACAAATTAATATTCATCAATATAAATTTATTAAAATATTAATTTTGTTTATAATTTGAATAAGGATAATTTTGGATTTAAGTAATAATTTTAAGGATATTTATGGAATTATATTAAAGAATAAAATTGATTTTCAAAATCAGAATTTAAAAATTACTCCTTCCCTGCTTTTCAAAATCAGTTGTAGGAGGAGTTGATTTTGAAAAAAGTGATTTTAATTTTTTTTTATCAAACATCAAAATTAGATTTTGAATTTTCAAAATTATTTTTAAACCTCCCAAAAATAATTTCAAACGAATTCTAAATAAGATGAAATTATTTATCCAAAGTACAATCACCTAATGTCGCTTAACAAAAACTTAGCATGTACATATGTCTACTAACTTTTTGTGAATTTGTGAAAAAACCAACATGGTTCTGCAGCAATGTTGTGTTCAAGCAAACTCTGATATGCACGCAAAAGGTGCATATGCTTAAGCAGTAGATGATTTAATTACAAGGGAACTGAAACTAGGGTTGGGCAGAACCGAATTGGACTTGAAAATTTACCGGTTCGGTTTGGTTTTTTAGGGGTTGAATTTGGTATTTTTTTCTTAGAAAAACTAAATATTCCCATTTGGTATAAAATCAAATATTCTGATCAGTTTTTGAGTTAAAATTTAAAATCTGAAAATCAAATTGAAAAACTAAAAAAATAATTTTTAAATAAAAAAAAATGCTATGTGGCATTTAGCGGTTGAAACAAATTGTACTTGAAAAAATTTAGTCTAGTTTGGTTTTTCAATTTTGTTTCGATAACTTAAAAATCAAACATATCAATATCAAAACCGAATCGAATGGGAACTCCCAAATCGGTTTTTTGAAATTCTCAAACCAAATGGAACTGAAAATTTTAGTTTATTTCAAAATCGAACCAATTTGAACCGATGCTGACCCCTAATTGAAATTAGTAGTATGTTATTTGCATGATGTAAGTCGTCGTCATCATCATTTTAATCCGAAAGGGGAAGGATAAACTTGGATATGAAAACGAAGAGTGTACCAACTCGTTTGTGTTAAGACAAACACTAAGTTATATTTCATATAATTTATACCCACTTGTATGAACAGTCTCATATTACATACTTTTTATGTGTATAAAAATAATTTATATGAAATGTAACTCAAGGACTCCCTAATAATAATAATAATAATAATAATAATAATAATAATAATAATAATAATAATAGCGTTTTAGTTGCATAGCATGCTGCAGTCAATGTCTATTCTCAATATCTCACTTTTCTCATTCTTTTTCTTTTTCATCATGGGTCACGTTCTCGTACAATAATAATCACATCCGATTGTGCATCGAGATCTATTTGGAATGTGTTTTTGAAACCATCTATTCGGATATTTAATAAGACGTAGCACCCCTGGAATTTTGAAAAGGCAAGACATAAATGTGACGGTAACTATTGAACAATCAACATTGAAATATCTGCACACCTACATGGACCACACTGACGACCTTCAATTTGAATAATAATGGAGGCATTGGTCTATTCATGCCTAGTAAGATCAATTATCGGTCCATGCTTCTGCTTTTGCTTCAATCTTCTCATCTCTTTCCTTGAACCTTTAGAAACAGTTGCTCGGATTTCAAATTTAGGCCCAGCGATGTTTTGCTAGTAAGGATATTATTGTCTGTGTGTTTTTTTTTTATATATGAAGAACTTCTAATCTGAAACATAAAGCTTGCAATTTGAAAGTAAGTTTGATATCCTAGATTGTTAAAACCAATTGTGAAAATTTTGAAACCCTAAATGTGTAGTAGTAAAAACCCCAAATGAAACCCACAACTTGCAAATTCAACTTGGAACTCCAAAAGCATTCAACAATTACAGTGATGGCCAGGCAACTTCATTCCATTTTATGTTACAACATCTCAAAAATTTTAGTTAATATTTCACAAGCTGTCATTATTTATCTCAAGTTGTTAACTAATAACCCATTAAAAATGTGCTGTTGATTGTCAAATTTAGGATGTGCTAGCGACAATCCATGCTTATATATTATTGATGCAACACATGTATTATGCAACTATATTATTGATCAAATCCTGAGGGGAAAACAAATAAAAGAAGAAGAAAAAAGGTCATGAAAAGAAAATGACCCAGGTTGACGAATACTCTCGATAAAAGAAAGTCTCCACGGATTGGCTGGGAGGTTTGACAAAATTACATTATTCACACAAGTGGGCTGCGGGCGCGGGGCCCATTTGCCTCTGAAAATAAACATTCATTCAAAACGTGAACGATGGCCACCAACTGGCCAGCCCAACTGGCTATTTTTAGTGTCCATCCAGTATCCAATAACTATTACTCAGTTAAGTAAATACGATATTATTAAATTAATAAATAAAAATGTTAAAAAAAAATTTCGAAAACCATATATGCGATAAGGTAGCCGAAGCCATATGATAATTATAGAATCTAGAAATAATTACAACCATGCAATTGCAATTTGCAATTGCTGGTCACGTGAAAATAGCTTTGCGTGTGAACTCAAATTGAACCGTAACACATCCATCAATCATCTTGTCTGCCATTTTTGCACCACATTTCTTATGATATATATTGCAGTAATCGTTGCCGCACAGCGCAGCCGCTTTTTGTGGATAGATTTTTGTAAGTCTCCATCAAGCTCGAAAATTGAATTGAATTAATAACAACTTCAAACTATAAATAGATAAGATTAAAAAAGTTTTCAACTTGCTGTATTTTAGAAACATCTCAATTGTATAATGGCTCATGTCACCGTTAACAGATGGTTAAAAAAAAAAATATATATATATATATATATATATATAGGCGGCTTTGTTTCTTACATTGTAGTTTACAGTTCCGGTGGGTTCATTTGGTGGGTAACTGGATTAAAATAAAAGGAGAGAAAAACAATTATACATTTGATGACACATAATCAAACTTAATTGGGGAAGAAAATGTGCCCTCGTATAAGATAGAGATTTGCAGATACTAATAAACAGAAACTAAATCCAACACGAAAGCTGCAGACTAATCGGGGGAGCTTGAAAGAATTATGTGACATTGATTTCAAGAGACATTTTAATATTATTTTGTATCTTCGTCCTCCTAATAATGAACGAATTTACGACACAGTACAAAATAAATTTATACAATAATTTATAATGCGACAAATAAACACATATATTACCTTTAATTTTACACACCGTAACATTTAATGGTTACAAAACATACTCAATTGTCATACCGATTAACAGAAAATACAAATAGGGGAAAATACCACCCTACAAAAACTATTATGTAAGTACATAATTTAAGTCCCAAAACGAAGCAAATTCAAGGTTTCAGTTCCTTTTAAGAACAAAAAACCATTTTCTTAAATATTTAAAACATACTACATAAATTTGCAAAATTACCCTTCTAGTTCGGCACTATTTTATCTCGGCTACCATCAAGTGATGCTGCCGAGGTTACGGAGTAATTAAAGCCATTGCATTCCAGCACCGAGCCTTCTGGAGACTTTCTGTTGATGGTGTATGGGGCTACGTTCGTCACCCTGCATGCACAGATAAAAGTTTCAGTTTAAGTAACAGCAGCTTACTTATGACAAGTCTGAAGATAACACAGTGTCCAACAGCTAACCTTTGCTTGCGTTTCTCCAAAAATAGGGCCAAGGAAGCTTTTCGAGCCTGAGGGATGCCCTTGTAAAAGTTTGAATGTCCTTCAAACATGCAAGTAAAAAAGAGACGGATCGAGTTAGTAATATCCAAGATGGTCAACAATAAACATTTTGAGAGAATTAAGACAACTAAACAATGCATGATGAATATGTAAAGCAACTATTGTTATTCTGGTAAATTATTGATAGCTTGAAACATGTTCCTTTTTCTCTATGTCATATTTTAAATAGCTCGAATTAATTCAATATTTAGTCTAATGAACGATTGTACCTAACAGACATTGCCCTGCATGGATGTTGAAACAATGAACTAGAAATTTTTTTTTTTTTTTTTAGGAGACTATTGCTCATGATATTTACAATTATACATATACTGAAACCCGTTTACATCAATTCTGATATGACACCACTCGGATTTTTAACCCTCTCAAATATTCAAGGGACGTCAACTCCCCTCCTGGGAGAAACACTGCCTTCACTCAAGCTCTGAGGCTCCGAGGAAGAAAATTTAAATTAAACCCCTGCAATGCGTCTGCTGGGACTCGAACCCCTTCCCTCACATTTGTGAGGGAGGGGCTCTGGCCACTTGGGCTTAGCCCAAGTGGTTCAATGAACTAGAACTTGGATTCATTTAAGAACCAGAAATATCCTTTTGAAGATAACATAAGGGGCAAGTTCATACCAGCAGATGTCACAGCAGTTGCAGCAACAGATCCCACTGCCTTCTCCATATTTGGAGTCTCCAGTTTGCAAATATGAGTGGTCGTCAACCCTATTGTTTTAGCAGCCATTGGTTCTTCAGTACTAGTAGAGCCACTCGCTGACTGAGTACCAGTATGAGAAGAAACAGATATAGTGCTTGAACGACCAGTGCCAGGTGGGGTGCTTACAGGCTGGTTCCCAGTAACACCATCAACAGTTGTTGGCTTTGAGCTAGGTGGCTGGACCTGAACTTTTGGTTGTGCCATTGTTGGAGCAATGGAGGAACCATTACCAGCTAATAGCATAATAGCCTGAGCCTGGAAAGATGTTGAAATAATACTTTTGTGCTTAGAATTGAATCCATAGGGAACTAATAACCAGCAAAAGTATTTTCCTGAAAGAGAGAAAAACAAACCTTCTCAGGCGAGATATCTTCAAAGACGTTAACTGTTCCGGCATAAAAGATGGTCAACTGAGGAGATCCACAGGTTTTGATATTGTTCCTAGTAAACTCATTTCAGTCAGATTACAAACTCCCGTTTCCTTTACGCAAAATGTTCAAGTAACTGAATTCAAGCAATTTGTAACAGGTACCATGATTCATGTACCCCACCAAAAGATCCAATGGTGGGAAGAACTGTATGTGGAGATGTAACAGGAATTCCTCCAAGAAACTGTTGCTTCATGTTGGCACCACCCATGTTCTGACCTATGGTAGCAAATTGATTCTTGAAGACAGGGTTATTGATAGAAACTGGAATTGCCTGGTTCGAGACTGGAAATGTCTTTATATCATGAGAACGGTGCACAGAATGCACATCATGTGGCACAGAATAAGCTGTCAGTGAAATATGAGTCCCACCTTGCCTATCGAGATCGAATGATTTCTATATAGTTGAAACCAATGGAGAAACATAACATTCATATCAGTTTTCCTAACAGAAAACAGGACTTGGCTGAGAAATCATTCAATTTCAAAGATGTTCAAACAAACATAGAAAAAAATTAGTCAACTCAGTTGGAATTTGCATAAAATTGAAGAAAAAACCACCTTTAATTCAAGCCAATGATAAAAAAAATTTGCATTAAATTGTCAAATTTAGCAGACTCAGTTGGAATTTTTCTCACATAGAACAAACTCGAATGATAGTTTTAATTTCCCTTAAACATCCTCTGATATTTGAATGAAAAGAAAGACAGACAACATGAAAGACAAATAATGCCAAACCTGAACTTCGGCGGTTCCATGCCTTTGATTATGCTCATATGCTTCCGCAGAGAAAGGCATGAATCCAGAGGACCCCAGGTGATCAGATAGACTCTTCTTATTCTTATCTTCTTGAGCAACCTTAAAAGACATGAATTGAGGAACTGCACTGACCTTGTTGGAGAAGGGCCACTGAATCGCCGACCCTTTACTAAATCCTACAAAATCCAACAGGATGACCAAAATCTGCTTACTCAGATTCACTGCATGCTCAGGTATTAAACAAAACAAACTGCAACTTCAACTTCCACTTCCACGACCCCTAACCTCTATCCTTGAAACTCCAAAATCAGAAATATTAATATTATTTTAAACTACTAACCCGGTACGAAGTTTTTCACATTCTAATTACATCTTTCTCATATAATTTGGTCGGATATTAACATCTAACTACTTCAAAGACAGAAATTAAAAAATTTTCAACCCAGCTACAGAATAAAGAAAGAATCGTACTAACAGCTACCAACACTTAGAAGTAATCTTCATGTAAATGAAGAAACTACAGAATAGAGCTTAATTCAACCAATCCAAGGGAAAAACTTAAAAATTCAACAACCGGCCTCTAGTAATGAAATTTGTTTCATCCTAAACGAAACATTAACTTTGCTGAATTGACATAACTCTCATATCTCAATTTAACCAGCCATGCAAAACCAAAATCACAAAAAACCAACAAAGTTTCAAATTATCAAACCTACACCATATCTTCACGGCCATAAAGCAAATGAAAGAACAAAAGACATAAACATAAACAAAGAAACAAACAACACTCATACAAACTGAAAAAGGCAAAAAAAAAAAAAATGAGAAGAACATGCAGTACCTATCTCTTTGCAAATATCATTGTTGACCTCTTCCTTCACCACAATAACTGGTTCTTTTGAGCTCAAACCCATAAAATCTCTCTCCATTTCCGCCTTAAAAATAATTAAGAAGAAGAAAGCTTAACTTTCACGCAAAACTCACCTCAAAAACCAAACTTTTTAACCAACCCTACAAACCAATTTGAAGATCAAAATTGCAAAATACCCTCTTCTTCATTCACATGAAACTACAGATAGAGACTCAAGGGAAAAAAAAAAAAAAACAATAAACACAACAAAAATAAAAGCTTTGGACTACAGCAAAAGGCAAAAAGATGGAGAGAGAGAGGCCCTTTCCGTTTTTCCTTTCTTTATAAAGTTTTGATTTTATAAGATCTTGACCGCTAATGTTTAAAAATTATGAATGAAAATTAAAAATAAAACGGGTGTTGCGGTTACCGGTAATATCCGGTTATGTGACCGGTTGATCCAGTAACATACCACGTGCTTGGGCGTTTTCTTCACACATTATCAAAACTGGTGCCCACCTGTGGTGGTTCTGTAGATGTGCATTGTTGGCCAGTTAAAAATTGACACGTTTTTCACCACGTGACGAGTTTCGCTCGTGGGTTAATAAAAGAAACGGTTTGCTATGGTTTGGTGGGCGATTAATCGGGGATATTTTTTAAAGTCGGAAATTACTCGCCGCTCTTTTATTGATTTTTCAGTTTGAGCAAAGGGGAGGATAACTGCAACCGTGAGGTGGCAACGAGCTCTGAGCTCCTTATGCCACGTAATTACACGTGTTCATTTAAGAGAAATCAATTTGTAATGAACACTACATCCATATGTTACGTTAATCTAAGATTTGTATTTAACTAATGTGTTAAATGTAGATTAGTTTCCTTATCTATTATTATTAATATGTTAAATAAGAGTGATGATACAGCCACAAATTCTTGTACAAATTTATTTTGTACAAACTGACGTGTCATTAATTCATTGGTTGAATGAAAATATAAAATAATAAAAACAAATCACGTGCGCCAAGTGATATTTAATTCAACCAATCTTATTATGCCACATCAATTTGTACAAAATAAATTTGTACAAGAGTTTGTGGCTATATTATTACTCGTTAAATAATAATTATTAGCAAAGGTCATGTCTAGATTGTGATGTGTGAATGTCAGCATTACATTAATTTAGAATATATAATTCCTAGTTATGTGACTCTAATATTATACAATTGATAAGGTACTATACATATGACATGATTCGACTTGTGATATTGATGATGTAAATTTTATCTTTTAAAAAGCAAATATATTAAGAATGAAATAATTAAACAAACATTATTGATCTATTTGGTGATAACAAAAATATATGCGAGATACTTGAGGGTGGTGTTTTGGAAAAAATGAAAGATAAAACTTTCAAAAATATATTTTTTTTATTATCCCAAAAAAATGTGTATATCTTTTTTAATAAATTAAAAAGTTAAAAAGATCTCATAATGATATGGCGGAAAGAGTTTGTGGATTTGAAAACATAACCCTAAAATAATTGACTAATGAAACTGCCAAATGATGAAAAATATGGAAGCGATTGCCAGATTGCCAGCGCATGCACAGTTGGGAGGAAAGAAAATACCAACACATGTTTACATAACTCATTGGAAATACCAATGGTTTCTAATTAATGGGAGAAGTTTTGTACTTATAATATAAGTGTAAGGATTTGAATAGAGATTTGTTTTAATATATTTTTAGTTATCAATTAATTAAGTGGAGACATTCTCTCTCTTACGAAATGTAAATAGAGTAGAAATCGTTCAAGTATTATAAAGAGTTTAAAAGCATCTGAGTAAGTATTTCAGTAAATTAATGTATGTCGGTAATCCTCTAATTGTTTAATATAATTATAAATATTAATTATAATATCTAATATAATATCAATACAATCTTTATATAACATAATTAAAAAAAACTCATTAAAAAAATTATTAAAAAAGTCATTAGAAATAGAAATATGAAAATAATATGAAAAGCAATTTTTTTTTTTTTGGGATTTGCGCTGTTTGCCATAAAAAATTAGAAAGCAAAGAAAAATCAGTTCATAACTTCGAGAATATTGAATATAAAATATGTCATCGTATTCACGAGAATGTACTAAAAAAGTTGCGATTGAGGACTAAAAGTACACTCTCTCATTTTTCAATAATTTTTTTAAGAAATGGCATAGGTTGTCCAAACAAAATTAAAATGGTAAAAAAATTCTTAGGTCCTCTTAAAATACTGTTTATTTTTATTGATTATTTATTGTGTATATATTTCAACCAATTATAATAACTTATATACATACATAACAAATAACGAATAATTAAAAAATTATGCTCCAAGAATATTAACAGAAAATTCCACCAAATAAATTTGGTGCAAATCACACCAAGGCTTGTTAGGCCATCTAAACTTCAACATTCCAATAACCAAGCTATTCTTCGTCAGATCTACTTTTCATTACATTAAACGAAATTATTTATTTAAATCATGTTTTTCTAGTTCTCTAGTTTATAAAATATTCGTACCGAGCATAGTGTCATTGTAAAAACGATTGAACAGGTTTAACCAGGAAATTGAAACCAAAATAAAAAAATAAAATGATTAAATAGGTTACATTAAAAAATAATGAGTATGAAGTCGTAAAAAGAACGTACAGAATAATATTTTGAAAAGAAATATTGGCTACCACTTATGAATTCTTAAGGAGAAAACAAAGTTAGAATTACACCAACCATATTTATAAATTTTGTTTTATTTGAAGTCTTCGTTTAGAATTGAGGTTAGGCATCTTATTTTATAAATTTTGATAAAAAAAATGTTTAGTAAATATTTTAGAAGCTAATTACTATATAAGTTTTTTTCTAATTTTGACAACAACATTTAAAAATAGATAAAAGTTGGCAATTTACTAAATAAATCGCCACACCTTTTTAACGTTCATGTTGTAACCTTAATACTTTGATAAAAAGACAATTATATTTTGTTTTCTATATGTTAATATATAAGTAAAAGGTACCATAAGTTTATGTATATATAAGTCACTATGTAATAAAATTTATTAGATGTATTTACTCTACTTTTTAAATTCATAACAACTGCAACATCATTATTCACTAAACACTAAGATACTCTTTTAATAAATAATTTATTTCATCTACATAAAAAAGTTACCAGACAACTTATTTTATCGGGCACCACAATCCCAAGTTAGTGTCGTTCAATGAATTTTGAAATTGCAATGTTTTTTTTTTTAAAACAAATAAAATACTCAAATAAAAATTCCAACTCGTCATTGAGAACTTAAAAGAAAATAAAAATAAAAGAAGACATAATTAAATAGATTAAAAAACAAGAAGCACAAACAAAAAAGAAAGGATAAACTATTAAGTTGAGCATGGACCCTGTTCATTATTATTATTATTATTTTAAATGATAACGTTTATCGACTGCTATTTAAAATAGAATGTTATGTTATAATACATTGAGCTATCACCGTGTACGAGAACAACACTAAGTCACGACTCACGAGTAAAATAGTATCAGAGCGTCACCCAGCTGTAAAGTCCAACAAATGACAGCCCCCACGTGTTCTGATGTCCATGGGTCAAGCTGACACACGAGCCGCCCACGTTATTCATTCGGTATTTTAAATTTGGATAACTTTCTCATCCAAAAAAAAAAAAAAAAGGATAACTGTTCACCTCTTGTCACGCGTTCGGACTTCGGAGACCCCATCCTAAAAGGCTAAAATTTTAACTCAAGCCTTCGGTAACCAAAGAGTATAAATATCGAGCAAAAAAATTTTAAAAAATTAATAAAATGGTTTATTTTTTTTAAATAAAAATTTTAAGGCAGTGCAAGTATTTAAAAGGAAAAAAAATTATACAACACTTTTTGGTCAAGTGATGAACACTCTTTTTTGACTCATAATAAAAGATGAATTTAATTTTGTAGGTTGAATTTATTTTTGCGTCGGGAACAAGTTAATTTCAAATTGAGGTTTAATTATGATGTATCAAAATAACTTTTGATGATTTTTTGAAACAATTACTAGTTATTCTATAAAAAATCATGTAATATGTAATATTAAGAAGAGTATCATAAAAATTAATAATAATAATAACCATCGTCATCGTGATAACTTTAATACGGTGGTATTATTTAAATGATAAGATAGGCATGCATTAAACTAAAAATTATGAGTACATCAACATCTCTGTTCAAATTAATTCATTGTTTGGGTTGATCATTAATAATTCCAAATTCTAATCACCATCAAATTTGCACGAGTAACAATTTAAGTAGATCATTTCATTTTAAGTTTTTAACCACTAATATTGTATTGATGGGTTTTGATTTTATATATATAGCGTGCTTTATGACAAATTGGGTTTTGAAAAAAAAAAAAAATCGCCTGTTCGTGAATACAATATTGATGGGCTTGTAAAGTTAGGCACACAGTTTGCACCTCAAATGAAATTCAGACACTATTTAATATGAATTGTTTATTGGACGTAAATTCAAAAGTTTGTCCTCGAAAAGTATGTACGAATAAATACCAAGGTCTTTAACTCCAAATTATATTTGAATCCTAAAACTCTAATTAATATGTCTGAATTTCTTTAAAATTTTCTCTCACATCAGGAGTCAAGGCAAATCTTTGTTTTAAAATTGGGGGATACTACTACAAGATCTTTGTAAAGTGACTAATATGGTTAGAATTTAAAATTTATATCTTATTTTATGCGACACTCACCAATGATTATTATTATGTGTAAGATAATTATTGACTTTATAATTAATTATTAACGCGACAATAATATAATTTTCTTCACATATATAACTGTCATATCATTAACACTTCAAATAAGATGCATATTTTATATCCTAAATTTTTTATGCATTTATAACATTACTCTTATATATGTTGCGTTTTCATTCGGTAAAGTATACTTAGCTGTATTGTCGTCACAAATCACAATCAGGTTTATTTATAAATATGTACGATGAGAAGAAATACAAATTGACAATATTCTATAAATATCACGTATCCCATCATACAGAAGATGAGTAACTAGTATAAACTTCAAACTTGAGTACGACTTCTTATGAAAAAAAAAAATGAGTACGATTTGACAAGCTATTTTTGCTTGCCGGGCTTAAAATTCGTTGTTTCACCATATTGGCAAACAAATTAAGCCTACCAAGTACAAACATAACGATTCCAATTTTGGAATTTCATTTTATTTGAGCTTGTAAGTAAGGATACGTATGCATATAGTAAATTCGGTTACTCTCATTTTTAAAGGGTTTTCTTAAAGAGTGGTGATCATGTGTCATGTGTGTGGATGTTGGGATAATTGTAAAATAAAGATATAGTTAAAAGATAAGGAAAAAAAAATTTTAATACATTATTTTTTGTTTTTTAATATGTTAGAGTTCATATATTTTTTTCTCATCTTTTGGTTCCGTTAGAAGATTTTAAAATGTGTACATCCGGATGATTTTAGATACTTATCAATGCACTAATCTTGTACTCAAATATATGATTCAAAATTCAAAATGAAGATACACAATTGCCATATCACACTTTAGGAATTGTTGAAGTAAAAATTTACTAGCCCCAAAAATTAATTCTTGTACTAAAATAGATAGAGAAATGTGTAAATTATTTGGTTGAACCGGTGAATATGAGACTAGTGGAAGAGATTTAAAAGTTCGAATAATGCAACCATAAGAGTTTTTTTATTTAACCATTGGGCTTGGCCCAAGTGGCTAGAGCCACTCCCTCACAAATGTGAGGGAAGGGGTTCAAGCCCCCACAAGCGCGTTGCAGAGCTTAAATTTAAATTTCCTTCTTTGGAGCCTCAGAGCTTGAATGAACTCTTATGTGTAAATTATTTGGTTGAACCGGTGAATATGAGACTAGTGGAAGAGATTTAAAAGTTCAAATAATGCAACCATAAGAGTTTTTTTATTTAACCACTTGGGCTTGGCCTAAGTGGATAGAGCCATTCCCTCAGAAATGTGAGGAGCGAGGTTGATTTCCTGGAGTGCATTGCAGGGCTTAAATTTAAATTTTCTTCTTTGGAGCCTCAGAATTTGAATGAAGACAATCTTTCTCTCAGGAGGGAAGTTGACGTTCCTTAAATATTTGAGAGGGTTAAAAAATCTGAGCGGTGTCATATCAGAATTTATGTAAACGAGTCTCAATATTTGTATGATTGTAAATATTATAAGCAATAGTCTCTTAAAAAAAGAGTTTTTTATTTGAGCTGAACTATTGGTACCCTTCTAAAATCATTTTAAAACTCCTTTTTAATTATATTCTATTCAATACCAAAAATAACCTTTTCTAAATAACCTCTTTTTCAATCCTTCATTATCTGCAAAACTCACAATCACTAATTTTAAAAAAAATAAAAAATAAAAACAATCAATATAGAAAAAAGAAAGAGAAAGAAAAACTGAATTATTAATATTTTAAGTTTGTGCAAATTAGTTGTGTAGAGACTTAAAGAGAGAGATGTGCAAATTTGATTCAATAATTGATTTTGGGTCACAAGGGAAGTAGAATATTAATAGTTTTATTATCAAGTTGCAACAAACAATTCAACTTGCGTATATGATCTTTAATTCGTTAATTATATGAAGATTTAATCACTTGGTGGTAGAAGTATAAGTATTACTAGATATTGTTTTTGAGCTTTGGTAATACATAAAATTATAGATTAAAGTGATAGAAAATAATAAGTGGGGTATAATTTTATTTATAATTATTCTTAAATATAATTTTATTAAAATAAAATTTTTAAGAGAATTTTAGAAGGATATTAATAGTCCCACTCTGTATTTACATTTATATAAGGATTCTTTAAAAAAAAAAGAATTGAAATCTTTTTGACTTGGTCAAAGTTTCGTTTTTTAATTGTTTTATTCCATTTATTAAAAAAATAGAAAAGGTCCATGAATTGCTCTTTCCTTCTGTTGTGATTTAGCCATCTTTTTTTTTTTTTTTTGAGAAGTGTGATTTAGCCATCTTAAAATATTAACAATAAAGTTTTTCATTTAAAATATACCCGCACTAGCAGTCTTGCACACATATTCTTGTCTCATTTTATGTTGTTAAATAATTGGAATATTGTGGAGTGGATGGCCCAAAAACAACATTTTTTATATGGGAAATGTTTTTATATTGATCACGGTTCATGAAAGTCCTCATGCCGAAAATTTATATTGTAATTATTTAACTAGACCTGCACATGGCAAACTCCACGGTAGGCTGCAAATGTCAACTTCAAGCTTTGTCATATATTATAACTAGGCATTGGCCACTGACTATTACTATAATAAAAATAAAAAAATAAAACATATTATAAACATCTATATATTAATATATTTTGAAAAATTAATTAATTTATTTCTCTATTGTGTTCCAGAATTGAATTGACCAAGCCGATTTTCATTGGCTATTGTGAAATTAGGAACCAACTAATGACATGTGAAAGCAAGCTCGCCCTTCCCCCATCCCCAACAAAAAAGAAAAAAAAAGCCCACCGGGGGTCCCTTCTCTTCCATTTTAAATTTTGCTCGATTGTTTTCTAGAATTTGGATTATCCAAGTTTTTCATGCCGTTAAGATTTAACTACATATTATTTCTTATTTTATAACTATTAATCACAATATTATAAACATAAAGTTAGCTCAGAGTTGAAAACAAATCATATTTTTTTATAGGTATATATGTACATAAATCAAAATTTCATCTAACTTTATTACGAGGTATAATATAAGAAATGATCTAATGAGGATCCTCCACATAAGGTGTATGGATCCCAATTGAAGTCATTGGAATCTATTGTTTCATTTTATGGGCCATATGTTACTCATTATATGTGAAAGCATTGATATAATCTTATAAAGTCTTTCAATATGAATATTACACAAAGAACATAAGTTAGATGACTGAACGGAAATACCTAAGATGTAGAAGATATAATATGAGTGATTCGACAAATTTAGATTCCTATATATCCATGCAGTATTTCACTATATGATATTGTGGTACTTCATAAGATCCATCTGTATAGATATCATCATCTACATCCATAAAGTTGTATGCTTTGGAAGAACTTGTACATTTTAAGAGGGGGTTTGATTGATAAAAAAAGATGAGTCTACTTCAACCAATATGTCCTTAGAAACAGCCATACATAACATAGAAATCACTCTTGGAAAGGCTAGATAATTAGCTAGAACTACGAGTGCTGTCGTGAAATTGATTGCCGTACTAAAATTATCTTATGGGGAGGTTCATTTGATAACCAAAAGCTGCTCAACAATAGTCGTACAAGCGTGGAATGTTGGGGCAAACCAAAAAAGTTTGGGTAGAGTTGTGATCTAAATGTTGGATAAGGAAGTGTCCAGTAGTACGAGAAGTAGTAACAAACCTAGGACGCCCCAATTAAAATGCAGGAATCCCAATTAGAGCTGTTGGATTCCATTATTATTTTTATTTTAAAATCTACAGATTTTATGAGCCATTAAATTTGAATCTAATAGCTCTAATTAGGATTCCACACTTTAATTAAATTGTGAGATTCTTTATTAGAAAACTACTCGTATATATAGGGTGAGGTTCTCTTAATTTAAAATTATGATTTTAAAAAGTTACTTAATTTTTCATCTATTGAGATAGATAGATATATAAATATAACTTTTTTAACTTTAAATCCTTATTGTCAGATTGATTGGATCTAATGGAAGAAAAATTTAAGTCACTTTTTTAAGTCAAAGTTTTTAGTTTAGAGAATCGTCGATTCTGGCCACCTTATTCAATCACCCGAGATCCAAGTTAGCGCCGGAAAAAATATCTTGATTCCTCGCGGCTCGGTCGGCTTGGAAGCAAGCTATATTACAATAAGAGACTTTCTTACTTTAATAAAATATGGAACAAGCTGAAAAAAAAAAACATATATTTTAATATATTACATGATAAAATACAAAATATAAGATTATTTTTTAAAATATTTTAACTTCTTTTTTTTTTAATTACATGAGACTAATGTTCATATTACAACTCATATTATATGAGACTATTATTATTGATATATTTAGAATCAAACAGTTATTGAGACTAATCTTACATTAACCCTCGATTATATCGAATATTTTATATGAGACTATTATTGAAATATTTACAATCATACAATTATTGAGATTAGTCTTACATTAACTCTTGAATATATTATATGAGACTATTACTAATATATTTACAGTCATACAATTACTGGAATTAGTTTTACATTAACTCTTGAATATATTATATGAGATTATTACTGATATATTTATAATCAGACAATTACTGGAATTAGTCTTACATTAACCCTCTTTAATGTTCGACGGACATTTATTCCATTCTCATCAGACAATTACTAGGAGTAGTCTTACATTAACCTTTTTTAATGTTCGAAGGACATCTACTCTGCTTTCATTTTAAAATAGAAAAAACTTTCTTCATTCAATTATTATCCATAATTAGAAATACCTTGGCCTCACAATTATAAGAGTAATCGCTTTTTAACTTACTACTTGTTTTATTAAAATTTGAGATTTACTTATTATAAAATTATCCCATAACAAAACTTCTTTTTAATTCTAATGTTCGAAAATTTGAACTTCAAATCTTTGATTTGATAATAAGTTAATTAATAGCTCGTGGTTGACACCAATAATATTCATTATTTTTTTTAATAGAAGTAATGATATTTTATTTATAATAGTCAAGTTTTGGATGGAACCATTGTTTGTTGATGATACGATGTGTGGGATAGTCAATTTCTACACTTAAATTACTTTTCTTGATATATTTGCTTTATATGAGACAAAAAGAAAAATAAAGGCATAGAAAATCAAAATTGTTAAATAATGGGCTAATTAACCACTGGAAATTATCCTAGTAAGAGGTTTTAAGTACCGACTTAAATTTGGACCACCATCAATATTATGGTTAAAAAAAAAGAAAAAAAGCACTACCATACTAGCTATCATGATAAGGAACATTAATTGCCAGCTGATACATGGAATTAATAAATTATTCAAATAGCAAAATCCGATTTATTCATTGGAATTTTTTTTTGAAATAATTTTATTCGTTGGAAGTTGTTTATAGAATGAGTTTTGACTTCTTAGGACGAAGTGCAATCAAAATATTCAAGTGAGATCGGCGCCAAACTCGAGTGATATTATATTATATTGATAATGCACTGCAAAGCGGCAATAGAGTAATAAATTTGTTTTGCACATTTTTTAAGGCTTTAATAAATGAGAATAGCCCTGTTACATAAAGAAAAAAAAAATCAGATATAAAGACTATTCAGTAGTTTTTTTTTTTTTTGAGAAGGACTATTTATTAATTTGAAGTTTCAATAATTGACAACAATAATATATTCCTTTTATTGTTTGGAATATGTGTGTCAGTGTGTGTGTGTTTGCACGCGCGTGATGATAATAATAAAATTAATTGAAGTACTAAATTAACGGAAAAAAATGATATGAACAAAAGCCAAAAAACCATGTTGTTATTTCTTTATTTATTTTTTTCAAAAGGCATCTTAGTATGTGATCGATTTCATGGCGCCCATGTCACTTCTTTGATTATAATTTTAGTTAACTAGTTTGCATTCCTCCTAACCTTTATTTATATCATAAAATATAAATTTTATATTTTAAATGACGTGACATCTATAAAAAAAATGTAGAATATAAACTATTATGAATCAAATGCTTATCTTATTCCTCAAAAAAAAAATGCTTATCTTATTATATATGCATCATCAATTTGTCATTAAAATAAATCTATCAATATGTGCCACTCAACTTAAAAAAAAAAAAAGTGTGTCATTCAACTTTATGTGCAGGATTATTCATTAATAATAACGAGACATCGTTTTTTTTTTTAATGAAAAATCCATTTGAGGCCGTACAAATGGATCATCGACATGTAAATTATTTAATAATGTTGAGGTGAAGATACATCATGCATGACATGAAAAGGGTACATTTTCTCCATGTGAAATAGAGATAAAATTTTGGTCTTGGTTACTACTTGCTAGTGCCCCATAAGTTTCCGATGGTTCTAGCTTTTACTTAATGCAATAATATATATAATAAAAAAAATCACAGAACTATAAATATGAAACATGTTAAAAGCATCTTATGATTCTATTAAAAGTAATACTACAGAGTATCTAAAAATTGAATATATAAACCAACAGGAGACAGACCAAAAGAGAGAGGCAACGTGGACTCCCTTACAAGACACCCCCACCCACTCAATTTTTTGCAGCAAATTTTTTCATCCGTGACAAATCAGACTCTATTTTCCGTTTGCCCATGTTCAATGCCGTTCAGATTTTTGGTCTTAGATGTTTTTTGGTCCGATAATTTCTTAAAATGGCCTCTTCCAAATTTTTTTTTTTAATGATGCTAATTTAGTAATTAATAATTAGTATGGACAGGTCCTTAAACGGATGGAATCCGCCCCAATGGCGTATATCCAGCGTCGATCATTATTCAAAATAGATACTTACATGTTTAATTTGGTGATTGCCGTTTGTTTGATTTAGGGAATTCAACATTAACAATAATATTTATTTATTTACTTTCTCTGTTGTTTGGAGAAAATAAGTGAAATTCTTCTTATATTTTAAAATAAGTTAAAACCCCCTACAGTAATAATAGTGTTAAGTTAATTTTATTATCATTTTATTATTCTATCCTTAGTCTTGATGTCGACAATAAATTATATATATATATATATATATATATATATATATATATCCTAATGATTAAAATAATTTAATAATAAATTGTAAATTATGGAAAAAAAAAATGGCTGACATAATATATGTGTGCAGGTATTCCCACGACTTATTAGGGGGTAAAGTCATTTGTGCATGGTAGAAGAGGAAACGCACAATGTATAGGATGGATTTTGTTGGATATTATGGTAAAAGGAAAAAAAAAAAATTAATGCATATGCATACCACGATATATTTTTGAGAACCATTTAATCATTTTTTTTTTAATATTCAAACATATATATTGTGGTGGACTCGTATGGCCAAATGTTATTGCAATTTTATATATGAGCATATTATATTTGCCCCTCTTTGTGTAGTACAATAATTTATGTGGGTGTTCCAGTGATCACGTATGACCAAATGTTTTTGTAATTTAAATGGATATTTTATACAATTATTAGGGGTATTTATGACATTTTCTCTACTTATAATTTTTTTTCATTTTTTACAATTCATTATTAAATTAATTTGATCATTAAGAGTATATAAGTCATTTTACTTCATTATATTATTAAAATATTTAAATTTTATGACTCACATCAACCCTTGGGATGGAATAGTAAAATAATATACAAAGTTAATACGTTATAACTACAAGTGAGTTTAAACTTATTTTAAAACATAAGGGGTTTTGCTTAATTTCTCCAAACAACATAGAGGCGATTCTCATTTTCCCATATTTATTTCTAATAAATATAAAACCTCATAATCTTAGTCCTTGGACATATAAAACTTGTAATCTTAAAGTTTGAATTCACAAGTTACAACTGAAAAACACACAAAGACATAGATTTAGTTGTAGTATTTAGCATCTACACTCAAACAATAGCTCGTATTCCAAACTCTCGTCATGTCTTCAAATGTTGTGGTTTCATTTTTGCTACTAGCGAATATATATATATACACACACAGAGGTGCGGATGTCCGTATTTTTTTTAAATGCAGACACACTTTTAAACCGTACAGTTTAAAAAAGTTAATTTTTTAATAATATATATATATATATATATATATATATAAAGTAATGGAATCTGTATTTATTTTATCTTTTACTAATCTTAAAGTTTGAATTCACAAGTTACAACTGAAAAACACACAGAGACATAGATTTAGTTGTAGTATTTAGCATCTACACTCGAACAATAGCTCATATTCCAAACTCTAGTCATGTCTTCAAATGTTGTGGTTTCATTTTTGCTACTAGTGAACGCGCGCGCGCACACACACACACACACACACACATGTGCGGACGTCAACATTTTTTTAAATGCCGACATACTTTTAAACCGTGCAGTTTAAAAGAGTTAATTTTTAAATGAACTATAAAATCATGGAGTTTAAGAGAGTCTTTTAAATCCCATGATTTTAAAGTGTATCCGCATGAAAATAAAATAAGGATACCCGCACTAGAAAAAGAATATATATATATATATAGTAGTGAAGTATGTGTTTATTTTGTCTTTTAATTAATCCCTGACTTTATTAAAAAACTATTACACATATATAAAGTAATGGAATCTGTATTTATTTTATCTTTTAACTAATCTCTGACTTTATTAAAAAACTACTCTACATATACATATCATCTGCGCCCAAATGATGGCACATATTCTAAGCTCTAGTCATGTCTTCAAGATGTAGTGGATTTATTCTTTTATTAGAAAGGTTTCTAATATGGAATTCTTAATTTTATTTAAAAAATATAAATTTTAATATATTATAAAATAAAATACAATGTATTAGAATGAATGTGTTTTGTTTTATTTAATTTATCCCTGACTTTTGTGTAATATGCTTTCAAGCTTTCTTCACTTTCTAGCAAAAGAAAAAGAGCCACTTATGGCTCGTTTGCGGCAAGCAATCCGTGTTCATGCACAATAATTGACGCAAGCTTTTGGGCTCTTTTTTCGCTACATTTCGAAAAAAAAGAAAAAAAAAAGATTCGTATTCATCTTGATATCTTAGATTCAAGACAATCTCTTTGAACACATCACGTGTAATCTTTCAAATTATATATTTGATATGCATCACATGGGCAGCATGCCACATTCTATTTTCTACATGTGTATTCGATCAAAATCCAATGAAAAAATTTCCACGTGATTTGAAGATCATCATTGCTATTAAAAGTTAACAGCCGTTGAACATCATTTGTTTCTTGTTTCCAATCACCCAATCAGGCTCATTGGTCTCTATCAACTTGATTATGTTATTTTGCATCGACAAAGACTTTGAAATTTACGTCCATTAATTGTAGTTTCCTCAATGGGGGTAATGCCGGTAACTACACTCATATATGAATGATGATCGATGACTACATTTATTTTGCTGCACGTACATAGGATTATAGTAAAAAGATTACGAATTCAATAATCAATCTACGGTTAGTCGCGGTATATATCTTATCAGTTATCATAGTTGTTAAGTTATTAGATTTTTATTAAAATTAATTTACATATAATTCATATTATATAAAATTATTACCGATATAATTTATAACACTATCTACATTTATTATTTTTTAAGAATATCTCTTTCAATCAATATATAAGTCATAGTACTATTTAAATTTATTTTTCACTAATAATATTCAAAAGACATATAATGTAATCACCTTTACTCTTATATGACTCGTAGCACGTCCAGATCAAACTTCCCCGCGACGCCCAAAAAGAAAAGCTTTATATTTTCAGTGTAAAGCTTAAAAATGAGTCCTGACCTCATCTTATCATAAATTTCAATTCAATCATTTCACTTTATTTTTGTAAAATTAATTTGACTACACAGCTCAGACAGTTGCACTTATCACTGATACCAAGACAACATAAATGTCAAAATTTGGGTCATTGATGTAATTTATGTTCAATTAATTTTTATCCATTAAATTTTAATTCAAGAGATGAGAAATAATTTATACAAAATGAGAAAGAGCTAAATCTTTAAGTTAAAACTTTTATAGCCGGTAACTTAGCAAGACCCCAACTAATCACACAACTTTATGTCAGAATCGATCGAGCTGACAGCTGAAACACACTCCACGTATGCAAATATGGATGGAAAGTACATAAAAATCATTCCAATGAAGTAATTCAATTGTCATCTCAATTCAGAAGATTAATAATAAGAACAATAATTGTGGTAAAAGTTCAAGCGAATTTAACTCACTATAACTCTCTATCATGCATAAAACAGACTTCGATTTTTTTTTTTAGAGTGATTGCCTGAATGCCCCTGGTGTGCCCCTGAATAGGAAAGAAATTTCTATAGACTAAAGGTTGCTATAACCTGGAAAACTCCACTTTACTATTTATCATTTTGATCATGTACTGATGAAGAAGTGCTCCGCCATGAAACAACTCCAACTAAACAGTACACTAGAATAAATGGTGCAAACAGCCAAGGAGTGCTGAGCTGACAGGCTAAGCTCAATTGAAAGGCAAAAATACTATCATCCCGACACGACAACAAAAGCAAGATCACAACAGCAGACACTTCTGAAAATGTTCAGAAACAAATCTTTTTACATTCTTTCTTTGAATTTTTTATCCAATTGATTTTACTGTACAATCCAGAACAAACCCTACAAAAAGGAAAATCAATCTTGAGCCCCAGTGAGCGCGTATCAATATGTACGATTTTCTGAGGAGTCCAAAAAATGAAGATATAGATGAAAGATCAGACTTTGGAAATATCCAGCTGAACATTACAAACAGAAATAAGAGGCTGCATGAGGACAGTCAAGAGCTTTCAAATCAATGATTGAACACCGTCGCAATGTCATTTACGCCAGCACAGCATTAGAAATAAATAAGCTAATATTGGAGCTGACCTACTGCTGAATCACACGAGTGGCTCAATAATTTCCAGGAGTTCATTACAGAGCCCTGTGAAGACGACAGAATCTGTCTCAAGTGGTCTGAACTTGACGAGTGCTGAAGGGACCAGATCCTCTTCCTCAAGGGTAATGCATTTTTGTCCTGCTGAAGGAAAACGAGGAATCACCCGACGTTTGATTGCTACTGGATGTATCAGATCAAACTGCAAACTAGGTTCTTTCAAGGCTGAGCTCACAAACTGAAAATTGAACAGAATAATTTATCAATTTGTGTTCTCACACACATACATAAATTTGTCTTCTACATTTCATTAATTGAAATTATAGCTAAAATTAGTTATTGCAATAAAGAAAGTTCACAATGAACTGTTTTCAGTAACCTTTGGTAAATTTGTCTTCTACATTTCATTAATTGAAATTATAGCTAAAATTAGTTATTGCAATAAAGAAAGTTCACAATGAACTGTTTTCAGTAACCTTTGGTAAAGCATGCAAAGTTTACATATATAGCCT
This sequence comes from Atalantia buxifolia, assembly GCA_030444775.1. Lineage (NCBI taxonomy): Eukaryota > Viridiplantae > Streptophyta > Magnoliopsida > Sapindales > Rutaceae > Atalantia > Atalantia buxifolia. The sequence continues at coordinate 9,225,824 of CM059832.1, forward strand.
CAGCAGGTACAAAATACCATGTTTACGGCAAAAAAAATATGAGAGTTGTGTGAATGAGGTGAATGATATTTATAAAAGAGTAATGCTAGGGATCCCAATATTTGAGTTCCCATACATTCATCTATTGGATGATAGAATAGAGTTATAAGCAATTTTATATTTATCATTCAATAGATGAGACAAAATAGCTGGGATTCAAATGTTGTGATCCATTATTGCTGAATAAACAATCTCATAGTGTCCATCTGGTACTTTGGGAATTTCAATTCAAGTAGAGTTTTCCATGATTTTGCCTCAGTAGGCTGAATAAGTCAGAAGGAAAGTGCTAATGCCCCAACAGTGTTGGAAAATATAGTCATTCATGCTATTGCGTTAACGCAGCAGGGTTTCAAAGGAATATGCAATGCTATACTGATGGCTAAGCAAATGTTAAGCTTATGTTTAGGATTGACGTATTGTGGCTTATATAACTCACAGCTACCATGCGATGAAATCACTAGCTGTCGAATCTAAGTGAGCAACCAATCGGTAACAATTATCTGCCAAGTGAAAAATGGGTGTTTCACTGCTGTGCTTTCGAAATTAAGTAGAAGTACAAAACACACCCTAAGAGCCGCAGAAGGAGTTTAATAAAAACAGTGTCTATGAGCAGGAATGCATATGATAAGATGGAGATAGCTAACGGATGATACTTGTTGTGATGAAGAATTAACAACCAGAGAGATCTTGCAAAACTCCTGCAGGGTTGCAGATTTCATTGAGATGCGCAAGCGCAACATGTTAAGCAGAGTTCTTAATAAGAGCTTTCATATCATGGAAAGACAACATTGAATGTAGACACTCCAAATCTTTGCTGTTTTATCCTTCTAACAGTCCCAAACATCTAACACATATGACGTAAATGCGCAGAACAAAAAGTGATAATTAACAAGCAATAGCAGGGAATAACCTCATAAAGAGCAGCTGTTTGCTCCCAAGGCCCAAAAACACCTTGCAGCACCACTCCATCAGGAAACTGGAAACGGATAATAGTTTTTGTATATCTCTTCCTGGCAGCTTTTGCCTGCTTTTCTCTGTAAGATTTGGGGATCAGCAACTGTGATTCTTCAATCTTTTTCTTCCTCATATCAGCTTCTCTTTTCAGCTCTCCTATTGAGAGTTTATAGAAAGAATCTGGCAACTCGATTTTTGATGCTACACTTTCAGGTACAGCAAAGAAGACCCGAATCTGAGATAACATAGTCAATGAGAGTTGATTTCATAAATATTACTACAAATTACTTTGAGACAATTATGATACAGAAGTACAAACTCAAAAAAATTTGAAGTGACTTTGCTAAATATAAAATTTAGCAACAATAATTAGAAACAACTACACTTACTACATATCACCAAAGCATGTCAACAATAATATCACAATGGGAACACTCTGTTTTAAATACTTTCAATAATCAACAAAAGACAATAAACAGTAAGAAGAGTTTTGCCCAAAATTAAAGATAGTATTATTTATCACTAAACACATATCACCAATAATATCACAATGGGACATATATTGGTTTTAACTACTTTGAATGATATACAAAGAAGACAATAAACAATAAAATGAAGAGTTTTTCCCAAATTCAAAATAGTATTGCATCTAGTTTACGTTACTCTTTTTCAAGCAATTAACTTGGCATAAGTTTGGTGAAATTTCAAAATATCTTCTCAATATTGTCAGCATCAATCATAAAGTACTGCTAAGTTCCAGGAAGCAAGCAATTCAAAGACACAAATAGAATCGGTTTGATACATTCAAATACACTAAGATCTAGTTACCACAAGGCAACTTCACTGTTGCGCTGCAAGACTGCTCTCAATGGTCTTACCAAAAATTCTAAGGATCTCATTATTCAAAACAATAGTTACATAATGTGGGAGTACTCAAGTAAATGAGTTTAGTCTTATCACATTCTGTTAATAATCAGAGATTCAAATTAATTATGTCTGGATAACAAATTTACTTGTATATTGGGAATCCACTCAGGTGACGGAGTTATATTTCAATTGTACTAAATGTACTGATACTGCTACACGCTAGTTGATGCATTTTAAAGATTATTTGCAAGGAAGAAGAAGAAAATATTATAGGTGTCCCACAAACCCTCACAGGACAGATACTGCAGGAAATGCTGTAAATTGAACTCTTCACTTAATTAAATAGAATACAGAGATACTATAGGACAAATGATAAGCGTAGTGCTATTCTAATCATAACATAAAGCTCTAGTTTCTCAAAGAAGAATAACAAGAATTCAACTTTTTCTCTGTTTAGATGAATATATAAAGACATATCAGGTCAATGGTACGCCTAGTTCTATTTCAATCCTAACATCAAGCTTTTAGCCAAAAGTAGTGCAAATCCTCAAACTCATTTTTTTCGAAAGAAGATTCCAAGCATCACACAATCCCTCAGGCACCAAAATCTGCAAATATTCTCCAAAATGATCTCTTCACTAATTAGAAAGAGTGTGTAGATGCTTCTAGACAAATAGTTGTATTCAGAGCTCAGTATGTACAAGATAACTTCTGAAAAGATGCCAGAGAAACTATTCTGATCATCACACATTGTATTAACCTTTTTTCTGTTAAGTATCCGACATTCAATTCAGTTTCCGGTCAAACGTACAGAGTCAAGTTATTCAGCAAAAAGTTGCTAAAATAGTACATTATGGTGTTTCCCTATTCCCACTTCCATTTTCAAACAGAAAATTATAGAAAGCTTCAATTCTTGAAAACAGTATTAACACATTTAATCAACATTTCCCTACTTACATAAAGTATCAGCTCTATTCAATGCACAAAGGGAGTCAAGAAACCATATGGCGAGAGGATTTTTATCTTAGCCCTTTTAGTGACAAGTTAAAACACAGACATTCATGTTAAAAGCCAAAATTCTGAGTATCATTTCAGTTACATATTACAATTTATAATTTAACATGTGAAACAACATACATCCAACACCAAGTCAGATACAACCAAAGAGGTAGACATCATGGTTATAACTCATTAAACCGTTATGAATTTTATCAGCAAATTAGTTTCAGCATATTCAAATGTGAGTGGTTTCATCAGTTCCCCATTATCGTCACAACACTACGGTGACCAATTCACATTGAAGTCTTAAATACAGAACAAACAAATTAATGTACAAGGGAAGAAGCTAATAACTCAGCAAAAAGAATGCAAGTGCTAAAGCAAATGCCACCAAAATCCAACCAAAAAAAGTTGACATACCTGTCTGTCAACTGGCTTCTGCTCAATGGGTTCCTCTGTCTCAGCTGGAGCTTCATCCTTCAAATTCCCAAGCTCTTGCGGCTCCACAATCTTTCTCGGTTCCAACAACTCTATCACGTTACTAATTAAGCCAATCCTCTCCTTATCAGGAACCTCCATTACGGCCCACATTTCCCCGCCATCCTCCCTCAACTCAAACCCAGCAAATTCCAAAACCTCCACCCCTCCAGCAACCTCACCAATCGCCTCCCTAACCTTAGGGTTACTCATCCGAATCTTCCTAAACTTTTCATTATCTGGCTCCCGAACCACATTCCTCAACAACTTAAGCATCACTTCGACAGACCCTTCCTTTGGCTTTGCTGATAAAAATGTACCGACACACGCTTCCAATTCACTCCTAGACTCATCAAAACTACCATCAACAACACCATCATTTCCATTTTTCTCGACTAAATTGTTGTTACTAGTATTATTGACACAGCTCTCAACATGAATGGACACCTCATCTTCGGTCTGAAAACCCTGCCCACAAATTGGGCACTCAAACACTTCCAAAGAATACCCATTTTGCGACCTCTTCCCAGTAGTGATCAAGGAGTCATACGGGTCAAACCCACTTGCGGGTTTGCGGTTCGGGTCCGGATTATTCGCAGAAGCGGGCTTACTCTGGTCAGAATCGAGTGGCTTCTGCGGCAAAGAAGACGGAGCAGATGATGATGGCGATGGTTTTGGCTTCGACTGGGGATTCGAGTTGGAATTTTGATAAAGATTCCGGCGAGCAAGGTGAGGGTTTACAGGTCCGGAAGTAGAAGAAGGACCCGAACCCAAGACTCTGCCTTGGCCTTTGAATTTACCAGAAGAAGAAGATGATGATGATGATGAGACTTTCTTAAGGAAACCTTTCATCTTATCTTTCATATCATCCATTTTTCACTTCTCTTGGTGAATTCAATCAAAGATCAACAAAAGCTTTCTTTTCTTTTCTTTACTTTGGGGTTGACGAAGAAATAAAGTTGTTAAAAAGACTAATTCGAAGGTAAAAAGAAATTTGAAAAAAAGAAGAAGAAGGGATTTTTCTTTTTATTTGTCTCTTATGTAATTAGAGTTTGACCTTGGAGTATCAGATGGAAATATTGTCAGCTAATGGAGATCGAACGTTGAAGAAGACTTGGCATCGGCAACGGCTAATGCAGACTTCATGCTTCCTTTCTATACTAAACTCCGTTTGAAATACACGGCTTCTTAGCCGCGTGAAATTCGTAGGCAGACCAATAAACTCACGCCAGCTCGCATTTTATTGCAACAATTTTATGGGGATATTTTCACCGTCTACCCACCCGCACATCAAATAAAATATTTAGAACAAGTTCACATTATTTTTAATTAATATAAATTAATAAAAAAAAAATTTATAATTAATCAAATAAATCTAATTTTACCTTTTTTTTAGAAATATTGTGAAATTTATAAAAATAACTCAAAAACTTTTATAATTTTCACAATTAACTCTCTAAATTTTTTCCTATCAACATTAGCCAAATATAAAGTTTTGTCCCTAAATTACCATTGTTTACAAACCAAAAGCTACTTTTCTTCTCTCCCTTTATCAAATCGAACGCAGCCTTGCACTCTTAAATTATCACTAATGACGGCAAACGGTAAAAGTGAACTCTGATTAAATACAACATAATCTATTCAGATCCAATACTAATCCGTATCACCGAGTGGTAAGAGGTATTTTCTCAACTTGCGAGTTTCAGTGCGATTGCAGACAGGCTACTGTTGCACACTTTGGTGCGACAGGCAGCCTATCACACCGAGATACAGATTTACCCGAATCTACCTCTTCGTGCGACAATCGTGCGTGTTACACCAAAATCGTGCGATAGGCAGCCTATCGCACCAAGGGACAGATTCATTGAAACTTACTCTTGGTGCGACAGTACGACAAGCAACCTGTCGCGTCAACATACAAAATTTTTTTTAATGTTATGTATAAAAATTTATTCTCTTTATTAGTTTCATAGTGCGTAATTAATTTTTTTTTAATAATTTCAAGCTTAATGGATTCAGTTATGCTTCAATTGTGTTATGATGGTTGGTGGGAGACGTTAGAGGGTGGCCATCTGGAGCATGTGAATGGTAAAAATACAACTTTTTTTGTTGGAAAAAATTGTCTGTTCGATCAGTTTTTGGTAAGAGTATATGAGGTTTTACAAATAAATCCCAATGAATATAATATCACGATGAAGACAACTTTGAGGCCTAATAACACATTCTATCATACGGGCGCACTACCCATGGACATATTTAATGATGAAATGGTGAGGCCGTGAGGGTTGTATTGCATATGGCATCCGATGTGGCCAACTATGGATGCATTCCTATATTCGTTATCATATCTTCTTGAGTTCCGAGCGAAGATCTTGAGCCACCCGTTGAAACAAAAACTTCCTTTAGAGCAAATATGTCTGGCCCCGATATTGAATAGGAGGTGCTGCCAAGGACGACGTCGTTGCAGCAATATTACTCTCCACTCCGCAACAATAATGATAACATTGATGACAACGACATTACGTTAGTAGATGTTGGAAAAGAGGGATTATCATTAATGACGTTGTTAGAGCAACGGTATTCTCCGTATCACAACAATGATTTCCGCGACAATGATGATCTTATTGATGACATTAGCAACGCGGAGGCAGGTAATGTTTGTACAAAACCTTTTAATAATATGAGAGCCACTCATTTCAATAATGCATGTGATGATAGAGGTGTTGGTCATTCCAATATTCTGTCATTTCAACATGAGGATGAGTGGGAAGACGATATTCCTGTGAATAACAGAGCCAATCAATCTAGAACTCTGTTCGCAAAATAAAAGAGCATGATCTTTAATGCGTCAATGTCATCTATAGCCTTAAAGTCCAACTCCTCAAATAATGCATTGAATTGCTTAAGATTGATATTGCAAAATAAACCATTAAAATACGTACTCAGTAGCCTATGCACCGTCTTGTTATTTGTTAGTACGGTATCTACACCATAGGAAAGTCCAATAACCAGACACCATTCTCCAATTGACAAGCGTATCAAATGCTCATCAATTTGAAACTATAGCTGATCCTCCCCCTATATTCTCCATAGGCCACTTGCCTAAGCAAAACATTTTGCAAAATTACACCACTGAACGGAAAGATTCGTCACTCCAAGAAATGCCCAAATATGTCGTCCTTAAACAAATGCAACTGCCGTTTTGTTAATTTTCTCTCGATGGCTTTTATGACTATAGAAAAGTTACACATACTCAAAATTTACCCCGGGAAGGGATCGACATAAGCTAACTTCAGCCTGCTCAGTTCGTTTCTTGATACTTATGATTTCGCCATTTATCTGTAATATTTTTAACATTAGTAGATTGCATTTATAACAAAATAATATGGAAATTAACTTCACGTCAAAAAAAAATTAAACTGTAATTTGGTGTAACAGGCTCATGTGAGACCGCCTGTCACCGTGCGAGTGCGAGCGACTGTCGCTGGGGGGGCAGCAAGCGCGCGCGAGCGCCTGTCGCTGGAGGGCCAACAAGTGTGCGGGAGTGCCTGTCGTTGGGCAGCAAGCACGTGCGACACGCCCCTGTTGCACGCACTTGCTGCCTAGTGAGCAAAGTGCCAAAACAAATCACGCACAAATCGCACAAATCACACAAATCGCACCCATCACAAAACAACACACTCCTAGAACAACAACCACCACTACAAATACCACCGCCACCACCACAATTATTCTCAAACTACTACCACTATTATTCTCAAATTGCATTTTTAATTAATGAAATACAAATAAAATGGCTAACCTAGGTTTTGTTGAAGTTAAATAATGGATTTTCTATGCCGTTGAAAGTAGATCGGACACCAATGATGGGTGGAGCCGCTGCCGATGATGGGTGTTTTTGGCTTTAGGAGAGATTACGTGAAAGAGATTGGCTTGGGGGAGAGATGTGAGGGGCATTTTGGTTTGAAAATTTTACTTTTGGTTAATGTTGATAGAAATAAGTTTGTGGGGTTAAAATTAAAAAATTAAAAAGTTTTGTGGTTATTTGTGTAAATTTTCATAATTCTTTGACTAATTTTGACCACTCAAGTTAAGTTATTTTAATACAAATTTTATTTAACTATTTTACCCTAATAACAATAAATAAGTTATCCCAATAAATATATGTTCTTGAATGGAATAATTTTAGAATTTAATTCTACGACTTATAATCTATGATTTTAAAAATAAATCTAATAATTATTAATACCCTACATATGACTTACATAAATTTCAGGATCTAATAATTTATATAAATATTGTACCATAGATTATGTTAACTTAATTAATAATTAGCCACTAGGCTATAATCTAGTGGTTAGAACCGAAGCCTCACAATTGTGAGGTCTTGGGTTCGAGCCCCCACAACGTATGGTGGGGGTTAATTTATTTTCTTAATTTGAGTGAAGACAGTCCCCCCTTTCGAAATGTAAGTGGAGTGGACTTCCCTCGAATATTAGAGAGGATTAAAATATAGACTGTGCTGTATAAGATTTGTAAATTAGTTTCAATAATCGTCTGATTATAAATATCAGTATACTAATCTCATTAAATATGAGTTGTAATCTGAGCATTAGTCTCATGCAATAAAAAAAAAACTTAATTAATAATTAATAATCATACAAATAAAGTAGTAATGACATCATTTATTAATAAAGAATTTTTTTATAAAAATTAAAAATATTAAAATTAAAATAAATTTTCAATAAGTTTACCTTATAAGAATAAAATAGTAAATTTAGTTTAAGCTAAAGCAATCTTAATAATTAAATATAATAAATACACTAAAAAAAATAAATTAAGCTAGATTTGTTTAATCTGAATTTTTTTATTTCAAAATTATTTTAAAATTTTTATAATTATTTTCTAGAAGCGAGCTCCCAAATTTATAAATTTTAATTATTTATTAATATGCAACATAAAATTAATCCAATTACATGCTTGAGGAAAACCAATCGATATGATAATTACATATCCGAACTCGCTAAAATGCAGTAGGTACCAACCATGGAATACATTCGTTACCATAATTATAGGTTGACGTAAAAGGATTGTCAAAACTCAAAACTAGTTTACAAATTTAATACCTGTCTTTGTCTACTTGCTGAACTCAAAACTTTGAAACTTTAACATAATTGTTTCTTCAAGATATTCTTTTATTCTTTACAAATTTCCTTACACATAAATAAATCATATTTTTAGTCACTTTTTTTTTTAAATTAATAACCTTACTAACAAAAATTAAAAAAAATTGCAAAAAATTATGGTAAGCTGTAATTGAAGATTCAACTTTAAAGGGTATCCTCCTCAATTTAGCAGTCATCAAGAATTCTTTTATTTTAAATTTTAAATGATGGAGGTATAGCATGCCGAAGGGACCCATTTTTGCAGAGCCAAATTTATCAAATGGCAGATATCAATATCACACAAAAGAAACAACAGATACTATTAAAAGTTCATCTTCCGAATGTAAAACAATCCGAAATGACCCAGAAAAGACTCCTCGTCCCATGAGTACCAAATGACTAAATGTGTGATTCCACAGAGTGAATGCTGGGCCTTATTATTTGACAAATTTATACGCACAATTTTATGGTTTAAAGATCAGGATCATGGTGTTTTCAACTTCAAGTCACTACAATTCAGTACAATCATGTATTAATGCAACTATTATAAATGAAACCTACAATGACTGAAACAAAGTTAACAACTGCATCTGGACCTATGAAGAAGTGTTTCAAACTTGCACGAGTTTAAAAAACTGACAAGAAAAAATGTATATTTATCAGTAGGTACATAGTGTGGAGAACTCAATACTAATTTCATAGCAAGCAGCTTAACAATAAGTTACATGCACAGAAAGCAGCTCCAATGTAATTGAACTGACAAAATGTAATCACATCCAAAGCCAGAATATATTATAGATATATAAGAAAAGCAATGATTGCAAGAAATAAGATCGAGGTAATAAAAGCATATCAAATTATGTTAAACGCACATTCACACGACAGCAACATTTTATCAAAAGAAAAATGATTGGTGTGGAGAAAGATAAGAGAAATAAAGAAGAAAAGGGAAGAGAGAGACTGGGTGGGTAGAGATTATACAAACTCAGTCTTTCTGAGCCACACCGTCTAGCTAGAAACATTACAAAGGGCTGGAAGCATAAACTTGATGTAGCAAGTGTAAAGAAAAATGGAAAGACAATTTAATTGTATGTACTTGAAAGTAAAAAATGATAGGTTTTAGAAAAGCTATGAAAGGACCAACAGACGGGCATCTCAAATCGAGCAAGATCAAATAACTACTACATCCAAACAATTGCAAGTGGATTTCACGTGTAGCTGTCAACAAGGCAATCCTGCCAAGTTTCAATGGAGCTTATATGATACAATGGATATTTTTTACATAGATAAAGAGTTACATTGGCTTCTTCATTGAAGAGATTCATCAGTTTATCCTGTTGCATTCATCATGTAGGACTTACAGAAAGAAAAAAAAGAATTAGTTAAAGTGGAAAATGACTTAGTCTAATGCAATGGTATGTAAGTTCAGAAAGAAAAATGAGAACGGTTATGAAAGTTGAATAAAAGCAATTCAATAAGCAGTTCACGTTTAACATGCTTGTATCTGCCACAATATCTAGAAGATATTGCCAGCGCACCAATAATCCAAAATCATATTCTTTATTTTCTCATTATTTCTTCGTGCATTAAAATTTATTTATTTATTTTTTTAAAATAACTTCAGAAGCTAAAAGATCATTTTGGTTTATTAAGATATTGATTGATATTCAATTGACACCAAAAATGCCCGCATTATACCTTTCTACACACTGATAAGTTAGTAAATGAAAAATTAAACTGCTATTCAGTTGCATGAATCAGGTAACCTAAAAGATGAATACATTAGAACAGAATCCAAGTTTATATTTTTTTTCTCTCCAGAAACTTTACCGTCAAATAAAAGCAAAATATACGGAAACACAATCCCTAAATCAAAACTATTAACCAAATTTATATAATGAGTAAGCATTCGGAAGCACTTCATCAAGATTCATTACAAAACAAGACCCACAAATTTCTAAAACCAGAAAGAAGAAGTGCGATCAAGATTCAAAAACAAAGAAGAACACCTCAAATTAATCTTCAATCGTGAAATCACTCCTTGCTCTTAAGCCTCTCAATCCTCTGATTCAACTGCTCGATCTTGACAACAAGATGAGTAACCGAGTACAGCAACCAATAGAACACCAAAGCCGACGCGATCAACAGCGCGTTGCGTTGACTCTTCATGATGGACTTCTGGTGACGCAAGTGCTCCGTCGGCGTGCACGAGTCGCCCTCGCAGGAAGGGCGCGTCTCGTACTTCCAGTAGATGTCCAAGAGTAGGAACAGACAAAACGGCACCACCGACAAGAACGGCTTCAGGAGATTACGTGTCACGGCGACGAGCCCGCGGCGGAGGCCGTCGAGTCCCGGAAGTGTTAGCAGCAGCACCATGATGGCCTCTGCGGCCGCGGCGTATCCGAGCACAACCCATTCCAGAGCCATCGAGCGATTCGATCTGCGGAGCAACCCTAGATCTGTTGCCGTTTCAGGGAGAGTTTTGATTCTTTTCTTCGTTAGTAAGGAGCCTTTAGTTCTGATTGAAGAAATAGCATGAGAGGAACGGGACTTCTTATGCAGAATCACATCGGTGAGAGCACACGTGGCGTGCTCGGGAGACAGGTGCTAGTTGTACATTGTAAAGCTGTTGGGCCTCCTATAATAATGGCAAGTGTGTATTCAGAATTGTCTGCGGTGCTTTCGGACATTCAATCATACTCTTTTCGAGTGGTGTGATTTGCTTGCGAGACTGTGTTAAACTTTTAATCACTGTTAAAATTATTATATACATTTGTTCCCTACTGGTCTCTATAGACTCTAGCAACCGATTATCCCCACGTGTCATAAGTTTATCAATATTTTTAGTGCGTATTTGCCCCTCTTGTAAAACTGAAAGAAGATTGCCGCCAATTTTCTTAGCTCAAATGCAGAAAGATTAACCTCTCACCCACATTTATTTTAAATTTTTAACTGATAACGAACAAAGTGTAATTTCCACTAAGTCATAAAGGAAAAAGACATAATTGCCATTAAGATGCGGATTGAAAGAAGGAATATTAACATTGTAAGAATACCGATTATTAAAATTTTACTTTTTACTCTCTCTGTAAGCAATATCATTATGGATATCCATATATAGTTACTTCAACAATTTCAGAAACCATGTCCATCTCTCCATCAATTCAACCTCACATATGCACACAGCCAAAAGGAGGGGAAAAAAAAAAACAGCATTATTTGAGTCTAAGGCAACAACAGAAATTAAAATGCCTCCAAAAAAATGTCTTCAAGAGTGGCAACCATGCATCTGAACCATGTTGAGCTTAGGAACTGATAAAAAAATTTTTGAATTTATTCTCATTTCCAACCAATTCTTGACTAATCTTTACTGTTGCATCATTTTAGTGATAAGTAAGATACTGGCATAATCATTCAGTGGAGCATATGATTAATATAATCAGCCTCACACGATTTCAATACTCGTTTCTTGGCCTGCTCGAATAGTCTTCTTCTATTTCTAGCAGTATCAAATCTTCTTAATAACTCAAAAGCGATAAATGGAAGATGAGGTAGTCCTAGGATCTGACTGGACTTTATCAAATAATTTCCATCCTCTTGCTGTTTGTCTCAGGATTTCGAACATTCCACCCTTGATTGTTTTAATCATGAAACTAATATTATCTATCGTCAATGAAGCATGAATTCTCCACTTGCATCTTTCCCATGCACATAATAAAGTAGGGACTGTGGCTTATTCTTGCAAAGTTCTTGAGAGCACTTCGAAATTCGTCTATAGTAGAGAGCACTTGACTAGCTTCTAATATAGTTTCTCTCATCAACCTTTGTGCTCTTAACTCTCTTGCCATTCTTTGAAAACTATATTTATCTGAATTCACATCAAAATTATCAGGTGAAGTATCCTCATCAGCACATAGAACTGCCCCAGTGAAGTATCCTCATCAGCACATAGAACTGCCCCAGTGAAGTATCCTCATCAGCACTTAGAACTGCCTTATCGATCTTTTGAATAAGAATTACCACTGAAGTGATACTTTCTACATTCTCACTGTGATCACTCTCCAATTTCCCTTATTTCATCATCAGTCCAATTTATAGAATATATCCACACCGTTGGCATCATCATTTTTTAATGATTCGTTAACCCAATTTATAGATTGTTCACGATGAATTGAATCTGCCATTGCAGGTTTACTATGTTGGAATTTTATTGTATTTCAAAATACTAATTTCCCACATTGGAGAGAAGTGAGAGCAATCACTTTTATGTTTGATTTGAAATTAGTCATACGTTTGATTTAATTAAAAATCAAAATTAAATAAGTCAAATGTAGATGTGATTTGGATTATTTAAATTGAATTAAATCATTAGACACATAGATAATTAATTCAAATTAAATAAGGAAAGTGGGCAACTAATTCAAATTGAATTAGAAAAATGATTATGGAGAGTTTCTTTATATAAAGGAGGCATAAAAAGCCTACAAAGTATAACGACCTCTATTACCTCTCTTTCAATCTTACATTCCTTCATGATTTTTTTTTTGGCTGTTCTAAACTATTATTTAGAGGCAACCTTACAGCAGTTGCGTCATTGAATTTTGGAGATTAATCTGTATTATTTGTGTCCTTATTACATTGGAAAATCTTCATAGAGAAGCAAAAATTGATCTTAAGGACAATGCGTTGTGCATGCCTTGATGAATTTATGATTGATGCTGAATGAACAATATCATAAATAGTGCCGAGTGAACAATGTTGTAAATAATATCTATGAATAGTAACATAAACAGTGCTCATAAACAGTATGTGAACAGTGTTTATAATAGTACCAACATCGTGGAGAAGCAATGTTGACTCATAATCCCAACAATCTTAAGACCAATTTATGAGGTTTGATTATTGGTTCAAATAAGGTACGCCAAATCTATTACTTATGATATTACATATAAAATTACTTTTAAGATTTGAGATTTATTAAAATATATATGGTGCCAGATCCTAAATCTCGGAAGTATTTCATTAAGTGACTTTACTATTTTGAGCATGGTTAGATGAGAAACATTGGCTAGGGGTGGGCATGGATTGGGTTAGGTTTTGACAAACCTAACCCAACCCATTATTAAATAGGTTAAAATAAAATCAACTCGGCCTAATTAAATAGATATATTCAACCCAATCTAACCAAACCCTTAGATAATCGGGTTGGGTTGGGTTGGGTTGGGTTGAAGACTTGAAGGTCAAATCAAAATAAAAAAATAAATAAAGAAAAATATATGAAATTAGAAATAAAACTTATTGAACTCAAATATAAATATGTTATAACATGAAATATTCGACAAAGAAAATTGAAAAACCAACTATATTAAAATTGAGAAAATTTCAATAACGAGCTTCTAGACTTTGTTCCCGGCTTCCCGCATCTCGTTTTCGAATTCTAAATTTAGACCTTTTAGATAATTAGCTAGTATCATGTCCTGTAATAAAATGAAATTGATTTATAATTATGTACTATTAACTTGTTAAGTATTTACTAAAAAATAAAGAGAAATTGAAAAGAATAAAAAGAGAATAAAAAATAGATTAGTCATTTAGGTTTTTAGAGTTTTGCAATTAAAATTTTTTTTTCTTATTATTATTTATATGGGTTGGGTTGGGTTGGGTTTGATGGGTTCATCATAATTAACCAAACCCAACCCGATTATTAATTGGGTTAAAAAACTGACCCAATTAACCCATAAAAACTCATTCAACCCGTCAAAATTTAATTGGGTTGGGTTGAGTTAGGTTGGGTTGGGTTGGGTTTACTCACCCTTATTGGCTATCTATGACTTAACAGAAATTTATGTTGAAAGAGGGTTATTACGAAATTCGTAATAATTAATACAAATGATGTTGAATTTGAAATTTTTATATGATATACTACACATTCAAAGAAATCTTTTGAAACTTGTTTCAATAGAATTTGATAAGAATTGAATTTATAATGATTTTTTGAAGTCCAGTCTATTACACTAAAAATTTTTTATTCCAGCACAATGCATGAGTTGTGAAACTATTTTACCATATTTAGACTTTTTCAAAAGTTATGAAATTTAGAGATTTGTTTCCTATATGTCTAGTAAATTTTGGAAAGGATAAATTGCTTTTTGAATTCAGTGAGGTCGTAGCAAAAAATTGTTTGACATGTTTCTTGAGGTCTAAAATGATTTTTTTTTTCAATTGTTTCAGATGGAATCAGGCTATGATAATTTTATTAATAAGAACCATATATGTTAGCATACTCTATGCAAAATTTGAGATTTTTCTGATGAAGGAATAATTTATTAAAATTCATAGAATGAGGAACTGATAAATATCATTTGATTCTCGAAGATGTAATTTGATTAATAAAATTGAGGATGAAAACATAATAGAAGAACCAAAGAATTAAATTTCAAAGTAAATTTATTTGAGAATTATCCTCCTCTTAACAAGAAGCAGAACAAGAGTCTTATAATTATTTCAATCTCATTATTAAGGAAAGGAAATTGTATTATATTTAGAAAACTTGGGCACTATATTAGCCAATATAGCAATTAAACCTAAAGGAATTTCAGACAAAAAAAAAATCCACCATATGCCAATTTGGCTAAAAGAGATGACTTCGTTATTGTGGATTGTCTTTGAGCTAAGCATGGTTAATTATACACTAGTGAAGGAAGGAGAAAAAATAGTTTTCCTTGATGACTTCTAGTCCACATCAACCTTGATCAAGAAAAAATTCTTCTTAGACTTAATTTTGAGAAAATTTTCTCATTGAGTAATATATGCCATGTTTATGAAATACAATATTATTTGAATTATGTCTTTTTACTGAGCAAAAGATGGATGGAAGGGATATGAAAGTATCCCTTCGAGAGTAACAAAATTATATTGTCAAATAATGACATATTTGTAGGGAAAAATATATTGTTATGATGAATTCTTCAAGATTATATTCTTCAAAATTATAATTTTTAAGTTAAAGATGAAAGGTGAGTCATCTTAACTTATGTTATTGACTCTATAGCGTGGGAGACATGTTCATGTTAAATTTTCTTATATTAAGAAAATGAGAGAACTTGTATACTATCTAATTTAAGCTTGTCCAATGATAGATGTGATATGTGTGTGGGATTAAAATCCATAAAGAAAACATGTAAATCACTTTAGAGCAAAGAAACTGAATTTCTTAGTTTAATTCACAATGCCTTTGATGATTTAAAATAAACCATGAATTGAGGAGATAAATATAATTGAAACATATTAAATGCTTATTGTGAGAATCATGGTATTATCCATAAAGTGACACCTCCCTTTTCACCTTAATTAATTAATGCAGCTGGAATGAAGATATAACATTGGAGAACATGGTAAATACCAAGGTAATAAGTTCTGAAGCACTACTGAATTTAAGGGGAGAAGCTACGTTGTTAGCTTGCGACATTCAAAATAGAATATCATATAAGAAAATGAGCCGTGGAGAGGTTATAAGCCTAATTTATCATATTTCAAATTGTGGGGGGCCTAGCAAAAGTTATTGTACAATGAAAATTGTTTGATAATTGTGATTGTATGATTGACTAAAAAAATGAAAAAAAGAAAATATTTGAAATGAGAATTACACATTTTTTAGGTCAAAAGATTAAAAAATCAATAATATTTTATCAATTAATTAAATGGTATTCACGCGTTCAATTTTTTAATAATATTTTATCAATTAATTAAATGGTAAATATAATTTCTATATTTTAAAAAATTTTATAGGATAAAATGGTCTTTTAATTTATTTAGGGATAAAATAGTTATTTTATTTAAATTCTTATTGTTAAATTAATTCATTGATATAAGTTTAGAAATAAAGGTGGTGCAAAGAACATGTTAAAATTTTGTGACAATTAGATATATATTTGACAACACAGAAATAGTGCAGAGATAATTTCTCTTTTATAACTTGTCCTCTTTAACTCAATATAATTAATAAATCAAATCACAATATTTTACAAAAACAAAAAATCAAATACAATTACCCTAATAAATCATAAATAAATAATAAACGAAAGCAAAAAAAACTTTTGGGTCAGCTTTGGTGGTTATCGTGCATCCTGGTGGTGCGGAAATCTATTGCTGTTAAAATTTCTCCAGCAATATAATAAAATCAAGGGTAAGACCCCCCAAATTACCTTCTTTATTTAATAAGTAGTTAAGTTTTAATTCTTTTTAACTATATTTACTGTTAAACTATTTTTTTTCACTAGATTATTACAAAGACAAAGAAATAGCGGAAGAATGGAAAGAAAACACAAAGAGAGCGAGCGAGAGAGAGAGAGAGAGACAATTAGAACCAAAAACTGTACTGAAACTACAAAAACAAAAATAGCTTAGGCCTCAGAAAGAGAATTCACTTGTTATAGTCATACCATAACGCAACGTCATTTTTCATGATTATAATAGTCAGCACCGTAATTGACTTCATATTTTACATGGGATGGCAATTTTGTAATTTTAAAGAAATCTATTTACAATTTATAATTATTTTTTTAGGCTAGATTGAGTTATATCAATATATCATCCACTTATGCAGCTAGTTGTTCCTGGACTCAAAAATTTCATTGCATGAATAAGAATTGTCTAACTCTTGTTTGTTAAAGACATTGGATATTCTCATTAGTCTCATTTGAACGAAATAAACTTTAATTATTTGCAAAATTGATGTGCAAACCAAACATCCTTAATCCTTAGCTCATTGGATCGGATATAGAAGTTTGATAATATCCTTTCTATTTTCGATTAGTATTAGGAAACTAATTCTTTCCCCTCAAATTCTTCTTCTCATCTCTCTTTGTAATATATTTTCAATAAATAAAATTAGTTTTATTTCAATTTTCAAATATTATTTTTTAATTATGTGTTTTTCAATTTTAATAATTTTCTTTATTTCAAATATGTTTAGCTAGGGAAGGTGAAACTCTAATTAAAAATATATGATTTAATCAAATTCTATTTTCAATTATATAAATTAAATTATTTTTGATTTAATTTTATCCATATTTTATATTTTGAAAATTTAATTTATTGTAGACAAACATGGAAGTTTGGCACATTGAATTCTTTATATCTTAATATAAAGTATGGTAAAATGGTATTTTGATTTATTGTAGAAAAGTTCAGTTTTAGCATATTAAGTACTTAATCCATAATAAAATTATGGGAAAATAATTGTAATTTATACAATTAATATTTTGGGCAATAAAATAAAAATGAAAAGAATTTACTAAATTATATTTATTATTAGGAGTGGATCCATAATCCTAACTAATTCAATTTTATAGTTTTTCTAAAATTAAATTACATATTTTTAAATTTTCTTTTCTTTCTTTTATAAACTTAAATAAATTAATTAAATAATTTCTTTGTGAATCGACCTTGCACTCGCCGAACTATAGTATAACTAGGCATTCTTATACTTGAGAGTAAATTAAACACTTTTAAATCGTGTCAGAAGTGGTTTAAGAAATCTTCTAGATTTTATTAATACTACAAGAGAACTTGAAAAAGTGTTATGCGAACAAAAAATATGGTCAAACTATGGAAGCAATGATATTAGGTTTATGGGGTTCGTTCCAAAAGCCATGACTTCAGGTGGAAACAAGACTATTCCTAATGCATATAAAAGGCTTTTTGAATTCAATAACCTTGTTGACGCTTTCATTGCCTTACTAAGTGGATTTTAAACCTTTAAAAAGAAATTCACTAATGCTTCATAGTCGCTACAAAATAGATATCAAGAATCTATTTGTTTGTTAAATGTAAATAATTTTGATTGTCTATTATTGTTTTTTTTTTCGATGGCACTGTGTTGTAAGGTTTTCTCCCTATACCAGCATGAACAGTCTTTGTTTGTTCATGCCAACACCGCCATATGTATTAGGGACAATCTCGTTTCCACTTGTAACCAAAGCTTCTGGAACGAATCCCATAAACCCAATATCACTACTTTTATATATTGAATGTATTTTTATTTCGCCTAACACCCTTCTATGTTCTTTTGTAGCATTAATAGAATCTAGAATATTTCTTAAACTACTTCTATAAATCAAGCAAATATTTTTAAGCTGTCCAGCTCGAAATTTCGCCGTTATGATTTTTGAATAAAACGTGGGGGTTCCAAAGCTAAACTCTATGAAAGGTTTCTGTTGATGAATAATGTGGCACAATTCTTCTATACAAAATTGATAGCTATATTATTATATTATTTTTCTTCAAGAAAAAAGCAAGGATAGACACTTGACCATTAATGCTTAAAGAAGATAGAAGTTGTCCGAAAAAGCAAATCTTGTTATCAGATAATCTTTGAAAAAAAAAAACTTACACATTACTTGCATAAGAAGCTTTCTTTACGCTCAATGGAATTTTGATAATATCCCAAGATTAAGGAAAGAGAAATCTTTCATCACACTTCCTCAAAAATAATAAATAAATAAACTTCATGATGGCTACTCCAATTATAGGTACAGTCAATACAATATCTTTGTTTATCTTTAGACTAACCATATTTTCTTTTGAGTTTTGATGTAATTATTTTTAAGCAAGTAATTTAATTAAGTAATATGTTCACCTATGACTATGCATGTCCCATAATCAAAGGGGTCTAATGTTATTGCCTAAAAGTTTATACTAGGCCCAATGACCTGAAAGTTTATACTTATTCTTACAATCTAAATATAGTAAAATGATGGCAATAAAATATTATCAACCAATTTTGACCAAAAAAATTATTATTTTAAAACCCACCAATTTTGATAAAATAAATAAACTATTATTTTAAAGCCAACCAAAATGGACATTTTGGGTTGGCTTGCCTTATAAATTAGGCAGAGGATAGAATGGAGACGGCATCAATTTAGAGAGTAAGAAAATCAAGAATTAAGAGAGTTTTGAGAGCATTAAAATTCTTAACGATTTTGAGAGTTTGGCTATATTAGGGCGTTCAGTTGTGAGATAAATTATTGTAATACTTGTAATTTCGTTTCACTAGTAAAATACTTTCTTCCACCTTCATCGTGAACATAGGATAATAGCCTAACCGCGCAAAGTCTAGTGTCGATTGTGTGAGCGTTATTTCTTAATTTCACTTTAGCAGTGCATTGCTTTACCATTAGTTTGCTAGCAGTGGTATCGAAGCCATTTTTTTAGATCAAAGTACTGTCAACATATAATACTATTCACATACACGGCACTATTCACGAGGACAATGGGGTGATCTACGTATATCATTAGTAGGGAATAGAGGTGTGAGCAATGCAACTGTATAATTTTATACATATCTATGAAAGTTCTGTTACAAAGGTAATAAGAGCCTAAGGAGCCTAAGTTTTATGTGAGACGTTATGACTCTTCCAGTTTTTCTTGAAAATTTTCCTAATGTGCATTTTCATAATACAATAATTATTCACAATATTCAGTGTCCAAAATCCACTATTTAGCAACAACAATAGTCAAAGTTGTGACAAGAACTTATTTGGGTTATATCAATGCTTGAATATGCTTTTGGACCTTATTTCTTAAACCACACAACAGAATCAGATGGATTGTAGACCATTTAGTATGAATTTTTTTAAGCTCAATTCTATTTCAATGTCCATTCTTATGACACAAGAAGAATAATAGTGATAAGGGGAAGAAGGATGGTGATAAAAAGAATATGCTTTTGGACCTTACTCATTAAGCCACACAATAGAATTAGGTGGATTGTAAACCATTAAGTCTAAATTTTTTTAAGCTCAATTCTATTTCAGTAAAAAAGGAGTCCATTCTTGTGACATGTGAAGAATAATAGTGATAAGGGGGAGAAGGATAGTGATAAAAGGAAAAAGGATGATGATAGTGAGAAAAAAAAGATGATAAGGGCAAGAAAAATGAAGATGATGGCAAAAATGATGAAGATAAAAGCAAAAAGCATAAAACGGTAGATTGAGTCTTCACCTGTGACTTTAAACTCTTCTTTTTTTTTTCTTTTATGTACTGATGCAGAATAAAATGAATGATTCATAATGATATGTATTAACAATAGAAAAATGTTTACAAATAAGGCATGATGCCAATTTTTTTTTTATAGTAGAATAAATGATCTAGCACGGTTAGGATAACAAATAGTTTGTAAAATATTTTCAATGTAAGATACTTACTTTTTTTGGAGATATCAGCTAAAATATTTTTAACCCCCAATCCGTTCATCTAATTTTAAGTTGCCAGTGACATTGCTTAATGAAATCTCCTGATTCTTTTGCCTCTCTGTTTTCATCTCTTAAAAATCTTCTTGCTTGACTTTGAATTCCTGCAAGTTAAATAGTTTAACTCAACAACCTAAGTTGTTAAAACTTTTCATGAGGCTTTCTTGGCTTTCACATAACTCCAATATGTGAGCATCCCTTTTTTGAGACTTTCAACATATAATAGATTGTGCATCTACCCTTGGACGGTTGGACCAGTCATTTCACGAGAAAATGCATTAATGAGGACATTTGCAAATACTGCAAGCTTATGTATGCCTAGGAAATATAGGAAACAATGTATGAATTGTACATATACGTTGAAATACTTCATGAGGGCATTCATGTGTTAGAAAACATGTACAATCCTATGAAAACATATAAAAAAAAGGCATCATTTCTAGGTAAATCTTTATTTAGGACTTTCTATGCGACGAATGACTTAGGGTTATAATATACCTTTATTTTTGCTTAAGCATTCTACTCCGCCTTTACAAAATATATATATATATATATATATATATATATATATAGACACACATATCGCTTGAGCCATTTCCCATTAATAGGGTCTTGGATCCTGGAGGATTTGTCCTTCATCAGTGGAGAACTAATAATAACTATTGTCATAGGTTTCCGGACTATAACTTGTCATTCTTATAGTGGTGAAAATTTAGTTGGAGTTGATAGGTCTTTTTTCACATGGTCAGCTGCCCTGAGCACAAGATCACCCACTTTCATGTTTCTTTACTTAACGGCTTTGGCATACACTTCCGTGATTCGCTGTTTATAGATCTATTTATGATACTGCACGTCTTGTTCCAAAAGGATTTTAATTTTTCTGTTATAATTTTAAACGTAAGGGTGAAATATAAGTATTTAAAGTATAAAGTCGGAGAGAATATAGCTTCTTGGTCACTGTATGTTTGAGCAATTATTTGTCAACTTCTTCTTTTTTTTCTCTCTCTCTCTTTTGCTGACTTCCGCAAATATATATTCTACAGTAAAACTATCATTTTCTTGACAAAAAATAGACCATAGATTAATTCTGAGGTTAGGTGAAACATACCAGTTCTCTTTCCCAAAATAATAATAATAATAATAATAATAAAGAAGTTCAAACCAGCATTATTTAAGTTAGGAAATCAAAAACTTAAGAATTCCAGAAGGTGATTCTGAATGATTGTTTTGTACAAGAATTTGGATTAACAAATTGACAAATAAGAAGGGACAAAAGTTTGAGAGTGGCAAATTTGACAGAATATGTGTAAGGTTAAAATTAGGTGTCTCCTCCATTTGAAAATTATGATGTAGATTCTCTAGCTTATCTTTAATGTTTAATTGCCATAATTTTTCTAATCTTCTTCAGAAACTTTATCCTCCCTCCTACCACTTTTATAAAATCTCTTTAATTCTTGTGTCTTTTTGTGCTAGGAGCCTCGGCCATGATATGTACACCCCATATTGCTTTGTCTATATTTAACAAATCAATCAATTTGTGACGCGTACAGACAATTGTTATCAATACAAATTTAACCATGATTAAGAAAAGAGATTTAAAGTGATTAATGGTACAAATGATAGCAGCACAAAAATATGGAAAAACAAAAAGTTAATGGCGGCAAGGACTAGATTGGGACAGAAATGGAAACATCATGCTAAGGTTAAAAAGCAAAACGAAAAACAAATGGATTATGGATGAGAGAGAAGATTTGGCAATGTTCGAGAATAATAACTACTAACTAGTATCATGGCTCTCATCATCGGTCCTTAAATTCGTTCATAGTGTCTCCACTAATTTACTAATTAATTGTCATTTCATGCTCATATATGTACATATTCTAATGAAGAGAATATTGTCTCGATGATTGACAGCATAATCGGTAGATATTTATTTATTTAGTTATTGAATATTGACGTGTTACAATACAATCAAATGTGTATTTATATTTACATCAGATGTCCGTTGATACTAATTTAAATCAATTATATTGTAGCATAGTTTAGGAGGAGTATATTTAATCATCAAGTACCGTGCATGTCTTTTGCTATAAATTTCTATTTACTATTATAATTTAAAAAATATGGGCAAAAGAAATGGCAAGTGAAGTCTATGACACCACAAGCGAAAAATCAAGTCCGCCCGCATAATTTGAAAGACAAAAAGCACTTAAATTCACCAATGATTTATATCTAGTCATATCTTGTTGCAATTGAGAACAAAATTTCATAGCTAAAAAATCAGAATTATTAGTAGACAGAAAAGAAAGAGTGAGATAAAATGCTAGTAGAGTTTGATACAAGAATAAAACAAAGTGAACTTAATTTGAATTGACATAAAATGAAACCATGATTTAGCTTTTGGATGAAATGAAACTTAGCCAACTATGTAACTTAGGTTAGCAAAAGCTCCATTAACACCAGAAAAAGGCACTAGCTACAACATCACAAACAGAACCTCTAAAACAAAAGTGATCCAACTATTAGTACAAATAATTAGAGACAAGTTTACATGGTTATGTGGCTGTGAGTGACTGTGGGAAGAATCTTTAGGCTTTTCATGACCTTATTGCAACTTTTGTTTCACTTGTTTCAAGGTACCTGTTTCCATGAACATCTTTGCTTTCTTTTCTATATGCCCTTTCAAGTCTTCTTTACAGGAAAATAACAAAGAAACTTAAAAAGAAAAAGGAGGAAAAGCAAAAGTGGAGGGCAAGCAAAAGTGAAGCAGTAGGACCACCAAATGAAAGAGAAACAATTAGTTTACCATCAAGAGGAAGAAGAGTAGTTTCTGATCAAGTACATATTCACAAACTGTTTCATTTACCACCTGCAAAATAAACAGATAATTAACGTACATAATGAGACCATTAACACTTTAATTGGAAAAAAGGAGAACAAGATCAAATAGTGGCCATACCTTTTCCTTTCCCATCACACAATCTTCTAATGGAAGAAAGAAATATAACTAGTAGGGCAATTCCAGCAATCATTCCAATTAGTATTGCGAGTGTCTTCTCGATCTCCTCATCGTTATTATCATTATCTGCGTAAACACCCCCCCCCCCCAAACCAAAAAAAAAAAAAAAAGCAACAGAGCAAACAATCAATTAGCCAGCATCCCACATTATCATTATACAACTAATTGAAAAAGTAACAAGCATAATTACTCAATTATTTTACGATTTGAGTGATTGAATGCTTTGTAGTTGGAAGT
This sequence comes from Atalantia buxifolia, assembly GCA_030444775.1. Lineage (NCBI taxonomy): Eukaryota > Viridiplantae > Streptophyta > Magnoliopsida > Sapindales > Rutaceae > Atalantia > Atalantia buxifolia. The sequence continues at coordinate 9,249,835 of CM059832.1, forward strand.
GACTATTGAACTAATGCTCATTCATGGAAACTTCTTGGTGTTTTTATTATCTCTCAGTTAATGTGATCAATTAATCACCACATTGGGGACTTGGGGTCATTTAATTTGATTGGAAGGCTGCAGTAACTTTGATTTCACTATAATTAAGTGATAAAAGCTTAATAAGGCTTTTTAATTTATCACCCTTTCAAAAATTTTAAACAATTAGAACATAAAAATTTTTATACAAGGCCTGCACCGATCATTACCACTCTGGCAAAAACTTACGATTTTATTCACAATGTCGAGGGAGCGAGTCCTACTTCATTTTTATAATTCAATGAAGGTAGATACCTTTTTTAAAATGTTAATTGAAGAAGATATGTCCTAATATAGATTGGTCCTAATAAATTCCTAATTGTGATTTATGAATATAAACTAATTATAATTATTTAAAAAATTTATATATAAGCCTTCATCCTTAGCATTGGATTCTTCCTTGATTTTGACCTAAAGACATTAATTCAAAGTGGGACCTCATAATTTTTTTTGAAGTGCTTTACAGGGTGCCGGACTTGTTAATTTGTTATACCATATAGTCATTTGACACTTTTCAAATACCAAATAGTCAGATAGAACCTGCCCTGAGCCAAGCTTTAAATCAAACCTAATATGAGTTCATGATCCCCTTAAAACTTTATGATCACGTAATAATTAATTGCCACATGTTCCACCTTGAATAATCTTGAGAATATTCAGGAAAATAGATTTCAATGGATGACTCTAAAACCTACCATGCAACTTTTGACAAAAGAAACTACATCCCCAAAGTCAACCAAAGTCCCGAACCTTCTTAACCTAATACAATTAACCCTAGAGCGGAGGTAAATATTGAAAATCTCTTTGTACTAGGTAAAGGGGGGGAAAAAATTCATCGATTCTAAATCTATACATTGATATATCACTAACCTAGAATTTAAAAAATATCGATAAAAATAGAATAGAATGAGAAATATACTAAATTCTCCCTAGACAACTACATAAATGAAATAATGAATCATACCAACACATTCAATTAGATCATACAATACATAAAACAAAGTCACTAATTAGATGGGGACAATTACTTTAGGTTTCCTTCACACACACACACAAATGCCAAAAAAAAGAAAGTTAAAATAAAATCTGACCATGCCAATCAAAACCAAGAAAAGGTAATTTACACTTAACCAAAATCATTAGTGGTAGTAATTTTCATAAAACCAACACTAAATTGATTAAACCAAAAACCAGAAACGACCACACCAGGTGGCGAAACGCAAACGGCTTACCCTTTCCACCGTGCGAGTGGTCACCACCTTCCGAGTAGCGCGCGTAGCACTTGGCCAAGAACATGTCACCCCACTTGGCGGCCCCACACTCCGTTTTCAACCGTCCGATCGCGTCGGACAAACAATCCTGGCACTCGCTCGCACTCAAATCACCTACGCACTGTGCCACACCGGTGACGTCCCCGGACCCACCAACTCTGTACGGCTTGTAGGACCCATCACTCGACCCTAAATAACCCAAAACAGCATCACGCCGGGACGACGCATCGGAGTCATACCCAATCAACGGCCCACATTTTTTAACAACCACAGTCTTGTCCTCGACGCCCAGAAACGAAATATTGTCATATTTAACGAAGCAGCCATCGAGCTGCAAGACGCCACCGCAGGAGTCGAGGCAAAGGGTGCCGAGTTGACTCACAGCGTGGGCGACGCAGCCGCCGCAGTCGGTGGTGGAGAGGTCGCCGCGGCATTGGAAGAGGCCGTAGAGGGTTTGCTGGCCCTGGATGGTGAAGTTGTTGTAGGAACTGAACATGGCTGAGTTGACAAGGGAAGTGAGCATCGAGTTGACGCTGTTTTCGTAAGCTGAGCCGGGAGTGTACTTTTGCTGGGAGCAGCCGCCGAAAACGAAGGTCTCGGTGGATGAAGATGATGGTGTTGTGAGAATTGAGAGAGTAGTGAGAAGAAGAAGAAGAAGAAGAATCAGCGAAGGTGTTTGGGTTGAAGCCATGTCTGTGACAAAGATGATGATTGAGTGAGTGAGTGAGTGAGACCTTTGATGATATATGATGAAGATGAAGAAAGTGATGGCTTAATTTGCTTGAGACTTTATATTTGTGATTGCGAATAGAAAAGCTTTTTGCAGAGCTAGAGGATCTTTGCTTTAAGGAGAATTTACGTAAAGGGAGTGAGTTACTTGATATATGTGGATCATCTACCACGTTGCCTTTTATGATTGTTTTCAATTTCTTTTTTGGTTTTTTATGAATTCGTTTGAAAAAAATTACGTGGCAGGCTTTATAAAAGGAGAATTTATATTCATCCCTACGAGTTTTTTATTTTATTTTTTAATTTGGCTTGAAAGATAGATAGTGATTTAATTGATGTTCACTGACGACCTTATTGTGGGGGAAGGTTTGTACCAAACATTTATAAAATTATGGGAAAGATAAAGATGGATGAGTCAATCTCTCATCTGTATGTGTATTTTAAAAAAATCACTGTTGTTTTATAATAAAACTGAATGTGAGTGAATGCCCGCATTTTCTACAATATTAAAAAAAAAAAACAAAGTTTTGGTAATTTTGAAATCAATTGTTTCAGTGTTTTAGCAAGACTTTAAGGGGGTTAATGAAATTAATAAGATAAAAATTGAATTTCATAGTTTTGAGCTAAGAACATCTTCATTCTAATATGGTATATTTAGAACCTGCATACCTTTTTATATATATATATATATATATATATAACACTAATTAGGAGTGAAAAGGCTGAAAATTTAATTTCATATAAGTAGAAAGGCCTTTTGCATATCTTTGTTTCTTTCCTATAACAGAAGACAAAAAAATCGTTATACGTATATAAATTTTACACTAAATTTTTAAAGAATGAATTTTTATCAATCCAAATCGATGTGTCTTTTTCAAAATTTTTGTAATAAATTAAACTAATATCGGCCAAACACTTGTAATGAATGAAACTTTGACTGAGGCTGTTCCTAAATTTATTGTGAATTATGTGGCATGGCTTCAAATCTTTAAGGCCAGGCTGTTAGATTAGACTTCCCAACAAAGAAATTTACCCTCACAAACAAAACACTACTCGAGGGGTGGCTCTCATTTTTCTTCGCAATCACATTTTGATCATTTCTAGAAAATTCTCCAAAGTCAAGCATACCGAAAGCTTAGTAAAAGTCAATTATAGCCAAAAGTTGACCACACTGGCTAACTGAGTTTATGGTCCAGCCCTAGACGAGTCATCTGTTATTGTATGCAATTGATTATGACATTGATTTACTTAATTCAATCATATATATTTTATTTTCGTTATTTCAGTTTTAATTTTCTATATCAATCAAAATCGGCTAGCTTGATCCATCATCTTATATATACAGGCTCACTTGGTTCTCATTGGCTGATGATCGAATTTGTTTCTAGTGAGAGCTTTCTATCTCAAGTGGACTACAAAAATGAATTGTGTTAGCGTGTGTTATAAGACTGTCGCATGTTAAGAGCCTTGCAAACACTACAAATTTGTTAACAGATATATATTGAAGTTATCAAGTCCTGTTTTCTTTCTTCTTTTTAGGTAAAACTCTTATGAATATATATATATATATATAGGTAATGAAAGGGCTATGTTAACAAAGAGGATTTGAATTTAGTGCCGAGTTAATTTGTATTTAATTTTTTATAATCTTCTACTACACATGCATATACAACAATATATGATTAAGATTTAATTAGTTTATATTTTTATCTAATAACTATCAATTGTATCTTTCAAAAAAATTAGAAAAAAAGTTAGATCATTACTGAATCTAAATTTGTTAACAAAATCCTTTGAAAAAAATTATTTTAAATATATATATCAATTGAATTCTCAGCCATTATTTATTTATTTTGAGACAGCTAATACGATCATCAAACTACTTAATAAATTTAGAAACTACATAAATTTGTTATTTAATGAGTCATGCAGTTGGATGTTGGAAATGTTTTTTTGATTCGAATTTATGATTGTATTTAAATGTTGTTAGATGGAAATGTAATTAAAATAACTTCGAATTGCTTAACTACTCATTGAATGGACTCTAGTTTTTATTTTTAAATTTTATTTTATGATGCATCGAACAAGATTATATCAATTCATCGTTTTTTTTTTAATTTTTTGTCCATTCGACCTATAAGTCGGATTTAAGTTCCATAGGTTTTTATTATTGTAATTATTTGATGCATGAGTTAGAGTTTTGCTAATTTTAATATGTATACAGCAGTAAAAATTCATTGTTAAAGGATAAACATGACATTTTCATGTACAAATTGATTATCAGAGACTTGCACAAGTCAAAAGTTGCTAATTTATTTAATAAAAAAATCATATTTACCCGTCAGTAATTTATTTCTTCTATCTAAGAATGAAATGGATATTATAAAACTAAAATTGTAAAAAAAATTCTTAAAAGCATTTTGAAATATCATTCTCCCTCTTTATACATATATCAAATGTTAACCCAAAAAAAAATTCCAAATAAGACATCAAAAGTTAAAAATCAATAAATCTATCTAAATCATAAAGTAAATATTTTAAATTCTGTAAGGTCAACGATATTCTTCTTTATATTCTCTTTTATCTTCCTTATCTCTTTTTATTTAATAATCTCTTTTTATTTAATAAGTGGCTAAAATTGAATTTTATATTTATTTTTTATTTTATTTACAATCAAGCTAATTTTTTTTTTTATTTTTATTGGTTATGTAGTCGAGGATAAACATTAACTAAGGGGAGGGAAAAAGAAGAAAAAAAAAAGACCGTAAGCCATTTTATAGACAAAATTTTCAGAAACTTCTTGGTAGGTTTACAAATTATGACTTTGGACCCACCAACGAAAACGACTTTTGAAACCAGAATAATTAACGTTTATACTCTTTAGTGATAAAATTGGTACAAACTTACTCTAAATAAAAGAACAAACATTAAAGGAAACATGTTTTAAAATAACAAAATAAGAAAATAGAGGATGATTTCTGGTCAAAATTAATCGAAAAAAAAGAAAGAAATCGACAAAGACAAGTTTCCAAGTTTTTTTTTTTAAATTACCAACCAATTTTGACTTTCATCATTAGAACCCGGATAAATCAGAAAGAGTATACAATTTTCTAGAAATTATATAAATAAATAACATTTTAATCTAGGCGTACCCTCAAAATTAATATTTCTATCATTATATAGTCGGGTAAAAAAAGAAAACATGGCTTATAATATAAAATTTAATGTCTTATTCCATCCCAATAATTTATTATAGTGGTAGAAACTTCGAAAATAGTTCACAACTGTATCGACTCATATTAATTCTGTGTCACAAAACCATCAATTCCATTACTTTATGAAGCCTTTTTTTTTAAAAATATTATTTTTATTTGTATAAACGGAGGTAGAAGGAAGCACTTGTTTATTTTTACACAATAAACAACTCTCTAATGAACCTTATTTAAAAGCAAAATTTAATCTCTGATGTCTCCGTTTGCGCTGCAGTGTCAAACAAATCTTTATCAATCTTCAATCTACCTAATTCAATCGACCTCCCATGTCTGATTGCTATTACCACGCAATTTCCTTTTTATTTGATAAATGAAATATTATATTATATTGTCCAAATGATTAGCCAAGATTCCCTTCTTAATGAATTGAAATTATGGATGGTAAAAACGGGTATCCTTAGGAATATTCTCTATCCGGGGAGAGTATGAGGATAATTTCATATCTAATTTCTTATTCGGAAAAGGGACGGGGAAATTTTTTTATCTAATTTTTTATTCAGGGAGGGGACGAGGATGAGGTGGAATCCTCATCCCCTACCCATTTCCCCATTTTAATTTTTAATTTTATTTTTATTTTTTAAAATTACTAGTAAATAAATTATAAAATTTGAATTATAAAATTATAGATATTGGTAAAAATAACAAATATCATAATATTTATATTATTAAACTTTTAGGCCTAATTAACTAATTAAAGTCCTAAATTTTTATTTAGGACATTAAAAAGACCGAGTAGATTCTATTAGTCCAAAAAATTTGTTTTAATTTTAATATTCGTTAAATATTTTAAACTTAAATCTATTTTTTATTTATTTTTAGAAGTTATAATTGCCCACAGCGAATCATAATTTTAATATTTAATCTAATTTAATATAATATTTGCTCTTAATTTGCTCCGACTTAACTATTATCTTTGCAAAGGAATAAATTAAATTTATAAAGTGTCCACGCCACCATTGAAAAAGTTGATTTTGAATTTAAATTTGATTTTTTTTCTAACAATTTTGTATCAAACAATTAATTTGTTCATGATAGTTTGTAAAAGAAGTTTGTATCTCTTACATGCTGCATTGCTGACTAATTTAATGGATGTGACTTTTGTAATGGATATTAATGTAAGATATATTTCGAACTTTACTTTTTTTAAAATTTTTTATTTTAATATGATTAACTCAAAATCGAAAAAAATATGTATTAATTATTCGAGGATCGGGGACCCTCGGGAATCCCCTGTTATTATTCGGGGAGGAGATGAAAATTCTCTCCAGTAATTATGATGGGGATGGGGGACATACGTAAAATATCGCGAATGAGTATGGGGAGATTGGTCCCCTCCCCTCCCCTCCCTATTGCCATCCCTAATTAAAATGATTAAACAATCGATGATTTTGTTATATTGATACGTTTTAATTAGTTTTAGAATTGTGTATGACTACATAATCCATACAATACGATCAACGTGAATTTCAAGCTAAATATATATTGTACAAAATTTTCTTAAGATAAAACCTTACATTTGGTACATTGATGCGATAAATAGGGATGGCAATGGGGAGGGGAGGGGAGGGGAGGGGACCAATCTCCCCGTACCCATCCCCGATATTTTACGTATGTCCCCGTCCCCTCCCCGTCCCCATTAGAATTACTTGAGAGAATCCTTATCCCCTCCCTGAATAATAACAGGGGATCCCCGAGGGTCCCTGATCTCCGAATAATTAATACATTTTTTTGTTTTCAATTTTGAGTTAATCATATTAAAATAAAAAATTCAAATAAAAGTAAAGTTCGAAATATATATTACATTAATATCGATTACAAAAGTCACATACATTAAATTAAGAAAGTAAAAATGCACGAAGGATACAAACTTTTTTACAAACTATCATTAACAAATTAATAAAGGCTAATATAAAATTGTTACTTAATAAAATCGAATTTATATTCAAAATTAACTTTTTCAATGGTGGCAAGACTTTATAAATGCGACTATTCCCTTTACAATACAATAGTTAAGTCGGAGCAAATCAAGAATAAATATTAAATTAGATTAAATTAGATATTAAAATTGTGATTCGTTGTGGGTAATTATAACATCTAAAAATAAATAAAAAATAGATTTAAGTTTAAAATATTTAATGAATATTAAAATTAAAACAAAATTTTTGGGCTAATAAAATCTACCTGGTCTTTTTAATGTCATAAATAAAAATTTAGGATTTTAATTAGTTAATTAGGCCTAAAAGTTTAATAATATAAAGATTTTGATATTTTTTATTTTTACCAATATTTATAATCTTATAATTCAAATTTTATTATTTATTTACTAGTAATTTTAAAAAATAAAAATAAAAATAAAAATAAAAATTAAAAATTAAAATGGGGAAATGGAGAAATGGGTAGGGGATGGGGATTCCACCTCATCCCCGTCCCCTCCCCGAATAAAAAATTGGGTAAAAAAATTTCCCCGTCCCTTCTCCGAATAATAAATTGGGTATAAAATTGTCCTCATACCCTCCCCAAATAGAAAAAATCCCCGAGAATATCCATCCCCGTGGGGATTTTTGCCATCCCCAGCGATAAATGAAAGAGCATGGAAACATCTTCACTCACATATTTACTTAAATTTTTTAAAATTACCTCTGTTTCGTCCATGACCAGAGTGGGACCGATATCTCTTAAAGAATGATGGAGTGTTTAAACAGACTTATCATAACTATTTTTTTTTTTTTCCATTTTTTGTCTTTTTAAACAGACTTCATGAAAACATTCGGTAAACTTAAGCAAGGGTTTGATTAAGATTGCCCCAAAACTCACGAAAATTTGACCGAGTCAAATGAAACTCAAATAACAATTACAATGCTTTAATTTGTCCATTATGATGACTGAAAAAGACTCCGCAGGACGCTCAAACATCAAGCATGCAAACTAGCTCGAAATCGTGATCGAAGAATGGAGACTTGAGTCGTTTTGTCGCGAAGAAGAAACAGCATAAACAAGTGGCTACATCCGTCAAAGAGTCATCAATAAAATTAAAGCAAAGATAATAAAAGAAAGAAAGAGATTGAAGATCAAAAAGGAAGGTCACATTCAATAGTTAAGTAATAATGTCTTTTTTAGCTTTATGGTTTCTCTTTTTATATATATTTACGTTCATGGACTCATGGAGAGTTTTGGTTTGGGTGGGTTTTTTTTTTTTTATGTGCCCCACAGCATTTTCAAAATTATGGCTCAACGTCCGACCAAATGTTGTCATTTTGCTGTGTAGATAAGGTTGTGCATGAGCTCCACATAGCCCTCTGCTTTAATTTTTCTCAATAGCTGGGGATTTTAATTTTAGGGTTATTATTTGGTTGGAATTGGATCGTGCTGTGTCAAGCGAGAAAGAGAGCTTGAGCTGGCCGCTTTGCTTAGGGCTTGCCCATCTCCATCAACATACATATAATGATAAAAATGCTCCACCCCCACCAATTATTTATACCACCACCTTCGTTAAAAAATTGACAATATATATGGATTCCAATTATATATGATTGGATTCTGGATGTGAACTTGCATGTTCATGAACTGTATGTGTGTGCAAGTACCACAAATTCAAAGGTCGAGTGTGCAACATATGTTGGAATATAATTGGCGTTCACAAACGTGAGGGACTAATCTTCAAAAAGATGATATACAATTGGAATCTGTAATGCTCTAATTCGCTAAAACCGGCTATATCTCAAAATTTTCAACAAAGGATAATTATTATAGCTATCGCTAAACGAGAAAGCCATAAAAAAAATTGCGTAGTGTTAAACTCCGATTACTGCACACATGTCAGGGTTGAGAAAAAAGAAAAGTCAAATAACATTGTACCAGGTAGACTGGTCGAGCTTGTAAAACTGTGAAAAATGTCTTATTTTGATTTGAAGAATGATACATGCCTATGTCGCTCAATTAACTGATCGCATACAAACAGCCGTTTTACTTTTGTAAAAGGTGGTCAATTTTGTGCGTTTGGAATTTAAGTTGGGTAATTGTTGTTTAAAATGTACAATATTAAAGTAATTAATAAACATTAATTGTTATATTTTAAAAATTATATTGATATAATTTTTCATTTATATAATGAAAAATTTATTTTATACTTAATAATTTTATCAAAATTATTATTTAAAATTTATATTTACTCTATATTATTAATTTTTATTTTATACTTACATTTTTTTTTATAATAATTATAATTTAAAAAATACAGTACTTTAATTCCAAACCCATCCTTATTAGTCACACACAATTCTCAAAATGTCATGGTTTCTTTTCAATTTCGTATTGGCGAGATGTTTAGTTGATTTTGGGCTTGGATCGTGTTTCTCCACAGAGTCTACTACTTAAGCTGTGGCGGTGCAAAACCCAATAACATTTGGGCTAGCGAAATGGAACTCAATTGAATTGGGTCCAAAAGTAATCGAATCAGATTTGAGCCTTAGCGGGCCAGTCAGCACAGCCCATTATACTCATTCCAGTGACTATGGTCCGGTCGGATCGGTTTTGTCGATTCCGAACGGCTATAAAGGCTGAACCTAGTAAGATAAAAATTACAATCCAAGAAGTAACAAGTATTTGGGCATAGACTTGGAACCCTCCTATTTTTCAACAGAAATGCTGGCCTACTTCCACACCAGATATATACTATATAACCTATAGTGTTTTCATGGAATATAATAAAACATTTATATTGTCCTCTGACAGAAATAGAAATTTAAAAAGAATTATTTTGATTCAACAATTTTCTTTTCGACTTGTCTACTTCAATTGTATATTTTGAATATCTGCAGACTAATAGACAATTGAATGCTCAAATTGGCAGCACAATTTCAAAGCATTTTTCAAAAATAATATCATAAATGTGAAAATAGATATGGATAATTAAACTTAAATTTATTTTATGCAAATCTATTACTCAATTAAATTGTGAACGTGAGCTTAACTAAAATTACTTTTTTTTTTTTTTGAAGAGACTATTGCTCATGATATTTACAATCATACATATATCGGCCGTTTACATCAATTCGATACAAGACCATTTGATTTTTAACCCTCTCAAATATTCGAGGACGTCAACTCCTCCAGGAGAAAAGACGCCTTCACTCAAGCTCTCTGAGAACAGGAAGGAATTTTAAATTAAACCCCGCAATACGCGTGAGGGAGAGGTTAGGCGGCATTTTAGTTCTCAAGTAGTTAACTAAAATTACTTATATTGACTGTCTTGCAATTTTCATTTCGTTTGATAATCATCATATTTTACAAACCCCTTGAAGTGTAAGCATCGTTATTCCAATTCTAGTATCAAATTAGCAGTAACTAACTTTTGCAGCCATCACATATATTGAAGAACGGAAGCATTCTCAAATCCGCATCACACTGATGCAATCCCTATGCATTTTTTTTCGCATCATCTCAATAAGCCATTCGTTCAATTTCAAAGAGCAATGAAGAGGGATGAATTCAATTACAAATCATCAAGATACAGGACACTAATTGTACCTGTATTACACTCGCTACGTACACACAGAAGAATACTGTATATAATTATTAAACTTAATTTGATTTACTTGAAATCTTCCAAATCTGGACCAGCCACCAGGTGTGCCCGAACACTGTGTAAATGGTCATGTACTTTATACAGCACTGCAGGAAAGAGGAAAAGAGAGAGAAAAAGAATAATAGAAAAAAAAAAGAATCTGATATCACTTTCTTTTTGTCCAAACATTCATATGCAAGTTTATTAATTGGGAAAAAGAAAATTCAATGACTATCAAATGCCAGTCAGTTCGTTTACGCTTTCTTCTTGGCTGATTCATGTTCCTTCTCCATATGTTCAAACAGGCTACCATCATAAAGAGCTTTGACCTTGTCTTTATGCAGCAAACCATTCTTGTCCTTGCAAAGGACATACAATATCTTCCATTCAGAGTAGGCAGCGACCCTGCAAATCGTTTCAACATCTTTAAATTCTTATACAATGCGATCCTCACTATCTGATTTCGTCAAATTGATTGACGAAAATTCGAGACAGAGTAAGTTAACAGAATAAAGAGGAAGAAAAAAACCAACCATCCTCCGTAATCCTTGGGTTCTCTGTTAGCTTTAAGCATTCCCTTCAGCTCATCCGATGTCAAAGCATTTGGTTGCGTACGTGCATGCTTGGTGAAAATTTCTTCAAACTTTGAAGGAACAAACCTATGAAAAACATTTGTTGTAAATGAAATGATTTGAGAATCAACATAACCAAAATAATCGAAGTGTAATGAGCGATAACAAGTATTTTATTCATTCACACAATCTATGATCTGTCAAAGAGCATAAGAATTCACATTAACTTGCAATGAACTATGGTGTTTCAAGGTTGAAAAATATGTTCTGGCTAACCTGACAAATCAAAAAGGATTTGGCCCTAACCTAGTATCTTCTGTAATTGGATTTAATATTCATCTTTGAACAAGATCTATTCATTTACTATTAACTTCCAATCGTTATCATGGGTTTACTTGGACAAAACTCAAAAGAGAATCAAGTCTTGAGACAAAGGGTACCCCATGGAGCATGGCATGATACTGATGCACGTATAACTACAAGATGAATAAAATAATAAAGAATAGCAAACCTTAACAACAAGAAAATTGAATAATATAAAAATGTGTAGATGCTTCACTACTTTTAGCCAACTCTTTCCCTTGTAAGAAAGGATATTTAAAAGCAAACTCATAGTTATACCTTCCTTCAGAGTCATACACGCCAGAGTCGCTGCCGTGTTTGCTTTTGTGAATATTTTTAATCTCAATTGGGAAGAGTAAAGAAGGAAATTTTCCCTGCACAACACAAAAACCAGATCAATTAATTATAAAGTAATCTACAAACTTGGGAACGAATAGGCTACTTTAGAGAATAGCTTTTAAGGTTCAAAATAATTTCTCGTAAGCTGTCAAAACCCCTCAGTTAGTCCCAAGTGTTTTGTGTGCTAAAGTTGTCGCTCTATCTTAAAGCTTAAGCAAGAAGTTTAGTCCCAGGCGCTCTTCTGGTGATAACCCTTTCTCTATCCTTTTTCTTTTTATTTTAAATTCCCCGATGCACTCAAATTAAATATTTAATTGACCCATTTTATTGTCCTGTATATACTACCACATTCATGAAATTTAACACATTACACCACTCCTTTCCTTTGAAAAAAGAAATAATAATGATTTACATAAATAATGGACCAAATTTAGGCAAGGGAAACTAAAACAAATCATCTGAAGTTGTCAACACAAAATCCTAAAAAGTACTGCTAATTTGAAAAATAGTAACAATGAGCTGACACTAGGATCGGTAGATTAACAGCTTAGCTCCAACATCATATTAATGAAATCACTTAACACATAATGTTTTGGTTAAGATACAAGTATAATCCCCTAGTCCTGGATATTCAATTTATAATGTATGGCACCCGTCAAATTTGGAGTCAATTTCGATGCCTAATTGCTTAAAAGGGGCCCGAAATAATTGACCTTACAGAAAGTAACACGTGAGTTTGGTGGTGGCCAAGTGACGACACTTTGGACTTTGGTTACAAGTTTCGGTTTTTGAGTACACAAATATTAGTATGACTTGCACTTTAACAGTTAACAGGCTTTCTTGAATATAGAAATATCAGAAAAATGAAATATCGGATATTTCAAAGACTTACAGGGCGAGTTTTAGAACTGAGACCCATATTGATGAAGAGGGCAGCACCTGTGGACAAGAGGATGCCACATCCAATTGCACGGAAACCTATAGTATTATTAAATTTAAACCAAATGAAAATCCCATTTCAAAGAAATTTAAATAAAATCAAATTTCATAAAAGAAATAAAATAAGCCTATTTATAGAGAGAGAGAGAGAGAGAGAGCAGAATTAGAATCTAGAATCAGTCAAGTGAAGAAGAAGAAAAGCACCTTGGAAGGTCTCCCAAGGGTATACGATTCCGTCGTGATTTCTGTCAAAGAAAGCCGCATGCTTCTGCAAAACGTTCTCATTGCTCGGAATAAATTTTCCATCTTCTGCAAATATTCATAAAAATTAAAAAAAAACCCCCGTATTTTATATTACTTAATAAGAATTAATTTTAACGAAATATGCACAGCTCTAGACCTATATATGTCTGTATGTGTGTATGTATGTACCTTGTTGGTTAGTTTTTGATGAAGAATCAGCAGGAGCAGGGGAAGCCATGACAGAAGAAGCGTGCAGAGAGGCCGATCAAACTGAACAAAGAAAAGAGAGAAATAGAGAGTTTGTTTTGATAAAATGAGACGTTAATGCGGGGATTCGGTTTCTGTTTTAAAAATACAGGTAAAGTGACACGATAAGTTGGCAAGAAACTAAAGTGGAGCTACTCTGGCTTGTGTATTTGCTTTAAAACTTCAACGACCTTGGATGTAATAATTAATTTTTGCAAGGGAGAGAGAGAAATGAAACGGCTGTCTATAGGGAATAAGGTTGAGTCGATTAATACAACACGCGCCTTAATTATAACATAACGTCAAGCAACAGCTATGGTACTGACATCTGTTCTTTCCATTCCGCCAAAAACCGTGGAACCTTTTTTTTTTTAAAAAAATTATTTATTATTTTACGCCACACGGGCACACCGACTTCGATACAAAGAATATGTCCCGTTGAGAAAATTGTTTGTTTCTTTTAAGTGACTTGAATGAGCATGGCAAAAAATAAATAGAAAAATTAAAACTAAAAAGGCAAATTTATTTTTACCCAAATATTATGAAATACTTAAATTTATCCTATTATAAGCAGAAGAGTAGTGCTATGCATCACCTTTAACTTTTGAAATTAACGTATTCTATTAACTTTAACAGGTGATTAATGTTGTCCAATAAGAATAACATTTAAAAGTTAAATTTCGATCAGGTGCATGCAGTCACACACCTTATACTGTGTGACTGTGTATGTGGTGATTTATTATTGGTGGAGCTATATTTTGTAGTCCACAACTCCCCTAGTGAATATTTACAATATTGTTAATATTTACAATATTGTTATGGATCTCCATATTTAAGTATCAATACTATGTGTCACTCACTTATTAAATGATTGAGTTAATAACTTATAAAAATTATCTAATCATCGTCGAATAAATAAATGTCATATCCGTTTGAACTCATATTAGAATTTAAATATCGAAATACCTAATATTGCTATCGTATTTATGTGAAAAAGGTAAATAAATACTTAAAAATTCAAATTTTAATATTATAATAGGAGAAAATAATTAATTAGAAAATATTCACATTCTTTATAAAAAAAATATATAAAAAATGAAAAATGAAATTTTGGAAGAGATTGCCAAATCCTAACCTTATTTAATATCAAATTGCCAAATTGCAACACCTAATTAACATCAAATTAAAAACCCTAACTACCTAACTCTAAATCTAATGGACATCAAATTGCCAAACTCCAATCCTTCCTAAACCAAATTGACCACAAGTTCACGAAGTTATCATTTCTAGAGCAACAACAGCAACTATTTGGCGGAGGAGCCTCCGCCAAATAGCTTGAGTGTGCGGCAACAGCAACAGCCGCACGCGGCTTGCCTGCACAGCAATATATAGCATTAGTCGCACGCAACATTTCTTTAACTAATGGAGATTCTCCATTACGTGAGTGAATTGATTTGAGGAGCTCCAAGTGACGAAATTTTTATGAAATTAGGGTTTTTGGGTTAAGGTTCAACAACTACTCTAAAATATTCGATGCAAAACTCCAATTATTTGTCCTTTTTTTTTTTTAAATTGAGATATTGGTAATATCATTTTAAAATTATAAGTTAACGTACAAAATGAAAGGAATGAGAGTGCGATGATGCTATCCATTATGGTCAGATAAGATAAATTGAAATGTGTCATAACTTATCGAACGCAGTGAAATTTTTCAATAACAAATTTTGTCCTATAAATAAATAAGCAGAAGGAGATTAGTTTTAAAAGCATAATGATGATGCCACATACATTGGTCACTCCTCACTAGAAAATATACTCATAAAAGAAAATCAGATTACAACACAAAACAACTGCCAAAATAATAAAAATATATATTTCCTGCTGGAACATGGTTTAATTAAATGTTGAAACCAAAATTTAGCTCCATTAAGTAATGGATAGCCTTCTTAAAATAAGATTTTGGTTTCGAGTCTCAAGCATCATATAGCGTGCTTAACTAGTAAAATTGAAAAAAAGAAAATTAATTTAGATGGCATATATTAACTCGTATAAAATAATAAAAGCAGAATAATAATATATTCAAAAAGATTTAGAATCATTATAATATTAGTAGAAAAAAGACAAAGCACGGAACAGATATTAATTAATTGATACCTGCTGGAATGGAAAGTTGGAAATGCAAGCAAATTAGCAAAAGAAGTAAAAAGAAAGAAAGAGATTTGACAGCTGCTTGCTCTTAAAGTCCCTCTGTACACGCATGCTTTCACGTCACTGCCACAAATCATATCTGATGCTTATCGCACTGGATACCTCTATTATTTGACCCCGACGTTGGGACTGCGTTGGTTGTGTTCACACGCCCACACACTGTCCTTGTGACAACAGTTGTCCTTACCTGATTTTTGATAATTTTATAAATTAATATTTTTATTTTTATACTGAGTAAATTTATTCTACTCTAAAGTGATGTGTTTTTTTTTTTTGAAAAGTACTCTAAAGTGATGTTTGGTTGGATCAAATGTGAGAAAATAAGAGAAAAGAAAAGTTGGGAGAAAGAGAGGAGTCAGGAGAGGAGAGTGGAATATTTTTTCTAATGTTTGGTTTGTTGTAGAATTATACAAAGAAAGGAAATTTTTAATTTTTAATCTAGACAATCTTAGCCTTAATTGTTGAACTTTCAATATTTGTCATAAATATAATTCAACAAATTAACCAGTAAATTTATTTAATGTATTTACATAAATAATTAATAAAAAAGTCATTTTAAATAACCAAAAAATTTATTTTAAATAACATACTTTTTATTTATAATTAAAATTTATTTAAAATTTTTAACATAATTTTATTTCACTATTAATTTAAGTAATTATGAATAATTTAATTTGTTTGTAAATAAATAATAATATGATATAAATAATTTTTTCATCAATATATTATAATTTTAAAATTTCATTGAAAAAAAAAAAAAAGAAAATAGAGCTGCCATATGCTGCATCCGACGTCGCTGCTGGCCACTACCACACCGTAGTGGATAGGACTCATGAATGACAATGAAAAATGATCAAAGATTGACTTTTAGATGAAAATTTTGAAATTTTTTCCGCATCTGTGGAAGTTAAAACCTTTCTAAATAATTTGAACCAGATTTGAACAACAAACATTTATTTGTTGACTAATCACGTATTAATATTGTTTGTTGGACGGCGAGTCTAACGGTAACGGCAGAAGGTTCGATGATTGTGAAATATATAGTTGTATATTTTCATATTAATTAAGTAAATAAATTTATTTTTGTTAAGCTATTTAAATCAATATTAAATATAAATAATATAAATGATCTATAATGTTAAATTAATAAAATAAAATTATAAATAATAATTATTTGGTAACATAAAATAAGCTAAGACGTTGAAGGGTAATTTTAGAAGATTTAGTTTGTAACAAAAGGAGAAATTTAAATGAGAAATTTAAATTCTTCACTTCCTAGTGTGGAATTTTGAAGAATTCAAACTTTATATTACGATAGATATTAAAATTTAATAAAAATTAAATTCTTGTACATTGTTCAACCAAACAACAAATTAAAAAAAAAAATCAAATTACTTTCTTCTCTTCCATCATCTCATTCCATCCAAAGACCACCTAATATCCTCATCAGCTCTCTCCAAATTTTTTCTTCTTTTCACTCCTGCCTACTGCAACTTCTTCTTCAATTTTTTTGTCAATTTCTTTTCTAACCTGTTGAAATGAGGGCAGTAATGGAGGATTTAGCTGAAGATTTTACATTAGGTTCACCGGAAATCCAATCCCTAATTAGGTCAATCGCCTGAACAAAAAATTATTTTATGTATATATATATTTATTAAAAAGCAAAAATAGATTTACGATGTCATAAATTAATTTATAACATTATAAAATTCAATTTAAGAAGTTGTAAATCTGTCCTAAACTTTAATTTCAAATTAAAAAATTATCCACGTGTATATATAGGAGTTCAATAGCAGAGGCGCCCATGTCTTCCTCAAAAATGCGGATTTTGATTTCTGGCTGTTGAATAAATGGAACGGTTGCAAATACTTAAGAGAACCACAATTATGGATCCCATCTTCAGTATTCTTTAATAGTTTTTTTTTTTTTTTTTGGTTATTAGAGAGAAGAAGCAAAATCACTTGATATTGCTTCATTTTCATTCTCTTTCACTAGATTTAAAACGTTAAAACAAAAATTTTTAATTAATGGAGCTAAAATCTCCATAGATCCAACAAGCATTTGAAAGAAGCCAAATCAAAGCACTCCGACGAAGCCAAAACGAAAAACTCCTATATTATTCGTGAAAGCCTTAATCCTTGAGTAGTCCCTATTTGATTGATTCCAAAGGAAGATGGTTCTTGGATAATGTGCTTGGACAATCGAGTTAAGACAATCAATCGCTCCTCCAACGAAACCATCAACCACCTTCCATCTTCTTTGCAAGTTTCCAAATTTCAAATTTTTCTTCTTTTCTATTTGTTTCGGCAAAGGTTGTCACTATATTGTTAAAAATTTGATTTTGTAATTTATTATATGAATTTAATGTCTTTTGTTAGGAATAGGACTAACTATATATAAATATTTTTTTAGTTTGACTTACTGTATCAAGATGATGGGTCTTCATTTAGTGGATGTCAAATTAATACAGAATATAGATCTTTGGATGGATATCAAACTGATGCAGAATTTTGTTTCATTGATGTGCATTTTTTGCACTTTTTGTTTGTAAAAACTAAGATTATTA
This sequence comes from Atalantia buxifolia, assembly GCA_030444775.1. Taxonomy (NCBI): domain Eukaryota; kingdom Viridiplantae; phylum Streptophyta; class Magnoliopsida; order Sapindales; family Rutaceae; genus Atalantia; species Atalantia buxifolia. The sequence goes on from CM059832.1 coordinate 9,268,203, forward strand.
TGACCATTTGCGAACTCTGGATCCATTCTAAAATAAAGAACATAATCCCAAAATCAATCTGCACTTTCCAACTGCAAATCAGTTCTCATATTTACAAGATTAAGAAGTACAAGTCTTTAACTCAATAATTTAAACAACACACTTGTTATCACTACGATACACCAATGAAAGAAAAGCAATGCCGATTACATTTGGGTCTTTAGCAATTTGATAATTTGTTTGCACGTCTTTGTCCACTCTTAGAACATTTATCTACGTTTGGATTTCCCTTGCATCCATTAACTTTGAACTTGATTCTGACATTGAAGTCACAACTCATAATTTGCGTGTTATCGCACGTCTTAACTTATAACGTAATACAAATATATATATATATATATATAGCAGTGCAAATAACATTACTGCATCAATCATAACAAAATAGTAACAAATTTTACAAAAATTAAACAAGTTCATATAATGAATGATTTTGTACCGAATCAGCCTATAGCGCAACTTGGTAGCAAGTCAACCCTAGCAACTAAATCCAGAGACATTAAATTCATATAAATCTGTGGAGATTTTAGCTCCTTTTGTTTTGACGTTTGAAATCCAGTGAAACAGAAGGGAAATTAAGCAAATTATCCCGTGATTTTGCTTTTTCTCTCTCAAAAAAAGAAACCAAAACTCATTAAGATTACTGAAGATGAGACCCACATACGTGCTTCTCTGAAATGTCTGCATCCGTTCCATTTATCCAAATACTAGATGTCAAAATTTCCATTTTCAAGAAGACGTGGACGCCCGCGCTGGACATCCATTATATATATATATATATATAAATAAAAAGAGAGAAAAAAAAAGATTTTAACCTAAAATTTTAAAGTGAAAATTTTTTTTAAAATTGTATGATTTTAAAAATTTAAAATTATAAATTTTTAAAAATTTTAATTTTTTTTAAAATTTTACACATTTTAAAAAATAATTTTCGGGACAAAGCCCACTAGTGACTGCACGTCGTGGGCCCTACCATGTGCAGCCATGGCCAACAAATAAAAAAACAAAAAAAGAAGAAGCCACCTGGGCCGTCGGACAATGATCCAATCCCGACTTGGAGTAGCTGCACATGGTGGGCCCCATCATGTGCAGCCCACAAATAAAAAAATAAAAAAGAAAAAGCCAGGCCGTCGGACAATGACCTAATCCGGACTTGGACCACTGTCCTATATATATATATATATATAATTTTTTGATAAAGATATTTTTATTTTAAAAAAATAAAATAAAATAAAGATGTCATATATATATATTTTAATTTTAGTGGCATCCGCACAAAATCTATGTTTTTTTAATTGAAATCTACTTTTATCTATTTTCTTTGTGTTGTTTTTTATATATATGTATATATATTATTTGATATAGAAATGTTCTAATCAGAAATTTCTAACTATATTAAAATTAAAAAAAATAAAAAAAATTAGAAATACAGACTCTGTAGTATATTTTGTGCAATAGTATGTTAAAATATATAATTTTTTATCTTTTAATTTATTCGACTTTAATAACATTAGAGATTTTTAATTAAAAACCACTCATATTTGATAATTTAATCTGAAATATAAAATAAATAAACGCAACAAACTGTTACCTACCAAAAAATACGTCTACATTTTATCTCAAGGTCTCAACAAACAAATTAATCATAGGCTGGGACTTGGATTCTCCGTTTTGTGCGTCAAAAGTCAAGAACCATTAAGCTTGAGTCTTGAAGCTTGTAGTTGCAGTCGGCTCAACAGCGATATGGGGCCTTGTCTGAAATAAAAAGAATTATCTTATACAACAGTTATCAATTCAACAAAACGAAATTGGGTTCCTGGGCTTGGCAGCTTGGTTTGGATGGCGAAATGGGAGGACGGTTTGTAATGAACATTTTTTTAAAATAAATCATGTGGATTTTAATAATTTATCAGTGAATATACTTGAAAAAAATAAAGTTGAAATTTGTAAAAGATTGGGTGTTTGATTGAAAGAAAGACTTTCACGCCAAATTGGAGGGTCCTTCGAATCTCTTTATAATGTCATACTCGTACACGGTTCCAGAACCGCCACATTTTTTGTATTTTTATGTTAAAGTTTTGCCGGGCGAATACGATGCTTTGTTGCTTTACAACAAGGCCATGCGAATTTGGAGACTTCAAGTTGCTCAACGTGTGGCACGTGGAATCATGAAGGCTGTGTTTGGTAGTATACTAGTATTGTTGAGCAGTTGTAGCTGAAGGCTACAAATACTAAAGTATTTAATAAAAACTAACTACCATTATAATTTAAAAGTTAAGTTAATTTAATCTAGTACTTGTGTCAGTTGTGTGATGAAAGCCTACAATATTATTAATACTTTTGTAAAAAATTATATTTAAAAGTTATGTTTACAATTTTCAAAGTTATGCTTACAATAAACTAACAACTTTTATTTCGTAATCATAGTTTTTAGGTCAGTTTGGTAATGCTTTTATTTTTAAAAATAATTGATATTAGCTGTGATCTCAAAATAATCAGCTGTGAAGAGAATTAATTAGTCATTTAATAAAATTTATTTTTAACTTTGTTACGAGTTTTAAAAGCAATAATATATTAAATAAAATATAAATAATTAAATTAAACATAATATTGAACAAAATTTATTTACACATTTATAAATATGTATATAAAATTCTTTTATTGTGTATATATTATAACTAATGACTAAAATAATATTTATATTATTAATTTTATTTTTTATTTTGTCATTTCAATATAATTAGTAATAATAATAATCAATTTAAAGTTAATAATTTTATTTCCTAATTAAAAAGGATAATTTTAAATTTTTATAATATATATAAAATCATATTAATAATAAAACTGAATTTTAAAATTAAAATTTTGAAAAGCTACATCTTTCATACTTTTCAAAACTTACTATAGGATAAGGTGACGGTGTAAAATGTGATTTTTAAAATAATTTACCAAACACTATATTTAGTTTTTAAATTTTTTTTAAAAGCTACTTTTAAGAATCGCAAAAATAATTCTAAACGGACTATTAATCCACACAAATGTAATTTTTAAACTACAATATTTTAATAGCAAACAAAACCTAAAAATAAAATGTAAACGAGGCGTAGTAGTGGCTCGAATAGTGATATCTCCGTTCCCGCACGCCCTAATTACCTTCGATATTTTTTTTTTCTTAATTAAGTATACATGAAATGTTTAAACGGCACCAATCCGTGTAAATAAAAATTCATCATTCTCAAAATACAATCCCAGTTAATTTAGCCCTTGCCCAAGAAATCGATTTTATTGATTTCATATGAACTTCTGCCACTTGCATCTCTTTGATTGAAATAAAAGCTAATATTGTAATAATATAATACCTTCAACTAATCATCCACAACTTGAAAATCAAATTAATTGTTCATGGCCACTATCCTTCATCCGTTATTGTTCTATCTTTAGCTTGAATCCCACACTTGCAAAAAAAGAAGACTGCCCGAATTGGGAGATTTAAGACCCTGAATTGCCAGGTAACCATACTTGGTTGTGATTCCAAAAAATTGAATAGAAAGGAGGTTAATTGGTTGCTTACAAGTTACAAACTAGTATCAACAGCACACGACCGTCATCATATCATTTAAACTTTCTATATTACATCTTAAATTGCAAGATCAAAGAAACAAGAGGAAGAGAATAAAAATCCATCAGGACAAGCAAGCTTGGTTACATTCTCAAATGTTTTGGAGACAAAAGTCAGAAGTCGTGTTACTCCACGTACAAGTATTGATTCAGGCACAACAAATCACAAGATATTGGGCACATCATTGATTCACAGAGGGTACATTTTTATTTAGCCACCATTTGATGGAAGTGAAGACAACTTTCTCAGACATGAATATATATTTCATGGGAACTAAACCAGCAGCGGTTGGAATAATCTAATTCATATAATTATATACATACATTACCATGTTCGTACATATCTCAGTTGGCTTAGAGGATACAACACTTCAGCACCAACCCCTTGTGATCCATCCTTGCATCTTCATTACCTGCAAATGCAATTTTGTAAGCTTGAAGATATACATTAATTCTTTTGTGCACGTATATATGTGTATATCAATTATCTTTGTTTCTTCATCCACAACCAGGCTGTCCTGTTTTCCCTTATTTACCTTTTTTTAATGGGGGTGGTGGGGTTGAGAGAATTAGTTCACATTAACAAATTAAATACTGCATAAAGCTGATATATAAAGATGTTCAACAAATAGAAGGCAATAATTCAAAGTTGGCACACCTTCAGGAGGTTGAGCAAGCTTCCAGTTTTGTGGAGACATCATTTCTTTCTTCAGTTGAGTCAATATGTCCTCCATTGTATACTCCCTATGCCAATTGGCAAGCATAGGGAAAAGACTTGGTTCGACCTTTTATTTATTTACCCATTAGTTTATCAGTTTCAACCATATTGCAAGCATATAACATCAATGTCTTGAAGAGTAACATCACTTACCATTCCTGTCTCCTGATTGACACAGGTCATGTTTATCCGGGTCTGAAACCTTACACTTGGAGGATTGTCCGGATAATCCGTGCCACAGAAAAGTTTCAACTGGTAGATACGTCCTTCATGAACAGTCTGATAAGCAGAATCAATAGACAGAATAAATTTTCCTCTCCAAAAATAAGATCAAGATGGAATGCTGATAACAGAACAAGAATGTTAAATTATTAAAAAACACAAAGTTAACAAGGTGTCAATAGGGTGCGTTATACAAGTATAGATCAAGACAGCTCAAAGTATCAAAAGCTCAATAAGAAATCAGGCCATGCATAAGGGAAGAAAAAGGTTTCTGAAAACATCAAAGTGCAGAAGAAACAACTTTAGGATGGGTAGCTACAAAGCAAGATTGAACATACATTAGGGGGACCTATAATTGTCCCAGTCCATGATTGCATTAATATGTCATCAGCATCATCCATTCCATAGCTGACAGTTCCATCACCAATTCCCTTTTCCCCCCTCTCAAGCTCTTCCAATAATCTGAAATTCCTAGGCACTGCAGATATCCATAATTTCAGTCACACCAATCGCGACTAATAATACATAGAATTTAAAATCAACAATTGCTAGAAAGGAGAAGTCTTCCAAAATAAAAATCACCATATATCAGCAAATAAAGATTGTAAAGAACTGAAATGTCAACTACACTACACAGTTTACATAAAAATCACAGGGTGGTTCAGTTGAAGCAGCAATACAATGACAAACAATGTGTTAAAACAATTCAGAAAAAACCTACAATTGTTTCTGCAGCTTAGGGACATTGGCACGTCTTCGATAACAATTCTTAAAAAAGAAATGTCATCTTTTTAATAATAAACATTGCACGCAATGAAACTTGTAAGAGACCAAAATTTCGGAGAGAGAGTAGACAGGACTTGCCAAAGTTCAAGGTGGCAAGGAGGCTACAATAAAGTAAAGAGAAAATTTAAAGGCAGAGTTCAAAGTTTCAAATCCACCGGTCCAACAACATTTTGTTAACCCTCCCTTTAGAGTAAGGGGAGACTAAGAGGCTATATTCCTAGGGAAGCAGTGGGAACTGAGAGCACATAAAAAATAGAGGTGTTGTTGAAGAACAGAGGGAAAACCTGGATTTCGGGGACAAAATGGATTAGTAGTAGCACAGAATTTCAGGGAAGACAATATTAATATTCTAAAGAGAAAGAGAACTTACTCTTGAAGACAGAGAAGATATTCAGGTGTATGAGAGGAGAGAAAGGGCAGGTTCAAGGAGTTGTTACTAACTCTGATAACACACTCAGGTTTCAATTCAGTCAACAAAACATAACATATATATAACTACAGAGAATTTTCCTCCATGATTATATCTATTAAGTTACTTCTAAGCCACTTCATTTGATTACTTAATGATGAAAAACGTTAAAGAACCTGAGATGGAAAAATGTCTAAAGCTTAAATACTAACTGAACTAGCAATAATCTAAGCATTCCAATATGTTATCATGAACTTCAAATGATAAGAAACAGCAGGTGTGCTATCCTAATGGCTATATGTGTTTAAAAGCAGCTGACTCTAGTTAGCTGCGCTGTAAAAAAATGATGCTGGTATAGGTCAGTGGGCACTAGCCCTAAGATCCCATGAATCTTATTTGCTGGCATTCATTTCCAAAGTGGAAGGCATTTTCTCAGCTACACTACAGCTGCTGCCTGCTGTACTGGTCTCAGTAGTATCATGATCAACCAAGAATCTGAAAAAGTGTTACTACATCAAGGAAGCCCAAACAGGCTTAAAAGCGGTAGATGGTCTCTTTCCTATAGGGCATGTTCAACGTGAACTTATAATCAGGGACTGACAAACTGGCAAAACTGCTATTGCTATCGATACCATATTAAACCAAAAGGAAATGTACTCAAGGGCCACCTCTGAGAGCGAGACATTGTACTGTACCTATGTAAGGGAGGGATGCCATTTGTAGGAGAGAAATAGTCCTTTGATGTTTGAACCTCTTAAGAATCCTATGTACCATGCGCTGCTAGCAATGGATGCCTAGGAATGCGAAACATGAATTCACTCTTTTTTGCTGGTACTTCGAAGGCTGCGATTAAAGCCCAAATAATACTAACAGCTTGTAGGTGCACTACATTAGGTAGTCAAATTGCAGTGCCAAAGTTTTTTGTGATGCCTCCTATTGTTATATTATACAATCATGACTAAATTTAGCATGGGCCTAAATTATGCTATCTCTGGAGCCAGCTGTTCAAGAATCAAATTGAACGTCTTATCAATATTACATCATCGATTTTCTGTCACTGAAAGCGGCAACTAGCCTAGAGTGTTCTACCACATCAGAAGCAGTAACTAGACAAGTAAGAAATAGGAAGAATATTCTTTCACAACTCCACCTCCCTGCACTAAGATGAACTAGACTTCAGCCCTGTTTGGTGTTAAGATTGGGCAGTTATGATTTTCACTAAAGTGTTTGGTAAACACTAGCTGTTGTGGCTTGAAAGCTAAGTTGATTTGATCCACTACTTGTATGATGAAAAACTTATAATATCTTTACTATTTTTATCAAAATTATTATTTAAAATAAATATTTACTACATACTATTAACTTTTATTTTACAGTTACAGATTTTATTTTTCACAGCAGCTGACAGTTGCAGGCTTGTATCTTAAAAAGATATAGCACCTTAATACCAAACAAGGCCTAAATCTATAAGACCATACCCAACCACACCAAGCAGGTGATTTAGCTTTTTTTTTCTTCCCAATAGAGAGTGAAATCCCCTCGTGGATGACAATGACAGCAACAAGGCTCTTGGCATTTTGGCTGCCATTGTCCTCCACGTGGACTATCGCTCTTCAAAAGTAATCTCGCCCACTTGATCAGCTTCCTATAAAAATTTTATATATAATATATGTAGGAATAGACATGACTCAACAATGTGAATATAAGAGGGATTATAAGTGTTAGATAGAAATATATAACATATAACATGCAAATAAATACAGGTGCAAGATGTCACAGCAAGTCAAGTCAGCTATATATAATATATATAACTTTTTAAAATCCAAGAACATTATGGCACATGTTTGTAACATCAAATGAAATCACCGCAATGTCAGTTTCATCATGAACGTATAAGGTATGTACACTATCCACATTAAACGCACATTACCTTTTTTAATATATGACAAAATCATTCTACAATTAGAGTATATATTATGAATTTTGTTAGGTAATATGCCATAATTAATCCAAAGAAATTCACAAACAAAAACACAATAAACAGAACAGACTTCCATAAGCTAAGGATCCACAAAAATTTCAATATATACAAAAATAAAAAAAATAAATGAACAAAATCGTAGCTGAAAAAACCTAAAAAAAAAATTATGAAATCCTCAAACAGAGCTCCGGAAGCATTGAAATTCTAACTAATTGGAATCGAAATACGAATATAATCGAAAATGGAGACTTACCGACGACTGATGATCCTTCAGAGCCCATTTTCTGAGAAAAAATTAGAGAGTGAGTTAGGGTTCTATTCACAACTAACGCAACTGGCGATGACGATAAAAAAGTACTGAAGAGAGAGGGGGAAATGATTTTGTGTAAGGCGGTCTATGGTGGTGCATGTGAACTTGCGAATCACAGCCTTTCGCTTTGTGATGGTCTGTTTTGAGTTTTGACTGTTTTGCATGGGTCGGTTGTTTATTTATTTATGCTATTTTTTTCTTGGGAAAGATATTCCTCTGTGGCTTTATGCTACATTTTTATAAACACTTACATATATTACAACCAGATATTTATTTGTAGAGTAATTATATAATAAAAGAATACAGAATTCAATACTTTATTAAAATGTAAATTTTTAATTTTTAATTTATCTTTAATTTTAATAAAATAAAGGGTTATCTTATTTTCAAATTACTTTGTATTTATATTACTAAGTAAAAATAGGAAATGTGAGAGGACATAAATTATGACTTTTGAGAATTGTAGGCTTATTTAATTTTTTTGGTAAACAACAAAGACTGCATTTTTTTTTCCAATTACAAGACAATTTATTGAAATTCTGAGTACAATAAAGTTGTGTAAATATTTATCTGAACCCAAAATGGATTGGATATACTTACAAATATTTAAAAGATTATCAATCCCTATGGATTAAAAAAAAAAAAAGTGGTGTTTTTACACTAAGAGTCTTAAGACATCAATACAAGGCATTCAATAAAACTCTATTAAATAATCTGGGGTCAAGAACTTGTCTGATATTAATTGCTACATATGGAGTAGTTTTTCAATAAAGTAAGAGAGAAGTTAAGAGATAAGAAAAATATACACTTTAATATTTTATTTTATAATTATTAAAATTTTTATTTTTATTTTTTAACTTATTCGTTACCATATTAAAGTAAAAAAAAATCTTACTAGATGAGTACTCGATACATTTATGCTTATAAGTTAAATAAAAAAATGTAAATTGGCATATCAATTATTTGTGTTTAGTTTCAAAGCTATTACTTTAATGGTGCGTTTACTTGTAAGGAATGGGAATGGGGTGGAATGGGAATGGGCTGGGAATGAGAATGGGCTGGAATGGGAATGAGGAATGGGAATGTGATTTTAATGTTTACTTGGCAAAAATAAATGGGAATGGGAATATGGTGGAATGCTATTGATGTGTTTATTTGGCAAAATAAATGGAAATGAGGAATGGGAATGATAATCAATTTACCAAAATACCCATAGTATTAAATAATGTAATTTTCATTGACTAGATATATGTATAAATATTATTATAAAAATGATATTAATTAAAAAATAAAATTAATAATAATAATATTTTAGTTATTATTATTATTATTATTATTAACAATAAAAATAATGATAAAAATAATAATTAATAAAAATAGTTAATTTATCATTATTAATAATATTATCCTTATTGTTGTTGTTGTTATTATTATTATTATTATTATTATTATTATTATTAAATTTTATTAACTTTATTATTTTAGTTATTATTAATTGTTGTTATTATTATTTTTATTAATATTATTAGTATTAATATTTATTATTATTATTAAAATTAAATTTTATTAACTTTATTATTTTAGTTATTATTAATTATTGTTATTAATATTAAAATTTATTATTTTAGTTATTATTATTTTTATTAATATTATCATTATTAATAATAAAAATATTGATAAAAATAATATTAATAAAATAATTAATTTATCATTATTAATAATATTATCCTTATTATTGTTCTTATTATTATTATTAATTTATTATTATTATTAAATTTTATTAACTTTATTATTTTAGTTATTATTAATTATTGTTATTATTATTTTTATTAATATTATCATTATTAACATTTATAATAATTATTATTAAAAATAAATTTCATTAACTTTATTATTTTAGTTATTATTAATTATTGTTATTAATATTAAAATTTATTATTTTAGTTATTATTAAATATTATTATTATTATAATTAAATTTTATTAGCTTTATTATTGTAGTTATTATTAATTATTGTTACTATTATTATTATTATTAAAAATAAATTTCATTAACTTTATTATTTTATTTATTATTAATTATTAATTATTGTTATTAATATTAATATTTATTATTTTAGTTATTATTAATTATTTTAGTTATTATTAATTATTTTAGTTATTATTAATTATTTTAGTTATTATTAATTATTTTAATTTTATTAACTTTATTATTTTAGTTATTATGGATTATTGTTATTAATATTAAAATTTATTATTTTAGTTATTATTAATTATTATTATTATTATAATTAAATTTTATTAACTTTATTATTTTAGTTATTATTAATTATTGTTATTATTATTTTTATCAATAATAATAATTATAAATGTTAATAATGATAATATTAATAAAAAAATAATAACAATAATTAATAATAACTAAAATAAAAAAGTTACTAAAATTTAATAATAATAAAATTAATAATAATAATAACAACAATAATAAGGATAATATTGTTAATAATGATAAATTAATTATTTTATTAATTATTATTTTTATCATTATTTTTATTGTTAATAATGATAATATTAATAATAATAATAATAATAGTTACTAATAATAACTAAAATAATAAAATTTAATAATTATTATTATTATTATTATTATTAACATTTAAAATAATAAAATTATTTGTGATTTGAATAAGGGTAATTTAGGAACTATGAAAAAATTAGAAGGATAGAAAAGTAAATTTATGTTTCATTCACATTCCCACATTTTCATTCCCAACCCTCCCCATGGGAATGAGATTCCCATTCTTTATTCCCAAATTAGGTGGGACCCACACATTTTATTATCATTCCTAAATTACATTTTGCCAAGTAAACATGGGTTTCATTTCCATTCTCCATTCCCATGAAGTAAACACACCATAAGTCTTTAACCATAATTACGCACATAAGAAATTCCATAATTAATCATAATTGACCATGTTTTTAAAGAAAGAGACCTTGTAAAATGCTAAAAACACGGCATCATAATTCAAGAAAAATGATGGCAATTAAGGTCCACAACAATCATATCAATTCCTAAGGCGAAAATAATCATAGAACTTGTTATCATACTTCACATCGCATTCTCTTACCAACTCGTTTTAAATAAAAGATGCACACGCGCGCTCACACACACACACACACACGTACGTACACACACAATCCTTCTCTAATGTAGACGTGGTAATAAATAATAATATATGTCTGATTCAGATCCGGCCAATGCGGTCTGGGTAAAACCCAAGCTATCTGCACTAATAAATCCGTCTTATATTGAAAATGAAAACCCAAATGTGTCTGCATGAGTTTGGGTATGGCACCAAAAATTCAAAATAAACCCTAAATCCCTAATACACACTAAAACAAGCACGCGACACCCGTGCGGCCGCTACCGCACCTCCAACACTCCAAGCCAGCAGCCACCACCTTGCGCCTCCACGAACCTCCCTCTGCATATCGACGTTATCTTTTCTCACTTTTCAATTGTTGGCCTTGCGTACGACTTCTCTCCATTCTCTATCATCAATTCATCACTGTCACAACTCATCTTCTCAGGCTATAGCCACGTTTGTAGGAACCGATTTTGTCGCCATCACAGCTACAGGCTCCATTGTCACCTTCTCAACCACCATCGCTCTGCCATCACAACCACGAGATATTGGCTTTTTCCAACTTTTCAAAAAAAAAAATGATGAAATAATTTTTAGACTCTTTTAAGAATTATTTTATCAGTTGTTAAACATTTTGGGATTTTCATATGTTATATTAGTAATTAGTACATATCATGATTATGAACTATAATATGTTAGATGTTATAATTATTTAGATTTATTTGGTGATTATTGTAATATTGAATTTAAATTTTTGATAGAGATTGAATTAATATAGGTTAGAGATTGAATGAATTTAAGAAGTAGAGAAAGTAGATTTAAATAATTTTTAAATATTATTTGTGTAAAATTTGCACTGTTACATGTTTGGTTCTTTTTATTTTATTTTTTTCCAATTCAGTTTGAATATGCCGGCAGGGGAAGCCCAGCTTAAAAACCCATGCTCAAGAGGTGTCGGACTTTACTCGGCTCGCATGTGAAAAATAGAGGCATGAATCAGGTTTCAATAGCTATTTTACCCATTCGGGCTAGTCCCGGCCTAGACCCTAGGTTTTGTAAGCCTACTCTAATGTGGGCACCCTCATTTTTTTTTTTTCATGCAGAGATGTTTTTAAGCCATGTAGTTTAATCGAGTCAGATTTTAATGCTATTAAAACGCATGGCTTTATAGTGCATTAAAAAATAACTTTATTAAGCTGCACAGCTTAACAAAATGTCCACATTAAAAAAAATAAGGGCACCCACACACGAGACTAATTACACACACACACACGTGTATATATGTATGTATGTATGTCTATGTATATGTATATGTATATTGATGCCAACTCCTCAAAATTTGGTAACTTCAACTCCTTTAACAACCACTTATGATTCTTTTTTTAGAGTTCATCTGTTATTTCAAGTTTTGGATCGAACTAAAATCCATTGACACAAATAGTTCATAGGAGAAAATTGAGTTATTTAGGCCCCAGAGGATTGATAAGGCGAATTACTAATTTTTCGATACGAGATATCCATCGTAGTCACTATGGCTACATTTGCCCAATTAACACATCTAAATGAATTAATGTTGAACTTATTAGATCCTCAGCAATTTATGCGAGAATTAGTTATTGGGGGTCTCTAGAAAGCCTGTTTTATGAAATCTTTGAAAAATCAAATAAGGTACCGATGCTTTATATGTCACCAAGTAGAGATGAGTACTATATGGTAGTGGCAAGAAATTCTTTTGGCACATATGTAAAATTGTTCTCAGGTGTAGGCACTCTCCATTTTTTGTTTTAATGCGGATAGTTATTAAGTCGTGCAGCTTAATAGAGTTATTTTTTAATGCATTATTAAAATATGACTATATTAAATTATATGGCTTAAAAGGTGTCTGCATGGAAAAAAAAATGAGAGCGCTCGTATTAGAGAAAGACTATATTTTGTGTGTGTGTTTGTATGTATGTGTATGTGTGTGTGTGTAAAAAGTTGCTAGAGATATAGTAAGGAAAACAATCTTTTACCTTTGTTTTTTTTCAATTTTTAGTAATTTGAAAAGGAAAATGTGGGTGGTAATACTTTCATCTCTCAAATTGTATAAATCCACCCGACTTTTTAAAAAATAATAATTATAAAAAATTTGTATTATTTTTAATAATTTCAAATAAAAAGAAATTTAAATGATTAACCGATTTAATCCTCATTAATTATTTAAAATTGTTGTGAAAGAACACATGATTTAGACAATTTTGTCATTTTATTTATGGGGATAAAATAATTAAATTAAATTATTTTAAAATAATAGGATGAAGTTATTTGAATCCATAATTTTTCTCTCAAAATCCACATTCTTAACAAACCCATCATTAAAATTTAAGATTTTTACTTTGTACACCCTCTATAAACTTTGCACACCCTCTATAACCCAAAAATAACCTCAATTAAATTGTATATCCTCTTTTCCTCTTTTCCTCACGTCTTATTTTTCCTCTCACTATAATTTATTTTTTCTCCACCTGTAATCATTATCATTTTTCTTTGCTTTTTATTCATCTCAACGACATATTTAACAATTTAAGTTCTTCCCTTACCAATCTCTAGGAATTCCTGCAAACTAAGGTCATGTTTAGAATTAAGATTGGACAGCTGTAACTTTTAAGATGAAGTGCTAAAATATTTGGTAGACAATTGCTGTAGCTTAGAAACTAAATTGATTTGATTTTACACTTATATAATAAAAATTCTATCTTTACTAATTTTGACAAAATTATTTTTACCATATACTATTAACTTTTATTTTATAGTTACAACTTTTTTCCACAGCAGGTATATCTTAAAAAATACAACACCTCAATATCAAATAGGACCTAACATTTAAGATTAAAATTAAAAATTATTCTAACCATTAAATATTCATTTTCGACTCCGTTGTACTGCTATAGTGCTACCTGAAATTGTTTTGGTGGCAAACTCTCATCTGTTTAATTTAGGTTTATAGATGAGAAAGAAAATATAATATCTAAAGTGTTTCTAATTTCTTAAATTTACACTTGTTTGGATTTTTTTTATGCATATTAACTTTTTTATTTTTTCTTTTTTTACATTTTGATTATGGGAAATTCAATTTTCATGAAAAAATTGAGTTTTGTCAAGATCCCTATGGAGAAAAAAAATGAATTAGAGCTATGTAAAGTGAGTGTAAAATTTAGTGGGTGCAATTTGCGAAGGGAAAAATTATTTTATTGAATTAAAAAAAGAGAGAATTGTTAATTTATTATTGATTGTTTTATTTTGTCCTCAACAGTAATTTTTTCAAGGGTTTTGTATTATTATAATTTTATTAAAATAATGGGTGTGAAGAGTACTTTCATCCGTTCAAATAGTCTCATCCAAAAAAAATTTGTAATCAACAATGGTCAAGAGACTTATGTAAATAAGAAGATTTAATTGATTAATTATTTAAACCTTTTCTTAATTTAGCTTTTAAAAATAATTTGAATTTTTTATAAGTAATTTTTTGAAACTGGTGGATTTACACAAATAATGATATATAAATATCCTCATTTGAAAATGATAGTTTGTTTGTATTTTTGTTTCTTAATCTTTGTTTTTAATAGTTGTTGTACGTGAGGCATAACTCTAGTAGTTAGATACAAAATTTGATCACATTAGAGAAACTGACTAGCAATCACCATCGATAATATTAGAGATGGCCAACGGGCCTGCCAGCATGAGGCATGGCACGACCATGACACATATTCGTATAGTATGAAACAACACAAGCAAGCTTCATCAAGGCATGCGGTATGACATAACACGTACAATGGTCAGGCAAAGTTTAGATTTTTAGGCATGCAGGTTTATAGCGCAATGCGATTTAAGATGGGTCAAAGTATGACACGTGAAAAGGCTTGCAAAAAGTATGATTTAAGTTTTATAACTAAATTTTATTTTAATTATATTACTACATATTATTTAAATAAATAAATTTGAATTAAATAACATTAAATCTAATAATATTTTGTTGTATGTTAATTGTATTATTAACTAACATAATGTTATTTTCAACTATAGATTAATTTTAAGACATTAATAAAATTTGAATTGAATTGTATTATCAATTAGTGCAATGATGTTTTGATAAATTTTCTTATTATTGTTGGTTTTATGTTATATAAATGTAATAAATGTTTCAAATACATTTCTAATTAATTATCTAATGCAATTCTAAAAATATTTTTAGAAATATTATAATTTTTCTAATTTGGATGATTGATGTTTCATTACGCTATTTGAATTTTTATTTACATAAAATAAACGTTAAAGTACTTTGGTTCAATGGTTGAAGTGTTAAAATAAACTTTTAATAAGTTTATAGGAAAATTACTTGTTACCCCTGTTTTTTCCTCCCCATCTTGCTTCCTCGTAACTTTTCACAAATACCACCAAAGTGAAATTTGCTTCCCACAGTTAAAATAATCTTTCCGAAAGTAAGTGTACTTTAGTCAGAAAAAAAAATGAATAAAATTTAGGAATATAGTAAAAGATAAGTCTATATGAACCTACTAAATTCATTTTTATATCTATTTAAAAAATAAATTCATTATTAAAAATTTAAAATTTAAAAATCTCAAAATTAATTATCGCTAATCTCTTTTTCTAACTACGCGTGATTGTATAGCCTCTCCATACTCTCATATTCTGCAAATTAAACTCTCAATTTCACTCTCTTGCACATTCAATTTTTTTTTTTTACCTCTCTTAGTAAATCATAACCTCTATTCATGCATTTTATTAAAAATTATTTTAAAAATAAAATTCTTAATTAAAAAAATGGTGTAAAAAAAATTGATGGGTTCAAATAACTTTATCCTAAAAATAATAATAATAACAAACATATATTAAAAATTCTCTCTCTTATATGCACTTTTTCTTCTTCCTATAATCTCATTTATACCCTATTTATTTCTCTCTTTCTTTTTATTTTATTTTACTTTATTCTTTCATTTCCATTATCCTTCTGTCAAATTAAAAAATTGATCTTTTTTTTTCTGGGCAAATCTGGTGTTCACTTTTGACTTAAAACTTATGAGCAAGTGGAAGACAGGGAGTAAGGGACATTTCAAATCTAGTTGAGATAAAATGATAAATATCATTTATTTATTCAAAATCAAAATTTTGTTATCGTTATTCAATTGAGATAAGTGTTACTTGCAATTAGAATTCTAAAGCTTCGAAGGATGAGAAAATATCGTTTCTTCTTGACATTTAAATTCTATGTTAAAATGTCAATCATAATCCGAAATGTATAGTGTTCACTTTTAGATTATAGTGATTCAATTGCATTCGGATATAATTATCCAAAAATACTGTGTACCCATTTCTTAAAATAAGAGTCCCTTCAATTATTTTGTCAAATTACGTAGTGTTATTACCCTTTTTTCACTAGTGAGTGTTATAATTTTTTGTCACTACTGAGAATTAATTATCTTCCCCCTCATCCCCCCACCCTTCGCCCCCCATATTTTAACTCTTGATTTTGAGTAATCAAAAGAAATTTAATTACAAAATATTATTTATCACACTAGTACAATCAAGACCCAAAATTAAACTAGTTCCCACTAAATAACAAACCGTAATGTATGCAAGAACACAAAGCAGTATACCAGATCCACATATAATTACCCATACATAATGAAAATACAGATTGACCTCACAGAATTATGGGTGAAAAAGATCAGGATATTGGGGCCCTTACTGGAAGACCTTTCCTACGTCGACGCTTCCGATTTTGCTCCATCAAGTCTTCACGTTTGATAGCACCGTTTATAACTTTATTATATTTGTTATGATTATCACTCATTTGCTCTACGTGTCTATTTCCAAAAATTGCTACAACCTGTCATAACAAAAACGTTAAAAAGATGTTATCTGAATCAATCTCATACTTTGAAACTCAAATTAAACGAGAAAATTGAGAAATTACATTATATATGCTAATTAATTTGTGCTAAGAAAAACTGATCGAAACCAACTGCACCTGATCAACTTCTAATTATAAAATTTATTATCCATTAGAACAATAAAGGAGCTATTCTGCTTTAAATAAGTTAATAGCTAGAATACATTAAGTTACGTAGCAAAGATACTGGCCTTGCATGCAATACTGCAATATAGTGAATTATCTTGCAGATTTCTGTCACAAATGATGCAACTATAATCCTTAGAATTAATTGGCTGCTGCTGCTGCTGTTGATGGTGATTCCTTTGCTTCAAGAATAATACTTTGGTTTTATTTGTATGATAAGTCTGAAAAAAAAAAAATTACCTTGGCACAATTATTGGCAAGAACTGGAATAATGTTAGCTCGGAACAAGCCCATAGATCTAGCATTAATTTATCTCCGAGAAGCAATACAGCAGGAGTAATATTTTACCCAGGTGTATTATAACTGTTCACATGCATAATAAAATCGCGGGCCTAACAATTTCTATCATTTATGGCCATGGAAACAGAATTCCAAAAAGAAGATCTCCGTAACTGTTTAGAATGAGGCATATGCAGTTTGATAAACTGTATGCGTACTTCAAACATTAATGTAATTAATCAAACTTTTAAATTTTCATAAGATTGTACCCTAGATACACATTGATGGTAGGTACAACATAAATAATTTGACTAGTGTGTATTAATGTGGGTGGAGTATCTTCATAAAAGAAGCGTGGGGTAAAGCTGTAGATGCTTGGGTTGGGTTCTTGGGAAACAACCAAAAACAGAGAAAAAAAAAAAGTTGCAATTTCCATTGCCATCACAGTTTCAAGCACATGAAAACATCAATAATACATGCGTCTGAATTAGAATGAAGATCAGTTTTCTCTCCGAAAGATGTTAATTTTAACGGAAGTAAATTATATAGGGATTGAGAATTTAAAATGATTTAGACGAGCACATATATGGACTATAACAAAAATTCCTTGTGTATAGATCAACTTTGAGTATTTCAATTGGTTCATTCATTGGCTCTAATATCTTCAAAATCAAAGTAGAATGATCAAAACAAATATTGCCAGTGTCTCACTTTCAAAGAAATTAATGAAAGATCAAGAACTCATGTTAGTCAATTGTTGTTTACCACTAATTAAAATAGAATGAGAATGAACAGACAATAAATTAAGTTGTAAAAAATAGTGAAATTAACAGTAAAAACAATAACCAAACCTGTATGCCAGAACAGTTGAAGAGCTTGCACAAATCATGCCGATTGATCACATCACTGTAGACATACCTACGAATCTATGGTACCGAAAAAATACCGACAAATCAGCAAACCTATTTACATTCAAAATTATCATTACAAAGATTTCTCTGTAAAGCCAAAAAGACCTTAAAGAAAAGAGAGACCTTAATTACCTTAACGTGCTTGTGGCGTGTGTGAGCAGGAATACAATGAGAGCAAAAAGAACAAAGACAGTCGATGCAGAAGCGATCTTGCTCGTTCTTCTTTGTATTTGGATGAACCATGCAATCGCGAAAGAACATAGTCTTGTACATTACAATCACCCATGGCGGCACCACAGCACACTTCTCCTGCAAAATCATCATCTCAGCGTTTTGTTATTATGTGCAAGAAACCTGAGAAGTACTTTTATGAAAAGTCCCATGAAACAAGAGATCGATGAAGAATTTATATGTGTACACTTTTTGATGCATGGAGTCGTTTGATGCGTACGGTTTTTTTCATGTTTTTTTCCCCTTCAAGACAGAATCTCAGTATCTGACGTCTCTATCATTAAAATAATATAAGAGGACATATATAGCAAGTTAGCTGAAGTGCTTCCTTTGATCATGTTTCCTTTTTATAAATATACATAAAAAATTTGAATACTAACTTAGTCCACTGCGCAATTATGTTATGACGCAACTCGGATGCCTGGACCTAAAACAGGTTGAGTATGTCTTCAAATTATCAGAAGAAAACCTTCTGCAATGTATAGGAGAGACTGTGTACCAATTGATATGGTATATTAATGTTAGTCTTATAAAAAGTTGAAGGACAAAGTTTTAATCGCAAAATTAATTGATGTGGTAGATCTATGATGTAGCATTATCTCATTGAAACATGTGATTAGTTAGTTATTGAGTCTTATTATTCCTCATCAAATTGGTAAATTTATATTAGTGCCACATCAATCTGATGAAAATTTTGTATTCAATATTCTACGCATATGAGTACTCAGTATTTATATGGTGACATTCATTTCATTCAATTAACTTAAGATTGCTTCCATATGGTATTCCCAATCTCTTCACCCAATTATATACCCAATTTCAAGTTAATTTGTTTGTTCCCTGAAATGCTCAACACAAGCAATTTCTTAGTTAGCTAAATTGATTTTTGAAGGAGTAATTTTGTAGGCGGAGCCTAGAATATATAGGAAAAAATTAATAATATCCACTACACTAATTTCACATAATTGTTTTGGTTACATTAATTATAATATTATTGATATGCGTGACATTAATGACAAAAATCTGCTACCATTTACTTCCTACACCAAAATGATCTTATAACATATCATCACTATCAGGCACTGACTCTTTTTCAGCACTCTTTAGTCTTTACACTAAATTTTCCTTATCTCCCGTTTTTGCTGCTGTTGAGTTGCATTATTTGCTTCTTGTTATTTCCACACCTACCTCACCTACCACTTATAAACTACACCACAAATTAATATCACTCCAAATCCGCAAGGTCGTCCTATTGAAATATGATGGTAAAACATGCGAAATTTGATCTAATAAAATCATTGTTAAGGGAAATAAATAAATGTACGAAGGCAATATAATATTTCTTTCCAAAAATAATAGTATAAGAGTACATGCATGCAGCTCTTTGTAAGCTTCTGTTAGATGTTGCAATGAGTAATACTATGTTTATTCACTTTAGTTACTTAATCGAAATATTTAATGATGTAGCATTTTGTATATTATCTACAGGGTGAGCTGTAAAAATAATAAGTTAATAATTAATAATAAAATTAATTAGTAAAATATATATATACTTGACGTTAAATAATTAGTGACACATCAATGAATATTCTAATTAAATATCTAAATTTAATAAACACAGCATTATTCATGTACAAGAGAAGTGGAAAGCAAGAGTGTAAAATTACTTTAATCACAACATGAAAGTAATATACTTTAATCACAACATGAAAGCAACCTAATTCCCTTTTTACTTATCTCTTCTTTTAAAACAAGAAATTTTACTAAATAAACTAATCGATATGTACCCATAAAAAAAAATTATATATTTCTTCCGAAAAGAAAAGATAAGATCGTTAATTAAGGTTCAAAGTTAAAATTAGTAATAGATAAAATTTAACTGTATTTATGACTACCAACATTATCTAAAACTAACAGATTTAAAAAAGATAAAATATTTTGTGTAGGATAATGTCAATCACTTTCCTTAAATGACAAAATTATTAAAGATCAGAACAAGACTCAAGCATAGTTTTTGAATACGAAAGCTTAATTATTGTGATAACTCTTGAGACACAAGCATTAACATCCACCGCAAGTGTCGGAAAATGTTGTTTCCCGATTTCAGAACATGTTCTCTAAAATTATTAATTTACAGTCTAATTAATTATTCACAACAAAGGTAGGTTTCTTAAGCCATATATTCACATGTTTGAGTTAATTTAATTATTACTGTTCAATTGTAATTAGTTCTCAATTCTCTACAAAAGGGAGATTGCCAATTTACTCCTATTGTAATCAATATATACAATTTATTCTTTTACTATTTTTATAATAGCCAATAATTCCCTGATAGCATAAGTTTATAATATTATCCACTATTTTCAAATATACTTTTCTTTATATTTATTATAAATTAAATAAATCATATGAATAGAAACTAAATAAAAGATTTAAGTATTAAAAACAAGAAATATATGTTTTGATATGAACAAAAAATTAAATAATAAATTTTTTTCATGTACTTTTTATTTTGTAAATATTTTCTTTTAATAAATATTTTATAAGATTTTAAAATTAAATGTAAAAAGTACAAGAAAAATATTTTATTATTTATTTTATAATAAATTTTTATTTATCATTCAAGTTTTCTTATAATAATTTTTTTATCATTTATAATGATTTTCTTATATATTTACTATAAGAAAATCTTTATAAAATAAAAAGTACAAGAAAAATATTTTTATTATTACTTTTTTTCATTAAAACATATATTTCTTATTTTTAATACTTAATTTTTTATTTTAATTTTCATTCATGTGATTTATTTAATCTATAATAAACATGAATAAAAGGGTATTTGAAAATAAGGGTAATATTGTAAACTATACTGTCAGGGGTTATTGGTCATTATAAAAATAGTAAAAGTAAATAATATATAATGATTACCGAAGGGGGTATAGTAGGGGGTATAGTAGGGGGCAATTTGACAAACTCCTAAATCCTCCTCGAGGATTTGTGGAGAAAATGAAGAAGGGAAGGGGGGGGTATTTATGTACAAAATATTAAATTTAAAATAAAACTGTTTATATGAGAAGTTTTAGGAGTGGATTGTGGATGTTAATGGAATTTGCAGTTAATGAATTACAGCCCATCTAGTAGGGGTGGATCTTAAAGGAGACTAGAATGGGGGTATGGCCTCTGTAAAAATTTCAATTTTTTTTAATAAACATGATTTGCCTAAATTACAATAGAAATTAAAAAATATCTTTAAACTATATATACATTATTCACTCTAATCCCTATTATTCAAGTTTTCAGCTTTTGCCCCTGCCATCTAGCTAACTCTAATTAGGCACTGCACTACTTTATGGGGGAAAGAAAAAAAGAAAGAAAGGAAGAAAAATCTGTGTTTTTAATTTTTCAATTAAAACTAATTTCAAACTGAAAGTCAGATGTAAACTCCATAATTTATTGAAGAAATATGTGGACTTCCAGCGGAATGAATGAAGAAGAAAAATTTTGATGGAAGATAATCTTACCCCTCAAGGTAATTAAAGCAATTTACTACAACAACATATAAGATAGTAGTTGGTTAATTAGCGTATACATGCATATGCAAATTGTATTAAATATTTCAATATCTTCTTCTTCATTAAAGCACGTACCTACTTACACAATGAGCTAGCACGTAGTAATTAGTAGGGTGGATATCTAAAGTTAATATTTTACTATTTACCAGCAGAATTAAGGTGATCCTGTCCATATTTGCCATTTAATTTTTGAAGAACTGGCGACTTCAAATCTGTCGGTGAGAATGACTGACACCTATGAGTAGAAGAAGCCTGCAAAGATGCATTTAATTCAAGCGTTTTAATCTTGCGAGGAATGTACGTGTAATCGGTTTCAATTCTAGTGAAAAAATATTCATCAGTTATTATTTCTGACCACGTATATATACAGTATAAAACCATGGAAAGTACATCTTAGTTTGTTAGGAAATATTATGATAATTCGAAACAACATTTTTGAATAGTTACTCTACTGTTCTCCCAAAATAATAAGAAGAAGAAGAAGAAGAAGTTATTCAGTATTTTTTCTTACTCATGATGGCTAAAGGGTTGTGTCAATGGACCGGATGATGGACTCGAGTATTCCAGGAATGGCCATGGCCTTTTGAAACCTGTATAAGTATGTATGTGTGTGTGTACATATATATGTTTGGAGACAAAAAAAAAAAAGGGAAATTAGTTAATTAAGAAAATTCAATTGTTGGTGAGATTTGCTGAAGAGTTACGTGCACTCCTCATTTTTTTCCACCACATGTCTTACTTGCAAAATGCAATGACCAAACTATCCTCACTAAAACCTAGACATTTACTTGTGTATGCAAAGGTCATTTTGGGGAGAAGAGCATAAAAAATTATAAAGGATAGTGAGCAAAAGAAGGAAACAGGAGTGTGGGGGGAGTAAAAAAAGGGAGAATCTAAAACGGAAGTGGGGCGTTACCTATGCCAACATGGCTACCCGCTTCTCGGTTATGTTTCTTTTGGAGGCAGAAGGATTCGGCCAAGCTAAAAAAAAAAATTCATTCTTCATATGGGGATTGGGTTTTTTTGAGCTTTTGATCTCTTTTTTTTTTTTTAAATAGAAATTATTTATTTTTATTTTGGTAAAGTCATAAACTGATTTGAGTATCGGAGGGTTATCGCCGGAAAACTTCTAGTGCCTCTTACCATTCTTTGTGATTTCAAGTTTTCTTAAGTTATTTAGTAGTGGTCGCAGGGTGTTTTTAACGTTTGGCAAGCCACTTTCCCACCAAACAAATTTAATGGTGATGCGGGGATTTAGTATTGAGTCAATAAATTACTCAGCCGGATTTCAACGTCACCAATATATATAGTAAAAAGCCTAATTCATGACCTAGACTTTAAATTAGTTGCATCTACTCTCAAATTCAAGAAAATTTTGCCCACGCTAACGGGAAAATTGAACCATCTCTCACGTGCTTGTTGAAATGATTAATTGGAATTTGTTATCTTTTATATCACAAACAATATTTAGGTGATGCTTTTTTGAATTAGGTGATTCTCGCCTTAATTTGTCAACTTTGTGGCAAAAGACACAGAGTTTTTCCCTCTAATTAAGGGTATATTTCATCAAATCGGTTTGGAGTACTTGTTCTTATGAAAAGGATGATGCTATAAGTTTTTCATTGTAAATTTCCATTTTTCTCGTAACCATGGTTTATTCTTTTAATTTTTAAAAAATAAAAAATCAACTCTTTTTTTTTTTTTTAATTCTCCAATCTACCTCAGCTTTCAGGATGCATATACCTCCAATGGTCTACTAAACCCGCCAATAAAAAAAATATCAATTTTAAATGTTCTGTTTTTAAAAGACAGGCGCAACATTAAGATTTTTTAAGGAATCACCTATTTTAGTACTGATCTTATAAGAGTTCTGATAGAATTCGATGTACTAGTGGTGGTATGATCCCACCAATTTTAGATGACTTATTTGCCACAAATCTCTCACAAAATAACACAATGTTTAAGAACTCTTTTGAACCCATCCCTTTGTCTCTCCTCTTCTCCAGCTTTCTTTTTGCTTCATCTTCAACTGCTCCTCTGTTTCGTCAGAAAAGAGCCATAGCTAACTCTTTATTCGGCGGAAATCATATATATTGTAGTTTTATTTTTCTTTTTGTCCCTTCACTATGTGTAAGGGTAGGTATTCACACTCAGGTCTTGACCTGGTGCGTGTATGTACTTTAACACTTAAATTTTAATCTCTACTGTTCTTGTAAATATGTTTATTTTCTAGTTTTGCATATTCATATCTTCAGAGTTGGAGGATTTCATGCTATAACAAATGGGTCAATGTAGCAAATATGTTCCCATACAAATTGGAAGAATGAAATCTAAAGATCGAGGGTATTATGAAAGAGCTTTATCTGGTGAATATATAGTTCTCTATTGGGTGCTTCTTCGTTGGAAGAGAAAACGTCATTCAAGTATCTTTAGTGCACCAGTTTTTTCCTCTTGTTCTTCAGTGTAGAAATACATTAATTCAGTCAATTGTGTAGTTGTTATAGATATCTGTTGATATCGTTTGTATAATTTTGTATCTGTACTAGATATGATAATGCGCAGATTTTCACTTATGGTAAATGAAATGTTCGTTTATTTGAAAAAAAAAAAGAAAAAAAAGAAAGAAAGAAAAAAGAAAAGAAAGAAAGAAAGAAGCACAATGTTTGCTCACGTATAACCTTGTCCATCCATATTTTCATGTAAATTAATCTCTTTTTTTTTTTTAATTTGAGAGTTAAAAAACTACCGACCATTTGTGTCAAAAGTATCACAAGAGTCACTAACGGTAGGGGTGTTCGCGGATCGGATTTTACGGATTGGACATCAATCCATATCTGATCCACGATTTTACAAATTATAACTTTTCAATCCAATCCAATCCGTGGATTGATTAAATTCAATCAAAATTCAATTCATACATCTGCGGATCGGATGCAGATTTGACTCAATTCATATCCAATCTATACGTCTGCGGATCGTCTGCGGATTTAACTCAATTCATATTTAATCCATAATTTTACGCATTAGTTTTTGAATTAAAAATTTTTATTTATCTCCAATGTATGAACTAATGAAATTAAAAAAATCGAATCTAAAAATAATTTTACTACCAATTAAATTTAAAATTGAATAAAATTTAAACAAATTAATTGTTTAAATAAAGCTAAAATAATACATTTAAAGTTTCAAAATATAACACTCGAAATTAATTGTTCAAATAAAACAATAATAATACGTTCAAACTTTTAAAATATAACACACCAAAATTAATTGTTCAAATAAAGTCACAATTATTGAAATGGTGAAGTTTCTGAAACCAAACACAGTCTGATCCTTCATCAGGGCTGTTGCGCCTATCCAAAAGTAGTGATTACGAAGCCGTCAACAATGAGAATTAGGAGAAGCCGTATGGGCAGCGATCTTGAAGGTTGTGATAGTGAAATTGTTCGGCAGGAACCAGTGATTGTGAAGTGGCTCAATGGACTCGGGGAAAATGATGGCTTGCTCTTGCCGGAATCATTAGGCCGACGTCCTTCAAATAAGTGTTGAGAGTATATCGAACCAGTATTGGGTATTGCTAGTGCGTGTGACGGCAGGGAAGCTTAGGGTTTTTGTTGTTTGCAAATTGTTAGTGACTTGGCGTTATGTTACTTTACTTTTGGGTGACTTTACAAATTGTTGATGACTTGGCGTTATGTTATTTTACTTTTGCTAGTGTGTGTGACATTGCTTTTATTTTGTTTTATAATTTTTATAAGTTATGTTTGTATATTTAATTATTTAATTATTTTTTATTTTATATTATTATTAGGTAATAGTTAAGATATATTACAGTGTTTATTTAATTATGTACTGTCATATTTATAATATTTTTTAATTATATATATGTATATATATATATATATATATTTTTTTTTTTTTTTACGGATTCACGGATTTTTACGGATTTATAAAAATAAATTCATATCCAATCCATCAACAACAAATTTTTAAATTTTCACTCAATATTCAATCCACTAATCCACAGATTGAATTTTTACGAATCAAAATTAAACAGATCGAATTAGATTCTAAACACCTCTAACTAACGGCAACAAATGACAACTTAACAACCGCGGGTACAAGCAATGGCCACGAAAACCGAATCATACGACAGAGCCACAGAAGTCAAACAATTCGACGACTCCAAAATCGGAGTCAAAGGTTTAGTCGACTCCGGCGTCACCACCATCCCTCGCTTCTTCATCCACTCACCCGACACACTATCCGACATCAGACGCCCCAATTCCACCACTCGACCCGACCCAGATGTCATTCCCATTGTCGATTTGTCGGGCGTTGACTCTGACCTGCTGCGACCGACGATTGTGGAAAAGATTGCACGTGCGTCGCGGGAATTGGGGTTTTTTCAGATTGTTAATCACGGGATTGAAGTTGAGGTTTTGGAGCGTGTGACTGGGGCGATCAAATGGTTTCATGAACAGCCCACGGAGGTCAAGGCGAGGTTTTATCGGAGAGATATGAAGACCGGAGTATCCTTCTTTTCTAACGTTGATTTGTTTCAGTCTAAAGCTGCTAGCTGGAGGTACCCATAGCGCAATAAAATCCTTAAACAACGAACTATTCCTTCCATTTGTTGAAATTCACTATTTTATTATGAAGATTAAAGCAATGCATTTGTTAACTGGTTATTTTAACAGGGACACTCTGCAAGTAAGGCTTGGTCCAACCTTACCAGAGCTCGATGAAATTCCTGAAATCTGTAGAAATGAGGTGGTGGACTGGAACCAACATGTGAAAAAACTGGGTGAGCTGTTGATGGGGCTGTTGTGTGAAGGGTTGCGAATAGAGAAAGGGAGGTTGAAGGAGTTGACGTTTTTGGATTCCAAGGTGATGGTGGCTCATTACTACCCGTATTGTCCGCAGCCTGATCTGACGGTGGGAATCACATCTCATACAGACCCCGGAGCATTGACAATCTTGCTGCAGGATCATCGAGGTGGGCTGCAGGTTAAGTGCGGTGCCGAATGGGTGGATGTCAAACCTGTACCTGGAGCACTTGTTATTAATATTGGGGATATACTTCAGGTAATTATTAGTTTTTTCCTTTTTCAGCTATATATGTTGAATTCCTCTATCTGTCTTTTATACTGGCATGATTGCATTTTGTTATGACCTATTTGATGATTTTCTTTGAGAGAGACCAAGAAAGGATGGAATAGTGGTTTGTCACCACCAAATGGCTGAAGTAAAGGGGGTGAAGTCATGAGGGCTATTAGCAGTCTTTGTATCTGTTTAGTTGTTTGGTTAGGTTCAAAATTTTGAAATATCTGTGAATGAAACAAGAACTTATCTTTAGCAGAGAACCTTTCTTATCGGTCTTCCAGGTTTATATAGATTTATCTGTCTGCGGTTTCAACTCGAATTCTACACATCTGAACAGAAGCCTCGGCATGGGCATCTATCCTGTCTTTTATGAACTTCTAACTTTTTGATACTTTAAATTCCTTCCCAAAGAGATGAACTATTTGCTAACTGCATAAGCTCTGCTTTATCCTGGTTTTATTTGCTGATGCTGAGTGGCTAATGAGGCTACTGGATTCTTGTAATCAACTTTAATAGATTAGTGACAATGGAGATCATTTAAACAACTGCTTGTGCAATTTTTATTCCAGAAATTTTACTTTATCATTATTTTCAGATTATGTCTAACGATGCATATATAAGCGTGGAGCATCGAGTGTTGGCTAATTCATTCCGGGAACCACGAATCTCAGCTGCTGTTTTCTTCAACCCAAGCAGCAGGGATAGGTTGTATGGACCATTTCCAGAGCTAATATCACCAGAGAAGCCAACTCACTTTAAGCAGTTCACACTTACTGACTATTTGAGAAGGTTTTTCACAAAAGAATTAGATGGAAAATCATTGGTAAATTACTATAGGCTACCAGATGCACAGTAAGCAGATGGACATTAGTAAATTGTAAATCTGATTGTGAGATATTTAAGATATACAATATTCAGAGGTAATTTTTCTCATTACAAACCATTGTCTATCTATTCAAGGATAATTTCCAAAGAATGAACAGAAGCAGTACAAATTTGGAAACTGAGCTTCCTTTTTATTCTTCATACTCTGTAGGCACCACAGAATTGCCCCGTTTATTTCATGGTTTTTCACGTTCTGTTTGTCGGATTATTGTTTGAAGATTTGTTGGTATTGTCTCTCGCTCCTGTTAGTATGCTTTCTATCTCTGTATTGACATGAAAGTTTACCGTTTTGTATTATGTTAAACAGGCTATCCAATGTTTTATTATTGTAATTTTTTGTAAATAATTTGAAAATAATGACATGAAATGCCTTAGAATTTATTTTCATGGTCACACTGGCAGATTTTTGTTGTTTTGGTTTTATAGGCACGCCTAATTGTTTACTATGACATAGTATTTATAAGGGTGTGCTTACAAAATCTTTAGGGAGAAATATTTTTTTATTCGTGGGGAGTACTATGCTTATATAACTGAGATACATAATTTGTATTCCAATTGATGCGTGTCAATTTATAATAAGTGTTGTAATATATTCACTAATAATGAATATATCAACATACTACCTCAAGCACAAGTGAGCATACGCTGTCCGCATGTGACAAGACAGTATTAAAAAGAATTATGTAATTCTTTACTTATAGCGGTAAAACCCAACTCTTATATACTAATAACCATAGACAAAGTTTATTGTATACTAATTATCATATACTCAAAAACTATAGACAAAGGAAGGAGGCCCTGAACGGAACAGGATGCATATAGGTGGTTTTGCACCGTGAGGCAGCCGTTTCCACAGCAGAATTGGTTGCCGCGTGCTCCTCTACCAAGCTTCCTATGCCCACAAAGATTCCATCATTGAGTAGATCACAAGATTGTCGATCCAATGGTACCTATTTACGAACATATATCAATCATCATTATTGTATTTAAAAAATGAATCTCACATATTACCTGATTTTCCAAGTACCTTACTAAATTTTTTGCAAAGTTATCAAAGAATCTACATAAGAATTGATTAGTTGTTAACTTATATATGTTGCTTGTTAGTCTCCTTTCTTTTTCCTTAATTAGGATAATAAATTCGCGTTTCAGTTTATTTAGAATTACTTATTCAACTCGTTTTCTTTTCTCCGCAAGGTAGGAATCCTATAAAGAGACGCTAATGTTGATGATTAATCAATTTCTCTTCTCATAGGTTTCACTAAGTGAGCTCTCAAGGTGGCAAGAGAGTTTGAATTAAGTTAGACGAAAGTCGTAAGTTAAGGCTTTCTGCCTTTCTCTTTAGGGTTTAGAATTAGCGCTCTCCCTCATTCATCCATATGGTGCAGCGCCGGGTAGTCAAATTTGATGAATTATGGGAGTATATGCAGAAGGGGATCAGAAAGTTAAAGAGAATTTTGGAAGGATTACAGGAGCCACCTTTTAGTTCTGAGGAATACATGGCTCTTCACATTACAACCTACCATATGTGCTCCCAGAACACTCCTAATAACAATTCTGCTGCATAATAAGTACAAGCAAGTACTTAAGAATACTTATCTTCCAAGGCATTACCATCTCTGAGGGTGAAGCATGATGAGTATATGCTGAGGGATCCTGTGAAAAGATCCGAAGAAACATTGCTTTTCCATTAACGCTACCAAATTGCTTGAAGAAACGAAGAAGCATTCCAGGCTTTGATGAATTTGGACTTGCTTGCTTCCGGGATCTGGTTTATGATGCTTTAAAGCATAAAGCCAAAGATGCAGTAATTGATGAACGCGAGAGGGAACAGGTCGACAGAGCATTGTTGAAGAATGTATTGGATATCTATGTTGTGTTGGGAAAGGGGGAGAGGCAGATGGATAGTTATAGATTTTGAGGAACAGATGCTTCAGGATACCAGTTCTTACTATTCTCGTAAGGCAATGAACTGGATTCTTAAAGATTCGTGTCCAGATTACATGCGAAAGGCTGAGGAATGCTTGAAGAAAGACCTGCAATCAAGTGGCGAGGAGAAATTGGTGAGAAAGTGCAGCATGAGTTGTTGGTGGTTTATGCAACTCAGCTACTTGAAAAAGAGCAATCTGGATGCAGAGAGCGTTGTTTAGAGGCAATAAGGTGGATGATTTTTCTAGGATGTACAGGTTTTACCGTACAATACCGAAAGCCTTGGAACAGGGTCTGATGCATTCAGACAGCATGTTACTGCTGAAGGTATCGTATTGCTACAACAGGCTGAAGATGCTGCAAAGAACAAGCAGGAACAGGTCCCCACGACAAGTATATGGAATATGCGACTAATTGTTTCATGGACCACAGATTGTTCCACAAGGCACTGAAAGAAGCTTTCAAGATACTTTGCAATAAAACTGTTGGTGGCTTTTCGAGTTCAGAACAGCTGGCAACATTCTGTGATAACATCCTCAAGAAGAGTGGCAATGAGAAATTGAGTGATGAAGCCATTGAAGAAACATTGGAGAAGGTTGTTAAGCTGCTTGTGTACATCAGTGATAAAGATCTCTTTGCCGAATTCTACACGAAAAAGCTTGCCCAGCAGCTACTTTTTGATAGGAGTGGTAATGATGACATGAAAGGAGTATTCTCACAAAACTGAATACATCAAAGATGGCGGGACTTTGGCAAGAAAAAATCAGACCGGCTTCGAAAAATATCTCTGGTATAACAAGAATGCACACGCTGGGATTGATCTACCTGTTACTGTTCTCACCACAGGATTCTGGCCAAGTTACAAATCCTCTGATCTCAACATTCCTTCACAGATGATCAAGTATATAGAAGTTTGCGAGGGATTTTCAACCTTCCTTCACAGATGATCCAGTGTGTAGAAGTTTTCAAGCGATTTTACGAAACAAAAACAAAGCACATGAAGATTTCATGGATTTACACGCTGGGTCAATGCTACATCAATGCCAAGTTTGAGCTAAAAAACATTGAACTGATTATATCAACCTATCAGGCTGCGTTCTTTTTAATGCTTCTAATAGACTGAGCTATTCAGAGGTCATTACTCAGTTTAACTTGACTCATGATGACTTGGTTGGATTGCTCCATTCACTGTCCTGTGCCAAGTACAAGATTCTTATCAAGGAGCCAGATACGACGAGCATCTCGCGGTCTGACTACTTTGAGTTGAACTCCAAGTTTACGGACAGAATGAGGGGATTAAGATCCCTCTCCCACCAGTTGATGAAAGGAAAAATTTGTTGAAGATGTAGACAAAGACAGACGATATATTATTGATGCGGCGTCTGTGCGTATAATGAAGAGTCGGAAAGTTTTGGGTCATCAGCAGTTGGTTTCAGAGTGTATTGAACTGTTGGGTCGCATGTTCAAGCCTGACATTAAAGCATTCAAGAAGCGGATCGAAGGTCTTATCAGTCAATATTATCTAGAGAAGTACCCAGAAAACCCAAACACTTTTAAGTGCTTGGCCTAATTTACCACCAGAACTGGACAAATTCCATGGATGATGATTCATATTTTTCGCTTTTCTTTTTTTAAATTTATTTTTAGAAAAGAAACAACTTTGGTCATAGTAATAGTAAAGGAATAAAGATTGAGTTTTAGTATAATATTGTTATATTCTTCGGAAACCTATTCTTCTTTCTTCTTCTTCTTCTTCTATTTTTTTCAGAAAGTGATGATTTCATTAATCAAAGTTGAGAATGGAGATTCAACTTCAGCTGGCGGCAGTCCTAGCCGAACAGCAGTTTCATTACTACTTAAGACTAACTTGCTAAGGAATGGGCATAAGCACAACATGATCTAGGGGTGTAATGGAAACTAATATTCTGGAAGTCCTTACTTTGGTTTTGGATTTCTGAAATCACCCACATGATCTGTGTTCTGCTACCTTCTTTGTTGTTTACCAACTTCACCATATCTTGACAATCTGACTCCACCATTAGCTAGTAAAGGGATGCACTCTTTGCCACAACTAATCCCCATTCAACAGCTTCAGCTTCTGCAGTCTTCACATCTCCTGTAAATTGCATGGATTTGACAGCAGCCACTATAACTTTGCTATTTGAATCTCAGATTACAGCACCCAAGCCAGCAATTTGTTTTTCAAAGTTAACCGCAGCATCAACATTAGCAGGTGGAAGGCTCCAATTCTGCTTTTTCTTTGAGTTATGCTTTCCCCCTGGTCCTTGCCCTTGCTGTTTCACTCTTTTGTAAGCCTCCACCACAGCCTCTGATCTGGTGATAGTCAGAAAAGGATCCAACAATTTTCCCTCAAAAAGTTGATTATTCCTACCATACCAGATAGCCCACCAAAAAGTGACAAAGATTTCAATATCTGACTTGCTCAACTTCTTAGCTATTTCATGCGTAATATCCAACATGTCTTGGTTAGCAGCATCTGCGAAACACGTTTCAAAAGGAGCATCAATCCATATCTTTTTTGCAGCCTTACAGTGTAGCAAAGCATGAGATGTGCTTTCCATTCCTTGTTTGCAAATTTGACAATTAGGCTCAGGCCGTATCTTCCATTTCCATAAGTTTTCAGCAGTAGGCAGCGGATTTTGGGTTGCTCTCCACACAAAAATTTTCATCTTTTCCGGCAATTAAAGAGTCCTGTTGGAACCAAATTAACCAAGATCCACTCTAAGCAACTTGACTTCTAACTGGGTTTAATACTAAACTGAGTTTAACAAGAACTTCGACAGGTAACTGAAATTAATCAAGAATCAAAACCACAAGCAGAAATGACAGAAAAATAGATCATACACACACTGCACCAAGGTTTATAGTGGTTCGGCCATTTTGTTGCCTACATCCACTGTGAAAAGAGAAGCAAGCTTTCACTGATTTCAGAGATTTCAAGTTACAAGGATGAAGAGTGAATGTCACAGAATTGATACTCTCCAATAACAGATCAAAGTGCCTTTTATATTCTCACTAGAATCGTCTAGAAGATCCCCAAGTCATCAGCTAACGCTTCTGGTTTTCCAGCTGAGTAACTCCAGCTTCAACCCGCGTGGAATAATCGAAATGGCAGCTTCTTGAAATTGCTTAAGGACACTTGTCACAAGCTCACATAACCTGCTTATCAAAACGCAATGAGGCTGTCGTTTGGATTAGTGAAACACGTGACGAATCATGTGCGTAACTAATACACCAGCCGACACAGCATTCGTATCACTGAGCTCCTCTGAACTTCAATGATCCGACATGTCGTTAATATTTCTGAAAAGAAAGCCACTTGTCATACAAATTCCCAAGCCCAGATTTGAGCTTCACTTTTTCAACAAGTCCATAACAGGTTCCAGCGATGAAACCCTTTGGATGAGCAGCTTGACTAATCAGGATACTTAATCTTAAAGCGAGCTGATATCCACTTGTCACGGCATATCATCCCTTTTTATCAGAATGCCAAATTACTTCATCCATTCTTGGTCTTCTAGGTAGTGGAATTATCAAAATCTCTTTTGCATCATCTTCCGTAAACCACTACTTCACCTTCCTTTAATCCCACTGGTTTTCAAGATTAATGAGCTCTGAAACTGTAGCTTCTGCAGACAAATTTTGGATTGAGAGTGGCTTAAAGGTTTCTTGCCTTGGAATCCAATTGTCTTTGCAGATGTGTATCTTTTCTTCATTACCGATCCTCCACCTGATTCCTTTTTGTAGAACCTGTCTTCCCCACAATATAGACCTCCATATGTAAGAAGGGTTAGATGCAGCTTGAGCTTGCAAAAAATCAGAATTCTTGTAATACCTGGCCTTCAACACTTCAGTAACTAATAATTGAGGATACTGCAGCAATCTCTACCCTTGCTTTCTTCTTTAAAGTACGAGATGCCGACATTTTTATCTGAGCGGATTTCTCTGAAGCACACGATGCCTGAGATCGTCATTGATTTAATTGCTGAAATATGTAGAAATAAGGCAATAATTCGGAGAGAGCACGATGGGCCTTTTTATCCGAAGGATTGGGAGTGATGACAGGAAGGTTAAAGGAGATGGCATTATTTGAAAGAAGGCTGATGGCGGGTCATTACTGCCACTCCGCAATCTGACCCATTGGCGATCTTATTAATAATGGATTACCAACTTTTTATTATGATCATAAAAAAAAATTAATTAATTATTATTACCAAAATCTCATGAGACGCCAAGGGGCCAGCATTGAAGTTGCCAATCAAAAGAAAAGGTTAATAATCTTTGTTAAGCACACATGCAATTTTGCTTAAATCATATCTAAATTAAACCTAAAAGAAGTAGGGCAAGTGCTGCGTCGCCTTTCTAACGAGAGCAGTCTATTGAGGCAAAAACCATGATGACAGTCACAGACGCGGAATCCTAAGACAGGGCCAAAGAAGTTCAACACTTTGAGGAATTAAAAATCGGAGTCAAAGGCTTAGTCGATTCAGGCACCACCACCATTCCCCGCTACTTTATCCACCCACCCAACGCACTCTCCGCCATCCGACGATCCAAATTAAACACCAAACCCGGCCCTGGTATCATCCCCATCATTGATTTGTCCGGAGCAGATTCTGAGCTGTCGCGGCAGACGATTGTTGAAAAGATTGCACGTGCGTCACGTGAAATTGGGTTTTTTCAGATTGTTAATCACGGCATTGGAGTGGATGTTGTGGAGCGCGTGATTGGAGCTGTCAAAGGGTTTCACGAACTACCGCCGGGTGTCAAGGCACAGTTCTATGACTATCTAAGAGATTGGAGCCGTGGGGTGCCCTTCTTTTCTAACGTTGATATTTTTCACTCTACAGCTGCTAGCTCGAGGTAAAAAATAAGGTTAAAAATTTCTGCTTGTTTCTAATATTTTCCCGAACATAATTTTTAGAATTTTTTTGTCATTTTATTTTTAGTTTCTGTAGTTTTTTATTTTGTAAACTTTTCTTCAGGAAGGAAAAAAAACACAAAGAAACTAATTTTTAGTTAGTCCTATACTCCTATGAATGACAATTAACAGTTATGTTTGCAACCGTAAATTAGCGTATTCTGTACGTCCTAAAAAAAGTAACAGGACACAAATGAAAATAACAAGAAGGACGTTTGGATTTAACTTTGGCAAATGAGCTGATGATTACAGATACGCAAATCCCTCAAAAATTAAAATTTAAACGCCACTTAGAGATTTTTACATGAAGCTAGGCTACTATTGTTTTGATCACCGAAGCGTTATTACAATAACAATTATAATAACACTGTCGGGGCCAATTTTCTTGTAATCACTTTATAGGGACACTCTGGTGATGAGACTGGGTCCGACCCTTCCAGAGCTAGATGAATTTCCTGAAATATGTAGAAGAGAGGCATTGGAGTGGAGCCAGCATGTGAAACAGCTCGGAGAGCTTTTGATGGGGCTGTTATGTGCGGGGTTAGGATTAGCGACGGGGAGGATGAAGGAGATGACCTTCATTGATGGAAGGATGATGATTGGCAACTATTATCCATATTGTCCACAACCTGATATAACGGCGGGGATTCCATGTCATACGGATCCGGCAGCAGTGGCGATTCTGCTTCAGGATCATCATGGCGGCCTGCAATGTAAGTATGGTGACGATTGGGTGGATGTTAAACCTGTTCCTGGAGCCCTTGTTGTTAATATCGGGGACGTTTTTCAGGTAACTACCTTGGTTGCAACTTTTCAAATGTTAAACGTCTCAAAAGTAGCTTTCTAGTCTTTTTTTTTTTGGGTACAAAGACGTGCCTAGCAAAGACTAAGGCAAAACAAAACGAGGGTGTAAAACCCCATTTCTAGTCTTGTGATTAAAGGTTTATTTGGTATTCAGATATTATAATTTTTAATTCATCTTTATCAGTCGGTTCTATACCAAACAGTTGGATGAAAAAAGCTTAGTTAATTACTATAGGCTTTAATTAAGAAAATCAATAAAGATGATACATTTGTGTGTGTGTGTGTGTGCAATTAATTCATTTCTGTTTATGCTATTGTTTCACTAATACACACACACACACACACACACACATAAACGCCAGCGTCCAGAAATCCACATCAACTTTTATCAAATCGCCTTTGTTCACGGCAGTTATTCAATTACGTACATACCACCAAAACGTGGCTTCATGCATGGTTTCTTCTTGGAAGTATAAAGCCATTTGTCTATTTCATGTAGAGCTAGCAAAATTTGATACAATCCAATTATCCGACACAAACACGACATAAATAAATGAGTATGGATTGTCAAATTTGATACGATTATTAAATGTACCGAGTCTGTGTCGACACAATTTTTTTTTGTGTCAGGTTAGAGTTAAAGTTTTTGACTTTTTATCCGATTAATGACATGATTATATTTTCTATTCTAAATTAATTTGTAAGTTCTTGTTATCAAAACTTAAATATTGAACATGATGCTCTCTTTTTAATTTTTTTTTTAAAAGGATAAACAACTGCACATTGTTTCATTTATAAAATTTTATATAGATTTAAAACTTCAATAGTGTAAATATGAAATATTGTAGTGTATATATATATAATAGTCATTCTTTAGTAGGGAAGTCTTTTTTTTTTTTCATGAGAATACACTTTTAAACCATAGGGTCTAAGAAAGTTTTTAACTTTTTTAAACTGCATGATTTTATAGTTCATTAAAAAAAAATTCACTTAAACCACACAGTTTAAAAACATATATGTATTAAAAAAATAATACACACACCTACAGCTGAGAATTATATATATATACACACACAAAACAGTTTGTTAATGTTTAATATAAATTTTATTAAATATATAGATATTAAACAGGTTATTGAGTAACCTATTTGTCTACATAATGTAGACTTTTTAAATCAATAAATGTAGTTATAAATGTAGACTATATTTATTCATGAAGACTTCTGTCTCATGTAAAATTACATTTCAATCAAGGGAAAATCGGTTATTCATCTCTCGTAGATATAATTTTAACTACTTAGATCTCTATTAGACTTGTGATAATTACATGTTTCATCTTTTCCCGTTAAATGTTAACAGAAAAAGCTAATTTTTTTTGTTCATTTACTATTAATTGTACCCAATTCATCACCGCCATTGTCCCCACAAATCAGTTTCTTTCATCAGTCCAATTAACTGAATCTTCACTATTGGCATCATCAACATCTTATGGATCCTTATCTCTATCAAAGGTTCATGCTGCAAAGACTCTTGTCTCTTATCTCTCTCTTGAGATTTCTGCATAATCTGTTAGAAGCTTGAAAACACTCTTTCTCAAATTCATCACCACTCTCATGATACTAACTAATGGTGGGGGTTTAGGGGCATTTGACGGTTCATCACGAGATCGGTGATGTGTTTCACATCTGTTCATGCATGCTGCAAAGATGTGAGTTGGTCACATCTGATTATCAGAAAAAACCTTCATTTTTTTCTCATTTTTTAGACTTTAATTCTAAATTCATAACATATCACCAATTTGCTTTTGTATTCATTATTAACTCTGTTAACTTTTAATCCTAGGTAGGGATACAACTAGTTAAAAAAGGAGATTTTTGTGTGGGGCGGTGCCGCGGAAGTCACTCTCCCTTCGATTCAGATGTATAACTGATATGTTTTGTTTTTTCGTGTTTTATCAAACAAGTTGGGTTGCGTCTAATAAAAATATTCTAATTTCTGCGGGTGAGATTATTTTGTTTTTGTTTCTTTTTTCAAACGAGCTAAAGTTACGTGCAAGAAACTAATTATATAATTTCATCACTATCAAACCGACAAACTGTAACAGAAACGTGCGTAAACAGGAAACAACCACTTTTTTTATTTATCAATATTTTTTAAATTATATTGCTATTTAAATCACTTATTGAACTCTTGATGCTGCCATCGACAATAAGTGATAATTTTTTTATTTGAGTCTTCTTAGATTACATTTTAGAGTAACTTGCAGAAAGTAAAATTCACTCATTAATCTACCTAATCTCATCATTTATTATTCACTTTTACATTTAAATATGGGATTGTAAGTTATAATAAATATAATTTAGTAAAATCCTTTTTTTTTTTATTTTTCCTTCCTCAAACAATTAAGCTGAGGTTACGTGTAAGAAAAATATTCTATGAGTGAGAGATTATTTTATATTTTGTGTTTTTCTGTTTTCCATACGAGTTGGAGTTTCGTGTAAGAGGCTAATTAAGTAAGGGTCAAACTACTTTACCACAGTTGTAAGGTACCCATAAATTTATCATGTTGCGTTGTTGTAAGGTACCCATAAATTTATCATTTTGGATCCAACGCAAGAATTGCTCAAGTAAATACAACATCAGGGATGTATTTATTTAGATTATTAACATTGAAATCCTTCTTCTTTCCTTTAAAAGTCAGAAAAGAATATAATGATTATTATTATTTCACTCTTTCGACCACAAAATAATTATTTTTCTCTCTCCTCCTCACAGAATAATTTTTAGATTTTTATTTTTTTCTTCTCTCTTAGTTGTTTATTTAATCTTTTCCAAAATAAATATTTTTATGTATTGGGTAAGTTGTTAAATGATATGAATAAGGAATAATCAAGGGATTTTGAGAGGATTTTAATTATTGATATTGACAAATTACAATGCATGACTCAGTGCTCATTCATGAGAGCCACAACCCCTTAAATACAAAATAAAATCTGTGATTATTGATTACTCCCTAAATTCATAAAATCATCTCTTGATTTATTCCCCCGATACATCAATATTTCATAATTCCCCAATTATTACTATCAATTCTCAAATCTACTCCCATAACATTGTTGATTCCTCTTGTCTTATCATTTCATATACATTTCGTAAAATCTGAAGAGATTTATAATGAGTTTGACAATGATATAATTCGTATAAAGATTTCTAATAACTTTGTTGATTTGATTTTTATGAACTAAAATGGAAATTAAGATAGATTTTGTGTCCTTTTTTTCATAGCAAATAAAGCAATATTCTTCTAATTGGTTAAAATATAATAGAGTTACTCAGTGTTTGGTTAAACTTATTTCATATTAGGCAAAAAATTCATGGTTCGAATTTTAGATGAATAAGTTGTTTTAGTTTTTGCACATGGTCAATCAAATTAAAATAAAGGCAATTAAATTCTAATGAATTTTTAACAATTGCTTGAGGATTTTCTTTCTAATGTTAATGATTGAAACTTTGTGATTTGAGATAGTTGGGACAGATTAGGAATCTCTCATAATCTAATCTTTGAGAGCAAAATTCACCCAAATAATAAGTTGTTAATGTAGTTAAATCCTATTATATAGTAACACTGAAAGATAAGCGAGACAAGATCTTTAAAATCTTAGAATAACTTAGATTCAATTCGAATTTGAAAAGAATTAGTGAGATGTATCTATCTATATGAGATGCCACCTATGCCTTAGCCTTTGTGAACTATGTGCCTGACTCTGAAAGTAATGGGGGTATTGGTGCTAGTGATACCTTTGCTCCAACTACCTCTACATTTGAATCTATCCATCTAGCTTTAGCTCACTTCGATGCCACTCCAATCCAGACACCTCCTCGAAGTAGATTGTCAACCACACTATCTCTCCCTCAAAACAGTACCCCGCATTAAATGCTCTTGCTTATGTTATAACTTGATTGAAACCCTTCCTTTCTTCTTTAACATTCGCTTCCTCAAGTGTACTATTGACTAGTAGAAAGATCGATAAGGGGAGAGGAGGATGAATGCAATTCACTTCAAAAATTGATAACAAACTTACTCAGATAGCTGGGAACTTAGGTAAGACCAACTCCTTGTTTGAGATCCAATCCCAAGGATTGCTCAACGTTGCTCATGAGGTAATAGAATGAAAATTCTTTACTTAATTCTCTTAATTAGCGGTAGTTCTCTCAAAGAAATGAAAGGGAAGTAGAACTCACTCCCTCCTTACTTATTGTTATACCATTCATGCTGGTTGGTGGATCACAACAAACTATATACTTATATGGTGGATGTGCGTCTTGGACTCTTTTCTTTTACCTCCAACTATCTATTAACACCAAAGGATAAGTGATAAAGATCTCTAAAACCTTAGGATAACTCAAACTCAGTCGAGATTTGTAAAAAGATTAAAGAGTATGAAGACAGAGATAAAAGTTTAATCTTCATTCTCTATATTCAATTAAAAAAAATGTTAACGGCTATTGGCAAAAATTTGATCATTAAATCAAGTGATTGTGTCAAAAATTAGCTAAATAAACTTACTATGTTTTAGAGACCATCGTCCAATCATTGCAGCAAAATCAACTTAAAAATAAGGAATCAAATACCGCTAGCAATAGAGTAAATCTAAATAATTTTTCCCCTATAAACTCCTTTTGTTGTCTTTGAAAATTTAAAAATATCAAATCATCTATGAAATTCTATAAAAAAAAAAAAAAGACTAAGAAGAAACAAGATTAAAGAAGAAAAAGGAAAAAAAAACGTGAAGGAGAGGGATGGACGACAAGAGAGAAAAATGTTTAAATTAGGGTTTATATGTCAAATTTCAAAACCTATAATTTTTATTATTTTCAGGAAACAACAAGGACCGTTGTGTAATAAAGTCAAAATTGTGACGATGTAGAACCGTCGCAAGGTAGCTTTATGCGTAATTGGTAAGTAATTGCATTACCAAACCAGTGAAACAAAACAGAAACATGCTAAAACCACTCCACTCATTTGTTTCAACTCAAGATATCAAATATCAATTAACAAGAAGAGCTACAATCATGAGCTTAGAATCATACGACAGAGCCAAAGAAGTGAAACGATTCGACGAGTCCAAAATCGGGGTCAAAGGTTTAGTTGACTTGGGCGTCACCGCCATCCCCCGCTTTTTCATCCACCCACCCGCCGCTCTTGCCGACCTCAGATCCAGGTCAAAGACCCGGCCCGTCTCTGATGTAGTCCCCACCATCGATTTATCGGGCGTTGACTCGGAGCATCTGCGGCCGACGATTGTGGAAAAGATCGGGCGTGCGTCGCGGGA
This sequence comes from Atalantia buxifolia, assembly GCA_030444775.1. Taxonomy (NCBI): domain Eukaryota; kingdom Viridiplantae; phylum Streptophyta; class Magnoliopsida; order Sapindales; family Rutaceae; genus Atalantia; species Atalantia buxifolia. Next base: position 9,309,496 of record CM059832.1, read on the forward strand.
GCTGGGGTTCTTTCAGGTTGTGAATCACGGCATCGGAGTTGAGGTCTTGGAGCGTATGATTAGGGCCATTAAAGGGTTTCATGAACAGCCGCCGGAGATCAAGGCGCCGGTGTATCGGAGGGAGAACACCAAAGGGGTGTCTTACATTTCCAACATCGATTTGTTTCACTCTAAAGCTGCCAGCTGGAGGTATTCATTATTAAACCAAAAAAAAAATAAACTTTGATTATTTATGCATTCATGGTTAAATGATCACCTGCGGTTATCTATACTCTCAACATGTATGACATATATTTATTTATTTTAAAAAATATCACATAATTAATAATTATATTTAATTTTTACAGACGTCTTATAAATGCATTAAGTGAGTGTAATTTAATAGAGACACTTTATAATCTATTGTATTAACTCAGTGTTTTGCACCGAAACAAACAAATATTTGTTGAAACTTGAAACCCAAAAATTGATACATTGACAGATATTTATAATTGTGTATAATAAAATTTTATCTGCACGCTCTTTATGTAATTGTAAAAATAGTAGTAGTAATAGTAATAATAGACTTAATGCTAAAACAAAAGCTAGTGGGTGTTACTAGGTTTGGCCCAAAATACAAAAACGTATTTAGTGAGCATTTTCTCTTGAATACAATTAGGGTGTTCGTAGATCAAATTTTGTGAATTGGACATTAATTTATATTTGATTTATAATTTTATGGATGATTAGTTTTCAATTCAAATCCAATCCATGTGTCTACGGATCGGATGCAGATTTAACCCAATCTATATCTGATTGACCATTTTGCAGATTAGTTTGTAGGTTAAAATTTTTTAATTCTTTCAAATCCACAAACTAAATAAAAAATATAATACAAAAATAATTTTACTATTGATCAAATTGAAAATTGAATAAGATTTATATAAATTAATTGTTTAAGTAAAGATAGAATAATACATTTAAAGTTTCAAAATACAGCACACCCAAAAGAAAAAATCTCATTTGTTTAGATCAATATATAAAAATTAACTAAGATTATGAAGATTAATTGTTTATAAAGTTTTATTTATTTATTTATTTTAGATTATTATGAATAAGATATAATATGGTGCTCATGTAACTATATTTTAACTTATTTTGTTATTAGTAAGTAGTAATATCACATTTACAAGTTTAATTCTATTTGTGTATTCATGGATTTTTGCGGATTTGTAAAAGTAAATTCGTATCCAATCCACCTATTGTGAATTTTTTAATTTTCAATCCATCGATCAGATTTTTACGGATCAGATTTTCGTGAATCAGACTGATTGAGTAGATCGGATTGGATTCTGAATTCCACTAAATATAATAGAATTTTGTTTGTAAAAATTCTAGAAGGTCACGAGGAAATGTTTGAAGATAATATTCACTAACTGTGACAAAAAGCCAAATCTAAGAGAAGTAAATGACTTTTACCAGTATCATAAGTAAACAGAAATTTGCTGATAGCTTAATTTTACAGGGACACACTGCAGATAAGTCTAGGTCTGACGGAACCAGAGCTTGAAGAAGTTCCTGAAATATGTAGAAAAGAGGCAGTGGAGTGGAACCACCATGTAAAAAAGCTCGGAGAGCTTTTGTTTGGGCTGCTGTGTGAAGGTTTGGGGTTGAAAACCGATAGGTTGAAGGAAAAGACCTTCCTGGAAGGGAGGATGATGGTGGGCCATTATTATCCCCACTGTCCGCAGCCTGATCTGACAGTGGGGATCACACCTCATACCGATCCAGGGCCATTGACAATCTTGTTGCAAGATGATAAAGGTGGGCTGCAAATTAAGCATGGTGAGGAATGGGTGGATGTTAAACCAGTTCCAGGAGCTCTGGTTATTAACATTGGGGATATACTTCAGGTATATTAAGTTTGAAGTGTTGTTTGGTCTTTTATCCTGAATTTGATTATCATAGATATAGGATTCTCATAATGTCAAATTGTACAATAACTTCTCGCGCATTTTTCACAGCTAACTCTTGACATTATGTTTGCTTTTTCAGATTATGTCCAATGATGAATACATAAGTGTAGAGCATAGTGTATTGGCTAATTCGTCCCCGGAACCACGAATCTCAATTGCTGTTTTCTTCAGTCCAAGCGAGAGGGACAGCCTTTATGGTCCATTCCCGGAGCTGATATCCCCAGAGAAGCCAGCTCGTTTTCGGCAGCTCACATACACGGACTATGTAACAAGGTTCTTCACAAAACAGTTAGATGGAAAAACATTGGTGAATTACTATAGGCTGTAAGAAACAAAACTTCTGATTGTTTGTGCCTGTATAAACTATTCTTACGTAAGAATAACAATTCAAATGTTCGTCTCATTGAAACTACAGTAGGTATATTGTTGCTATTCACTAATTATATAGCAATGTTGGGCTTCACTGCTCTCTTTAGTAATCGATAAGGAGGGAGTTGCATGCTTATTTGCAAATTGGAACTACCTACAGCTTTAGAAATAATAATAAAAAATCATGGGCACAGATTCTTGTTCTTTTATCAGTTTTCGATTTTATATCTGTGCCCAAATCACCCGTTCGTTTCTTCATCATCGGTAGATATAAACATGTCAACATCAATCTCTTATCGTCACCGTATTCTTGTTCTTTTTTTATATCGTGAGTTTAACTATTTTTCCTTTTCTAAACTCTGAGACGTATCACCCTCATCTCTTGAAATTGAAAAATCATTGGATTCAGGAACTCCATCCCATGATGTTAATTGATCATTATCATCCTCACTCCCTTCCTTCGCAAATCCCCACATATCTGCGTCTCTGTTTTTACTCTGTCTATCCAGCCCCACAGATTCACAATAGTTTGCTCCTTTTCTAGCCATAGGCTTCAATCTACTGTGATTAAAATTGCCTCTATATCTGTGTTCTGGTTGAGCAGATGTGTAAGAAGGGTTTGATGCCTTTGGTCGTTTATGATTACATTTCAAACATACCATGTTTCTTCTGAAATTGATGAAGTTGCACCTGTGAAAAATAATAAACTTTTCGTTGTAACACATTTTTGACCGAGAAACTCTCTATGTATTGACTTTCAGACAGTTATAAAAATTAGACATGAAAAAACACTCACGATTCACATTCCCATTCCCCCGGATTGAGTCGTCGCTTTGGTGGGTTCTCTTTGCATTGCCGACATATTGTATTCTTTGCAAAATTCAAGAAATTGCATCTGCAAGAAGTTAAAATGAGAAAAACTGCAACAATGATTAGAAACTCAAAATATCCCAACAACTATTACTTGTCGCATATCTCAATAACTATTACTTGTCGCATATCCAGTCCCCCTTCTTCAGTGGAAGATGATCTTGATTTTCCTCTAGCTGCTTTAATCTATCAAGAAATAAACTATCGCAGCGCAAGCACCTAATATTTCTTGCAAAATTTAGGAAGTTACATCTACACAAAAAAAAAAAAAAAAAAAAGTTAGCCAAACAAAGATGAAAGTTCTTAATCTTTACTGGCTAAGAAGTTAGCTGTAACTACTTGGGGCAGTGCCAATCGCCTTGTTTCATAGGAGCATTTGTGCAGCTATTTTTTGGCAGATTTACATGATCTAGTACAGCTGCTCTGCTGTTCATGGGTTCAGAGTTCAGGGGATCAGAGTCGGGTTCCTTGGTGCTATACTCAACTATTTGTTTTAGCAGCCTTCTCACTGCTTCTTTAACCACTTTGTTTAAACATGGCTTGTTCTCCACCCCAGCAGTAATAGGATCAAGTCCATATGTTAATAAAATACGCATGACATCCACTGTTCGCCCACCTTCATCTTCACGTGGCTTCACAAATGCCCTTTCACAGTTTCCCCTCAAGTTGCAGGAGCTGCAAACCTGCTAAGACAGTTATCCATAATTATGAAATGTGCTAAGTGAGTTCAAATTAACTGAAGCATCCACTCTACCAAAGAAAATGAAAAAGAAAAAATAGAGCGTGAAAAGGTTCCTTTAATTGGGTAAGTCAATATGAGGAATTGTTGGGAGCACAAACATTTCCTTCTTCAATATCCAAATGTGCCCTCAGCCGCTTTCCAGAGTTTACAACTTTCCTGTCTATGCTCGGACATCCACATCTGACAACCATCTGGATGTCTTTCCTTGAGAAATACCTGGCAGCATGATGAACACAAGTTCTAAATTTTCAAGGTTTAGAATCAAAGGAAAACAATAAAGCCAAGGATGACATTATATTAGAACATATACCACTCAAACAGGAACTCAAGATAGCTAGTTGCCAGGTCTCAAGCTCTCTTTAGCTAATGAAGCATCAGGAAATTGTCAAAAGCAGCTATCATAAACTATGCCCAAAAAAGACATCAATTGCCTTCAAATTTGCAATGGAGAAACCACATCTATTTTGCTAAAACCCATCTCTTAGCCTTCCCTCATCAAACATTACTTTTTGTAAATGTCTTGAACTCCACCAAGTTAACAGTTTTGAAATAGACCTGATCCGATCCAGCACAGAACATAAAATCTTTGGTCTCTACTTACCTGTTATATATGTGTAATATAATTTTTTTGACAAAGTTTCCCTAGGGAGAAAAACAGAGAGGTACATAGATCTAAAGTGCTATAGCGCTGTGTGTACTGTCGTTTGGGTAAGAAAGGAAGAGATATCAGAGCTTCATCAGTTTTTTTTTTTCACAATTAATTTCTACTTTTAACTATTTTGCTTGTGGAGGTAGTCTTAAAGCCAAACCATGGTAAGGGCTTGTTTTCTAGGTTTTGTGCTTCTGATTAATTTTTGAAAGCACGACAGGTAGAGTGTTTTCCAAACACCTACTTTTACTGGACAGTCAGTGATTCTATTACAAGCCAGCTGCCGATTAAAACTATGAAGCCTCAATCTCTAATGTACCCTAAATCTTGGAGTTTTTTTTTTGTGTGATTATTTTCAGCTCTAATTTATGAGAGTACTAACCTACATTTAGCACATTGTTGCTGTAACAGACAAGAGACAACCAAGGGCAAGCAAGGAAGAAACTTTAATCCTTTCAGGACTTAGCTGAGAATATAAAAGCTTCAACAAAGACGAGAGCAAAAAAGTAAAATCTAGAAAATCTTCAATAATCAAATTTCCAACAACATAAATAAGTCTTCACCAGGAACATTTGGTGAAAACACAGAGCGGCCAAAGAGAAAGGATAGTATATAGACCACCTCTAATCAGGATATTTACATATTAATAATATAGCAAGTAAACGAATCTATTGATGAATGATGAATATGCCCAACTACAAGCCAGAGTACGCGACTCACATGTAAAGTTTACCTCTTTGAAAAAGTAGAACTTACCATTTGAGATATTCTAAAGAGCTAAAACACCATAAGCTTACATAATTCATATATATCCCTACAGAAAAGAGCAAGCATGTTTCAAGAAAAACATTTTATGTTTCTCTCTCGCAAACCTAAAATCAAACGGGTGGCACGCACCCTGGAAAAAGAAGAATTATATATTAACACGATAACTTAAAATCAAAGCCTTGATTACCTTATAAGACTATAGCGATCCCGTCCAAAATTAAGGCACGCCGTACGGATACAATTTGCTTCCTTCGAACCCAATTCCTCAATTTCATTATTAAAAGGGTTTCCATCTGCATTAAAATACCCTCGTTTGATCAAGCACTCCATCAATTCCACCCATTCAGGCCACGGATGCGAAATCTGAACCTTTGATTCAAATCCTTTACTGGGTCCAATAAGATTCGACGTTTCTTTGGTTTCTGAAGATCTTTGGGCAACTTGGTTTGTTGATTTTGAGGATTCAAGCTCTTCCAGTTCATTGAAAACGAAACCTGGCCTTGAATCTGGGTCTAGGGTTTTTGTGGAGTTGTGAAGATAAGAAATGGGTGTTAAACATTTAGGGTTTCGTTTGAGAGCAGGATAGAGATATCCATGGCTGGTTTTGAAGATCTTATACATTTTGTCTCTGTTTTTTTGGCGGGAAAATGTCTGAGTTTTATCCGTCATTTGAAATTCTCTTTTATCAGCGCGGAATTTTTAGTGTGGAATTTCGTAAATTGTCAACTAATCGATTATATTTCAGAATTTATTTTAAAGAATATTTGAATTATCAATGATTTTAATCAAATTTATTTAATTTAAATTATTTTTGCAGATTAGTCATTTAGACCTACAAAATTAATATAAAAGATAGTGGATTCTACCGTGAGATCCATTTAATTTGTCAAATGACAATATCCGAGTGGCCAGTTCTACGATGGTTGGTGTCACACGGTTTTTCTTTATGATGTGGCAAGCTTGTGCCTAAAGCGATTACAGTTGGCCTATACAAATTTCTCTCCTAGAGTTAATTCACCTAGGACACCTTTGACAATAAATTAATTATCAATTCAAATATAATAATGAAAGGTAGATTTTAATTTTCGAATCAGTAATGACATGATACACGTAATGAATGCATTAATTTGTTGTTCATTCATTCGAGTTAAAAATGCTTTTATGCATTCATAAATTAATTGCTCTCTTATACGAGTTAAAAATGCCTTTAAGCTATGCAGCATGTTTCTTGGCATTATAGTTGGCATAATTCTTTGAATTTTGATTGGGATTCGGGACTCAATTGGGGTAGGGATTCAAGATGTTTGAAAATTCCAATTGAGATTCAAGTGTCCTAAAATTTGGTAGTGCGTTTACTTCTTTAGAATCAGAATGAAAAATAAAAATCATAAATAAATTATTTATTTGAGTTGCAAGAATGAGAATTGAAATGAGTTATATTCTCATTGATATGTTCATTTTATCTTGTAATCACAATGAATTGTTATAAGTTAGTAAAATACTTTTAATTATAATTTTGTATTTATTCACTAACAAAATAAAGGGTAAATATCATTTTATTTATTATAATAATTATAATAAAAATAATTATTACTATTACTATTACTAATATATTATTATACTTATTATAATAATAATAATAATATATTATTATTATTATTATTACTTGTAACTAATTATTATTGCTATTGTTGTAGTTATTGATTTTATTATTATGATCATCATTACCATTATTTTAATTATAATTATAGTAATTATTATTTATAGTCAAATGGGATAAAAAGGAATTTTTTATTTTGTTTAAGGGTAAAAACATGAATTAATTTTTCATCCTCATCCTCCCATTTTCATTCTCATCTCTCTCATAAAAATGAGATTTTCACTTCTTATTCCTAAATTTATGAGCCCTGCCCAAAATTCATTCTCATTGGTTTATATTTTTAGCAAGTAAATACAATCAACGAGGAATATAAATTATTTTTATTCGGGAAATTATCAGTCATATATCCTTAAATGACACCCATATTAAATGTGTGTGAATACTTTTCAAGTGTATCACTTTATATCATAAGTTGACGAAATACTTCTGCTGTTCTCCAATCCGTTAACTGTCGATTACAAGCGTTGACATCATAAGGGTAATCTAGTCTTTTTTAAAAACGACATGTCATCCCATTTACCTAGTAATAAATGACATGTCATATGATATATTGATAAAAATGACATTTCATTTTGATTTATCGGATAATTGTTAATAATTGCTAAAAAAAAACTACTTCACAACCGAATATACTCCTTCAAAATTTAACCTAAATTTTTGAAGATCTACTCATCCAAGCTCCAACTAAAATTTTTTATGGTATAATATGTATAATTGTAAATAATATGTTGTTAATAATTTATTATGGTATAATATGGATTTTTTTTATGGATAATTGTTAATAATATGTACCATTAATAATTCTTTTTTTTAATCAAAAATGTATTGTTAATAAAAAATTAAAAAAAATTGTGTATTGAAAATTTAAGTTAATTTTTGGGGTAAATTTATCTTTTTACCTCATTTTGAGTTTTAAGGGTAAAATAGTCAATTTGCCACAATTCTGTTAACTTTCTAACGAAAGTTAACGGATTGGTGGACAGTAGAAGTATTTTTGTCAACTTAAGTTATACGAGTGATACACTTGAAAATTGTTCACACACATTTAATAAAAGTGTCATTTAAAGGTATATAGTTGATATCTTTTTACCTCATTTAATAAGGGTGTCATTTAAATTTCCCTTCTTATTCCTTAATTCAAGAAGTAAACATACTAAGGGCTTTCAGAAGCAAATGACAAGTTGTTTTGATGAAACACATAAATTTGATATGTCAATCATGCATACAACATATTATTTATGACAAAATCTGTGGTATGTGATAGTAAATTCACATCATTTAGTACATTCAAGAATCGCAAATGAAATTCAAAACGAGATCATGACACTTTTTTGTTCTAATTTATTTGTTCAGAATGATATTCGAGATAATATTTCCTCCCAATTTACTATTTCAGACTGGATCGGATTGACAAATCCCAATCCGTACCAGTTGCCAACCCTACTTGACATGAAACCTAGTAGATTGTATCTTTTTCACATATTAGCCTAGTTCTAAAAGTTGATAGATATGGCTTACTACATCCCACTTCCACTACGCTTTTGTTGCACGTGATTTCTTATAGATGCTTCATAAGAACATATTTTCACCTTTCCTCACGGCTACTATAATGAATATTTTGCTATTATTGATTCCTTTGGCCACTCAAAAAGTATTACACAAAAGTATTGCCGTATATGCTTAGCAAAGAAGCCAGAGTTAAAGAGTAGATGTTAGGCTACTTGCTTAAGAATCCTTAGCTAACTCTTCAATTAAACCTCACTTTTCAACATATATTCTAATAGAACCGAAATTATGGAATGACAAGTTCTTGGTTACGTTAACAGAAAGCAACATAATAGGTATTATCCTATATACTATACTTAAGCGAGAAGTAATTTTGTATTTATGTTTATATAACATTTTTGTATTTATGTTTATATAACATTATTTTTTAGATTATTATTGGTATTTTAATGAAAGACATACTTTTCTTTTTTCAAAAAAAGAAAAAACGAAAGAAAGCAATGTAAAAAAACACAAATAATAACTATAAATAAATAAAAATGCCTGCAATGGTTAGCTCCAAACAAATATGTGAAAATGTTATGAATTTCAGTTTTTGAATCTCAAATAATATAGCAGCTTATTTGTAATTATCATATCAATTTAAACAATAATAATTAAATTAACATGGTTAATCATTATTTGATGTGACAATTTATTCATATCTATCTGTCGGGTAAGCTTATGTTACATTTCGTGCAAGAAACATAATTGACACAACCAATTAACCGGCATAAGAGCAACACGTGGCAGTATGAAAAACATGTTGAAACCGGTTGGAAACCAGTTGCAAAATGGGTCAACAGTAAAACCGTAATTAATTCTCTCGTTTTTCTTATCGTCTACACTGTTTTCAGCCCCTACGTTGTTCTCTTCACGACAAAATCCCCCTTGATTTAAATTTGGTTCACCTGAAAATACATTGATGCAATTTTCACAAAATTCTTCTTTCCTTTACTCTGTCATTTCTTTTCATCTGCTTAACATTTTCCCTTTCCACAAAAACTAACAAACCAATTTTCTACTTTCATATTTTCATTCATAACCCTTGATATGCGCTTTTCACTAAGTTTCTATTACAATCATAATCCATGGCCGTGCTCTTTAACTTAGGCTTTTATCAAGATCAATTCAGGGGGTTTTCCAAATAAAGATGTTCAAATAATAACGAGCCACCCATAACAATGCATGATGTGAGGGAAATTATATGGTGAAGACAATTTGACAAGATGGGTTTTAAATATAACATTTTTAGCGACATTCGAGCGCCTCTAGCTTCAATTTTACGATTCTGCAATTTTTTTGGTTTCCCCAATTTGTGAATCTGCAAAATTGAACTAGTAAATTGGTAATATCGTTTGGTGCTTCTCTTACTTTTCCCTCTTTTAAAATCTAATTACTGTATTTTTTCCCTCTTGAATTTTTCGCATACCCAAAGTACTGCTCGTGACTCATCTTTTCCCTCTATAATTTTCATTATCGAATAACCCCTAAACTGTATTATTCCACAAGTGTTTTAACATATTGCCCTTCTTTTATTTTTAATAATCAAATTTTCAACTGTACCTATACCTAATTTTGTGTTAAATTTCATTACATTCGTTGGATCTGAAAAATGACCGAATCCAACAATCATCGCGATGTGTTAAATTTCAAGCGCTCCCCCATCCAGTGTCACATCAATTTGGGTCCAAAAGCGGCACATTAGGCTTCAATTTTAACATCTAATTTGTTTTTCCGCTTTTGGGCCGGCCCAAGGTTGCAGGATCCAATTAACATAAAGAGTTAAAAGACAGCTGAAACATTGAAGCACAAGCGCGTAACAGAAAAAGAGAAACAAACTAATGGATTTATCTCCCTGATCAAGAGACTGCAAAAAGAAAAGCATTAAGTAACAGACGAGAAATTAGAAAAGAGAGGGGGAAAAAAAAAAAAATTCCATGGATTCAATTTCAACGAAAACTTGAACATGTACACATCTTTTACAATTCTTTCTACTCTACCCCTCATATTTTGACTTTAACTAAGATGGTGCAAGAATATTTAAGCACCATTCATCCATGAATGTACCACAAGAAAAAAAATAATAATAATCAATTAATTATTCCTCCTATTTGTTTAGCTGAGTGTGAATCTAGACTCTTTGCCCTAACAATTAATCCTTCTTTCGTCCGCCTTCACTTTTAGAAGACTTGAAGTTAACAAAATGGCGGGCGAGCACTGAGCAGGGACCTATCAACATATTGATGATTAACGAGAGACCAGACTCTAGAGAGAACAAGGCCGCTTTACAGTTTCTTCCTTTTGATGCGCCCGAGAGCTTAGTCTTTCGACTAATATGTCCAAAGCTTCCTTCATCCACCAATGGCGACAAGCTTCTCTAGCTTCAGCCACACTCATCTGTAAATACACAATTTTAACTTTAAAGTTAATTAACTAACATTCTAAAAATGTATTTGATCGGGAATTGCACAAATTAACAAAATGATGCAGTTAATGGTAATTATTATATTAACTTACCCAGATTCTTTGCCTGACATCTTTCTCTGGCCATAATTCACGTTGTTCCTTCACAAGCAAAGGGAACATGTACCCTTCATAAAATGTGCCACGGCTTTTGCTTAGAAAGCTCCATTTGCCCAATTCATGCTGTCATGTCCAGAATGAAACCATATAAGAAAATTTAGTTTTATGCAAACGATTAATCAAACACGGCGTCTCAGGGAATAAATTAAACAATTAATCATACACACATGTATGTATAAACTAACCTCAACATTGCCAATGACCCCAGCTTCTTCGAATGACTCTCTTAAAGCTGCCTCTTTTACAGTTTCATCAAGTTCCCAACCACCCTGATCATAAAATAACAATTACTGTTACTGCATAATTAAGAAAAAATAAATTGCACCAATCATTACTAGATCTTTATCACCATTAATTATTATATATTTATTTTTTTTCCAAGATAATGTATAATTTTACCTTAGGAAACATCATTCCTTGACTTCCTTTTTGCGAAGTGATAACAAGAACTTCTATGTCATCAACGACATTACCAGCACCATCACCAGTTTTGTATCTATAAGGAATACATCTGCAAATTAGGACGCGACCCCATTAGAACATACAGCTTATTTCAAATAAAATAAACAAATATTACCTTTTCTGACAAGAAATAAAGCAAACAAGACCAACATCTAATATTAAATTAATTCGTAGAAACTGTGAATATATGGTTGGACGAGAGGCGTTTCTTGGAAAATCCATATGAAAGAATCAATAAGAGAATGAATAGGACTCGCACTAACCCTACGACTTGACGACGGCCCATGTTATCATATCTCTGCAACTGCCTTCCCGTGCGAGAAACTAAACAAACAGCAACCATTTTCTCCGAGTATGTATATGTATATCCTTTTGACAAAGAATTAAAACGGATTTGATTTGTAATATATAAGAACACAAAAGACACCTTGTTATTTGGCCTCGGCCTCACTATTAAGGGATGTGTGGTTAGAGTGTTAGTAAAAGGTAAGGGCAGAAAAGCCAGGGAAGAATTCAAAAGCCAACTAAAAAGGGTAAATCTGAGTTGGATAATTCAAAAAAGAAAAGATTTTAGATCAGATAATAGAAAGGCCAGGAACAGAAAAGCAAAGGGATTAATGGATTATAGAGAAAAGTTTAAATGAGAGATAGGCTGGCACAACAAAGCAGCTATTTATAGAAAATTTATGAACTGAAAGCTGCAAGGGTCTTATGTGGACTCGAGAATATTTAATTATTATCAACCGAGTAAAATAACAACACCGTGGATGCTGATGATGTTCGTGCTCAAGCTGCGTGTGTGATGGTTTGACTACAAATCTAACATCAATAATATTTTAAGTACTTTATTAGTTGGGCTCCTCTCACTTTCTCCTGGTAATTGAGGATAATTTTTTTTTTTTTTACATTTGTGGTGGATAAATACTTATTGTTGTAATTTGAAAAATAAGTTAATTTTATTCTACCTAAAAGAACTCATAATAATATTATTAATTTTATCAAAATTATGTAAAAGTCATATTTGTTCTACACTATGAATTATTATTTTAAATTAATTAATTATTAATCAAATTTTTATTATTTTAAACTATGTTTTATATGTCTGTTTCCTAGAAAAGGGTAGTTTTATTAACTAGAAATGACTAGTCCACGCGGATGGATGTAGTTGAAGTTGAATGGATTGATTACAACTGAGAAGGTGATGACAGTTGACTATGTAGAACATGCGCACGTGCGCGGGCGAGGGAGCATCTTCTTTAATTCGTTGGGAGGATGAGGATTAAATTACATCACGATTGATTCTTCATGGTGGTTTTAGTACAATGCTCGATGATTATTTTTTTCAATTAAATTTGTTATATTTTTAATTATTAAGCGTAAACCCTTGTATTTTATATAACAAAACTTCCTACTCTTATAATAAATAATTTTTTTTTCTAGAGTGTCTTATAACAAATTGTCTACAACTTTTTCTTTCCGTTTACCATCAACCCCAAATAAAATAGAAAATTCTTTTAGCAGTATATGAAGGCGTGTCCCACATTTATGTCATTTGATGGGAGAAGTTTCTCCGATCTCCAATCACAAACTAAATTCATTGAAATCTTCAATACATGAAGCAAAGGCACTCGAAGGAGGAGAAAAGTCCCAATAATTTTTTCTTTTTAATCAAAAACCCTAATACCGTCCAGCTGTCGACATCTATTTTCATGTCAACCTCAAACCAATTAGGTATCTCTTTACAGATAAATGATAAGTCACAATTAAAATTTACTTAACAATTCTTCTTATGGTTTTCTAGTTTAGTTCAAGGGTAGTTTAATTTTCTTTCCAATTATGTGAGTAAAGTCTAAGGTTGCGTTTGTTTATTTTTTTTTAATATAAAATCTAAATAGATCTAGCTTTATTTGAAATCTAAATAATTCTGAATAAAAATGTTTAAATGATATTTTTTTTAATCTAAAAAAAAATTTTAAAACTAGTAGTTTGACATAAATATCCTTTTAAATAGTGTATATATTTATTTTTCACAATTTATAATTTTCATAAGTTGATTAGTTTGATAGCATTAAAAAAAAAAAAAAGGATAGTGAACCCCTAATGTTTGGAAAAATGGACATAAAACCCCTTAACGTTTCAAAAAAAATATAACCCTCATTTTCTTTATTAAATTCCATTTGTTTTAATAGTAAATTTATTTTTAATTTACAATTACTATTATGTCTATATAATAAATAATTCAATACATTGACTTAATACATATCATGGGTATAATGAAATTAACAATTTTTTATTTAAAACTTAAAATTGAAATGTAATTACCTTTTGCCCAAATTATTTACTCTAAATTATGAATATAACCTTCCCTATGATAAATTTTATTTTAATTTAACCTATTATTCATCATTTTTTATCATCCTATCATTGGGAAGGGTATATTCATAATTTAGAGTGAATAATTTGGGCAAAAGGTAATTACAACCCGATTTAAAGTTTGAAATAAAAAGTTGTTGATTTCATTATACACGTTATCAATGACATATCTTAAGTCAATATATTGAATTATTTATTATAGAGACATAATAGTAATTGTAAATTAAAAATTAATTTACTATTAAAACAAATAAAATTTAATAATAAAAATGAGGATTATATGCCTTTTTTGAAACGTTAAGGGGTTTTATATCCATTTTCCTAAATGTTTAGGGGTTACAGAATTTAATTTAATTTTGTAACATTTACCAATAGTGTCCCTTCACCCACGTTTTTTTTCAATTCAATGGGCTGTTACAGAAGCAAAATTAAATTATTTATTGAATTCAAATATTCAATTTTATACAACAATTACATACCCTCATGTGTATAAAATGCAGTCTTCTTCTTTTGTTTTGCATACAACAAAACACATAAAGAACTTAAAAAAAAAAAAATCTTCCTCTTACATTCTATTTTGATTGAGATTCTGCATTATTACTGTTCACTGGAATTATTTGTGTGTGTTTAACGAATAATTCGTTCCCGTTGCATCCTTGGAAATGGATACCAACAAACCTAAAAGCAAGGAGACTGTTTTTTAACAGGTCTCGGATTTTCCTTATACTTTCTTATTTTCTTTTCTTTTGTTTATTTGTTGTTGTTTCTTTCCTGTTGTTATAAGAATTTATATTCTGTTATAACTTGATCTACAAACTTTTAATTGTTGACTCACTGTAATTTTTTCAATATATTTTAATTAAGGTCAATATTTTCATGCCAACGAGGTTTCTTAAGAAAAAATGTCGATCCAATTAGGACAATAAGAACCAAATGATTTGAAAAAAAAAAAGAATCGATCAATTTTTCAAAACTAAACTGAACCGAAAAATTGATCAATTTAGTGTGTGTGTGTATATATATATATATATATTACTTTATATTATTTTTTCATAAAATATAAATAATTAGTGATTACAATTGAAGTGGACTAAAAAAAGATCAAATTTAAGTGAAAGATCTAAAAAATTGGCTAATATAAAAGAAAGACTATTAAACTTCTTAAAATAAATCATATAAATTAAATCAATTCGATTCGGTTCTTAAATTTAATTTCACATTAATTCATAAATTCTTGAATTGATCCAGTCCAGTGGGATTCAATTTTTAGGTAAAATCTAACCAAACCCATTAATACCCACCCACCCAGCCCTGATTTTATTTACTCGTACAAGCTTTGAACATATATCTACAGTACAAAGAGCATCCTTTTTTTTCCCTAAATGTATTATAACTCTAATTATTTTATTTCTAATTCTAACGACGCGTTCACACGTGTGCAATTTTTTTTTTTCAACGGTGAGTCATATATAGTGAACCAACTGGTAAGCCCCAGAGCATTAGATTGGTTGATCATAATTGACCACAATGCCAAGCATCTCTGGACTCTGGAGCCAAAATCAAAATACTTTTCGCCGCCACTTGCAATGCATCAGTGTCTCAAATTACCAGGGGGCAATGTACATTTTCCTACAGTAGTTTAGTTTTACAAATCAATCTCACACGTCTTAGGTAACAATGGCAAAATCCAAATTTGGATGCGGATTAATATGCCATCCAAATTTAGATGCAAATTAATATTTTGAGATCAACATCTGTATATGGACCAATAAAAAAATTTATAGATCTGAATGCGGGTAATATCTGTGTGGGTTGTAGGTAGATTTTTCAGATTTTTGGACCTACATAATAAATTTAAATATAATTTAAAATTTAACAAATTTACATAACAAAATAAAAAAATCCAATCATAATTCAACAATCGACAATTCAATAACTAGAATAATATATAATAACACCATAAATTCACAAATAAAAGTACTACAAAATAAATCAAACAAAAAAAATAAATAAATTTAAGTCTAACACCACCACAAATCCTCAAATAGAAACACTAGAAATTCAAATTGATTCCATTAAAAACCACCACAAATAAAGACGCCACCACAAATAAAGACGCCACCACAAATCCACACATTAAATTACATATTTTCTAATTTAACTTTAATTTGGTAAATAATTTAATTAAAAATAATACAAATTCAAATATCTTATTTTTCAGATGCACTTGCATCTGGATTTGGATTCGGATCCGTATGGATCTTCAAGTTTAGCATATGAATCCATATTTTTTAATTTGTGAATTTAAATTTTTCTAGTTAAAGATCTTTCGAATCTTTCCAGATCAAGGCTAGACTTGGGATTTTGCCATCTTTAGTTTAGAGACTGCATTTGATATATGTTTGACCTGCATTACACTATAGTAAAGTATTCTTTTGTATTAAAATTATATTTCTTATTATATTTTCAAATCATTTTTAGTATCATAATTATTTGGCTTAGACACTAACATGTTAAGAATGAGTTTAATAGATATTACTTTTATCAATAATGCAAGCTACATATATCCCCAAAAAAAAAAAGAAAAAAGAAAAAGGGAGCTACGTTTGAACTACGGCAGTGGATGGGCCTTACCAACCTAGGCCCATTTTTTTCCACCCGAAAAAAATGGATATTAGGTTAGAGAATAGGTTTTTTTTCTTTTTAATACTTTTGTCCCAATAACTTTAAACGTTAACATTTTACTCCCCAATTTATATTATTTTTTTTAGACTTTAACCCCAAGAGCTTTACTTTTCTGCCCCTGTAGATTTCCAGTTAAGGCACTACCATCTACCGGCACCGACGTTGCTCAAACTGATCAGATTTCTCTCTCTCTTCCCCTTGAATCATTGAGTGAATATTTAATCGTTCAATTTTGAAACGTTAGATTAGAAATGCACATGTGAAACAAATCATGATACTCCAAATATTTGGAATTGTTTCTTTGGCTTAATTTGCTCCCACTACTTTTATATAAGAAGCAAATCCTTTAAAATTTTATTTTTCCTCACCAGTTACCAACTTCTTCCAAGAAATTATATGGAAACAAAGTATAAAAAATTTGTGGCTGAGTTTTAAAAACAAAATAAACCCAATATTTGTCGCCCTCAATGGAAGACTTGGCTGTTGAGTGCTTTGAAATGGTCGGACTCAAATCACATGGAGTCGAAAAAGTGAACATGCATATTGCTGCGCCCACTTCATGAGAATTTATTCTGTTTCTTTTCTCGTCCCTTAGTTGTTTTCTTCTAAGAAGTAATAATTTTAGAACAATACTAGAAGTAGACGCTTCTAATTATAACAAAATTAATGATGGAGCAGTTGATCATCCAACATACAATTTTCTTTGATAGCAGCAGCTCCATGTGCTTTGTATTGTTTATTTTTTGTCTACCCCTTCCTGTTGGCTTGAATAACATTACCATAATTCAAATATTTTGTCTTGGGAAAATAAGTTTACTATTCTTTTATGTATACACATGGCCAAAAAATGAATGATCTTGTTCAAGGGATAGTTTGTATTTCTTTTTAGGGTTTTGTTTGGAGGCGGTTGGAAGGAGTAAATATTAAATCATTGACAATAATGTTCTTCTGTAGCGGAGAGAGAGGCGGGCTAGCGGGGGCCTGGCGAAATTAAATCGGTTTATTTGATTGAGGACTCCAATTAAAGTAAGGTCCCATGGAAGGACCATGTGCATAATTAAAATATTTATTGTTTATTTGTATTCACCTAATTAATTATGGTGCACCTAAGAATTGAAAAAAAAGAGAGTAAATATTAAGAAATTAATTTTAATAGTTGGTTGAGCAATAAAAGATGAATATGCATTAGAAAATTTGAGATTTTAGATTCCCTTTGCACATGCATGGTCGAAAATTTTTTCTAACTTATATGTGTATAATCTATAAGTGGGTATGGATATTAAGATTTATGCTATCAAAATTTTTTTTTATTTAAAAAAACGGTTGTTTGATGTATTGTTTTTCAAAACTCATTTTCACATTTGAGAACAAAAGTAAGAAAAGAAATTTTCTTCTGGCAACTAGATGAACACCAACTTTCTCATGTTTTATAGTTTTCTATTACTTTTATGTACTATTATTCTATTTCAAATTAATTTGGTCGCATATATATTTATATATGCATGTCTTGTTTCTCTAAGATGAGATAATTTGTTAACTGCGATAGATCATCTGAAAGTCTTGATCCAACGTATCATTTTCATTTTACGGTTCTTTAATTTATCCAGATAAATCCAATTTTCAACCACTACTATGATGAGTTGATGACCACCTTTCTCTTTTTTTAATTTCATATGAAGACTAGTACGAATTTTCTATTGAAAAAATAAGGGCACTTCCAGTATTACACGGCTTATACTTGGGTGAAAAAAGAAAAAAAAAAGTTCATGAATCATGATTGGTGCTGCAATGACTTAAATAGAAATGGATTACTCACGAAGTTGTGCATTAAGAGATTCTAGATTCTAGAAAAGTTATGGTCCATTGGTTATCACAAGCCAAAAAAAAAAAAAAGGACAACTGGGCATGAAATTTAGAAACTAGCTAGCTTTAATTTATAAATTAACACAAAAATGGTTGTTAACATTGAAACTAATCTAATTTAAATGTGTGCTTTTTTTTTTCTTTTTAAAGCAAAAATTATGTGGAAATATAAAAAAAAAATTCTTTCACTCAAACAATTTTCTTATTATCTCATACATTAATTACATTTGATTCTAAATTAAGGGTCCATTCAAAAATGCCCCCAAGGCCGTGGTCGGGTTGGTAACAGCATCAAGCTTGTAGCAGCTGACGTCCGGGTTCGAGTCGTGGGGGTATTAAGGGGGAAAAATAAAAAATGTATTTGGGCTTTGCCCACCCCCTAAATTAAAAAAAAAATGTCCATTTAAAACTACTTTTGGAATACTCAAAAGTGATTTTAAAAAGTTAAAAGTTAATTTTATTATCTAGTAATTTTCTTTTATATTACTTTTAAAAAAATCACCTTATCCTATAGCTAATTTTGTAAAGTATAGAAGAATAGCTTTTCAAAATATAATTTTAAGAATCAGTTCTATACTTGAATACAATTCTATTTATATTCTCACATATATTATACAAATTCAAAAATCCTTATTAATTAAGAAATAAAGTCATTAAATTTGAAACGATTATTATTATTGCCAATTATATTGAGATAAAAAAATAACAAAAATTTATTTATTTATTTTAGTTATCAATTATTATATGTACACAATAAAAATAATTTATATACATGTTTATAAATACATAAATAATTTTTATTCAACATTACATTCGTTTTAGTTATTTATATTTTTACAACAGCTTGACATTATGATTTACCAATGATATATAACTACTTTTAAAATCTACAACACCTTAAAAAAATATATAATAAACATTTAACTAATTCTCCTCATAGTTAATTATTTTACAGAACTGCTAATAGTAATTATTTTAAAAATTATAGTATTACGAAGTTGAGCCTAAGTTTTGTTTTTCAGATATATATATATATATATATATATATATATATATATATATATAGAAAAAATAGAAAAAATATGTTCATATTGAAAGATACTATCCTCGAATAATATCCCTCTCATCTCATCGCAAAAAAACACTTGCCTATATGTGTAGATAATTTTGTTATTTTTATGTATACAACCAAAAAGACAGAAAATAATCTGACATTTATTAATTTGTTTATTTATTTTAATTATATTTTTGCATGCATGGACTTTGAGTCGGTGATGGAAGACCTCTAAAACGGTGAAGATTAGCAAACAATTTCAGCTGGCGCAGCAAATACAGACGTCTTTATCCTGTGGGTGGTCAAGCGGGGTTCCCTTTGGATGTGCTTGCTGTGTCATCTTTGCAATGAACTGATATGAACTGAAAAAGTCGTCTATGCAAACATTGTAAAACCACTTCTGATTTTTGAAGATAAGGGAACTTATGCGGCTCAGAATTGGTCTTGATATAGTGATCATCATCATCATGCTATGTGCAGGGCTTATTAATTACTGCCGAACGCACTTTCAATGATTTGGGCCAATACCAGAACGATTAAAAAGCTGACAAAAGTGGGAAGCAAAATGGAATTTGTGGGATACAATTGCGGCTTATGCGTCACGTTCACAATTATGCTATTGTTCCGGCAACATGATGTGTTGTTGAAAATAATATTCATAATTCTATAGAAGTTTTTGTTGTGTAGTATTATATTTTCCAATAGGTTTTTTATTTGACAACATGATGTGTTGTTGAAATAAATTTTTTTCTTTTTTTCTTTTTTTTAAGATTACGAGTAAATATGTTCTTGAAAATAATAATAATAATTCAGCCATTTCCTGAAACGGATTCAAATAGGTGGACATTTCAAATGGGCTCGGCTTCTTCGAACATTTTGTCTTTACCCAAAACAAGGATGGGCCAAAATCTTATACCTAACATGTACACTCGTAATTCGCCTGTGTATCTGGAATGGACTGGGTTTTTAATTGTTAGCATATTTTATATTTATGTCACGCTTGGAATTAATTCAGCCTGCGCAGTGCTAATTGCTCTATCTAGCTGCAACGGACGTCAAAATTGAAAGTTCTTGATTATAATTTATGTACGCAGACAGTTTATTAGACAGAAATGGGCAAATGGAAATTTATAGGCAAAAAGATTTAACATATACATTTCCAAAAACTCAATAAGCATTAAGAATTCATAGCTAGAGACTAGAGAGGTACAAATTCAGTAGAGCGAACAACCCATTAGCTCATTGTCATTCAAGCCGCGCCCTGTCTTGTACTGCTGTCCCGGGCTTCGTGCTCTAAAAAGTTTTGGAGCATAATAGACCAAAAGGCTTGTGATTTGGCAACGGATAATAAAAGTAAGGTAACATGCCCTTCCATCGCCAATAACTTTTTCCTAGCGGCCTTCATAAACAAGCTCAACATTGCATATAAGCAAATGCTACGAGTAAAATTAGCACTGCAAATAGGCCATAACGAGGTGTATGCTCTGATGAAATTTGGTCCAGAACAGCCGATGTGAGCTCTAGGATGAAGTTCCTGATTACAAATTTCAATTCCACAGAAACCTATATATATGTAATTGAATTCGATGCGCAAGTTAGACACAATAAATTGATTAAGAAATATTTACTGTAGCTAACCTTTCGGCTCCAGCCATAAGTCCTATGATTAACATTGCTACTATCCGGCTGAATATTGATTCCGTACTCATGGGATCCGACAATAAGTTCGGTTTCATGATCCTGCCCTGAACTTGCTGGAGGCTGAAATGAAGCAACATCAAATTATGTCGAGGGACAACGGAGGTCAATTAATTATCGAAAAATATATCTGAGGATATACCTTAGCTTAAGGAACAAGACTATATACAACATCTACGTCCTGTTTCTTTGCAGTGGCAAGTCCTTCAACTAATTTTGCCAAGGCTTCAATCATCCGCCAATCCTTGCAAACATGTCTAGCCTTCAGCCACCGTCATCTAAACAACGATATGTCCCCATATAAATCAACACAAATCGGCTAGAAACTGCGGATATGCTCACAGCACATAAATATTGAAGTGAGTTTGACAAGATCATTTCGTCCATATTCTTTGCCCGACATTTTTCCAAGGCCATGTTTCAAATTGTTCAATCACACGCAAAGGAGACATATGCCCTTCATAAAACGTACCAAATTTGCTTCCAAGAAAATTCCATTTGCCCAATTCACTCTGCTATGTACACACTTTGGAGAGTTGGGGACCAATTCTAGTATTAAAAGTTTTGATTACTAATCGTAGGGTGTTGCACGTCGCGAGCAGTATTCCTTCCAAAGGTCATAACTTGAACTACAGATATCTATTTTCAGCGTATAATATATTTGTTTCGAAGCTTACGACGAGGCGAACAAAAACCAAAACCGCCTAAGCCGTTCTACCGGATGGTCGAAACGAAAATTCCGTTTCTTTACTAGTCGTTTTTCAATTTTAAGATTCTTTTCTATTTTTCTTGTTCTTTTTAGGATTTTTATCTTTTTTTTAAAGGAAATTTTGTTTCTTTACTAGTTGTTTTTCAATTTTAAGATTCTTTCCTATTTTTCCTGATCTTTTTACGATTTTTATCTTTGTTTTTCCCTAAAACTCGGGCTCTATTGCCATTTGTTTTCCTTTTCTTATTTTGATTAGAAAATTTTAATTATCATATTAGATTTTTAATTTACATATTTTGGTAAAATTGCGTTATTTGGACCTGATATAAAAGAGGTTCAAAATCCTAGTTTTATTCTATCAAGCTTTTCAATAAAGCTTATCATTATTCAGAAACCTAGTTTCTTCTATTAGAAAACTCAATAACGTTTCTGTTTCGTCAAATACTAAATCATAAGCTAACTGCCTCAAGTTAGTTAAAAAAAAAAAGGCCGGCTCCAATAGCTACGGTTTTCAGATCAGTTTAGGGTGCGTTTGGGATTGAGATTGGTTAGAGCTACAGCACTAAAGTATTTGGTCAATAATAGCTGTTGTACCTTAGAAGTTATGTTAATATGATTTTTCACTTGTATAATAAAAAATCTATTATATCTTTAATAATTTTATCAAAATTATTATTTAAAATTTACATTTACTATATATTACTAACTTTTATTTTATAGTTATAGTTTTTTGTCCATAGTAACTACAGCTTAAAAGATACCACACTTAAATACCAAACGCACCCTTAATCATGTTCCTTTACACCTTGTTGAAAGACAACATAAAGTTATGATTTGATGATAATTCAATAAAACAAAAACAAAGCAACTAGCAATCTGTAGAAAAATTTACAAATCTTGGGAAACTTTATTCCTTGACCATCAATTCCATTACTGAATCTACACGGAGTGAATATGCAAATTCGGAGATTCCCATGAGGCCATGACAAGAAACTAAAGATTACCTAATTACGCCTACGCCTATACTAATATATATAAGAACCCATACTTTAAAAAATTTCCTCATTCTACGACTTTGTGGCGAACCAAGCCCCGGTATTTCTGCAACTTCCTTACGACTAACATGTTCAAGGTTTGCGGAAAAGCTATGATAAATTTACGAACAAAAAGCCGTCTTGTGGTTTATGAAAATTACATAAGTTGTTGGGTTCTAACCACTACCCCTCAATTCTTTTGGCCTTTATTTGTGTGTGCCATTGAAAATACGAATTCACAATTTCTACATTCTCTGTATTTCTTTACCGATCAAAGACACGATTTTGTATTTGTAGTCTAAACCATATTCAATGAATAATAATAAAGAACGAGAATCACTCAATCAGAATGAGCATATTTAGCAGAAATAGAAGGTATTTGGTTTGAATACCGCTGTGAAGTGGGAGAAAATTGAATTGTAATTATGCTACAATTAT
Source organism: Atalantia buxifolia (assembly GCA_030444775.1). Lineage (NCBI taxonomy): Eukaryota > Viridiplantae > Streptophyta > Magnoliopsida > Sapindales > Rutaceae > Atalantia > Atalantia buxifolia. The sequence goes on from CM059832.1 coordinate 9,332,956, forward strand.
ACGAATAACAAATAAAAATACATTTAAAATAATTGAATGATTTAAAAAAAAAAAAAGAGAAACCACTAACTTAATTATTTATTTATTTTAAATTTAGTAACTTAAATCAAGTTTTGACACTAATGAATGTAACGTTCATAATCAAAATTGGATTGCAGTTTTGGGGGAATCATTGAGTTTATTTGGAATGGACTTGTGATCCAAATAGTACTCGAAAATAGAATAGGTAAAAAAGTCTGAACCAGTCCGTCTCAAGCCCGCGAGCTTTTGGCCCAGTCCTTTGCATGAGGTCTAGACATGGGTAAAAAATTTCAAAGCCTGTTGTGAAAAAAAAAAGAAAGAAGAAAATAGTCAATTCAGGTGAGTGAATTTGTTTTTTTATTATGTTGTGTTGCTAGTATTTTATGTAATAAATTATTATATATTAAACATTCATCTTTAATTTTAGTGTTTTTTAATTTTTATTTTATTAAAAATTTATTTAAAATTTAATGGGAGCCCAAGCCCATCCTGAGCCCATAGTCTAGTCCCTCCAAATTTAAATAAACTTTGAGAGGATCTAAACGTGTTACCGATAACATGAGCTTAGGTTTAGACATGAAAAAGTCCAACCTAAACCCGCAGTTTACCATTCCTACTTAAAAAAAATGATAAATGGGCTATATCTTCCCCTTCTTCCTCTAATTGAATGACCTTTTTCGGGCTTCTTTCAGCCTAACCATGGTAGCAGTGTGGATATTTCCTCACTGATGAGTGAGATCAGGAAGGTTTCTCATAGAAAAACTTTTTTGTGTCTTCAAAAATATTCATGGACTTAACAATAACTTTTAAGCTCCGTTTGGTACAGCTTTTTAAGTAGAACTTATTTAAGTAAAGTTTTTACTAAAAAAAAATTTAGTTGTTTGGTTATCAATAAGAACTTTTATTAAAAATTTATGAAATTACTTTAATAGGTAAATTTTTTAAAGTTATACTATGAAAAGAATATATAAAATTGTTAAATAAGTAGAGGATATTTTAGGTATTTTGACATTTTAAAAAAACTTTTCAACTTCTATTCCTAAAAGCCCAAAATTTAAGTTTTTCCTAATAGAGGTAAAATAGCTTACTTAAACTTCAAAAACTCTATTAGAAAAATAACCCAAAAAAAATTTATGATAAGAGCTTATAAGATCAAATAAATACTTATAGTCATTAAATAAGTCATACTAAACAGGCATTTAGTAGAGTTGCTTCCCATTTTCATACATTCAAAGTAATCGCCTAATAAATTTTTCTTAGGTTAAGACTTAGAGTGGTAATCTTTACCTCATTCTTTAGGATGAGTTTGAGTTTTTTTTTAATATTAATTTGAAAAAGAAAGTATTTAGAGGTAAATCCAGTTGATTATGAATTTATTATATTATAATTTTACCAACACGCGCCAGTAATTAAAAAATTCCGTTAAACTTCTTTTTAAATAGCTGGTGCTAAATTTTTAAATGAAAAATTACTAAAAGGACAAAATTGTCTTCAAGTCTGTCCACCGTAGGTTAGAGATTTTTATTAAGCACTTTTTGATATTTCACATAGAGAAAGTTACCGTCCGCATCTCTATTAAAACAAAAAAAAACAAAAAACAATAGCCCAAAGACATGCATAGACGATTCATTTGGTCAGCTTGATTGCATAATTAAAAGCATCATTTTCTTGTAGGAGTAAAGCAATCATAAACACATGGTAAAATTGATCTCATATATATATATATATATGAAATCATTTCATGATAACTACACCAACTTCATTTGGAGAAAAGGCAAAAGGGTGGGGAAAAAGTTAACTTTTGAAACCTTTATATATATATGTGTGTGTGTTTTATTGTAGCCTGCGTGGCTTAACAACTAATCCTTTAAAAAAATAGCTTGCCTCACACGATAGAATGATTTATTCTTGCATTGCAATTACTTTTTTAATCGGTTACAGTACACAATGATTACAAGAAATCAAGAATCAAAGAAAGCTTCTTTAATTTGTACAACGATTGTTAATTGAAGGATGTGCCAAAACAATTGGAAGATTATATCTTTGTAAATTAAAGGATCATCAGGAGTACAAGACGAGCGACAAAAGGAGTCGGCAACTTTCAAAAATGAAAATACGGTTAATTAGGTTACGCTTGCTCGCCGCTAACGAAATGAACCGACTGATTTATTAAATCGATCCTCATCTTTGATATCTACAATTTATCTCCAAAGATTGCGACTTACGATCACGTGTTCCCACCTGATGAAAACCCAAAATCCCAAAAAGACTTGATATTTTTGCTGCTTTCAATGGGACACGTCAGGAGCTGCTGATTTAAGCTTTGAAACGTTGGAAACTCCCGGAATGCAAATGAAAACAATAAGACACAACTTGTGGTTGATTGATCGAATATAAATGCACCACGTGGCACATATCTGTTCTAATGCTTCACGCATCTGATATGACCCAAAAAAAGGATAATCATGCATCTGTCTCTCAGTCCGAAGTCCCAACCAACAACCATAAATACATACATACATACATATATACATACATAAAAAATATTTTTTTTATCTTAAAATTTAAAATACGAGAAAATTTAAAAGGGGTTTAGAATTTTTTCAAATTTTCCCATATTTTTAAAATTTTAAATTGAAAAACTTATATATATAATAATAATAATTATTATTATTTCACTAATAAATATTCTTATTTTAGTAAAATAAAAGTAATATTACTTTTCAAAAAAATAAAAAATATTAATAAATAAAAAATACAATCTCTAACATATTAAAATTTATATATATATATATTTTTTATATCTTAGTATACCTATATAGTTGACCAAAATAGAAAACACAGCCCTCGTAGCAAAGAAAAAAATTTAATATCAAACAAACATGTGATAAGCATCCAGAAAAAAAGTCGTTCTCGTCAAATGGTTATGTGGAGAAAAGAAGACCACTTTGATTTGTGCCTCTATTAGTAGTACACCTCGCGACTTTGAATGTTGAAATTTGCACAAGTAAAATCTTGAATGCCTTCCCATTTTAAGATCTAGAAATAGTAATAAAATTAAAATAACCAATGAATCCGAAAAATCAATCATATAATTTTGATAAATAAGGATGATCAAGAAAAGAATTATATCCCATTTTAACCTAAATAAAAAAAAATCATAAATCCTAATAAATTGTTTTGAAAATCAACGTAATCATGACATGCGTATTTAAGATCATTAAAAAGGAATAATAAATTGTGCAACAATAAATCATCATGCAACTAATTAATTAATTAATTCATTTATTTTTTGTTTAATTTCATTAGTAAATCTTAAAACTCGGATAAGATAAGCGAAGCTTCCAATAAAACAGAAAAAAAAAAGATAAATAAATAAAAATCGCCGTCCATCCGTTCCTCCTATGGTCCTATTCAAATGGTTGGTCATACCCATTTAAACAGAATTTTCTAACGAATAGCCTAATTCTACTTTCTGCTGTTTGACCATCAAACTTCACCAAATTCTCCTCCAACATTAGAAGAAAATTCACATTCTTCTTATCCTTTAGTTGAATTGACAATTAACAGCTTATCATGGAGCTGAGAGTTCAAATCTTTCTCTAATATATTTGTGTAATTTATTTTCTCCTTCTATATTCAAAGTTAATATCACAAATGAGCCTCTCTCTTTATATATATAGTAGTTTTTTGGTTTAAGATTTTAAAGTATGGAAAAAGTTCGGAAAAAAAATTTAAAACTGCAGAGTTTAAGAAATTTAAGAAGTTTAAAACTTAAGGCGCATAAACCGTGTAGTTTATGTGCTTTCTCAGACTTCTCCATATTTTTAAAATTTCAAATTAAAATATTTATATATGTATATATACATAGACATACTCGAAATAGTCTTTATAACAATATATAATGATGACCTACGATATGTTAAGGAAAAAATGAATACATAACTGATAAAATGTATTATTTATATATTTAATATTACAAATATCAACACATCTAGTGTATGCAATGTAATGATGATGCCCTAAGAATAAGATTATAGCCATTTGGTAAGCAAAGTGAAGTGATAGAGAGCAGTCAAATAAAGGAATCCATGTAATCTGGCAGTTGGCCGGCAACTAACATTACATTATGATTCTTATCGAAGCAACTGACCAAAAGTCAATATAATGACTCTATAAAATTATACATATAATTATATAATTTTAATTTTTTTTAAGAAAAGTTAAAATAAAATAAAAGGGTGGGATTTTATTAAATTATTAAATTATAGGTCTAAAACAGTTGGTATCGGTGGACACGGTTCTGAAGTCTTGAAGAGTCGTCTCAAATTGAACTATATAACAGACGTACATAAACAAACAAATATAATTTTATTCCAAAAAACACAGTCTTTTTCATCATATAAATACTCATCAATCGGCCAACTATTACCATTCCTTCACACATACACGCATACACAGACACATCACACAGAGAACAAAAAATGGAGCAGAAGAAGAGCAACAATATTATGATCATCATCAATAACAAGAACATGAAAGACGGAAGCGGTGGTGACTATCATCATCAGGAGAGTGATGAAGATGAAAACGGGCAGATTGGGAGGTATTTGCCAATCCACAGCCAAGTTATGAAGATAAAGAAAGAGTTTGAGAAGGTTAAGCATCCGTCGCTGCAGCAGCCTGAGATGAGGAGAGTGCTTCATGGTCTCAACAGGCAGCGCCGCTCTCGTTCCCCGCTTGGCTTGCCTGATCATCATCGGCCTATTTCCGTTGCTGTTGATAGAAACACCTGCCGTGTCTGATCGTACACATGCTTTCTTGGTTGTCAAGATTTTAGTTCTCACCAGTTTCTGTGTCCTTCTTGTCCTTCTTTTTTTTTTTTCTTTTTTTTTCTCTGCCTTTCTTTTTAATTTTTATATTTTGCTACAGTTGTACATATTCTTGGAGTTCTAGGATAAGGAGGAGGAGACTTCTAGGATATTATTAAACCCTTTTCTCTTTTTCTTTTATTTTTATTTTCTTGTTTGCTTTCCGGGTAAATATAACAGTTTCATATATACAGAAATAACTGGAAGAAAAATAAGCACCCTTTGAAGCAGGTGCTTCTGTTTCTTTGCTGTTAAGTTTTACAGACTGCGATGGAATACAAAAGTCGTTCGTATGAACAGACCACATCACCATCTGAATTCTCATCTGAGCCCCGAGCATGTTAGTCGTCAGTATTAATTTAATTGTCTTTCTGCAAGAGGTTTTATCTTTGAATATGACAAAATCGAGTTACCCTTTTCTTCTAGACTTCTACTCAAAAACAATCAAACTTTCCAGTGAAGTAAGCGATGCCGAGAAGCAAAGATTGGTAAAAGATAGAGAATGAAAGTTTTTGAATAACCGAAATATTGTCGAAGTTCTGTCTCTCACAGAAAAGGTTAATAATAAATTTTGCTTTTGTTTCATGTTTGGCGTCTCACAGAAAAGGTTAATAATAATTTGTCATAACTTAGTTCTCAATGACGTATTATGTACGGCTTAAATACGAAGACATCGTCCTTAAAGACCGAATACTATGATTGGATAATGGGAAAATTGTGAATCATGTATTCATCCTGATTCTGAATGAATATAGGAAACGTATAAATTTGCATTCACTTGCAAACTTAAATTATACAATTTATTTCGTAGATTCAGGGTAACGCACATGGAGAACCATGAATAACATGATGGAATGCAAATTTTCTATCAGTATGTTGCCAAATATCAATGAAAAGATAAGCAGAATAAAAGTTCAACTGTGAAAAAGGAATCTAAAAATCCATTACACAAGGCTGTGCCTTCTAGTAAACCAGTCAAAATTTTCAAGGTGCATAATAATCAAATTATCTAAACAAGACACAAGGATAAAGGGGGATTGGCACATACATGACGAGCAGAACAATGACCCTCCAGCCATCAAATATCAGCTTTGAGTAGCAGCTGTCTCCTTTGACGATAGTAATTTCACCCGCCTCGAGAGATTTCTCATAATATCAATAATCAGAGATTTCTTGTGGATTCTGAACTGGATGGCTAAAACAGTAGAAGCTGAAACTCCCTGCTTCAGGCAAGATTCATCTTCCATTATTTTTGTCGGAAAATGTTCTAGTGCAATTGCACATAGGGCAATAATCGTGCGAAAAACAGCAACTTCATTTGTGATTCCAAGCGGAGCTTCAGCTGATAAAGATTGGAGTGTGTTCAAATCATGCTTCTGTACAGTTTCTGAATCACTTGCAAGTAGTACTCTTAAGGCTGCCAACAAGCGTCCCTCTACCAATTCAGGTCCTCCTAAGCTAACCTGTTGAGAGATAAACTGGTCAGTATGTAATACCTAGGGGCGCGAGACAACTCTCTCTAAGGAACTCGGCAAAATAGCCCCGTAACTTCGGGAGAAGGGATGCCTCCCTTTATACCAACTACACCAAAACTGAACCTTAGTAATTCGAAATTAAAAAGGTTTAGACGTTTTTTCATTGAGGCGAATTCAAAAACTGGTCACTACTGACTCACTAGTAATATTCATGGCTTGTAAGAAGCTGCTGGTGGCTGATAACTAAAAGGCTTGGAAACAAGATGGAAGTTGTAACTACAAATACAAGGTGGTGGCTTACAAATTTTTTACCAAGGCTAAATTCCTATAGATAACCAAAGATAACACGTGTCTTGGCCATAATTGGGAAGGCACAAAATAGAAACTAAAGCTACCATCATGGAACTCATCCTGGACAAAGGTGTGTGTCCTTCAATTTGTTGAAAGCAATTCAAAAAGATAAATAATTAATTAACCAGATGAGAGTAAGTTGAGACCTTAACAATTGGAGTTTCTCCAACCAAATTTAACTGGGATAAAATTTGCTCCTGCCATGCGGCTGGTGAAGAGAAGTTAGGTGAAGACACCCCAGCAGCCATACTAGCAGCATCCATAAGTGCTCCCTCATACTTGAGCTCAATGGTATCATAGGGATTTGAAGGAACTACAAATCCATAATCCAGTAAGAAGAGATCATTGCTTAGGCACCCATAATTAAGAAGTAAAGAATCATTTCGTTTAATCTCGGTCTCTGCAACAACCTGTCTTCAGGGAAAGACAGAGAGAGAGGTAGATTGACATTAGTGTCAACACAGCAAAGAAAAGAAGGGAAACTTCCTTTCAGAAAACAAAATGAATCAAAGAATAAAAAAAAAAAGATTAGGACCTGCCTTTATCAGAAGTTCTGAATCATCGTCTTCCTGGATAATTTGGGCATTTGAATTGAAGCTATGGTTGCACATATCAATAAGAGGAAGCATCATAGGGACCTCATTGCGTGTCCCAGCTGCAAGCTTTTTCCCATGCAAACGAAATGCCCTAGATGAGACGGCTGACATTGCCCATCCAAGAGATGATGCATTTAATTCCTGGCCTCCAAAAGGGTGATCATTTAGTTTCACACTTGCAAGAGTACGTCTGACCTCTTGATCAAAATCAAGAAGAAAACGGCAACGTTTGTTTACCTGTTTTTATAAAATAGAATTAGACAGATCATGATTACCTTTGAAGCCATGTATATCTAAGGATGTTGAAGAATCTAAACAAGAACATGTTTTGCCTTCGACTAGCCAGCTCATGAGCCAACCAACAGTAGTATAATGTCAGCCTTTTGCAGAGATTTTCAGGCACAAGAAATAATAATTGTAATAATAATAATTCTTAGTTTAGTGTCAGAATCATGCAGGCAGAAGGAATTATTAAATTTCCTGCACAACCTGAAAAGTTTGAACCCAAAACCCATTTTTGTTTAGTGGCTCATATTCGCTTTTGAGTTAGTTAAATGATATACCTGGTAGAGAAGTGGCGCATATTGCAAGTTCTTAATATCCTCCCCTTGAAAGAAGATTGGCACACTGTAAGTTTCGGGAAGATTGCTAATATATGGCCACCAGAAGCTTCCCAACCTCGCTCTTTCTCGCAGCAGCTTCAAACCCAATTTCATCGCCCATAGTTCCTCTGCCAAATGCTCCCACAATGTCCAGTTTACTCATATTCAAAACTCTAAACAGCCTAATTTACAGAACTTGAAGTTACTAGCCTATATTGAGTAAAATATATTTATGAGACATCACACAACAGCAGAATTTTACTTGATCAAAGATTCACACAAACTTTTTATAGCCAAACATACACCATGAACCCAACTAATGGGCATGCTCAAACTGAATAAAACAGAATTTCTATATATAGTTTTCTTCCCATTTCCTAAAACCATAAGAAAAGTTGGACACAAGTTCAAGCACTCCCAAAATTGAGCATGCCTACGAATGAAATGCTTTTTGTGTCCATACGAATGAAATGCTTTTCATGTCCTCTTTCCTCTCTACTGCTCAACCATCTTCCAATTCACTCCTTAATCCATTGCCAATTTGCCGTGACATATCAAAACACACTGTCATGAGATTATAAAATGATAATGTCATGACCAGTCACCATAAGAAAATGCTGACTTAAGATGCCTTCATAGATTTCCAAATTATAGTAACAAGAACCTAATCAGGTCGTTTTTAGTTGGCAGCAGAGTCTACGCATCTTTCAGGTAGTCTATCACACAATTGAAGTCCTAGACTAGCAACTTAAAGTCCTAAACATTATACATATTCCTAAACATTATACATATTAAGAAGAAAAAATATTGGAATAGTAGCATTTAAATACCATGGAAAATACACAAAATGAGCTTAAAATCCTAGAAATAACCTTATTTGACATTACAAAATCAAAACTTTTGCATTGAATTGTGTTAAGGGAGAAAGATTTTCCATTTCCTTCTAATGAACACTAGTTATCTACAGCTACAAGAACATTCAAAATAATCCTTTCCTCACCCATTTTCTCTGCTCAGATAAACTCAAACACTAACAAAACACAGCACAATAGCAATATCACCATATATCCAGTCAAGCAACTGCTCTTCAAAAAAAAAAAAAGGGATTGGGGTTGGAAGCGGGGGGGTTGGGGTGATGGTTGTGTGGTTGTGTTTCAGTTGGAGTAGAACCAAAAAGCACATACCAGGAACTTGGCAAGCCAAATCAACCAAGACAGAATCAGCCCCATCTCCAGCGTCGCATTCAAACTTCAACGGTATATGATCAGGAAGAGCAATGAGAAGTGACCCTTCTGGAATATCTTGTGAGGCGACCAATCCAAGACCGTAAGCTTCATTATCTCGTCGAGGAAATATCTTGACCGCTTGGTGCACGAACCCACCTTCTTTCTTGACCCACTTGACCAAGTCCTGTGGGTGAGGTACCAGCCGTGTATGGTAAGAAGCCGCGCACGTTATCGGGCGGATGTGGGTTATGGACGATAGTACAATCTTTGAAACTGCCATGGTTAGACTTACACCCTACTAACAGTTTCAGCTGCTTTTCAACGACTTAAGAAAAAACTATTCCTGGTAGGCTCCTGAACTGGGCCGGACTGACCATGCCTATGAGTCCATTAAGGGCTTGGCTGCTTTTCACCGGAACTCCGACCAGCCCGATCCTGCCTTTGAGTCCGCGTAGGCTGAAGCTGATTCAGCTAGGCCCGCCGTTAGATACCTCCATTTGTGGGCGTCTTTTGGGCTTCTTTTTTGTTCTTTCTGCTGCTACAATTTTATGTTGTCAGAATCGAAATGATAATATGTGTTCATTTTTTCCTTGAAATGGGAATGAATTGCATTAAATTATTAAAATATCCTTAATGAATTATTATTATTATTTTTATTATTATTATTTGTCATGATAATTATGATTATTATTATTATATGAACTTATAATCACAAATTTTTTTATAACAGAAGCCAGTTCTGAAATTATCACTCCATCGTTGAAAGCATTCAAGTTTCAATACAACGTAAAAGTTACTGAAAAGTTTTTCCAAATCTTTCTGAGCCTACCCGTTTATCAATAATTAAAGATGAAAAAGTGGAAAACACAAGAAAAGAAATGATTTCCATTCGGCAACAAACAGGGCCGAGAATGAAAGCTGTGCAATATATCAAAAAGTGCTTCCTAATACAATCTGAAGAGACCAGCTATTTGTAGGATCAAAATCTACAGTGTCAACAGGTTTTGGTACCATCAGATGTTACATTACTCTCTGCATACAATCCACTAGCTAATCCAACTAGATGGAATATTAAGGGCAATATTCCCAAATATATAACTTTGAAATCATCCTGCTTTGGATAAATCTCTTGGTAATTTTGACTGCAAGCTCCTCCTCAGAAAATCAGACAATTTAGCACTTGCAGCTCGGCCCCTTTCTAGACAGTGAAAATAGTCGTCCACTAGAGTGGAAGTTTATACAAACAAGAAACATTATTAAAATAGTAGCAATACAAACAAGAAACATTATTAAAATAATAACCAGTGCTACGACCTTAGGTCTCAATATAAAAAGTTACAATAAAATTTCAGTGCCATTAGCTACTACATATATATATGAAATTTACTGTGCCAACACAAGATTCAACTTGCTTTATCAGGGACAGTAAGTACAAAATATTACTTTCAAGAAAAGAGATATTAATCTAGCAGCTCAGCTTATAAACTTTAGTCTTAATCAAGAAGATTTCAGATGAAAGTTCGACTCATAGCAAAGAGATCAGAGAGTAAATGAATCTCATCTGATGTTACGCATAAACCATATCTATTAGATCATTTACAACAATCATGCAGGGTGTATTTGTAAAGGCTCTAGTACAGGCTGTAACTTTATTTGATGGTGAGAAATAGTATGTTTCTTGGCTGTGGGATATATGTAAGTGGATATCACAAACAAGGGAAACAATACATTGCATCCAATGGCTACCCTAATTTCTAGTAGTATAAAACTTTTGAAATCATATATACTTCCCCAGAGGCAAGAATCAAAAGGCATGTCACAGAAATCAGAGATGAGATACAGATACTCGTACAGTTGACAGATTACCTGACATTGCACCATGGGTAACAGATGTAATGATCCCATGTTCCATGGGTTCACCTTGCACAAGTGATGACCCTTCCAGAAGGACTGAGAATATTGAGTTTGGAAAGACTAAATAAGCAAAGGCCTTCATTTTCTGCCATTAGGAGCCATCATGTCAAGTGATAGAAATTTTATACCTTCTACAATGCACAATGTACCAGTACATTTCTTATCACTTTTGAAAACAATGAATGTACCAAACTATTTATCTCTCTACATGGGTAAGGTTTGACAGTTTTGTAGAACTTAGATCTTCCATCTTTTTTTTTTCCCCTTCAAATTCTGCATGCCTTCTGAGTAAGCTGATTAATGTAAAGCAGACTACGAAATTACATAAAACTTCGCTCAGTTTAACAAAGATAATTCCGTAGCCTCACTCATGCCCGCAAAAGACATTATAATCATAAGAAAAGAAATTATTATTACCTGCTCTTCTAACTTAGTGGGATCCAGTATACAATATCCACTCTCTGCCAAGCAACAACATATTGCAACTGCATAAACCAGTATTAGAAAGTCTGCAATCAATTATCAAGTGTAAACATATTGAAAAATTACCATAAGTCTTCATAATAAACTACCAGCAAGATGCTTCATAGGAATTCCAGCATCCACAAGGGCAGCACATGCTGCATTTATGGCACAAGGTAGAAGCTATACAAGGTCCAGTCAAGAAACAACCATTGCGGGTCAAAGTAAGACCAAAGAAGTAAAGTCATTTCCATAGGATATATAATCAATTCACATTGCATTTTATTGGTGGAAGCAAAAACTAAAAATGTTATACAAAAATGCATTTATTATCAAGGATACAGCACCGTCATCATGGACGACCTGCAAAAAAAACCATTAAAATATCCATTTATAAAATTACAAGCTGCAAGACACAGATAAGAGGCCATAACCCATAAGGTATTTACAATTAAAAAGAAATTCCCACACCTGAATTATAACTGAGGTTGTGGTATTTGGATTGATAGTCAAAATGCATATGCTCTGCAAAGTCCGCTTCAGTATCATCTCATACTCTTTTTCCTGTTTCCCTAATATAAAGGGGTAATTTTGCAAGTTTAGCTAGCAAAAGTTTCATACAAAGCCATAGCTTGGACCAAACAATACAATAATGTAGAATTCATATAGTCTCACTGGGAAATACTTAAAAGGAAAAATGAAAAGAAAATTACCAATCTGAACAGTTTTAGGTTTCCAAATGACTTCAATGCTAGCCTTTTCAGGATTTTCATTCTTCTTTGTTCCAGCTTTGGGTCCGTAAACAGCAGCCAGCACTTTCGTTTCTCCTGAACCAAACCCAATAACAAAAATAGCATTTTGAAGTGAAAACATATAAATTAAAAAGGTAAAAATGAGAGGTCTGAATGAAGCAGAAACCTTGAGACCAACTGGCAGAGCCATGTGCACGGTGAAGTATGCTGCAAGAGCAAGCAAGTGGTCTCAATTGATTAGGGTTACGCCCATCAGCTCTATCGACCTCCATTTCTGCTGCTCCTACCCAATGCACAGTATTTAATGATAATTAACTTCAAATTTTGCAAAATCGAGGAAGCTGTGTAAAACTGATTTCAGGGTTCTGCAATTAGGGTTCAGCAGTCTCTTTTTGTTCTATCTTTCTCCTTTGAAGTTAAAGAAAACGGTTGTGGCGGGTTGGCAAAATCCGGGTCCGGATTCGGGTAAAATCCGCACCAGACCTAGGCGGATATTGCGGATATCTGGATCCGCAAAACTTAAAATTAAATACTTAAAAATATAATTTAAAAATTCAACAATTTAATTACTAATATCAAATAAAATTAATTATAATCCAACAATTAACAATTTAACATAAATAACATACAACATCATTATAAATCCACAAAATAAAAATATCACAACATAAATCAAATATAAAAAAATTAAATTCAAGTGCATAACGATTAAAATCCATAAATAAAAAACATAACTAAATTCAAGTACACAACCATTAAATTAAGCCAGTAACATTTTCAAATTTAAACAAATTTCCAGTAGATTACACTCATAACTCATTAAATACAATAAAAAATTAAACATAATACCAAGTTATTAACCAAAAAAATTCAATCAACAATAAAATTAAATTAAGCCAGCAATATTTTCAAGTTTAAACAATTTACATTAAATTAAAGTCGTTAAATACAATTAAATAATCAATCACAATACCAAATTATTAACCAAAAAAAAACCCATGTATTTAATAGAAAAAATAGAAAGGTAATTGAAATAAGGGAGCAAAATCATTACCGGCAGCAAATAAATTTCTTGGACGGCGGCGTAACAGCAAGCCTTTGACGACCACGACGACCACCGCGAGGCTTGGACGGCAAAGCTTCAATGACAGATCAGGCGGGGCGAGCTTCGGCAGATCAGCCGCGGGCCTCGCGGCTTCGGCGAGCTGCGAGGAAGACAGCGTCACGGCGTGCCACTGGTCGGAAGCGAGACTTACGGTTGCTGCCTGCTGGTGAGGTGAGGGTGGTGGGAAAGTTCAATGAAGGAAATGGAAGAGAGACAGAAAGAGCCAAGAGACTTACGGCTGCGAGGAAACAATTAGGTATTACGAATTAGACTTTTTTTTTCCAGTTAATATAATTTTGATTTTAAAAAACCAGATCCGGATATCCGGTTTTCCGGATGCTCTCCGCATCCGGATCCGTGTGGATTTGAGTTTTTCAAAGATTCACACAAACTTTTTATAGCCAAATATTGAGTAAAATATATTTATGAGACATCACACAACAGCAGAATTTTACTTGATCAAAGATTCACACAAACTTTTTATAGCCAAACATACACCATGAACCCAACTAATGGGCATGCTCAAACTGAATAAAACAGAATTTCTATATATAGTTTTCTTCCCATTTCCTAAAACCATAAGAAAAGTTGGACACAAGTTCAAGCACTCCCAAAATTGAGCATGCCTACAAATGAAATGCTTTTTGTGTCCATACGAATGAAATGCTTTTCATGTCCTCTTTCCTCTCTACTGCTCAACCATCTTCCAATTCACTCCTTAATCCATTGCCAATTTGCCGTGACATATCAAAACACACTGTCATGAGGTTATAAAATGATAATGTCATGACCAGTCACCATAAGAAAATGCTGACTTAAGATGCCTTCATGTATTTCCAATTATAGTAACAAGAACCTAATCAGGTCGTTTTTAGATGGCAACAGAGTCCACGCATCTTTCAGGTAGTCTATCACACAATGAAGTCCTAGACTAGCAACTTAAAGTCCTAAACATTATACATATTAAGAAGGAAAAATATTGGAGTTGGTGATGGTTTCTCAGAATTTCTACAATAAAAAAATTTAAAGCCTACTGGAAGTTGGAGTTGGTGATGGTTTGCAGGTTCAAGTAGTGTGGGCGCTGGGTTTGTTGTTGTTGTGTCGCGCAGGGTTCGGGTGGCTGGTTCTACGTCGCACGGGAGTGGCAGCTACTAAGTCCCGCGGCTGATGCTGTTGGGTCGCTATTGCATCGTGTGCTGCTGGGTCGTTGATGGGTGATGGCAGTAATTGTTGGTTGGGTGTGTGAGGCAGTGAAGGTGTGGCTGGTGGTTGTTGTTGGCTGTTGCTTCACGTACGGGTGGGTGAGTGATTTTGGGGATTTAGGTTTCTGACTGTTGGTTCACGTGAGACAGAGGGCGGTTGAGGGGGCAATTTGGTTATTTGGGGATTTAGGTTTTTGGCTGTTTTTTTTTTTTTTTTCGATTTTCTAGTTTTTTTCTATTTCAATTTTTTTATATCTATTATAAAGCCTCTTTGTTAAGAAAAAAAAAAGTAATATTTGTTACAAAGCCTGGCTTACGCCCGGGCTTCTCTTAAAGGCCCTTCTTTTATGGGCTTTGCATTTTGTGAGCCCTTGTCCATGTTTTCATTTTACCGACCTGGGCCAGGCCGAACTAGACTTGGGCCGGCTCGGACTTTTTTGCCACCCATAAGAAAATATCTTGACCGCTTGGTGCACGAACCCACCTTCTTTCTTGACCCACTTGACCAAGTCCGGTGGGTGAGGTACCCGCCGTGTATGGTAAGAAGCAGCGCACGTTATAGGGCGGATGTGGGTTATGGACGATAGTACAATCTTTGAAACTGCCGTGGTTACACCCTACTAATAGTTTCAGCCGCGTTTCAACGATTTAAGAAAAACCTTTTCCTGCCGGGTTGACCATGCCTATGAGTCCATTAAGGGCTTGGTTGCTTTGCACCTGAACTCCGACCAGCCCGACCATGCCTATGAGCCCGCGTGGGCTTAAGCTGAGTCAGCTATGCCCGCCGTTAGATACCTCCATTTGTGGGCTTATTTTTTTCTCCTTTCTGCTGCTACAATTTTTATGTTGTTCTGTTTTAATTTTTAGGAACCGGAAAATGTTATTATTCAAATTTTATTACAAAAAATATATGGGGTTGGTATGGACATGGTTGTTCACAAATTGATGTGTATATCTCTTCGGTAATTATCATTTTTATTAATTTATTATTACCTAAATTTAGTGTTGGGAAAATGTGCTCTTTAAAAGCATATGTGTTTATTTAATTGTAATAAACAATTTTTCTGATTAATAAAATAAATGAGGTATTTTATTCAAGATATAAATGCATTAATATTTTGAGTAAAAGTCATTTGATCATATTATATGTATTTATGTGATCATGTGTGGATTCGGAAGACATAAATCTGAAGTTATCTTATGATTAAATAAATTATGTTTCAGTAGTTGATAAATAAAGTTGGGACTTTATTTAGGTATAAGCTTGTAATAAATTTATTGAATGGTTTTGTCTTAATCATGTATGAATTTATTGATGTGAAATTTACGACTACGTTGAAGCAGGATCACATATGAGATTTAATTAACAGAAACGACTGTCGACTTATTAAATCTCATGGCATTGATTTTCTTGTAATCTTAATCTTGAGTTAGTTATGATTTCATGATTGCAATTGTTATTCCATTTGAGTTCCAATGGGCGACACACACTTGTGATCAAGATTTACAGGTATCTTGGTGGAGGCAATTATGAGTATTAGAGTTATAGATTAACAATATAGAATTTATGCGACACATCTCTTGATGGGTTTTGATCTTGATCATAGAATTCTCTGACCAAAGTGTGTCAACATATTTAATATGTTGAAAATAATCATTAGAGAAAACCAGTAAGTATCAAGGAATAAGATGTAATTAAATCGATTGGACAGTTGAGATATCGATTTAATTAATGATGTGGTATAAAGGATTGTGCAATAAAGAAATCAATGTGGCTTGGGCGAATTATTATTATTTGAACATACAATTATGGAGGTCAGTTCCAATCTTATAGTGGAGTAGAATTGGAATTAAATAATTATATTTGTTTAATTATAAATTTAATTATTGTAGCCACTATTGTATGTTCCAAAATGATCCAGGTTATTTCATTTAATCGACAACACCATCACCTGGACCCAAAAGCAAAAAACCTGGCGTATTAGGTGAAAATCATAATTATAATATTTGTTAAAGCGCAGTATGTTATATTGAAGTGTAAAGGGGCTTGTGATATTTTGGTGGTAAAGCCTTAGTTGAATTCTACACATTCTCTCCACTTTTACGTAAGTAGAGAGATAGTATTTAAAATAGAATCCTAATCCTAACATACTAGGGTTTTTCATAAGATATTATAAAAGGGGTACTTTTCTCCCAAAGAGTAAGAGAAGAGAATTCCAGAGTTTTTGAGAAAGATACAGAAGGCAATTGGGAGTGGTGAAACAGACGTCCACACGTCCAGTGTTGATCGATCTTGAGTCATAACCTGAAAGATTGTTTGGAGACGGATCTACAACTCTCAATCGTTCGTCTTCTCAGATCATCAAAGGTACGAATTTCTAGATTACTTAATTCTTATATGTTGTATGAGATCGGTCCAAAAAGGTTTTAATTGAAAAATTGAAAAACCTGATTTTCTCCCTACATTTAGGATTTGGATTCTCTTCTAATCTATTTTTTTAATTTTTTTACAGATCTACTACATGTGGCAATTTTATGATGAATGGCCCAAATTTATTTACTTTATTTATTTTTTTCATAAATTGATATATTACTATATTGATGTTTTTTGTCTTCCCTAATTTTAAAAGATCGAGTTATAATTAAACAATATCAATCATAATGATTTTATAAAATCACTTCCGTTTTCTTTATGGATCTTCTGATCAAATTAACGGGAAGTAAGAAACAACCCAACAAATGTATTAGAAATTGAATTTTGAAATAAATCAAAGGAAAAGCAGCAAAATTGCACAATCAAATACAACCAAGTGAGTTTATAGTTGGTGGGAGATTTATACACAATAAACTATTCTTGTATGACATTTTTTTTTTTCATATTTCTTTATTTATTTTTAGATTAATTTCAAGTTCCCAATAAAAATTTTCTATTTGATGGATTTTCTTTTAGTTTGGAGAAAAGGGTTCATGAAAGAATTGAAGAAGAAGATGATAGACATTAGGAGAGAAAATAATCATTTATGGAAAATAAAAATTAAATAAAATTTGACTATTAAGTACAAAACTGCTACGTGTAGAGATCTTCAAAAGATTAGAAGAGATTAGATTAGGAGAAAATTCAAATCCAAAAGAACAAAAGGAAATGACTTCCCTAACACTGTGAAATGATATGATAAAGATTAATCAGTCATCAAATACTTATACATGAACGGAATATTACTATATATATTTATTATTAAAAGAAGTGATGAATTTTAAGACTTTCAAAATTTCTAATTTTCATAGTTCTTAAAAACTCCTATATCATCTCATCCTTCCACGGATTTTTATTTCCGATGTATACCTTTTTTAGTGATGAGTTGAGAGTTGGACGACAAAATTTTAGATGGTAACGTGCGTTACAAGGACAGCACCCAAAGGCTTCACCTTAGTTTGGGCAATTTTTCAGTTGAGTCCTCGTGATTTCTATAAAAATATACAAGAGACTAGAAGTTTATAAAATGAATCAATTAATACATTTAAATTCAAATTTATATTATATCAATTCCTTGACTTAATTCTTCCAATAGAAAAATTAGTAAACATTTTTTTAAGTGATGATACGGTTACAAACTCTTGTATAAACTGATGTGATATTAATTCATTGGTTGAATGAAAATACAAAATAATGAAAATAAATCATGTGGGTCAAGAGATATTTAATTTAACCAATTTCATCATGCCACATACAAGATAAATGTGTACAAGAATTTATACCTGTATCATAACTTTTTTTTTTTTTTTGGATAAGACAATAAACATGTTAACTTGGACATAAAAACAGAACTTCACGCCAATAACATTAGAAAATTACAACAACATCCAGTAAAAATGAAATAAAAAATAGGTAAGTAAATTATATTCAAACTAATAGACACCTAAGAATATTAAGATAAATTAAAATTCAAACACAAGAAATAACTCCTTTTGTTGAGATTGACAAAAAACAATCCGGTATTATTGAAAATGAATATAAATTCATATTGCAATTTAGCAAATGGTTTTTAAAATTAGATTCGGATACAGTCCAATTTCCAATTTGTAATCAGGTAGAACTTTAATGTTGTGCAAGAGTTCAATTTGGTTTATGATTACTTTGTAGACTCCACAAAAACTGAAACTTTTCACTTTTAGACCAAATTTTGATATGTGTTGATGAAAACCAAGATATATTATATCAATTCCTTGACTTAAGAATATCAAGATACACACACACCCCAATATAGACTTTCAAATTGTACCATTGTAGGTCCTGTGTCTTTTGAAAAATTGGGACAGCCCCTTTCGTTGTGTTCAAGATATTTTACAAGCACTGCATTTGATGGTAAATTTTCTACCAGTTAGTTTGGCCTCACCAGGTACCTTTCATCTAGATCTCCCGTCTTATACAAAGAATGCGGGCGGCTTTTGTAATATTAACTTAAGTAAATTATTAGTCGAGTTAATATAAAACCATTAATTAGTAGGTTTTAACTATTGATGCCCGCCAAAAACAAAATAAGGAATATGGAGGTGGCTCAATTGTTTTTGACAAAAAATGCCCTTAGCACTATTAACTCTTTTAATGGGAGGATTAAACTAAGGACGTGCATGACAGAAATTTGAATTTGAAAGAATTTAATTGATTCGTTTTACAAATTTCTGGTCTCTGAATTTCTTTCTTTATTTTTTTTCCTACAATTAGTGACTCATCTAAAAATTATCGTTTAATTCAGTTCAGTTACCTCTTAATTTTTAATTTAAGGGCACAAAACTCCACAAATTTGAAATCTTTCATGTAAAATCTTTTGTAGTTTGGCCTTCACAATAAAATTAGAAGGTGCAAATGAATGAATTCGTATAAATTTTGATAATTAGACTGAACATTGATAGTTCATGATACTATGATAGTATCCATTTCCCAGTGGCAAAGAGGATGAGGATTAATTATGATAGGATCTATGAAAGTACTGTAAATAAAATAACCCAATAATATGTATCCTGAGCGTCACCATAATTAAGATTTTGAGACTTAACTCGTGTTTGCATTAGATTATCAGAGATTTAAAAATTTTCGGTCACTTTTCTTATGTATAGTCCTCTTCCCGCTCAGCCCTTTCTCCTTGTCCGTAGAGACAAGCAAAATGCAGGAGTGATGCCACCAGGAAGAAGGATGGGCCGTAAGGTGGAAAAGGAATTTAATTTCTAATCATTCCATGCTTAAAAAAAAAAAAAATTCTAAAACGCACTTTCGAGTTATGACTGTTAAAACCGAATCAAAATTCCTTTTGTCTGAGTTTGTACTAGATATTGAATCGAGACGTATTTACAGTAGTTTTCCAAATAATAAAATCTCCTACAATGTCGTTCATATAACTATATAAGGAGGGAGGAGATTCTATTTCCATTTTCCATAATTAGATTTCCCTTTTTTTTCACAATTAAGACTCGTTAATGATAATGGATAAAATGATCAATAACTGTATATATAAACCCCAAAAAAAAAAAAGAAGAAAAAAATCACAGAAAATATATACATAGTAATCATGAAATGCTCTCATAACCAAATAAATTCATGACGAATCCGGAAATTTAAAAAGAAAAAAGAGTAAGAAGAAGAAGAAGAAGAAATATACACAGAACAGTCAAATTCGGAAAGAAGACACGTTGGATTAATTCAGGAACACATGAAGCAGAGGAGCACTCAGAAAGAAATTAACGCTAACAATTTGGTTTGGTTTGTTTTGTTTTGTTTCGGGAAGCTAGACAGCGACTTGTCCTTGGACAGGATCAGCAAATTCGTACCTAGAACCTGCCGTCATCATAACCTTAAACTCCTCGAAATCAATGGTGCCATCGCCGTCACAGTCGACGCCGCGTATCATTCGCCTGCACTCAGCGAGGGTACAGTCGTCCCCCAGGCTCCTCAACACCTGGTGCAGTTCCTCGGCGGTAATGGATCCGTTCCCGTCAATGTCGTACACCGAAAACGCATCCTTCAGATTCTCCATGACCTCCGCGGAATCAACGCCCTTGGTGTTCAGCTCCACGAACTCGTCGAAATCGACGAATCCGTCCCCGTCCGAGTCTATCTCCCTCATCATCTTTTGCAGCTCCTCCTCCGTGGCAGCGTGCCCCAGGCTCGTCAGGATGGACCCCAGCTCCGACGCCGAGATCTTGCCGTCCCCATTCGCATCGAATTTCTTGAAAACCTGTCGGAGTTCATGCACGTCCGGGATTATCATATTATTATTATTATTATTATTATTATTATTACTGCTGTTGCTCCTGTTGCTGTTGCAAACAGCG
The DNA here is from genome assembly GCA_030444775.1 of Atalantia buxifolia. Classification (NCBI taxonomy): domain Eukaryota; kingdom Viridiplantae; phylum Streptophyta; class Magnoliopsida; order Sapindales; family Rutaceae; genus Atalantia; species Atalantia buxifolia. The sequence continues at coordinate 9,353,860 of CM059832.1, forward strand.
GAGGCTGCTGCTATCAGAGGATGCGGAGAATGCTGAGATCCATTAGGCGACGTCGAGGAGAATGAAGATTTCTTTTTCAGCTGGAAAATGGAACCCAAACCCATGTAACGTATGTAAAGGCAGCTTTCAGGGATTTTATACAGAGAGCGAGAGATTTGATATCTGATGGGAGGTGGATGGCAGAGGAATCTTTAGATCGAAAAATTGGATTTATAGTGGTTGTTGGCGTTTGGAAGAAAGGACGATGCGTTAGTAAAAACTGGGTGTAAAATTAAGGCGGGGGGGTATATATATTTTGGGTTGGTTGCGGAGAAAGTTAAGGCGTGATTGGCTGACTGCATTGGCATTGCATTCCCTCAACAACGGGAGAAGAAAGTTGGCCGCATGATTTCTAATTACAGTTGGTCTGACCAGCTAGCCTCGTACTGCTGTCACGTTTCCCATTTTTAATCAAGTCTCTCTTTTTTTTCTTTTTTCTTTTTTCAGTTTTGATTTGAATTCATCTTTCATGATATGGCAATGGCAGCGTACCACCGGTTTGACTAATGTTTAAATAATTACGCTTATTGTAATAATATTAGACGTACAAATTTTGGTGTACAATATTGCCAAAATAAGTACGTACTTGGAAGGACATATTCTTTTGAATGTATTTGAGTTGTGACTTGTGAATCATTGGAGTACACAAGATATTTGGAATCCTTGACATTATCCTGTTTTAAATCTTCGAAAACAGTTTCATTATCTCCCTTTCATCTCTTTATTTTTAGGGAAATTTTCCCAAATAGCCACTTTCCAAAACTCAAAATCAAAATTAACCATAAAGCAAAAAATCTTACAATAATAGCCACAAACATATTTTGTAGACTACATTACCCTCTCTCCAAATTTCCCTCCTCAAAATTGCGTAAGGCTTGTTATTGCCCATCCAACATCGCCCACCATCGCCCATCATTGCCCAAAATCGCCCATCATCGCCCAACATTACATTTTTACAGTAAGTTTTAATTGATTGGTGGTTTATTAGTGATTGAAAAACACACTAGGATATGTATTGGCATGAACAACTCACTGATTTTTAAAGATTAGTGTTTGTAAATATAAGAACATTAGGTGTTTGTTAAAATGTCTCTAAGAACAAAATTTCAATTATCTCAATAAATTTGCTGAATTAGTTCTTAGTAATCTACTCTTTAATACCAAAACTACTTACTAGTATGAAGTTTACAATAATTTCATAAGTTTTTTTCTAATTTTTTTATTTATGTTGGGTTTAGGCACCCAACGCCAAAGCATGCTGCGGGCGATGGCGCCCATCGCCCGCTGCTTGTGAGGGCGATGGCGCCCATCGCCCGCTGCTTGTGCGGGCGATGGCGCCCATCATCGCCCAACATTACACTTTTATAGTAAGTTTTAATTGATTGGTGGTTTATTAGTGATAGAAAAACACATTAGGATATGTATTGGCATGAACAACTCTATGATTTTTAAAGATTAGTGTTTGCAAATATAAGAACATTAGGTGTTTGTTAAAATGTCTCTAAGAACAAAATTTCAATTATCTCAATAAATTTACTGAATTAGTTCTTAGTAATCTACTCTTTAATACCAAAACTACTTACTAGTATGAAGTTTACAATAATTTCATAAGTTTTTTTTAATTTTTTTTATTTATGTTGGGTTTAGGCACCCAACGCCAAAGCATGCTGCGGGCGATGGGCGCCATCGCCCGCTGCTTGTGCGGGCGATGGGCGCCATCGCCCGCTGCTTGTGCGGGCGATGGGCTGCTTGTGCGGGCGATGGAGCCCATCGCCCGCTGCACCTGCATTGTTACGAAATGAATTTTTTAAAAAATACTAATTCAATATTTCTCGTATTTAGCTTTCAGATATGTCCTGCAATAAAATGCCGCCTTGGACTTTGAAGATACCAACTGAAGATCACTTCCCAGGTGTTCTAACAAATTTAACAAAAATGAAGCGAGTGATTAGTCTTATGGAATCAAAGTTGACTGAAAAACAACAAAAGTTGTTTAAAAAATCAATATTCGGGCATTTTATCAATATGAAGGAAATTGGATTTAGTGGCATGCTCGTGCATAATTTATTGCTTAGACAAGTAGTTCAAGAAGTTGATATATATCAAATGTGGTTTCGAGTTGGCGATGAGTTGTTGCGCTTCTCGATTCGAGAATGGTGCCTTATAACAGGACTTAAATGTGTTGAATTGCAAGATTTAGAAGAGTTCAAAAAAATAGGTGGTAGTTGGCGAATACGTGATGTCTATTTCGATGGCAATGATGAGTTTCAGCTTCAAGAATTAGATACAAGGTTTGATGCTTTTGATTTTACTCAAATCAATGACAAGGATGCATTGAGAATTGCCTTGTTCTACTTTGCGGATAGAGTTTTGTGTGCGAGACCTAATGAGAGGCCCATCCATAAATTTATACTATATGCCGTCGCAGATTTGAAATGTTTTAATAATTTTTCTTGGGGAACATATTCGTGGAATATTGTTTATGATCAAATGAGTACTTCATTGAATGGGAAGGCTGAAAAATTTAAGAAAGAAGCTAGTAACAAGCACAGACATGAGACTTACAATTTTTATGGCTTTTGTTATGGAGTGCAGGTGCGTAAAATATAAATACAAGTATGTATATGCATAAATATAATATAGTGTTTAATGTATTTTTTTTCATTGTAGGCCTATATTTTTGAAGCAGTTGGAGGAATCGCATTAAAGTATGGCACCCTAATAAATGTGAATCGTCCTCGGATCCTTAAATGGATGGTCTCAAAAAACATACCGCATTCAGAACTATTAGAAAAATTTAGAGCACCTGCTGTAAGTGTATGCGAAGCATGTAAATTTGTGTATATATTTGTATACAATTATGCAATCTTAATTTTTTCAGTTGTTCATACAGATGGAGTCGAAGCAAGTTTTGAAAAAGACTAGTAATGAGAATAAAGAACCATACTATCAATCGTGAGGAGATCTTTGCACTACGATTCCGACTTGGGTCGATGAGGTGAGAAGATTTTACAATTTTGTCTACTTGTGCATTTCGTTGAACTGAAAATTGCATATTACTTTGTGCAGTTTAAGCAATTTGTAGAAAAAGAAAAGCATGGTGACACCACATTGCCATCAGATGACCACCATCGATCTCCTATAAATGGTTTTAGGTCATCCAACCCGCCTAAAAGTTTCTACGAACCAGAGGACGTAGATACCATCGAGGTTAGATTTATTTGGTATTTTAAGTTCAATCTAGAGTCGCAAATAACTAAGGAATTTCCTACTATAGTAAATTTTTTTTTCTTCAGTCGAGATCGAAGAATCGATATGATTATGTCGTCCATAAATTGAATAAGCTTGAGGTTGATGTTGCTGAAATCAAGACAGAAATGGCTGAAATTAAGATGGCAGTGGTTGAAGATCGGAAGGTGCTTGGAGAGGTCAAGACCGGATTTAATGAGATGAAACATGCAGTCATGAAATTTATCACATCACACACTAATTCCACATTTCCGCAATCATATGGTGAATTCTCATATCAGCGCCCACATGTATTTTTTTAATATTTTTTCCCTCGAAAATTGTGAAAACAATATGCATACATTTAAAATGGTATGTGATAACAAGTTCCAAAATTAATACATTATCAATCGTATACGATTACAAGTTGCAAAAACAAAACAAATAATTAGCTGGTGGTCAAACAAAAACAAATCAAAGACTAATGTTGATTCGCCGAAATAGGATTCTTACATGTCTTGTTGTTATGGCCACGTTCCCCACATCGACGACAAATTACAGTTTTTTGAGGCGCAACCTCGCCTCTGGATGGTATTCTTCTTATTTTTCGACGGCCAGGGCAAGATGGTACATCTGGTGGATTTAGTTGCATCACTTGGATGTTTTCCGGAATCTTCCATTTTGCCATCTCATCAAGGGGAATAACGGGTTCTGAATATGCCGTCAGCAATGCTTCAATTGTGTAGTAATGAGAACAAAGACTTATTGGATCAATTCGAAGGTATAAGCAAACAGCAATTGCATGAGCACAAACAAATTGATCGAGTTGAAATACTCTACAACTACATGTCTTGTCCATTATGTTAACAAGACCCTCCTTCATACCACCTTCCTTAACCTGAAATTGATGGTCAGAGACATTGAAAACACGCATTTTACTGGCAATATCTTTTCTATGATCGTATATTTTTTGTGCCCATGTTGTAAGGCGAGTTGTCATCAACTCAGCTGCTTTCTTTCTATCATAAAACCATTGTTGCATTGTAAGTCTAAAGTATTCAACCAATTGAGTAATAGGAAATTTTCTTGGTTCCCTCATTAAAGCGTTCATGCTCTCTGCAATGTTTGTTGTCAGAATGCTATACCTTCGACCCTCAAAATGAGATCGAGCCCAATAATTAAAGCCTATGTCCTCCAAATACTTTGCTGCACTTGCATGCATACTCCACAGCCCCTCCATTTGCTTTTCAAACTCCACGGGATCATACATTTTCACTGCTTTTAGAAAAGCTGGTCTAAAAGAATACTTCCACAGTTTCCCAAGATTCTTGAAATGTGACTTTAGATTACCTTCCAAATGATAAAAACAAAGGCCATGTAGTGCAAGAGGAAATACCTTATAAACTGCTCTACGGATTGATGTGCAATGATCGGATATAAATGCCAACTCTGGCATGTCTCCAATGACTTCATGCAACCTCATCATGAACCATTCCCAAGAGGCATTGTTTTCCGAATCTACAATCCCAATAGCTATAGGATACATTTGATTATTCCCATCCAAGCATGTTGCAATCAACAAGGTTCCTCCATATTTACCTTTTAGATGAGACCCGTCTACCGCGATCACTCGCCTGATTGACTGCATAAAACCTTTTATGCAAGATCCGAGAGCAAGAAAATAATACAAAAAGTTATTATCATCATCCACTGCAAGTCGAATTATTGTACCCCCATTTAGCTCTTGCAAGACATGAGAATATTTGGGAAGTAAATTATAGGACTCTCCCGGGTCTCCTCGTATCAACTTCAAAGCTTTTTCCTTACTTCGATATGCTTGCTGGTATGATAAATTAATTCCATAATCATTCTTCATATCGGAAATGATATCGTTTGGAGTGTATATTCGCTTGGCATCAACAAACTTTTGCTTGATAATTTCACCGACAACCCTATTTGTTTGCTTGACGGTGACCATTGTGGAAAATATCATTTTGACAAGCATGCACTGTGTCATATCTCTTCACTAGCCATTGCACATTCTCTTTGTCATTCGCCCTTGTTGCTCGAAGTCGCCATTTACATGTCTTCACAGCACAACAAGCCTCCCAACGTATGTTTGTGGACCTATCCACCTTGAACTCAAACTTATCTCTAATGGCAACAATGCTAAGCTCCGTGTATAACCGTTCCTTTGTGCTGAATAGCTGCCCAACATAAATACCACTTGAACTGGAACTTCCAGCTGTAAGTGTATCCGACGCTACCCAATCTGATGGCATAACTGGAACCTTCAATTGTAGCGGGTCAATTATACTTGATACTGGAGGCCGACTTCGGCTATATGAATTATTATTTTCTGGCGAGGCATTGCTTCCATATCATCCAATGGACGATCGCAATGACGTCATCGTGATCACGGAATGGAGAGTAGTTTTCCGTAGTTGGAAACTTTTGTTCTTGATATTGGGAAGAAATCGTTAGTGGTTTGGCGTGGATCCATATCCAAATGTGCTTTCTGTAGTTGGAAACTTTTGTTCGTAGTATCAGAGAATAAGCCATTACCATAGTTCGGCGTGAATCTATAGTCAAATGTACACTCAAAGGCTGAAGATTGGGTTGATGGCATCAAAGGAGCTGATTTTTGTTGAGATGGCATTGTAATTGTAACTTTAGGCGATGTAGTTACAAAAATAGGAGTCCTACCATAGTTTATTGGATCAGAGTTCATACGTATAATAACGTTTACCATTTCATCATCTAGTATATCCATTGGTAAAAAGAAAAGGTGGGCTGCATGGGACGATTTGTGCCCCAAATCATTTTTTTGTCATAGAATATTCATCTGAACTTAACTTCAGCACTTGATATATCCTAGCAATAAATTGTTCGAAAGTTGCATCATTTCGAAGTAAAAATGCTTTAACTTTTCCATTCTTGTATTCCATACGACCATCAGCAAATGTTTCCCATAATCCATCATAACACATCTTAAGCACTATTGTTGATTCCATTAAACTCGAAGCAAATTAAAATAAATATAATTAAATTACTAAAACAATAAATTTATTTTTATAAAAATATCATTGACAATAAACAATTAACATTTAATAAATTTAAACAAGTGAAAAAGTGCGGGCGAAGAGTTCTATCGCCCGAGCGAAGGTTGGCTTCGCTTTGTGCTTCCTTTCGGTATCACATGGGAAGTGCGGGCGAAGGGTTCCATCGACCGGGCGATGCATTCCTTTGCCCACACTTCCCGTTGGTATCGATCTCGAGAAGCGCGGGCGAAGGTGCCATCGACGGCGATGGCATCCATCGCCCGCACATAGCCCACGAGTAGGGCGGGCGAAGGGTGCCATCGACCGGGCGATGGCATCCATCGCCCGCACATAGCCCACGAGTAGGGCGGGCGAAGGGTGCCATCGACCAGGCGATGGAATCCATCGCCCGCACTTATCCCATGAGTATGGCGAGCGATGGCACCCTTCGCCCGCACTTCCCGCTGGTATCGCTCGGGAGAAGCGCGGGGCGAAGGGTGCCATCGACCGGGCGATGGCATCCATCGCCCGCACTTAGCCCACGAGTAGGGCGGGCGATGGATGCTATCGCCCGGTCGATGACACCCTTCGCCCGCGATCGGATTTTCTTCAAGAAATCATAGAAATATATAATTTACCAGATTTTTCCTAATTTTTAGATTCACACAAGTAAATATCTACCCACATTGTAATAAAAAATAATAAAGATATTTGTTTTTTCAAATATCTACAAAACCCATACATAAAACTTAATTACTTACAATCTAAATTTCAAAAAACACTAACCTTAATGAGCTTTTTTTTTCCTTCTTTGGCTTGTGATTTTGTCTTCAATACTAGTTAAAAATTGTTGTTTGATGCATATGAAATCGGAGTAGTTTTGTGTTTAGTTGTTGGAGGGAATTTGAGAAGTGAAATGAGAGTAGTTTTTTAAAGTTTATGTTTAGTTGTTGTTGAGGTGAAATAAGAAAGGGGTTTTGGAGGGTAATATAGTCCATAAAAGATGTGTGTGGCTATTATTGTAAGATTTTTTGCTTTATGGCTAATTTTGATTTTGAGTTTTGGAAAGTGGCTATTTGGGAAAATTTCCCTTATTTTTATTATCGGTACGCAACTTTCAAAATATCAACGAGTAATCACTACCGCATATCACGAAAAACATTATCTATAGATAAGTTAATGGATATGGAAATAAAAATTGAACACGTAAAGTTTCAATTTTTTTTTTATTTATCTTATCATGAAACACAATAAATGATAATACTACACATTTAAAAAATGTATTCGACAAACGGCTTTTTTGGCAAGTGGGAAGCACGTTCTCAGTTTATTCTTGAAGTTAAGGAATTTTTATTATAAGGAAATTAATTATCTTCTAAATATTTGGAAGTATATCCAATATATTTTTTGTCCAATTATTCAGACGACATCATCCAACCAACAAAGAAATCGATTTTGCTGTATAAATAAGTAGCGAACTTGCCACTTCGGCCTTGGTCGAAGCGGTGGGCTGCTGCCCTCACAAGCGTTTGTGAGGGCAGCAATTTAAGCCCCCACAAAAGCATTGTGAGGGCTATATATTTAAAAAAAAATTTCTCCCTTGCGAAATGCAAGTGAAGTGGCGACATTTCTCGAGTGGAGTGGGGACATTCCTCGAGTGGAGTGGGGACATTCCTTCCCTGTTAGGGGTTATTTATCTTGGGCATGTACTTCATAAATTTTAATGTAATAATGTATGTAATGTCTGTTATAATAACAGTTGTTATAAATATATCTGTGTAATACAGTAATATAATGTTTAATCGGTATTCAAAAAAAATAAGTAGCGAACTTCGAGAGTTTTCTTTTTAAAGTGCACCATAAGCAGGTTTTTTCTTTCCTTTTTGTTAGCTCCAAAATGACTCACTCTCGAGCCATTATGAATACAAAATGACCCTTAAAATTATTATTTTCCTATTTTTTTAGTCATCAATGTGATATAATAACTATTGCAAATTATTCTGAGATATATATGTTCATGACATTAATTTTTGTCTTTGGTTGAGTACGATAGATTCGAAATAACATAAACACCTATGTTATGTTATTTATTATTATTATTATTATTTTAGAACATTGATATTATAATAAGAGGACTAGTGATATTTATTATCAAACAATTACTAGAAATAATCGAAATTAAACTTATAAAACACAACTTAATTTTTTCCTTTACTAATATTTAAAAAATATTTACCGCAAACGGCTACATGTTTAATTTGTTAACAACATATAAATAACAAACTTGGAATACCAATATAGATATTCTATTTTTTCATATTTAATGTAGCACACTGACACAGCTGAGTAAATTAATCAGATGTGATGCGTGGATTGCTGTTTTGGAATTTATGTCAATTAACTTATTTATTAATCTTGACCGAAGCATAACAAAACGCTCATGGTCACAGTCACTTTGAAGATCATGTGAAAGCTTTGAATTTTAATAAATTGCGTGGAAAATGGTAACGAGAGCTCACGGGCAGCCCCCAAACAACAAGCGAAAGAGTGCCTCGTGATATGACTCGCGGCCCTCAAGAAACACGCCTTCGGCCCCTCGTGATTTAATCAAAATTTGGACTCACGCTACAGTGAAATGTAATTAACAAATTTTATCAATAAAATCGCCAGAAAATTCTCAATTATTTTATTTTTAGTGATTAGGTGTCGGGTTGACATCAGGCCCAATTGAAGCCTTTGACCTGAGGGGCTTTCTATAATGTAAACTGAGGATCTTGAGGCCCATTCCAGAATAGGCCCTTGAGCTGAGCCCAAATGGCATCAGCTTGTACCTCTTCAGTCAGAATGACAAATCACAAATGGAGTGGTGCTTGCTGCTCAATCCATATCCAGTACTGTGCCCGTGTCCATTTGTTCATTTCTCGCCGACGCTAACTAGGCCAGCTTCAATCAGACTGCAATAGAATAGACCAACAAACATGCAGTAAATCCTTGTGCTAATTAATTATTATTAGTTATATTTATAAATAAGCAAAACGAGAGATGCAAGGAGTGAGAGTAATACTATATGTATTGAAAATTGCATAAAATTTGATATAAAAGATACAAAAGACAAAATAAAAAATAAAAAAGTAAGTTTGTATTTTGTAGTGAACTTTTTTTTTTGTTTTTTATCCTCTAATTATTTTTTTCCTCTCTTTCAGTGATAGTGTGCTATTTTATGCGTTATTTTTTTGTTTCTACACATAAATTTATTGAATAATTACAGTTTGAAATTGTAAACTGTTCTATCTCTTGGGTAGTTAAGTGGGAAGGAAAGATTTTATCAAGCGTGTCAAACAAATAAAATTTAACTCTTCAAAATTTTAGTAAGGTAGATGTTGATGCTGAAATCCGGATGAGCTAGTTAATGACTCAATCTCCGATCCCTGCATCAGCATTAGATTTGTTTGGTGGGAAGCTGCTGGTTATTCTCTATGAGTAGATTTTCTATGAGCAGATAACTCATGAGCAGACGATCCGCGAGCAGAGAACCTATGAGCACAAATAACAGTCAGGAGGCGCCGGAAGTTTTTCCGGCGTAAACCCTCCGACGCTCAAGTCAGTGATCTGGGTCTACTTGGGAAAAACCCATACCACAATTCATATGGCTTAATGTGAGTGCTTTAAACAAAAAACTTTAAGTAAATTTATGGTAAAACAATGGAAATATAATCGAACTTAAAGAAAAAGAAATCATAACAGAGAGAAATTCCTTCTGGGTAGAGAGAGAAAGAGATCCATCTAGAGAGAGGGGAAAAAAACCCCATGCGTGATGTTCTTGGGGTTTTTATAAACACCCCAAACCCACGACCTTAGATCATGGCCATAACCAATAACTGATTGACTTTGTGCCCTGATTTTCGGAGGAGGTTTTGTAGTGGTTTATTTGACTGAGTCTTGTTTCCTGGTTATCACCTGGTCAAGGTGGTCTGCTCGAGGTCATCAAGATTACCACCTGGTCAAGGTAGTCTGCTCATCGTGTGGTCTCGCTCGCTGTAGTCTGGTCCATTTGGTGGTCTCGCTCACTGGGTGGCTCGCTTCACCAGGTGGCTCGCTCACTGTGGTGGTCTGCTCACCAAGTGGCCTGCTCACCAGGCGGTTTGCTTATCAGGTGGTCTACCACCAGGCGGTCTGCTCACCAGGCGGTCTGCTCACCAGGCGGTCTGCTCACCAGGCGGTCTGCTCACCAGGCGGTCTGCTCACCAGGCGGTCTGCTCACCAGGCGGTCTGCTCACCAGTGGCTCGTCACCAGCTGGGCCCGCTCACCAGTGCTGCTCGCCACCAGTCAGGTGTTGCTTATATTTTACTTAGAGGAGAGCACGATAATGTATGAGCAAATACCTTATCTTGGTCACCTCATTCTATTCCCCAAACACCAGTCCCCCAGTTTCTAGTGTTGAGAGTGAAATGAATCATTACTAGAAACTATAAAGTCTATAGTTTTTACAAACTTAAAACCTTAAGCAACTTATTTGCTTCATTTGCTAACCACACCATAGGTGAGCAGGTATTGTATGTCTAATGACTTATCTAGGGTAAGTTTTAAAACTGTTAACCTTTTACTGACTTAAGCAATTTCGCCCAATCTTAGTCGGGCAAGAGCAGAAAACTTTGACTACATCTCACTACGAGGAGGTTTGGAGACTTTAAGTCTTTTACTTGCCTTAGAAACTTTTTGAAATTTTGTGGTCTGCTCACCTTCACATGGTCGAGCAGATTCTGGCGAGCTTGACTTCCTGTCTCGCCATCGAGGAGGCTTTGAGACTCTGGAGCCTTTGCTTGCGTATGCTCACCTTCACATGGTCGAGCAGGTTCTGGTGAGCTTGGCTTCCTGTCTCGCCATAAAACAGGCTTTGAGACTTTGGAGCCTTTGCTTGCGTCTGCTCACCTTCACATGGTCGAGCAGGGTTCTCGTGAGCTTGGCTTCGTCTCGCCATAAAATTGGCTTTGAGACTTTGGAGCCTTTTTGTCGCGTCTCGCTCACCTTCACATGGTCGAGCGAGGTTCGTGAGCTTGGCTTCCCTGTCTCGCCATAAAACAAAGCTTTGAGACTTTGGAGCCTTTGCTCGCGTCTGCTCACCTTCACATGGTCGAGCAGGTTCTGGTGAGCTTGGCTTCCTGTCTCGCCATAAAACAGGCTTTGAGACTTTGGAGCCTTTGCTTGCGTCTGCTCACCTTCACATGGTCGAGCAGGTTCTGGTGAGCTTGGCTTCCTGTCTCGCCATAAAACAGGCTTTGAGACTTTGGAGCCTTTACTTGCGTCTGCTCACCTTCACATGGTCGAAAGGTGTTCGTGAGCTTGGCTTCCTATCTCGCCATAAAACAGGCTTTGAGACTTTGGAGCCTTTGCTCGCGTCTCCTCACCTTCACATGGTCGAGCAGATCCTGGCAAGCTTGGCTTCCTGTCTCGCCATAAAACAGGCTTTGAGACTTTGGAGCCTTTGCTCGCGTCTGCTCACCTTCACATGGTCGAGCATATCCTGGCAAGCTTGGCTTCCTGTCTCGCCATAAAACAGGCTTTGAGACTTTGGAGCCTTTGCTCGCGTCTGCTCACCTTCACATGGTCGAAAGTGGGTTCTCAGTGAGTTTGGCTTCCTGTCTCGCCATAAAACAGGCTTTGAGACTTTAGCGCCTTTACTTGCGTCTGCTCACCTTCACATGGTCGAGCAGGTTCTGGTGAGCTTGGCTTCCTATCTCGCCATAAAACAGGCTTTGAGACTTTGGAGCCTTTGCTCGCGTCTGCTCACCTTCACATGGTCGAGCAGATCCTGGCAAGCTTGGCTTCCTGTCTCGCCATAAAACAGGCTTTGAGACTTTGGAGCCTTTGCTCGCGTCTGCTCACCTTCACATGGTCGAGCATATCCTGGCAAGCTTGGCTTCCTGTCTCGCCATAAAACAGGCTTTGAGACTTTGGAGCCTTTGCTTGCGTCTGCTCACCTTCACATGGTCGAGCAGATCCTGGCAAGTTTGGCTTCCTGTCTCGCCATAAAACAGGCTTTGAGACTTTGGAGACTTTGCTCGCGTCTGCTCACCTTCACATGGTCGAGCAGATCCTGGCAAGCTTGGCTTCCTGTCTCGCCATAAAACAGGCTTTGAGACTTTGGAGCCTTTGCTCGCGTCTGCTCACCTTCACATGGTCGAGCATATCCTGACAAGCTTGGCTTCCTGTCTCGCCATAAAACAGGCTTTGAGACTTTGGAGCCTTTGCTCGCGTCTGCTCACCTTCACATGGTCGAGCATATCCTGACAAGCTTGGCTTCCTGTCTCGCCATAAAACAGGCTTTGAGACATTGGAGCCTTTGCATGTCTTAAAAAATATTAATAAACTTCATTCATAAACTTTGTTTAGCCTCTTAGTGCTAGCCTATAGCTCTCCTTTTATAAATTATTCTCATATTGAGCAAGTTTCAAGAAATCAAGCTGATTTAGTTATACCGTCAGCCATAATATGAGCACGATTAATTTAATAAATATAAGGTATCCTCATCTCATATAGCAAGACTTAGAGAAATAATTGAATTTTCATAGGAAAAACTACTTGTAAAAATATAACTTCTGACCTGTTTTGATTCCTGCAAACGTGTGCCTTCAATGTGCTCTCACCTGAGGTTTTTGCTTCCTTTTTTAAACATGGTCATCTATTGATGCGCTGTAACATTCTGATTTGCTTCGATTAGATGAAAATTGATAGAGACAAAATATTGGCTTTTCGTATCGGTCCCCACAGACGGCGCCAAATGTTGATGCTGAAATCCGGATGAGCTAGTTAATGACTCAATCTCCGATCCCTGCATCAGCATTAGATTTGTTTGGTGGGAAGCTGCTGGTTATTCTCCATGAGCAGATTTTCTATGAGCAGATAACCCATGAGCAGACGATCCGTGAGCAGAGAACCTATGAGCACAAATAACAGTCAGGAGGCGCCGGAAGTTTTTCCGGCGTAAACCCTCCGACGCTCAAGTCAGTGATCTGGGTCTACTTGGGAAAAACCCATACCACAATTCATGTGACTTAATGTGAGTGCTTTAAACAAAAAACTTTAAGTAAATTTATGGTAAAACAATGGAAATATAATCGAACTTAAAGAAAAAGAAATCATAACAGAGAGAAATTCCTTCTGGGTAGAGAGAGAAAGAGATCCATCTAGAGAGAGGGGAAAAAAACCCCATGCGTGATGTTCTTGGGGTTTTTATAAACACCCCAAACCCACGACCTTAGATCATGGCCATAACCAATAACTGATTGACTTTGTGCCCTGATTTTCGGAGGAGGTTTTGTAGTGGTTTATTTGACTGAGTCTTGTTTCCTGGTTATCACCTGGTCAAGGTGGTCTGCTCGAGGTCATCAAGATTACCACCTGGTCGAGGTAGTCTGCTCATCAGGTGGTCTGCTCGCCAGGTAGTCTGTTCATTAAGTGGTCTGCTCACCAGGTGGCCTGCTCACCAGGTGGCATGCTCACCAAGTGGCCTGCTCACCAGGCGGTTTGCTTATCAGGTGGTCTACCACCAGGCGGTCTGCTCACCAGGCGGCTCGCTCACTCAGCGATCTGCTCACCAGGGTGGGCTCACCGTGGGCCTCGCTCACCAGACGGGTCGCTCACCAGGTCATTCACTGTGGGCGGTCTGCTCACCAGGTTGTCTGCTCACCAGGTGGTCTGCTCACCAGGTCTAGGTGTTGCTTATATTTTACTTAGAGGAGAGCACGATAATGTATGAGCAAATACCTTATCTTGGTCACCTCATTCTATTCCCCAAACAATAGAGTTTTTTTTTGTTTGAAATTTAAATGAGTCTGAATTTTTTTAAAGTCTGAATGAATCTGATTACAAAAATATGAATGACGTGTTTGTTTTTCTTTTTTAAATATCTGAATATAAGTGGCATCTTATTTGTTTTCACAATAAAAAATTTTTAAATTTGGTTATTTGACATTTATGTCCTTGTAAATTAAAACAAAAAAGAGGATTAGATTTTATAGTTTAGGAAATAAATTATTTTACAAAGATATTTTTAACATATAATATTTACTTGTCATTCAGATATTTTTTCATTCAAATAAAAGTCACAAAAATTTATTTATTTTTTATTCAGATGTAAATGTCTGAAAACCAAAAATAAATTCTAAAAATCAAACAAGCATTTTTTAAAAAAAATATACAATCAATAAAATTTTAAATTTTAGATATTTAACAAACAACATCTAAGTTGATATTACAAGTCTAGATAATACTACTACCCCTGACATTAGTAATCGAATAACTTGGTCACTGGATGGTTAAAATTGTCTTGCGTATAACGATGAAGAATAATGTGATCATCTCCTCCCTCCCCCAAAAAAAAAAAAAAACATTTCAAGTTCCAAAGTTTTGCTCCAGCAGATTAATCATTATTAAATTATAGTTCATTGTAACCCACTTCACTTGTATCAATTTTATTTGTGGCTAGCCGGTTGCTAAATCACTTGTGGTCTGGGAGTACGATAGTGAAAATTAAGTAGGTAAACTAAGCTGGGTTTATAGTCATTTTAATCAATTTTTTTTTTAAATTTAATATCAGTGCTCATTATCGAACTAGTATATTATAACGCTTCACCGAGAAAACAAATTTATCTAACAAATTTATCTTTGGTTGATGAGCAGTGCAAGAATCCATTCTGTGCATTGAGAGACTTTTTATTTTTAATTTTCTTTTTTTAGAGGGCGTGGCCGCGTGCAGTGTGAAATTATTACATAAAAATGTGACGGGAGAAGACAGACTAATGTAAAGTAAGGACACGGCTAGCTGCGTAAAATAAATCTTAGTAATCGGAATCTGATACAAACTCAGACCCATAGCTGAAGTAACTGCTGTCAAAGTACTGCAATACTGGAATCTAGTAAATCTAGGCAGCGTATTAGCACACTCACAAGGCTAAAGTCTATGTACAACCTAGATGCATACAAAACAAAACAAAACAAAACAGCATTGCCACTCTGAATTTGTTTTGTTTTGTTTTGTTTTGTTTTGCGTTAAAAGAAAAATAAAATAGAATTCTATGGAAGAGTCAAACCCAACACCCCCCACATGGTGTTTTGCTGTCAAAAGCGAGTAGACTGTAGACCCCATTAATTGTTACTGAAAGTCTTTCAAAGAAATTCAAGGCCACCTACTCAATCAATCCACCAATTAGTCACATCCAAGAAGAGAGATAAGATACATGTGTCCCTTTATATCACTCCTTCTCGCATCCTATTAAAGTATTAAGTCTTCTCTTCATTGACAAAGAAGAAAAAAAAAAAAAAAAAAAACGAAGTGTACTAAAGAAGAAGCTCATTTTTATTATGCTTGTAAATTGGAATTCAGTTCTTCGAGTCTTCTGATGGATTCATTAAAGTCATTCAGGTTCATTACCCACCAATCTTTTTTCTCTGCCGTTCGATCTGGGGAGCTGGAAACCCTCAAGAATATTATTGATAATTTGACAAAGGATGAAGCTCCTGATGGTTCTTCTTTGGTATCTGAGCTAATGGCTATGCAGAATGATGCAGGGGAGACTGCCCTGTACATCTCTGCAGCTAATAATTTTCAGGATATTTTCAGTTGCTTGCTTAAGTTTTGTGATGTTGAGATTGTCAAAATCAGGTCCCAGTCTGATATGAACGCGTTTCATGTTGCTGCTAAGAAAGGCCACTTGGGTATGTTTTTGGGTCTCTGAATTTCTGTACCTTTTTATCTTTTCTGAGTTGTGTTTAGTTTGATCGTTTATAATTTAGCCGTTGATCGTTGATTCGGATAGTGATTTTGCATTCAGATGAGAGCCTTATATTTGTTAAATATATCTGGAATTGCAATTGCATTTGCTGCTCCTGATTTTTAGTTCCTTGATTTTTATGGATTGGATTAATTGGATGCATAAAGGATATTCACATGCGCTCAGATTTTGAGCTTTTACTGGGTTTTTGGCTGTGGGAGTACCAATGTATCTTGTTGATCCTGAATGAATATAAATACATGAAATTGAAACTTGAAATCATTTACTATTTGTAATTTAGGAGCACTAAGCCCGCTTCCACCTTAAATGTACTCCAAAGTTTTTACTTCTATCATTCAGTACTTTTTTATGTTCGCAACTCGTAACTGTGTTTAATTTGCCGTATTCAGGGGTATCATGGTGATGCACTTGAATTTTGGTTTCAAGAGCTTTCTATAATTGGCGTAGCTGATCATTATACTAACATGCTGGTGGATTTGTCGTTGCTTATGTTTATGGTAGAAACAAATTTTGATGAACTGTTCAGGATTATATAATCACCAGCAGATTTTATTTTCATGATTTAGTTGTGTGCGAATAGAAAATCTTGCTAGAAAGGTTTATGAATATACATCCTTTATTTAACAATATACTAGTTTGTATTTGCTCAATATCTACTAACTTACAAGGCAAGGCCAGAAATAATAATTTATTTGCTTTGGTTTCTTTGAGTCATTCCAGACTGTTTACGGCAACTGCTTCCTGTATATTGTAGAGGCCAGCACAACTAATAGTGGGTTGTATGTAAATTAGAGAACTATGAGATCTTGGTATTGAATTTTGAGCTTTTGTCTGAGAGTCTTCATTGAAAGTTGTACTTATGAACACATCTTGCCACCTGTACTTTGTCTTTTAGAGCTTACCCAGTTTTGAACTTTACATTGTTTTGTTCAGGGATTGTGAAGGAGCTTGTGAGCATTTGGCCTGAGCTTTGTAAGTCCTGTGACTCCTCAAATACTAGCCCACTTTATTCGGCAGCTGTACAAGATCATTTGGATGTGGTGAATACCATCTTGGATGCTGATGTCAGCTGCATGAGAATAGTTA
Source organism: Atalantia buxifolia (assembly GCA_030444775.1). Lineage (NCBI taxonomy): Eukaryota > Viridiplantae > Streptophyta > Magnoliopsida > Sapindales > Rutaceae > Atalantia > Atalantia buxifolia. Next base: position 9,371,046 of record CM059832.1, read on the forward strand.
GAAAAAATGGAAAAACAGCGCTGCATACTGCTGCAAGGTATGGTCGCATGAATATAGTTACAGCTCTTATAGACCGGGATCCAGAAATTGTCACAATTAAAGATAAGAAAGGTCAAACTGCACTCCATATGGCTGTAAAGGGTCAGTGTCCTTCAGTGGTAGAGGATATATTATCTGCTGATCATTTAATACTAAATGAGCGCGACAAGAAGGGGAATACGGCGGTGCATATAGCTACAAGGAAATGCCGTCCTCAGGTATCCTTAATTGATGTTTTGTTTTCTCATGAACTTCTTGTCATTGATGATATTTCTTTTTGTTGTTCTTTCATATACTTTTGGACTTTTCAATCAGTTTTAGCCCTAGCAGTGAAATTATGATCTTCTGACACGAAAAGGGAAGATTAACATTGCACTACCCTAGATTATCTGATTCATAGCATGCATGAAAATGAAACAATTCCTTCTTGGTCGATCTTTGTCTCAAATTTGAAGAATCCATTTAGAAACATGGACCTTGGAAATATCCTGTCTCAAATATATAAATCTAGCATCATAAAAATGTGAATCTATATACATAAAAGGTTGTGAATTCCAATTTAGCAGATAAAGGCATAAGCTTAATTAAGGTGCTAATGCCTCCAAAGAATAATGGTGCGTGTTGCCGTAGTTTCTACATTAAAATTAGCTGCAGATAAGAAAAGTTCATTTTTACTTATGTTTGCGTTACCGGCATTTTGCAAATTTCAGATAGTATCCCTATTGCTAAGTTATTCATCCATTGATGTCAACGCCATCAATAATCAGCGAGAAACTGCAATGGATTTAGCAGACAAACTCCAGTATGGAGATTCTACACTGGAAATTAAGGAAGCTCTTACAGAGGCTGGTGCCAAGCATGCAAGATATGTTGGCCAGGTTGATGAAGCAATGGAACTTAAGAGGACTGTGAGTGACATTAAGCATGAAGTTAGTGCACAACTCATACAAAATGAAAAAACCAACAGAAGAGTTTCTGGCATTGCCAAGGAACTAAGGAAACTTCACAGAGAAGCTGTCCAAAACACCACCAATTCTATCACAGTTGTTGCTGTTCTTTTTGCGTCAATAGCTTTCTTGGCTTTGTTCAACTTGCCAGGCCAATATTTAACGGACGGACCAGAAGTAGGAAAGGCTAACATTGCTGACAAAGTAGGTTTCCGCGTGTTCTGCCTTTTAAATGCCACATCTCTTTTCATTTCTCTAGCTGTTGTAGTGGTTCAGATCACTCTGGTAGCCTGGGATACTACTGCTCAGAAGCAGGTTGTATCAGTGGTGAACAAGTTAATGTGGACAGCATGCGCTTGCACTTGTGGAGCATTTTTGTCTATAGCTTTTATGGTTGTGGGAAACGGACATTCATGGATGGCTATCACCATAACCCTAATGGGAGCACCGATTCTTGTTGGGACACTTGCAAGTATGTGTTACTTTGTTTTCCGACAACGTTTTGGGCTTTTCCGCAACGATTCTCAGAGACGCATTAGAAGGGCAAGTGGAAGTAAGTCATCCTCATGGTCAATATACTCCGCAAATATATCAGACGTCGATGAGTATAACTCTGACATGGAGAAAATATATGCTCTGTAAACACACTAGCCTATGGCTAGATGGTGGAAAAGGCTGGTTCAGCTGCACAAGTTTTATGTTGTTGGTGTGTGCTGTGTGTAAATGTTGTTCACCGGGATTAACCACGATTATAAAGTGTATTATGTATGCGCCTTTGAGCTTCAATGTTATGTAAAGAGGAAGTTCCACGATTTTCTTCTGCTTGAAGTAGATTCATGTATAAATTAGTCATGTTTTGGGACATTTAATGATGGAATAAATTATCTAGGCATATAGATTTCTTCATATTTCGACTTCTATGAAGTTTCTTTCTTTGTTACAGCTGATAAAAATCGTTTTTGCACGATGCATATATAGAAAGCCTATTTTTTTTTTCTAGTATTTATTAGTGTATTTGCTTTTTAACCCACTTCTTTTTTATTATTTTTCTTTTTTGTTTCTATTGTAGAGATAGTTGTGTGTAATGATAGATCACAGTCATATTATTAAAAACTTGTGGTAAGAACGGATTTTGTTCTGGTGCCCCAAAATAATAGTCTAAAGCTTTTGTATGTTCTCCGTTACTTGTGTGGATAAGGCCTATGTTACAGAGTTTATAGCTTCCATCATAAGGATCAATTTTTAGTCGCATAGCTTCATAATAATTCTATAAAGCTTCCGCATAATTGCCTTTAAATTGAGCTGACATCCGATACGGTCTTCATTTAATTCAAAAAATTTTCCGTTTCAGAACCGTACATGAGAAGAAAATCTCATACGGCTCCTCCTTTATGTGCATAATGAGAATAATCCATCGAATAAAAAAAGATGAAATAATCTCATTATGAACTAAGTGGAGTTAATGTTTTTACAAGAAATCTCTAGCTAATCTTCCTACAAAAGCTTTTTTCTTAATATCACGCATGTTGGTACTAGATAAAACTGTAAACTCCAACAATTTTTTTTTGTTTTCAATGCCCTTTAATTTATAGGGATTAATCATTTTAACAATTTTCGATGGTTATAAGGGTATCCACAGTACGAATGAGATGGATGTTAGTTATCCCAACCATTCTTCTTAGTCCTGATCTTGCTAAGAAAGGAGGCAGTTTATAACAAAGTTTCGTGTTGCTGATTCCTAGACATAGCGCTTCTTCCCCTATGTTGCCTATTGGTACTGGTGTGGTGGAGTTGCCTTGCAATACAGAACCCATTGGTGTAACCTTTCGCTTAATACTAGAATTGACAATTGAAGCATCTGAGGCTGCATTAATCGGGGATACACGACAGAAGGAATGATTTTATCTATAAACTTCACCTTCAACAAGCGTATATTTCTTCAATAATTTTTTTTGTTCTTTTCTTTTCCAACTCGTCTTTCTTTCTTCTAAGATTGAAAGCGGTAAATGAAAAACTAATCAAATCGCACCATATTTGTCACAGGTAAATGCCTCTTTTTCTCCTACAGTTGTTGGAATTATTCATAATAATATATAGGCTACAATCGAAGAGGTCTTCTCAATAAAATTTTCATTTTTCAGCGATCTAGACATAGGTAAAATTCCATTCTATAATTCGTTTCATTATCTCTTGTGAGAAAATGATCCCACGAACGAAGGAATTGTATAGTATAAAATAACATAAATGCAGACGCATTAAAAAAATAGATTGATCCGTTGATTCATTCCAACTCATTGATTAAATCAGGTAGAAATATCAGGAAAAAAAAAAGGACCACCATCTTCGCAAACAAGATATAAAGCCTTATCGTTTTCAACAATTCTTCACAAAAAAAAAGTTATCCTTTTCCCTAAACTCAAAAGAAAAATTTTTTCTTTGCTGAAATGGTTTTTATTTTTTTGGTTAGAACGGATTCAGTTGTCCGTACCCCCGTACCCATCTACCAATCAAATTTGAACAACTCGCTATTCACGCGGGTTCTCGGTCATAATCATTGTATAGGAGAGATGGCTAAGTGGTTCAAGGTGTAGCATTGGAACTGCTATGTATACTTTTGTTTATCAAGGGTTTGAATCCTTCTCTTTCTATACCTTGACCTAATTCATCAATGTTACCAACTGGAATGTGTCCAAGCAAAAAAGAATGAATAACGAGTAGTCAGACCTTTTTTTAGCTAGATTCTTACTTCATATGGAAAATAAAGGAAATAAAGGGAAGGGGCAGACAGGGGATAAAAATCTACCCTCGGATCTATGATACATGAATGGGATTTAAAAAAAAAAAAAAACTCTACCGATCAAACTCCTTACCTTGTATCCCTTTCCTTAAATTAGGTAAAAAGAGAAATTTATATGAGCCCGTTACATTAGTTAGGTTTAAGTTTGACGAGAATAATATTCTACAACAAACAATTCATTTATGTTCAAATCGACCCATTGACTATCTATTATTTGATTATATTGGAATTCGTGAAGAGTCAAATGTTTGGCAATTACTTATGATGGGATGAATCAAGATAATTTTGAACCAAAGATCGAGATTTTGGGTCATACCTCACTGTAATAAAATCTCAGGGTCTGCAACGATAACTTAGTATATCGACTATACGACCATTAACTAAAATATGTCCATGGTTAACCAATTGGCGAGCTTGAGGAATAGTTTAAGCCATGCCCAATTAAAAAAAAAATGTTATCCAAATGCAGTTCAAGTACTTATAGTAAAACCAGATCAGTTGACCCTTTGGCTTTTTTGGCAATACAAACATATTTAAGTAATTGTCATTCTATGAGACCATAATGAAAACACAATTTTTGTTTTTCTTCTAAACAAATTCGAAATTGAGATTTTTTCACAGAGCGCGATTGGTTTCTAAAATCAGTTTCGACTTTTTGCCTTTTACTCATTAGTCCCGGAAAAGACCCCAAACGGCGTATTTTTTTTCTTTAAACGAGGTCCTCGATAATGTGACATAAAGACTTCTTATTTTATTGAATTTCATAAACCTAAAATAAAACTGAGCTACGTGATAAATGAAGCGAAATCCGCTGAAGTATTGTACTACAAAAAATACTAAGATGATTTGAATCAAATTCCATACCCCTTTTTTGTATTATATACGCACATAGAAATATAAATAAAAAAGGTGTTCCTTTTCTTGATTTATTCTGCTGAAATCGAACTTCCTCCAACTTTTATTCATAATTGGAAGCTACTATAACATATTGGATCGATGATCCTTGGAAGAAGCCTTTCCAATGTTCTTTTCTTTCCAAAAGACATTATCAATTATGTAAAAAATCAAACAAATGGAGAAAAGCCGGCTATCAAAATCGAACCGATGACCATCGCATTACAAATACATGCTCTAACTTTTGAGCTAAGCGGGCTTAAATAAGAGAAATTGTACGTGTGTAGGGATCCTAGGATTTTATCTATTAACCTTTTATTCTTAGCTATTCATAAAGAATAATATAGAGAATTGAATTTCAAAAAAATGTTGAATACTATCGATATAGACGATCACGATTAATCTAACAATTAAGAGAATCTAGCAATGATATATGAGCAAATTTGGATTTTTTTTTATCAATTCTATATTTATCAACAATAAATATCTTACTCTTAATTAGATAATAAAAAAAGATTTTTTTTCATTTTTGAATTCAAGACATTTAAAATTCTTTTTTTTTTCTAACATAAGATTATTAATATATTCTATTCGATTATTCTATATTATAGAATACACATAATATTCTATTATTATTCTATATTCTATATATATTTAATGATTCTAAATAGAATATTATATTCGATTCTTATTAGCCATTTTTGAAATTCTACATTTGCTCTAATCTAATTCAAAATAATTAGGCTTTAGACTAAATAATTAGAATTATCTTTGAATTCTGATTTAATTGACTGAGTAGTAATAGCTACTCTATTGATTAGGTCTAGCTATTATATTCTAAATAATTAATAGAAATGATTTATTTTTATTTAATAAATTGGAATTTGAGTTATTTTTGGTTCTGTATATAGGGTAAATAATCGCAAAAATCCAAACATTTATCTATCGAACTATAGGGTAAATCAGCTGCCAATCCTCGGATAGGAAAATAATTATACATCATTCTTATACTAGGGGCAACTTCAAATAAATCATATACTAATTCTCTTCCTCTAAAAATAATTTTCTCCTATAATTTTTTATTGTAATGTCTTTTACCTGTGATCAAGTTGGGCAACTAGCAATTTGCATTTTCTGTAAGTTTATCTATTATTTCATCAATAACGATAGGGCCACAAATAATTTTATATAAATTAGTATACACAGATGTGGCATGAAGAAATTAACTGAGCTATAACAATTATTTTATTACCCAAGTTTGCCTTCACTACCATAGACGTGAATCAATTGGCATATACTCAAATCCCATGGACGAACAATAAACCCATTGAATGTGTATCATCACATAACATCACAAGTCTCTTAATCCTTTTGATATGACGGAATCAATTCATCACTGGAAAATATAGTGAAATGTCTGATTTCCGACCGCAATATATGAATTTGGTTAGAAATGATCACAACAGCATAACGTTCAACTTCTGGCCATGTACCAATCTCCAGCCGGCCGGTGATCAACTTGTCCGACATAATCAATTTCAACCACATGCACACTGGACTAGTGGGCACGATAGGCAAACAAGACTCGCGAGAGCCACATTATAGAGTTCAGGCACATGCAAACCACAGAGAGGGCAAAACTAACAACTCTGCTCAAATAATACAATGAACACAACAATACTGTAATTGAAACATAAGCAAATCAATAAATAAAAGATGCATAATTTTTCCAAGGCCAATGTATACATCAATTAGTTGACTCCTTATTTTCATATAATTGCTGTAACAGATGAACAGTAAAAAGAAAAAGGAAAATAAAAGAACAAACTGCATTTCTAAATTATATATATCTCTAGCCCATATGGTTCCCAATAAAAAATAACACAACCACATGGGCACATCCCTAGTACATCAGGAAAAAAAGAATAGCTCAAGGGGAACCCCCGAGCATCACCTTAATTCAAAACCCAATTTTCACCATCCCAGCCTCCAGATGATCCACAAAAACAATCTACTAAAATATACAATTTTACAATTTATACCAGATCTCATTTGTTGCTAACACTTGATGAGATCAGCAGCAAAACTAATTAAAGTTGTAACTGCCCCGGAGCTTTCCTTGATGATCTTGATGACGGCCTACTTATGTCCGATGGAGGAGGTCGATGTTGCTCTTGGGGTCTTTGCACCTCCTGCACATCCAGCAACTGATGTTGTAATCGCAAGGTTATTGGTCGACAATGAGCAATTTAGATTAAAAGTTGAAACATCAGTAGACAAAATATGGAAAAACTCGTAGAATTTAATATTATTTGAACAGGATACAAACTTCCCCGCTTCATCAATGCATCCCACAAAAAGATAAGATTACAATTAAGGCATACCAATTTTCATCTCTTCTTACTAATGATGCCTTAGCTCCAGTCCCTATGCCTCGTGTTCTTCTAAGTTTTTGAAAAAAATTTCACAAAATCTCCAGCCAAATCATCAATATCTACAATTTCTTTATTTATTTTTTTTTCATTTATTTTGTGGTGGGTGGTGAGAAGGGCAGGACTAGCAAGCAACTCAAGAACGTACAATAAATGAAGCAGTGGACAAAGCTCAACAGAAATAGAAATAACATCAACAAGGAGCTCCATTAACCTTTGATGATGAAGTGGAACTACTCCGCAACTGAGCTTGGGCTTTTCCATGGATCCGATGCTGGTGCTGCATCTGCTCAAACTGTTGCAACCTCGAAGCAAAGTTAATTCCACCGTGTGAACTGCCCACATCTGAATTTACATCTCCATCTTCACTGAATTGAGATCCACTTGGCATGCTATGTAGAATCTGAGAGTAAGGGTTCCCAGAAGACGTTCGCTTAATTTGTTCTCCATTGAAAGAGAATGAAGGTACCGTCTTCAAACGGGTCCGCAATATCTTAAAGGCTGCACTTTGCTGCATTAATGTGTCACGTGAAAGATTAAACATGAAACTATGTAATTCTAGCAAAACTACACAGAATAATTGCGCTGAATTTTTAAATAAAGCAGGGATACCTGGGGAAGTAGCATCAGAAGACCATACAAAGCTTTTAGTAACCATGTATACCTTCCTGGTTCAAGAAGCTGCAAATGACAAATTGCTCAGCGACTCCAAATATGTATTAAATCTTAGACAAACAGAAATATTTCCCAAGTCAAGGCTTCATTATAGAACAGTTTTCCAATATAGAAGGTAACAAGAAACCAGTAAGACCAAATAGTAAGGCAAATAAGTAGTCTTCAGTCCTCAGCTTAAGCACCTGCAATCTAAGATAAGCGAAGATTGGAGTTTCCAGCAATCGAATCAATTTATCCAGCTGGACCAAAAATTTGACATTAATATCTTCCTCCACCAGAGACTGAATCACAGCACTTGCATGATGGTATGTCTGTCAAACAAGAAATCAGTGTGATAAAAAAACATTCCATAAAATGACCATGAAAAGTGGAGGTGGTTTGCTAGAGGAAAATATTAACAAAACTACAAATAGACAGCTATATCTTACCTGAGCTAATAAGCAAAGACTTATGATTGCCATGGGTGAGTGACACCATGAAGCGTACAGGGAAACAAATAAGTCTTTTCCAGCGGGGTTAACCAGTGATTTTTTTAAAAGATCTCGTAACTCAGATAATTCAGAGGAAGTAAGTAAAATCAAATTCAAAGCCTGAAAAAAAGAATAAAAAGAGATTCAGCTATAATTAAAAAGATGAATAAAAAATTACTTAAGCAAAGGAATGAACGAAAAATCAACATTTTGAAACCGTTTCAATGAATAATTTGCCTATTCTACGTCTCAGTTATCTCACAAGCCATAAGCTTGCACACTCAGACTTTCTATGTCTATCAAACACAATCATGCCCAAGCGATCATAGTTTCATGGCTCAATACTAAACTAATGCTTTATTTGTTCTGAAATTAAGGACAACCTGGACCATGGTACATGCAAAATCCAGATCTGCTTCTCCCTCAAGAATTGTTGAAAGTTCCCGATAGACCCTTTCAGCATCTAAAAGTACACAAAGTCGGCGGATTATCAAAGCACCACGCCTAAGGAACAAGAGCATAGTTTGCAAAAGAAAGTAAAGTTACAATACATTGAGAGAGTCAGCAAGCATTTTACTTGCCAGCTAAATTACAAGGCAAGAAAGAGAAGAAAGAAAGAGACTCACTTCTCAAGAAGAGAATTATCAACTCGGAAATTATGGACAAGGAAAACAACAAGCTGGCGGAAGTGTTGCAGATCTTTTGCAATACATGCATGAACCTCAAGAACCAAAAGTACTACCTGAGGAAAAACAAATTCCATATTTAGATGCAAAGAACAAGCAGAAACTATGGAATCAGTATTTCACAGCCATGTGAAAACAGAAAAAGCACTGTTAAGCATTGAAAAAATGTATGAAATTCAAGCCAGCAGCAAAGTCAGACCAGAAAATTCTTGTATGCATAGTAAAAGCAATAAAAACAAAATTTTCACCAAATGATATTTTTGGGAATCAAATTTAAGACATTGTCATATTCAAAGAAAATTTTGACCATTCCACGTATACTACTTCAGATTATAGTCAGAGCGCAAGATATTTGTCACACCTCAGATAAAAAGGACGGCATCACATACATGAAACAACATTCATGTACCAACCAACAAGAAGTCAATTTCGAAAGAAAAAAAGTCCAAAGAAATACCCCATTCAAAAACAAACGACCAAGGAAATATCACACCGTTTAACACAACAATCAATCATTGAACCATTCGAATCTCATATATAACTTTAGTATTTATGCTGTCTGAACTAAAATATGTCAGCATGCAAGAGACAGCTAGCTACCCTATGCCCAAAAAGTAGATTGGGATCCGTTTGAAGGAAACTGCACAATTATTGACCAACCGCAACTAAAGTCAATGGTCAGACCTCTTACCATTAACATCTTTCAACTTTTACCAGGGAGGCGGACTCTCAAAAACACTCTCAATGATCTACAGTACTCTTAGATTCTCTTGAGATAGTGTAAGAAATTAAGCAACAGTTTCAATTTTTCTGTCCGTCTTCCCCCCATTTCAATAATAGCTTTATGTTTCTGTAATAGCCCAGTGCCCAGACACATCTAATCATAACTTAAACCGAAATACTGCTGGTGTTCTACCCTAACAGTAGAGACCAATAGATGGGTTCTTAATACAGCACAATGAGATGAAAGAAGACTAAATACAACAGTTTCACATACATATAAAAGAACCAGGCTCCATATTAATAATTGCCAAACAAAAAACTTAATGATAATGAAATATAATTAGAGAAATGAAGCTGAAGGAAGTACTTTCAAAAGGAACAAACGTACCTCATCAGAAGGATCAGACAATGCTTTTAAAAGCGTATCAAAAATGTCATTCAGAAAATGTAAGACCTGTTTCAGAAAGAAATTGCAACCATGCACGATCAATGCAATCAAGGCTAATACCCAGAAGGACAAAAGAAAATAAAAAGCAAAAAGTTGTGTTATGATAGCTGGATTGGGTTTATGCAGACAAAAACCAGAATCAAGCCAAAAGGCTAGAAGAAAGAGTGTAAATGCAATATCAGCTAAACTAACAAGAAAAATATAAAAAACTATATATAAAAATTAAGCAGGGCTTATAAGTTCACCAATGGTTCTCATTACCTCAGCCCGATGCCTGTTCAAAAGGGTTGATATCCAGTGCAATGCTTCAATTCGTGTTGCCTCCCATTCACTAGATAGTTGCCTGACCAGTTAAAAGTATCAGCAATCACTAACTAATCATTTGTGGTTGAACGTCATAACTAACTTAAACAAGAGACCCTTGTAAGCACTTTTTCCAGCGCTCTTCAAGTGCATGAAGTGCTATGTATACCCATAAAGGTGCAAACTACTATCAATATTTCAAACCTAGACCTTTTCGATGGTAACAAAAACTACACCTCGTTGCAATAGAAAGTATTGGTCCTACATCAAATCCTTCAGCTGGATCAGCTTTGATAGCACGAAGCTCTTCATTGGTCTCACGAGCAACCTAATTCACAAACAAAAGAGAAGAATAAAATCAATCCCAAGTGCTCAAAGAAACTTCAAAGTGTTCTTCAAAATAAGAAATGGTCACGTAAATTGTCTTACCACTCTGATTTTTTCTTCCTTATCAGAAATGCAAGGCAGAATAGCTCCCAATATATCAGCATAGTAAGGAACTAGCTGGTCCCCGCCAAGTTTTACAAATTCATTTATCTGTTGAATCAAGAAATAGGAAACATTATCTATGTTAAATAAAATTACAATTTAACATTGACTTGTCTAAAATTCAAGAATCAGCAGCCAATATTCAATCTATTAATGTTAAAAAAAGGAAAAAGAAAAAATTGGCAGAAAAGCAGCTTCAACTTTACCCAAGTGATGGCTGTCAACCGAGTAAACTCATCTGGAGAAGCTGCCCTCTGCACCAGTATTTCAGCCATGCGACCATAATCTACAGACTTCAAGAGTAGCACTGCTCGAGTCAGAAAATTACAAATGAACAAAAGAATTCATTTTCATGACAAAAAAATACATCAGGCAGATGATGCAATCAACAGTTATTGTCCGATATAAATCGTAATCCAAAATACACAAATTCTAGGATCACAAAGCTGATACAGAAAAAGAAATAACACCAGCACAAGCTTTCCAAGGAGATAATCAAGCACCAGATACCACAGCCATGAATAGAAAAGTCACAAGTTTGAAGTTCTTAGAAGTCTTACTGGGGAGTTCTTAATCTCTTGAAGAAATTCCCATAGAGCTGAATCAGCTTGTTGACGAATTTCATGACTAGAATCACTTAACATGTTAAACAAACCTGAAATTTATCAAGACTTTCTGAGTTGAAGGTTATATAACACAACAGAACAACACTTGAACAAAACAACAAAGGAAGAAAGCTTTTCAATTTAAAGATAATGAATATCAGTTACCATCAAGAAAATCAGGAAGAAAACCCAGCATGTCAATATCTGGAACACTGTCCAAAACAGTGATCCATCCTACCAAAAATTGCCGGACATAAGGATTTAACACATTCATGCGCTCTCTCAACAGGGGTATAAATTCTTCTATGCTGGGGGAAAAAACCACATACAACAAAGAGTTACAAAATAAAAGCAGATGAAAAATTCTTGTCCCAGTGTTTGCCTTTTGAAATATAAGAGATTCCAATCTGGAACTGGAATAGAAGATTGAGCACCTGAACTGATCACTTTCAGTGACAATGTCCTGTTTCACATAGTAAAATCAAAGAATTAGTCCAACAAAAAGGAATTCTTATCTTCAGATTATTATCAAAAAGAGAGAGTATTCACCTTTACAAGACGATCTAAAAGATGTGCAGCACTTTGTACATTGGCATCTGAATCAGCCGAAAGCTTACATAGTGCATCAAATATTTGATTAAAGAATATTATAAAATCTCCCCTTACAACCTGTGTAGCAGTAAAAGCTAACACATCAAGCTCGGTACAGAGTATGAAGAAAAAAAAAAAGTAAAATCAGCCAAGCCAACCATACCTTTGCAATGTTATATAGAGCTTCACAGGCATAATAACGAACTCTACCATCTTGGTCAGAAAAAGAATTAAGCACAGGTGGTACAATTTGCTGGAGGATTGTTTCAGAATAGAAAAATAAATCAGCATGTAGAAGAAATTGTTCAACAATAATTTCAAACAAAAAAGAATACCATTTATGCATATTAAAGCTTAGAATGATACGTGGTCAGCCTAATCCATGGATAACATGGTTCTAGCAGTTGATAGCACAACAATAATACCTCTTTCCCCTGTATGAGGGATAAGATAATTCTTTTCCTTAAAAAATGAACATTTACTAATACACCATTATGTCAACTACGCGTGATTTGACAGCCAAACGCCATCTACTCACTCATAATTCTTCTGATGAAGCATGCTGTCCTTAAACAACCGCAAACAGAGAGACTGAACAGGAATTCTGTCCTTCTGTTCATTGTTCTGTGAAATAAGTCTTAAGCTACCCACAGAAACCCAATCACAAACAAATAATTTTCAAAATGATGCTGAAGTTAGGTCTCCCCCGTACGAATACTGGTATGAATGATAGAATGTATGAGTGAGTACGGAGATTCAAAAGAAGTTTGAGAGAGAGGAAAATTCAACCATTCACTTCTCTAATGGAGTTGTTAGACAATGTAGTTATTGATGCTTTCAAGGAGAGTACAATAGCTTGGGTTGGCCAACATGGGGGTCTATTCAAGTAAATCTTATCTTGAGTGATTTGGCTAAATTCAAACCCTTTAAAACAATTTGCAAGCGTGCAATACCTACTAAAATTAAAGTATTTGTTTGGACATTGGAACATGGAAGTAATAATATCAAGAATACTTTTCTTGAACTAATGGAACAGGCCGATACAAAAGGAATTCATGTACAAATTGCAGGGCTTTTTTCAAGAAAGGTATGAAGGACAAAACCATTTGTAAATGCACTGTTTCAACTCTATTTCGAGTGATTCAGCAGGAACAAAATAATTGCTTAGTTCACAGGGTAAAAAAAGAACATTGTCTTATAGGTAGCAAGGTAGAGATCTTCCTTTGGCTTTTCTTTGGGCTTTGGTCTCTAAATAGTTCCAAGATACTTCTTTTTTCTTCATTCATCTAAATTAGGTGAAAGGCTGATTCAGCTATGTAGAGAGGTGGCTGAGTTTTCATCGTAAACCTCATTAGAAGATTTTTGCAAAAATGTTTTGGTTATTCCATAGGTTATTTTCACGATATTGCAGATAACACAACAAAGAGAGGAACATTTCATCCAAGCACCACTAATTAGAAAAAAATGCCCAACTTAATTATTTGAAACGGTAATTCTTTTCCATAATATTTCAAAAGGGATCATTAGAAGTGGTACAGTACCTATAAATGTGATTCGCCATGGAAGATGCATCCTCGTCTAGCTACACATCTAAAACATACTAATGTACTAAAAAAAGTCCGATAGCTAAGAAAAAGAAAAAGAAAATTAAACAATATGATACCAAAAACATTATGCCAATTGCCCAAACCAGTGTCACAAGGATAATCAAACCATTTTATGCATAACAAATTTAAAACATAAACCTAAAGGTATTCTTTGGTCAGCGTAAAAGCTTGAAATCTTTTGTGGGAATTACGTATAGTCATGGATTTCAAGACAGTATAGAAAACACTTCAAGCCACCCTCAAGTAGTGCAGATTCTAAATATCAAAGAGATAACTCAAAATACTTGCCATAATAATGAACACTAGCAGCGACTACAAAAATACTAGTGATTAAAAGCAACTTAATCAGCCTACTTCCAACACATAACAACAGACACAACTATCATTCCATCCATAGCTTACCTCGAGATGCTGAGCTGCTTCACTAGTCAACCCAACAGTAGCTGCCGCTAGCCCAATCAATCCTCCCTATAAATTAATTACGCACAATAACAAATCATTTACAAACAAAATACTAGACAAAAATCCTCAGTTCTCAACAAAACTAAAACGATCAAAGACCTTCCGGTGATTGGCTTGCGGCGAGTAAGTGAATTCCGTGGTCAACAAATTGATCACCGACGATATCTTTTCATGATCCCCCGCCGCAGCCAATTGCTTCACTATATTCTCAACCTACAGAAGAACAAAAAAACAATCACAAATAAACAAAAACCGAGCACAAAACCCTAAAAAGACGACGAATTGCGGATACACACCTCGAGTGCGGCATTCTTGCGCTTCTCATAGAGCTTATCGGCGAGATTACGCAGCACCGCCGATGGAATCACCGAAAGCGCGTCGGCCATGTAAGTTAAAACCAAAACCAAAACCCTAGCAATTTCAATTATTCAAATTCACGCGACTGAACAAATCGATCATTTTCATCCTCGAAATGCGAACACACATCAATCTTTATATTGGTTCAAATTTTCTTAATTTGGAAATTTGAAAACTTTCAGATCTGGTGAAATTTGGAAATTCAAATCGAATCCGAATCGGTGACCACTTATTTTATTTATTTTAATTGAAAAGAATGTTCACATATGACTCTTTTTTTTTGTTTTTTGTTTTTTTAGGGTTTGATGAGTCTTATTTTCCCTTGAGTTTCCAAACTGACGGAATTTTTGGGGCGTTTTGCGTACGATCTAGTACTAGTAAAAGAGCTAACAGAGACAGAGATGCAGGTTGGATAGGAAATTACTAAATACCCTAATTATTTATATTTATTATATTCATTGATTCGGATAATACATCTCACTGCCAGACTGCCACGTCATTGTAAGGTGTGGGAGTTTTATTAGTTTTTTTTTTTTGTATTTCAATTAATAGTATTTTCTACAACAAATACAGAAATTGACATATTTTGTGAAAAAAAAAATACAAAGCATTATTTAAGAGAAAGCTAAATAAAAGTTTGTTTATTTTCTATTTAATGTTAGTCTAAATGGAAAAAGCACCCTTTAAAATGTTTCTCTTTAAAGTGATCTTGGTACATGTTTGCTTATTTAAGCCAAATAAAGCAATATTAACTTAATTATGCTTCTACCGTATGAGTTAATGATCGGTTTAGGGTGCATCAAATATTTTTTATCTGAAAAAAAATAAACAATTTGTATTAAAGTATACGAAAACTAGCCATACACATTTTTCAACTTTTTAACATAGTATTCTTACGGGAAAAAAAATTCCAGTTAATTTTCCCTAATATGATTTTTTTTATTTAGTTATTCTACCTTGTAAAATAATGTTCTTTTTTTAATATCTTTTTTAAAAGTAAGGGGTAAAAAAAGTTTAAATTTATTTTTTTAATCCCTTACCTCTTTAAAAATTTAAACTTAGGTGGTCAGTAAAATAAAATTACGTAAAAACCATTTAACTACATTGGAACAATAAAATTAGAGGGAAAAAGTTCTTTTCACTATCAGCTTTTGATGCAATAACTCATTTTATCCTTGTTATATAAACAATAATACATTCCATCCCTATTTTTTAAACAATAACCTAAAATACCGTTCTGTTAATTTACTGTTAATTTACTATGTAAATTATTGAGGGCAAAATATAATTTTTCAATTAAGGATATACAAACTATTTTAAAATAAAACTCTCAACACAATTAAATAACGTCTGACTTTCTATATAAATTTAAAATTTAACTTAATGAATAAACAATAATAACACTAAATAATATTTAAAATAAATATTTAGAACAAAATATAAAAAAAGATTTCATAAGCACTATATATATATATTTTAATCCTCTAACTTGTTTTGACTTTAATACAATCAAACTATATAAATAATTAATCAATCAATATTGTTATTTTACCAAAAGTAAATACAAACTTTTTCATTTACTTAAAAGAAAAAACACACTAAAGATATAAAAAAAATTATTCAAAATACTACAGAATAATTTAATGAACACACACTCACACATATATAAATTTTTGCAAAAGGTCAGATGTTTATATGTGTATGCATGTAGTTTCATTTTAAAATAGTTTATATATCCTCAATTAGAAAATTCTATATCTACCCTCAATGAATTAATCAATAAACAAACAGTAAATTAATAGAAGGTTGTTTTGAGCTATTGTTTGAAAAATAAGAATGAAATGAGCTATTATTAAAAAAAGGTTCCAATAAGCTATTGCATCAAATCTAAAAGTAAAAAGGATTTTTTTCCCTAAAATTATATTTCATATTATGTTGCTTTCTTTACAATTTGCTTTTGCATACCAAAAAAAAATATATATTACTATTAGTTTATAAGTAGTTTTAATTTTAATCAATTAAATCAACAATGATCACATGTGTGTAATTTCTTTGAATTTGATAGTTGTAATATGCAATAATCGCTAGTGCATTATTGTGCCGTGCTAAAATATAAAATCTTCTAAAAGCTACTTCTCAATAATCATAAATTTGTTTAAACACCCATAAAAACTTTAAAATTTTTCATCTGAAAATCAGTGTTAATTATCAACAAAATAACGTTGTCTCTCTATAAATTGAGGAGAAATAAAAATTAAAATGATTATATTAAGTAATTTTATAAAAAAATAATAATAAAATAAAAACCAACAATACTTTTATTAGATATAATAAAAGGTTGGTAGAGATCGAGCTTAATAAATTTAATAAGGAATAATGTAAATTGTAACGAAACATACTCCAACTAAAATTAATGAGTGAAATAAATACAATTAGGACTTTATAATTATAATTAAGATGTCTACCTCTTGAAAAAAGTAATAATGATGTTTGGATGGATTGCTATAAGATAAAAAGGATATTAATAATAAATAAATAATTTCGTCATTTGAAACATAAAATTTGTAGAACATGTTTGGATTTAGGGTGCCTTTGGGATTGAAGTTTGTGACAGTGCAGTGACAACACTAAAAGTATTTTGAAAAACAGTTCTTTGTAGTTTGGAAGTTATGTTAATATGATTTTTCACTTGTATAATAAAAAATTTATTATATATTTAGAAATTATTATTTAAAATTTATATTTACTACATATTATTAATTTTTATTTCATAGTTATAGATTTTTTTACACAAAAACAACTGTACCTTAAAAGTTACAGCACGTCTATCCCAAACATGACCTTAAAAGTTAAATGTCATATTTTACATTTACAAATTATATGCTATAGGCAGTAAAAATGACATATAATAAGCAATATTAGTATATTTTACAACACTATGGTACTCTGAATTTGAAAATTGAAACTTTAAAATTGTTGGAGACTTTTGGTGCCCTTTTAAAAAAGGAAAAAAAAAAAAAAGGGGGGTTGATGGGAATGGTGACCTGGTTTTGGAAAATTCATTTCCAAATAACAACACAGCATTGGACAGAGCATCTTGTAATGATGTGGGAATAAATCGAAGGCCCTTGTTCTTGATATTAAATGAGTCCTTTTTAATACGTTCTGCTGTGTGCCTGCGTGTGTGCAAAGTCTGATTGGTCTTCATTTTCAACTCCCTACAACTTCCGCGACAACATTGCTAGAGCTTTCAATCTACAGAAACACACCCTTTAAAAGTAATAACACATCATTGTTATTAAACAAGTTGGGGGCGGACCCAGCAAATAGTATATCCAAGTGAGAGAGTTAAAAAAAATAAAAAAGAAATTAATCACATTTTAAATAAATTAAAATATCCGCAGTTTAGTGATAAGAGTGTCATTCAATGATTTTGAAGACTTACTCAAATTCCAATACTTACATAATTTTATTTTTTAGATACTTGGATAAATTTCACAAATATAACTATAGTGGACATTTAAAATAAATAATTTATTAATATTTTTTAAATTTTATAAGAAAAGAATAGAATTTGGGGTTTTGAGACTTTAAATTGTTTAAGTGAACAATTAATTAAAAAAATCAAGCCCCTTAAATTGAATTAAATTTTTATAAACTAAGCTCCCTAATTTAATTATCCGGGTCCACCCTTGTAAACAAGCCTTTAATTTCGATTTCGATGTTTATTGAAAGTTTGACTCTGTGATTCATGCATTATATGTGGTGACTAAAAGTTTAGTTTCGCAAAGTCTAATTAAGGAATCAGTTTTTTGTTAGGGAATCATCAAATGAAATGATAGGGAAATTATGTCTAATTACAACTATATTGTTTAACCCTGACAACCCTGACCATTCAGGTCCAAACTAAACTGGAGTTTCTAGAGCTAAAAACAAATTTAGAAAATTGAAAAGTGGTACTAGAAGCCAAAGGCATATCAAGTATTAAAATTAGAAGGACACAAACTTAAAAAAATCTTGGTAATATGATTTAATTGTTTTTTGATTTACAAGGTCAGTACCATCACAAAATACCGATCCTTGTTATTATTCAAGGGCAAAGAGTTTTTGAAAAAAAATTTCTGTTTAACACAAATATTAAGAACTTCATAAAAACTTTTATTGATTTTATGAAAACTCATTTTAAACATGTCTTCGTAATGTTGCGGACCGCCCAAATTACTAGCCCAATTGCCCACCATTCCGGGTTGGAGAGCCTAAGACAGGGTCAAGAGTGCTAGCTTAGCCTAATTCTAGAAGCTTCTAGGCAACTCTAACACATGTGAGCTTGTAAATAATCTAAAATACTCCATAATTTTCCAGCACATATATAGTTGATAAAATTCTCTAGAATCTCTAGAACTTGGCAAACCTCCACTATAAATAGAGCATGTCATTTAGCATTTGAGCAATAAGCTTAGAGCAAACAACTCAAACATTTTAAACTCTCTTGTAATCTTTCTTTCGAGTAATCCAATTTCTCTTATTCGGCTCCATTGCTCTCTTCTCTCTAATTTTTTGAAAACCTCTAAGACTTAGCTAGTCGAGAAGCTCAAAGGCTTACTTAGCAACATTCGACAAAGGTTGTCTAAGTGCCGCACGGTTTCGTTGCGCAAAACACTCGTCCCGTGACAGTAAGCCCCATTTTTTCCCATTACATAGATTTAAAACTTAAAATCCTTTCAGCCCAAATTTTAATGCCGAATCTAATAAAAACAAAATTTTATATTGTGAATTTATAAAATATAATGAATTTTTTTTCTGAAAAATGCAAGACATAATCTCAGACGTTAAGGCCTAATCCAAAAAAACCCAAACCAATCCGACCGGAGACGTGTTTGGCCCGGACAAAGGTTTTGCCAAGCCCAACGCGAGGCCGAGATTTTGCCAAGCCCAACTTCAAGAAGTCATTCTTCACTCTGAAGGATCAATACCTGTCATGCATGATACAGACATGAGACGCTCACTTCTCAGAACTGAATATAAATGGGGGCCACTTTCACATTTGAATTGATTACAGTTAAGCATGAAGTTGTTACATGAACACTTCTCAACGTTGAACTTGCATGTTCTTATTTGCAAATCTAATGCTACAAGAAAAATTCCTTTAACATAATACATGAAACAAGAAACAATCAAAATCGGTCCAAAGGAAAGGGACTTATTAGGGACTCTTCAAGTTCTCGAAATCCTCGGTAAACAGCCCCTGTCTGGCTCTGTGGCAAAGGCAACCTACGCACCTCTGTCATATACCTGCCATCCCAAATCAAGGAGGATGTCACTAATATCTTTACCTCAGAACACGATCTGTGTTCACATTTGACATTAATTCATGAATTTGAGTAACAATTTTGTTCACCCAAGATAGATCAACACCACACTGCAATAGCTAAACAAATCCTTAGGATTTAAAAAACGAAAAGAAAGAGAGATAAGAGAGTGAAAAGACAAAAAACAACATCATCTACACATACGGTCACCATACCAAACCAACATGCTATTCATTTTACACACATCAGGTTATCAGGTCCCATTTACAATTTTAATTTTATTTGCCCCTTATCCTAAATTGAAGCCATTAACTGTTTAAAATAGCATAGTAAGATTATCTGTTAAGAAATTTAAAACTCTCGAGACTTTGCATGCATGTAACAAAAGTACATTTACAACTTGCTAATTTAAACCAGACCATAAGCCAATCTTGCACCTTCCACAGGAACACCTCATTCAATCTTGATAAAAAAGAAACATACATTGCAAGCTTAATGAAACCCAAAAATGGATGAAAAAAGTATAAGTTAACCTGTTTGCAGCACTGGTGATCTTATCTCGAATCCCTTGGTTAATGACTGTTGTTTGATCCGCTGAAAATGTTCCACCTAATATTAAAGATGCTCCCGTAGCGCTTGTACCCATTCTTTTTGCAAATACAGACATTGCCCACTCTCTAAGTACCACGAGCACTGATCGAAGAAGGCGTAACCTGAGGTTTGGTGAAGGCAAAATAGCTCCGCTGGATAATAACTGATCATAAGTGTTCAAAACAGGTTCTGCGGCTCCTTTACAAGCAGCCAGAAGAGCCCTTGCTATATCTTCATCTCCAACAGATTCAACCCGCGAATCTAATCTCTCCTGCACAAAGAGTTTTAATTTTGAAAGGAAAGGAAAAAAGGTAATCATCAGAAAAAGTGTAATGCACAAAAGCAAACATACTCAACCGCAAACCAAGCAATACTCTTACAGCCATAAACACAAAAAGGGTAATCTTTTTCTCCTTTTTGTGAAGGCAAAACGAGTAATCATTAATTAAATAAACCAGTTTGCCATAAACACACAAGACAAAGTGTGCTTAAATATGCATAAAGGGAGAAACGTACCAGTGCAGCCTTCTCAAGGTGAAGGCATAGAGTATCCAGAGGTAAAACAGCTCCATCCCCAGGATACATATGGGAACCAACCCTCTTCAGTACAGAACACGCTTCAGCAATGCCACCCTTTGCAAGAGCCTGATCAATTAGTCTAGCCCAAGTTTCTCTAATAATACTACTATCAGCATCCCCAGTATAGTTTGCGAAGTATAGCATTTCCAGACATATCTGAAAGCAGTGCAAAAAGGAAAGAAATTTACGCCATGAAATTTAGATTCAAAAGTATGTTTAAAGTAGTATAACAGTACATTCTCAGAAGATTAGACAATACCCAAAAAAAAAAAAAGAGAGAGAGAAGGGGAGTTTTTTTTTTTTTTTTTTTTGGTGGGGGCGGGGCGGGGCGTGTTTAAAAATGAAAGGCAAAGGAGGTCCATTTGTCAAACCATATATGTGGGACCTGATAATTACTGCAACGTACAAAGAAATTGGCATGACAACAATGCCAAAGAGGCGACAAATGCCATGGTACCATAACTCTATTTCTTACACCAAATGTAGAAAATTCCTTCTAGTATAATAAAATAAATGGAAAAGGTTCCACCAGTATCAATTAGGTTTCCCGTAAAGCCTATTCCATAACCCATAACAATAGCACTATCAAGAAAAAATGGTCAATGTTTTCCACTAACTTCTTCTACATAATACAGCAATGAAAAGACAAGTAAACAAAGGTCCTTATTCAGTTTTTCTGCACTATAACACAAATATTAACCCTCCTTACGGCAAACTGCAGGATAAAACTTGGTTTTTACAAGGCAACTCTACTTCTCAAATCATATCTACACTTGAGCTAAAGAAGGGAAAATCAGATCATCAACTAAGCAAATTAAAAAGATTCAATACAACAATAAAGAGACAAGCAAATAAAAGGCCTTAGACTGCACTATAACACAAGTATTATCCCTCCTTGTGATAAACTCCAGGATTAAACTTTGTTTGTACAAGGCAATTCTACTTTCCAAAACATCTATCCTTGAGCACAAGAAGGAAAAATCAGATCATCAACAAAAATAAATAATTAAATAAATGAACGTTCACCAGATATTTATGAATCCAAAACGTTCACCAGAGATTCATGAATCCAAACTCTATAATCCTTCCAGAGGCAGTTCAAAGAAATGCTTACAATCAATGACAATAAGAAGCATATCAACCAGCCTCTTTGTCATCCAAATTTCTACTAGAGTTAAACTTCAATCTTGCTCAAGAGAAATCCAATTCTTCTCATGAGCACATTATGAGAGGAAAGAATCTACAAAGAAGAGAGAAAAAACAAACAGAAAAATAAACCTCCTATTATCACCTCCCTATCACGCACATTAAGCTACTAAAGTGAGGAAAAAGCACTGCAGAGTGCCCCGCAGATATCTCGTTGAGCATCTTACAAATCCAAAATGCTCCTATAAGGTTGTATCCTTATTTACTTCTCACCATGATATTCCAGAGGAAACTTCTTGAAAGGGAACATTCGCTGTCATTTACCAATTAACACCACTCAAAAACTGCCTTTTGTTTTAGATCAGAAAAGTTACAACAGTAAGGTGAGAATAAAAATGGTAGCAACAGCTCAGGAACAAAGATAAGTTCAATCACTTGAGGGGGCAATTATCCAACCACTACTGCTCCAAAAGCTTGAGCTAGCAAGCAAATGCACTTCAAAGTAGTTAGAAACTCCTCTAGCTTGATTCATAGGCTTTACTCGCTTCAATTTACCAAGTGCCGGCCAATTATCCCTTCATTCTTCATTTATTTACTCATTGATAAGATTATTATCACTTCTTGCACTGTGTTTGAGGAAAACCCAAGCCATTTCTTTTTAAAAAAGACCTTTATCTGAACCAACTAAATAAATGTCTTCATCATAATTTAATCATGCACAAATAAGATGACCACGAGATTCCACCTTCAGCAATTTGTACATAAACATATGTTTGAACTGGAGAAATGCAAAATTTTTTTATGCAACTTAAATTTAGAAAGTAAACAATAATTCAAGGCAAAAATTCATTCTTGTGACATAAAAAATGAATAAAAATCATAACACAAAGTACTTTATAATAATATTGAAGACTCCATAAATTTATACTAAGTTATACAAAAATAGTAATAGAAATCAGACAAAGGAAATCATGTGTGTCCTAGCAGGATAAACCACTGGATGGAATAACAGGAGTTATCGAACTTATTATACATGGAAAACAAACTAATTCACACAATAGGTACAGAACTATGGTAAAACTTTAACAGAAATCCAGTTTTCCAGTAAGCCATCAATTAACTGAAGCTCAAGGGACCAGAAAGAAAAAAGACACACAGGAGCGACTTAAATGCTATAAGTTCATCTTGTATTTATTTATTAAAATGAGAATGGATAGAGAAACAAGGAGTACCTCCCAAAGTTCAAATGGCACTGCATATTCATTATACAGTTTAGTGATGCTCTTTAAATCTAATGACAGCTCTTTGGCTTTCTCTCGTGCAATTTTTGCATAGTTAGCATCAGTTGTTGAACTGCTATCAGGGGCTGATCCATTTTGAGTAGACTCAGACATATCAACTGAGGTTTCTAAACTGGAAGCTATAGCCTCCAGTTCCTCTTTGATTTTTGTTTGGAACCGAAGGACAGCAAGCTTCCCTTCAAGTAAATCTAACAATCCATTATCAAAAGCACCCCGAGTTGAACCCACCAGACTGTCACTGTTGCTTGCATTCTTGGCCTGTAAAATGGCATTGCTTAGGTATTGACGCCTGCCAGTGACAAGAAGAGAACAACTATCAGATGATAAGCATGCTGGCACAAGAGATGGAAATTTGAACCGGGCAACTGAGGAAACAACCACATGCAACCTAGTATAAATTTGGTTAGCAGTTTATCTTGACAAATAAATCTAATAATGGGATCAGAAATGAGAAACTTCAATTGAGTGATCATGGGTCCTACGTGTGTTAGAGTCTCAAAATGAGATTATTAGGCATACACGTACACTCAATCTATAAAAGTTTCTCACTCTTTTACTTATCCACGAGACCAGTAGAAGCACTCAGCTGATCAAATCTGGCCAGCACAGGTTAAATGAGGCTGGGGAAAAAAACTAGTTTAAAAGTCAATCTCAGTCAATCTCCCCTCCCAACCTAACTCCATCTATTTATTGGATATCTTGAAATAGTTGTCTAATTCTTGATAGTTAAAAACCAAGAATTGCATTCATCTTTGAATTGATGCCATCTTGGTCCTACCCAAAGCACATTTCATTACTCAATCGAGCATCAATTGCCCAGAAAAATACAAGACCCATGGGAATTTATAAGAAGCAAAAGAAGAAACTGTAGACCTCTGATCAAGAGTAGGAGCATCTTTCTCATCAGTTGATCTTCTCTCAGCAAGCCTTAGCAACACATGAGCTGCAAGTAAATGTTGTCGTTTCAAGACATAATATCGTGCCAAAAGATCAAAGTATTTGGCTTCATTAGATGGGATAGGTGTTCCTGTTTGACCCATCAAAGAAGCTGCTGATGTTATTCCAGAGACAGCTCGAACCTATCAGACAGATAACAGAAAAATGCAAATAAGAATAAATGAAAACTTCAGTTGATAGGCGTGCTTAAAATTTCAAACAGGTAACCAACTTTAGGTGCAAAGGTTTTGGTGCAAAATAACTGAGAGTAAATTTTTTTTTTTTTCAGATAAAGAATAAAATCAATATTTGACATCTTAAAGTGACTATCATGTTTCATCTCTTTAAATAAAAACCAATATGGGAAAATCCAAAATTGAAATAGTTAAAACCTCTTGTATGGGCTCGCGACCAGCACTTTGCAGAAAAGGCACCAAATCAGGACCTCCATACTCCAACAGTTCATTTTCAAGGCCCAAATCAATCATGGTTCGATAAAGGTACTCATGAAATATTCTATCAGGTGACTGGACACCGAGCTGAACAATCTGGCATATATATTTCTTCCGTGAGGCCGGATCAAGGGCAGACCGTGGTCCAGCAGGTCTAACAGGAGACCCGAATTCCTTCTGTGAAGAGTCACCTTTCAGAGATCGCAAAGCACTGGTTATTATCTCATAGCATTGTTGACGCTGAACAAGTGCATATTCTCGAGTTGCTGCATCAATTTGATCATTGAAAGCATCACCAGCTGGGTCAAGAGCCTGTGCCTTTTGCAGAGGTAAGCGAACCACAGCCTCATAAAATCTGCAGTGATCAAAGACAACAATCGGATTCAGGCATAAACAAGTTAAAGAGCAGTACCTCTAGCCTTGAATTTGATATTTAAACCGACCTTAAGTCCTCAAACCGTCTGCAAACAGTTCGTAAATCTGCAGATTCGGGGACCTTACTCAAGAAATTGAAGGCCTCTCTAGCAAGATTCTCCTTCTCCTTAGAGTCTGACGTTACAGCCGCCCTTTCAAGACATTCCACAGCTAAAAAGAACTTGTAATCAGATTCCTTGAAATAGCTTGGACACCCCTCTCTAAGTCTCCCACTAATATCATCAACTGTGCCCCTTCCATCAGGATCAGTATAATACTGGAGAAATGAACAACAAAAATGACATCTGTTAAGGAATTAATGCAGAATGGAGATAGCAATGGCAACTAAAACCACAGCAGATAAGAACACCTAGGTGAAACAGATGAAGGTTTTGAGCCTAAATAAAAGTAAACTCTAACAATGTTCAATGTAGACATGCAGTACCTCCATCAACGCAGAAATAAGCCTTGTAGCAAGACGGTCACCCTCCTCCGAACAAACTAGTTGACAAAATGTCAGTTGAACCAATTCCTGCCGCAAATTAGCATCAAACCCTTGAACCAATCGCGTCACATGATGCTGAGAAAGAAGCTGGAGCAAAAATAAAGCTTCAGCAGATCTAAGAAGCAACTGCCTGATGCATTCCATTGCCCTCACCTGTTCGCAGAAACGACCTGTAAGTCTTCAAAACAAACGAAAGGTACAAACACAACAACGCTTCAGATTTTTTATCACACCTCTATTGCAGCCAATTCAGCAGGACTGTATGGTAATCTTTGTCTTTTATTTGATGTCCCAGCACCATTCGAGTCAGCATTTCGTGAGTAACTACCAAATAAATTTCTAATTAGACTCTGATCACCAGCAACTGAATCTGCACCAGTTCCATACAGAATAGAACCACTCAAGTCCCCCATACCAGCCACATAGCCATAAAGCCCCCTTCTCTGGTTCCTTATACACCTCACAAACTTCTCCAAAGAACGAATCTTGTTTTCAAGCACTTGCATAGCCCCAGAAGAAAGTCTACATACAACGACCCCATTTTCAGACATGGCATCACCTTTCATGACCATTACAGGAAGTTCCCAAAGAGGAAAAAGCAGCCTTGACGCACACAGGCAGAGCCCTTCATATGCACCTGAAAATACAGGCTCAGCTTCTTGAACAACCTGCCCCATGCTGAACCCCCCTGCTGCTGTCCTAGTATTTGCCAATGCATTACTACCTTCAAGTTGTGGCATCCCAACAAGTCTTGGGTCCACAAAAGCTTCAGCAGCCTTCTCGGCAACAGCATTGCTTATAAGACTTTCAGAATGAACTATCCTAGCAGCTAACATCAAACACATTGCAGCTGCCTCGCCAGCTCCAAAACGATTAAAAAAGTCTTCTAAAATTGATCTTGGTGAGTTCAACTCAAACAACCTTCTCAGAATATCAACAGGCCTGTTGAATACCACTTCCATCATGCCCATAGTACTAAAAACAACAATTCTCCTCCTTGGAAGTATATGTTGGGTTGAAAGGTCACCTCTAGCCCAAAGTTTTCCAGATGACTTTTCACAGGACTCCCCGGAGAATTCAAATCCACAAAATTCAAGTTCTGAGTATAGAGATTGAACAGTGGTAGCTGTGTCCGGTAAGGGTAGAACATCTGTCACAGAAAGCATTCGGCCTTCAACAGGTAATGAAGTCACAGATTCCCTAAGTGCACGAGAAATCCTAGCACTTGTCCCTAAACTACCTGTCGGATATGACTGTGAACTGGGGTCCTTGCTGACAATTATAAGAGAAGACATGGTTGGTGGTGATGCATCAGAAAGGACAAGGGTTCCAGCTGAATAATATGCAGTTTCAACCTTTAAGGAGATATCATCACTCTGATTTCTGCCAGCTAGAGATATAGCTCCAAAGCCAAGCCCTCCACCAACCCCTAAGGGTGGAGAAGGCCTAGTAGTTACAACTTTTAAACAGCTTGGCCTAAAATGGTGATTGTTGAATCCACCCACACCACCAACAGTGCCACTGTTACCACTAGATGCAGAAGTGGAAACGTACATCCTTCTTCCATCTGACAAAACAGCAACAAGGTGCAGCCACTTCGATTCAAGAGTGGACAAAGGTGAAATGGATACTACAGATGGCTTGGTTGACCGATGGGGGGCTCTTTGTCCCGTTGTTTGTCTACCTCCATGATGGGTATCTCTCTGATTGAACAGGTTCCTTTCTTCAGCCACCTTCTTGAGGGGACCATCTCCATTTGGGCCCAAAATAAAAACTTGAAGTTTCATCTCCTCAGTTCGTGCATACAAAAGTTGTCTTTCATTGTCAAAAACCAGTTCAACAATGGGGTCAACAGCTCCAAATCTAAATACATTTGGCACGATCCACCTGGAAACATCATTGAGCATGTTTTTTAACATAGTGTAAAAAGGAAATCAGTTTTATAACATTTCACTAAGGAGAAGCGGATAACCAACCCCCAAGTAAATTACACATTGAAATAAATGAAACTAGAAAACCAAAATGTATTGATTCACTGTCACAAACAAATTCAATTGAACAAAAATGAAATAAAATCTTGTGAATTTAAAGCCGCTAAATCATAAAGAAGCTTAAATCATCAGTATAAGATAATAACAGCAGTCATGAATGGCATATTTCAATCTGTAGCATCTACTCATAAAACTACCTTGAGATGACATTTCCAACACCTGCAGTATGGCAAACTTTACGGCAACGCTTATACCAGCCTGAACCAGTGGTGTACTGCAACTCATAAATGTTGCCATCACGGCCTGCTAGGAAAATACGCCCCTTATCAGAGCATGTTATACAAGTCATGGTGACTCCATCTGATGGCACTGTGTATTCAGGCAAAGGCTGCAGTGAAATCTCCGCATAAGGATCTGTACCATCACCTGCTCCTGAGCAGCATACTCCTACAAGAATCAACTGATAAAAAGAATAGGAGGAACATTATTATAGCATAATAACTATGCTTAATTACTACTAACACAGCTCACTGTCAGAAGGGGGAGGGAAAAAAAAAAAAAAGGTTAGGGCAAAACCTCAACCGGTGTTGCTAAAATTAAAAGGTATTCGATAGCTTCTACAAAAATGCCAGGTTTAGATTTGGCAAGACCAACGGCACAAATAACTTGTTCCTCCCCAGTATATTCAGGACATTGACCATCCCTAACAATAAAGATGATGTTAGAGAAGATATCACTATGTAGAAAATAAGAGAACAAACCATAGTAGCAAGATGAATACCACTAAGTAACAATTTCCTCCTTAAGGATAATGTTAACGCCTTTCGAAAGCCAATAGTTGATCTAGAAATGAAAGAAAAAGCAATAAACATGCTAAAACAGAATTCATAGAGAATAAAACCATATGCAGATTCGAGAACTGAAGTGCTATATAGCCTATTTTCTTCGTTTAGATGAATTTGAAGCCTTACCAATATTGTTACTATTTTCACAGACCCATGACCAACAAATAGTAGCACAACATCAGCGTGCTAAACTATTTCAAAGGTAATAAGATAATCTTACCACTTGTCAAAACGCCAAAGAAACAAAGAATTATCCACTGATGCCCACGCCCTGCGTATCTCCGGAAATATTCCACATAAAGCATTTCCTTCACCACCAGCCGCATTATACCTCTCAACAAGCACAGTAGGTAAGTCCCATGTATCTACCACCTCAACTAAAGGAGGCCACTGCAATAAAATTATTAATTGTAAAAAATGAGCTGATTCTCAGGACTCACTGGGGATGCATTAAAATTGCCTCTTTTTTTTTTTTTAAGGAATTACTTCCAAGAAAAAGCACCTGCACGCTCTTTTTTTTTTCCCCTTTTTTAAATATTCACTCCTATTCTAACTAATGGCTTTAAAACACAAACTGATAGATCCATATTCAAATAAAACTAACTCAAACTACCAAGGCTGACATGGCACCAATTTGCTTATAAAACAAAGTAACTCAAGTAAATATGAAAATATTCAATGAATTTTTGACCAACAATGTACCTCTCTAGGGTGAGTCGTGTATGGGTGGCTGGCGTATCTGGAAGCTTCCAGAGTCTCTTCCACATCAAGCTGAGACGCAACTTCCCGTCCAATGCGGTCGCTCACAACGAGACCCGCATTCGTCACGTCGCGCATCAGAATCTCTTCCTCTAACGACATGTCGTTCGAAATGTAAAGCCCCAGAATCAAGAATCAAAGCCGGAGACTCGTAGAATCGGTCTCCGAAATACAAAAATTAAAATGCTAGGGTTTTATCGCAGTTTCGCGGGAACCAAAACGGGGGAGGATTTGATTTAGATTAAGAGAAAAAATTAAATTGGGAAAGAAGAGAGAGTAGGGGGTTTTGAAGAGAGTGTTGTGGTCGTGTGAATTTCCCACGAGTAAAACAAATGGGGGTTTTTAGGAGGGTTTTCTCTGTCAGTGGCGGGCAACTTAAGCTCAATTTGGAGGTGGTCTAATTTCATTCAATTAAAAAAAAAATCTTGTTTAAGAAATAAAAAAAATATGGACAGACAATGGCTGCAAAACAAAAGTAATGCATTGTTTGTATTTTGGAGGTGTCTCTACGATTTTTTTTTTTTTTACTCGCTTGCAAAATTTTATTTAGCAGACATTTCAAATATTTTACTAAAAAATTAATGGGAAAACGGTCGAATATTTCTCCATAATTGTTACTCCATAATTATTTCATAATTTTATATCAAAATAATAATTTTTTTTGAAAGAATCAATGAATATCAATATTACTTTTTTTTTACTTTTTTAATTCTAAAATTTATTTGGAGGGACGTTTAGACCTAGGAACTACTACTAAAAATGTCATAAAGTAAATCTATTGTATTTAAGGAGAAACCATTCAACTCATCCAATATTACTATCTTTAATTTTTTTAAGGAGAGACCATTTAGTAAACTCACGACTATCTTTAATTTTTTTTTCCATAAAAACTAATTGTTAGAATTTAAATATTCAAAATTTATAGTGGAAATCCACCAGTAATATTCGAGAATCCATGATAAAATAATTTTTAATGAAATGGACTTATGAAAATTATTGAAAGTTTGTGAGAAAAAAACTAAAATAAGGAAATAATAATAATTTAAGAAATAAACAAGTCCATTGATAGTTCTTGATTTTTTTTTTTTTGATAGGAAAGTAAAACTTTCATTAGAACCACACTTAGAGTACATGCAAGATTTCAGGGGGGAAGTTTCCTCACCAAACATCAGAGTGAGATCTTTCTAAAGACAGTCTTGCTAAAGAATGAGCACAAAAGTTACAAGATCGGGGCACATGTTTTGCTTCAAACAAGCTAAAGTCTTTCCTCATAGCTTGGATTTCCTTAACTCGCCAAAAGATTTTAGTACTGCTAGCTTTTCTTTTGTTGATCAAATTTGCCACCTCTTGAGAGTTAGTTTCCAGAATGACTGCTTTTAGACCTGCTGCCTTTGCGATGCATAAACCCCACTCTGCAGCTTCTGCTTCCACATAAGCGACATCTCTCATGAACTTGGATTTCTTAATAGCTGCAGCCATGCACTTTCCCTAACCATCTCTGATTATTACCCGAAGCCCAGAGCATTGATTTTCTTTATCAGTGGCTGCATCCACATTAATCTTCAACCAGCCCTGAGGAGGGGGAGTCTATACATTTGGTTCTTTCTTTTGCAAGTTTTCCCCATGCAACATATCTGGAAATTTAGTTATGCTAAAAGCCTTATTTACTGCTTCAACTTTGGCCAACAAAAGATTTGGATTAAGTTTCAGATCTTCAAAAACGAACTTGTTTCAAGCATACCATATCACCCACAAAGTGGTCACCAAAAGCTCTAGGTCTGCTCTACTCAACTTCTTCTGAAGCCTCATTGATTCCCCCAACATGTCTGTACTTCTTATATCTTGAAACGCATTTGCCAATGCTGAACTATGCCACACTTTCCTTGCTGCTTTGCAGGAGATCAAAGCATGCCAGATGTTTTACATTCCCCCTCCACAACGTTTGCAGTGGGCCTCTTGAATAATTTTTCATTTCCATAAATTCTCTGCCGTCGGAAGCAAATTCTTTGCTGCTCTCCAAATGAAGATCTTGATCTGCTCTAAAATAATGAGCTTCCAAATAACACCCCTGTTATTTTCTCTGCTGTCTGAACAGCTGGGAAGATCTGAAAATTTCATTTTGAGAGCCACTTAGTACCCGCCCTTAACAGAATATCTCCCTTATTTATCATAATGCCAGATCACATTGTCCTCAATTTCTCTTCTTGGAAGTGGAATGCTCAGGATTTTCTTTGCATCATACTTTAAAAACTTCTGCTGGATAACCTCTGTCTTCCAGCCATTTTCCTTATTTACCAGCTCTGCTACATTGGCATCAGGAGACATTTTTGGGGAAGAATAAGGTTTGAAGGTAGATGGCCTCGGGATCCAATTATCTCGATAGTTCTTGATTCTTTACTTTTTAAAAAATAACAAATAAATCATAATAGCATTAATAACAATGTGTTCCTTCCTAAGATAATAAATAAACGCTCCCAAATCTCAAAGAAAAATTAATCCAAATATCCAATCATCTACGTGATATAATTTTCTCCTTGCTGGTTTTCCTCTTGATTAGGACCCGTCAAGCCCTGTGTCTCTCTGTTGCCCGTCCAATTATTACATTCAATTATCCAGACTTATTATATAAATATTTTAAAAAAATACAAAATCATAATTTCAATATAAGATTTAAGTTATCAATTAATTAGTTATTTAAAATTACTTTGAGATAATAAATTAAGATATTTATGTTTTAAAATTAAAATTATCATTTACAACCTGATCCAATCATGTATTGCACCGGACACAAAACAATATTATATCACATGCCCACAGTACTAGTGGAAAAGCGACCACATTATCGAGGGTAGTACTGGAAAGATGGACCAATGATCGGGGGTAGACGTGGAAAGAAACGTTGGTAATAATTGTCATTATTGACATATGATCGGGGTATAATTGGCAATAAGAGCATAAAAGCCAAAACCATAGGTATAATTGGCAATGTCTTAGTGCTTTTCATCTCTCTACACGTACACGCATATAAACAAATGTTTGGCAATAAAGCTTCTTACTACAGTACACATTCAACACATGTTTAGCAATAAGTTACTGCAGAGAATATGAACAACTTGTTCATGGAGTCGAGGTATTTCTTCTCACCACTGCTAAACCATATCATTATGCTGTTAACAACTCAAAACAGCGTCGTATCAGTTCCGTACGATGCTACCACGGACTTCAGTCAATAGCCCGTTCTGAAACTTGCTTCTATGGTTTTGACTACTTTTTGTTTACTTGTATTCCTTTGACCATCCATCATGCTTCATTTCATAGTTCATCCAATCACTATCGGAGCAGAAACTTTTTGGCGCCTTCCTTGTTCCTGGTTTCGTATTTCGTTAACATAATCACACATGCATGGCACGGGATGTGTTACGTGTCTTATGTCTTGCTTTGTTATTTTATTTAATTATTTCTTTCATTGATTGAATAAATCAAATTAGTTGTTGGAGTTGTTGGGAGTCTAAGCTAGTTTGTTTGCTATTTTGTGGGCACATGCCTTTAGTTTTGGAAGAACAGTTGTATTCTTTTATTATTTAATTTTAAGAAATAAACAACTGGGAACTGACTTTTGAATTTAAAAACACTGGAATGAGTATTAGAGGTACAGGCTCCCTCGAACGATCCTGATACATTCATTAGCAAATTCTTTTTTTTTTCTTTTTGTCACAATAGGCAAAGAACAGAAGTTAGAAACTAGCTCGTATATACCAAATTGGTATCAGAGCTTGGCTATGGATCAACGGATAGAACAATTAGAAAAAACTATGGAAACTGTTGTTGGGCAAGGAGATCTTTTACGACAGTTGACGAAGACTATCAACAAGCTTAGTATAAAGGTAGAACAAATAGCCAGCCAAACTAATGAGTCAGCCAGGAACTCTAATGATCGAAGGCAAAACCAAGAAGAGAGTGAAGGGTCTGCACAAAGTGGCATGCCAAGTACTTGATCGAATACCAATGAGTATCGTCAAAGTCAATCAATAGGGTTGTATATGCCAAAAACAATAAAAATTGATTTTCCTCGTTATGAAGGAAAATGAGAACCCACTATATGGTTATGCAAGGCAGAGCAATTCTTTAAACTCCACGACATTCCAACCACCGAACGTGTTTCTTTGGCTTCCTTTCATCTGGAAGAGGATGCCCATCTGTGGTACCAATTACTATGCCAAGAGATGATACTTGTCTCTTGGATGATTTTAAGAAGGGACTAAATTCAAGGTACGGGCCAAATCAATACTTGGATTTCTTTGCTGAACTGACTCATTTACAGCAAGAAGGTTTAGTACTGGATTATCAAGAAAAATTTGAGAAACTTTTGGCTAAGGAAGGACCCATGGATCAAGCTAGGCAAGTCAGTTATTTCGTTAGAGGACTTCGGGAACCTATTCAAACTGATGTTAGGGCCAACAAACCCAATAATCTATCATCAGCTATTGGGTTAGCAAGGTTATTTAAAGCCAGAGATTTTAGCCACCGGAAGAACACACAAACTGCCCTTCATACTACAGTAGCACCACGCATCCAAAATATAAGAACAACTCCCATTAAGAGAATGACTACATATGAGTTAAATGAAAGGCAGCGCAGGGGCTTGTGTTTCAAATGTAATGAGAAGTTTGGGCAGGGGCATAAATGTAAAAAGTTATTTTTAATACAAGCTACATTGGCAGACAGCGATGATGATGTAGAAATGGAGGATGATGGGATTACAGAAGAACAACCTACCCAACACCCAGAAATCTATTTGCATACAATAGCTAAATTGCGTAAACCAGATACAAAGTGAGTTTTAGGTACTCTAGCACATAGAGCTGTGACGATGCTTATTGATTCGGGAAGTTTGCACAACTTTGTTAGTCAACAGATCGCTAAGAAGGCAGGGCTCTAACCGATTTTTGAAGGGCATTTGAAGGTTATAGTAGCATCTGGTGAAAAATTGGTAAGCCTTGGTAAGTGCTCTCAAACTCAAATTAACTTATAAGGTCATCCAATTGTAGTAAATTTTTATTTGCTACCAATTGAGGGGTATGATGTCATCCTTGGAACTCAATGGTTAAGTTCGTTCGGACCTATTGAATATGATTTTTCTAAGTTATTTATGAAGTTTGAACTAGGTGGGAAGAAAATTACCTTGCGAGGCTTAACAAGTGCAGAAAATCAGGTCGTGATAGCTGTGAGTTTCAACAAATAGCCAAAACAAAAGGGCTCTTGCTTGAAGTAATACCAGCGGGAAGCTCATTCTCTATTTGGCCAAATACTTACCCATAAATACAACAGCTCCTATTGAAATATAAAGGTATACTGATGGAACCAAAGAGCTTGCCTCCAATTAGACCATGTGATCATAAGATTCCACTACAATCGGGACAAAGACCTATTTTAGTCAAACCATACTGTTATCCTCACTTTCAAAAGGCAGAAATAGAGAAGATGGTAGCTGAAATGTCAGCCTCTAGAATTATCCGCCATAGTAACAGCCCTTACTCATCCCTAGTCATCTTAGTGAAGAAGAATGATGGTTCATGGTGAATGTGTGTTGACTATAGAGCCTTAAATCAGATCACTGTCAAAGACAGGTTTCCGATTCCAGTAATTGATGAGCTATTAGATGAATTACATGGGGCACAAGTATTTTCAAAGCTTGATCTTCGTTCTGGGTACCATCAGATTCGTATGAGCTCACAAGATGTGGAGAAGATTGCTTTCAAGACCCATCATGGCCACTATGAATTTTTGGTGATGTCATTCGGCCTCACTAATGCACCTTCCACCTTCCAAGCTCTTATAAATGAGGTATTCAGGCCAATCTTGAGAAACTTTATCTTAGTTTTCTTTGATGACATTTTAGTTTACAATAAATCATGGCCTGAGCATATAAAACATTTAGACACTGTATTTTCGATTTTAGAATTGCATAAGCTGCATGTAAAATTAGGAAATTGTAAATTCAGTCAAAGGGAAGTTAAGTACCTAGGCCACCTAATCACAAGTGTAGGTGTTGCTGTTGATTTTGAGAAAATTGAAGCAATGCTCAGCTGGCCCCAACCTCAAACTCCAAAAGCTCTTTGTGGATTCTTGGGGTTAACAGGCTATTACTGTAAATTCATCCAAAATTATGGAAAAATTGCTACCCTCTTACCAAGATGCTGAAGAAAGACTCATTGAAGTAGAGTGAACCAGTTTTGACAGCATTTACAAGGCTGAAAGAGGTGATGATAGGTGCTCCAGTGTTAGCCTTACCAGATTTTTCAAGACCATTCATTGTAGAGTGTGACGCTTCTAGATCAGGAATTGGTGTTGTCTTAATACAAGATAAGCCTATTGCTTTCTACAGTCATGCTCTTCAAGAGAAGTATCTCTTACTTTCCATATATGAAAAAGAGATTTTGGCATTGGTCTTGGCTGTCCAAAAATGGCGTCTTTACTTATGAGAACGATAATTTGTAGTGTGAACTAATCATCGAAGCTTAAAGCATTTGTAAACTCAAAAAATCATAACTCTTGCTCAACAAAGGTGGCTTTACAAGTTAATGGCGTTCGATTTTGTAGTGGAGTACAAGAGTGGAAGAAAGAATATTGCAGCTAATGCTCTATCAAAGAAGCATGAAAAAGATGGAGCTAGTGGAATTTCTTACTGCAGTTTCACAACTAGTACCTGATTGGGTTGAAGCAATTAAAAAGGAGGTTCAATTAAACACAAAACTATAGAATCTAGTGCAATTAGTTAAAGATAGGGAAACAGTGGGTCTATGAAAGCTATAAAAAAGGTATCATATTCTTCAAAGACATGATCTATCTTGCAGCAGATTCTCCTCTTATTTTTACTATAATAGAACAATTCCATGGGAGCACACATGAAGGATTCATAAAAACCTTACAGCGAATTCAATCTAATTTTTTCTGGACATGCATGAGGCAAAAGATCAGGAAGTTCATTAAAAATTATGAGATTTTTCAACGAAATAAAGTAGAGCAACTTGTACCAGCTGGCCTTTTGCAACCACTTCCCATACTAGAACAAATATGAAAGGATATCTCTATGGATTTCATCGATGGGCTATCGTTTTCTAGTGGTAAATCAACTATTTATGTTGTTGTGGATAGGTTATCCAAATATGCAGATTTCATTGCAATCTCACATTCTTATACTACTGTTGGAATGGCTAGAATTTTCTTTGATCATGTTTTCAAGTTGCATGAAATGCCTTGTTCAATTGTATGTGACAAAGATTCTACTTTTACAAGCTTGTTCTGGAAAGAATTATTTCGACTTAATGGAATAGCCTCCAACTTTAGCTCTAGTTATCACCGCCAGACTGATGGGCAAAGTGAAGTGGTGAATCCAACTCTAGAAATGTATCTTAGGTGCTTCACAAGTTCTCGACCGAAGGATTGGATAAAGTGGCTTACTTAGGCTGAATATTGGTATAACACAAGCTGGCACTCAGCAATCAAACAGTCACCTTTTGAAGTGGTCTATGGACGAGCTCCTCTTACACTCTTGTCTTATGTTCCTGGAACAACTAAGGTTACAGCTATAGAAGAAGAACTTAAAGACATAGATAAAATTGTGAAGGAAGCCAGGAGCATAATCAGTGAAGCTTAATAAAAAATGAAACATATTTATGACTCTAAACATTGAGAAATTGAGTTTTCAGTTGGTGAGATAGTGTACTTAAGGCTACAGCCTTATCGGCAATTACCTCTAACTATGAGGAGAAATATGAAGCTTTCAGCCAAGTATTTTGGGCCATTTAAAATTCTGCAGAGTATTGGTAAGGTAGCATATAAATTAGAATTGGAAGTACTTCCTGAATCCATCTTATTTTTCATGTTTCACTTCTTAAGAAAAGTGTTGGAGATGAGATGGTGCAATCTCAGTTACTTACTCTCGACATTGCTGAAGAAAGAATGCTTCCAGCGCCTCAAGTTGTTCTTGACCGCAGGGTTCGAAGAAAGAGACAAGAAGTATTAATTCATTGGCAAGGATTGTCACCTGCTGATGCCACTTGCGAAGATCATGACTTCATCAAGAACTAGTTCCCTGATCTTAGCCTTAAGGGCAAGGCTGCAATTTAGAGGGGAAGTGTTGTTACATATCTTATGTCTTGTTTTGTCATTTTATTTAATTATTTCTTTCATTGATTGAATAAGTCAAATTAGTTGTTGGGGTTGTTAGGAGTCTAAGCTAGTTTGTTTGCTATTTTGTGGGCACATGCCTTTAGTTTTGGAAGAACAGTTGTATTATTTCATTATTTAATTTTTAGAAATAAACAGTTGGGAACTGACTTTTGAATTTAAAAACATTGGAATAAATATTTGAGGTGCAGGCTCCCTCGAACGATCCTGATACATTGGTTAGCAAATTTTTTTTTTCTTTTTGTCACAATAGGCAGAGGAAAAAAGTCAAAAACTAGCTCGTATATACCAGGATGTTATTGGATTCACTCAACTGCTTTTTCAACTTATTAATTCTAAGGCTAAAAGCTTCTCCTACTTATCTCGTCAGTTTCGTCGAGCAACCATAACATGCGGAAGCAGAACAAACTTCTGGTTTGCAGTTGAGTTTGTTGACATTGAATTCAAAGTCAGCCTAGATTATAATAATATTTCACAGCCATATATGATTCATCTCTAACTGTTGTTACAAACAAATAAGCTGATGTTCTTTGTGTTTGCTACTGCTAGTACTCTCTGTTTCAGCTTATGATCTTCGATTTCTTTATGTCTTCTTGGCTGCTTCTTTTTCTTCCTGGTTGCTTGACTTTGAGGCCTCTTTGAAGTTCTACCTTGTTTGGTCTTTCGTTTCCCTCTTGGTCCTCCTCTGGTTTTGTTATTTAATTCTTTTTCTGCCTTGGCTTTATTGAATTGAATTCTCGTCGCTGTTCTTCTCTGTTATTTGC
This sequence comes from Atalantia buxifolia, assembly GCA_030444775.1. NCBI lineage: Eukaryota > Viridiplantae > Streptophyta > Magnoliopsida > Sapindales > Rutaceae > Atalantia > Atalantia buxifolia. The sequence continues at coordinate 9,409,353 of CM059832.1, forward strand.
TGTTGCTGCTTCCTTGTTGCCTCTTTGTTGGCCCCCCTTTTACTGTCGTAATCTTGCCCTTTTTATAGATAATTTTGTGCTTATCTATTACAAGTGTCAATACAAGTTACACATGCCCAATACCTTGACTCTCCAGCACACTAGACTTGTGTTCTTTTATTGTCCAACACGTTGCCATTTCAACACACTAGGCTTATACTTCATTAATTCATTAACACTAACCATTTTTTTTTTTGTTTCCTGCAGTCATAATGCTTCAGAAGTTAGAAAGGTTTTATGTTGCAAGCCTTGTTCTGTACATCTAGGAACAGATGATACTCTTTTCCCCACAAAATTTTATGCAAACTTTTATGTCATAATATAACTGGTTGAATGAAACATCATAGGACTCACATGATATACTTTTATTATTTATAATTTTTAAAAAAATGACTACGGATTTGATCTTTAACAAAAACACACAAAAAACTACACCCTTTTTTGGTAAATTAAAAAAATAAAATTTACTCAAGGCATAACTTCTTTTTGTGTGTGATTTTTAGGATTTTTTTTCATAATTTAATTAAAGCAATCATTGATTCTTTTAACAATTTAATTAGAATAATAAAATATTTCAATCATTCTTATAATTTCTACATATTTGTTTTCTCGAACACTGAAAATAAGTTGTTTGTCTATTTGGAAAGAATTACGGAAAAAAAAACTTTAATTTTAAAATCAAACTTAGATACGAATGTATACGAATATGTCAAATTGAGTACATTTTATTTGAAATATTTACTTTTTGCATAATATGAATATATGTCGACAGATAGATCATTTATAAAAGTGAAAATCAAAAGACCACTAACTAAACGAAAGTAAAATCCAGGTAGCCAATTTGTTGAAATGCTCTCTTTTTTTAAAGAAAATAATTTTTTTTAAAAAAAATCTACTTTGCAAAAAATTGAAAAGGAGAAGCACTTTAGCTTTGTTTTTTTATTTTTCTTTTTTTTTTAAAAAATACTCTGTAAAATTTCACATTATGCATGACAAGTCGTCTATTTTTCAACGACATTACGTCTAATCTTTGAAAATTGATTTGCAGGCAAGTTCGAAATCACACTTCATTTGATGTGTCATTAAGGAACGACGAGACGTTCAATGGCATCAAATTTGCGATACTAGTGCAACGACAGAGCATAAATAGTATGTGCTGGCACATACTGTTGGTTGGGTTATGGTTGGAAACAACATGTTATTTTTGTGTTTTAAGGGAAAACATCATGAGATCTGTCTGTTTCGCTACACAATGACACATTATTTATCAAGCTGAATTCCACGTGATTTTTATAAAAGTAAATGATCATTGTTTTTTTTAACAATTAACTAGAATAATAAATTATTCCATTTATTCATATATTGAATAAATGAATCTTGGGATAAATGTGGAACCTTCGATTTTCTTTTGGTTTAGGTAATGGTGGTTTGATTTTTTTAATTTTATTTTTGTAAATGTCCCTTTATCGACACTGTAACTATAAACTTGTGAATATTATAAACTCAGGAACTCCTGTTATGCCCATATTTTTACTTAATTTGATCTGATGACATAAAAAAATTGGCTCCTTTGCCCGAGAACCAACATCTAATACCATTTTGTAATTTATGTGGAATAAAACAACACTAATTCTAATCATCATCAAACTCAAATCATGTAAGATAGGAGATAAGTTTTCGTAATTTAATTATAGTTTTAATTATTTATCTTATATAAAGAGACCACCATTCAACGGTAGAGAAAGGAAAAATAGTATATTAGAGGAGAAAATATATAATGGAGGAGGGGTACAATATCTTTAAAGCCTTATATTCTCTTATATTCTCTTTTATTATTTGTTATAAAAAATATTTTTTTCTCAACTCTTCTTATTTTTTTTGTATCAACATAAACATACATACATACATATATACATACATACATACATACGTACATACATATGTGTGTGTGTAAATTTTGTCTCTAATGAAAACATTCTTACTTTAACAAAGTGAGGAATTGAGAATGTTACTAACAAAAAAAATACAATGTTTGTGTTTTTTTTTTTAATTTTACTGGAATCTCTATATAATAATTAAGGATCCCTAACTTTATTAAAGTAAGAGATAAGTTAAAAGATTAAACAACAAATAAATTTAAATTTATTACAAAATAATATACGTTGCACTATAATTTATCACTTACTTTAATAATTTGAGGAAATCTTATGGGAATGAATTTCACACCTTTCATAATGGGTTATCAACCAATTTTCCTCATCCCGATTACCCCATCACTGAGCTTTTTTTCATTTGGAAATTTGAAGCCTTAGCTAATTATAATAACGTTTTGTTTATGAATGTTGAGCTAATTAAAATAATTTCTTTGATCGATGCTGATTAAAGAAGGAAGTTCAGAAACCCAAAAGATGAAAAGAAAGCGTGATTCCAATGACGCGGTTAAGTTTTTTTCTCCTACATCTCGTGGTCTCTACATACGCTCTTTTGACTCAAGCTTCCGAGTGGAAAGGGAATGAGCAAGACCACAATATTAAACATATTAAATAATAATGAATCCAGCATGCTTGCACCGATGCAAATTAAATAATATCATCAAGATGGAAAATTATCACTGTTCATGTTACTGTATTATTGCAGCACACAAAGCGATAACGTTATTTCTACTATAGTGCTATCAATTCCATTATGGTGATGTTTTATTGGTGACTAAATTATCATTTATTTTTTAAATTAATGATTTAAAAAGAAATTTATTAAATTATCATTTATTTTTTAAATTAATGATTTAAAAAAAAATTTATTTTTACCAAGTAAACATTGAAATCACATTCTCATTCCTCATTCTCATTCCAGTCCATTCCCATTCCCAACCCATTCCCATTCCTTAGAAGTAAACGCACCATTAAATAATAATGAATCCAGCATCCTTGCACCGATGCAAATTAAATAATATCATCAAGATAGAAAATTATCACTGTTCATGTTACTGTATTATTGCAGCACACAAAGCGATAACGTTATTTCTACTATAGTGCTATCAATTCCATTATGGTGATGTTTTATTGGTGACTAAATTATCATTTATTTTTTAAATTAATGATTTAAAAAGAAATTTATTTTGGCGAAAGAAGCAATCCACATTCCACAACATTGACGGTCTTGGACTTTGTGCAGGGGAAATGAACACCATCGAAATGGATTACAGTTCATGCTACAGTTATTGTAGTACACAAAGTGATGACATTGTTCATGTCATAGTGCTATCGTTTCTGTTGTAGTAATTTTTTATTGGTGACTAAATTTTACTTTTCTAAAATTAACTATCTAAAACGAAATTTACTTTGGTGGAAGAACCGAAGAAGTAATGCACAACGCAGGGAGTTTGTGCAAGGAAAATGGAATAAAATGTTGAGTTAAAGTTGTCTTTGGTACATTAATGGACCTTTGACCTAGTGAGAAAGTTCTCACATTCACAATTTTGAGAGTAAGAGTCCGAGTCTCTATAAAAATATTTATGAAATTAGTTTCAATTCTCTCTCAATTATTATATAATTGAGTGAAGACACAGTTCTCTCGAATATTTTAAAAAAATACATACCACGACAAATGTCTTAGCCGTATAATCTGTTTGTAAATATTAATTTATTTATAAATATTAATTATAATATCTAATATAATATAGTGACAATTTTATAAAAATAATATTAAAAAAATTATCTTTTGTACGAGTTCAAGCCATGTTTCGTTGAAGTTATTTTTCACATGTCGCCTTTTGGGATTTTAATTTTATTAGAGCCATTAAAATAAATTTTGTTAAGTGATCACAATTTCAATAAGTGAGGTTTTCAATACATCAAAAACAACGCGCTCCCGCCAAAATGAAAAAAAAAAAAAAAAGGTTGCTCACCTTTCATTGTTAAATTTGTTCAGTTTAAAACGACATCGTTTGACTACTTACCGATACAGAACCAAGCCATTCGAAATTCTTTCACACAGCAGATTCACTCCGATGACCCTCTCCGCCGCCTTTAATGCGATCAAGTCCTCAAACGTCGTCTCCTGGAAATCCGTACGCTCTAGCTCCCTCTCTCTTTCTCTTCCTCTGTTTCTTGAAGCCATTGCATTTTGTTTGGCGACAAAATTGAACAAAAACACAATTTTGGTGACAGACAGGTAGGCTTCAGCAAACCCTAGCGGGATTTATAGAGAAGACCGGCAAGACTTTGCACTCCGGCAACGTTTCAAATGTCAGATTGTGTCCGGAGTTTGCTGGTAAAGGAAGGTACTTTGAGTTTCGATCCAGGTTGATTCCTGCTTCCATTGATTTCGCCAAAGAGTCTCCCTTGTGTACTACGCTTTTTAAGGACGGAGTTCAAATTCGCACTGTTGAGCACTTACTCTCCGCTTTGGAGGCTAAGGGTGTTGATAATTGCAAGATCGAAATTCATAATTTGGTTGCTGACGATCAGGATGTCGAGGCGGAGGTTGGTGGCTCGGTGCTATTACTTATGTTTTAGTTAAAGGCACATCCGTGTGCAAAATTTTAAAGTTCAATTTTATGAACGTTGATAGTTTTTTTCAATGAATGCCGATGGTTAATATTGATAATCCCAACAATTAACCGAGACAGGTTCCTATTTTGGATGGGTCAGCAAGTGCATGGGCAGAGGCAATAGAACAAGTTGGTTTAAAGGAGGCCTTGGATTGTCATGGAAACAATGCTGAAAAGGTTGCACCATTTTTAAACCAACCAATCTACGTGCAGAGGGACGATTCTTTTGTGGCTGCTTTCCCTTCTCAGAAGGTTCACGTATCTTATGGAATTGACTTCCCCCAGGTAGGTTGCTGCATTTGTTATTTGCTTGTTGTGGCTTTATGCTTACATAAAGTACTCATTGTTTTTTGTTTTGATTTGCTATGTTGTATTTTGTTATTTATTTCTCTCTCTCTCTCTCTCTCTCTCTCTCTCTCTCTCTCTCTCTCTATATATATATATATATATATATTTATTTATTTATTTATATGTGAGGCACAAAGACTCTCTCGTGATCCGTCTAAAGTCCCAGTTTGTTGTTTCAGGTTCCTGCTATAGGCTGCCAATGGTTTTCCACAACTCCTTTGGAAGGCACTTCCTATGCAATGCATATTGCATCGTCAAGAACTTTTTGCGTTTATGAGGAGGTCTTTTTCTTTCTCTCAAGCTGTAGCCTTGCACCACTCAACAGGGGTATCATTTTTACCATTTTAAATATCATACTGTATTCTAAAATGGAGCGTACATAATCTTTGTAAGAGAAAGGACTGTGATATTAGTTTTTAGATTAATTATTTTCTAACGGTGGTAGCATGACTAATTTGTACTTTTTTCTAAGTAAGCAGAGAACCGTTAAGCTAAGTATATTTTCACCCTCTAAATAGAATTGCTTAAATTGAAAATTTCATTTTTCTTAAAAAAATTTTAACTGGCTTATGTTCTAATCTTTTGCTCCTAATGCTGAATGTCTGTGGGAAAATTCTTTCAGGTGGAGCGTATGTGCAATGCTGGATTAATTAAAGGGGGCTCATTAGACAATGCCATTGTTTGTAGGTGAGTAATAAACGTCTACAGATGCAAATCAGTTGGACTGGATGGAGTGCCAACATGTCTGTTGGCATTAAAAAGAGTGAGCATTCTTTAAATGACGAGTGCTTTACTGCTTTTTCATATTAATAGTAATTCCCAGGCTTCCTAAACAATTTGTGAGAACCAGGGTTAATGTTATGAGTTGACTCCTAAACAATGAATTCAAAATGTTAATGGTAATTTGTTTGTTTTGAGGCCTTAGTAGAGAAAAATGGTTGCCAGTGAGCTTTCCCAGTGGTTTTGGAAAATTGTCATTTCTTGTAAATAGGATAATCACATGTATTATGAATGTAACTCAAATTTATACAACTTGTGCTGGGTTTGAATGGAACCTGACTGTCTGATTTACATAACATGGATTTCATAGATCTTCTATCTCAAATGTTTCATGTGCTAGACTGACATGAAATCTAGGATTCAGTTTAGGCAAGTTATCAGTGCTAACGTGGCATAATTATAAAGTGTGTTCAATTTCTTCTTCTTCACTAAAAATTTAAAAAAAGAATGATAAACATGGAGGTTGAAAGCTTTAGATGAAAGCATTAAATGATTATATAAAATTTTCTTGTAATGAACCTACATGTTGATGATAAGAGCCCAAAACTTTGTTATATTCCTTGCACTTTCATAGTTTCATTAAATACTTTATTGGTTCTTTTTCTTCTGCAGTGCCAGTGAAGGTTGGTTAAACCCCCCATTGCGGTTCCCTGATGAACCTTGTCGCCATAAGCTGTTAGATTTTGTTGGTGACTTATCTCTCTTTGCAAGGAATGGTAGTCAAGGGCTTCCTGTGGCACACATGGTTGCTTTCAAGGCACGTGTCTTTGCTTTCTCAATTTTCCCCATCATATATAATCTCTATAGCAGAAAATTATTGATAGTTGATCATTGATATGTGAACTTAGACAAAAGTACTCTGCTCTGATTTGAAGATGATTTGATGTTAGTTTGTGGTTGTCCAAGATGTACAGAAAATTATGTAACTAATATCTATCATTATGCATCCTTTTAACCAGAAATTAAACCAAACATTTCTTACAGTTGGCTTTTACGAACTAACCCAAATATGAATCAATCACATCCACAGTCACTCATTGTGGCTTGCTTCGTAGTATAATTAAAATGGGTCCTAGATCTACCCAGTTTTCTGTTGAAATTTTTTAACTGTGTTGACACTCAAGTGTAAAAATTTGATTCACATGAAGAGTTTGTTCTGTTTGCATTTTCATAAGTCTTGGTATTTTCACCCTTGCATTCAGATTCTGTACACCTTCCGATGTTGGGTAAAGTGGAATTGCCCTTACTTGTCTTTACGCTTCTGATGTTTCTTCTTTTTGAAAAGATAAGTTGTGTAGTATGAGTAACGAATGAAAGCAATAATTCAGCATTTCTGGAACATCGACAAAATGACCAATTACCACAAATCATGGATAAATGAAGGACTTAGGCTGCTTTTAGTGACCAATTTTTTGTTAGATTCAGGTGCATTTATTTGGTTGTATTTTGCTATAGTTACTCAATAAAGATTTCATATTGTTGTAGTAATTACTAATAGTTATAGTTTTTTATTTTCTCCCGAGCCTGTACGAATATGATTGCTCATTTAATCTTGGTCTCTTGCCATTTGGCTAACAATAGCTTTGTATCCACTGCAGGGGGGCCATGCATTGCATGTTGATTTTGCACGCCGCCTATCTGGCATTATGTAAGAGTAAACATTTGACTTTGTACATTTTCTAGTTGGAGACCTGGTGGCGAATGCTGATTCATTTTTATGCAGCTAAGCATCTTTCAACTTCATGAAAACTGATGCTAGAATTGTGAACATGTTACGATGTTGTGTGCAACATTTAATTCTTTAAGTTCTAGATTCACTACCACAATAGACTAGGTTTCAAGTTGTGTTAGATTCAAGAATTAGGTTAGACAATTCAAATTGTGTTAAGGGTTTTCAAGTTACGTTTTCAAGTCTTGTGTTAAGTGCTTTCCAGGTTAGAATTTGAACTTTAGTACTAAAGTTTTCAAATTTTGTAACAAGGTGTGTTGTTGACACCTGTTGTAACCTTATATGTATATTTATTAGCTGATGCCTCGAAGTTCTTGAATAACTACAGTAATAATTATACACAACGTTGCAGGAAATCTCTCTTTCACACACACTCTATTGACGTCTGATAAGCTTTCACACACACACTCTATTGACGTCTGATAAGCTTTGAGGTATCAAATATCAGATTAGCCCGTCTTTGGCTGTCAATTCCCTTGTATTTCCATCAGATTGTACTACATACTTTCCAGTTTCTATCTACATAATCCTAACTATCAGTTTATTATCCATCTCAGGGTCGCCGTTGAATGATAAATACAACTTGTACTACAAATTTACAAATACAGATTTGCATTGGTAGTTGACTTAACAACAATGGAATATATTAGTGTCAAAACTACTCTAGAGGAAGTTCAAAATCCCACAGAAAATCAAATACCATCTCAATCAAATTAATCAGATTGAGGAGGAAAGAATTGCAAGACAGCATCTGTTTCATTACACCTATAGTGACAATATATGGGTACATTGTGTATATATTATAATAGTATAGTCAATATGAAATACATCAAACATTAGTTCTCAACCTGTGAATAACTACAAAAGAGGGCAAAAAAAGAAAACTGTAAATAGACAACCCGCAGACCAATTGCTCCAGTTTTGCACAAGCGCCTGAAATCCATACAGAGGCAAGAAAGAATAAACAAACACCTAGAGGCCAGTAAAACATAAAGAGAAGCTCAAATGCCAAATATTGTATATTTGCATAGATCATATCCTAAAAAAGACTTTGGAGAAGCTTCGTTCTTTCTGCCTTGTATTCTTCTGTACATACAGATGGTATTGAGGGAATGAACTTGATCATTGGGGAATTCCTCTATTCCCTTTCTTCATACCTGTTCATTTCCCTTGAGAATGTTGTACTTGCAGAGAGGACATGTTGCATTCATCTTAAGCCATTTCACAATGCATGTAGAATGGAAATGATGGTTGCAGGGTAGAGCATGGAGCTCTGTTCCATCCTCATATGAGCTGAGACATATGCAGCATTCCTATGAAAAAAATATATATATTGCTGGAATCAATCACCATCCACAATCTTTTACACAAATAAGTTGCCACACAAATGCCCTTGAAAAAGTAATCTGAATTGGATGCTCCATCACACCATTCACGACATTCAAGCATTCAAATCCCATTTTTCTTTGTTCATGCATGGAGTGCCATAACAAAAATAGATATATTAAGACAGAGATATAAAAAATGCAGTGGGAAAATGAGGAAACAAATGGGATTGAGCCGTCCCATTTTATCCAAATAGGAAAAGGCAGCAGTTCTCATGTGATATAAACATGATATAACACCAAAACAACAGGCATTAAAATTCTGCAAAATCAAGTATTTTCAATATAAAAGAATTAACGTACTGCATCCTCAGGTAAAAGTATACGCTCATTTGCCAGGTATCCACCGTTCGTCTCTATAGGAACCATTTTGCCTGCTCCCACACCAAGCTTTTCATCATTGTTTTGCACTTCAAATCTGTATTTCGGTAGGATACTTAGATCCGCCTCTGATGCACCTTCCTAATAAGTCATTTTAGAAAAGAAAACCCAAGTGAGTGGTTTCTCGGCCCTTAATTTGTTTACGATAATAGTATCAGTTATAGTTCTTAATTCTTTCTTCATACCTGTCCTGCAACAGCATAAAGAATGGCAATAATGCATGGCAAACAGCAACAGAGAGCAATCCCGATCAAACATGCCAAAACAACACAAAAGATGGCAAAGAACACATCAAATGCCAGAAATACCACAGCCAACCTGCAAATATGAAGAATTAGAGATCCCAGCACAAAACATTAACATAAGAAATACATTATAATCTATCTGCAAGGATTACAGTCAATTGAGTTAGTGTATGAAATCTATCTGTTTCCAACAAACTAAATTTATGTGCATGCCAAGTAGGCAATCAGAGCAAGAAGATAATGACTGAATGCTTGGAGATTGCATTTGCATATATAAAGATAACAATAAAATGTTTCAATGTGGCGTTTTAACCTTTTCTGAATAAATAAGAAAATTAATACATAGGAATGGTACAAACTACAAAGCCTAAATCCAAGGGCTGAAAATATAAATAAAAAAATATAGGCAAGCAAACCTAACTACTTAAGTTTTAAGACAAGAACGGCTAGGAAATTAGAAATTTGAGGACAAATAAAGGATTAAATTTTTCGTTGCGAAAGAAAACAAGAAAGGAAACAACAATAAATTGCATATACAATGAAAGGAAAAACGCTGTCAAGAAACAGAACTTTCATACCAGTACAAACGAGGAGCATCTTGCAGAAGTAGATCGCCACCGGAGACTACCCAATAAAATCCAACTATCCACCAGAGAAATGATGCCATTGTATTGATTGATTCGCATCGTTTAGTAACACTGAGCCATTTGATCATCAAATCAGTAAAGGAGAACATAAACTTTAAAAAAAAAAAAAAACAAAACTCTGGTTAGTTAACAAAGGAGTGTGTAACAATTAAAACAATTGAATATGAGCCTACAGTTACAAAGTGGGCACTAACTTGACGACAGACTCCAAATGGCAGTAGAGTAGCATACTTTGCAGCACATTCAAACAGTTCCATTGATACATTATTAAGCAAGTTATGCTTAAAGCTTTTTCAAGTTAATATGGCATGGGTATGAGCAATGAACATATAGATACCAAAGAGAACCGTCCACAGCACATTTATGGTTAAATAATGAAAGATCTTATGCTGAGCAATTTCCCAACAATAGCCTACCAAAGGCCACATTCATATCTATCATTCTTAAACTAGCACTTTTTGGTAACTAATATAATCATGATGAGATCTAATCAAATCAATAATCTAGACTAATTGGTTGACAAACATTTTAGCATCTTGCTGGCCATTATTAGAGCATATGACCTTACAATAACCATGGCCTTGATTAGCATTTTATTACAGCCAGATATGAGCATATGATATTCCCTTACCCAGTTAGAGTGCTGCATAAAGTAACTGACCGCAATCATGAAAGACTTACAAAGTTAATTTGAGTAATTAAATTCAGTTTTTTTTTTCTCAGATAAGAATTCTTTTATCAAGGTAATTCAGACCAAATCAACTCATTAACCCACTTGCTCCCAGTTTCTTGTTTAAATATTTTACGAGTTTTGTTTTTTCTTTTGTTAGGCCCTTCTCATTCTTGTACTTACAATTATTCATATCCCTGGACCTCCTGCATCTTGTACTCCCTCATTTTCTTCTTGCTGGGGCCTCTTGTACTCCACCCACATATCCATACACCATGCACAGCACAACATAAGAAGTGCTGTATCTTCTGTCATGAGCTCTTTAATATTATTGTTATATGCCCAAAATTCATCATCCACTACAAATACAACAGTACAACAGCATATAGTCCAAACAAATCACTTGCTCGTTGCATGAAATTTCTCTACTCTTATCCAATTGACCATATTCCAGACAATTCACAGTAATTATTTTGTTAATGTTCTGTTGCTGCCACCTCTGACGTGAAACTGATTCTCTCAGTTATCTCTCAAACCCGCATTTCGATCAAGCCCCTAGTTCACACACTCATATCAGCACAGATATCAACAGACGTTCCAGGTTATGCCGCCAAACTTTTCCCATCAGAATTCCAAATAACATCAATGAGTAAAAACTAACATTAAGAAAGTAGATTCTTACTCATACGACAACACATACTATATCCAACACAAAACCCTTTGAACAATTATGAAAATTCCATGAATCAAAAAGTTAAACTAGGAAGAAAAAATCGAACTCAAACACAAAGCCACTTAAGCTCAAAAACCAAAATCAAGTATCCAAATTCAAAGTCAACACAAAATTAATTACAAATCAGTAAAAACACAAATTGAAGATAACCCACAAGCCATTTAACTCAAAACATTAGAATTATAAACTTAATTAATCAAATTCTAATCAACAAAATATATACAGTTAACAAAAACCCACATCCAGTTTAGCTCAAAGTCAAGCCAAATCTCACCTTGTTCGAGTAGAGGTGCGGTATACAATTCCATCTTCCTCCTCATCCTCACTATCATTATTCACATCCCGAACATCTTCACCACCCATCTCATCATCCCTAACTCTCCTTATGTTCCTCCTCCTGTACTCCATCCACACCAACACCACATGCACCAAACACTGCAGAGCATACCTATCAAATAAAAGGATTTCAAACTTTTAACTAGCTTACTTACACAATTTAAGAAAATGGGAATATTATCCAGGAAAAATAATTAAAAATAAATTAAAAAAAGAACAAGATCATAGAACTCTCCCCAATTCTAGACAAAGGGTATGCTAGGGATCGAGAGAGTCCTACTCCACATCCACACACAAATATAAAGTACTGACCTGACAGGATGAATGAATGTTAAATTCCAAGTTAAAAGTGGGTGTTTACCAATCATTTTTGAAAACCCAATGTCGTCTAAAATCCCTGAGGGAGACATTTTCTAACGAATTTCAGAAATTAAGGGCGATATGATTCTCTTTCTCCTAGTATCTTTATCTATTAGCTTACAACTGAATTTGTATTCAAATAGGCTTCCGATCACAGTATGTGTACGGAGTTATTATAAACGGGTCTATGTGCGTGCAAGCTTACAGTGTCTGTTAAATCATTCATTGGGACCAAAAAAAAAAAAAGGAAGAAGGGAAATTTACCCGGAGATCCATAACCTAATGAGAGTGTTGGGTCTCTCATTGATAGTAATAATCAACATCACGGCCGAAACAATCACGAAGGCAGAGTTCCACATAATGTCTAGGGCAACAACAGGCTTCGAGTAACCCCAGTCAGCGCGTCGCTCTTCGAGCTCACGCGCGGCAGTTTCACGGACCAACATAGAGGGACCATGGCCGCGGCCGGTGGCGCGGCCGAGGAGAAGAGCAAAAGTAGCGGGACGGGCGGCGTTAGGGGAGACGGAAGGATCCCGAGGGCGAAGGAGCGGCGCGTGGGGATCGGACCGCGCCGCGGCATCAGACGACGATGACATGGAGGCGAAGTAAAGTATAGGCGGCTCCACTGAGTGGTGTTTTTAGCGAGAGACGAAGATGGGCATAACTAATTAATTTGATTGAATTTAAAATTTTCAATTAAATGGGAATGAGTAATCAATAATTCAATTTCGATACTCGATAGAAGAAATGGAAGCGTGTCAAAGCGTATAGAGAGAAACAGTGAGAGGGAACGTGTTCAGTTTTCATTTGATTTGTTTGGTGCGTCGGAAGTTTTGAACGGTAGATGATTGATTGAATGTTTCTTTTTTGCCTTTTCTTTTCTGGATTTTGTCGTGGTTTTTCCCTTTTGCTGGGGTCTTTTTGTTTTTGGCGCTGAATTTTACCAAGTCAGCCACGATACAGTGACCGTATAAAATACATTTCTTTTATTAAGATAATAAAAACAATAAAAATAATCATAGGCTTCCCTAGTAGCTAATCTCGGCTTTGTTCATTTTAATTGGGTGACATTCATTTATTTCTTAAACAGTGGGGTAAAATATCAAACGAGCCAATGCCGTCTCAAGACTTTAATGGAAATTTTGAGATACCACTTGACAGTGTTACAGATTAGGTTTCAATTAAATCCCGGTTCTCCATTGCTGAAATAATTTTCCATGCAAGCTTGTCATCTGCTGCTGACCAAGTGCAGCAAAAGAACGCTGTCCTTGGTTTATTTTCAAGACCATTAGTTATTCTGTAAGGGCAGGTATCCTTCAAACAAACGGAAAGATGAAATGACTCCACCAGGAGATGTTCACCAAAGTCTTGAATGTTGCCTTCAGAAAGTTTTCTTGACAGCTTTGTGACTAATAGTCGGATCAAGGAGCTTTTGTTAGGATCCCGTAGCATACTAGTTGTCTGAGTAAGACGCGTGGTCGTAAACTTCTCCAATTCATCAACATTTACAGGGCAACAATAGGCAAACTGAACCTCGTGTCTCTTTTCTCCCAACATCAGCAGAAGCTCATCCTGGTGTAAGACCTTTGCCTTCTCACTTTTCTCCAGAACTAGGATCCCTTCGGCAACTCTCTCATCTTTTATCTGCAGGGGCAATATGCCCTCTGTGCACTTTGAACCAGAATCAGATTTCTCTTCTGAACCGCTTTTCAAGAACTGGAAGTTTGGATTCATGCAGCTTTGGATGAATGCATCAGAAGCACCTGCTTTCACATAGTGAGTTGAAGGAATGCACACAGATTCATTATTGGCAGGATCATAACATTTAATTCCTAAGTCAGACTGTATCCTTTCTTTGAGAGTAGCCATCTTAGGTTTCTCGCCATGAACTAGTATCGCATGCTGTGGGGAGAGAAATCTGACAAGATCCATAATTCCTTTTCCATCTGTGTGAGGACTGAAAGCTAATTGATGAATCTGACAATGTAAAATGCATAATCAGGACACTCACAGAGAATGAATGTACATGAAAACCAAAAGTATTTATGGGTCTGTCAAGAGACTTTAGACAGAGAGAAAGAGAAGAACAGCAAGAAGAGTGTGTCAATTTAAGGGGTGAAAGGGACTCAGATTTGATAGGCAGGCACATTAATAGAGGTTCAATATGCTCAAAAATTATGTGGAAAATAGATTATCAAAGAGGACGGAGATGATTGTGAACCTGGCATCGCACATCAATTTTGGTGCCCTCCAACTCAATGGTGGGATTTCCCGACATTAATTTATTCCCTATGGTTCCTGCCAGACAATACCTAAAAGGAGTAACAAGTATTCAGAAAATGATACAGTATAAATGAAATAGTGTTTGCCTTCATGCTTTATAGGTTTTCGGTTTCAACCACAGATCACATTTACAGGTTAATAAAGAAATATCAGTACCCAGGCAATGTAATGAGATTCATTTCGGAAGGAGCCCAATGCTTAAAAACCTCAAGCGAAAAACCACCAGTAAGCATCCCAGGAGTGGCAAATAGAACACAAGGTCCAGGAGCATCGATCAGAGAACGGTCGAAATTGTGAACTGCAACATTCAAACCCACATTAGAAAGAGAAATAACCATTCAGACAATAACTATTATGCAGTGATAAACTAATTCCAGATAGTTGCTATTATTCATCCTGCATGAGTTAAGAGTACTGCTTCATTCCAAACAACGTGATAAGTTAATGAGACATGTTTAAGAAATTGAAATGTTCATAGGGTGTAATCAATTTCAGAGAAGATATATATCAAGAAGCTTTAGGACATTGTTCTGTGAAAGATAAACTAATGGACTTTGAAGATTGAACATCATGAGGAACAATTTGAGAGTTTTTTAATAAGATTTTGAAGCCTTTTAGATGTGTTTATATCATGGATTAATGGAATACATGGGAACTCATTATAATCTTATTTTTGTTGAAATCCAAGCAAAAGGTTTGTTTGGTAATTTAAGAGGAAATCATATAGTTTTCCAAGGACTGTGTATCAAGAAACAAACAAAATTCCATGAGTACTTTAATTTGAATTGGTGGTATGCCAAATACAATTTATCATATGAAAAAGGAAATTGGTTCAATTTGAATCAATTTTCACCAAATGCAGTGGCAAAGCTAACAACGTTTTTGGGTGTGTTGAATTTTTTTTTCCCTAATTTAATGTTTATCTATTATAGGAGAGAACTTTATTAATATATAAGAAATTAAAGATACACTTGACAAAAGAATACATAATGAGCCATACTCCTTAAATAGTTGTCTAAACGTCATTATGAGATTCCTTAAATGATGAACTTGGACAAAAATTTAATAATAGTTGAAGACGATATAACTAATTAATATAAAAATTCTTATATGATTTTTAATAAGGGTACTTTTATAATTAAATAAAAAAATTCTGAGAGAGCTACATCTTTGATGTTCGGAATGCATAACTAGAGTAAGGGGGAATCATATGAACCGGCATGACCAAATATAAATCATCTAAGGGTCATGAATTCGTCTAGCATGTCTTAAAAATTAAACACATCTAAAGCAGCAACGTTAAAATATTACTATTGTAAGGGCATGGTTTCAGAGACTTAAACTTTGAGAATTTGAAATTTAATGTTATCTCTAAAGATCTTATGAAATAAAAGTGTAAGAGATTCAGAGGAAAATTACCAACTAATTACAATCTCCATATTATTTATGCTACATAGTCATGCTGAGCTTCGGTCCCCTCAGAAAAAATGATAAAACATATACATACCATTTTTAAAATCAAATGCATTATATGTTTCTTTGACCTTCTGGCTAGTCCAACTAATAAGCATTTTATAGTACATGTTGGCTTGAATTGTCAAACCTGAAAAAAAGAATCAAAAAAGCAGCTGAAATATTACTGCCTTCCATAAACTAGTGAATGTCTAAATCAAGTAACTAGCCACTTTCAATGCATGGAGATTATGCATGAAATTACTGCAAAAATTTGACAGGTTCATCAGTATATAAAATTTAGTTCCTTGTTCTATAAGAAATATCACTATAGAGAACTGATGTGCTCCATGATACTGATGGAAACTTTGCAGTTCTTTATGTTCAATCTAGTGATAATAGGCATTATAGCTACTTCTCAGATATAATTCTTAAGCATTTCACTGAACCTCTAAGTAATTGCTAACCTTTCCAGTGCCATGGATAAATTGCTCCCTAACAAAAACCATTAAAATATGTATACTTCTTTACAAGTTGTTAACATCAAGATACATCTTGATAATAAGCCGAATAAACCAAGTATTTCATGGCTGATTCACAAACAATCATGAACACATATTATTAAACAGAAAGAAGAACAGAAGGCACAAACCTGCTGAAAAGTAAATAGGCACTCTTAGATTCATGCGCTCCCAGTAATCATCCAAAAGTATACAGAGTTCCTACATTATAATAAAGAGTATTGTCACAAATAAAGACTGTAAGGGCTTGTTCAACTGTTCCATGGTAATATTCTAGACCTTAAAGTCCACTAAAAAATCATAACCAATATCTCCATGACTGCTCTTGAAGCATTGAACAGTGACGCAAGTCAATTAATGTGTGGATGTACGAAAGAGGCGGGGAAAGAAACTATGGTATGCATTAAACCCTATCGAAGCAAAATCTTACACCGCATTAGGTCATAAGTCAAATATAAATTTCTAGGGAGAAAGTCTCACTTCTCTTAGGGCAGGCAAAAATAATCTTAAATGTCAGATTTTGAATATATTGAAACATACGTACAAAAGATTGAAGAGGTAATCAGAATCTATATAGAAAAATGTTGAAGCAGAAAAGTGAGACAAAAAGTAAAAGATGTTGAAACACCATTTTGATGTTTTCAACTTGTTAAAAAAACTATTTTCTATGATTAATCTTCATAAAATACCTTACCCAACATGTTGCCATCACTTTTGTTTCTCTGAAAAAGAAAAGGAAAAAAGGGGGGCCATTGAATATCAATACTCAAAAGCCTCAAAAATTCATGATTTTTGTTTCCAATCAATTTGAAGTTCCCCTGTTCACTAGTTTTTCTTCTTTAAAGCTAAGAAAGGTGGAAACCATTTCCATTAGATTGGGTGATAATGAAAGATAAATTAATCACCTTTTGGCAGAATGGAACAGAATATAAGATAACTAGGTATACAAATTGTTGAAAGTCAGAGATTATAGCCTAATTTTGTGCACATGTATTTATTTTTTCCTTGTATAGCTTATATTTATTTCTTTTCCTTGTATAGCTTATTTTTCCTAGTTTCCTATAGCTTCCTTATATAGCCTAGTCAGACTAGTATATAATGCAAAGATTGCAACTTCTATGAATAAGAAAAAATCTTCCTACTATTTTTTTCTCATGGTATCAGAGCCCAAGTTAGGGTTTCTGGGCAGTTTTGTTTTTTCAACAAATTTCCAGCCGCCAATACCTTTAGGGTTTTATCTTGTGCTGTGACTTTAAAATTCTGATTTAAAATGTCAGATGTGAGCGAATCCAGCTCTGGCATCAACGTTAAACATGTTCAAGCCAATAATTCTGTTGACAATCCGTCATTACAGATTACAACTCACAAATTGAATGGCCAAAATTTTCTGCAGTGGTCACAGTCTGTGAAGTTGTATGTGAAGGGAAAAGGTAAAATGGGCTATCTTGATGGGTCAATAGACATACCAGAGGCTGACGACCCTTCCTATAAAATCTGGGATGAACAGAACTCTATGGTAATGTCATGGCTTATTAATTCAATGGATCCTCACATTAGTCAGGTGTTTCTTTTCTTACCATCAGCAAGAGATTTATGGGATGCAGTCACAGAGACATATTCTGATCTTGGAAATACTGCACAGTTGTACGAACTTAAGTGTCGTATTCATGAAACCAAACAAGGAAGTGACACTGTGACTGCATATTACAATATCATGAATAGCTTATGGCAAGAATTGGATTTGTATTATGATGAAGAATGGAAGTGTGGAGATGACAGTAAAAGATTTAAGAAGTTACAAGAGAAGGAGAGGGTGTTTGAATTTTTGGTTGGTTTGAATCCAGATTTGGATGAAGTTAGGGGACGAGTACTAAGCAAAGAACCTCTTCCCGCAATTAGGGAAGTCTATGCATATGTGAGAAGGGAAGAAAGTAGAAAAAAGGTAATGATGAATAGCACTAATACTGATAATTCTGCCTTGATTACTTGTGCTACTGATTCAGCATTGGTAAGTGAACAAAAGATTATGAGCAAGAAGAAAGATGACAAGGATAAACTTTGGTGTGATCATTGCCATAAGCCGAGACATACCAAAGAGTTTTGTTGGAAGCTCCATGGAAGACCACAAAACTCCGGGAAGGGTACCAAGTCTTCTGGACAAAATTCAAAGGGCTTTCAAGTTGCAACTGATAATGCCAATGCAAACTCAGGGAGTCAAGGATCAAATCTGTTCACTAAGGAACAGCTTGAGCAACTTGTCAGGTTCATGAGTCAAACACCTTCTGCTAATCTAGCCCAAATAGGTAATTTTCTAAATGCTTTCAGCATCTCTTCAGATACTTCTTGCCCTTGGATCATTGATTCAGGGCAAATCGATCATATGACTGGTTTGTCCAACTTATTCTCTACTTACAAACCACTTTCTGGTAAACAAAAGGTGAAAATTGCTGATGGGTCTCTTTCTTGATTGCGGGAAAAGGTTCAATTTCAGTTTCTAAAACAATGATCTTAAAATCGGTGTTGCACGTCCCTAATCTGTCTTGTAATCTTTTGTCTCACAAGTAAACTTACAAAAGACCTTAATCAGATGGCTAATTTTTCCCTTCCAATTGTGAATTTCAGGCTGTATGGGGGGAAGAAGATTGGCGGTCTTAAGGAGGTGGATGGACTTTATTATTTCGAAGAGGAGCCTGAAGCTTTGAGTAATCTATCCTTAGTTGACAAAATTGTTTCTCAAGGGCCTAGTGAGAATGAAATTAGTTTGATGCATCTCAGATTAGGACATCCAAATTTTTCCTATTTAAAGTTGTTATTCCCGACATTGTTTAAGAATAAAAGTGACATTGATTTTAGATGTGAAGTGTGTGAATTGTCTAAGCATCATCGTACTCATTTTCCTGCCCAAACTTACAAAGTTTCACAACCCTTCTCTCTTATACATAGTGATGTATGGGGTCCTCTTCGTTTTCCCAATAATTTTGGAGCTAAGTGGTTTGTCACTTTTATTGATGATCACACTCGAATTTGTTGGGTGTATTTATTAAAAGAAAAATCTGAAGTGTCTAAAACTTTTCAAATCTTCCATAAAGTAGTTCAAACCCAATTTCAAGCAAAAATTCAAGTTGTTTGAATCGACAATGGCAAAGAATTTTTTTCTTCTATGTTGGGAAATTATTTGACTGAGAATGGAATTATTCATCAATCCTCTTGTGTTGATACTCCTCAACAAAATGGAGTTGCAGAAAGGAAAAACAGACATTTACTTGAAGTTGCTCGATCTTTGATGTTTACTATGGGGGTACCAAATTATTTGTGGGGTGAAGCAGTTTTAACTGCCTGCTATCTCATAAATAGATTGCCTACTAGTACTTTGAAGTTTAAAACTCCAATCGAACTTCTTCAGCAACTTTATCCCATGTCTCGGTCCTTTAGTTCTCTTCCTCCTAAGGTTTTTGGGTGTGTTGCTTTCGTTCATGATAAGAATCATAACAAAAGTAAGCTTGATCCTAGGTCTCTTAAGTGTGTGTTTGTGGGTTATTCTCCTACACAAAAAGGGTACAAGTGTTTTCATCCTCCAACTAGGAAATATTTTGTAACCATGGATGTGACCTTTTTTGAAATGAACCCTTATTTCTCCAAAACCTCTCTTCAGGGGGAGGATATCACAAATTCAACTCCACCTTTGATAGTTTGCTCTCCACAAAATCTGCCACCTTCCAATAATAATCAGCAAAAAGAACAACATTGTTCTTCCCCACAGAAACAGCCTGACCCAAGTGCTGACCAGCAAGTGTTTTCACAAATTCAACCATCCACAGCACATAATCAAGAGGATACTCAAAAGCTAAAGGTATATTCTCGATTTAAATAAAACAATTTGTACATCTCCCGATTGCCAAAATTTCGAACCGAGCATAGAGTTATTGGAAGACACAGGTACTGTTCAATCTAAGTCTAAATCACATTTAAACTCTATTCCATCACTTGATTTAGATTTAGATTTGCCTATTGCTCATAGAAAAGGTGTTAGAACTTGTACTAAACATCCTATTTCTAAGTTTGTCTCTTATCATAGATTGTCACCATCATTTAAAGCTTTTGCTACTAATCATCATCCAGTAACTATTCCTAGAACAGTACAGGATGCTCTTGCAAATCCAAAGTGGAGAGAAGCGATTCATGAAGAACTGAGAGCATTATATAAAAATAGAACTTGGGGTCTTGCAGACTTGCCTTCTGGAAAGAAAACTGTGGGTTGTAAATGGGTATTTACGGTTAAGCATAAGGCTGATGGATCAATTGAGAGATTCAAGGCTAGGCTGGTGGCTAAGGGATATACTCAAACATATGGAATTGATTACCAAGAGACATTTGCCCCCGTTGCAAAAATGAACTCTATTCGGGTCCTATTGTCACTTGCTGCAAATTTAGAATGGCCATTACAACAGCTAGATGTGAAGAATGCATTTCTCCATGGAGATTTAGAAGAGGAGGTGTATATGGATCCACCACCAGGGTTTGAGAATATGTTTGAAACAGGAAAAGTTTGCAAGCTGGAAAAGTCCTTATACGGGCTCAAGCAATCACCAAGAGCCTGGTTTGACAGACTTACAAGATTTATTCTCAAATGTGGATATCGACAAAGCCATAGTGATCATACCATGTTTCTTAAGCATGGTAAAGCAGATAAGCTCGCTGTCCTTATTGTGTATGTGGATGATATCATCTTGACTGGAAATGACAGAGATGAAATTGAAAGACTCAAGATGTTGTTAACCAAAGAGTTTGAAACTAAAGACCTAGGTTCTCTGAAATACTTCCTTGGAATTGAAGTGGCTAGGTCTCGGAAAGGGATATTTTTGTCACAAAGGAAATACATTTTAGATCTCTTGGAAGAAACTGGGATGTTGGGATGCAAACCTAGTGATGTTCCTATAGAATCCAACCATAGACTTGGGGCAACTACTAAAAGCAGTTTGGTTAATAAGGAACAGTACCAAAGATTAGTTGGAAAGCTAATCTATTTGTGTCATACTCGTCCAGACATTACATTTGCAGTAGGAGTTGTGAGTCAATTTATGCATTCTCCTAATGCAGAGCACATGGAAGCTGTGTTTAGGATACTGAAATATTTGAAGACATCTCCAGGAAAAGGTATTTTATTCTCTAAGAATAATCACCTAAGGGTTGAGGCATATACAGATGCAGATTGGGCTGGATCATTTGTTGATAGAAAGTCAACATCAGGTTATTGTACCTTTGTCGGGAAATCTAGTTACTTGAGAAGTAAAAACAACCGGTGGTTGCAAGATCAAATCTTGTCAAGCTGAGTTTAGAGCAATGGCATTGGGAATTTGCGAGCTTATGTGGCTGAGAATGTTTCTAATGGAGTTGAAGGTGTGGAAAGCTGAATCAATGAGACTGTATTGTGATAATAAAGCTGCCATTAGCATTGCTCATAATCCAGTCCAACATGATAGGACAAAACATATCGAGATTGATAGGCACTTTATAAAAGAAAAGCTGGAGAAAGGCCTAATATGCATTCCTTATGTTACTACTCAAAAGCAAGTAGCTGATATTCTCACCAAGGGGTTATCAAAACAAGTTTTTCAATCACTGAATTCCAAGCTGGGAATGATAGATATCTTCGAGCCAGCTTGAGGGGGAGTGTTGAAAGTCAGAGATTATAGCCTAATTTTGTGCACATGTATTTATTTTTTCCTTGTATAGCTTATATTTATTTCTTTTCCTTGTATAGCTTATTTTTCCTAGTTTCCTATAGCTTCCTTATATAGCCTAGTCAGACTAGTATATAATGCAAAGATTGCAACTTCTATGAATAAGAAAAAATCTTCCTACTATTTTTTTCTCACAAATTGAAGGCCACACAAATAAACAAGCACTCTACAACCATGCAGAATTTTATAAAAATCACTAGTTTTGTAAATGCTATAACTGTATAGTGTAATAGCATAGCTACATGTTTGTTAATCTCCAAATATCTGACAACAACTAAACCATAAAGCTTTACCCAAATTCAAAGAAATTATGATGTTACGTAAAATAAAACAAAAGTTTCATGTGATGGCAGTACCTGTGCTCTTCCCAAAGCAAATGCAGGAATAAGCACCTTTCCTCCACCAGCAACACATTTATGAACCTAATAAGATATTTCAAAAAAGAAGTTACTTTGGATGGCCATCCTTCCACAAAGACATAAATGCGTGTTAAGCAGACTACAACGATAATGGCTTCGGAAGTCTTACTATTGTGAACATAGACTAATGGGCCAACAAGAAAATATTTTACCAGCATCTGTTTCATAAGATTGTATTTTTTTTTTTTTTGCCATTACTTTTAGAAGATTTCGTAAAATTTAGCCAAACAAGAAAATTATATGTTATGTGATGTTCAAATTTTAGATTTTTGCAAGTCATTAAGCTTTTGAGGAGCATATGTTTGAAGTAAAATTATTCTCAAACATCTTAATCTATAATATTCAAGAGGATATACTCGCTTTATCAAACTTATTAGATCAAGGGCTAGTCTTGGATTCTAGATTGGCAATTTTTCAACTTCTTCCACAGAGTGCTAAATAGGAAGGAAATTAAGGATTAGGGAACATTAGCCAAACATGATTGTTCTATCACACAAGTTGTATCTAATTTGGACAAACATAAATAAAGTACAGATAATGTGTGGGAAATAATATCTACAGATTGACATTGGGGCTGCACATGTGGGAACCAATGATTGTTATGCAATATAACGTGAAAAGAAACTCTACATTTAACCGATAGCAACTTTATACATTTAATTAAATGTGAATAGCAAGAGCAGCATGCGTGCGTAAGATTCTCTAAATACCTCTTCAGAGTCATCAAAGAAGGAATATTCATGAAAAGAGTAGAAGACAATCTAACAGTTCTCAGATGCTTACAACAATTATAACAACAAAAGACAAAATTGATGCCACTGCCATATGTAAAACTGAAGAAGCAGTCTGGGTTGTAAATAAAGTATGCATAAGCTCATAAATAAATCAAACATATCCTTGTAATTAACAATTGAAACACAGAGCTTCCTGGCTCCAGCAGTGCAGGCTAGCATATTTCTCTGACTATTGACTTAATTCCAAGGATAAAGAAATTTCTAATAGACAACAACAGTCAAATATGTAGGAAAAATGTAAGAGAAAAAGAAACAAGAATTCTAGCAACAAAAATACAACACACTGATGAGCAATGGAGGATTGGACAGTGGTGTCATTTACATACAGCTTTTAGAAATTCCCTCTCTCGAGCATATTTTGAATCTCGTACAGTTGTTGCATATGTGGACCTGAAGCAGAAATCTTATCAGGCAAGATAATGAAAATATCATCCCACCAAAACCTGTTTGATAGCCTAGCATACATTGAGTGTAACCAACATGCTTAAGCATTAATCAGTGAATTATAATCAAAAGCAATAACATTTAGTACATCGAACCTTGATAGAACATTGTGATTCTGAATATATTTCCCATTTCAGCACTTACGAAAATCATCTTTAAAGATCAACTTCATTTTAAAGAACTAAATAGAGCGTATAAGAGAGAGAAACCAATATAAAACATAATCATATTTTCACCTTGGTTTACTTGGACTAATAGAAGAAAGATAAAGGTTATTAAGCAAATGTTTTCAGTTGAAAGTGGAAATGGGGAATTACATTAATTTAAAGTAAGGGACCTCCCACTCCCATCCCACTTCCAAACCCAAAAAAATAATGAATGATGAGATAGCTAAACTTGTTGCAAAAGTATTTGCATAACCTACAGTAATTGTTGAAGATTCAACAGAACACGGTGCTTCCGAACAGCATTTTAACCTTTTAAAGGAACTCCCTAGATAACCAGTTTTTGCTTCAGGAAAAAGGTTCTCTTTTGGTTCATTGGCTTTAGGCCCACAGGACGAGGCATAATCATATAATACCCTTAAATCCAAAAGCCAAAGCTTCCATTTCCGGACAAGGTAATGAAATGAGATAGGAAACGATTATGTAATCCACTGTGTCTCCTTATTCCACACAGAAAAGTAATGAAGTCCCAGCTAACACTCCTACATCCAGGATGAAATGATTAATGAAAAGAGGATCAAACTCCCTATGACTGACAGACATAAATTTGACTAAAGATGAGTTATTCATCAAAATTCAGAGTTCAAACTCAAGGGTTTCCCTAAGAAGCAATTTAAGAGTTGCAGAAACTGACACCTATGTGAGAGTTTCAATGCACAACCAGAAGTAAGCACTATAAACTAAAACAAATCTCCAAATCATTGGGCAAGAATAGAATAGAACTAGAAGTGGCTTACTGCAGCAGCATAGTCGATAAATAAGGAATTGTGGTACTCAATCTCTGAATTATAGCATTTACAAAAAGTAAACTGAAACACCAAGCAAATTCCATGGAAGGCAAAGCTAATGAAAAAGAGTCCCATCTATGAAGATAGTAGGAACATTACTGGTTTTCTAAGAATACTTGATGAGAGTGAAAACACTCTACCCTGGCCGGACAAAGTCCAAACTGTATTCGGATGGCATAAGAGTTAATGCTTGACATAAGACTATAGCATTCTACCGAAGACAAACCAAAACACATGAATTCAAGGTTTTCTTTCTCCACTAGACCCTTGAAGCATACAGTTTTTCCATACAGTGCTAATGGGATTGAGCAGGGAACTTAACAATGTATAGACATTGGTTCCTTACTCAGTTATAAGAAGGTCAAGCTGTAGTCGATCAATTCGAGCAGCACCAAGATGTCTATCTGGTGTCATATTATAATCTCCAGTGTACACCATAGCAGAGTCCCCCACCTTTGCATAAAACATTGCTGCTCCAAGAACCTAAAACACCATTAACATGGAGTGCAAAATTGACATCATGGAAAAACACAGTATATGTGAACAACATCAACTACATTCTAAAATTTAATATAGAAGATTGACATAATGGATAATGGAAATATCATGTCAGAGAACTTGCATACTACATGTTAAATGAACACTTTGGAATTCAAAAAAAAAATGTATCTACACAACCTGTAGACATTTCTTACAAGCAGATCTAAGAAAATAGGAGATGAACATGCTTTCTCGTAAGATATAGGTTCTACTCCTCATAATACTTTTGATGCATAATTTTTAGAAAATATGCAAAGATAAACAGTTAGACTCTGGAGCATACCACGTATTACAAGAATAGTAGTTACACCATAAACTGTTCAGTAGCCTGACTCTACTGTTCATCTAGATGCTTGTACCTGGCTATTTAATCTAATAATAATAAAAGGGAAACTAATCAAATTGGTTCTTCAAGATCTCAAACTGTGTTAATCTATTGCTCCTAAAATTTGCAAGGAGCTAGGCAGCTCAACAAAAAACTAAAGGCCACAGGTTTACATAAAAGCAAGCTCTGAGCTGCCAAGGGCCATCACGTGCCTCCAGCATTGCATAATCATGTGTCACCCAAATAAGGTGGAAGACTGATCCACAGCCCTTTATAGAAAAATATGGAAATTTTATAAGATTCTAACACATCACATGCCTAGATAATAAGTTTGAAACCTTACATGCCCTGCGTAGTAGGCACGGATCTGAAGGTCTTTGTCAACCTGCACAGTCTGCTTCAGGTCCACTGCTATAACTGCAACAAGGAACTAGTCAAACCGACAGAGCTTAAGACTGGAAGGAGAATAAATATTAGTACAAGTAAGGGTATGTCTACAACCAATATCTGCATATATCCATAATTTGCAAAAAGTAGAACCCCCTAAAGAACAGAATATTCACAAGAAGGAGAAATATGCACATCAGTTCTGCTTTTCTGGCAAGAAAAACAATCTTCGACCTTCCCTTCGAAAAAGGATAGATGGCTGATATTTTCAAAGCTAAGTGAGTAATGTCTTCAAGTTCTTATATTAGCAGAGGATAAAAGTAAATCTGAATAGAAATCTTTGTGAAAAGATTAAAAAGCCAGGATCTACACTAGGTATCAGCTTTCAACAAAGATTCCGATGGCCCCACTAAATCAAGTCTGTCTCATGAAACACAATCATTTACAGGTCTTGGCCACAGCAAACAAGGCAGCAACTCAAAATCAGCCTGGAAGAATGCAGCCAATCGACAAGCCCGAGACAATTTCTATACATATACATCTTCTTCAAATTCATATATATGTCTAAAATAATGACTGGCCTGCCCAAGAACAAGTTACTCATATGAAAAATAGAAAACATACATACCTTTCTTCATGCATTCTGCGATATGATCAGAAGTAAACTGCTCTACCTCACCCCTTCGGTCAACCAAAACTTTTCGATAATCCTCCAACATTATAGGAGCCAATGCCTTTGTTGGATACTGCAGTGAAATGGTTTTAATAACAACACGTAAATAAAAAATTTTCCAATTTAAATCATCATTGCACCAAGACGGAGAACATTACAATGTATGAGATGGGAAGCCAGCATGCGAGCCATCCAACAAGGTCAAAAGCACAAAATACTGAATTTAATTAAAGACTGCAAGAAAATCGGAATGGCGAGACACAAACGGCACAAGCAGAATTAGTTCAAAATAAGCTCAAGTTAACAAACTGCAACATGCAGCTACTAAGATTCAGCAATCAACTAAAACCATGAATTGATATGCGCTTTTCCTTAAAATAAATCTAAAAAATTGAGCTAAGCATTTCATCGAACAGAGGATAGAACTTACAGTCATGTATATCGGACCATTGTACCCGCAAATTTCAGTAAAGTAAGGAAGAGCCCCGATATGATCCAAGTGACTGAGACAGGAAAAAATAATAATAAGTAAGAAAAACTTGTAAAATGAACAAGAACAGCGAATTAAAATGGGAAAACAGGCAAAACAAAGTCAAATCTAGAGCTGTACAAATGAGTGATGACGACACAGTCAATAGCATTATTAAAGTCGCAGGATTTAGAGATGCGAGAGAAATCTGGGTACTGTCGGTGATCGTTGTAGGCCATGTGCATCCCGCAATCGAACATAATTCGCTTCCCATTGATCGTCACTACAACGCAGCTCTTGCCAACTTCTTGTCCAGCTCCTTTTAAAAAACAAATAAAAAATAAAAAATAACATCACAAGTAGACTTTATGATGTGTTAATTTTGCAGAGCATTACAAGTATCAATCAAAGAAAGGGACTGTGTGTCCAGAAAAATTGATTACCGAGGACGAGGCAATCAATGGCCATTCTCTTTCCTTGAGAGAAACAATCTTTGGCGCCCTTTTGTTTGATTCTTTAGGCCACGCAACGATGTCGTTTACCAAAAGCTCCTCTGAGTTCGAAACCTGCAAATACGGCGGCGTCTTGACTTTGCTTTCGTTATGGGCCATCGGGCCCAAGACCCAGCATTAAAGGTGTTTTTTTTTTATAAAGTAAATGCTATTTTACTTCTTGATTGAGAACTCAAAAATAACAAGGTAAAGGTTATAAGAAAATCCTACACTATACAATAAAACTAGAATAACGGAGAGCAAATTTTAGCTAATGTATCTTGAGGTATAAATCTTTGAATGTTAGAAATAATCTTAAAAAATTCCGTAAGAATATTTCATTGTCTTAAAATTAACTAAATGACATGCAATAAATTTGATTCAACTATATCGTAAACTAAAACATAAATATTTCATCTCAAACAATATCAACGTCGTCTGAATTAATACAAATATCAATATCTGCTATCATAACCAACCCAAAAAGGTTGAAAGAATAAAAAGCTTTGAGATAATGTAGCATAAGGCATGATTGCTATGTAATAAAAATTTTGAACAGCGATAGAGGAGGTTAGTAGAAGCTTCGCATCATTAATCAGGACCCATTTATCATTACATGCGAGAGGATTAATTGGTTGATGAATAGTAAACTGTTTGATGTGCTTTTATTACTTAAAAAAAAAATCCGTGTAATCATGTTTTTATTGAATTATTAATTAATTACTCCAAAAAGCCCATACTTTCGGGCTCTGCATTAAATCATCATTACATTAACAACCAACACAATCTGATAGTGTCACAAAAATATTAAAAATGGCGAGCCAATCAAAATCAAAACTGGTGGCGTCGTAATTGTGCGACTTTCTAACATTTGTCATTCTGTTGGTTGGGTCTTCAAAAAAAAATTTATTTTCTTTTCTCAATTAAGAAATATGAACAATAAAATATTTTTTTTTGGGCAAACGATAAGAATGGTTCGCCTTTTTTTTTTTTATTATTTTACCCCCACTTTCCTAATCTTTTGTGCCACTTAACTCGGCCGATGTATTGCACTAATGCAATAGACTGAATGTTGAAAATGACTTTGATTGTGATTTTAATCTATCAGCATTAACCTAATCCACCTCAAATACAAGCCTATCAACGGATCGCGACAATAATTATAAATCAGTAGACTTGTTGACAAGACTAAAAAGAAGATAATATCCTACTTAAAGGAGCCCCTATATTACAAGTAATGTAACATACACACTCAATCACAATCACACAAATTATGGGACTTATATAATTGTGTGGTTGTGATTGAGCGTGTATGTTACATTACTTGTAACATAGATAAATCCTTACTTAAATTAAAAAAAATATTGCAAAATGCATCTGATTTTTTTTTTTTTTTGGGTGCACGCTGTTGCTAGCTTGTGTTCACACACTCAATGTGGTATTAACAAGTAGGCAAACTACACCAAACCACTTGAATATATTGTCTCAAAAAAACCCTGGCTAGCTATAGTAGCTATTATTAAATAACATTTTCTCATCCTTTTCGATAAAACCCATAAAAATCGGATAAATTTTTTTTTAAAAAAAATGTATTTAAGCTGCTGAAATCCTCCTACCGTGTCCGAATTTAACCCTACATTTATGCATTAAAAGATTATTAATCAAAAAATTAAGTAATATTAGGTGGGTATGTCTGATCTTTATCTTTAGTACATAATAGTAATAAATAAATAAAAGTAAATACCACATAGTTATTATTATTTAAAGGAGTGGTGTAATCCCATGAAACAACAAGTGGTGTATTCAAAAATTAAAATTGTTTATTATTTTTTAATATGCGACTGGATGTTTACTAAGTAGTAAGTACATGCGATGCCAGAGTGTGGAGTTGTTGCGACGGGTGCAAAAAGAAGAGACGCGACTTTAATCCAAGCTAATATAATAATTATAATAAATAATTATGGTAATAAGACAAGTCCTGCAAAGAAGCGCGAAAAAGGCAGAAAGGTGGAATGTCAAAATCACGGACACGATGCCGTTTGAACTTTGAACACCAAGCAGCACATGATTTGTTTCGTATCAGTGTAAGCTTATTATTATTATTATTAGGAATTTACTGAATTGAATTCTTGATTTTTTTTTTGAATACTTTTGAATTTTAATTTCAAATGGGAGGAAAAGGAGAGTAAGTTTGAAGAGTTGTTGAGAGAGCAAACCACTATCATCTCAACTCCAAATCAAATCCCTTTTCTTTCTTTCTTTATTTTATTTTATTTTATTTCTTTTTAAGTGAATACCCCCTTTTTTAATACGTACCTAGTGCGCATCGTTTTGTGAAATTGCTTAAACAAAATGTGTTTGATAATTGATATGCAGTTTTGAATTATCAAATTAAGAAAGGGACAATATTTTATGTTTTTAATGTGGTCAGTGTTTTTTTTTTAAAAGAAAAAGAAATCCTTGTTAAAAGCATTTTCTCTATGTTTAGAAAACATCTTTTTTTTTTATTAGAAAAGTTACATACTCAGTTTTTATTTTTAATTCTAGAGACGCCAAATATATCAAAATCTGACCAAAATATACTAAACCAAAAAATAACAACAATTTTAAACATATTAAAAATTTCTGAAACTGTTTTGAAAATTACTACCAAATGGCAATCTTGATGTTAAGAGCATGCTTCTTCTTGTCTTTTTTGTTCATGTTGATTCTTGAAGGGAGAGCAACATTATCAAGAGGCCAAGGCTGCAACTTTTGCTTTTACTCTTTTTCAGTCTCTTTAATTTATCCTCCCATTTTCCTTCACAAAAAAAAAAAAGCACAAAAATTCAGAGAATTGTTTGTGGTCCCGTACTAGAGAAAATGTCGTGCATTTTCTATTCTTGCATCGATTCAGGAAACCTTAATAAATAAATAAACAACCCATTTCATTTTAATTAGTTTGGTTTCATTTCATTAATATTATTTTAATTATTAATATACTTTGCCATATCTACATTTGAACCAATCATTAAAAAAAAAGCATCATTATATTTATCATTAATTAAAAATGATAAAGTCATCTTCCAAAGAACAACTATAGCGTAAATATGCAAAGGAGGACTTAAATACTTTTTTTGAAAAAATAATAATAAAGAAACTTTTTTTTTAAAAAAAATGAATGTATTATATTGGATATTGTGTTTACGGATTTGGCTTCATAGGTCCCAACAAGCATGTTCAGTGGAAGCCCATTAAAAATCATGGAACCCACCAGAAAAATGTTTCAAATTCTACATAATTTTTATTTGGTTATTAAAAAGTAATTGAAACCTTTTGCAAAACTTGCAAGTTTGGATTTCCCTACCTCAATTTCAATCTTAATTTTTTTTTTAATTTTTCTGCCGAAACTTGGAATGGCAACTCTATGGAAAAAACAGAGGAAAAAAAAATTGAATTGAATTGTGATCAACAAGCTTGTTGCCATTTTGGTAGATTGAAGCTTTTCAAAGGCTGATTTGAACGTGCTGTGGCTATGGCCCAAGCAAGCTAGTTTCCTGGTTGAATTTATAGAACTTGATTCTCTTTTGCTATTCGGCTTAAATGGATTGCTTTCAAAAATCTCACTATCTCAGCAGGTTCTTTGACAGCCAATTATTTGAATTAGATGCATATTCTAAAGCACAAGATTTGAAATGTCAATCTCTTGTACTAGTTGCATTGATTTATTTATAACAGAAATATTTAGTTTATGATGCCGATCAAAATGATGATAAAAGTACATATTTAATTATTATTTTTATAATTATATCATTTAGTGTCACTTTTTTGAAATTTTCCCTCTCAATTATTGATGCATTTCCCTTGATTTAGTTTAGAGTACAATAATAGTCTCCAGTTATCATTCGAAGTGGGCAATTACCCCAATCAATGCCCCCAATACAACTCAAAATTTGGCATGATCAGCTAAAATTATGCCATAAAAATTCAAACTATTTATAAGAGATGACTAGACACATATGACATGTGTACGTTGTTGTTATACGGTATGTTGGTATCAGTTCCTTTTATCCACAACAAAGACAAAAACATCTGCTCATATGTAATTTTCTATTTTACTTTTATCGTATGGCACTTACAAAACAATTGGCCCACTAATAATCTGTTGCGGTGTTGCCCGTGATTTTCGCACGTGTACCGTATGACTTGCCGCTTTCATCTCGCTTCCATTGTTGCCTCGTTTGCCTTGTATGCATACTGTAGTATATATTTGTTTATATATATATATATATAAATATTAAAGATTTTTTTTATAAAGCGACTATTAAAGATTTTTTTTCATATTTGAACACTTGAATTTTATTTTATTTTTATCACTAGGCCCTTGGCTGAAGTGATTGTGAGAGTATCGGTTCAAACCCCTACAAAAGTATTAAATTTTTTTTTCATATTTAAACACTTGAATTTTTTTTTTTTTTTGGCCACTGGGCCCTTGGCCGAAGTGGTTGTAAAGGCATTGGTTTAAATCCCTACAAAAGTGTTGTGGAAGCTAAATATTTATAACGTTGTGAGGACTATTTGTCTGGATATGTACTTCATATAATTTAATGTAACCATATAAGTCCTAATTATGTATATTTAATTATAAATATCAGTGTAATATCTACTATTATAGTAGTTATAAAAATATCTATGTAATGCAGTAATATGGTGTGTAACCAGTATTCAAAAAATTTAAAAAAAAAAACTTGAACATTTAAAATGAAGTATAACATAGTCCTCAATAGTGTATTATCAAACGTGTTTTTTTTTTAACTCTTAGGATAGAAGGTTTCAACACGTATTCAAAAAATAAAAAATGGCTTTTATTTTTTAAATTTCTTTAAAAAGTGATAGATTTTTTCGTCTTAGTAAATTACTAAATTACCTCAATTATGACAAATAACACTAAGAGTACCTGGATGATTTTTGAATGCACTAGAAGATTCTACTTAAGTAAGATGGATGCAGTCTAATAGTCTTAAAAATTGTGCACAATCCTACTATACATTTCATACTTAATGGCAAATACATAATTGGGATTAAGGGTCACATAAACATATGACCTCTTTGTTGGCCTTTATAATGGTAGTTTAGTTGGTCATCGCATCACTTCACTTTTTGGTTTTGTAAATAAGGATCCAACAACAAAAATGAATAAAATTAGTATACACATGGTAAAATATATATTAAGGTATTGATGAAACAATTCCAAACCTAAGTTAATGATATACCAAATTCTTTACCTAGATGATCCAACTTTAATGAAAAAGTACGTGAAGAGATTCCACAAAAGCAATCAAAGAGAAATAATAATTTGTAGGTTCCAAATTAATTCGTAGTATTATTGTACCTAGCTCAAAATAAAACTAGGGGATATTATTGATTTGAACGTTTATATGCTTTACAGTGGTGGAAAGGTGTTTGTGTTTCGAGTTGCTAATTTGCTATTTTTGTTGCTGACTCCACGGCAATGCCATAGCAGCAAATGCAGCCCTCTTTTACCCCTCCAAATGCTCTTATTACTGCCATTTTGACAATGTGACTTTATTACGAAGCACAACTACTTCTGATGAAGGAAGCGATTTAAAGAAAAATGAAAAGTGTCTGAAATTGGCTAAATTTGAATTAATGCATAGTTAAGGCTTACAAGATGTATAGAACTAGCTTGGTTAGGAGGTCAATCAGAAATTTTCAAGTTGTGTGTTATGTATTTTCCGTTTTCTTAACGTATATGTATCTGTCAATTAAGATGTGGGCTTTTACAGCTAGACTAATGAGAAATAACATTAGAGAACATGCTTGTATTATTTAATCCCTAATTGAGTTTAGTGATATGCTGGAGCAAATTTCAAAATAGACGATATCTTTATATATATCTTTTCACTTAAGGATATATCAATTTATGTGGTATTTTATTGAAAATGGTGATGATTCAATTTAGACCATTGATTAAGCTCAAATATTGATCAAATAGCCATAAATGGATAGGCACAAGTATATCTATAAATAAATATTATATTTAAGTCCTTAAGACATGGAAATAATGATCATACATTATTCTTTTTCAGCCATCTTTTTTAAAACGAATTTCATCATATAACCTTTATATTTTATGCATCAAATATCTAATATATTATTTTTTGCAGGAACAATATATCGATTTTTGATAGTCTTACAATATTTAAGAGTATTTAAATTTATTTTTGTTGATGCACAATATAAGCAAACAAATAAGTATTTTGTTGTATCATGGATTTGTATTTGTCTAACCCAAGTGCATCACTCAATTAGTGGAAGCAAACAGATAAATACTCTACGTTTGTCATTATTAAACAGATAAATACTCAATTGGTGGGAGCAAACAGATAAATATAAAAAAATTTCACCATTATTATTACAATTCTCTACGTTTGCCATTCCCCACAAAAATATATTACAAACGTGATAATCAGAGATGTCATCACTGTGATGGAGTGTCAGCCAATACATTCATTTTAATGTATTGCATATTTAATTTATTTTTTGAGTATTTTAACTTTGGTATATAAGAATTTCAGTTGTTTGTTAATTAATTAAATATAAATGTCATACGATAAAGCAAATGGCATTGACTGTAATTTTTTCCTATTTTATATTAACTCTTGAGTTTATATTAAAAAACTATTTTGACAAGTTTCCTCGACGACGTTTTTTGATATCATTTTCTCAAATCTGGAATAAATATATAAAATATGTTAATTATAAAGTTAGAAAACATTTAATTGTCATCATTAAAAAAATTCACCAGAACCAGAATGACAATCAATTAAAAAAAAAAAAGGGCCAATTAGACGCCAGGCACGAAACCCACTTGCTAAACCGCACCGGCTTGCGCATTACTCACACTTGCGTGGGTCACCTTTCATGCTGAAAACTGAGTGCGCAATACGCCTGGAGCGCATGTTATCGTCGGACCAAATGTAAACCTACTGAACTTGAAAGCGCTGTTACAGTGTCTCCCAACTCTCTCGCACTATTGTCTGCTTAGCAGCAAAGCGTCTCTTCCTAAACACCTAACTAGTAACAAACCTTTCTTTAGCATGCACAGAGATAATATCGTGCAAGTCCTCAATTATTTCTTAAATAATGTACCTATCTACAGTTAAATTGATACTTTTTTTTTTTGGTTTTGGGGTGGGGGGGAGATGAGGGAAGTAGAAATAATTTGACGCCTAAAAATTATGTTTGGTTTTCAATATTGATATATACATATAAACAGGTTAAATAGTTTAGCCCACAATTGTATAGTCGACGTTAATGTTAAGGTTAAAAAAAAAAATACCTTTATAATACAAATGAAAACTGAACACTTGATATTAAGAATAAAGTGCAGAGTTGCACACAATTCAACTAAAGAGTGGTTTGGAAGTATATTTAATAGAAGATATTGATTATTAAATAATTTTTAAATATTACTATTGAAGGTGATTTTGATGGAGTATTAGGCTTAAGTGTCTTAATTTTTCATTTCAAGTAAGTATTAGTTAATTATTAAATAAATAATATTTTATTTGTTTTAACAAAAGATAGGTGATTGACGAAGTTAAATTAATTTTTTTATTCTTTACTTTCTTAGGATTTGAATTCAAGTGATTAATCAAATGAAGACATTTGAAAATCACTCGGCTAAATTCTTGAAAGTACTTATCAAATTATTTCATTATTAAAGTCTAATTCTCATCTCACAAGTTTTTTATTTTTTTATTATTACTTTTTTGCAAAAAACTTAAACCTTAAATCTTACGAGATTCTAAAATTATCGTAAAAACTGTAGTGAAAATTAATTTTATTAACATTTGTCTCCCCTTTAAGGAAATTTTTTTTTAGTAGCTAGTGCAAGTTTTAAAACTATTTTCATTTAATGCTTTACTCCAAGTTCATCTCTAGCAGACATTTAGTATTTAAATTCAAAATTTTTACTAATTTATTATTTATTTATAATAAAAGTGAAACTTTTACTTAAAAAAAAAAAAACTTTCTTCCTAAAATGAACTACAAATGGTACAATATATAAAGTAAGGCATTGATTTAACATTAAAAGAAAATCAAAGAATTTACAGTGTTATTTTATATATTTTATTCTTTATCTCAAACAAGGCATTATATTTCCCCTCGAACTAGAATGAAGCTCATTTTACTAGCATTTTTAAGCCGAGCAAACTACAAACACAAGTTATAATGTGTTCAACTATTTTCAGATATTATATTAATTTTGAGCATATTTGTTATTATGTTTATTTTTAAATTATCTATTTTAGGAACATATCACCATTTTTTTACTAAAATAGAAAATACTACAGTAAAGCTAAAAATTGATAAAGAGTACACTTTATAGTTTGAAATTTCGTAGCGTATATCGCTCAAGTTCATGACTAGTTTTCCAGTACTTTTTATGATTTGTTAAGACCTAAGAGTCTTAGAGATCATAGATTCGTAGCACTGACTGTTAGTCAAATTAAGCGCAAGTGAGGATTAATCTGCACGTATTTTGTCACAATTTTGGTTTGTTTAATAAACTTTAAGATAAGGGATCCAAATGACTTTATCCCTAAAGTTATCTCTCTCTCTCTCTCTCTTTTAAAATTTAAAAAAAAATGAGATGATAAATTTAAAAAATCAAATCACTCTCAAATCACACACTGCCACTCTCTGTTACTCAGATTTAAATCACAGTCAGGAGAGAGAAAATGAAACAAAAATAAACCTACTCTGTTCATTCTAGCTCAAAATCAACACTACACTGCACCTTCTCTCTATCTACCATTATTTGAGACCCTAGGATTTGGATCTTTGTTGTTGTCGTTGGATTTGAAACGGCAACGTTCTGGATCTTGTCGGAAGTAGTTCAGTTGGATGTGAGCGAGAGAGGGAGAGAAGGGTCGTTAGTTAGCTAGCTAGGGGATCTCAGATCGAGGAGAAAATGTCGGACGTATCCGGCGACGGAGGGGCGGCGGCGCCGGAGTTGAATGGAAGTACTGGTGTGACGGCGACTCCGGCCCCGCCGCCGTTGATGTTGTCGGCGTCGTTTAATGAAGGAGGTGGTGGCAGGAGTTCTTCGAGAAGGCGACCGGTGAGGCCGAGCTTCGACGCGGATAATGAGTTTATGACGCTATTGCGCGGGTCGGATCCGGTGAAATTGGAGCTTAATCGGTTAGAAAATGAAGTGAGAGGTGCGAAATGCGGCTTGATCTGGCGATTTGTATATTTATTTAATTTTTTTGGAAAAAATAAATTTGTTTCTTTTTCTTTTTCCTTTTGTTATTGTTTGCAGATAAGGACAGAGAATTAGGGGAAGCGCAAGCCGAGATTAAGGCGTTGAGATTATCTGAAAGACTCAGAGAGAAGGCTGTGGAAGAGGTCAATTTTATATTTCTAGTTTGTTTTTGAGAAAATATATTGCGTTCATTAGATTTCTCAAAAAACATTTCATAAATTATGAATGGGTATTTTTGTTATTTTTAATGTGGTTAAGCTGATCTCACTGGGAAGACCCAGCAGGTTTAGATTGTAATATTATTGCATTTTCAGCTAATGTGAGCGTTTTTCTGATTTTGCAAAGTTGATTGCAAAATGTGGATTATTTAGATCCTGGATTATCAGTAAATTTAAAAATGAAAAAAATTACATTTCTATGTCCAGAGCCCTGGATATTCTACCTTTCACCAGATTGATTGGAGATAGGCGCCCTTCCATTCCTGAGAACAGTTATTGGCTATTGTGAACTTATTTTGGCAAATTCCTCATCGTTTTTACCTCTGTTTTGTGTGGGAGAAGGGGCAACCTGTTAGCGCAGTTTTTGCAAATTTAAATGTTTGATGTTCCATGCTGTGCCGTGCTGCCTTGTCTATCTTCATTGTAAGAATTTTGTAGTTGCCATGTCATATACATCTAGAGCAACAGTTTCATGACTATTTAACTGTTGCAGCAAAGGTAAAGAGACTATTTCAAGTGTCTGCATATGTAGCTTTCAGAGAAGTTGTGGCATTGGGGTTATCATCTTTACATTTGAAGCTGTTTTAATAATAGTTGCTTCTTGCTATCTAGTATTTGGGGTCTGCTCCTGTCCTCGATGTTTTGTCGTTTTCATGTTCTAGTTCTTCAGTTGGTAACAGTTTTTGGAAGTTGTTTGGCATTTACATGTAGTTTATACCCCTTCAAATGCGGACATGGTTACGCATATAGGAATGTCTATATTCCCATTTACGGATTTCGATGGGACTTGCAACATCTAGAGATTTCTAATTTCATTAATTTTGATGTGTATCTTTTCGATTTCTTATGTGGTGGGAGATTAATGTGGTTGCATCTACTCGGAACTTGGTTTTTCCAATGCTAGCGTATTGAGTTCTTCAAAATTTTGATATGCATGATTGGTTTGATCAATAACCTTTTATGTTCCCTTTTTCTTTGCTATGTCTAAAATTACAATACTTTGTTCAATGGGTGCTGACTTTGCCCTCAATCTTCCTGTTTTTCCGAAGCTTACTGAAGAACTATCAAAAGTGGAGGAGAAGCTCAAGTTAGCAGAAAATTTGATCGAAACCAAAGTATTCTTTTAAACCTCTTGTAACTCTTGCTATGATTTTGTACTGATTTTCACAAAGCTATATTAATCAAATAAATTTTCTTGCAGAATCTTGAAATTAAGAAAATTAATGATGAGAAGAAGGCCTCCATGGCAGCTCAGTTTGCAGCTGAAGCCACACTTCGAAGAGTTCATGCTGCTCAGAAGGATGATGATATGCCTCCAATCGAAGCCATTCTTGCTCCTCTTGAGGCTGAGCTTAAGCTAGCACGCCAAGAGGTTTGTCCAATGTCTTCAGACATTGTGGTTCTATCTCAAAAATAGAATGACCGGCATTAAAAGTTCTTCTGAGTTCTTTCAATGATGATTTGTCTCATTTCCTTACAGATTGCAAAACTTCAAGACGATAACAAAGCATTAGATCGCCTAACCAAATCAAAAGAAGCAGCTTTGCTTGAAGCTGAGAGGACTGTTCAGGTTGCCTTGGCTAAGGCTTCTATGGTAGATGATCTCCAGAACAAAAACCAAGAGCTAATGAAACAGATAGAAATTTGCCAGGTATTACTATCATGCTCTTTTTTCTTCCTTTTTGGTGCAATAGAACTTGGGATATTGATTTGTCTGCCAAGTTTGTATATTCATCCCATGTGTGTTGCTTGTATATAGGAAGAAAATAAAATTTTGGACAAGATGCATCGACAGAAGGTTGCAGAGGTTGAAAAGCTTACCCAGACTGTGAGGGAGTTGGAAGAGGCAGTTCTTGCTGGTGGTGCAGCTGCTAATGCTGTGAGGGACTACCAGAGGAAAGTTCAGGAGATGAATGTAATGAGCCAACACATTTAAGTACTATATTTTGTTTTATTTCAATTGATTCATATGGTTGTGGACAAACCTTACAGTGGCAACGATATTCCTTTTTTCATTTTCTCCCATAGGAAGAACGCAAAACTCTTGACCGTGAGCTGGCTCGTGCAAAAGTAACAGCTAACAGAGTAGCGACTGTGGTAGCTAATGAATGGAAAGACGCTAATGACAAAGTGATGCCTGTGAAACAATGGCTTGAAGAGCGGAGATTCTTACAAGTTAGTTTTGATTTTTAGCTTCATTTTCAGATCCTGCATTTGATTTCTTGCTGGCAGTTTCTTTCCTTGATTGACATTGTCTACTCTTGCTTTTTGTATGTCCTTCTCATTACCACTCTGTCATTACAGGGAGAAATGCAGCAACTTCGTGACAGGCTGGCTATTACTGAACGAACTGCAAGGTCTGAAGCCCAGTTGAAAGTAATAATCAGACTATGCTTGCTTGTTCTTGGAATTGCTTACCTTATTATATCTGTGGTTTTGGAAATTAAGCATTTCTATTGTGTTTTACAGGAAAAATATCATTTGCGGCTCAAAGTGCTAGAAGAGAGTTTGAGAGGATCTTCAAATGGTAGTGGTCGCAATATGTTGGATGGTAGGAGTATAAGCAATGGGTCCTCGCGTCGTCAGTCGCTTGGTGGAGCTGATAATATATCAAAGCTTACTTCTAATGGTTTTATATCCAAAAGAACACCGTCCTCGAGATCTTTGTCCTCTAGTACTGTTTTGAAGCATGCTAAAGGAACATCAAAATCATTTGATGGAGGCACAAGATCATTAGACAGGAGTAAGGTACTTTTAAATGGATCACCCAATCAGTCTATTGATGCAACCAAGGACAGTGATACACCTAATACCTGGAAAGGGAATCTGGAAGATAAGCCTAGTGAGTTCCAGTCAACAGATACAGAGGATAGTGTCCCTGGGGTTCTGTATGATTTACTGCAGAAAGAAGTTATAGCCTTGAGGAAAGCTGGTCACGAGAAAGATCAGAGCCTCAAAGACAAGGATGATGCTATTGAGGTTGATAATCTTGTGTTACACCTATCTGTCTGTGGTTTTATAATTTATACTTGTGGTTAAATTTTTGGCTCTGACTTTTGTTTACAGATTTTAGCAAAGAAAGTAGATAAATTAACTAAGGCAATGGAGGTTGAGGCGAAGAAGATGAGAAGAGAAGTAGCTGCAATGGAGAAAGAGGTAGCTGCCATGCGTGTGGAAAAGGATCATGAAAATAGGGCGAAGCGGTTTGGCAATACCAAGGGTCCTGTCAGCAGTGCTCAGCTGCTTCCTGGGAGGTACTTAACCTAGTAATTTATTTTTTCATTCTGCTTCTCAAGTAATGTCTTTGATTATTATTGTTCAAATTTTAATCATTGTTGACAAGTCCTTTTACTTGTGCAGAAATGTTGCACGAAGTGGCTTAACACGCAGCACACAATGACGTTAAGTCACTGGGGCATCAGCAATGTGGAGTAAATCTACATAGGCCTTGTTGGTTCATCCGTTCTATTTTTTATTTTTTTTATCTTTTCTCCATTTGTGATTTGACTATAAGATTGTAACATGCATGCCGAAGACCCCATGTTCACTGAAATTGGCTAGAAGAGAAGAAACAAAATCAGAGGAAGAAATCGGTGTGCTTCTGACAGTCTCTTATTCCTCTGCTTTAGAGATAAGGGAAAAAAGATAATTGAAAGATTTTGACTTTGGCGGGCTAACCTTTTTGTCAGTTGTTCTACTCGAGTGGGCAGTGGTTGTGTGGTTGTATAGGTAGCTTATTATTGGCTTTTCTGTCTACCCTTTCCCTTATTCGCAACTTAAATTTGTAATTTGCAGCTAGTGTGATTGTCGGTTCAGGTTTGTTAATATTCTTGTAATCAGATAAAAAAAATCAGTCCTTTATTGTTGTGGTGTTCGGTATAGTTCTTGTCGGACATATTATATGGCAGAATGATAAATTTGTCATTGTCACTGCTATGGTCCCATGATACTTGGGAAGATCGGTTACTGCAAAATCTAGCCACATTGCTTTTCCTTAAATTGTTGCTTTTACCGAAGCTTTAAAGATTTTGATGTTGCGGTTGAAATGCTTGGACAATTTGTGCATTCACGGTAAGTTTGCAGTTAAAGTGACAGAAGATTTTTAATCTTTTGCCCACAAGTGGTAATGTGATTTAGTGGTAGTTTGATGAGCGAAGAAGCTAGTGTGCCTGATAGGCTAAGTATCTTCCCCTGCCTTTTAAGCAATGTGTGTTTCAACTTTCAAATATTGTTGTTGGGGTAGTGAACTTGGAGGAGCTCCTGAGTAAACTTTTTTTTTTTTGGGGTTTTTCATGTCCTGGGCTTAATTTGTAAGGAAAAAAAATACAATTAGGAAGAGGTAACTAATGATTTTAGGGTGCATTTGACTTGAATTGTGTTGCATTAAAATATTGTTTTTAACCTCATGTTTGGGGTACCAAATAAGTTGGGTTTAGCTAATGCGCCCACTGGACGCATTAGCTTTAGCTTCCTCTTTTTTTTTTTTTTTTTTTAACTTTGTAATAATAATAAATGAATATAATTTTTAATTTAATATTATATTATATTATTTTTATATTATAATTTTAATATAAATTAATAAATTTATTGTTTAATAATATTATATTATATTTTCATTTTTATTATAGTAAATGTACAACTAAATAATGTATTATTTAATTATATTATATTAATTTACATATTAATTAATATATATAATTGATTAATTTTTAATAAGTTAATATAACTAATAATAAATAATTAAATAATACTTAAATAATATAATATAATATAACTTTTTTTCCCTCTTTTTCTTTCTTGCAGCTTGCGTTTTATTTTTTTTACTTTTACATTTGCCTTTTGCTTTTACTTTTACTTATAATAAAAAAATATAAATATAACTTTTTAATTTAATATAATCTTATATAATATTTTTATTTTTATATTATAATTTATTAATAAATTTATAATATAATATAACTAATAATAAATATTTAGATATAAATAAATTTGAATAATATTAATTTAAAATTAATAAGAATATAAATAATAATATAAAATATTAATATAATAAAATATATAATTTAATAAAATATAATAATTTTCCTTTTGTTTTATAATAATAATATTAATAATAATAATAATAAATATAATTTTTAATTTAATATAATATTATAGAATTTTTTTTGGTTTTATATTACAATTATTAATATAAATTAATAAACAAATAATTTATTATTCAATAATATTATTTTATTTTTTATTTTTACATTATAATTTATTAATAAATTTATAACTTATTATAACTAATAAAAAAATATTTAAATATGAATAAATTTCAATAATAGTAATTTAAAGTTGATAATAATATAAATATTAATACAATTAAATATATTAATAAAATATAAATTATTAATAAAATATAAAATATTAATAAAATATAATATTTAATTTAAATTAATTACAAAAAAATAATAAAATACAAACAGAAGACCAAACATCAGACAAAAGTATTATTATAATACAATGCTAATACAATACAGCATAATACAATACACCAGCATTAAAATAATGTAATACAGAATAATACAATACAGTGTGCCAAACGCACCTATAGGGCTTATGGGTTGTATTGCATTTAAATAGTATTCTTATTTTTAATATAATTATATAACTTTTTTATTTAATAAATTGTAATAAATTTAAATTTAAATTTATTAGATATTAATTTATATTAATATTTGAAACAAGAATAATGATGAATGAATAATTCTTGTTCATGCTTTTTCATTAACTTTGATAGAATATATACACTTCGAAAGCTAATTAAAAAGGAAACTAAATAAAGAATCTCTAAATTATGTAAATTAATCCTGCAATATCTTCCTAATATATGTTTTTCTGTTATGACTAAATCAAATAATAAACGAAAAAATACACCCAAATATTTACAATTATTTGACTAAATCTCCAACACTCCCCCTGAACCTTAGGAATAGATATTTTGCATTCTAAGCTTGCTGAGAAGCCTTTCATGAGTTGGTTTTGGATAGACTTTTGGTGAGGATATCTGCTTCTTGTGCATGAGTAGAGATGTAGCATAAATCGATACCTCCTCCTTCGATTTTGTTCTTGATAAAACTTTGATCAATTCTGACATGTTTCATTCGATCA
The DNA here is from genome assembly GCA_030444775.1 of Atalantia buxifolia. Lineage (NCBI taxonomy): Eukaryota > Viridiplantae > Streptophyta > Magnoliopsida > Sapindales > Rutaceae > Atalantia > Atalantia buxifolia. The sequence goes on from CM059832.1 coordinate 9,452,754, forward strand.
TGTTGGACTGGATTGTTCACAATGCTGATGGCAGATTTGCTGTCACTATACAACTTCGTGGGAGAGCAAACTGTGATTTGCAAGTCCTGCATCAATCTTTCCAGCCATATAACCTCACACATTCCTTGTGCAATAGCTCGAAATTCAGCTTCAGCACTACTCCTTGCCACAACTATTTGTTTCTTACTCCTCTATGTAACCAAGTTACCCCACAACTTGGTGCAATATCCTGAAGTTGACTTACAATCTTCACTTCCAACCCAGTCTGCATCAACATATCCTTCGATACTCCTGCTTTCAGTTTTTAGAAACATTAGTCTTCTTCCTGGAGTTCCTTTGAGATACTTCAAAATATGATTTACAGCCTCTAGATGTCTCTGAGTATGTGAATACATGTGTTGGCTCACCACACTCATAATATATGCAATATCAGGCCGTGTGAGAGATAAGTAAATTAGTCTACCAACCAAGCGTTGGGGTCTGTCTACATCCACTGAAGGCTCATTATCTTTAATATTGCTTTTCCAATTCTTCTCGAGTGGCGTTCTTACTGGTTTGCACCTCAATTTCCCTGTTTCTTCTAGTAGGTTAAGAGTGTATTTCCTCTGAGGAATGAAAATACCCTCTTTACTTTTAGCAACCTCCATATCGAGGAAATATTTTAGAGGTCTTAGGTCTTTAACTTCAAATTCTTCCTTCAGTTGATTCTTGAGCCCGTAAATCTCAACATTATCATCACCTGTAAGTATGATGTCATCTACGTATAAAATAAGAATGGCCTTTTTTCCATTTTCTCCTTTCTTAACGAAGATAGTGTGATCAGCCTGCCCTTGAGTGTACTTTAGCCAAGTGAGAGTTGAGCTAAATCTGGTGAACTATGCACGTGGGGATTTTTTTAAACCATACAATGATTTTTTCAATTTGCAAAATTTACCTCGTTCTTTTTCAGAGTGAAATCCTGGTGGAATCTTCATATACACTTCTTTATTAAGAGTTCCATTCAAAAAAGTATTCTTCACATCGAGTTGGTGTAGTTCCCAGTCTAGATTAACTGCCAAGAACAAAAGGACCCGAATAGAGTTGAGTTTGGCCACTGGAGCAAATGTCTCTTCATAATCAATCTCATATGTTTGTGTGAAGCCTTGTGCCACTAATCGAGCTTTATATCTGTCTATCTCTCCATCTACCTTATATTTCACTGTGAAAATCCATTTGCTTCCAACCACTTTTTTATCCTTTGGTAGGTCAACTACTTCCCAAGTTCCATTATCATGCAATGCTCCCATTTTCTCATGTACAACTTTCTCCCATTTTGGATCTTTGAAAGCCTCGTGGATATTCTTTGGAACTACCACACTATCGATCTTTGCTATAAAGACTCTAAATCTAGAAGATAACTTTGTGCATGTTAGAAAATTAGAAATAGGATGTTTTGTGCATGTTCTTACTGCTTTCCGTATTGCAATCGGCAAGTCTAAGTCACTGCTCACTCCAGGATCTAGTTCTTGGTTCAATGATTGGGCTTGCTGAGAAGCTTTTGGCCTTCGAGAGTAAACTTGAAGTGGTCTCTTAGAAATTACTTCTTTCTCTTGACCGTGACTGGAAATTGGACTAGGGATAGGAAATGGACTTGGACTCGAGTTTTTTGGAGGTGGTTGGACACTGACATTTCTTGGTTCTATTAGGGTAGAATTCATAGGCAAAAATGAGACATCTTGTGATATTGAAAGAGATAGACTAGGATCCCAATGACCGTCTTCATCAGAATTCTCCCCTTAGGGATGGTTGTTGGGATAGAAGGGCTGATTTTAAAAAAAAGTTACATCATATGAGACAAAAAATCTTTTGAGAAAAGGATAATAACATTTGTACCCTTTTTGGGATGGAAAATACCCGACAAATACACATTTATGAGCCCTAGGATCAAGTTTGCTTTGATTGGGTTGTTTATTATGGACAAACACTGTGCAACCAAATATCTTTGGGGACAACGAGTTGAAAAAATTTATATTTAGAAAATGATCAAGAAGGACACTTAAAAGAGTTTTGAATTGAAGTGTTTTTGAGGGTATACGATTAATTAAATATGTAGATGTGAGAATTACCTCACCCTAATAGGAATTTGGAATAGAACTAGTGAATATTATTGATCGAGCAACTTCCAACAAATGTTGATTCTTTCTTTCGGCAACCTCATTTTGTTTTGGTGTGTTAACACAAGAACTTTGATGATGTATCCCATTATTTTCAAAATATTGGATAAAATTCATTTGAGGCATACTCCCTTCCATTATCTGTTCTAAGGACATTTATATTGGATTGAAAAACATTTTGGACAAATTTGTGGAACTGTTAAAACCAGTAAAATGCCTCAGATTTATCTTTCATCAAGTACACCCAAGACACCCTAGTATGGTCATCTATGAAAGTGACAAACCATTGAGTTCTAGTTAAATTGATTGTTTTGGGTGGACTCCATATATCACTATGAATCAGCTGAAAAGGTCTTAAGGGTTTGTATATATGTAGCAGATAATTGACTCTTGATTGTTTAGAAAGGACACAATGTTCGCATTGAAACGAAACTTTTTCTTTATTGACGAAAAGATTTGGATACAAAACTTTCATATAAGAAAAGCTTGGATGCCTTAAGCGTTGATGCCATAACATAATATCAGAGTTGGAAACAACTGACATGGACATTTTATTTTGTGACTTAACTCTATTGGAATCCCCAACTCCCGAGAAGTAGTATAGGCCATCTTTTTTCTCAGCAATATCAATCATCTTCCCCGAAGACCGATCCTGAAATTAACAGTAAGAGGAGAAAAAAGTCACAACACAATTCATATCTTTTGTTAACTTACTAACTAACAAAAGAATATATGTCAATATATAAAAGTAAAACTGATTTCAATATCATATTTGGTAAGCAAATCGTGACATTCCCAACTGCAAGTGACATTTTTCTGTCTGCAACCTACACATTTATCCTGCTATTGCACTAGTTATAATCCTCAAGGACATTCATTGACCTAGTCATATGGTCAGAGGCCCCTGTATCTACAATCCAACAGCCTGTTTGCTGTGACTTTGACAGGAAAGTTTGACTTATTTTACCTGTTTGTGCCATAGCTACAGTAGGAATCTTTGAGTTATGACTCTCGGATCCCGTTGACACCTTAGTTTAATTGAGAAGCTGCCGTAGAATCTCCACTTGCTATGTTCAGAAGTTAAATTCAGCAACTTTACCTGAATTTAATTCCATTATATTGGCTGATTTGGATTGCTTGCATTGCTTCTTCGGTTTCCAATCAGGTGGCTTGCCATGTAAATCCCAACAAGTTTCACGAGTATGATAGAGCTTCTTACAATAATCACACCAGATCTTTTCTCTCGATTGAGATACATGGCCATCATCTTGTTTGTTTATGATAAGAGCCGAGCCTCGTGCTTCTAAGGAATGAGTATCTTGCCTAGAAGGATTCATCATCACACGCTTCCTACTTTCTTCTCTCCTTACCTCAGCAAACGATTCTCGAAGGGTTGGAAAATACTTCATCCCGAGCAGTCTTCCACGTACTTCATCCATATCCGGATTCAATTCCTGTAAAAAATCAAAAATACACTCTTTCTCAAGCATTTTCTTATATTTTTCTGTATCAGTAGTACAGGACCATCCCATCTCATAAAAAAGATCAATTTCTTGCCACAACTCCATTAAGGAATTGTAATATTCAGTGACCGTGAGACTTCCTTGTCTGGTGTTGCGAATCTTTGATCGAATCTCAAAACATTGAGATGTGTTTTCAAGATCGGAATAAATTTCTTGGACTGCCTCCCAAATCTCCTTTGTTGTCTTGTAAAATAGATAAGTTCGTCCAATACTTGGCTCTATAGAATTAATGAGCCAAGCTATGACAATCGAATTTTCTGCTTCCCAAGTGCTATAATTTAATGTTGTGTCCGAAGGAGGTGTTATTGCCCTGTCAAGTAGCCAACCTTCCCTCTACCCCTGATGACAAGAATAAAGGATTGAAACTATTCTCGAAAATTCAATCCGTTAAGCTTGTGCTGTGTAATTTGCAGAGAGTGGCTGTCAAAAGAGGGTGTAGATGAGGATCTAGTTATGGATCCTGCAGATGCTTGATCTGCTATAGTGGAAGACACCTTTAAGGTCATATTTAGTAGTTCTCCAGAAAAAAAAAACTGACTAGTAACCTAGCTCTGATACCATGAAACAAGAATACTGATGAATGAATAATTCTTATTCATACTTTCTCATTAACTTTGATAGAATATATACACTTAGAAACCTAATTGAAAAAGAAACTAAATAAAGAATCTCTAAATTATATAAACTAATTCTACAATATCTTCCTAATATACGCTTTCATGTTGTGACTAAATCAAATAATAAAGGAAAAAAATACACCCAAATATTTACAATTAATTGACTAAATCTCCAACAATATTTAAATAAAATAACTTTAGTTTCATTAATAATATAAGATAGTAATAAACCTAAATATTTAATAAAGAAATGTTCATGCATTATTTTTCTTTCATTACATAAAATAATTTTTATTATTTTACTTTGAATATGTTAAAAATATTTTAGATTATTCATTATTAAATAAATAAAAATAAATTTATAATATTATATTATATTGCTTTATAATATAAAATAATTTATATTATAGTATATAATTGTATAGTATTATATTTTTACAATGTAACATTAAATTATACTATACTAAAAGTAAAATATGATTATACTATACTATAATAACTAATATATGGAAAAAAAATTATAGCATATTGTAATATTATCAATAATATAACATAATATTGATAATATTTTATTTGATAATAGTATATTATTAATATATGAAAATAATTATTTAATACTTAATTTCAAAAATTAATAATAAAACCCTAAAATATTAACAAATTTAATATTTAAAGTTTGATAACGAGATTGGAATCAGCACATTTAGGTTACTTGTTTCGCTGAAACAGGTCAGATATTCTTGAAATGGTTTCTGTTGACATCAACTATGAGTGTGCCGAGCCGCACTTTAACACGTTGCCCCAAGGTTGTTTCTCCGATTTGGGGTCCGTTTGGGGCACAGTGCAGCTCTCCCAAACGGATGCTTGAACAAGGTAAAGGTTATCTTTTTGGCAAGATAAATTAGCATTTGCTAATGTTGATGCAGTCAGTAGCAATCTTCGCGTCTTGGTTTTGGAACATCATCAGAAGCAGGGCAAATTTAATGACATTATTTAGGAAGATTGATGTTCCCTCAACATTCAATTTTGCTAATGAAGAAGATGAAGTGATATTGGTGGAAAATCTAAAACCTTTTATAGCTTTTGGGTTGTCGTGATCCGGTGAAATTTAGATGGGGAATTGATAAGCATATTTATTATAATTATAAAACTAAAAGAACACGGTCAATTATGCGTTTGTTATTAAAGTTGGGTAGCTGTAACTTTTAAATTATGACATTAAAGTGTTTGACAAATACTATCGGTTGTAGTTTGGAAATTATGTTGATATGATTTTTCACTTATATGATGAAAAATCTATTATATTTTTAATAATTTTGTCAAAATTATTATTTAAAATTTATATTTACTACATATTATTGACATTTATTTTATAGTTATAATTTTTTTTCACAGTAGTTATAATTTAAAAGTTACAACACCTTAATTCTAAATAAGACCCAAGTCTTCAAAAAGACATCAAAAAAAATTTAGATTCTTTACTCCACTTTTAAGGGAATGTACGAAAAGAGACTATTAATTTTTTTTTCTTTATTTTGTTTTCATTTATAACTTCAGTGATTATTCTTTAGTTATTTCAGACAACTCGCGCCTTAATTTGGGACGTGTAATGCAACGGTTTATGGTGATATATTCTAAAATTTCTCTTTGTCGAGACGATGTTTGTAATTTATAGCGATACTGTCCTGATTTGGCAGTGGAAAATTGTCGTACTTGCCGCCTCAATTCTACGTTGCTAGCGTAGCGAGATAAGCCCTGTGGTGAGAGTTCATAAATTGTGGGGCAGATAACTAAAATTAAGAAGGTCTGTGGATTACACAAATTGATGTGGTGATGTAGAATAGTTTTTTGTAGATTTCTTTTTTCGGAATAAATTTAATTGAAGTTTTTGTGTATCCATCTCATGTTCCAAGAATTGAAGCTGAACCAAGTAAGTCCATCCATAAATTTGTAACTTTGAAGCTGCAGCTAGACAAGGATTTTTTTCCAGAAAAAATCGGGTGACTCTTCTCAGATTGAGTTAATTATTTCCACGAGGATTTCTTAGTGGTGCCAATACTTCATTCTAATATAGAACCCTACGCAAGAATTAATTCTTATAGGATACATTTTTGGTAAATTAGTTTTCTAATTCCAACAAATTTTCCTCTTATTTTAGATTTCAAAATTACCCGGGTCAAATAGCAATGATTCGAAGCACTTCTTTTTACACTATTTCGGAAACCCAAGGACTCAATCGTATGGATATGGAAAATACAGGATTTCCAATCCTAGCAGGAAAAAAGGGGGGGGAAACGGATACTCAATTTTAAGTGAGTAAACAGAATTCCATACTCGATCTCATAGATACATATAGAATTCTGTGGAAAGCCGTATTCGATGAAAGTCGTATGTACGGCTTGGAGGGAGATCTTTCATATCTTTCGAGATCCACCCTACAATATGGGGTCAAAAAGCCAAAATAAATGATTTTAGCCCTTATAAAAAGAAAACGGATTCTTGAACCCCTTTCGCGCTCATGTCACGTCGAGGTACTACAGAAGAAAAAACTGCAAAATCCGATCCAATTTATCGTAATCGATTAGTTAACATGTTGGTTAACCGTATTCTGAAACACGGAAAAAAATCATTGGCTTATCAAATTATCTATAGAGCCTTGAAAAAGATTCAACAAAAGACAGAAAAAAATCCACTATCTGTTTTACGTCAAGCAATACGTGGAGTAACTCCCGATATAGCAGTAAAAGCAAGACGTGTAGGCGGATCGACTCATCAAGTTCCCATTGAAATAGGATCCGCACAAGGAAAAGCACTTGCCGTTCGTTGGTTATTAGGGGCATCCCGAAAACGTCCGGGTCGAAATATGGCTTTCAAATTAAGTTCCGAATTAGTGGATGCTGCCAAAGGGAGTGGCGATGCCATACGCAAAAAGGAAGAGACTCATAGAATGGCAGAGGCAAATAGAGCTTTTGCACATTTTCGTTAATCCACAACAGGGTCTATATAGACACATAGATCCGTGGATCCATACATCTCGATCGGAAAAGAATCAATAGAAAAAGAAAGAGTCGGAATTGATCGATATATTTCTCGAAACAAACGAAAAGGAAACGAAAGATGAAACATAAATCATGGATCAACTAAGCCCTCTCGGGGACTTGCTTATAGGGGTATCGATGGTAATTACAAGTAGGGGATGTTGAAATGGGTCACTGACCCAATCCACTCAACAAGGTCTGCAAAGAGAGTGAAAATATTTTTTTCTAAAATTGAAAATAACTAAAATATATTTGTTATTTTTCAGAAAAATTGTGATGAGTGAATTTATGCAAGAGTGATGACATGTGCAGTTCTTAGCCTGATAATTATAATAACACGCTCAATAGGTAATTTCAAAAAAATATGAAGTTTTTTTTTGAAAGTCAAAAATATGTTGATTAATACATATCGGCGCGAAAGTAATGTTAATTTATTTGTTTATTTGCATATTTTTCACATCTTAGCTTAGCCTATGTAAAAGCAAAAAAAAGAAAAGGAAAAAACAAAATATAATTCCAACATGCAAATGCAAGGTGCAACTACTTCTTAAATCTTGACATAAACGTCTGTCCGTCGATTCTCATTCTGTCACTTTGCTTTGCTTTGCTTCCGCACCTAAGCCTATCTGCATCTTTGATCCCGCATTGCCTTTCTTCTCTGATCCAAATCTTCGCATTTCTTGATCCAAGACCTCAAAAAAAAGAAAAAAAAGAAAAAATGGCTACGATGACGAGCTTGATTGGTCTCATCAACAAAATCCAAAGAGCTTGTACTGTCTTAGGTGATCATGGCGGCGAGGGCATGTCCCTCTGGGAAGCTCTGCCTTCTGTCGCTGTTGTTGGTGGCCAGGTTTAATTTCTCTGATTCTTTTTTAATTCGGTAAAAGTTTAAATTTTGGAATCTGGGTTGTTGTGCTTTTCTTGTTTTTGATCTGGGTTTTTGTTTTTAGAGTTCCGGTAAATCTTCGGTTTTGGAAAGCGTTGTTGGGAGAGATTTTCTGCCTCGTGGATCCGGTAATGTCTGATTCTTTTGTTGTTGACTCATGCGGGATCTTGTCATTTATAGGGCTTTGTAATGAAAGAGATTGGAGTTGGCATGATCTGTCTACTTAGTGGTCAATTTATGTGTGCCAGTGATGAATTGGATGTGAATAATGTTAGCTTAATCGTTTTAGTTTTTCAATGAAGAATAATATATTTCCTTTTTATGCAGTTACTTTCTTCTAATTTTGTCTTCATTTAACTAAAAGGTATTGTCACAAGGAGGCCATTAGTGCTGCAACTTCATCAGACAGAAGGGGGAACTGACCATGCAGAGTTTCTTCATGCACCAAGGAAGAAGTTTACTGATTTTGGTATGTTAAGTTTCTAGATCGTGGCTTTTCTCTCTGTCATGGTTCTTCTGCTGTAGAACTATTAATTGGTTGTCAATTTTTGTTCTCAAATGAAGACTTAGCTTACAGATGTTTGTAAAAGTCTGCCCAAGGGGGTAGCCCAGTTGGTTGAGGGCTTGGGTTCTGGTGCTTGGCTGTATCGAGGTCTCAGGTTCTCTCATCCTGGTGAGCTTAAAAATTCCACCCTTTGTTGTCACATGGGTCATGGAGTCACACCTCAGTTTTAGGGGTTGGCCGGGCGGATCCATGGTCCCGGTCAGTGCTGGAGTCTGAGCTATCAAAAAAAAGAAAACAAAAAAATGTTTGCAAAAGAGTAATTCCTTTTGCCTGGTAAAAAACCCTTGCTGGCTTTGTTACTTCAGTGTTTCCTGAGGCTCGTAGGCATGGTCATAACTATTCAGTTGTACTCCATCAGAATGATAAGACGTCTAGCATTTACTCCTTTTGAGAGTGAATGTTGTCCAGAGACAATCAGTGTATAGGTTGAGGGTAGGGTTTAGGTGTGCTGGGACTTCATCCATCTTATATGTGAGCTTATATGTCAGAATTCAAATCCACATACTGTACTATAAGTTTCTATAAGGAAAGACCAGCTTATCCAAGGAGTACTGTTATTATTAGATTTTTCCGACTTGTTCTTAACTTGTGTCACTTGGGCTGACTACATAAATCATTTTATACCTCATTTAGCTCCATCTGATACATATTCTTCCTGAAATCCTAGGCAAACATTTCTTGTTTACAGCCTCTACCTACCTTCTCTTTTCGTCCGCGTTTTGTGTATGATTTTAGGGTTCTCTTATTAAAAATTCAGATTTGTCCTTTTAGGTTTTAATTATTTAACAGATTAAAAATTAAAAATAAAATCAATCTGTTGAATTGAAGAGGCAATTTTTAGCATGGTGAATATTTGGGTTCATTTGTTATTACTGCATAAGCAGTAGACAATGATTTTGAATCTTGATAAAATATTGCTGATTGAGAATTTGAGATATATCTATTTGTCTTTGACATTCATAATTATTACATTTTCTTTTTATGTTATCAGTAGCATTGAGAATTTGAAATATATCTATCTGTCTTTGACGTTCATAATTATTACATTTCTTTTTATGTTATCCGTAGCATTTGAAAGATCTTTCCGTTGAAAGAAAATAAATTTCTTCTTAATCATCTGCTGCAGTGGATAATAAGCAATGTAACTGATAATCATGTGTCATGGCCATAAGAACATTTGGTCTTTCTTGTAGCTAATTTTCCCGTTATTAGTTCTCATCGACAGTGAATGTGCTTCAAACAATCATTTCTTCGAATATGGTATGCAAAGCAATAAGACATTCCATTGCACTACTTTGAGTTTATTGACATCTTTCATTGATTTTTCTGTCTTTTACTTGTCTATGGAATGAGAATTATCGGTTGCTTTGCCTCCAAATCATAGTCAAAATTACATGGGTGCAATTAGCTCATGTTAAACTATGGTCCTGTTTGGGATTGAGGTGTTATAACTTAAAAGCTATAGCTGTTGTAGAAAAAAAGTTGTAATTATGAAACGAAAGTTAATAATATATAGTAAATATAAATTTTAAATAATAATTTTGACAAAATTATTAAAGATATAATAGATTTTTAATCATACAAGTGAAAAATCATATCAACTTATCTTCAAAGTTACAGCAGCTAGTGTTTACCAAACACTTTAGTGCTGTAGCTTTTAAGTTACGACTGTCTAACCTCAATCCCAAATGCACCCTATATCGGTGATGAATGTCTTTCCTATTTATTTTCCATTACATTTTTAATGAATCACATTCATGGAATAATTGTGTCACTACATTATTAACAAATATCAGTTTTTTTAATATAATTTTATTTTAAATTTGCTCCATGTAAAACAAGCAATGGGCTCTTTGTTTTTCTTATGCAGCTGCTGTGCGTAAGGAGATTTCAGATGAAACAGATCGCATAACTGGAAAGTCAAAGCAGATCTCTAACATTCCTATTCAACTAAGCATATATTCTCCAAATGGTTTGTATCTATATTTCCTCTTAACAACTTGCTAAATTTTACAAAGAAATGAGTTTAAGGCAAGCAAGCTACGATAAAATATGTTCTCCAGTTTTTTTTCTTCATAATCATGATGCTTATGAGAATCTGTATGCTCTTCTCTCTCAGTTGTCCTCAGAAGAATTGTCTGTTAAGTATCCTGTGTATGCTTGATGTAATTGTCAACCTTGATTTGCAATAGCATTTGGCAGCATATGGCAAATATGCTGCCAAATGCCAAAAGTTTTTTCATATTGTTACTTTATTCTTCCCTTTTCTGTGTTTTCTGTTTTTCCTCTCCATTGAAGGTTTTTTACCACATATTTAATTTCACTAGTTTTTTTCTGTTTCACATTGTGCTGAATTTTAGTTTTTCGTGTTTTTTTGCCTGCCCGAGTAGGCAACACTGACCCACCCTTCAGGACACTGTTTTTATGTTTGGTTGGTTTAGAAGGTTCATTATCTTTCCCTGCTCGTTTACATACATTTATATATGTAACAATATTCTATTGAAGCATGAGTTCTTATCTATTTCTTTGTTGCTGTAGCTTTCATGGTCACTTGCAAGGTTGAGTTCCTGACTTCGTTCCTCCCTTCTGGGCTATGATTTTATTGTCTAAGAGTAGGCAGTCTCATATGTCTTGATTACTAATATTATAGCTGACAGTTGGGGAAGTGGGAAGGGACCCAGATTTCAGTTATCATCTACCACTAATAAAATGCGACGACTGACAAAACCTGAATTATCTTGGTTTTCCATGATGGCTGTGCATTAGAGAATGATTCATGTTCATACTGCCAGTTATCTATGCCAGTCATATGCTTGAGCCAGTGATATATTATTTCTCATAATCGTTCTGAAGTTTCAATCTTACTTCTTAATTTTCATTTGTTGTGTCCTCGTCAGTTTTATTTTCATTAGTTGCGATTATGAGATTTCCTTCTTGTAAATTCTCATTTGTTTTGTTAGCTGAATTTATGGGTCGATTTCTCATTTGGTTGTTTATCAATTTTTTTTCTTTTTCCTTTGGACAGTTGTTAACTTAACGCTGATAGATCTTCCTGGCTTGACAAAGGTTGCTGTAGGTAATTTTTAGAACACCATTTATTTTGAATCTGAACTTTTGGCAATGATATGAATATATATTCTCAATTATGCAATCATGTAATTTTGACTTTTGTAGAGGGCCAGCCAGAGTCTATAGTTGAAGATATTGAGAATATGGTTCGTTCTTATGTTGAGAAGGTGAGAATCGATTGCATTTGATTAAAGGCATATGATTTCCAAAAGAGAAGATAAAATGATGATGGGTACAACTATGTGATGTTCTGTGATACTGAAGTTCATTTTTGGGCTGCAATGACTGCCTTAGATTGAACTTTTGAATTAGTCATCCTTCGGTGAAAAAACTGTGCTAGCACCTTGGTGTTGTATGGATTCAAAAGTTAAGAGCGAATCTAGGGATTTAGCCTTGCCATGGAAAGCACTTGCTTCAATGTCCTTTTCCCTCTGTTGGTTATCTGCCTGACTTCTTTGCGAAGTACTTTCCTTCTTTGCTTTCTGTCTTTGTCTTTTTAGTTTTTTTTTTCCCCCAATTGAGTTAGTCTTATGTTTCTTTGAATGACATCTTTAAACAGATAAAGGTCTATTACTGTAGGAAAATAAGCAATTCTTTGAATGATACATCATATTCTGTCCTCTTTTTCACTTCTATGGTTTTATAACCAAGCTGCATTATGTGGGCTAGCCCTTCTGCTAATACCGATACTTATATTTCCGATTTTTGTAGCCCAACTGCATTATATTGGCCATTTCCCCTGCAAATCAAGATATTGCCACTTCAGACGCTATAAAGCTGGCCAGAGAAGTTGATCCAACAGGTATTGCTGTTTAAAGCTAGAATGATTGGTTTCTTCCAAAGCATTGCTTTGCAATAACAATGATAACAGATGAAGATGCTAACAATTGCATCATGTATTATGTTTAGGTGAAAGAACATTTGGAGTACTAACAAAACTCGATCTAATGGACAAGGGAACTAATGCTCTGGAGGTGGGAATTTACTATACTTAATGTGGCAGCTGCTTGGACCATTATTTTACTTGTATAAAATATAAACACAAGTTACTTTGTCTAAATATTTTAGGTTCTTGAGGGAAGGTCATACAGACTTCAACATCCCTGGGTTGGAATTGTGAATCGTTCACAAGCTGATATCAACAAGAATGTCGACATGATTGCTGCTCGTCGGAAGGAGCGTGAATATTTTGAAACTAGCCCTGAATATGGACATTTGGCTAGTAAAATGGGCTCCGAGTATCTCGCAAAACTATTGTCTCAGGTCTGTCCCCATCCATATGGTCTTCAGTATAGTTGCCTTAAACTACAGAAGTGTTAATTTTCTAGAGCTATAAGATCTTGCTCATGTTTAATTGTTGTTTCACTTTTTCCCTTATCAGCATTTAGAACGTGTTATCAGGCAGCGGATTCCAAGTATTATTGCTTTAATAAATAAGAATATTGATGATATTAATGCAGAGCTGGACCGGATTGGCAGGCCTATTGGAGTCGACTCAGGGGTAATGATTTAGACCCATGAGGAACTTGTTTACTTAAGTTGGAAATTATGTTGTTTCATGGTCCTAGATTTACTTACTCAATTTGCCTATTCTCTCTGAGCAGGCTCAGTTGTACACAATCTTAGAAATGTGTCGTGCATTTGAGCGTGTATTCAAGGAACATCTTGATGGAGGGTAATCTCATGAACTTTTTCCTACCTTTCTTGATAGTTTCATGTTTGAATAATTTTGTGTAGGTTGTATTTTGAAATATTGTTTGATGGTCAACATTGCAGAACATCATTCTAACGGTCAAAATCAATTCTTTGTTTTTCTGTTGTACCGTATAACTGCAATTTTGAAAATTTTGAGTGTGTTTGTATATATATATATATACATATATATATATATTGGAGAGAAAATCAGAAGAATGATGTGAAAGGATATGTAACTAGCTTCATAATGATTCCTGCTCAAAGGAAAAAATACATTTCCATCCAATATTTAGCAATAATAATCTATTTTTGGTGCAGATATGGCTAACTTTTCCATTTTTAAATCCCCTCTCTCTTCTTGTGAAACCGTCCTTTAGAGGAACTCTTGCATTTATGAATATTCATTTTTCCCCAACTCTTATTATTTTATTATAAAGGAAATTGTATGCTCCTCCAGATATTATTAATATGTTGAGATTCGGTAGGTGAAGAGAGTTGCAATTCACACTATAAATCAATTTTTTAATCTAACTTGTCGTGAAAGGTTTGTCAAGCTTCTTCAACTTGATACTTGAGTCAACCTAGGAAGTCATTATGAGTTTGTCCGAGTGGTACATTATATGTGAATATCTTCATTTTTTATCTGTTAGACATGATTGACATTTAACTTTTATGAGAAAGGGAACTGTAAAAATTTACACGAAAAGCATTTGCAAAAGGATTATGAAATTTGAATACCACCCACCCGATGGTGACAATGGAGATTAGATGTATCTTTTTACAATGTTAACTTCTTAACCTCCAAAACCGTCTCTGGAAATATAATCTTTTTTGAAATATGAACTTGTAAAGTTTTTAGTCGGCTTTTAGTTTATACAGTGGGCGTCAGTGAACAAAAATATGGAAGAAAGAAACAACTTATTGTATGTAAATATTATGTTTGTTTAAAGGTGCAAATATTTAATTTGAATACGGTATTCTCTTGCAAAAGCAAAACCAAATGTAAGGCTGGCAGATAGGAGGCTTGGCTGTTTTGTTATGGACAGTGCCATTTAACAAATTCTAGTAAATTTATTTGGTAGATGTTCTGAAATGATGGTCACATTTGAAGCAGGTATTGTCTTATTAGCAGTTAACTTTGGTAAAAAATTATGAAATTTATGGAAGTACTACAATATATCTTTAAAGTAGCTCGAACTGGTCTAGTATTGGATGTGGCTTCTTGTACAATGGCTTGAAGGCCTGGACTCCACATATTAGCTTAAACTTTTAAGATGGATTTCTTAATGGAACATCAATGCCCAAAAGAACAAATAATATTCAGAAAAATGCTCCATTTGCTCATTACATTGTCTGAAGAATGTGAAAGATCTGTTGGAGTAGCTATGCAATTTGTTTTAGCGTATTTCTAAAGTGTCTCTTGACAATGTCATAAATTACTGTTTCAGGAGGGCTGGTGGAGATCGAATTTATGGAGTGTTTGACCATCAACTGCCAGCTGCTTTAAAAAAGCTCCCTTTTGATCGTCATCTCTCAACTAGAAATGTCCAAAAAGTTGTTTCGGAGGCTGATGGATACCAGCCACATTTAATTGCTCCAGAACAAGGTTACAGAAGACTCATTGATGGATCTATTAGCTACTTCAAAGGCCCAGCTGAAGCCTCTGTTGATGCTGTACGTTCTTATTTTTGCTGTTTTGAAGTTCATCAATTTACACCTTTCTAAGTGTTTAAATTAATTATAATTATGGATGGTAGTGCATAACTATTGTCATTTGGACTCTACCCATCTGCTTAAATTTATAAGATTAGGGTTTTGTACCAAACTATCATGTATATGACCTCAGGAAGCATTCATTGTGCAAAATGCCTAGTGAATGGAGTTTAAGGTGGGTTGGCCATGCAGCTGTTTAGCCAGTGTTATTCGCATTTGAGCCACGTTGCCTGCATAATGATTCCTTCCTTTTTACACAAGGGGCACTGCCTGAATACCCTTATGAATACAGGAAAAACTACGACAGTTCACGAAGGGACTTAAGTGTCCAAAAATGGAAAGAACTTAAGTATTCCAAAATATAACCTTTTTTTATCCTCTTTTCTTTTTGTCAAACTCATGAAACCAATATGGAACTTAATCCTTCTTCTTTCTCTTCTTATTTTTATTTATATATTTTCTCTCATTCCTTATATTAAGTATGAATACGGGAAAAATTACGACAGTTCACCAAGGGACTTAAGTGTTTAAAAATGGAATGAACCTAAGTATTCCAAAATATAACCCTTTTTTATCCTTTTATCTTTTTGCCAAACTCATGAAACCAATATGGAACTTAATCCTTCTTCTTTGTCTTCTTATTATTTTTATTTATTTATTTTCTCTCATTCCTTATGTTAATTGTTTTACATAATATTGCCTTCTTCAGGTGCATTTTGTGTTGAAAGAACTTGTACGGAAATCAATAGCCGAAACAGAGGTAAGCAAATTTTTGGTCTTTGGTGGTGAAAACTATTTATTAGATATAAAATAAAACTGTTTATTTGGGATCATATTTTGTCCTCTGTAAGACAATATTTTGTTTTAGATTTGTGATTTAATAGTTACTAAGATGAAATTATCTTTAGTTCTCTGTTCAATGGCTCTGTAAGTTTACATGGTAACTGTGTATGAGGTTCTGTTTCATCTCTTTGAGTTTCAACATTTAAATCTTTCCCTTAGAAATCAAGATGATGCAAGGATGAGGTGAATGAAATTGTGTTTTTCATGTGTTGAATCTTGTCAGTCTAACTGGCAAAACATGGGACATCTTGAAAAAGTTAAAAACTATTCAAGTTTTATTCTTATATACCTTGAGGTGGAGTTTACATTATTCATAATACCAGGTATGACATTCTTATTTAGCTCGGTTTGAATAATCAGTTTTAGCAGAGGAATAGATTAATGTCCTGGTAGATTTTTGTGGAAAGTATTTTACTCTGACAGCATACCAGATGTACATAGATATTGACAAGCAACTTTAAGCCTTTTGAAGTGTTCTTATGACATATATATCCCACAGGTTGAAATGGATATCCTGATAAAAAATATATCCCAATGATATACTTTATTGCTCTACCTTGAAGTTAGAAAATGGAAATGATGCTAAGATCCAATTTTGAGTTGAGAGTGAGAATGGCATACATTAGTTAGATGAAAGTATTTCTCAATTGATGTAGAGCCAGTCTACTTTTTGTTGATTCTATGGGGTTTCACAGCATGTACAGTAGAACTAACATATATTGTTTGTGATGGAAGCAGTTTCTTCCCAAGTGAATAACTGATCTTTTGCTTTTTAGCCACTATTTATGTGCTTAGTTCATACCAGTGCTATTTCATGGCACTGCAGGAGTTAAAGCGGTTTCCGACTCTTCAATCTGACATAGCTTCTGCAGCGACAGAAGCTTTGGAAAAATTCCGTGATGAAAGCCGGAAAACAGTTTTAAGGCTCGTAGATATGGAGTCTAGCTACCTCACAGTTGAATTTTTCCGGAAGCTTAGTGAACAACCAGAGAGGAGTGCATCTGATAAAAATGCATCAGACAAGAATGCACCGGACAGGAATGCACCCCCACCAGGACCACAAAATCCAGAACGTTATTCTGACTATCATTTTAGGAGAATTGGTATGCATTGCTTTGTTATTGAACATGCTATATTTTATTTTGATTATGTTATTCCATGTTTTGGCTTAAATACTCTAGGTCCTCAAAGATTTGATTTGTAACAGCTAGGTCCCTTGTGCATTTTCTTTTTTCTTATTTATTTATTTATCAAAAGTACAAAAAGAGATGGACTAGAGGTCCATCACCATATTTTCAAAAGATCTATTTTACAAAAAATTTTAATCCCATACACAAAGTTATTCATTTATGCACAGAATTAAGGACCTTGTTGCCACGAAAAGTACCCAGCCGTCTCAAATGAACCTCACTCTACTTGACTCGAAATACAAGAGGCCTTGTAAAATTTCCCTAGATTTATCTCAATGACACTTATTAGTTCTTCTCATCACTCTCTTTCTCACTTTCCGGCTTCTGTGTTAATGTATACAGCTTTGGGTCTCATGCGCTATGAGATATAGTTTTTGTGTTTCAACATTTTTGATACTAGTGTTCCCAAAATGCTAGTTCCTCAAGATGACAATGTATACTGATAAAATTTGCCGCTAAAAAATAAAATTGATTGTCAGATACTGACCCATCCTGTAATCTTTATATAGGGTCAAACGTTAGTGGTTATATTGGCATGGTTTGCGATACACTGAAGAATTCTATTCCCAAGGCTGTGGTGTATTGTCAAGTACTTGCTGCCAAGAGATCGTTGCTAAACCAATTCTATGCACATGTCGGGAGGCAGGAGGTAAAGTATCTCAACTTCATTTATTTTACTGAAATAAAGCAAAGGAGGGACAGTGACAGGTTACATGTGACATGTCTTTGATTTTACACATATGTGTTTCTTTTTTGTCTTTTCATCTGCAGCTTAATCCCGAGCCTTCCTAATTTGGTCTGGAGGCCACTTGTGCACCTATAAGAGAGACCTGACAAGCTAAGGAAGCCATCACCTGTGAATTCTTTGTTAGTTGACTAAGAAACAACAGATAAATGGCAGTAGGTGTCTGATAAGGTCTTTACCCAGACGAAGTTAGAAAGCCCCAATAGATTTATCTCTTCTACGTTCCGACTCTAGTCTGAATTTCTCAGTTCTCCTTAAAGAATTATTAACCTCCCCTATCTCGTCCAATTTTTATTCAATTAGATCTGTATGTAAACCGATATAACAATCTGTGCCAATTGTGATGTAACATTACCAGCCGAGTAGTTGATCAATTTGTTCTTTTGTCAATGTTATGTATATGGGTGGCCTGGCTTCATAATTTGACAACAATATTGTTCTGTGTTATATGCAGAAGGAGCGACTTGGTAAAATGTTGGATGAGGACCCACAGCTCATGGATAGGAGGGCCACCCTCGCTAAAAGGCTCGAACTGTACAAATCTGCTAGAGATGAGATTGATGCAGTAGCATGGAAATGATTGAAATTGTATTGCAGAAGATATGACACTGGAACACAATTTATTTTTTCCACATAAGCTATATCACACGGTAGGTTTGCTCCATTATTGAACTACTTGCTCATTCTTTTTGTACTTGATAATAATCAGATAATAATCACAGTCAAATTTGATCTATGTACTTGAGAGCTTGAAATTAGCATTTAATATCATTTTTCAGTTGCCCTTTTATTTGTTCAGCAATATATTAGCTTACTGTTACAAATGAAATGTGGTGAACGTTTGGTGGTTTTGCTGCCTATGAGTTGGATGTCTTTTGGAGTCTTGAATGAGTTTGTTCATTGCATTTAAGTCATTTTTCTTAATTCCTTTTCTTTTGTCAAAAATTCACTCTGACCGACAAAAGGCAGAATAATGCGCCCCCCCCCCCCCCGCCCCCTTCTTCTCCCAGAGTGTTAAAATAATTTAACAAATATTAATTGAAACAGACAAAATCAGTTTTTACATTAAAAAAGAAGAAATGCAGCAGCAGTTTTTACGTAAAAATAAATAAATAGAAAACATCTAGATGTTTTTTTTCAAGCATTCTTACTCCAAAGTTTTGTTTTTTGGGGTTTCCCCTCCCCGGTAAAATCACTTTTGATGACTTTGTGTAAGACTACTTTATTTAACAGGAAATATTCCCCGAATAAGAATTAATCCCAAATAGGAGTATCGGACTAGCCAATGCAATAAAGAAACTGAAGAAGTAAGCTAAAAAAATAAAAAAGCTCTTGAAAAACTAATAAAATAAAATATTCATCGGTTCAATTATTCTTAGGGTTGGCAATGGGTAGGGGAGGTGATTGATATCCCTGTATTCATTCTTGATATTTTGTATATATCCCTGTTCGAATCAGAATTGTTTAAAGAAAATCCTATCACCTCCCCGAATAATAAAAGGGTATCTCCGAGGGTTCCTAATCTCTAAAAATCCCATAAATAACAAATATATTTTTAGTTTTTAAATTTGATTTAGTCTATTAAAATAAAAAATTTAAATAGAAATAAAATTTGACAATATATCTTAATAAAGTTTGGATGTCATAGATTTAGTTTTTACTTTACTTTATGTTTTATTAGATAAAAGTTAAAAATAAAAAATTTTGGGCCAAGGCCTTTTGAATAAGATCTTAGCAAATAGTAATTTAGGACTCCAATTTGTTAATTAGCCCAAAAATTTCATAGTATATTTGTTATTTATACTAATATTTTATATTTTATAATTTAGATTTTATTATTTATTCATTACTTTTTTTAAAAAATAAAATTAGAATTAAAAATCAAATTGGGAAATTGGGAAATTGGGGAGGGGATATGGATTTAAGCTCATCCATGTCCCTTTCCTGAAAAAGAAATTGGATAAAAAATTATCATCTATTTCTTAAATAAGAAATTAGGTATAAAATCAATTTCATACCCTCTCCAAATAGGAAAAATTCCAGAGGAACCTATCCCTAAGGGAACTTTTGTCATCCCTAATTATTCTTTTAAAACATGAATATATCGTTCAAGCGATTGCATTTTCGACATAATTTCAACCCAAAAAAAGACTATTTTTATTTTGAAAAAGATTATTAAATGCATATTGTTAGCGGGAAAACGGTAAATAAAATCTGATTTTTATTATTAAAAAAAAATCACAATAAGAAGCTAAATGAATGACAACAAAAGCACGTGCGCTCAGCTCAGGGTTTCTTAATTTGACACAAGTTTCCAACGGTAACATGCTCACATTATACAAAGCCTTGGCGGCTGGCGCTGGCGGTTCAGCACAGTCTCTCTCTCTTTCTTAGTCTCTTTTCCTCTCTCTCCCTCTCTCTGCAACCCTGAGAACTGAACCCAAAAAAAGGGCAAATGGATAACGATTACGGGAAGAAGAAGAACCCGAAGAGATTTGAATGTTTGAAGAGGAAGGCTAAAGAGTTATCTATTCTTTGTGATGTTGAGGTTCTGTTTCTCTGCAAGGAAGATGACTCATCTTCAAATTCTTTTGATTCCTGGCCCGAAGACCGCACAATAACTGCTCTGTTCCTGCAAAATCCTGTAATAAAAAAAAGTACCGTCTTGGGGAAGAGGAAGCAAAGGAGCGAGAATGCGGAATTCGAAATGGGTGGTTTCGTTGACGGTATTGATTTTGATGTTTTTTACGGTGAATTTTGTGAACCAGTCGAAGCAACCCAGATGGATTTGTGCGAAAATGGGGGAGTCGAGGTGGGTTTCGTTGATGGTTTTGATTTGGATGACTTTAACGGTAACTTTTTTGAATCGGTTCAAGAAACCCAGAATGTCTGGTGCAATAATGTCCAACAAAATGCGGAATTCAATTTGGGTTTTGTTGAGGGGCTGAAATTTGATGAATTGATTCGAGAAGGTGAAGAGACAGAGATTGTGTTGTGCGAGAATGTCAAAGATTTTGACAGATTCGAGTTCAGTTTTGTCGAGGGGCTATCATTCGATGAAAATTGCATCAGCTTTTGTGAATTGATTCAAGAGAGTGAAAAGTCAGAAATTGTTTTTCCGAGAACGCCCACGATTTTGATGCCACGCTCAACGTCCTTGGACATCAACAATTGCTGGATGTTTTGACACGCCTTGATTCTTTGTTGGATAGGGCACAGCCACAGATTCACTAACCTGTTCATGAATTTTTATTTTTATTTTTTATTTTTGTAAAAAAAAAAAAAGAAGGGGTTGTCCTGACTTAAATTTTGTATTAAGATGTAAACTTAACTGCCAATATAAACGTGAACTAAAGATATTTTATTTTAAGTTGTGATGGTTTGGAAGTAGACACTTCTGTAAAGATGTTCGGATGTAAATGATATATAATCTGAAACTTCTTGTAGCATTAATTACACATGTAAGAAAGTTTTTATCTCCTTTGTTAGGCTCTTCATTTTCGTTAGAATTTGGACCAACAACTCGCGGAAAAACTTGCCTGCTCCGAGAATCTTGTAATACGAAAATGGAAAAAGCTATTTTTGCCCCATTTTAACCCTGAATTGCACCCGGAATTGAAACGCACCATTTTAATTAAATAGAAAACGCACCGTTTAACCTTTCCTTTTGACGAGAAACGTGAGCAAAATCTCTCTCTCAGTCTCTCTTTACTCTTAGTCTCTCACACCCACAAAATCTACAACCACCGACGGGACAACTGGCACAGACGACGGACGAGCCCTAGATGACGGACCACTGCCATCACTCGGTCGATGTCTTTGTTGCCATCACGACAGTCACGCGATAGCCGGCACTCACAAAGCTAACACGCGACAGCCGGCAGCACTTCCTCCCGACAGCCGGCTCCCCTTGGCCAGGTCTCCGTTGCCATCACTGATATTTCTGCATATGAGGTAATGGAATAATTCTTTTAGAGTTGATTGAGATTTTGGCTAATTCGAAATTCCTAGTGATTTGGTAATGTGTTTGTGTGTTACTGGTTGACGTGGCTGAAGATGATGTTTGATTCATGGTAGATATCTTGCATAATTTAACAATTTATGAATTTGCCATTTGGGAAACTCGAATTTGCCAATTCTGCTGAAGAAGATGTGTTATTGGTTGACAATTTGCCATTTGGAAAACTCGACATAAAATTATTGCATTTGCTATATTGACATGTTTGATTAATGGTAGATATCTAAGAATTTCATATTTGACTCATGGTAGATATCTAAGAATTTCATAAAGCATCTTCTAGTAAAAAAGAAATTCAGATTGCAGCATTGTTACAGGGAAAAAAAAACTCAAAACACTGCAATTTCCCTAATCAGTGCAAACTGTACAACAAGAAAAATGAACATAGAAAGCATAAACTATTTAAAATGGATATGTGTGTGTATGAAATTGCTTACTAGGTGGAATAGATAATCTTGGGCAATTGTTGCTACTGATATGTGTATGTGTGAAATTGCTTACTGGCTGGAATAGATCATCTTGGGCAATTGTTGCTATTGATATGTGCGTGTGTGAAATTGATTACTAGCTGGAATACAACAACAAGTCTTGCTGCTAGAATACAACAACAAGTCTTGCTGCTGGAATACAACAACAAGTCTTGCTGCTGGAATTGTTGCTGCTGTTAGTGTAATTAGTGTTGGAATTGTCCTGATTGTGTTTTTGTCATTTGTATAAGATTTATGTTCTGATTTATTTTTGAATATTTTTTTTTTGGTTTTGTAGTTTCAGCATTCAATTAACCACAATGTCATCTAGCACAAGTGAAATTCGAAACTCACTGCAACTATGTAACAAATGCGGTAATCAGATGGAGTTATTAACATCGCGTATAATAAAGAATCCAAATAACAAATTTTGGCGTTGTCAAGGATGTAAGAATTTTCAATGAGCAGAAGATCGTAAACCAAGAGAAAAGAAAATTGACTTGTTAGTGGAGGAGGTTAGGAAGTTAGCATTGAACATTGAGTCTTTGTTCATTAAATTTCAATTATTTCATAAACAACTCGAGCATATGCAAGAATGTGAAATGCAAAGGCGAATGTATGACGACGAACTTCGAAGGAGACAGACACCAAGATATGATTATATTAAAATACTTGTGATTATTGTGATATGTTATCTATTCAAGTGTTATTTTAAGTTGTTTTAATTTTTATTATGTATTAGTTAAAGACTAATAGACATGTAATAACGTTTTTTTTTTCGAAATATAAGTTTATGAGTTATTTGACTTTGTTATGCTAGAAATTATATTTATTTCAATTGCTGCTGCAACAACATAAATATAAATTGCATATATAAATGTTGATTAACTTAGTAAATATATTCAGCAACTGAATATCCCGTTTGGATTTAAAAAATAACAAAAACAAAATAATACATCAAAACACAAGCTAGCTCATGTGCTGAGATCATTAGCCGAAAACTTCATTCGATTGGTATCCTCGAAATCTTGTTGTAGTAATTGTTGGAAGTTTACATGATGAACTCCTCCATAATTTATCCAAGGTTGATAGTAGGGGGGAAAAGACATTTTATGGGAGTGCCTGTTGTGCTAGATGTTGTATAGAAAGAAAAAAAAAACAAAAGAACACAAATTAATAAACAAATGGCCATGAAACAACACTAACAATCGGTACATAAAAAAAGAAAAATTTACCATAACCATATTACTCGCTTGTGTTGGGATTGCAGTAGTCGCCTGAGAAGATAAATTGTGTGTCTTTGAGTCATACAAAAGTAAGCAATAAACATTTAAAATTTATATTAAATTAATTAAAAATGAATTTATATGAAATTAATTTGTATTGAATTAATTAAAAATAAAAGTAATATAATTATCACTGCAGTTGCACTAAATGCAGTATTGTTCGACTTCTGTTTTGACTTTTTAAATTGCTTTTGCTTTCTTTGAGAAGATGGCTGATCTTTACGATGAGATACTACTGGATCTTGTATGATTTCCGTACAACTTCCCGACCTACCAACAGCAGTTGTATCTTCGCTTTGACAGCAAACATTCAACGATACATCCTTAATTGCTTTTTCGACCCAAGTCAAAATATTTTTATGACTTTCTTCATTTTTTGAAGCAACATCATAAAAAGCAGCACACTCTTCTTTATATCGCTAGTGTTCAATGCTCGAACTTCTCACATCATAACTGACTTTCACTGGACTATAGCATCTTCGCACATCTTTCCTCTATCTCCGTATAATATACTTCTGAGGAAGAAATGTTATACGGTTACGTATCAACACTGCAATGGTGTGTCTACAAACAATCCCCTTACATTCAAACATTAAACAGGCACAACGAATTTCACCATCGTCCATTTAAAAAATAACTTGAAAAATCTTCTCTTTACTTTTTCCATCATTTTCAACGACTTCATATTTTGATCCTCCACAACTGAAAACCTCACAATACATCTTATCTATCAGCTGTTGTTGAAATTCTTGAAACTCGGAAATAATGTATACTTCCTCAACTTGTTTTTCCATTGCGAAATTAGTACGGCATGGCATCCGTTGGCTGAAGCACTTAGCATCTGCTTGCCACTATTTTTCAATTTTACTTTCTATTGCTTTCTCATATTTCTCCACAAACTGCTTCAAAGTTGTTTTTGAATGAACATGCCACTACGTTGAGTGGTTAACATGCCAGCCTAAGAAGTTATTTTCATAAAAAAAAAGAAACATAACGATATCTTTCCTCATATAAACCATTTAACCACTGATTATCACCAAGGTCATATTTATCTAACATGTCATGCCAAACTTCCTCAAATTCAATAGAAGTCTGTGAATCATAAACAACAACATTTAATGAAAATCTAATGGCATGATATTCTGCATACCTTCCTAGCTTCTCGAGCACCTTTTTTAAAATATGCCACAAACACCATCAATGCATAGTATTTGGAAAAACAATCTCAATTGCATTTTTCATCGCTCTGTCTTGGTCTGTGATGATTCCAAGGGAATGAGAGCCGGACATACATGATAGCCATGTGTCAAATAACCACTTAAACATCTTCGTGTCCTCATGCGAAATCAACCCACATCCTAACAAAATAGAATGACCGTGATGATTAACTCTAACAAAAGGAGCAAATGGCATGTCATATTTATTCATAAGGTATGTGGTGTCAAATGTAACAACATCTCCAAAGTCTTTGTGGGTTACCCTGCTTCTTGGATCTACCCAAAATACATTATTTAACCGACCCTCCTCATCTAAGTCAAGACTGAAGAAAAATCCATCATTTTCTGAAAATATTTCTGAATTGCAGCTACATCCCTTTCTCCAAGCCTTAATCGCCTTGCTTTATCAACATGATTTCTAGCAGCTTTTTCTAAGAATGAGACATTTTCATAGCCACCAGCTTCAACAACAATAGATTTAAAACTTTGAGCCATTTTAATTCCTGCTTCTTCATTTATTTCAAGATGTTTTTTTTTACATAAAGACTAGTGTTACAGTTGCATCGATAATACCTACTCTTGCTTGGACTTACAACATGGTTGTGTTCAAGGAACAAATTTCTAATTACCCAATTTCCACTAACAAAACGTCCTCCAATTTTAGCATTGCATCCAATTTTCTGGTTAGGTTGAAGCCGCAAAACATGATTGGATTTTCCGTTTCACCCCCAAGTAAATGTCACATATCTCATATTCCTGTCATTCCTTTTTTTACAAGATCTCTGCATCACTAGAAATCCCTCTTGTTGGCCATAAGCTTTGTAATATTCAAATATTTCATCAGGACTATTAAAACACATTTCAATCTTAGGCTCTTCAACTTTATCCACCACATTTTCATTATTTACTTCAAAATTAGCATCCTGTAAATCTTGCAATTCCTCAACTTCATCAACCTCCAATTTATCAACCTCGTCCATTATTGCTGCAAATTATAATAATTCAGAATATTATTAATTAATCATACCAAATTCATTAAGTTTAGAAACAAATAAAAATATAGACTAAATATTATTAATTACTTATTCCTAATTTATTAAGTTTAGAAACAAATTAAAATATAAATAGATATTATTAATTAACGATTCAGCAAATTAATTATTATTAATTAGTTATCACGGTTCAGCAAACTGAAACAAATAAAATACAATAATTGACATGCAAATGCTCACGGTTTGCTAGATCAACATTCATAAATTAAAATGAAACAGCTCAACAAATTAATATAGGAACAATAAATGCTCATGGGTTTTGCAATGTAGAGGTTCAGCACTTTCACGAACCAGTTGTCGTTTTGCAGTTTTGTACTTAGGGTTTTGCAGCTTGTAATGAATTGAAGCGTGCTGCACAGAATGTCAAGTGTTGGGTTAAAACAAAAGCAAATAGAATGACAAACACGTGCTACACAGCTGCAATGAATTGAAGAAGCAATGTCGTTCGGTTTAATCAGCAATGCTCACACACACATGCTGCACAACTACAACTAAAAAGGAAAAACGACCATTTTAAAACGCAAATTCGGGGTTAAGTTCGGGCAGATAGCAGTGCTGTATGAAAATTCATGCCCGGAAGTTTTCGTGTCAATTCTTGTTAAGAGTTGCGTCTGACTTTTACGCTAGTTCAAAAGCTTGGGTTTTGGTGATTGACACTACCGCATGTCATTGAAGTAAAAGAGATGTTTGTGTGTGTGGATGTGTTTTTTTTTTTTTTTTTAATAAATGATTGGGGTCATTTCTAATTAGGTATCCTCAATCAGTCCTTCGTTCTTAGGCTAAAAGATACAATTTTTACTTATTGATGCTAACATTTAAGAAGCACATGCGAGACCTAAATATCTCTTATTTTATTCTATTTCTTTCCTCTTAAATAAATTAATTTTACTAGGACTATTCTTATCTATGATTGGTTCGTGTGGGACAGTTGAGGTGTCATTTTTTTCGTACCATGTGTCAACTTGTTATTAGTCCATAAATAACCTTCCAAATTTACCTCCCAACAACATATATCTTTTTAAAATTACCCAATTATATTCTAGAAGTAAATGAGAAATTAAGACTGTATTTGGCATATCTAGTTGCTCACTTAATAAACAAGTATGGGTATTTTCAGTGTTTGAATGTGTTTAATGTGAGGCTTACATAAGTTTCATAAACCATAACTTAACTAATTAAGGAAAACGACGTTAGAATAATTAATACTAAACTAACTTTGAAGGGAAAAAAAATCAAATATTTGTGCAAAGCAACGCTGCGGAAGCTCACAAGAAAACATGTTTGAAAATGGATGGCGCGCTGGAGCGGACCCGCCCCCTGCCCCCCTCAATCATATCATCTGCATTGGTTGAATGATTGTGGTTTTAAGTGGTAAACGTCTCCGCAAGCAGCTCAGATGATGTTGCCTGCTCTGGACTCTTTATCTTTTCGAACACGAATCAGGCGAGGAAACCGCAGAGAAATCGCATTATCAGGATCCAAAATGCCAATTGCAGCTGGATTGATTGTAACTGTTGCCGCATACCCGTAACAATGCTGGCATTTGCATTTGGGTATCACGTTTGAACGGAGACTGGACGAACATTCTTTAAGGTTTAAGCATTGCTTCAGAAAATCCAATGCCTACTTCACAGCTGCTTTGAAATTCTTCGTTATTGCTGTCATAACATGCCACCAGAAAGGCACCATAAACACCTGAACGTTTCTTATCCCCATGAAATGCACCAATGGACAATGGGTACTAAATCTAGCAAGTCTCCAAAACCATTAATATAATCTTTCTTCCAATTTACCCAGTTAAAGTGACCGCTTTAAAGGTTCATATGTGGCACCCCGATCCAGTTTTTTGATAATTTGACCCTCACCATCTCACACCAACAGCAGCATCAAGAAACTTTTGTCTGAGACCTTATTGGATGTTAAAGTTATCGCAAACTGAAAAAATCCAGGCTCTTCCTAAAATGAATCATTAAGTTTGCTTTATATGATCTTTCAATTGTTGCTGAAACACAGGGCCGGCTTTAACCAATTGGGGGTTTTAGGTGAAATTTTATTTTAGGTCTTCTGATGTTAAAATATCTACTCTCACAAGAATATTAAATACCTCAAAAAACTTTCACAATAAGATCAAGTAGC
The DNA here is from genome assembly GCA_030444775.1 of Atalantia buxifolia. NCBI lineage: Eukaryota > Viridiplantae > Streptophyta > Magnoliopsida > Sapindales > Rutaceae > Atalantia > Atalantia buxifolia. The sequence goes on from CM059832.1 coordinate 9,480,967, forward strand.
TCAAAATTCAAATATATTCAATAATATCTTGAATTACAACAATTATTAACAAGATCCAAAAAAAAAAAAAAATTGTCGGAAAGATATCTATTTATTTCCACACGAATATTAACTAACGTTTTCTTCCACAAATTCCAACTCCTTAAGATGCTCTAAAACTTTATCAGTCACAACTGTAATCTTTCTATGAACTTTAAATCATTGCTCCTACGTACTATGATCTTGATGTATATTTTTTACTTGACATGCTTTTCAAATAAAAAAAAAACAAAATATTTTTTCTAGATTATTCAAGCCAAAATCGATACAAAAAATAAAAATAAATTAAATTTAAAAAGGATAAGAACAGTAATAATAAAAAATAGAAAAAATAGAATTATAGCACCTGAAATTGAGTCAATTGACTAGTTGAGATGAAGATAATGATGGCAATGAATTTTGTAGAGAAAGAGAAGAGAGCACAGAAACTTTTTGCTGAAAGTAACTTTGATTCAGTGTATATCGGTTTATAGATAATGAGTTTTTAAATATATTTTAATAGAATATTAAAAGTTAGCTCTAAAACTCTAACGTTACTAATTTTAATAAGAGTTATTTTGGAAAGGGAAAGCATTTATTTATTTTTTGGGGGAAATAGTAAAAGAAAATAAAGAAGCAACGTTCAAAATAATTATTATACCATAAAAATATTTTTTATATTTAAGGTAAAGATTATCAAATAAGAGAGATAATTATGAATGAGAATAATAATAGGGTAAAACCTAAAAATTAGGCTTTTTTTACTGTACAAAAAAAATATATATGTAACTTAATTTTTTTAATCTTAAAAAAATTAATTATATTAATTAATAAATAGATATCCAAAAATTAGGACCTTCCTAAATACGGGGCCCTAGGCAATTACCTAATTCGCCTAGCACTAAAGCCGCCATTGCTGAAACAGCCGTTGGCCAATGCAATACGTGTCAAAAGCATACAGGCAGACATCAACCTTCATGTGACCGACATTTTTACGATCACGCTGAGAGGTTTCTGTAAGTGAAGTTAGAAAGTCCCAATAGATTTATCTCTTCTACTTTCCGATACTAGCCTGAATTTCTCAGTTTTCCTTAAAGAATTATTAACCTCCCCTATCTTGTCCAATTTTAGTCCAATTGTGTTATTTTCTGAGATACTAGTGTTCCCAAAATGCTAGTTCCTCAAGATGAGAATGTATAATGAAAAAATTTTGCCACTAAAAAATAAAATTGATTGTCAGATACTGACACATCCTGTAATCTTTATATAGGGTCAAACGTTAGTGGTTATATTGGCATGGTTTGCGATACACTGAAGAATTCTATTCCCAAGGCTGTGGTGTATTGTCAAGTACTTGCTGCCAAGAGATCATTGCTAAACCAATTCTATGCACATGTCGGGAGGCAGGAGGTAAAGTATCTCAACTTCATTTATTTTACTGAAATAAAGCAAAGGAGGGACAGTGACAGGTTACATGTGACATGTCTTTGATTTTACACATATATGTTTCTTTTTTGTCTTTTCATCTGCAGCTTAATCCCCAGCCTTCCTAATTTGGTCTGGAGGCCACTTGTGCACCTATAAGAGAGACCTGACGAGCTAAGGAAGCCATCACCTGTGAATTCTTTGTTAGTTGACTAAGAAACAACAGATAAATGGCAGTAGGTGTCTGATAAGGTCTTTACCCAGACGAAGTTAGAAAGCCCCAATAGATTTTTCTCTTCTACGTTCCGACTCTAGTCTGAATTTCTCAGTTCTCCTTAAAGAATTATTAACCTCCCCTATCTCGTCCAATTTTTATTCAATTAGATCTGTATGTAAACCGATATAACAATCTGTGCCAATTGTGATGTAACATTACCAGCCGAGTAGTCGATCAATTTGTTCTTTTGTCAATGTTATGCATATGGGTGGCTTGGCTTCATAATTTGACAACAATATTGTTCTGCGTTATATGCAGAAGGAGCGACTTGGTAAAATGTTGGATGAGGACCCACAGCTCATGGATAGGAGGGCCACCCTCGCTAAAAGGCTCGAACTGTACAAATCTGCTAGAGATGAGATTGATGCAGTAGCATGGAAATGATTGAAATTGTATTGCACAAGATATGACACTGGAACACAATTTATTTTTTCCACATAAGCTATATCACACTGTAGGTTTGCCCCATTATTGAACTACTTGCTCATTCTTTTTGTACTTGATCATAATCACAGTTAAATTTGAATTAATCCCAAGTAGGAGTATAGGACTAGCCAACGCAATAAAGAAACTGAAGAAGTAAGCTAAAAAAAATCAATAAAAGCTCCTAAAAAACTAACAAAATATAATATTCATCGGTTCAATTTTTTCTTTTAAACATGACTATACGTTCAAGGGATTGCATTTTCGACATAATTTCACCCAAAAAAACAATTTTGATTTTGAATAAGATTATTGAATGCATATTGTTAATGGGAAAACGGTAAATAAAATCTAATTTCTATTTTTAAAAAAATCACAATAAGAAACTAAATAAATGACAACAAATGCACGTGCGCTCAGCTAATTTGAAACATTTTCCAACGGTAACATCCTAACATTATATAAAGCCTTGGCGCTGGCGGTTCATCACAATCTCTCTCTCTCTCTCTCTCTTTCTTAGTCTCTTTTCCACTCTTTCTCACTCTGCAACCCTAAAATCTCAACCGAGAAAAAGGAAAAAGGGCAAATGGATAAAGATTACGGGAAGAAGAAGAAGAAGAACCCGAAGAGATTTGAATGTTTGAAGAGGAAGGCTAAAGAGTTATCTATTCTTTGTGACGTTGAGGTTCTGTTTCTCTGCAAAGAAGATGACTCATCTTCAAATTCTTTTGATTCCTGGCCCGAAGACCGCAATTCTTGTTTGTCTTTAATCGATAAGTACAAGAACTGTTCTGTTCCTGCAAAATCCTGTAATAAAAAAAGTACGGTCTTGGGGAAGAGGAAGCAAAGGAGCGAGAATGCGGAATTCGAAATGGGTGGTTTTGTTGACGGTATTGATTTTGATGTTTTTTACGGTGAATTTTGTGAACCAGTCGAAGCAACCCAGATGGATTTGTGCGAAAATGGGGGAGTCGAGGTGGGTTTCGTTGATGGTTTTGATTTGGATGACTTTAACGGTAACTTTTTTGAATCGGTTCAAGAAACCCAGAATGTCTGGTGCAATAATGTCCAACAAAATGCGGAATTCAATTTGGGTTTTGTTGAGGGGCTGAAATTTGATGAATTGATTCGAGAAGGTGAAGAGACAGAGATTGTGTTGTGCGAGAATGTCAAAGATTTTGACAGATTCGAGTTCAGTTTTGTCGAGGGGCTATCATTCGATGAAAATTGCATCAGCTTTTGTGAATTGATTCAAGAGAGTGAAAAGTCAGAAATTGTTTTGTCCGAGAACGCCCACGATTTTGATGCCACGCTCAACGTCCTTGGACATCAACAATTGCTGGATGTTTTGACACGCCTTGATTCTTTGTTGGATAGGGCACAGCCACAGATTCACTAACCTGTTCATGAATTTTTATTTTTATTTTTGTAAAAAAAAAAAAGAAGGGGTTGTCCTGACTTAAATTTTGTATTAAGATGTGAACTTGTAAAAAAAAAAAAAGGGGTTGTCCTGTCTTAAATTTTGTATTAAGATGTGAACTTAACTGCCAATATAAGCGTGAACTAAAGATCTTTTATTTTAAGTTTTGATGATGGTTTGGGGATTAGACACTTCTGTAAAGATGTTCGGATGTAAATGATATATAATCTGAAACTTCTTGTAACATTAATTACACATGTAATAAAGTTTGCATCTCCTTTGTTAGGCTTTTCATTTTCGTTAGAATTTGGACAAACAACTCGCGGAAAAACTTGCCCGCTCCGAGAATCATGTAATTCCAAAATTCATGCCTGGAAGTGTGCACGTCAGTTCATGTTAAGAGTTGCGTCTGCCTTTTGCGCTAGTTCAAAAGCTTGGGTTTTGGTGATTGACACTACGGCATGTCATTGAACTACTAAGAGATTAAATGTGTTTTTTTTTTCCTTAAATGATTGGGGTCATTTCTAATTAGGTATCCTCTATTAGTCATTTGTTCGCAGGCTAAAAAATATAATTTTTAATGATTGATGCTAACATTTAGAAAACACATGTGAGTCCTAAATATCTCTTATTTTATTTTATTTTTACCCTCTTAAATAAATTAATTTTATTAGGACGGTTCTTATTCATAATTGGTCCGTGTAAGGACAACTGAGGTGTCATTTTTTCCATAGCATGTGTCAACTTGTTATTAGCCCATAAATAACCTTCCAAATTTACCCAGTGGCGGACCTGCAGCAAGGCTAGACCGGCTTTAGCCCGGTCAAACTTAGGAAAAAATTATTTATACCCCTTATTTTACCATCAATTATATACAATAATAGAGATTTTATTTTGTTTTCATACATATCCCTAATCAATTGTCCTTATATTTTCATTCATTTTATACTATAATAGGGTTTTTTATTTTATTTTCAAATATGTCTTTAATTCAATTATATTTTTTTCCAATTGAAATTAGTGACTTATTTTATAAAATGAGTAAATTATATATTTATTACATAGATTAAAAACATTAGGGGATAAAATGTTATTACTTTAATTTATTTAAAAAAATTCTAATTGAAAAAAAGTATGTTAATCTAATATAAAATTGTCACTAGTATTAAACTACTTAAAAAAAAACATATAGTAACAATTATCAATATTTTCATAAACTTTTTATGTGAATTTTGAGATTTTATTTATTAGTTATATTAACTAAGATAAAATTTGAATATTTTGAGGAGATGTAATTTGATAGAAAAATCATCAATAACTGGTTCTTTAAAGAGAGTCAGCGCACCTAGCAAAGAAACAATAACACCCAAATATATTTTTGTTGGGTTGAGTTTAGTTTATTATTGAAACTTTTGACTAATAATATTTTTATAATTTAAGAAGAGGAATAAATTTGAATTGTTTAATTTATTGAAACCTGGTAATTAAGTACTTTACTTCAAATATTAAAGTTTTACTTGCAATTTTTAATTGATTGTAATTACATGCATTCATTTATTTCAGCTTAAAATCCTTAATTAATATATTAATCCTTGTATAATTACATTTTATTAGAGTCAGATTCCATAATTGTTAAATAGTATTTTTATTTTTTAATTGCCTTTGTTTTCTACTCTTTTTATATAACTATTTTTGTTTGAAATGCGTACTTATAGGGATAAGATTTTTCGTGTCCCCTTATTTCATGTACTTTTTTCTATTTATGAATTTTTATGCTCACTTTAAAATATAAATTTTTTAACTTAGCCTAGGGTAATACAAATGCCTGGGTCTGCCCCTGAATTTACCTCCCAACAACATGATTTTTTTTTAATTACCCATTTATATTCGAGAAGTAACTGAGAAATTAAGATCGTATTTTGTGTATCTAGTTGCTCTCATAAAATAGTATGGATATTTTCGGTGTTTGAATACGCGTTCAATGTAACCCTTACATAAGTTTCATAAATCATAACTTAACTAATTGAGGAAAACGGCATTAGACTAATTAATACTAAAATAACTTTTTGTGGTGTTGGGGGCTTTTGGGGGAATCAAATATTTGTGCAACAACAACGCTGCCGAAGCTCACAAGAAAATGTGTTTGAAAATGGATGGCGCGTTAGTACGGACCCGCCCCCCTGCCCCCCTCAATCATCTCATCTGCATTGGTTGAATGATTGTGGTTTTGAGTGGTAAACGTCTCCGCAAGCAGCTCAGATGATGTTGCTTGCACTGGGCTCTTTATCTTTTTGAACACGAATCAGTCGAGGAAACCGAAGAGAAATCGCATTATCAGGATCCACGATGCCAATTGCAGCTGGATTGATTGTAACTGTTGCTGCTTACCCGTAACAATGCTGGTATTTGCATTTGGCTACCACGTTTGAAGGGGAGGCTGGACGAACATTCTTTAAGGTTTAAGCATTGCTTCAGAAAATCCAATGCCTACTTCACAACTGTTTTGAAATTCTTCGTTATTGCTGTCATAACATGCCAACAGAAAGGCACCATAAACACCTGTACGTTTCTTATCCCCATGAAATGCACCAATGGGAAATGGGTACTAAATCTAGCAAGTCTCCAATACCATTTATATAATCTTTCTTTCAATTTACCCAGTTAAAGTGACCGCTTTAAAGGCTCATATGTGGCAACCCGATCCAGTTTAATTTTTTATAATTTGACCCTCGCCATCTCACACCAACAGCTGCATCAAGGAACTTTTGTATGAGACACTATTGGATGTTAAAGTTATCGCAAACTGACAAAATCATGGCTCCTCCTCAAATGAATCATTAAGTTTGCTTACGATGAGCTTTCAGTTGTTGCTGAAATAGCCGTTGGCCAATCCGATACAAAGTGTCAAAAGCATATAAGCAGACATCTACCTTGATGTGACTGACATTTTTACGATCACGCTGAGAGGTTTTTGGAAGTGGAAAATTTACTGTTTTTCCCGGTCACAAGCAACAGCTTCGCAGTCCAGAGCCAAAGATCTTAAAGAGGGCTTCTCTAATCTTGAAACCGCAATAACAACATCAGGAAACATCTGAGTGTTGTGTTTAGGGTTTCAACTATATTTCTCAACATAATCAGAACGATACTGATATTTTTATAACCAGATATCAATCAATACTCTCTTTTATAATTCTAAGATGACACAACGCAGGGAGCTAAATAAACTCATATTAAACTCTCTTTTATAATTCTAAGATGACACAACGCAGAGAGCTAAATAAACTCATATCAAAGAAAATTCGAACTTATTGGCCCAAGATTATTAGGCGCATAAGTTACCAATAAATTACAAGCCCATTGACCCATCATATTTATATTCACATATGAATTTCTCCGCATCTTGGAATTTGTTTAAAATCTTCGAGAACCCTTCGATTGGTTTTGCTAACATAGGTTAGACTAGGACGCCTGGAGTGAAGCTGCATGTATTTGGAAGATTCGACACGTCCGTCTCTATGAAGCAGGGCAAGAACATTTTGTCATAAACAGGAAGTACGGAGTAAACTTGTTTAACAATCTTTACAGCCTTGTCCAATTCAGAAGGGGATTTGCATGTTTGGTCTAGGATATGGGTCATTGTTACAACTTACAAACAGCAGCTTGTCCCAATCCAGTTAAGAAAGTCTGCACTGCTGATCCAATCAGCAACCGTGGCTGGAGGATACAAATCAAATATTAAGCTTCACAGTCAGGGGCTGCAACAAAGTGCCTGGATCCAATTCTTTTTCTTCTTATGACTGTCCTTGCCAGATTCCACAGCAATAAGCCGAAATGGATCAAAAGTTTTGGTAACAGTTAATGGATGAGGCTTAGGTATCATACATTGAGATGAACGGCTTGCCTTGGCGACAAGACCCTGATCTCTCAATTCCTCGTACGGCCGCTTGACACGAGATTCAGTCATTCCAAAGGCCTCAGCAGGACCGCAGGAGCATTTATAATAATAGTAAAAGCAGTATCCCCAACTCCACTCGAGATTGGCTCTCTCTACCAGGTGTTCTGCCTGTGGCTTCTGCGGGTATTCACGTTTGGCGTACGTCTGCGTTGACCTAGACCTTTGAATATGATTTCGTACAAGTCGCACCAGCTCCAGTCCCTCGTGAATAGGTGCAATCTTATTGGCAGCCAGGCACACAACCGGCAACAAATCATCCGATATAGGGTGCGTTTGGAATTGAGGTGTTTGGAATTGAGGTGTTGTAGTTTTTGTTCTGAAAAAAAAAATTATGACTATGAAATAAAAATTAATAATATATAATAAATATAAATTTTAAATAATAATTTTGATAAAATTATTAAAGATATAATATATTTTCTATTATACAAGTGAAAAATCATATTAATATAGTTTCCAAACTACAGCGGTTAGTGTTTACCAAATATTTTAGTGTTGGAACTTAAAAACTACAGCTGTCCAACCTCAATTCCAAACGCACCCATAATTTTCATAACAGTTCTCAACATATTACAAACCGTATGATTAATTACGATTCGCAGTTTTCTGTCGATATCATATCATAATCCAATCTCAAAAAGATAAATGGAACCCTCTCTCCTTTTTCCCAACATGGGACCATTCCAGGATCAAATTCATTCGGTGCCTTCTTCAGCAACACGATTTTGCTTTTCAATTCGGAGATCTTCTCCTCGTTAACACCAGTCACCGAATTCACACTCCCATTCACATTGACATTCTTTAGCGAACTTTGGTTTTATAGTCCAATAAGCATGATGTTGATCAGTGAGAGCGTTGGTTCATAAGCTATATACAGGACGACATGTCAAATTATTTTTTTAAGTAAATTATTGACACACACTTTAGCACACGACATTAATGCATTCAATTGTAAGAATAACTCCTATACATATAAAATTTATAGAGCTCAACACCGTTAGATGTCATGTCAAATTAATTTTGTTCTCATGACTAAAATGTGAAGAAGAAAATGATGAAGATATACTCTAATATATAATATATAAGACAATTATCTACCAATTATCTTTTTTTGCACTATTTTAAAAATATATAATTTTAGTTTTTTTGGTTGAACTCCACCTTGAAGTTATATTATTTTATATTTGTTTACTTCCGTATTCAAACTGTTAAGAGAACTAACAGAATATTATATAAATAATTTTTTTATCTCCAAATATAAAATTACATTTTTACTGCAAATCGTAAAATAGATTAAAAAATAAAAAATATATATAAAAGGACTTTTCCTTTTTTAAAATTTTTATTTGAAGTCTCTCACTTTAATAATAATAATAATCATCATCATCATCATCATCATCATCATCATCATCATCATCATGAGGACGACGACAACAACAACACTTTGTCTCCACTAGCCCCAACCACCAACTATACAAAACAAAAAGCAAACCTAACTTTCATTTACCATAAACTCCAAATCAAAATTTGAAAAAAAAAAATCAACCTCACTGAATCTCCTATGGCGGTAGAAGAAGCAAAGCATCCGCAGCTTCTTAAGTTGTACATAGGAATAAGCTTCTCATTGTTCCTAGCGTTGCTGTCGAAGAACTCATTGGAAGTGAATGAGGAGCTAAAGGTGAGGCTAAGGGTGGCGGTCAGGAGCAACTGAAGCAAATGAAGTCAAGGAGGAAAGAGGACTCAAAGGCTAACGCGAGGGTGGTGGAGATTTTCGTGAGCCATAGGAACACGTGGTAGACGGAGGAGAAGCGGCTGCTCCAGCAAATCGATGCGGCGACTGAGGAGATGGCGAGCTTGAGATCGAAGATTGAGGAATTGGAGAGGGAGAAGCTACAGTTTGATAAGAGAGTTCAAGAATTGGAAGATATGATCGAGTTTATGTCAAAGGAGAGGTTGTGAGTTTGAGGTGGAGCAGCAGATTCTAAACGACGTTGTTTTTGAAGTGCAGGTGAAATGATCATTTTATCATTATGACTTCAGCAAAGTTATAACAATTTGAAGACAGAAGTGGACAGGTGCAAAACAATATAATTTCAAGTGGAGTTCAACAAAAAAAAAAAATTAAAAAATATGTATTTTTGTAAAAAAACGAAATAATAGATAGTCGATGGATAATTACCTTAATATATATGCCTAAATGGGAGGAATGTTATGAGAACTATCTTAGCTAGACAACATATTAGACTATCAACTAACACTAATATAACATTCTATTGATGGTTTTCAAATGAACAATCTTCCCCTCTAGATTAATGGTGCGTTTACTAAATTATAATCAGAATGTGCTGGAATTAGAATGGATAAAAATGAAAATAGACTGAAATGAAAATAAAAATGTGTCATTTACTTGGCCTATATGAATCAGAATCGAAATGAGTTGGTTTATTATTAATGTGTTTAATTTGTCTTAGAATTAAAATTGAAATGAGTTAAGATTATAATAAATTACTAAAATGTACTTAATGAATTATTGTCATAATTATTATTTTATATTTTAATTATTGTAATTATTTATTCAAAAATTATTATTATTAATAGTTATTGTTAATAATATATTAATATTTTAAATAATTGTAAAAAATTTTATCATTAATAATCATCATCATCATTAAAAATTCAAAATATATAAATTAATTAGAATAATTATATTTATTTTTTATTAATAATATATTAATTAATTATAATTATTTTTTAACTAAGGATAAAATATATATTTTTTATGTTGGAGGGTAAAATAATCAATTTTAAAAATGAAAAATTGATTCCCACCAACCTCTTGGAAACAATCTCCCATTTCACATTCTCAAATTTGGATGAACTCTACAATTCCGATTCTCATCCCTATCTTTATTTTACAAAGTAAACACTGTTAATGATTTTGATTCTAAATTTCGATTCCCTAATTCAAGAAGTAAATGCACCATACATGCTAAACTCGCTATTTATAAACCGATGTCCTTCATTAGTATAATGTGAGCATGTGCAGAAGAAAGAGAAACAAAGTTTGTAGGCTACATGCATAATTTTTTGTAAGATGGCCATTCTCAAAACAGGCCATTCTCAATCTCAGGAGGGAATATAAAATAATACAAAATTACAATCATGGTAATATCATACAGCTGCCAGAACTATGATAATACATACACATTAAAATTGCAGATGCAGAAAATTGTCTTAAATTGTATGGCTGTCAGTTACAAATATCATGCACAAAAGTAGAGGCACTTATCCAGAAGCATACCTGAGCAACACACAATGCATCAAGAGAACAAATCAAGATAAGGAATGCAATATAAACAATGTGGAAAGAAGCACCTCAACTTCGTCTATAGCTCGCACCAATCTTCAAACAAAATTTCTTTCAAGCAGAGTGAAAATTTGACTCTCATAAAGTGGCAATTCATCATTAAATCACTGATCTGAATCTTGTTTGCTCGCTAAGCACAGCTCATGCAATTCATTAAGTATCCACTCCTCTCCGGTGTGCCCACCCAAAACCAGAACTCTGGTCCCTCCTACCACACAGGTGCTATGACCCCAAGCAAATTTGGGCGGTTGACCAGGAACATTAAGAATTCTCCACGATGGTTTCTCCTCCGATGGATCTAAAAGGAAGAGCTGAGAAGGAGAGTGCAGCCCAGCAATGGAACCACCAAATATAATAATTCTCCCACAAGGCATGCTAACTGCAACATGGTCAAGTCTAGGACGGGGAACCACAGCACTCTGACTGCCTACACCAGTGAATGCATTGCACTCTAGTTGCTTCCATTGTGGCTCTTCATCTCCCAAATCGATGGTGTAGGACTCACCTGACCGCAGCCGCAAGTGCCCACTCTTTGCAAGCCCACCAAACATAAGGACTTTTGTCCGACCATATACTGAGAGAGAATGTCCTAATCGAGAAGGAGGTGACCATGAAGTTGGAATTTCTCTCCACATTGGCTTGTCTGTAGTGAGATCTAATAGGTATGTGTCACTGAGAAGTACCCCAGCATCTGTGCAGCCGCCTGAGACAACCAATTTGGAACCTTCTATTATGCAAGAGCTATGCCAAGATCTAGGAAGAGGAGGAGCTCCGCCAGAAACTTCTTTCCATGTTGGCTGTTTGGCATCCAAGTCCAGAACAAACACATCGTTGAGCAATCCTTGTCTTCCGCATCCCCCAAATACTACCAACCAGGAACCATTCAGACTGGATAAGGTGTGGCCCCATCGCCCTGGTGGAGATGATTTCACACTCACCCGTTGCCATTCTGGATTTGCAGCATCAAGGTTCAAAACAAATGTGTCGTCCATTGGCTGCATGTTAACTCCTTCGCCTCCAAACAGAACAAGTCGATTGCCAGCAGCACATGCACTGAAATTGCAACGTGAAGGCTCCACTGCTCCTCCAACGGTAAATTTTCTCCAGCAAACCGCCTCGAGGGTTGTCAGCTCCCTAACAAGACGGCCCCAGCCTAACTTCTTGGTCATCAATTCTAATGCACCCGTGACCTCTCTTCCCCATGCATTTTGACATACCATCTTCCTTACATGTTCATTATTTGTTAATTGGCGAATCCTTCTACACACAGATCCAATAGATGCTACATCTCTTGGTGTCAAGCGTGAGAGAATGTTGTGAGCCAAAACTTCATCAGAGAGTTGAAGTATTCCACATATATCTTGATGCTGACTGAGAGGTGAATGTCCACCCGAAAAATATTGAGCTGATTGATCATACTGTTGATTGCAGTTCTCTTTAAATACTGGATAAGACACACGATTAAGATCTATCTTTGCTTCAGAAAAGATTTGAATACCAATTATGTGTGTTACAGTTCCATCATCATCATGTATGGGTGCAAGTCTAAGTCTGTTCACCAGCGGGGTACCATCCTTCCTGAAGTTGAGTAGCTCCCCTTGGAATTCAATGCCTTCTTCAAGACATCTTCTGATCTCAGAAACAACAACAGGGTCTACCAAAGGGTGCCGTCTTTGAGCACGAGGATCCCGGTATTGTAAGAACCGACTAGACAAAAAGACAAAAGGTTAATATTTAATAGACGGATCAATAGATATTCTTTCCAACATAGGTCGTAGGATCATCTGAAAACAGAGTCAATCAACAGAAACATAGATAAAGCATACTCAGACAAAGTGGCTCTAAGAAACAAGATACAACACTTTCTAATTGAAAGAAAAGTACATCAATTCAATCCCTAAAGCAAGAAAAAATAAAAAGAAAGAAAGCAAGGAATTAGCTGACATCAAAATGTTGCAAAAAAAGAAAGTTTTGTGCATACAACAATTACTATTATTATTTTTTTTTTTTTTTTTTTTTTTTAAGAGATCAAAGTAGTGAAAGCACAGCGAGTACATTTGGTAGGAGGAAAGAAAAAGAAAAGGAAAGGAGAAAAGAAAAAGAAGAGAAACCATATAACATATACATACAAAACAGCACAGAGGATAAGCAGTGTTAGATTCCAACTATGTCTTCACTATATACACTAGTCAAACCACCAAAGAAAGAGATACTGCATATACTTAATTGTATATGCATATATACGAAAATTTCTCCAGAAAACCACATTACATTGTCTCAAAAAACCTTAAAGGGAAGTGGAAACTACTCGGAAATTTGGGAAAGGGAGACTACCCATAAAGGTTCATACATATAAAATGAAGTAAACAAAAGAAGAGAAAACAGTGAGCAGAAAAAGAAATCTCCACAGCAAGTTGTTCACTGAATGGGAACAGTAGAATTTTTAGCTTTTGCAACAAATACAAAAGAAAATAAGTTACAGCACCTGCATAGCTGTTGAAAACCTCATTCCATCATGCCTTTTATTGATCCATCAAGTTAACAATAAAGCTAGCTCTCTCACTGATTTGATTTAATCTCATCTTTATAACTTTTACGTGACTCTTGAACAATGGCTTTCTTGAATATGAGGTTTTCTTTCTTTTTGTCCTTTCTAGTACAGTCGATGGGCCCACTAAGACAGGTCATCCAAATCTTGGAGCCAGAAGGAATTAGATCACTTTGCTCCAAACCTCAGGTCAAAAAAATAATTTAAGCCCAACTTTATTGTTTAACATCGAAACACCAAAATAGCTACAAGCTTGAGAATGAAAACAAAGAGTTAAACCTTGAGCAACTACAACTTTGAAAATTAATTTGACTACATTGTTCACCATGCAAGACCTGTTCAAAGGAACCTTATGATACTGCACAAAGGTCATCATTCAGCATACTCATAGATATTGTAACTCACTTCAATCTTTTAAGGACTATCCATGCACTTGATAAACATTGATAGGCAAAATCACAGGAAGTTACAATTTCATACATTGATCTCAAAATAGATTATATTCCAAGGCTTATTTAGCAAGGTTTTCCACACAACAACAGCAGAAGCATGTAAGGGCATGTGCAGTAAGCTGAACTGATACAACTATCATATGCCATCAACATTTCCTATCTTCAAGAGCTTAAAAACTCAAAAAATAAAAACAATTGATTTAAAAAGACATTTAATCACCATAAGGCAAGCAAACTGCAAGATGGCTTCACTTGCAATAGTACAACAGGGTCTCAGATCTAGCAAGTTTACATTTTTGTAGGCTATGGCTATGATGCTTAATTGACCAGATTATTTGCTTTTTCTGTGCACTTCTCCAGCAGTTAACCACCTTGATCTTTTCCATAATATAATTTCAGATTTTGTTAACTCCAAATGCCTTCCATTGAGATGTGAACATTCTATTGAATATTTAAATTACTCTTTCTCTAACTTCTTGTTTCCTCCATGGCCAAAACCAGAACATGAAACTTCAACTTACGTGATTTTTCTTTTTCATTATTTGAGCTACAAAACTCAACGCGATGCACCAGATATACCTTACTGTACTTGTCTAGATTTGTTTTCATTTTGGCACCAAAAGAGCAAAGCACCCCCTTGACCATGCAAAAAAGGAATATACAATTTAAGTTATCCCAAGGTTGCCACAGATTCAAACGAAAAGAATAATTATGCAAACGAGCTTTCCATCTTCTTAACTAACCGAGTCTATGAATTTGCACCCTTCGCCAGTGGATTTTTTCTTTCCATCCTTCGCTCCTCATCCAAACAGAGCAAACAAAAAATAAAAAATAAAAAATAAAAATAAAAACTCCACAACTTAAACACAAAATGAAAAATTTCACATCATTTTTCAACCGAAAACTTAGTCATAATAATGCAACCCCAAAAAAAAAAAACTAACGAATATTCACAACAAATTTCATCTAATCCTTTTTTTTTCTCATCGAACAAAATAAATAAATAAATAAATCAGGAAATCAAATCGAGCTAAATAGCTTTCATACCAGTTTCGACCGAGGACCTCGTCAGCGCGGTAACCAGTGAAGATCTCGAAGACTTTGTTGACGTAAATAATCGGAAAATCAGGGTCGAAAGCATCCGCAACTACAAAAGACGTAGGTGTCGTCGGGTAAAATAACAGCCCCGGCTTCAGCGACAGCTCAGTGTCGTCTCCTCCTCCTCCTCCTCCTCCTTCGAAACTACATTTTTGCCGCTTACCCGAGCCTTGAATCACGCCCTCCCCCTCCTCCTCTTCTTTATCTTTCTTGCTTGTCATGATTTTACGATGTGTGTGCTCTTTCCTCCGTGTGCGAAATGGAAGTGATTCAATCGAACCGTGGCGTTTGCGAATTGCCAGTGGCTTTGGATTCTAGAAGAACTGGAAGATATTTATTGTGTCCGTATCTCTCCACTGAAAATGCCCCATGTTGCTACCTATATTCCCAAATTGCCATCGCCTGTTCTAAATGGATTAATTAATTCGTTTCATCCAATATCTATAGTCCATCTCATTATTTAATTACCAATACAATGTTCACCACCAGTTTTATTATGGCCAGTTTGGATTGGATGGTAAAATAAATAATTTTTTATTGTACAGATAAGGTAAATTATTGATTAAAAAATTAATTTAATATTTTGTAAATTATGTTATTTCTATTAATGTGTTTTTGAAAAATAAAATATATGAACTTAGTAAATTTTATTATAGTAGTGATTTTGTATTAATAATGACTAAAATAAATATAAGTGTATATTATTTTTTATTTCTATATAAAGATTTATGGAAAAGTAACGTACAATTATTTTTTTGTTAAAACATTAATGTTATAATAAGTACTTTAAAAAAGTGTAGTGATTTATTTAATCAGTTGCTTACAAAAATATTTTTTTTTCTACTTCTAGGAGCCAATATTAAAATAGAGAAATTTATGGAAAAAAATAGTTTTTAAAAAATTTACCAAACTTTTTTTTTTGGGTCAAAACTTATTAAATAAGTTATTTTTTCAGTTGCAATCCCAAACGAAGCTCCGGTGTGGTTGTTTTCTCGGCTTTGATGTAAAGCGAAAAAAAAAAATTAAAATGTTACTTATTTTTAATTTACTAGAGCCAATTAATCTCAATATTACAATTAGAGGAACTTAAATTTCACCGAATGACCTTTTTTCTGTTAATATTAAATGAATATTTAGGTCCAAAACAAGTTAAACATACCTATAAGTATTTAAATAAATGTATCTCTCACTAAGAGAGACTTCAATACAAGAAGTGAAATGGTTTAGTATAAATGGTTCTCTCTTAGGATAAATGATAAGAAAAAAAGTTTATCATTTATCACAAGATTTTTTTTGATTTTTTTTTTTTTAGACAAGTCTTGTACAAATTAAGATAGTTTTTGTTAAACGTAAAGAAAGTCCTCGAAAGATTTTAGTAATTTTAAAGAAATGAATGACTCTTCAACTGTTCCAATTAACATGTCATATTTCTTTTTTCCAAAAAAGGGAAAGGTATTTGAGTTCGTTTGTAAAATTCTGTCTAAAATAGAGTGATAACCATTAAAAACAATCCTGTCACGATAACCAAAACTGCCTGAGTCTTGAGTGTTCATCGTGGACAATACGTTTTGCCCTCACGCAAGCTCTACTCATTAAACAAATAATAGCCGGTAAAGAAATTTTGTAAGCAATACCGTTGCAATCTTTGCCCGCCGTCCAATTGAAGCGCCCACTCTAATAAAACAGTTTAAAAATAATCATCATCACGGGTCCAACAATGTCCAAAAATAATAATTAATCCATTTTTCTCCTTAAAATAATTAATCCAGTGGAAAATAAAATATAATTCTTATGATGTCGTTCCCTTTGGTTGCATATTTTAATAATTCATGAATTGATTATTTTAATTTGATTTAACTTCGCATTAACAATAGAAGCGAACTGAGCTTTGCATACATTTTCAGTGTTTATCAATGCTTTTTAATTAAGTGTAATTAAAAAAAAAAGTGAATCATTAGATTGTATATGTTAAGAATTGAGATATTACAAATCTCATTAGAAAAGGAAAAAAAAAACCCGCATCACCATAAAAGTGCGATTATTTGTATATTATATTAAATAACATTCAAACATTACGACAAATATTAATTTATTTATAAAAAAAAAATTGGCTAAAGTTACAAACCTATTAATAATTAGCAAAATTTGTTGCAAAAATTTGCATTTGCTTCAGGGAGATATGCTAGCCGCATTCGGGTAGTGGCATCACGGTAATTTAGGAAGCATATGAGGGCATATGAATTGGAAAGTCCACGTAGATAGTGGACAACGCGTGTACAAGAAAGATCTATAGAGAAAATATCTGGACAAAACAGTACCCGGATAGACCAAACGTTAAACCGTAGAGGTGCCACGTCATCGAACTGTTAACAACCACTTAGTTTGTGTTATGCGGCGGGAATATGGGTGGGAGTCCTCAGTGTAATTCCATTTCCGTGGACCATTTGCTTATTGAATAAGTCCAAACAGTCTCCATTATGATATGCTGCTCCATCACATGGGAGGAACGAACGACGAGTAGTCTTACTCATTTTAAAAACGACGTGTGTGCGCGTGTGTTTTTTTTTTCATTTTTTTGTACCAACCTTCATCATAGATTTCCCTTCTGGAACAAAACTGCATCTGACTCAACCAGTTAGTTAACCCAGTCATGGGATGGCCTCTTGTTTACTTTCTTTAAGTCATACCATGAAACCAATCTTAACCTAACCATGGTTTACGTTAAAATAATAAAATAAAAACAAAAATTCAATTCCATTAAAATAATAAAATAAACAAAAATAAGGTCTGATAATTAAAATAAAAACACACCATTCAATTTCACAATCTAAATCTGGAGTTCATCGGTTTAACAAAAAAATAAAAACACAAAATTCAATTCCACAATTTCAAAGTTTTCAACAAGGAGCTTATTAGTTTAACAAACGACATCGACAATTCGCAACCCAACATTTAAAAAAAAAAAAACTACTCTAATACTTGTGAGCCACATTCTTCTTCATCCATGAATTCCTCTCCAATGAAAATTTCACTTTCAAGAATTTTTCCTACAAAAAGAAAAAAGAAAAAAAGTGTGAAAATAATTTAAAGTATATAAAATTGTTACCAAACCAATTAATAAAATATTTTGTATATTATTTGTATTCATACCTTTAGAGCTCGCTCATAACCAATGTTGAGTGCACATAAACACTTCCAATGTCGTAGGATGAAGTCTACTCCGATATGGAGTCAAGACTTTACCTCCAATTCTAAATGCAGATTCAGAGGCAACGGTTGTCACCAGAATGGCTAAAGGCTCCATGTCAAGACAAGACAAGAAATTTCCCTTGGTTCACCTTCCACCAATTCAAAATATCAAAGTACAAAGTGGATTTGACTAAAGGCTCTTTTAAGCACCTCTCAAGGTCGGACTTCAGTGCCGTGGCCTCACTATTTTGGCTTGCAAATGCCTCAAACTTATGTATATCAAAAAGTTTGCCATCGGCACCTATATTAAAAATTGAGCGAACATCAATTGAAGAAGACTCACCAGTAATCTTGTCACTCACATTCTTATTATTGCCTTAAAAAAATTAAACTAACTCGTTGCTTAGATTACACATTCTATAAATCTCATTTGCATCACCCTTACCATAAAGTTGTGGAAAATAATAATGAACCAATTGCATTTTGAACCTTGGGTCAAGAATGACAACCATAACCAAAATCCTATGTATTTGGGCCCAATATTTATCAAATTTTTGAATCATTTGACCAGCCATTTGTCTAACTACATGTATATCAGAAAATTCCCATCAATTCAGATTAATCCTCATTTCATATATTATTGGGAAAAAAAGATTAGAGGTGGGATATTGTGTACCTGAAAAATAGCTTTGTCATCAAATAAAAAGATAGACAATATTCCGACATCTTTTTAGGCATCTCCCACTCCTCAGCCATTGGCAAAGAAGTGTAGTTTTTTGTCGCGCTGCTATAATCTAAAAAAAAACATTTTTATATTTCACTACCACATTAAGCATAACATATGTAGAATTTCATCTAGTTACACAATCAAGTACCAACTTTTTGTCACACTTTACTTGTAATTGACATGCAGTCACCTCAAAAGTTTCTACCCTCTTTAGTGTGGCCATCCAGTATGTCACATTGTCCCTAATTTTTTTATTCCACTCCTCAATCACTTTCATCCCATCATTCACAATTAGGTTTAAAATATGAGTCACATACCTCATATGAAAATAATTCCCACCCATTACCATAGAATCAGTTCGAATCAATCCTATCAATCTATCAACCATAGTATCATAAGTGGAACAATTATCTAAAGTAACAATTGATATCCTTCTATCCACATTCCAATCCAATCCAACATACACTTAAAAAACTCTAAAAAGAAATTCAGCAGTATATAAGGTCGACAAATATATGAACTTATTCATCACCCAAAATTTAAATTTTAGAATTAATTAAATTGAAATAGAAGTAAATAAATATAACATCAAATAATAAAAAAAGTACTTTAAAATTCGACTTTACAACTGCCAAGACTTGTTCACGAAATGTCCCGTAACAATGCTATACTCTTCTTTTGATTACTAGCAGTCCACATGTCTATAATAATTACCACCAGCCTATCATTATTCTCTAACAAAGCCATTGTTTTTGCCTTTTCAGCTTGATACAACCTCAGGATCTCACCTTTTAAAGTGTTTATAGTCATCATCTTTACCAATGGGTTGGTATAGGACACCAAATTCTTAAATGCATCATACTCCACAAAATTAAGTGGTAACACATGCTTTATAACCAATATCACAATCTTTTGCCGAACAACAATCGGATCAATTTTCTTGTCCCAAAACAAGTCGTCAGAGTTGTTTAAAATCATGAAAATGTCAACTTCAACTGTGACATCACTTGTTAACATTTTCAACACCTACCAAAATTAAGCATCAAATTGACCTTAATATTGCATTTTCACCACAACATATGAGCATCAGGTGCCATGGAGATATACTTTGGTTCACTTGCTGCAAGAGACCTATAAAAAAAAGAGATCGTCAGAGTTAAGGGGTTACTATTCTCTTCCCTAATGTGGCAAAATGCAGAAGCCTTAATGGGTAGCCCTTACTTGCTGATAAGGGCGGTGGTCTCATCAAGTAAAAATAAAGGACGAAAATCAATCCATTGTCAGTCAAAAATTATATTGCATTAAGGTTATACTTATCTAAAAATGGTGATCACTAACTAAATGAACTTACCAATAATGCTTCTAAATATTTGGCATTAACCTTGCATTAATCAAATTTAAATATAAAATAAAAGAAAACTGTACCAGCCTAATGCCGCTGGATGTGAGTAATAAATACAACATATGAACATAGGAGCTTTCAAAAATAAGAATTAGAACAAAATATCCTAGCAAAAGTAAAATAGTTACCATATGAATGAATAATCCTTAAAAAAATTTGAGAAGAACCAAGATAGAACTACAAAGTCTAAATTCCATCTCGTCGCATAATCTAATATCAGCAGAAAAATCATTGCACAAGCTTCTAACGTATAAGGACCAAATTACTAACCTTCTATAAATTGCATTTTTCACTTCCAAGGTCCAAAATACTACTGGTACTGCATTTCAAAAATAGACGGCACTGCATTTTAAATAGTTTAGCAATTCCCAGTCATCAACTCCTCATACTCCAGAATAACAATAAAATCAAAGTGACATTACAAAATGACTTGAATTGCGGCCGTAACAACCGCGAAACCCACGTAAACATCGATGATCTGCGAACAAAATTCAAGGGAAAAAAATTGGGTTGAAGTATAGACTTTCTCAAGGACTAAAAACGTGTATATATGAATGTTAGTGTAGGATGAGACAGAGAAAGAGACCTTGAGCGTAGATGGAGTGGCGGCATAAGCTAAGAGAAGTAAGTGGATAAGCGGCTGAGCTTATTTACTTGTCGATCTCGCCATTTGCCATTTCCACTTCTTCTCAGTACACGATTTGAAGTAGACAACTTGGTGATTACTATTATTTGTAGTTTATAAAATAATAAATGTTAATGATGATAATATTAATAAAAATAATAATAACAATAATTAATAATAATAATAATAAATGTTAATAATGATAATATTAATAATAATAATAATAATAATTAATTATTATTAATATTTTAATAATAATTAATAATATTAATAAAAATAAAAATAATAAATGTTAATGATGTGATGATGATGATGATGATAATAATAAATGTTAATAATAATAATATTAATAAAAATAATAATAACAATAATTAATAATAATTAAAATAATAAAGTTAATAAAATTTAATAATAATAATAATGACATTTAAAATAATAAAATTAATTGTGATTTAAACGAGGGTAATTTAGGAAATATAAAAAATTTAGAGGGATACAAAAGTAAACATGAATTTTATTCTCATTCCCAACCCCCCATTAAAATGAGATTCTCATTCTTTATTCCCAAATTGTGTGGAACCCACATATTTTATTCACATTCCCAAATTAGAATTTGACAAGTAAACATAGATTTCATTCACAATCCCTTAATTCTCAAGTAAACACACCATTAGGTGAGAATGTAATATTTTCTCATTTATGCCAAAAGAAGTTCTAACTCCTCGACAGGATTTCACCTGTACAATACAATAATATAGCAATGTAAATTTTTATTTTAAATAATAATAACCTTCACCACACTTGGAATTAATCTGTCATGTACTAATGTAGTCCTCGAGGGAACATCTCAATTTGATTATTTAGACTCTTGCAGTAGAGGATTAAGATGTTCGGATTTTCGATCTTCTATATATATATAATTTGTAACTAATATTTGGATGTGTGTTTGTCAATTTTTTTATGAGTTCAATCTGTTCAACTAACATTTTTCTTTTTTCTTTTTTTTTTTAAATCATAGTATATTTACATAAACAATTGTATACAAACCACAAATTCTACTAACCACCGCAACTTCATTCCTAGTTACATATACAAGATAATTTTAGAATATCTTTTCTACAGAATGAAATTCGAAATTTTGGAATTGGATATACCATAGCCAAAACTTGTAATATGTATAGCCGGTCATACGGCAATTCGGCAACATCGCATCCGGACAACAGCTAAATTGTGCTACTAACACCCAAAATATTTTGAATAAAATATAGTATTAACTGTTTACTTATTCTTGAAAGTTCCATGATCTGTCCAATTAGTGCTTGTCATGGTGCAACAACATTGGACGAATGATCTGTATTCACACAACCTATAAAACCAGCATTAACACTTAGCACATGCTACATCATCTAGAGGGTAAATTAAAATGGCTGAGACAGAAATGAAGGTTGAAATTACAGCTAGAGAAACCATCAAACCATCTTCTCCAACTCCAAAAGCCTTAAAAGATTTCAAGCTCTGTCTCATGGACCAGACTGCTCCCGCAATGTACACAGCATTGCTTTTTTTCTACCCTGCCGCAAATGATGCTGATCATGACACCGAGAATAAGATTGCTGAAAAATTGCGGCATCTTAAATCATCCTTATCCAAAATGCTCGCTCAACTCTACCCACTTGCTGGAATAATCAGAGATCATATTACCATCGAGTGTAATGACGAAGGAGCTGAGTTTGTCGAAGCTCGAGTCAGCTGCCGTTTATGTGACATTCTAAAGCAGCCTGATTCTACACTCCTCAGGAATTTTCTTCCCGTTGACATTGAATCCGCCGCAGCTCAATCTGGTCGGTTACTGTTTGTTCAGGCCAACTTTTTCAACTGTGGAGGGTTGGCCATTGGTGTTTGCATTTCGCACAAGATTGCAGACGCGGCCACGCTCGGCACATTCATCAACAGCTGGGCCACTGCAGCCGCCGCTGCTGATCCCCATCATCATCATCGCCCCACTCATGGTTCTCCCGCCTGTCCTTTATTCACTGCATCCTCTCTTTTCCCGCCATCAGATACACAAATCCCCACGATGAGGCTGATTCCTGACAAGTATGCTACAAAGAGGTACGTGTTCAACACCTCAAACCTGGCCGCCCTCAAGGCAAAAGCAGCCAGCGCAAGCGTGCAGCAACCAACACGCGTGGAATCAGTGACTGCTCTGATGTGGAAGTGCATGATAAACGTTACAAGATCAAACAAAGGGTTAAAAAAGCTGTCACTGGTAAGCCACTCGGTTGATTTACGCAAAAGGGTAGTGCCGCCGTTGCCGGAAAACACCATCGGGAACATTGTGGGGATGTTCTTTTCGGCGCAGCCCGTGGCGGCGGAGGAGGAAATAGATTTGCCGGGCCTGGTGTGGTCACTGAGGAAAGCGAAAAAGGAATTCGACAAAAATGCCCTGGAGATGATAAACGTGGAGAAAAGGACGTGGTTGAAAATGTGCGGGGTTGTGGATTTATTTGCGAGAAGGAATGATGTAGATTATTGTGCTTATACGAGCTGGTGTAGGTTTCCGCTTTATGAGGCTGATTTCGGATGGGGAAAGCCCATCTGGGTGACTCTTCCGCATACGATGCTCAAGAATGTGGTTTATTTGTTGGATACTAAAGACGGTGAAGGAATTGAAGTGTTGGTGAGTTTGACCAAAGAAGACATGGCCGAATTTGAACGTCAGGAAATGTTGCTTCAATTTGCTGATGTTAATCCAAGTGTCTTGGACGGAGCCCACGATGAGTCACATCGAGGGGTTTGCACTAACAGAACAAAGATAGTTTGATTGTTTGCTTGCTTTCGATTGTCGGATTAATTGGAATATTATTTATAGAAATACACATATTTGTGATCAGCAGTCAAAACTCACGTTCTCAGACTTTTCAGAATGCAATTGTGTTTTGGAAAAGAAACTACATTAATGTGATATAATTTATGCGTTAAATGGGTAGATTAATCATTCTCAGCACTTGATATGAACATAAATATTTATTTATGTAGGATCAAGACGGCTCTTAAAGGCTTCCCACTGAAGGTCTTTTTCGATGTACTCAATATTGGAAGGATCAAAAGGTCCCTTGATTCTGTCTATGGACTTTATCACTGCCCTTGCTGGAAGCACACTCTTTGATGGGTCTGGGGAAGTTCCGTGGCTCAAGCTTGAAGAAAATCCCTGAAATTGTTATGTACGCGTATCGAATGATGAAAACATAGTTTTGAACAGTTAAAATTGCACAACTCTAATTCCATGGCATAAACTTCCTTCTGTGTCTTACAGAGTTATTCAAATTAAATTCAGCTTCAATTTCACAGTTGCTTTGGCTTTCATTTTTAGGCCACAACAGACAACGCCACGATACCAAGTAGAGTCAAGATATAAAATTAATCAATTCCTTAGTGTTCTTTTTAAGAAAACTAACCCTAGTAGCTACCTGTTATTTAACAAAGCCTTGGCAAGACCTAACCAAGCATTAGGGGCTGTCTCATTTAACAAGCATTCTCTAATTATTTAATAAAGCTTGCACATGTATAATAATCTTACACAATAAAAATTTATAATATCTTTATTTTTTTTATAAAAATTATTTCACTGTAAAATAACAACTTTTATTCATTCTTATAATTTTTTCTACAGTAATTATAATTTAAAAATTATATCACCCCAACGTCAAAAAAAAAAAATTTAGACTTATTAAGAAATAGACTGACCTTGAAAACAAGAACTTCGAAGTCCCGGTCGTCCAAAACAGCGCGTACAAGAAGCGCTTCCCCTCGGGCAGATAGACTATACAATTCTAGCGCTGCAATCTCTTCATTATGCCCATATTCTTCTTCATCATCTTCATCATCTTCATATCTCACTCTCCTCCTCACGCGACAACGAAAGTTCCTCATCAACATGACCCTTCGACAATTCCTGATTAGCTTCAAAGATTTGTCAATATTGGTGAAGTTCACGGTGGAATTAGCGCTGCAAATACGAGTGCTTTTTGAGTTCAAGAACACCGGTAACATGGCGGGTGAGGATGGCACGGTCCATCTTACCCCCACCTGCTGCTTGGACATAATAGTGGCAACACAGATGTTGCATTCAAATATAAAAATATAAACAAACCAGAGTCCCTGTATTTGAGTTGTGGATACGCAAGTCAGCGCGTGATTAAAGATAAGGTCAGAAAAGGGTTTTTTTTTTTTTTTTTTTTTTTTTTTTTTTGGCCCTTTTCTCTCGCAGTCTGACTCTTTTAAATTCTTAACAAACATAGGCTAATTTGGTAAATTGAAATTATTTTTACTTAGAAATAGACTAATATACGGCAGTTAACTTGATTGTGAATGGATCATCTAATAGAAGTCCTGAACCGTCGCTCTGGGCCTCATAAAGTTGGGCCAAGTATTTGCCAGTCTCTTACCATACGCGAGATTCTATATGCCATCTGCTTATCACTGAGAAAACACCCACTTCTCTTCGATTCAGAAGAGGGTTGCAGTTAGGACAAAGACGGGGGACTGTTTAAAATCACGTTCCCTTGCAACAATGATTGAAGCCTCCGAGTCAACCAGTAGCTGACGTGACGTTTTGTTTGCTACTCTGCTTTTTCGGAAAAAAAAACTTGGATATTATATAGATTTAAAATTTTAAAAAGACTTTTTCTATTTTTAAAGGAAAAAAAAAATCAAGTTTAATTTACTTTTTTTTAGAAACGAATTTAATTTGCTGATTAATTTTCTTACAATCACTTAAAAATAAAATATTTTTATTAAATTCGTAACATCAAGTTTAATACATATTTTACTATTTATTTACATCTCTTCTTTTTAAATTTACCAATAATTACCATCCATTTTATGAATATTTATCGCATCATTTGAAATAATAATTTTAAGATTACTCGAAGGGATTTGGAAGGATGGCATTCTCATTTTAATTTCAATTATAATTTTTTGAAATTCGTGCAATAATTATGAAAAAAAAAAAAGCAAAAAATTCCCGGAATTGTGAAGATAGAAAATAATTTAGGAAAGCATCGTTTTCTAGCTTGTATTCGGGGTGATTAGACAGGAGTCGGTGTTAGGCATATCACTGACCCCACGTTAACCTTTCTTTATGTCTCGCCCATTACCCACGTTAACCTAACTCTAATATTTTTCAAAGTATGGTTACCAATATTCCCGAATATAGTCTAAATATTTTGCATCCTAAGTCTAACAATTCAAGTTTTAAATGTTTAACAGCAACGTTGAGGATATGAATTCGAGCCTAACGGTGGCTCGAGCGTCTTTTTACAATAAATTATTAAATAAATGTAGATTTCGTTCTAATATTATTTCCAAGTTAGTTTCTATGGATTTTTAGAGTACTATATATAAATGTATGTATTTGATCATGTGTGTATTCGTTAATGCTAATGGTATAATATTTGGTTCATGATTATTTCTCTCGCGGATCGGGATTTTCTCCTAATATGAGTACTTTTGAGATTTTAATAGTCATATGTTGTGTGTCACGTAGTAATAAGGTATGGATATAGTTAATTTCTTTATATTTTAAATTTATTAACCACAAATCGTGAATTTTTCTTAAGAGAAGTTTAGATCAAGAGAGAATCTCCATCCTTCCCTCACACCTTAAAAATGAAGTAGATATTGTTCAATTATGGTGCGCTTGCTTCATAGAATGAAAATGAGTTGGAATGAGAATAGGCTGTGAATGAGAATAGGCTGTGAATGAGAATGGACTGGAATGTGAATGAGAAATGGAAACGAGATTTCAATGTTTACTTGACAAAAATAAATAGGAATGAAAATGTGTTGGAATGCCGTTGATGTGTTTACTTGACAAAATAAATGGGAATGAGGAATGGAAATGAGAATCAATTTACCAAAATACCCATAGTATTAATAATTAATAAAAATAATTAATTTATCATTATTAACAATATTATCATTTTGTTGTTGTTATTATTATTATTATTAAAAATAATAATAAAAATAATTAATAATAACTAAAATAATAAAGTTAATAAAATTTAATAATAATATTATTATTAATATTATCATTATTAACATTTATTATTATTATTTTATTTTTTAATTAATATCATTTTTATAATAATATTTATACATATATCTAGATAATGAAAATTATATTATTATTATTATTATTATTAAATTTTATTAAATTTATTATTTTAGTTATTATTAATTATTGTTATTATTATTTTTAATAATAATAATAATAATAAAAATAATGATAATATTAATAAAAATAATAATAATAATAATTAATAATAACTAAAATAATAAATTTAATAAAATTTAATAATAATAATAATTATTATTAATGAGATTTAAAACAATAAAATTAATTGTGATTTGAATTAGGGTAATTTAGAAAATATGAAAAAATTAGAAGGATATAAAAGTAAACATATATTCCATTCTCATTCCCTCATTTTCATTCTCAACCCCTCTATGGGAATGAGATTTTCATTTCTTATTCTCAAATTGTGTGAGACTCACACATTTTATTCTCATTTGCAAATTACATTTTGCCAAGTAAATATAGGTTTCATTCACATTCTTTCATTCCCATGAAATAAACACACCATTAGTCCACTAGTTTTATTTGTATCACTTTTTTTTTTCTTTTTTTGCCCCCAAATGAAACTCACAATATTTGAAAAAGAAGATGAGTGGAAAAAATTTCCACCCAAATTAATATTTGTATTGCACTTGGACCAAAAGTTATGAAGAAAAATTTACCAGCTAATTACTAATATGCCAACCAAATTAAGTGCCAAATTGAGGCTACAATTAGTCACACTACATGTTGTAACAGTTATATTAAATAGTGAAACATTTTAACACATGCAATACAGCTCTTATATAATATATATATAACATGTACTAGCATATGTCTAGCAGACTCGACTATTGAAACGTCAAAAGAAACATAAAAGGAAACTGAAAGGCAAAGAAGAAAATAATGGGACACATAAAGAAAACATTGAATGAGAAATATTATTAACAAGAATTTAATTTATCTCAGAGCTGTGATTGCCAAACCGGAGGCAAGAAACATAATTTCGTTGCAGCAACAATAATCCATGAATAGAGTAAGCATAACGTCTGCATATTGTGCTACTTGCACTTGCATGTTTTTGACTTGGACCATGCGAATTAAAGTTTGGACGCATGGAGGGAGCTTGTCCTCATTAATAAATAAGGGAAATTAAAAGAAACCAGACAGCATTATGAAAGCGACATTAAAAATATTAATGGGGCTTGGCAATAAATGATAAGCTAGCTCTTTGGCTCAGAGATGATTGCCAAAATGGAAGCAAAGGTAATTAATTTTTTTTTTAAATGGACGTATAATAAAATCTGTTAAAAACTGCTGACGATTGATGCGGCAGCAATATAAGAGAGCAAAGTAAATGATGAATTTATGGAAGGTTTCCTAAACGAGAACTAGAATTAATAAAAATTGAAATAGGTAGGAATCAGAATGGATTAGAATGAGAATCAAGATAAGTTATTTACTTGAATTGTAATAATTAGAATTCGAATGAACTGTATTTCAATGAATGTGTTTACTTTATCTTGGAATCGGAATAAATTATTTTAAATTATTAAAATACCATAAGTTAATTGTTGTTGTTGCTGTCAACAACAACAACAACAACGAAATGACATTATTTTTTACTAATCAACAAGCGGTGGCAATGGCTAAACAATCGGCAAGCAACAATGAAATTTCGGAGAGTGGTAGCACAGATCGATAAGTACTGCATATGATCAACAATGATCAGTGGTGCGAGGCTGAAGATCAGGCTCTGCTGCATTTGATAGGATCACATGTGTTGTAGTTACTTGATGACCGGCATACCATGGTCATGGCTTCTTATTCTCATCATCAAGGTTGCAAATAGATCTGCTGTGCTTTTTTTTTTTTTTAATTGAGGATAAAATTGGGTTTATGAATTTTGTTGGGGGAACAAAATCTTGACAAGAGTCTCTTATTCCCTAAACTTAAATTGAGGTGAGTCCTACTAATTTGATTTTGATTCTCATTTTCAATTTGTGAAGTAAATATTATCAATAATTGTGATTTTGAATTTCGATTCTCCAATTTCATAACTAAACGTACCATTATGGCAATTGCTTGAGCCTTGAATTGAGTCGAAAGATAACAGCATGTGAACAGAAATTAACAACCACGGTATTACCCAAGGTGGAATCTTTGCGTAAAATTATTGACGATGAAGCATAAGCAGTTATAAGTTGTCGAAATATTTATGAAAGGTTATTACTCGGCGCATTCAATTTAAGATATTGAATATTTATCATGTAAAACCATTTTTTTTTTCTTACATCAATAGATATGAATATGATCGAAGCACATACGATGATATGAACATTTTAGTGATAGTATTTAAAGAACAATATTATTTGTTCAGCGGAACATGCGGAAAACATAATACTATAAATTATCTAGTGAGTAACGTTGTTTATCTTATAAAATAATATTAGAGAAGTAACACAATTTTACAACACATTTAAAATAGAATTGAAATATAAATTAAATAAATTATGCCTTGTAATATTGTCATCTATCATAATGTAATCAACACTATCAACTAAGATCGTTACATAACTAATATTAAAAGTAATATGTATGAAATGAATAAGTATAAAATCAACAAGAAAGATCATAACGCAACTAATATAAAAAAAAAATTATATGTACTAAATTATTGATTAACTAAAAGAAGGCAATTTGCATTTTATATGCGTTCGGGTTTATTTTTTCATTTCTTTGGATAAAAATTGCTGATAATTAAATTTTTTTTTAAAAAAAAAACACATGTCATGCACGACAAAATTAATTCTCATACGAGCAAAGAAGATAAGATTACTGCTTGGCTTCTGAACCGTCGCTGACAAATCTCAGACCCGCGGCTGGCCAATCGTACGGACGCTTTCCGGTGGGCTTCTTTCGGTGGAGCCCACATCCTCAGTTCTGTTCGCATATCCTTTTCATTTTATTAAATGAATTTCCCCATCTTTCTAAAAATATAAATAAATAAATAATTTTTCCCCGCATCGCTCCGGGGGGAAAAAAAATAAAAAAATACAAAATTGCAATTAAGGACAACTTTATTGCAGTTTTTTATTTTAAGTTCCGTATTTCTCTATATAATACAACTCTTTCGCCGTTGGCCTTTTCTCAAACTCAATAATTCAACTCTTTGTTAAAAAAATCACTACACTCAAAATTCCCTACAATTTAGCAACGAAAGCCAGCAATTCACTCACTTGGCTAACAAATTCGATCCCTGAAAGTCTCCAAATTATCTTCAAATTTCCCCATTTTATCCCGTACTTTAGGGTTTTCTGTTCACTAGATCTAACTTCAACTCATTTCAGCTCAATTGCAACATTCCGTCATAAAAAATGCTGAATTTCAGCTGCTTCGAGTGAGATTAGCTGTTGCCGTTGCTGAAAAATGGCTGCTTTGCAGAGAATAGTGCAGTCCTCGGGCGGCAGTAGCTACGGGTCTAGCAGGGCAGCTGACGTGGCAGTACCTGATCAGTTTCCTGCTGGCTTAAGGGTTCTTGTTGTTGACGATGACATTACTTGTCTGCGAATTCTCGAGCAGATGCTTCGTCGATGCCTCTACAACGGTTAGTCCCTCAGCCTTTTTTTCCCCCTTTACCACGTTATGGATAAAAATATGGTAGTTTCACTTTTCTTGTGTGTCCGAGCATGGTCTTAATTCTAATGTAATTTGGGTGTGTGTGTGTTTTTTTTTAAATTGGCTTAAAAAAAATTGGATTCTGCTTAAAAGTCACATCACTCGAGTCTCAAAGATACCTTTAATTTTTTGGAGCTTAATGTCAATTAATTTGGTGTTTTTTTTTTTTTTAAACTTTTGCTACCGTATGCTATTGATTATTCTTTTTATTTACCCATGTTTGGAAATTACGAGACAAGTTTTCTCGGTTTTTCTGAATTTGGATGGAGCATGTTGTGACAGTGTAAGTAGTCGTGGGTTTTGGTCAATTTGATCAAGCTTGTACTATTTGTTGCAGTAACTACATGCTCCCAGGCAGCTGTTGCTTTGAATATTCTACGGGAGAGGAAGGGCTGTTTTGATGTGGTGTTAAGTGACGTTCACATGCCTGATATGGATGGCTTCAAACTTCTTGAACATATTGGACTTGAAATGGATCTTCCTGTTATCAGTAAGTATTGTTTTAATTGTTATGTGTATGGAATCTTGATTTGCTTCTTGAGATTAACAGTATATTTGGTGCTCCAGTGATGTCAGCTGATGGAAGAGTATCTGCTGTTATGAGGGGAATTAGACATGGAGCTTGTGATTACTTGATTAAGCCTATACGTGAAGAGGAGCTTAAGAATATATGGCAGCATGTTGTTCGGAAAAGGTGGAATGAAAATAAAGAACATGAAAATTCTGGCAGCTTGGAAGAAACTGATCATCATAAAAGAGGAAGTGATGAAATTGACTATGCTTCTTCTGTTAACGAAGGAACAGACGGAACATTTAAAGCTCAGAGAAAGAGGATTAGTGCTAAAGAAGAAGATGATGGTGAACTGGAAAGCGATGATCCTTCTACGACAAAGAAACCACGTGTAGTATGGTCGGTAGAGCTACATCAGCAATTTGTCAGTGCTGTAAATCAGCTTGGGATTGATAGTATGCTCTTAACATTTTCCTCCTTTTAATTAATTCATTATATGTTTGATAGGAGCGCAGAGATGTTGCATGTTTCCTTCCAATCTGTGAAATAATTTTCTGAATGTTTATTGTTTTAATTTAGTATTTCTAACTAGAATATTATGGCTGCAATGTCAGAGGCTGTACCAAAGAGAATTCTTGAATTGATGAATGTACCTGGCTTGACAAGAGAAAATGTCGCAAGTCATTTGCAGGTTTGATTCTGACATTATTTAAATTTTTTACCAGTGCACATTTTATTCTTATACTCAACCAACGTTGTTGTTATCTTCATCCTTATGTGGGAAACTAAACAAAAAGTCGATGTAGTACATACTTGAAAGGAAGGAGAGTTTTCTTTCCAAGAAAATAAGCTTAAGATAAAATGGCAACTGGAGAATTGAGTTTTTGCATTTAAAGGCAAATGGGGAAGGGTAGTTGTAAAGAAGCACCATTGCTGCCTAATTATGGAAACAAATATATGGCTAAAATTCTGTTGTCTAAATTTTGACTAGATGAGCATAAAATTATTTTCATATTAGTTCTTTAGACATTTTTTCCTTTGTGAAACTTGATTCTTAGGGTGCATATGGCATCCAAATAGTATGAATTCACTATGGACAGATCTCATGTTTCATAAGGTTTGTCTCGTAGCCTTTTTATAGGCCTCCAGACAAATTACTTTTTATAACTTTCTCCAAGCGTCTCTTAGTTTTTTGGATAGTTAAGGGGGAGTTTGGTATTATTTTACAAATATCGGTTTTCATTTTTGAAAAATAAAAATGAATAACATATAATTTATTGGGTAATAGATTTAAATATAATTCTACCAAAGCATATTTTCATGTTTTCATTTTCAAATATTGTCTTCAAAATATGATATCAGACATGTTTTCAAATCTAAACCCAGCAAATTGAAAACACCAATTTCATTTTGAGAATTTAAAAAACACAATTTCAAAAACATTAACCAATTCTATGTGCACCGCACGTGCATTATATCTGTTGAAACTTGTGAACGATGATAGTGAATATGAGAGTTTTGTTAATATGAATAGATTTGACTTACCAGGAAATCAATTTGCAGAAATTCAGGCTATATTTAAAAAGATTAAACGGAGTGAGTCAACAAGGTGGAATTACAAATTCTTTCTGTGCGCCTGTTGAAACAAATGTGAAACTTGGTTCACTTGGAAGATTCGACATCCAGGCATTGGCTGCCTCTGGTCAAATTCCTCCACAAACATTAGCAGCTCTGCATGCTGAACTTCTAGGTCGTCCTACAGGTAACCTAGTTACAGCAGTGGACCAGCCAGCTCTTCTACAAGCCACCTTGCAAGGACCCAAGTGTATCCCTGCTGATCATGGTGTAGCTTTTGGTCAGCAATTAGTAAAATGCCAATCCAATGTTCCAGAAAATTTACCTCAATCCATAATATCTGTTGATGATGCATCTACAGGTTTTGGAGTTTGGGCATCTAACAGCCTTGGTGCAGTGGCTTCCAGCAGCAATCTTGGAGGGTTGAACCCTCAAAATGGTAACATGCTGATGGATATACTGCATCAGCAGCAGCAAAAACAACAGAACCAACAATCTCAGCAGCAGTCTACATTATCTGAGACCAGCCGTTCAATTAGTGTACAGCCGTCTTGCCTCGTCGTCCCTTCTCGATCATCAGCTAGTTTTCAGGCAGGGAATAGTCCAGCTTCTGTGAATCAGAGCTGCAGCTTTAATAGGGGTGCTGTCGTTGATTATAGTCTTCTCTCAAGTCAGTCAAATAATTCGTCATTGAATATGGGGCAAATCTCTGATGGTGACATCAAAACCACAGTTGCTATTACTGGTTACTTGGCCCCAGGTTCCCTTTCTCCTTCAGCATCATCTTGTTCAGTAACTGCAGACAATAGCAGTAGTCAGCAAGTTCAAAATTCGAACATAGCATTTAGAGCTGCCAGACAAGTGCCTGGACTCTTGTCTAATGTCGGCGATATCCAGGGTTCCTATGGTGCTAAATCAGGTGAAGTGTTTGATCTAGGGTCACTAAGAAATCATGGGTTCATGGGTAAAGGGAATTGCATTCCAAGCCGACTTGCTGTAGATGAATTTGAATCACCAATGAATAACTTAAACTATGGAAACATCTATTTGGATAACAATGCTAACAAAGTGAAGGAGGAGCCAAATTTGGAATTTGTGGATAATGCAAAAGTGGGCATCCCGATGTATCAACAGTATGCCCCAAATGATCTTATGAGCGTCTTCACTGATTAGGTAAGTAATCTTCGTGGCAGCTGCTACTTTGTTTTTTTTTTTTGGTATATTTGTGTTTGAGAGAAGTTTATTTCTGCTCTTGGTTAATGGTAATTCCTTTATCTAATCAGACGAAGCTGCTTAGCTGCCTCGTATATCTACTGTGGTCGCTTAACATGTGCTGGAGGATAAATTTTTTCAATTTTTAATGTATGGGGTGGGAAATTAACACCTTGAGAGAAGTTTGAATTTTGAGCCAGTTTAGGTGCATGATTACACTTTCCTGTTGTCATCATTAATTAAAGGAAATAGCTTGGTGGTTTGTCTATGAACATCAGTGGTAATGCGTAATCATCTTGCTAGTGGGAAGCTTTGCTAGCAAAGACAGTGGTGGTGTGGGTTGATCGTTGCCTTCATAGTCATAATAGTTGTACAAGGGTGGCACTCTTAGAAATGGAACTTATGATTTTAAACTTAGCCACCAAGGAGTTCTACCAATTATATCACTGGTTAAGTGTGGTTACAACTAGTACTATGTAGATTTGGTGCTATTCAGAAGCTGTTAAGAATGTTATTATTCCAACCCCACATTTTATCTTACCAAACCCTATTTCTAAACGTTAAGCATTAAAATTTTAGTGATATCAGGGTTCACCTCAATCTTCATCTAGGCATGTACTTGAGACAATGTTAGCTACTTTTCTAGTATTTTCTCTACTTTTCTTACTCGTTTATACTAGGGGATAGATGGTATTTTTCTGTAAATAGAATTTGGAGAAAGTCTATGCTGTGATGGCCGAGTATACTGTTGGCAGCATAGTTTCTGATTCTTTTTATTCATGACAGGTTTGTATTCAGCCGTGAGCGCAAATATCATCCCATTTTTATGGAGATCAAATCTTGAAGTCTGTATTATTCTTAGTATAGATCTAATTCCCAGTGTTTACACCAATCTCAGGTGCTCTACGTAGTATCACAGCATCAGCAGCTTTGATTAAAATGTTCATTTTACGGAGTGCTAGTAAAGCTTCTGCATATGCGCGTTCAGTTAGGTGGTATTACCGTTATCCTTCAGAATGCGTGTAGGAAAATAAGTATATATCATCAGACTTCAACAGCTTGAATTGACTCAGCATTAAGGCCTTATTGCCACGTAATTGTGTAGTTATTTGTCTAATGGCAAGGAAATGCTTATGTTATGTATTTTTTATCACTTGAATTAATCAAGAATTCCTCTCTCTATCTCTCTCTCTATGTATATGTATATATTTGCACACAACACGCACTTAATCAGTATCTGGCATGAATGTTGGCCCCTTTTTGAATGAAATATGATATTCCTCATATTTCATGGTAACTCAAGAAACACGAGAGAACTTCGAGTTGAATCGATTTCGATGTTGCATTGTTATAACACATGAAGACATTTGTATTTTATAGAATGTGTGCGGAACCAAAAAATGAAGAGACAAAAAGTTATAAAAAAAATTTGCGGGTTTTCAATGCAAGTTCACATTATCACTCTTAGTGCTTCTATTATTATTATTATTATTTTTTCTTTTCAAGGTGAAGTTATTTGTAACTTATCATTGGATGAACGTAATTGTATGATGATGTTGTTAGCCTTCCATGATCAAACGTTCAAATGATTTGAGTTCGAACATGGCATAATCTTTCGGTATTACGGCACAATTAAATGAGTTTAGTTGTTTGAAAAAAGAAAAAAAAGGAGCTTTGTTGATGAAGAAATTGGTAGCATATTTTGATTTTGAATTGATGACTTGTATAATTATAACGCGACGAATTCTTGGTAGCTTGCCATTCCTGGGAGCTGAACTAACCGACAATTTTCGGAAATATGCCTTCGATCATAGGTTAGGTGAGACTCGATGACTCTTTGTGCTGATTAAAAGCCAATAGCTATGGTGGAGTTAATCTACCCTATAGTATTGATGATGAGTGTAAGGTTAAGTGTAAATTTAATATTATCTTTATGATCATACGATCATCAGTAATGTTTTATCGTAAAACAGTTCCAACATAATCAAAACTTAATTACCAAACTCATAGTACGACTCTTCCTACACAGCGTTGTGTACGATAAATTGATAAATTAATCAATCAATATTTGATGAAATAAATAATATATGTATATATTAATGTGTCATGAGAAGATTAGTTGTATAAAATTATTATGAATCCACATCATTAAAAATATAATTATCATCACTTTTCAACCAGCGCTTCATCCCAAATTAGTTTGTATACACTAATCTATTTGTAACTCTATCATTATTAAAAATGTGAAGGTTGAAAAATACTTTTAATATTATTAAGAAGAATTTTGAGTTCAATAAATTGAGATTTCTTTTTGTTCTTCGAGTATATATTACACGAATTTGACTTGAGCATGTGTTTGTGATGACACATTTAACGCTTTTGTTTTTAAAATTTTCTTAAATTTGGATTTAGCGTTTCCTTTTAACAAGTGAAAAAAATAGTTAGAAATAGTCCTCTCTCAATTCTTTTGACTTGTCTTTATAGATAAAAGAAAGCAGAATTGACGGGAGATTTAATTTCAAATCTCAATCTCCACCGTTCGTTCTTTTATTTCATTTCACTTCGTTGGATTTGTTAACGATTTTTGTCAATATCTACACTATTGACACATGATTTTTGTTAACAAATCACGTCTTGCTTATTTGGTAATATTTAACATAAACTATCATGGAATTTTTGTATTATCACGTTTTTTTTTATTCTTAAATCCAAATTCTGAGAAATATAAAAAAAAAATTCATTTTCTTTAAATATGCGGTACGGTGCAAGTGATATATTTTTTAGCACTTATAATATGAACTATTACTACACTAAATACCAAATTATTGTTATTTAATGATAAAATTGGTGTTCATTTCAATTAGAAAATAATTTCTTTCTTAAGTCACTCGATGTTTCAACGATTCCCAGTCACATGCTTTTTTTTTTTTTTTTTTTTTTTTGCGGCTCATTCATGTGAGATTTGTTTGCTTCTAAATCTTTCACGTCCCCTGGGAGCTAAAAAGTAAGCAATTTTTTATTTCTAATTTTTTTTTTCATATTTTAATAGTTTGATGGTCCAGCAGCAGCCGGTCTTTCACGTCTCTTTGCCTCAAAACTTCTCTTTAGTGTCAACTTCACTTTTTCCATTTTATGTCAGTCTCTCTCTTTCTCTCTCTCCTTCGCGCATACGGTATTTTCTTCTCTCTCTTCATTTCTTCTAACTACTAACTAACCAACATCCAATAAATTCAATAAACCCCTGGATGCTGTGTCTCCGTCCATATTCCAGGGAGTCTCCTCTTTCATCTTGCTTTGAGTTTTTCCCATCTTTTTGATTCTCTGAAACACATAAAAAGAAAAAAGGCTAAATATGGAGAAGGAGAATCATCGAGAAATTGCACTGACCCAGATGAGAAACTCAGTTCAAAAGCTCGGTTCTTCCACTGGGGTGATTTACCGATCTACAGTCACAATGTGTTAAGTTAATCCCGGTTCGGTCAGCAAGTTTAACGAGTTTGCTTCCGTTTTGTAGAAATATGGGGATCCGACGTTGATGAGGTTCTTGATTGCAAGATCAATGGACTCAGAAAAGGCGGCAACGATGTTTGTTCAGTGGCAGAAGTGGAGGGCTACTATGGTGCCAAATGGCTTCATTGCCGACTCCGAGGTTCCCGATGAATTGGAGCCGAGAAAGGTTTTTTTGCAGGGCTTGACCAAAGATGGATTACCACTGCTGGTTATGCAAGTTAGAAAGCATTTTCCTTCTAAGGATTCTCTCCAGTTTAAGAGTAATTGACCGTTTGATTTCTATTTTGCTTTCGTTTTCCTTGCAGTTTATCCATTCATTTGTTTTATAACTTGTGGTTATGCTTAGTTATCAGAAACTGGTTTAATCGGTGAAAGAACCCTATAAATTATTAGAGCCTTATGGGCCATCTTAATATCTCATGACTGTGCCCTGAGAGCATAAGCTTATGTTGAGTTGGACAGTTTTTTTGGACTTTATCACTTGGTTTCTAGTCGATGAACGGCTTGTTTGGACTTCATCTCTTGGTTTCTAGTCCATTGTTTTCTATTCTATAGTTTATTTATTTTCTTTTGGACTCCGGGACTGCATTAATATTTCAAGTTGTTTAGTTATTTAGGAGCTTCGGGATATTACTATCAAAATGGGACACTGCTGCGGTCGTTGCATCGTTATCATCGAAGTCATCACTAACATTTTCTATGGGTAGTTTTCTCATTGTGATTTTTTTTGCCTATGTGAATGGGTTAGGCATGTGGAGTGCATCTAATTAAAGAAGTAGTTTGACAAGGAAATTTCACAGCTTGTGGTTTTTAGGAAGGACTAATCTTATTGAACTATGGTAGGCAGATTTACAATAGGATAGGCCAATAATTTATGGTATGGTGGGCCTTATCATTCATTCGGTTGATCTTATAATTGTTACTTTTATCTGGATGTACTGCTGGCCTTTTGCGAACAAAGATGAAATAACCGGAACTGATTTTCTACCTCACTTAACTTATTAGATAGAAGTCTTACTAGGCTGTTTTAATATTTTTGCTCCCACATTAGTTCTTCGTTTAGTTGATCCTATAATTGTTCAAGGGAATTGAGGTATCCCTAAATCTGCTTTAATCAGTTTTCCTCCAAAATTCCTATTTGCTGCAGTATGATCAACTGATTTTTGTATACTCTCATGGTGAAACTTTGAAGTCCTTTTAAAATATTTTTGGCAAAATGCAGACACCTAATATACCAAAACTAAAATCAAAATAACATATGATGGTTTATCATACCTCACGTGGTGGAGCATATTGATGCCCAGGGGTGACCAGTATTGACTAAATCTAAAAATTTCACTTTCAAAAATGTTTCTATTTTATTTCTTTATTTTCGTTTTTAAATTTTGTATTTTCACTTAATGTTATGTTACTCATGGTGAGAAATTTCTTAGTGTAATTGTTATCATCCTAATGAACCCATTTATTGTTCTAGTAAGGGATAGTTTCTTTTCTTATTGAAATCTAAAAATGACTTGATGTTAGTCACTTGGAAATTTATTTACTGTACTTGTTTTCTGACTTAACACTTATTCTTAGCCATATTTGTGAATGAAGAAAGTTATTTATCTAACTTGTATCATCTTAAAATAAAAATACTTATTTTATAGTAAACCCATTTATATTTTTTGTTTACCTTTTTAGACATGATTTTACTTTGTTATTAATATTTATAAGGATAATTATGTCAAAACATTACTTTTAAGATATTTCAACTAAAAAATAAACGGAATCATATTCAAGTTTTAATTGAATCCATATTTAATTGGATTTCAGATGAAAAAAAGTGTTACCTACGTTAGGCTAGATATATTAGTTATGAGGCAGTCTACATTATTTTGTGTTATCATCATGCTGAGAATCAGCTTCATAAAAGAGTGAAGTGCGTGAAAATAAATTAACCAGCCTCCATTTATAAGAACAACTGCTTTGTGAATATTTCATTCATTTTGCTTGTCTCTTGGTGCAGAATTTGTGGTCCACCTGCTAGACAAAACAATTGCAAGGTATTAGCCAATTTCAGTAAATTTTTCAAAAATCTTTCTACAAATTGACTAATGGTGAATCTCAGACCATCTGCATGCCTGGATCAACAATAAAACATGTGCAGATATGCTTTGGTGTGCTAGATAAGGCGGATAGGATTGTCAATGATCTTACACTTTGTTTAGGGTGATCATTAGATGGGATATGAAGTTGATATGAGCTAAGATGTATTCAGCTATGGTGTGATTAGAAATCCAGTGGGTGGGATATTCCACTGCCATGTGATATTACTGTGATATCTTATTCCATCATATTATTTTACACTTAAGAGCCATTCTTTTATGTTTACTTGGCATAGTTATATTTATCAATATGAGAGAAAATGCGATCGATGTAAAGAAAGTAAGAAAATTTTTTATGCCTGTGGTTGGAGTTCTTTTGAGCCACGTTTATAAATTTGTATAATTTTATTTGAAATAGAGATGTGTAGGAATCATTTTATGTGGTGCTTTCTTGTGTCTGTTTTAGTTCCTCTAGAGGAAGTGAAGTTGGAAATGAAAAGTTGACTGCCATTCTTGATCTGCGACAAATTTCATACAAGAACGTTGATGTACGTGGAATGATTACTGGATTTCAATTTTTACAGGTAATTCTTTCTTTTTAATTATTTTTAGTCCCTTTTTGACAAGACATCTGTTGGCATATATGATAGAGAGCTATTGCTTTAGTAAATGACATCTTAACTTTGTCAAATCTTATTAGGAATTAGAGGCAGAGTTCATACACCTATGAGTTATATTGCATTGGTCTACTACTCGTTCATGGCACAATCCTATCCGTGATCACAAATTTTTCTTTCAAAACATGGTTGGTTTTCCAACATCGAGAGTCTTGTTGCCCCTTCTACTCAATGCAGATTGTATTTGGCCAAATTTGTTCCTTGCTGATCTAGCTCGCGCATTTCATTCTTTTCAAGAGATTTGAGCAAAAGTTCCTTCCCTTGCCATGAAGGACATAGTTCTCCCTTGCAAAATTTTCCTTTTCATATGGAGTAGATGTCTTCTCTTTCTGAATGAATGATCATTCTTTTATGTTAGTGGTTATGATAATGAGCACAAATATATTTTCGTCTTTCTTTGAAATGAAGAAAGCAAACCATTTCCTCTCAGTGAACATTGGTTGATACATCTCCTCATCCTTGTTTCTATTTTATTTTATTTATTAATTTCTTTCAATGCTAGCCTTTCATGTCTAAACTCTGCGTGATGGAAAAAAGTCATAATATTAGTATAGTTAGAGATATATGGACTTAAAGCTATCCAATTTAAGGCATTGAATCATTTTGAAAGAAAGCTGCATTAAAAGTGAAGTTCAGCACTAGGTAATAGACTAGAGCTTATCAATGTGCCGTGATTTTTTAACTTGCACTGATCATAAATATTTATGTTGTTGTCCATGCAGGCCTACTATCCTGAACGCTTAGCAAAATTGTACATCTTACATATGCCAGGATTCTTTGTCAGTGTTTGGAGGATGGTTTCTCGTTTCCTTGAGAAGGCAACACTTGAAAAGGTACGTCTTATTGTTAAAAGTCATAATGGTCCAAAAACATTGCCTCAAGTAGAAAAATGGTTGAATACACATGAGAAAAATGCAACTTGTCTCCTTCGTGTTATAAAATTAAGTTTACTTCCAACATGCATTTTGAATATGATAGATATAGATTCTATGTTTCTATACTCTATGGAGTCAGTATTTTGAAGTTACTGATCAGGACTATATTCTGCAATCCTTAATTCGGCTTATTTTCCGATGATGAATGCAGATTGTGATTGTGACCAACGAAGAAGAAATGAAGAATTTTGTAAAGGATATTGGTGAAGAAGCACTGCCAGAAGAGTACGGTGGTCGAGCAAAGCTCGTTGCTATCCAAGATGTTACATTGCCACAGTTAGAAGATGCATCTCGCTAAACATATGAAGACGGATAAGAATGTTATCTCTAAATATTACTAATTTAAACAAAATAAACCTCTAGTTCCAATTCACTTGCATATGTACTTGTTGTGACTTTCAGCAAACTTAAAACATATATAGATGGTTATTGCCATCCATCTGGTCGCGGTCGCCTGGTCTCGCTGTTTTGCTTTGGGAATTTATTTGACACGCATGAAAAATCTATGCTCTTATTTGAGAAAACATAAAAGATGCGGGACTCAGATGTTATTATCCCATCCCTTGTCATGTATCGATCACCTTGCCTAACCTCCTAAAACCCTAGTCAAAAACTCAAACTAAGAGGATATTGCAGCAGCCAACAATTCACTTGCATACATACATTAAGATTACTTTACAAATAACTCCGATTCAGACCCCACAGACAATCTTTGAAGCAACCAAAAACCCCATATCTGTTTCCAACTATCAACCTCAAAACCTCACTAGCCGCCATCCGCCGCCGCAGCAAACATGGCGACTTTCTCGTCACATCAAACACAGACCCACTTCATATCCAAACTGCCCACCAACAAACCCAGCACCAAACCCGTGTTCACAAGAGTCCGAATGTCCTACCAAGAATCGGCACCCTCCGTGGCGGTCGTCGGCGTGACTGGCGCCGTCGGCCAAGAGTTCCTCTCCGTCCTCTCCGACCGCGACTTCCCTTACCGTTCGATCAAAATGCTGGCCTCCAAGCGTTCTGCTGGGAAGCAACTCAGCTTCCAAGACAAAGCGTACACGGTCGAAGAGCTAACAGAGGATAGCTTTGATGGCGTTGATATCGCGCTGTTTAGTGCTGGTGGGTCGATCAGTAAGAAGTTTGGGCCTATTGCTGTCGAAAAAGGGAGCATTGTTGTGGATAATAGCTCGGCTTTTAGGATGGTGGAGAATGTGCCGCTTGTGATTCCTGAAGTGAATCCTGAAGCCATGAGTGGGATTAAAGTTGGAATGGGGAAAGGTGCTTTGATCGCTAATCCTAATTGTTCTACTATCATTTGCTTGATGGCTGCCACGCCTCTCCATCGCCGTGCTAAGGTATCTAGTGATTTCATTGATAAAGGCCTTAAGGATTGAAATTTGATAACTTTATAGTTAAAATGAATTGACTTTATTGATGAAATCAGTAGCTATCGAGTAAAATTAGTGGGCGAGTTAAGCAGAAGCTAAAACATTTTGTAAAATCTACAAGTTGAGTTTTTTGAATTGGAATGACTGATACTATGGGATTGCTATTATTGCAGGTTACACGTATGGTGGTAAGTACATATCAGGCTGCTAGTGGTGCTGGTGCTGCTGCAATGGAAGAACTTGAGCTGCAAACTCGTGAGGTTTCTATAATCTATGGCCTCCTCATTAACTTATTGCATATAATTTGCAGGTAGTTAACAATTATATTTTATTTTTATCCGTTATAAGTTAACTTTTCATCTTTTTGATTTTTTAAGGTCCTGGAAGGAAAACCTCCAACTTGTAAAATCTTTTCACAACAGGTACTATTACCCTTGCATCCAACAACCCCTAAAACTTGTATGTTTTCTGAGGTAACCTTTTGGAAATTTTCAACTTTTGCAGTATGCTTTCAATTTGTTCTCACACAATGCACCTGTTCTTGAAAATGGGTACAATGAAGAAGAGATGAAAATGGTAAAAGAAACAAGAAAAATCTGGGTAAGTTTTAAAATGAGTTATTTTGTTTCACCTTGTTCATGTAATTAGAAGGACTTTTATTAGAATTTCTTTGGTGGACTGGGGTGCAAGTTTGTTTTGTCTAGACACCTTGTTCAAGTTTCTTTTCTATTCTACTTTTGTAGAATGACAAGGATGTTAGAGTGACTGCCACATGCATACGAGTTCCTGTCATGCGTGCACATGCTGAGAGTGTGAATCTTCAATTTGAGAAGCCCCTTGACGAGGTAATATCACAATTGTTGAGTACATTGATGCTTCAAGTTAATTCAATCAAATTTTTTTAGAAGCTTTTTTTTTTTAAATAAATTTTTTCTTTCCTCTCATAGGGAATATCAAGAATTAGAAAAATACCACTTTAAGGTTGATTGTTTATATATGAACTGATGTATCTGGCCTTCCAATTCTAACAAGCTTTGAAGGCTCCCTTTTTCTTCATTATTTGTGCTGGATTGGTTCTTGTTTGTGTTTTGATTCTTGATCATCTTTTTTTTTTTTTTGTATTATTGCTAGTTTCTATTGAATTCCTCGTTTATGTTACTTTATATGTCCGTTTCCCATTAGGCAATAAATTTACTGAACAACGAAGCAGTAGTGATCCTTTCTTTTTTGATTTCTAATGGGCATGGGACATAATGTGGCCTGAAGTTTTGGGCTGTATATATTCTCCTTCGAAAGTGGAATTTTTGTAATCCTTCTATTGGAAGAAAATGTTCTTGTCGTAGGATAAGAATTTGTTTTTCTTGACACTGAAATTTACTCTGAGTTGTTTGACTGCAGTCTTGAGAGTTTCTTTTCTCTCCTTTCTCTCTCTCTCTCCCTCTCGCCTAAATAAGCAGATAACAACAGCTACCAAGCATGCGCAAGGGTACTTTAGAGTTTTTGAATTATGATATATTTGTTACTGCTTTCTGTTAGGGGCACTTCCTCATTTTCTCTAGCACGCATGCATATGATTATTCTGTTTGATTATTTGGTAATATGGTGGACTGGGAGTAATTCTTTTTTTTTTTGGCTAAGATATTTCTTTTATTTACTTGAACAAAAAGATACAGGACAAATAGCATTACTGAACAAAAGCTTAAGTGATAAATAGAAGCCAGGACTTCTCCAAATGCGCTGATCAAAAGTTAAAGGATTTCATTTTTGGGTAAACAGCTTGTATTATAAAGCTATTAGCCTTTTAAAAGAAAAACTTTAAATGAAATATGGATAGGTTCTTTTTACCTGGACTAACAAGGAGAAAATATTTATGAAAAATTATATGCAGAAGTGGTCCTTTTTCTTCTATGTCATAAGTAGTGTTCCTTTTAGATGATTTACATTTACCCCATGTTCTGTCCTCTGCTGTTCCTTTTTCTTCTATGTCTTGTATGATTAGTATTTTCATGCTTGTTGCTATTGCATCTGTTAGTAAACTATAAAAAAAGTTATTCTTGACACCCTGGCTTCTGTTTTGAGCATAATATAAGTAACATAAGAATGAATCATATGAATGCAGTGTATTTTTCCTGTTGACTAAAATAATTGTGGTGAAGTTCGTTCTTCTTGTCATTGGTTCTGACATGATAA
Source organism: Atalantia buxifolia (assembly GCA_030444775.1). Classification (NCBI taxonomy): domain Eukaryota; kingdom Viridiplantae; phylum Streptophyta; class Magnoliopsida; order Sapindales; family Rutaceae; genus Atalantia; species Atalantia buxifolia. The sequence goes on from CM059832.1 coordinate 9,525,777, forward strand.
ATTTGCTGTATTTCCAGGACACAGCAAGGGATATTCTGAAGAATGCACCTGGGGTAGTTGTCATTGATGATCGGGCGTCCAATCACTTTCCCACACCATTGGAGGTGTCAAACAAAGATGACGTTGCAGTTGGCAGGATCCGCCCTGATGTTTCTCAGGATGGGAATCATGGGTAATGGACTAATGATCTTGGCCTCTCAATCGAATGGTTTAAGTTTTAGTTACAAACCTTCACACTAACATGGATATTTCAAGCAGGTTGGATATTTTTGTCTGTGGAGATCAAGTTCGCAAAGGAGCTGCACTCAATGCTGTTCAAATTGCTGAGATGCTGCTATAGTTGACCTTTGGTTTCAGTTTTGAGGGTTCATCTTATAGATTTACTACACTTGATGTGGTAAGCTGTAGTGATTGTGATTGTGGTTGTGAGTAATTTATCAAATCCAGTCTTTAGATGCGGATATCTACTCTTGCAGTTGAGGTTTGAGATTAAGAAATTTCGCCTGTTTTTGTACTGTAAACATTAGTCTTAGTAGTAAGCTGTTTTATTTCATTCTCTTCCCCCCCCACCAAAATGTCCTCTGAATCATTCAATCTGCAATTTTACTGGCATTTGTCACTTTTGGATCGTGGTACTGACAGTATTAAGTAAATATAGCATTATCAAATAAATTTATATTTTTTTTATATGTTATCTACATAAATGTGCCTATAATACAAATAAGTGGTGCGACTTGCGGGCGTGGGACTCTTTCGCGCTTATAGGACACTTCCTCAGAAAGAAGATAAGGAATTTTTAAATAATTTTTGTAATGAATGATTAATTATCTTGATGAATTGAAATGTCCTATTGATTATCTATTTATATAACCATACCAATAAAATAGAGATTAATTATGTGACAATAGAATGGGTCCGTACCCCCTTTATTTGTCGGTTTGCGGACAAGTCGTGAGATTATAACGAGTCTAATCCAATGGCTGGGGTTTTGAAAATGATTAGTGAACTAAAGTTGGGATACCATCCCAACCCGTTGCACCTTCGTTATTCCTTTTATGGTTCTGTAAACACCGACTAGAATTGGGTATTTTGACAATCGTCGGGGAGTGATACGAGTTTTGGCGAACGGTAAAGCGGGCAGCGACATTGTGTGTTTGGATTTTGCAAGTGGATAGCGGTGAGTTGTAGTTCCTTGTGGTACTTTGGAACGAAGCGAAGGATGGCGGAAATTAGGGTGCGTTCCATGTTGTTTTCATTTGTTGTTTTTCATTTTCAAAAAATGAAGAAGTGTAAAATTTGTTTGGTTGGTTCACTTGTTTTTAAATAGTATTTGATTCCAATTGAGAATGATTTGTTCTCGTTCCCTAATTCTATAAAAGAAAAGTGGAGATTGGGTGTGTTTGGTAACGTTTTCTTGATGGATTTTTTTTTTGTTTTTCAAAAATGAAAAATATAAAACATGTTCGGTTAAACCATTTTTTGATAAACAGTAAAAAAAATAGAGAGCAAACTATTTTCGTTTTCTAACTTTTGTAAAGAAAACTCAAGAGCGTAAAATTGATATTCTTGAGTTGATAGAGAACAACATAAAAAAAAAAAAAGCAAGATAAAAAGTTATTATGAACCGACCACTCTCATTTATTAAATTATTATTTGATTAATTCTTTATTTAATTTTACTTTCACCTTTTCACCTCATCTTTATTTTTTAGAAAGCAGTCACTTTTATTATATCACTATCTTGGGTCCGCCTATGTTACCACCGTTGCACCTTACAGCACCTTTTGTCTTTTCTGACTCAATTGCTGTAAAATTTCGTTGCGCCCCCTGTACTTGATATTATTTACTACTTATTTATAAATATTATAAAACTTTCTACTTACTTATAATATAAAAATTTAATTTATGTCCTTACACTGTTATTTATTTACTATTATTTTAGAAGTATCAAAAGAGTTTCCATTTACAACCACAATAAATTAATTATCATAACTTAATATATAAACCTTAGAGTATCAAATTTGCCCCTCATAATTTTTAAATTCTCAAAATACCCTCCATATAATTAACTCAAAAATTATTATTATTATTATTAAAAAAATAAAAAGTATTATAATTAATTAATATATTCACAATAATTAATAGTAATTTTTTAGTTTAGTTGTTAATAACAATTAACAATAATATTAATAATAATGAATTTTTTTAATAATAATCACAATAATTAAAATATAAAATGATAATTATGATAAAAAAATTAAGGATTTTATTGTAATTTAACTCATTCTAATTTTGATTCTAAGACAAGATAAACACATCAATGACAATACAAATGATTCTTTGACATAAATTAAAAATTAAGGATTTTAAAAATTAAGGATTTTATTGTAATTTTAACTCAAAAATTATTATTATTATTAAAAAAATAAAAAGTATTATAATTAATTAATATATTCACAATAATTAATAGTAATTTTTTAGTTTAGTTGTTAATAACAATTAACAATAATATTAATAATAATGAATTTTTTAATAATAATCACAATAATTAAAATATAAAATGATAATTATGATTAAAAAAATTAAGGATTTTATTGTAATTTATTGTAATTTAACTCATTCTAATTTTGATTCTAAGACAAGATAAACACATCAATGACAATACAGTTGCTGACATAAATTAAAAATTAAGGATTTTATTGTAATTTAACTAAAAAATTATTATTATTATTATTAAAAAAATAAAAAGTATTATAATTAATTAATATATTCACAATAATTAATAGTAATTTTTTAGTTTAATTGTTAATAACAATTAACAATAATATTAATAATAATGATTTTTTTTAATAATAATCACAATAATTAAAATATAAAATGATAATTATGATAAAAAAAAAATTAAGGATTTTATTGTAATTTATTGTAATTTAACTCATTCTAATTTTGATTCTAAGATAAGATAAATACATCAATGACAATACAGTTGCTGACATAAATTAAAAATTAAAGATTTTAAAAAATAAGGATTTTATTGTAATTTAACTCAAAAATTATTATTATTATTATTAAAAAAATAAAAAGTATTATAATTAATTAATATATTCACAATTAATAATAGTAATTTTTTAGTTTAATTGTTAATAAAAATTAATAATAATATTAATAATAATGAATTTTTTTAATAATAATCACAATAATTAAAATATAAAATGATAATTATGATAAAAAAAATTAAGGATTTTATTGTAATTTATTGTAATTTAACTCATTCTAATTTTGATTCTAAGACAAGATAAACACATCAATGACAATACAGTTGCTGACATAAATTAAAAATTAAGGATTTTAAAAATTAAGGATTTTATTGTAATTTATTATAATTTATTGTAATTTGTTGTGGTTTTAAATGAAAATTCTTTTGATACTTCTAAAATAATAGTAAATAAATAACAATATAAGGACATAAATTAAATTTTTATATTATAAGTAAGTATAAAATTTTATAATATTTGTAAATAAGTAGTAAATAATATCGAGTACAGGGGGCGCAACGAAATTTTACAGCAACTGAGTCAGAAAAGACAAAAGATGTTGTAAGGTACAACGGTGGTAACATAGGCGGACCCCACTATCTTATCTTCTTCTTCTTCATTGTACAGTTGTACAGGGCCTTCTTCTTCTCCCTCATTATATCAAGTAACAGGATCTAGGTACCTTTTTTTTTTTTTTTTAATTTTGTGGTTTTGCTTATTGTGCATTAAAATTTTGTATAATTGATTCTAAGAGCATTGTGGCATGACTATATACAACATAATGCGTATGTTAATTTTTATTTGTTATATATTTGAGTTTCAAATGTTATTATTATTATTGAATATCTTATAGCTAATTTTTTTTTTTTAATTTGAAGGTGATGCCTGTCATGTTGAAAGGAATAGATGTAGATATTTAGGCTTCTTTTGGATGCAAATATTTTATACTCTTTTGTTCTTTATATTTTGTGTTGTAAAATATAATTAGCACAAATAAACTACTTAAATGTCTATAATAAATATAATTGTAGTGTGGTCTTTTATTTTGTTGTGCTAATTAATTCTACATTTATTATTTTATTTTAATTTCTTAAACTTAATAAAATATAATAGGATTTTCTGAAAATTATTATTGCTATATGAAATTTGATTTCATTTTGATTAAAAATATAATAATAAAAGATAAATGTATAAATAAATTGAAAAAAATATTTCATAAAATATTCTATAAAAAATTCTATATTTTCAGAGAAACAATCAAATGTATTTTTACTGTTTTTCACATTTTCAGACAAACAACCAAACGTGTTTTTATTATTTTCATTTTCATATTCTATTTTGAAAATACACTACCAAACAAATTTTCATTTTAAAAAAAAAATCATTCTCTTTCTCTAAAATAAAAGCCGCAAACACTAGTTAAAAAATATTACCCAATACACCTTAAGGAATTGATGTTTTTTAAATTTCATTCTTTAAATTGGTCCCACAAATCCCACTTACACGATTTTAAAAAAAATATCACATCACTTGTCTTGTGGACCTCATGACTAATATTTACTTTATAATACATTTTAATTATTTTTTCTTTTTTTCTATAATGGTAATGTATTATTTTAGTAATTTTAAAAAAACATTAATATTCTCTAAAAAATATATTTTATCTCATTTTTATAAAATAAAAAATTTACAATTACAAAAAAAGTAAAATATATAATGATTAAAAAATTAATTTATTACAATTTTTTCATTATAATACATTTTTTTTTCTCACTCTCATTCATTCTTTTCATTTTTTTAAACAAGCAACCAAACATATTTTCACATTTTCATTTTCAAACACTAGTTTAGAAACGATCAACTAATCATATTTTTATTTTTACAAAAAACTAATTATTTCCAGTTTATAAAACAAAAATAAAAATATCATTTGAAAAGCAATACCAAATACACCAATTTAAGGCTAGTGTAATTTGAATTTGAAACTCCCGACTTGAAAAACCAATTGTTCTTAATATAGTTGGTGGGAAATTAGATTTCGTATAGAAAATGGCAAAATTGTGAAGTACAGGGTATTAATTTTCAAAATGGTTTAGGGATTAATTATCATCAATTCAGTAATGTAAATATTTTTATTTATTTATTTGTTTTTTTTTTATCTTTGTAAGTCTATGTACTGGAATAATATTCGAATGCATAACAGTTAGTTTCGCACTAGCTCGGGCGTTATTAAGCTGTACAATGGACGTGTTCAAAATTAGGATCCAGAAAAGTAATATTGCAAGTTTGCCAACTAATATAATAAAGTCCATCGCTGGCATATCTCTCTGTTGGATTAAAACAATGACATCAAAGAAACTCCACCAACTAGGAAATTTAGACACAATCTATTGCTCCAGATATTTAGTTATTCACAAATATGAACAACATGCAGTGTATTTTGTTAAGTATTTCTAGTGTTCTGGGATATGGTAGAGTGTCGTGGAAGTATGATGGGTAAAAACTCATTTAGTTATTATATTTTAAAGTTAGTGTTTGTTTAGTTCTTATTCTTTTAAAAATACCTCAAAATAGTTTCTTGTTAAATTATTGACACCTCTGACATTACTTTTTATTTTTTTTGGCTTGTTTTTATTATATTATCCTCTTATAATAATGTTTCCTTCTTTTTTTTTTACATTAACAAAAAGAAAAAAAATTAAATAACTAGTTTTACCCCAAAAATAGAATAACAATAAAAAGAATATATACTAATTTTTGTGGAAGCTCACGTGTGCCTAGAAAAATTAGTATTTAAAAAAAAAAATTAAATATTAATATATTTTCTCCTCAGCTGAGTATTCTACAAAAATTAATATATATTTTTTTTGTTTCTACTTTATTTTTGAGATTAAATTGTTAATTTAATTTTTTATTTTTATTAATGTCGAAAAAAATTATTATAGGGGAATAATATTGTAAAAGCAAGTTAAAAGAGACAAAAAAAGTAACATCAGAAGTGTCGATAATTTAACGACATAAATATTTTAAGGTATTTTTAAAAACATAGGAATTGAACGGATATTAAAATTAAAATACAGGAACTAAACGAGTTTTTTTAAGGAATAATATAATATTAAAATATAGCAACTAAACGAATTTTTACCCCTTACCCCAAAATTCCAGTCACCAAAAATAGAATAACAAATGTAACAAAAATGCTACAGATAAAACATTCGAATCCAATTATTTTCACCTAAAATATTTTAAGAATGCACATACATGCACAGGCAATACTTAAAATCGTAGTCAGGCATTGAAAAAAGAAATACCTAAACGCCATAGGACAATAGTCCTTCCAACGGAGCTCAACTGGACTGATGGGGCGGCGTAATCTTGGATCCCTCAGGCGCAAACCTCGTCCCAGTATTTCTCCTTGGGATCAAAATCACTCGGCTTGCCTTTAAAACTTTTAATATGTGTGTGGAACTTATAATATTGTATATTTGATATGTCGACATTGCAACTTAGTTTTTTGGAATCCAGCCACTAAGAACTACAGTTGTAGCATCTTTTGGATATTAAATATATACTTAACAGTATTTCCACATATTAAACTTGCCATTAAAATTTTTTTTTTTTATCCAATTAGATTTGCTGCACCATTTACTCACTTGCAATTCAAAGAGGGTTCAACTGAACTTTTAATCGATCGCTTATGCTTGTCCGTATTGATTTCAGTCCCAAAGAGTTCATTGATGAATCAAGGAAGCAAATTCACAGACATTTGGCATATGGTCATTCGATTCGAGCATTAACCAAGCACCCAATTTCGGAGATATATATTAATTCAAGCCATATCTATGGCGATAGGCATAGAACCCAGCATGAACGGGTTTTTCAGCAACCGTGAATTCAAATAGGAGTGATCGTGGGTTAAATGTTGTGAATTGGACATTAATTCATATATTTTATCTATGTTTTTGTGGATTATCAATTTTTAATTCAATTCAAGCCATCAATTAATGAAATTAATATGTCGACAGGTGGGATGTGGATTTATTACGATATATATCTAATCTACCATTTTACAGATTAAAATTTTTTTCACTCTGTGCACTCTATAATTTTTTGACTTTTTTTTTGCCATACTGTTTACGTAGATATATTAAGCTTTTTTTTAATGATTCAATTATTTAATTATTTTTATTTCTTTATTTGGTTTTATTAATATATATTATGGTGTTACTTTAACTACGCTCTAACTTATTTGCTTACTAATAATGCCACAACTACAAGTTTTAGTATTTTAAAATTAATTACCCCCAATTTGCCGATTTATGAAAATAATTCCACATCCAATCCACCGATTACAGATTTTAAAATTTTCAATCAAATCCAATCCATTAAGGTATGTATTAAATTTTTTAGGGTCGATTTTTATGGATTGGATGGATTGAGTAGATTAGGCTGCATTATGAACACCCCTAAATTCCTAGATGTACTTCCTATCCTTTCATTCTTTTTTTTTTTAGTCTTTCATTAACGTTATAGAGTTAATAATTTGATTACGTCTTATATACTGCCACATTCAACTACATTTTGTGCCAATTGCAACAACAAAATTATAAATAATGTCAGAATATATCGTTCCTCACAAACAAATTGCTTCTACAAATACTTGTTTTGGCTAACAGATTTATTGTTATATAGGGCAACATTTTCTTTTTTCCCTTAAACAAAATTATTGCAATATTAAGAGTTCCTATCTCATGACTTGCATTCCTGGTTTCTTCATTTGCCTCGTGACTACTTTACACCTACACGATATTGCTCCTTTTCATTGAATGGTGACTTTACTGATACAAATTAGCCTACTCCCCATATGCGTACAACCAAATATGTGTTCCCACTTCCCAATCCATTTGAAAATGGCTTGTGTTCACATTTAGTTTTCTCCATCATTTCAATAATTGCTTATGCATATTTATTATTAAGTAATATTATGTAAAGGATGACTTAGAGGCCTGCCTGTAAAGGTTTAATAGATTTTTTGATTTAGGCTTTGCCCTCGCTGTACCTTTACTGATTATTAAAAGAAAAAAAAAGAGATTCCTAATGTTTTTTTTTTACTTTTACTTTTATCATTTAGGTTACTTTTTTCTAAGTTACTCCAAGTATTAGATAAATCTTTGATTAATTAAAGGTACTCTACTGAAATTACATAGATGAATTATGTCTTTGTTTTTCCTAAAGAAAAAAAGAAGAAGAAAATAACCATTTAATCAATCCACAGTAATAAACGATATTATCTGGGGATCCAACACTCGCAAACTGAGAAATGAATATCTAATTTAAATCTTATAACTGGTGTTTTGCTAGCAGATTTCTCTTTTATTTGGAAGAATTTTCTTTAATTTCAAAATCGATTTTTGATTTGCATAATTGCACGCAGTATCCATACTGTTGATCAAAGAGGAGACTTCACTCTCGGCGTACGGCACATCTCTCTCTCTCCCCCCTATTATTATAATTTATAAATGAATTTCATTGCCAGGGCCCACGACTAAAGAACCCTTTGCCTGAGAATTATTGGCATTACATGTACTGTTATTAAATGTGAGAGTCTGTGGTTCTCCACAAATCCTTCCGACGCAAGTCGATGAAAAGTTGTCGAAAGTGGGCCATGGCCTATATTATTTTCATCATTATGTGTCACACAGCAATCTTTTGTTATCTTATGTGAACACAGACCATACATGAATTTTTTTCACAGATGTTAAGATAAAAATTTAATAATTATAAAAATAATATTATTTTATATATCTTATATAATTATATAAGATAACAATCTCCCATAAAACAGCTGCCCGGATAGGCTCAAATCAATCATTTTTTTTTTTTTATCGAGAGCGAAGCTTTTTTAACACCCTTTCAAAATTTTTATAACACCCCCTTTAAAAGTTATTTTAAAAAATACCCTCAGTTTAATTAATAAAATGTACATCCACACTCTATAATTATGGATCGTATCATTGCATTTAATCAATAATTCATAAAATTAAAAGTTAGTTAGGATAATATTTTAATTTAAATTATTTAAGATTTAAACTTACTAATTGCTAAATCTGTTTGCCGTATTCTTTAAAGAGCAAATACCAAAAAGTATACAGGTTGTAGTCTATGGGAACTTTTATATTTTCTTTTTAAAATTATGTGTTCTAATATTAGCATGGCTCAATCTTAGTTTATCCTCTTATTATTATTTCTTCCTCAACAAAATTATATTGATCCAATTATAAATGACATAAGGGATCTTAATTAAAATGTGTCGTTGAAGATTGTATAATCCATATTTGTTATTTACGCATCTAAATTAATTTGTATATTTCCATATTTGATTTTTAATTTTATAGGTGATTTAGAAAGTATTTATCAAATTACAAAAAAAGAATTATATCCATGAACTTGAATATCATCCATTAATTGTTAAGTAATTACTTATTTATCTCTTAAATTAAATAAATGGTAAAGATTAAAATATTTAAAGCCAAGGATCCACAATGACCCAGTATCAATACTGTAAAAATTCATATAACATTATAAAGAAATCCTAAAAATAATCATCTTTCCATATAATTTTACCCAAAAAATGTTTCTTATTAAATTCATACAAACCCTTAAAAATTAAATTTTTTTCTTATCATTATATAAATTTATGTCTTTATAACTATCAACTCTTATAATTTTCTTAGAAACAATTAACTAAAATTTAAAATATAAATATATATTAAAAAATAGAGTGGGTGTAAAAATTTTGTCAAAAGAATAATTTATCTAAATGTTTAATTGAATTTTTATTCAAAATAAGAAATGAAATAATTTGTATTAAGTTATTTAGGTAATTTCAATAGTAATTTTGAGGGGTTCAAAAGGCTGCCAGGGTCCTGTTTAGGATTGTCGTTGGAGTGAAATATTTGGTAAACACTAACTATTATATCTTAAAAATTATATTGATATGATTTTTTATTTATATAATAAAAAATTTATTATATCTTTAATAATTTTATTAATTATTATTTAAAATTATAATTTTTTTCCACAACACTTGTAACTTTATGATACACCACCTCATCTTCAAAGGGACTGACTTTTATTTTCCAATGTTTTGTCTACTTCCTAGAATTTAGCTTTTTATAAAAAATAAATTTAATAAGTTAACTATTTAAAGGAAAAAAGGAAAGGCACTATTACAGATTTACAGAGGAAAAGAAAGCATGAAAATTGGTGACATATTTTAAAATAAAAACTTTTCTTTTTAAAAGCGGAATCGGGTTTCACAAAATACTTGTGGTCCCCACCTGTGAGAGAAAACTTAAATCCGAAGAAAATACCAAGACCAAAACAAAGGAAAAGGGAAAGACCCGTGTTTTTTACTATAATCTGGGAAGTGTTTCACTTAGCTGTAAACGATATCACAGATTCATTTACAAGTGAGCCAGTAGCGTCCATCCACATCATCAGAGGCGACGTGATGTGGCGGATAATCATTAGCTCTATACTATTATGGTTGTCAAATTCATTTCGCAATTAAATTTTATATATATATATATATATATATATTGAACATAGTATAAAGTTTAATATAAAATTCACAAAAAATAAAAAAATCTTGCGTATAATAATTTTTTAAATTTTATTTATCAATTATTTACTGTATACTATTTTTTCCTTGCAATTAATATTATCTTTGTTCGTTCTTAGTTTATTGTAAAAAAGTGAAATTTTAGCTTAAAAGTTAAAATAGCAAATAACAGAAATGGGTCCGACTAAGTTATATTTCATGTAACCGAGGGTTGGCCTGTAAATTTTCATCCAGTTCCCTATACTCTATATTATTTATAATTTATTCATAAATATTATAAAACTTTCTGAATTATAAAATTTCGTTAATCACTTATACTCAATTTTGTTTTATTGAAACCCTAGAGTACGAATTCGCCGCCTATAATTTTAAAATTTCAAAATAACCTCCATTTAATTAAATATAATAATTATTAAATGAATTATAATTATAATTATAATTATTATTTTATTATAATCATAAATATAATTATATTTTTTAAATAGATTATTATTGTTATTATTAATAACAAGAATAAAAAGTATTATAATTAATTAATCTATTAACAATAATTAATAATAATTTTTTTTGTTAAATTGTTAATAATAGTAATAATTAACTGTAATTATTATTAATAATTAATTTTTGAATAATAATAAAAATAAAAATAATTAGAATACAAAATAATAATTATGATAAAAATTAATTAAGGATTTTATAGCAATTTGTTACAATGTAACTCATTCTAATTTTAATTCTAAGACAAAATAAACACATAAATGGTAATACAACTCATTCTAATTTCAATTTCTGTAGTTCAGGTAAATAAATTATTCTAATTCCAATTCTTCATTTTGATTCTAGTTATTCCGACTCTAACTCATTACGTTTCCAGCTAAATTTGATTCATGTTTTGTGAATGCATTATAAAATTCATAATACTTATGAATAAATTGTAAATAATATAGAGTTGTCTAATTAAATATAAAGTGCTTTACAATTTTATAGTAAATTGTAAATAATACTTATGAAGGATTGAAATTAGAGTAATTTATTTGCTTAAATTGCAGGAATCGTAATTAGAATAAGCTGAATTACTATTTATGTGTTTACTTTGTCATAAAATCAAAATCAAAATGAGTTAAATTGTAATAAATTGCTATAAAATCCTTAATTAATTTTTATCATAATTATTATTTTGTATTTTAATTATTGCTATTGTTATTATTATTCAAAAATTAATTATTAATATTAATTAAGGGTTTATTATTATTATTATTATAAACAATATAACGAAAAATTATTATTAATTATTGTCAATAGATTAATTAATTATAATACTTTTTATTCTTGTTATTAATAATAACAATAATAATCTATTTAAAAAATATAATTATATTTATGATTATAATAAAATAATAATTATAATTATAAATTATTTTGAATAATTATTATATTTTTAATTAAATAGAGGTTATTTTGAAAATTTAAAATTATAGGAAGATGAATTCGTACTCTAAAATAAAATTGAGTGTAAGGGGTTAAACGTAATTTTATAATTTAGAAAGTTTTATAATATTTACGAATAAATTATAAATAATATAGCGTATAGGGAGCTAGATGAAAATTTACTCGCCAGCCGTAAGTTACATTAAATGTAACTTAGGCGGACCCGACAGAAATTAGAAAACATGCGGCTATTTACAACGTCAGCAATACACGCAAGCAGATTTAATGTAATGAGAAAAATCCGCGAAGGAGGGAATCAAAATCAGGACCTTGCTACGTTACAGACGCTGTAAGTAACAGCCCACTCACAAACTTGGTTGTGGGTTTCACATGGACCCACAGCCAAGCACTATTCATGTGAGGGCTGTTACTTACAGAATCTGTAAGGTAGCCCTCTCCATCAAAATCATCACTTATTAGCAGAGTGAGAGGAAGTGGCAATTAAAGTAAAGAGCGTAAAAACTAAAATGAAAATTGACTAGCCATTGACGATCAACAAGAACAAACTCTTCACACTTCACTTGTACTCTTCTATTTCTGTTTCAGATTCTGCGTTATCTCCTGTGAGTTTCTTTCTCTCTTTGTTTCTTTTCTTCTCTGTGCTAAAAGCTTAAAACTGAAACATGGATTGGTTTGAATTTTTTTTTAATGGTATTTTATTTACTCTTTCTGATGTTGTAGTTGAGTCACAAAATGGTTATTTTTCTTTTTCTTTTTCTTTTTTTTTTGGTTCTTGACTCGCAAAACCTTGTATCACTCTTGCAAATAGTCTTGCTTGACTATCATTTTCTGTTTTTATTTTTAATTTTTTACGTGTTGTTTCATGTATTTTTTTTATTTGGGTTCTCTAGTGACATTGGCTTGTTAAATGAAGTTTCTGGTTTGAGTGAAAGTGAACCCTTGGTGGGTTTCAGTATGCATGAAATGATAGAGACAAAATTTGTTGTTTCAATTTTAAATGTGGGTTTGGCTTTCCGAAGAAGGGCTTTGTTTCTGTGATCAATGGACATTATCCACAAAAGACAGAGCTGATTGACATAAATTGATTTTCTTTAGCCGGGAAGGTTAATTTGGATCAATTTGATGTTCATTTTCTTTTTTAATGATTTTTGTAACACCCAATGCAAATTCCACATCGACAAAGCACACGAGAGTCTATGGAAATTACACATCAACAAAGTACAGGAAAGATGCTGGATTTTATAGAATTGATCTACACCTTAATTGACAAGATGCCTTTTGAGTTGTATGGGTGCCCTAGAAACAAAACTGTGAGGCAAACCTCAGCGAAGACGCTAAGTCCCGAGGGAGTGTGGGTAAACACTCCTGGGTTTATAAGGGTGATCCACATCTTAATTGACAAGATGCGTTTTGGGGTTATAGATGCCTAAAAACCAAAACCGTACGAACCTTGTTAAGGCTCAAAACGGATAATATCTTGCCACACCTGGATTGGGTCATGGCAATTTTGCTGTCTTGTCAGATGTGGAATGATTAAAGTTTAGGTTAATGACAGCATTTTTTATATGCCAATGATGGTGTTATGTTTTCTAAAGTATTATGTGTACAAATAAGGAACCTTATACTTGCAAAGACTGACTTGTTGTATTACGAATGATACAAGTGCAGAAATTCTTTGGTTCATGGGTAAGACAATTCAGGTGTTTGGATTCCCTGGTGTTGTGACAGCAGAAGCAGTTAAGGACTTTCTTGAGTCAAAGACAGGTAGAGGAACTGTTTATGCTCTTAAGTTGAGGCCTCCAAAAAATGGGGCTGGAAGATTATATGCTATTGTGCAATTCACAACAAAGGAAGCTGCTGACACTATCATCTCATTGGCTTGCCGAACAGAAAAACTATGGTATGGGAGGTCATATCTCAATGCTCGCAGAATGGAGCAAGATACTGTGCCAAGGCCAAGAACTTTTATGCATACCATGGAACACATAGAACTGAATTTTGGCTGTAAGATCTCAAATGAAAAGTTTGCTGTTCTCTGGAGAGGGGTGAATGTTACTGTGAATTTTGGATTTGGAATGCGAAGGATAAATTTTCTACTTTCTCATCTAGGAGAGGAATACAGGCTTGAGCTTGATTACGAGAACATTTGGGAGATTGAGCTGCACTGTCCTCGTCGGCAAATGGCGAAGTATCTTCTGATTCAGGTTGCTTTAATACTTTTCATCAGTATGGGAAGTCTGCTAATATATGCTCTCATCACTAATCTTGGACATTAAGATTTTATTTCTTGTATTGTGTGGTTGAAAATTTTGCTCGTTCTATGTTATGAATGCTGACTTTTCGTTGATTTTCCAATGTACAACTCAGTAGATGCATGCTTGCTTTTGGTAAAAAGAGGTTCTACCGTTGGTTGGATCTGTTCCAGTTGTCTCCTTCATTGTTATTGACGAGCAGTGATTGATCATGCTTGTCAAATAAAAAAGTAGGGCGTGGATTGGTAATGAGAGTTCCTCGGGTTCTCTCTGCCTTTTGAGAAATCAATATATTTCAATTCCGTGAAATTTTACTTTTCAATACTTCTTTATTTGATAAAGCATTTTGGTAAATTTAGAAAGTATCAGTTCTTAGGGAAATTTAAGTATGGTTGATTAATAAATATGGTGTTTGCATTTCAAACCTGAGACCGCATACTGAAATTGAAATTTTTTTGGAAATATACAGATGGCAGAATCCAATGATCAACATTCATGAGAGTCAGAAGTTGACATCATGCTTAGACTAAACATGTTTTTGACGAGTATTTGTTAGCTTACTAACTGCAAATAATTCTTTTTGGATTTCTGTGATTAGTTACTCGGCGCACCTCGGATTTTCCAGAAAGTTATACGCTCTCCAGATCTCCTGTATGAAAGTCCTGTATTTAACTTCTTTAAGGAAGTTCCTGATGATCAATGGGTCAGGACAACGGATTTTACGCCATCAAACCTCATTGGGCAGTCTACTGGATTATGTATGGAGCTGCCAAACAGGCTTGAACTTCCAGACTTTCAGGAGAATTTTGCTTATTATAAAGAAAGTGAAGATAGATTTGTTTTGGAGACAGGTTCTGCTTATTCTCGCAGTCTGGATCTAGTCCCCATTGTCGGTCCTCCGGATGGAATTGCCTTGCCATATGAGATCTTGTTTAAGATTAACCTGTTGGTTCAAAATGGGTGTGTTGCTGGGCCACTGCTTGATTCTAACTTCTACCGGTTGGTTGATCCAGACAGAGCACCCGTGAGCATAAGTTGCATTGAACATGCTTTAGACAAACTCTATCATTTAAAAGAATGTTGCTATGAACCTTCTAGGTGGCTCACTGATCAGTACAGAAAATATATGACATCTAGGAGTAAGCCAAGCTCGCCTGCCATATCTTTGGATGATGGTTTGGTGTATGTACACCGAGTTCAAGTAACACCTTCTAGAGTTTACTTCTGTGGTCCCGAGATTAATGTATCAAATCGTGTGCTGCGACACTTCAGGAGAGATATTGACAATTTTCTTCGCATTTCTTTTATTGATGAGGATTTGGATAAAATTCACTCAACGGATTTATCTCCACGTGGATCTTCTGCAACTGATATTACAAGAACAAGAATTTACACAAGGATTCTTTCCACTCTTCGTAATGGCATACTTATTGGTGATAGGAAGTTTGAATTTCTCGCCTTCTCATCAAGTCAGTTGCGAGAAAGTTCTGCTTGGATGTTTGCGTCAAGATATGGGATCACAGCTGCAGAGATAAGGGAGTGGATGGGCAATTTTCGTAAAATAAGGAATGTGGCAAAATATGCTGCCAGGCTAGGTCAGTCCTTCAGTTCATCAAAAGAAACTCTTAGTGTTCACGTGGATGAAATTGACTTCATTCCTGATGTAGAGATTGAAATAGGCAAAACTAAATATGTATTCTCTGATGGTATTGGCAAAATTTCTGCTGAATTTGCTAGGAAAGTGGCCTCAAAATGTGGCCTCAAAGATAATCCTCCATCTGCCTTTCAGATTCGATATGGTGGATACAAAGGCGTGGTGGCTGTTGACCCAACTTCATCAAAAAAAATGTCATTGAGAGACAGTATGCGCAAATATGAATCTGAACTCACGAAACTGGATGTTTTGGCTTGGAGCAAATATCAGCCTTGTTTTCTGAATCGTCAGTTGATTTCTCTTTTATCTACCCTCGGAATTTGGGATGAAATTTTTGAGAAGAAACAAAGAGAAGCTGTACGTCAACTGGATGCTATCTTAACAGATCCCTTAAAGGCACAGGACGCTTTGGAGCTGATGTCTCCAGGAGAAAATACAAACATTCTCAAGGAACTGCTCATCTGTGGTTATAAGCCAGATGCTGAACCATTCCTTTCTATGATGCTCCAAACATTCCGGGCATCCAAATTGCTGGAATTGCGGACTAAAACAAGGATATTTATTCCAAATGGAAGATCTATGATGGGATGTCTAGATGAAACCAGAACCTTAAATTACGGGCAGGTGTTTGTGCAATTTTCCAGTGCTGGATATAAGCAGTTGCATGGTGAATCTTCCTTATTTAGCAGCAGCAGTTCACGGCAGCGCTTTATTGTTCAGGGATTGGTGGTTGTTGCAAAAAACCCTTGTTTGCATCCAGGTGATGTACGTGTTTTAAAGGCTGTAAATGTGCCCGCTTTGCATCATATGGTGGACTGCGTTGTGTTTCCACAGAAAGGAATGAGGTACATCCGTACAATGCTGAAACCTAGAATATTGTGGTATGAATTGAATTCTTCACAGCATTACCCAGATTCATTGTGGTATGAATTGAATTCTTCACATGCATTACCCAGATTCACTTGCTATGTATCTAAACATAGTTGTTACATATCATATGTGCCAATCAATAACATGCATTTAAATATATATTGCCAATCTAGTAGATAACTTTAATAAAACTTGAAAAAAAAAAAAGCACTTATATAGATATATGTAATCAATATAGTTGACAACCCAACAAAACTTGAGGCTTCAGGTTTCTAGTTGGCCATATATTGTTTCCCGGGCCTCTTAAACAAGCACTTTAGAAAATATTAAGCGGTATTATGGAGAAATGACTGAAATTTCGTAAGGATGGTAAGAATGCTTACATGTGCGATAGTCCAGTTGGAAGTAAATCTCACCAGAGTTTCTGACACTGCAGACAGGGTTATATTTTTCTGGTTCATTGAAACTTTGAAACTCCTTGCATGTTTTAAGATGGTATTAATCTGTCAAATGAATAAGTGCATGTCTAACAAGAAATATCATATGGTATTTGATCTTGATATAAAGACAAACTATAATTGGGTGCTTTAGTCAGTTAGGGGTGCTCGTCTCCTGATATTTGCAAATGCAGCAATTTGAAATGCACTTGGACAAACATTTGTACCCTTTTGTCCCATTTTTACTTCTGTCTTCTTTTTCCTGGATCATATGAATGTTTGCTCATAAGTCCATCTAATTTAGCTCAACTACTCAAGGAATTTTCAGAGCATCAAAAATATATTGATCCACTATGCATTTCATCTAGGTTAATGAAATTTACTTTGTTTATACGCTCTCTACAAGCTTTAATTCTTTCATGTGTTAATATTTCCTGCTCTTTTGACTTTTTAAATTCTATAACAAAGTGATGTCCAACTGCTTATAAATTTTGTGTTGTACTGAATTTCAAAATATTGAAATATTAGACCGCATCCAAATGAATGTTCTGGAAGTGATTTGGATGGAGATATCTACTTTGTCTGTTGGGACCATGAATTGATTCCACCACAGCAAGATGCACCAATGGATTATACTCCAGCACAAAGTATGCAGTTAGATCATGATGTTCAAATTGAGGTATTACACTTCCAAACATTGTATCTTTCAGGAGATTTTGCAGCTTGTTCTTTTCCAATTTGTATATGCCAAATTCCTTATTATTATCCTTAAAATGCTGGCATACAGTATAATCTTCATGCCGATAAGAAAGGGGAAATGACATTTGGAAATCCTTGAATCCAAAGACTGATTGAGATGCATTTTTGTATGCATGTAGATATCGGAATGACAATTGAAAATCCAATTTGTATGCAATTTTTTTATGCTATGCAAAGAGTACAAGCAGTGAGATATATTTCTTCAGTTATTTTCCTTATGAGAACATAATTTCCTTGGTTCAGGACGTAGAGGAGTACTTCACCAACTACATAGTGAATGACAGTTTGGGGATCATTGCAAATGCTCACACTGTTTTTGCAGATCGGGAGCCTCTTAAAGCAAGAAGTGAGCCCTGCTTACAACTAGCGGAGAAATTTTCAATTGCAGTTGACTTTCCAAAAACCGGTGTACCTGCTGAGATACCAGCGCACTTATATGTTAAAGAATATCCAGATTTCATGGAAAAGCCTGACAAACCCACTTATGAGTCCCAAAATGTGATAGGAAAGCTCTTCCGAGCGGTGAAGGACATTGCACCACATACAAGCTGTATTAGGCTGTTCACAAAGGAAGTGGCAAGGAGATCTTATGACCCTGACATGGAAGTTGATGGGTTTGAGGATCACATCGATGATGCTATCTATCATAAAGGGAATTATGATTACAAACTGGGAAATCTGATGGACTATTACGGCATCAAAACAGAAGCTGAAATACTCACTGGCAGTATCATGAAAATGTCGAAATCTTTCACCAAGAGAAGAGATGCAGAAGCAATTGGAATGGCAGTCAGGGCCTTGAGGAAAGAAGCTAGAGCCTGGTTCAAAGAGAAAAGTGGCTCAGATACTGAGGATGATGCATATGCAAAAGCATCGGCTTGGTACCATGTCACTTATCACCCTGATTACTGGGGTTGCTACAATCAGGGCATGAATCGGGATCATTTTCTTAGCTTTCCGTGGTGTGTTTACGACAGGCTGGTTGAAATCAAGAAGGATAAAACAAGTATTGGAAATGCTTTTCCAGCTCTAGAGCAACAGTTCCGCCAGGGTTTGCGTATGTATTGAGGAAGTATGGTTGTGCGTCCCCTCCTATATAAAGCATTGAATTGAATGGGACATATTCTGTACAAAACTCTTTAAGAACTTGAGCATGCATGTATTTATATAATAAATGGGAACAGCGTGTTGGTTTTTATGCTTTGTCAGATGAAAGTGCTCCATGAACAGGAATGAGAAGCCAAATCGTATGGCATTTGTAAGCGTGTCCATGAAATATTTAAAGCTTATTCGAATTTAGAGATCGATACTTCAAAACTAAATTTTTAATGAATTAGTCACGTTTGTGATTTATATATTTAGATGTTATATTTACTCAGTTGGAATACTTAATTTGTAAACTAATTAATGTGTTGCTAATGAAAATTTATTATTTGAATTAAAAATAATAAAACTTAATAATTATCTATCACTTGAACTCTGAATTTATCTATCACTTCAACTGATTAAATAATAAGGTTATTATTATTTTACTACTTCACGAATTGCCAAATATCAAATGACTACAATAAGTATTGTTTCTTATCATTTTACTACTTTTCCGTTACAATTGTTAGTTGATCGTTAGTTGATCGCTAGTTGATCGCTAGTAAACCGTTAGTTAACCAGTTAGTTGACTAACAAAATAATAATTTCACCCTTCATGATTAAAAAAATATATATTTGAAGCTTATTTACAAAATAAATTTGTAATATATTTATTAAAATGGATATAAAATGCCAACATAATTTTTTTTATTAGAATTATGATATATGAATTACAAATTTATTTTATTATTTTTTTAATCATGAAGGGTAAAATTGGTATTGTGTTAGTTAACTAGCGGTCAACTAATAATTGTAACGGAAATGTAGTAAAATGATATTTTTATAAAGATATAGTAGTAAAATGATATGAGACAATACTTCTTGTAGTCGTTTGATATTTGACAATTCCTGAAATAATAAAATAATAATAACCCTAAATAATAATATATCTTTTGCCACATTAGTTAAACACAAATGAAGTATCCAACTAAATAAGTATAACATCGTCTGTTATAAAATCTATAGTGCAAAATTTCAATGATATTCGAAAAGAAACGGGAGTGATACTCTTAGCGGTTATGATGTATAGCAATTAAAATGATACTTAATTGCTCCATTGAGTTTTCTTTTTTGTGTTCTTCTCCTTCCCCTCTGAACAGTAGCGAAGCTAGTACCATTTTTTAGGGTGGGCTATTAGATTTATTTTTATTTTTTAATTATTAATAAAAGTAAATTTATAAATTATATATATATTAATTTTTTTTTTCAGTTGGCTTACCCGGGCTGCAGCCCGAGTTAGCCAACTCTTAGCTTCGCCTCTGCCTCTGAACCCCCTATTGAGTAATCTTAAATCTTAGTGAGCTGTATCTTCCATGTTAAAATGATACCATTTTGTCATTAATCTTTTCAAGTCCTACGTACTCTCATCTGTAGTCTCTTATGAAAAATGTTTGTTGAACATTGTCTCGTTGCAACTCTTACATAATTTATATAATCCAACATATCGATCCAGCCTTTCAGCTACAGCGGCAGATTGGTTAATCTCATTATTAGAGATGACATTTTATTTTCTGAGTGTATTAGATATCTTTTTCATATTCAAAACTTAAAAAAAAAAAAGGAATTGAAATCCAAATCCCGAAACGCTCTCAAGTTTTGAAGACCTTCGAGAAGAGGAGGTGGGCAATGAAGGCAAGGAGGGGGATAATTTTTATTAATTTTTGAAAACACCATGAGGATATGGGCATTTATGTCTTATTATTGGCTATTATTACATAATTTCATCCCGTATAGTGAAGAAAAATAGACGCAGCTTGCTGTGCATGGAATGTGGAATTAAACATATTAAATAATCATAGAAAAATAAAGAGCACAGAATTTTACGTGGTTTGACAATATGTCTACATTTACAGGAGTAAGAGAAGAATAATTGTATTATTAACAATTATTAGAGTATAAATTTGAGTAAAAAAATATCATTTTCCCAAAACTTAAATACACCTAGTACTCTCACACACACTTAAAAAAATTTTTTTTTCTCAATTACACCCTCTTCAATTGCTTAATCTCTTAATAATTCTTTACTTAAATTATTAAGCTCAAATTTTTAGGATGATCTTAATGAACGAATTCCCCCTCTATTTATAGGGAAATTAATGACACTATTGCACCTACTCCTTTATAATTTATCAAGGTGTTAAGTGTTGTTTTAGCCAATTTATTAAGTTAATTGACAAATTATCCAATTTTTACCGATTTGTCAAGTTTATTGACAAATTCTATTCTTTGGCCAAAAAAGTCTTCATTTTATTTTTTGACTTCAACACAGCTTCCATGTGACGTTAGCTATTCTTCTTGAACATAATAAAACGAAGGGGAAAAAAATTAGAGATAGAGATTTCTCGTTTTAAAATGTTTGGTACTCAAGAGAATATAACCACTTTCTCTGAACCAAATTGAAGAACATTTTTGAGGAAAAAAGAAAAGGGCATTAGCAAGAGCCAAGAAGCAAGAACAAAGCCATAAAAGATAAATTGGTTGAAAACAGTTTCATTTACGTTTTAAAACAAGCAAAAGTGATGTTGAGAACTTTCTGGTTTCTTCAAGCTCTTTAGAAAGCTCGATGAGCTTTTCAGTCAACTGATGAAATATTTCATCAACAATATTTTCGCTTCCAAAATGCCTTATAAAATTTCCTTCCATAGCGGCCCTTAAATGCGCCACCCATTCTAGTATATTTATTGGCCGCCTCTTAAGGACTAATGTTGCTAACAGTGACTCCATTTTCTCGATGTTGAAATTTTCATTTTTCTCTATCACCTTTACCATTTCATTTGGACATGGACAGTACAGTGGCATGTTGAAGGAATCCACTTCATCTTTGTTAAAGTTGAGAATGAAGCTGAACATGGATCAACTCACGTGGGAGTACCAGCTGGAATTTACTTGTTAACCAAGGAAGGTGTTTATACAAGTGAAGTGATGCAGTCCATACATGCAGAGGATGAATATTCCAGATGGCAGAACAGCTATACAGAGATTCCATAGCTGTTATGTGCATTAGAAAATTAGTTATGAATTAACGGTTGTGATTGATTCTTTGTTCACATGTTTTACTTAAGTTTGTTAATTTGTATAACGAAATAAGTGAGCTGGACTTTAAGCTGCTTAGCTATAAATACCAGCTGAGCTGTACATTGATAAATGAATAAAACAGTTACATATTCATTACTCAAAATAATCTAAAATTTTCACATGGTATCAGAGCTTCTGAGAAGCAACAATAGCGAGTAATGAAAATCAAACAAATAATAATGGAGCTTCAAGCTCAACTGTAAACACAAATCAAATCTCAAATATTAGTACCTTTGTTCTCAGTTCACTAGTCTTCAACACACCTATCAAGCTCACTAATAACAACTACTTGCTATGGCGATCTCAAGTAATTGCAACAATCAATGCTAATGATCTGGAAGATCTTATTGATAACTCGAACAGTCTACCAAGTTGATCTGTAATCAACATTGACAGTGATCAAACTGTGATCACAACTCCAAATCCACAGTTCCAGATCTGGAGGAGAAACGATTAGCAGCTGATGAGCTGGTTGTTGTCAACCTTGAAAGAAGAAGTTCTAAGTGCTGTAGTCGGAGCCAGATCTTCTCTAGATATATGGCAGATTCTTGCAACTCAGTTTGGAGGAAGATTTAGAGCTAAAGTTTTGCATTTGAAGACTCAAATTCAGACTACCAAGAAAGGATCAATGGCAATACATGAGTACTATACTAAGATGAAAACCACTCTTGATGCTCTAAGAGTAGCTGGAAGTAATATAAATGATGACGATTTTGTGCTGTGTTAGCTTGCCGGCCTTGGATCTGAATATGATTCAATAGTTACTACAATTAATGCACAGCCTGAAGGCACAACTCTTTCTAATGTGTATGGGATGCTGCTAAGTTATGAAAACAGAATTGAATATCAACACTCTGTTAGCCATCTGGATTATCAAGCAAATCTTGCTTTTCACAAAGGAAATCAAAGGAGGAACTGGCAACCAAACTTCAACTTTGGTGGAAACAACAACAATTATGGTGGAAGATCATCTGGCATATCCAATGGAAAACAATTTGGTGGAAACAACTTCAATCGGGTCTCAAATCCACCTGACAAATTCAAAGGCAAAAGTTCTGTTGATAAAGAAGAAACCAAGGGACCATGCCAGATCTGCTTCAGGAAAAATCATACTGCTGCTCACTACTGGCACAGGTTCAAAAAGAACTATGTGCCAAATCAAGTGCCTACAGAAGAAGTGCATACATAGCAGAGAATGAAGGTCACAGAGATGAAGCTTGGTACCTTGACAGTGGTGCAACAAACCACATCTCAAATGATTTCAACAATCTCAACATCAGCTCAGAATATAATGAAAATGATCAGTTGGCTATAGGTAATGGAGCTAAACTCAAAATAGTTTCAGTTGGTCACTCACTGCTAAGCACACTTGATTCACACACATCATCTCATATCAAACTTAATCACATATTTTATGTTCCAGAAATAACCAAAAATTTGATCAGCATTTCAAAGCTATTGCATGATAATGATGTTTCTATTGAATTCAACAAAACTTCTTATGTTGTTAAGGACAAGAGAAGGGGGAGTGTTCTTTTGAAAGGAATAGCTAAGGATGGATTGTACATGCTGCAAAATTTACCTCATGATTCCAGTCAATTCAAGTCCATTATGTTACCTTCTGCTGTTACTCCTAGTTTTTTTACAGTAAATAAAATTCCTAGACCTGAGTCTATATTGTCTGTCAGTTGTAATAAAAATTGTACAAGCAATAATGTGCTAAATCTGTGGCATATGAGGTTAGGTCATCCTAATATCAATGCTCTTGTGAAAACTTTGTCAGCTTGTAATATTTCTTTTGGAAATAAAACATCTGGTTTATCTTTCTGTAAAGCTTGTTTGTATGGAAAACAACATAGACTATTTTTCAAACACAGTGAAACAAAGACCTCAAAAGCTCTTAAAATCATTCATAGTGATCTTTGGGGTCCTGCTCCCACTGAATCAAATCAAGGTTTTAGATACTATATAGCTTTCATTGATGACAAAACCAGTTACACATGGATTTATGGATTGACGCAACAATCATAGGCACTCACAACTTTTATTTATTTCAAAAACCAAATTGATAAAAGCCTTGAACTAAAAATTAAAGCTTTACAGTGTGATATGGGAGGAGAATATAAAGCATTTGAACCATATATGAAGCATAAAGGTATTTCTTTAAGATATTCCTACCCACGTACTCACCATCAAAATGGAAAAGTTGAAAGGAAACACAGACATCTTGTAGAAGCTAGATTGACACTTTTTGCTCAATCTGGATTACCTTTGAAATTTTGGTGGGAAGCTTTTTCTAACACCACCTATCTTATAAACAGAACTAGCACACCTATTTTAAATGACAAAACCATTTTTGAGTTACTCTACTTAAAGAAACCAGATTATCCTCTCATTAAAATATTTGGCTGTGAGTGCTACCCTTTCTTAAGACCATACAACATATACAAATTTGATTTCCATACCTCTACATGTGTCAATTTAGGTTTCAGTCACTTTCACAAAGGTTACATGTGTCTAAACTCAAATGGAAAGATATATATAGCAGCACATGTTAACTTCAATGAAAGTTCTTTTCCTTTCCAAACAGATTTAAAATTCATGATTTCAAAACAAAATCAATTACCTGAGTCTGTAAACTCTTTTAGTAAATTCATCAGAATATCCTTTCCTTCTAAAAGTCATAATCATGAGGCAACTGTAGATAGGTCAAACCTTTATGAGCATCTAATTCTAGATCTTACTCCTTCTGATGATCTACATTTTGACAACAGTTATAGTCAAACTGACCAAATACCATACAATGTTTCAAATATACATTAACAAAAACTTTAAATACTGCAGATCATTCTGTTACACCTGAAAACATCCTAGCTCAGAATCAAAACTCTGAAATATCTCAAACCACTCCTAAACTCAATACTTCACATCCTATGATAACCAAAGCCAAAGCTGGAATTTTTAAGCCTAAAGCTTATAATACTAGAAAAACCTTGTCTCTAGAAACACCATCAAGTGTTGCTGAAGCATTGAGTGATAGAAACTAGAAGCTAGCTATGCATGATGAGTCTGATGCTCTAATAAAGAATCAGACCTGGTGTTTGGTTCCACCAGAGCAAAATATGAAACTTGTGGGAAATAAATGGATCTATCGAGTAAAACAAAACTCAGATGGAACAATAGATAGATATAAAACTAGGTTAGTGGCAAAGGGTTTCTTACAAACTGAAGGAGTAGATTATCAGGAGACTTTCAGCCTTGTAGTAAAAGCAGCTACTATAAGAATTGTTCTAAGCTTGGCTGTAATGAATAACTTGAAGCTGAGACAAGTTGACATTAATAATGCATTTCTGAATGGAAAGTTGACAGAAACAATTTATATGCCTCAGCTTGAAGGATTTGTATGCAGACCACCCAAGGTATGTTTGCAAGTTGAATAACACTCTATGGTTTGAAGCAGGCACCAAGAGCCTGATTTGATAAATTAAAATCAGTCCTTGAATCATGGCAGTTCAGTCGAGCAAAATTAGATACATCTCTATTTTTCAAACAAAATGAAAATGATCTAATCATCTTGTTAGCTTATGTTGATGATATCATAGTCACTGGGAACAATCATGTTGAAATAGAGCATCTTATTTACAATCTGGGAAATACTTTTGCTCTTAAAGATTTGGGGCAACTTAACTTCTTCCTTGGCATTGAAGTTACAAGAAATGAAGAAACATTGGTGTTATCCCAGACAAAATACTTAAAGGAACTGCTCACCAAATCCGATCTGAAGAACTGTAATGGTTCAGATACTCCATTAGCAACTACTGAGAAGTTGAGCAAATATGTGGGAGAAAAATGTATTGACTCAACTCAGTACAGAAGAGCTATTGGAGGGTTACAATATGCTGTGTTAACAAGACCTGAGATTGCATATGCAGTAAACAAGTTAAGTCAGTTTATGGCTAATCCTTTGCAGCCACACTGGACAGCTTGCAAAAGGGTACTTAGACATCTAAAGGAAACAATTGACTATGGTCTGGTTTTCCAGAAATCTGATTACCTTGATCTAATAGCATACTCAGATGCTTATTGGAGAAGTGATCCTGATGACAAAAGATCTACTAGTGGTTATTGTATATATTTGGGTGACAATTTAATTAGCTGGAGTTCAAAGAAGCAAAGTGTAGTATCAAAATCCTTAGCTGAATCTGAATACAAAGCTATGGCATTAGCTAGTGCAGAAATAACATGGATATGTTCACTACTCAAAGAGTTGGGTGTAAGACTAAACTGCACTCCTCTGCTATTGAATGACAGTACAAGTGCAGCTGCAATTGCTACAAACCCAGTTCTTCACTCCAAAACCAAACACATTAGATTGACATTCATTTTGTCAGAGATAAGGTTGAAAAGAAAGAGATTGAAATTGCTTTTGTATCCAGCAATGATCAAACAACAGATGTGCTGACCAAACCACTCACTTACTCCAAGTTCAGCTTCTTCGGAAACAAACTTAAAGTCTCTTCTAGAAACTTAAGTTTGAGAAGGGATGTTAAAGTTGAGAATGAAGTTGAATATAGATCAACTCATGTGGGAGTACCAGCTGGAATTTAATTATTAACCAAGGAAGGTGTTCACACAAGTGAAGTGATGCAGTCTATACGTGCAGAGGATGAATATTCCAAATGGCAAAACAGTTATACAGAGATTCCATAGCTGTTATGTGCATTAGAAAATTAGTTATGAATTAACAGTTGTGATTGATTCTTTGTTCACATGCTTTACTTAAGTTTGTTAATTTGTATAACGAAATAAGTGAGCTGGACTTTAAGCTGCTTAGCTATAAATACTAGCTTAGTTGTACATTGATTAATAAATAAAACAGTTACATATTCATTACTCAAAATAATCTAAAATTCTCACAATCTTCGGCTATTATTCCCTCAAAAACGAAAAAAAAGACCACAAAAAAAAAAAAGAGCTGGATTGTTTGGCTACGTAACTTAAAACAACAATTAACAAAAAGACACATATTCAAGTTCCAAATGGGTTTTTAAGTAAAGTTTTGCAACATGCTTCGTGTAAAATAGAAGAATTTGATGAAAAGCACCAATTTGACCATATCCTTGAGGCTTGATGCCAGGCAATTGAACGTAATACCAATTGCATCCTGAGAGCGGGGCAGCTTATCGTCGGAAGCCGGAATAATTAGCACCATCATTCCTCCGGATACAATCTCTTTAGCTCTAGCATCAAAAAATATCTGCATGTCCTTGGCAAAATGAGCTGAATAAGCTTTAATCACTTCATCCGGGGCATTTGTATAATGTATCCTCCCCATGTTCCATGCCGCAGAATTTCTATCCCGCAGCTCTTCGGGTACCCTGGAGAGCCAGTGAAGTGCAGTGGACGAATACGCAAAATAGATTGAAGACTCCGGGAATAACCGGCCGTGGAAAGAACCCGGCACGCCGGCAGCAAAATATTGCCTGTCTTGGGGAAGAGATCTGAAGAGGGTGTTGAAATCGTTCAATACTTGATCGTTAAAGAAAACTTCCATAAAATTTTGCATGGCAATTACAGTATTTGGGCCAACTGAGCATCCCAAATCAGCAAGAGTAAATGGGACGCTCGAAACAGAGCATAGAGATTTTACATCCAATTTTGCTGAAATAACCTCTAGGATTTTGTCTTTAACAAGGTCTGCAAATATCTTCTGTAAGATGTGAAAGGAACAACAAACAAAACTCATCAATTAATTTAGCCGTTTCGAATTAAATCTTGGTAAATACTTATAATATAGAAATTGCAGGTTAATATTCCACCTGGAAAAGAAAAAAAACAGTAGATACCTGGTGGAAAGAGTTCTTGCTGTAACTGTGTTCGCCATTTCCACCATTCATTAGAGCTGAATCCGAGTGGGTTTCCATCTCTCTTTGTTTCTGTGTGATTGTAAGAATGGGTTAGTTAATTTATAGCATTGTTATTTACAAATAAATATTTAGATCATGTGAAGGGAGAATGGACCTTTCACGACCCCAGTATTTGGTACTCCATGGCATTTGATCCGCTAGCCATTGGGTGCTCCAGTAGTTTGTGCCATCACATGAAAAAGACTGGCAAAGGTCATCTTAACTACAATAATCTAACAATACCTTATGCTTCTCTCTCTTACCCTGCCCACCTGAACTGAATTAAACTATTAACCTCTTTTGTGAACCAGAATTAAATTTATGTTTTTTTGTTAAGATTTGAGAATCACCTGCATTTTATAATCAATTAACCAGTACAATTATCTGTAAAGCAAAACAACTGGGGAAGGTCTCTTTTCATTGTGTATTAATAACAATATTATTACATGTAGACGGCAGTTAGAAACCCATATACTTGGGCAGCAGAACTGATTCCGCACAATCAGACTTATATGCAATTATAACAAAAGCTTATATTATTTACATAACACTACAGGGGATGGGGAACAACCTGAATGCGTGCGTTATGCATAAATCCTAAGCCAAATTTAAAAAGCTTGCAAAGGTTTGGATGAAGATGGCAAATCTCACCTATTAAACGCTAATTTTAGAGTGCATTGATCATATTCAGCTCAGCTTAATTTGGAAGACGGCGTTTAATTCGCAGTTGTTATAAAATACAATCACTAATTGTTTATCCTCAAAGGATAATCTTATTAATTTAGAAAAATAATAAAGAGTCCTAGTACAGTAGTACTGCCATAACAGTTGAAATAACATCAAAACCATAGAGTATTATATATATTAATTGAAAAATGATACTAAGTTTTTATTTAACACTATAAACACCATAGAATTTTATAGTTATTTTATCGCAATTGTTTCAGATTCTTCAGTTCAAATATAAAAATAAGAGGTAGAGGATGCTTCATTTTTAAATTATCAAACCCAAAAAAATTTATCTTAATCACTAAGAAAAATGATTAATAAACTGAGGGAAGACAAATAAAATTATAATCGGGTATGGTGGTGAAATGTTAGTTGATTATTTTATTATTATTATTATTATTTATACGGTATGATGTTATAATTAATTCTGTCTTCTTTCTATTTATTTTTTATGTCTAAATGTTAATGCCCAATCATTAAAAATTTTTGGAGTCAATTTTTCCTAACAAAACAGCAATGGCAGATGTTTTTCAGTCTTGCATGGTTTGCTTTTCAAGGACCTTTTTGTAAGCTCAACTATTTGTATCAGTGTATTAGTTCTCAAACCCAAGCCGGCTCCAATCACAACTGATGGGCCAGTCCAGTAAAAAAACATGAAAGTAGACAATTTACAGCTTAGGATTGATTACTGTGATTACGCCGAATGATTCTGCGTAATATAATTCAAATTTAGATCTCATATTTTTTCAACATAAAATTTAAATCTTGTGTTGATGCAATACATATAAAAATTGTAGCAAGAATTTGTAGTTATAATATTATTCTCTCTCTCTCTCTATATATATATATATAGATAGATAGATAGAGTTTTAGAAAACAAATGAAGTTGTGATAAAAAAAATTCTTAAAACACTGATGAAAAGCATGAAGTGCATAATACAATTATAAGGGGAGAAAATTTACCCTTGTAATATTACTCGAAAATTTCAACAGTCAACAAAACCATGCTAGATAAACTTCCAAACTATAATTAATTACCTTCGAGAATCATGTAAACTAATTTGTATACGTTGCAGCACAGCAAATAGTTGAACTCCATCCCTATAACATGACACCATCTTGTCATTAATCTCTTCAAGTCTTTCCAGCAACTGCCTGAACATTTCTTCAGTAACCTCGTGTGAAAAATGTTTGTTGAACATTGACTCAGTCGCAGCTCTTACATGCTTCATATATTCTGGCATATTGATTCGCCCTTTAAGCCATGGCGATGGATTCGTCAATCCCATTACCTCAATTCTGAAATTGCCATTTCTTTCTACCACTGCCCCAAATTCCCCAGGAGGGCAAGCATATATAGGTAAGTTGAAGGAATCAACTTGAGCTTCACTTAATAGTCCCTGTCGCATCATTCAGGTTATGCACGTTAATCGTCTGGTTCCGAACAATTAAAAAAAAAAACATATTCATAGGGTTATATCTTATAGGATGTACTATTATTGAATTCAATGGCGGAATCAGGATTTTAGTTCAATCAGTGGAGACTAATTTGAAAAAAGAATATTAAAAATTAATTTGTGAAAAAAAATTCCTATATTTAGGGATTAAAATATAAATTTATTAAAGTACATCAAACTTCAATAAAATCTTTATCTTGAAAGAGAAGACGCTTTAGGTCAGAATATAAAAGCCTGCCCCTAATAGAATCTTTACTTACGATATTATAACTTTATGGTTCAAATGATAATTTTATGAAGCCTTTTTTGACCAATGAATATTTGGACTTACCACTTTTACCATGTCGTAGAGGATGGTACCCATACAGTGATACATGAGACCGTTTGCGATCTCCGAAAAAGGCATTCCGTCCGGGATGCTTGGATTGGTAATTATTATCATTCCTCCTGGAACAATCTCTTTAGCTCTATTATTCAAAAATCTTTCCAAGTCTTTAGCAAACTGATTTGCGTACGCCTTCACTACTGCCTCCGGGGCAAATGCATAGTGAATTCTGCCTTTGTTCCAAGCAGGAGAATTCTTGTCAAGTAAACCTTCCGGCGCCTTGGAGAGCCAATGGAGTGCGTAAGAAACATGAACAAGATGGAGAAATTTCTCCGGAAACAATCGTTTGTGAAAAGAGCCCGGAACTCCGGCAACGAAGAAATGGATTTCTTGTGGAAGAGAAATGAATAGGGTATTGAAATCATTGGAGGATTGATCATTGAATGAAACATGGAACTCAGGATTCTGAGAATTGGGGCATTGAGATTTGTACTTCTGCTTGACGATTTCTATTAAATCTTGCATAGCGTTAAAGGTATTTGGTCCAACTGCACATCCGCAATCTGCAAGGCGAATTGTGTTTGATGATGAATCTGCTAAGGACTTTACGTCGAGTTTCCGGATAATTGCATCATAGATATGCTCCTTGGTGACATTTGTAGCTAGTCTCTGTGACATAAGTGTATAGAACTTGTTGAACAGAATATAATATACTTTTATCTTGATATATTCAAGTAAAATGCTATAAGTATATGACTAGGTGGTTTTATTAGCTACCTATCACAAACTCATGATTATGAAAGACCATATTTATCAAAATCACTTTCTACTAAGTTTGAATGGAAATTAAAAAACTAATATTGTAAAATCAAATCTTCATAAGGAACTTTTGAGGCAGTACTGTTAAGAAACTTAATGGTAAAATTGAAAATTAAAGATAGGCAATCAATTAATACATCATTCATTTTAATAATTCCACTATAGGAAAAATGCTTCTTTAATGCTACAATTTGAGCTAATGCATATATTTTTTTAAAATACCATAACTTAAATTTAGTGAATCTGACTTACAAACTAGTGGAAATATATTATACTAATTAAGAATATATTAATTAAAATTAATACACAACACAGACTCTCTAGATAATTTTAAAAACTATTGGGACTAATAAAAATTATCTCAAACTATAAAAACAAAAATGGCATTTATCATTCTATTAGATATTTTAATCCCACAACGATACGAGAAGACTTGAACTCTTGTAGCCACTAGATCAAGGAGTGGTTGGCCACTAAAATACCCTTAAGATCGTATTGATTACCAATAAATTTAGGTTGAAATAAAATTAAATGAAGAAAAAATGACATCTACACCCCCAAAGTTTGGAAATATAGTCATCAACATCCTAAATTTTCAAAAAGGGACACCAATGCCCCTTTTTGACTCTATTATCCCAAAAAAATTGATTCTAATATTTTATAATAAATAAAAATATAACATCAAAATAAATGTAATAATATATAAATTTTAAAATAATTTCAATATTTAAAAATATTTTAATAATTTTCTATTGATATATTTTATTATATTAAATTAAATTTTTATAATAAATAGAATCATAATATTAAAATAAATGTATTAAAATTTAAATTATTTTCAATATTATGTAAACTACTAATTTTAACATTATTAGCATTTGACTTTTTTTAATTGTAAAATGTATTTATTGTAAATATTTATTTAAAATCCTACAATAAACAAAAATATATTATTAAAATAAATATAATAATTTACATATTTAAATTTATTAGAATATTCTAATATTTAATATTGTTAGTCTAGTACATAGATTATATTATTTATATTTTTAAAAAAATTTAAAGTCAAATTTTTTGGGATAATAAAGATAAAAGATATAATAGTTAAAAGAGGGTCTTGGTGTCCCTTTTTAAAAACTTAAGTGTATTGGTGATAATTTTTCTAAATTTTAGAGGTGTAGATATCTTTTTCCCTTGATGAATAACAAAATAATTGGACATGATACATCCAAGTCTTTATGCCTCCTCAGAAGTTAGCTACCAGAAAATTAGTCCAGCAATTATTATCAGCCATGTAAAATTATTTCTCTAACTCTGCAGTAAGAACAAAAGTCAACTTATATCCAAATAATTAAACAGAGCGGATTCATATTATGAAATAATTAAAGTCTACAAGTATATATGCTTTGAAAGACCAAGGAACAGTGGCATAATTTCGTTCTTTTCTCCTGCTGGAAGTTCTTGTAACTTAGATTCTCATATGCTCACGATCACGACAAACAGACAATTGGTGTTTCAAAATCAAAATTAATCATGATCTGATTATTTTATGGATAGTGATGAGTTGACTTTTTCTTGGTTTGGTGGGAATATTATTTGGACATGTGAATGATCCATTAGTAAATTGAAATGCGATTTTGGAGTAACCAAAGCTAGAATGAATATGGTTGGGTTAATGTTAGGAGAAAATATACACAGGACTTGAAAGATTTAAAAGAAAAAAACTTTAAAAGCATTAATTCGAAAAATTTGGATAAGTGCAAAATTAGCCAATTTGGCATTGAAGGATGAGTAGGAAGTAGGAACAAAAGGACATAATTTTGAGGCTGATATTATATCTCTTTATAAATTAAAACAACGAACGACATGTCTCTTTATAAATTCAAGAAGCTCTTAGGGTTATCCAAATTATAATTATAAACAATTTCTGGTATTGTCAAGCCTCACTTGAAAAAAAAAATGTAAAGCCAAGAAGTAGACCTGATAGAAGGAGTTTTTGAAGTAGCTGTAAGTGCCACATCCACCCACCACCTGGATTGGTGTTTCTGAACCCTCAGGCTTCTCCGTGAATGTCTGATCGGATATCAATGTCGCCATTTTTGCTGTAAAATATTTTTGTGTATATATGTTTAGGGTGTATATATATATGCAGACAATAGAGAGCAATATCTGGTGAGACTGAACTTCACAATTTATAGAAGTGAAGAAAGTTGGAAGCAGGCTTGAGCAGTGATGTTGGTGCAATTAATCAGTAACGGGTATGCATAACTTGATGATTATTATTATTCTATGTTCGGATAGTGGATCCAAGCTAGGCTGACTTCATAAGAAAGAGACATTGCTAATAAGTTCTATTTTCCTCAATTTCGTTATGGCTTGGCCATGAATTTCTTTTCAAGAAATATAAAAAACAATAATATTATGCTTATAAAGTTGTGGCATAAGTGTAGCATTATTATAAACTATCTTGTGTTAAATCATTATCACCTATCATTACATACACATAATGAATTGTATGAGGATCATGTGTATGCTGCATGAGTTTGTATCATAACTTTGTAGTAGTAACATTACTCCATATATGAGAAGTCATTATCTTTTATTCTCTATTTCTTTCAGGTTTAAAGGATGAAGCAAAGTTTTGTATTTCATTTAATACAGATAAGATAATCAAGCTACGCTTAGAAGAAACCATTGTGGCGCAAATTAAATAAATGGAACACCCTTTCCATAGATATGAATTGATGGTTGTCGTGTGCTGTCGAATTATGATCCTATTTATGACCGTTGCTGCAATATTTTGTTTGCTATATATATTTGTGTTGCTTGCCTTATATCTTCTTGTATCCTTGTTATAATGTTGATTGATTCCTATTACTATTACTGCTGTTTAGACAAGTTATATGTCTTTCACGTAGAAATAATAGGCCAAATTTCAGTTTAAATTAGTATTTTTCCTTCTAAGTTTTTCAACCTTTACATATTTCTGTCTCTTGTATATGTTCGAGATATGTTCATTCATTATTTTCTTTTTCTAAGAGTACGTGACGATAGTTTTGATGGGTCATGATATATTTTGACAATAGGCATAGGATCAAATGGAAGAAAACGAATACACAAGCAAAGAGAAATGGTTAGCAAAATGTAATTAAGGTCATGTTTTAACTAGTTTCCATTATTCAAGTCGTGGGATATATAATATTATATAATCCTCATTTTTTGTCCATAACTAAGAATGCAGTTCATATGGGTGAGAGAGAAACAGGAGAGCAGACAACTTGATGGCCATTATTAATTTTATTTGTATTTAATAATTTTATTTTATGTTATTTTATTTTACACTTTAAAGCATTGATTGTAACTTCTAAGGACCACGTACGACATTGATTGAAAAAGAACGTAACACTACTAACCCTACTCAGTTTGTCAATTTTGTAGCCATTTATTCCTTTAAACACACAGACAAGGATGTATGAACTGCATTTTGATATTAAAAAAAAAATTCCAATTAACGATTAAATTATACAAGTTGTCTGTAATAAATGGTTGTTTTCTTGCAAGTTGCCGGTAATAAAAAGATCTTGTGGGAAGCAAAATCGGCTCAAACTAGTGGTCCATATGGTTCGTTCTTATTGCTTCCGTTGATACTTAAAAATTGATTATTATCGTATATACATTCACAGGTGCATGGAATTCAAAATTTCATTTTCACAGCTTGTCATGGGTATTTAACTAGAAAATTTTATTTTCCCAACTTGTCAAATTCATAATCGAGGACCACATGCAAAAAATTAACTAAGCTAAATATATAGTACTAATGGAATCATTAAATATATATCGAACTTCCTTATTATTATTATTTTTGCTTGATACACCAAAATTAAAATGAACGCAAATGAAGTGCTCATAAAAGTAATGAGGTGGCATTGGTTTGAGGCTCGAGAAATTTCTCTATTCAGATTTCCATGTAATTCTTACTTGATGCACGCGTTGGATTTGAGGCTTTTTTTTACAAATTCAGACAGTCTTGGCATCTTGGGATACTAATAATTATACAAGTAATTTAAAAATAAAAAGAATTAATGCAATCGTACACAATTTTATGCAGCTCAAAAAAGATTGATTTTCTTCTTCGCAAAGTTCAAGATTTATTTTCTTCTCGGTAAAGTTCTTTTGAACAATATTCCATCCATATATATATATATATATATAAGAAAATGCTATTACATCATATGGTATAATAAAATAATAATATTTTTATTATTCTCAAATTTTAATGAAGTTAATTAGATCCTGAAGCAAATTACTACTCATGTATAACCATAATCCTGCATGTGCCCTTCCTGACCTTCCAACCAGAGCACTATTTCGTTCTCTTATCGCGGCAGGGGTATACTTGATAACTGGAGGATCGTGCTCAATTCCTTGTGCCTTCCGAACCAAGGCAACAAAAGAGTCAAATCTTATCTTACTCCTATAAGGTGCTTTCAAAGCAAGCCTCTGACAATCCATAGGGGCATACATAGTTAAACCACCTCCGTTAATAAGCATGTGCGTGTCCGTGCGTGTGCGTGTGCGCGTGCGTTTGTGGGTGTGTGTGTGGGTGGTGGGTCTGTAATAGCCTAATAGGTAGATACCTCTTTGTGTTATTGAACGGTGTATTGCATGTGCATGAACGTGAAAAGTACTAGAGCCTCGAATTCATCTCAGAAATCTTTGGCTACATTTACATGCTAATTAGGCTTCGGTAAGGATATTGATACAAAATTATGGTCCCAATCATTAAAAAAACTTCTTCCTATAGCTAGTAGTTTCCCCATGTCGCTAAGAAAAAAATTATAATTAAAATAAAGTTCAGGCGGTGCTGCTGTTCTACGTACGACAGTTACTATTATTTGAAAATTAATTAACAACTTCGATTTTATTTCAATAATATGAGCTTGGAGGACTACCTAGCCAGCTATAGCTAGTTGTTTATATATTTTCTTGAAAATAAGAGGAAAAAAATGATTAATTCAAATTTCAATATGCATTTTGCCCTAATTCAGCTGCACGATCAAAAATCTCTATCTTATAAATCCATTCGTGTATAGAATTCTACATACAATTTTTGTTGATATCTTTTAATATCTATAAAATGTTATAAGAGTAAATAATTTAGTCTTTACAATAACCAATTATTCAATTAATCTTTATATTTTAAAAATTATTCAAAATATCTCTATTGGGACTATTATAAGTCCATCTATGGTAAAATTCCCTAAATTATTTTCTACTTTTCACCAACATGTCATATATATTATCAAAAACTAAGATGCAATGGTAATGAAAATACAAATAAAAGCATCTCGAATATTTTTTTTAAAATATAAAATCTATCTAGCTGATTGATCACTTCCTTAAGGATTAAAAAAAATTTACCCAATATCTGACATGCTCCCATCCATCAAACAAGAACTTCATATATTTTCAATTTTTTTTAAATATATATTTCGGTTAATTGGATGCTTGAGTTTTAGAGATGACTGAACCCCATGATACTACTCAATTACTAATGGTACCAGAATAGGTAGCACAGGTGCTGCCACAAGTATGAGGTGCTTGCATTGCATGTGGCTTAACGTGACGGACAGTACAATAATTTCTCACATTAAGAAAAGCCAATTATGCAATTCATTAGCTAGAGTAATACACAGGGGTTTTGTACACTCAAACATTCTCTGCCCTTTCAAGATTTCTAAGATATATTGTAAAATCATGGTCCCGGCTTTTATATTCCCTACCTACTTTGTCTTAAAAAAAAAAAGGAAAGAAAGAAAGAAAGAAAAATTGTCTGTTAGCTGCTTCATTAAAAATCGGAACATTAATTAATTAGGAGTATAATGGTTGATGATGCAAGGATTTATATTATGCATATTTGACTCAAATTATAGAGATTGATATAATGGGGAAAAGAAATTAAAGTCTCCTGTTATTCGACAAAACTAATTAAAACTCTCTTGTTGTTTTAAAATACATTTAAATCTCCACAAGTCTTAAATTTTTTTGTTAATCTTACTATTTTATCCTTTATAATTGTTTGATATTGGGAATATAAATACCTTTAATTATTTAATTAATAGAATAATTTTTTAATCATAGTTGATTGAAAAATTAAGGGAAAAAGTAAGAGAGTTGCCATAATTTTTCAATTAATTCTGAAAAAAAACACTCACCTATTATTTGACAAAACTAATCAAAGCTCTCTTGATATTTTAAAATACATTCAAATCTCATAACTGTCAACTGTTTTGCCAACCTTACCATTTTATCCTTGGTGATTGTTTGATATTGGAAGTATGAATACCTTTAATTATTTAATTAATAGAATAATTCTTTAAGCAAAGATGATTGAAAAAATAAGGGAAAAAGTAAAAGAGTTGCCATAAAATTTCAATTAATTGCGCGTGCACACTACACACACATATATACATTAATATTAATTTTGCATTTAACTTTTCAGTTAATTTTGAAAAGCTATTCAGAGTTCATTGAAAATTTATGAAAATTTCCTTTGCTTTTCCCCATAATTTTTCATTTAAATTTTAAATTAATTATGATTTAAAAATTATTCAATTATTCAATTAATTAAGTAATTAAATGTATTCATATTCCCAACATCAAACAACCATCAAGGATAATATAATAAGATTACAAAAATGTTAACATCAAAAGAGGTTTGGATGTGTTTTAAAACATAGAGTATTTTAATTAACTTTATCAAACAACAAGGATAAGGAATTTCACTCTTTTTACCTGGATCTAAATGAGTATTTACCCAAATAATTATATTTTATTTTCTAACTGAACCGATGCTCAAGATCTCGACAAATTAATGATCCTAGTATGAAATTATGAAGTTAATCATTGTTTGTCCAACCCTACCAAACGAAATAGACTAATAAAATAAACAAATTGAATTTCAAATGTTGCCTGTCCACTCAGTAGCTTGCTCAATTTCTCCATCAAATTTTATCATGGATGATGTAAGGGGAAATATTAGTTAATTCCCATTGAGAATGAGCCTATCTTTCAATTATGTATTCATCTAGAATAATTGAAATTAAAATAGTATAAATGAATAATTTTTTTTTAAAAAAAATTATTCCCTTTTTTTTCAAGATTTGATATCTTGCAAAAGCATTACATGCTTTCCATGAATACGTGATAATACCCCATAATCTATGTGAATTATTCCGTAAGTCTCAAACCAAGGGCTACATACATCAGAGGAGCATGCAATAGAACCGATAGCATCTGACTAAGAGATCAAAATATTGGATTCAGACTCTCTCTCTCTCTCTCTCGTGTTTATTATTGACTTTTAAATATCTAATTATAATATACCTAATTTTATTTTGGATGCTTTGATATCAAGTAAAAAGGCATAGCTTTGCATCAGATTCTTAGACAACCAAATTGTATTTATTTTGGAATTAAGCATATAATCTCTCATTGAGTTTTTTTTTGGTAGAATTTCACAAATAGTGTATCTTAACTGATTGAAAATTAGTTCCAGACTCTCATTGCCCAAAGAACATTTCTTTAAGATCCCTTCTAACTTTTCATGATTTTTCATAAGAATATAGATTTCTCTCTTTTCTCATATATACATCTCTAAACTGATCTATACTTAAATAAATAAATTACTCTTTATGGTTAAGCTACTTTTACAATAAGAACTTTCAAGCTAGCTCAATATTATAAGAGTAAATTTCGGTTGGAGTTTGAGACATATCATATAAAAATAAATAATTATATTTTTATTGAAGAAAATAAAAACATTGAGGGGGAAAAATACTATTACTGCTTTAATTTATTATTAAAAATGCTAGATTTGGTCTAATTAAAAAAAAACACATCAAATATATAAATATGATCCCTAAGACTTGACTGATGGTTTTCAAGCAACTTTCATTCACGCATTAAAACAACAAATAGTTGAGTTTTTTCTTTATAACCTGATTCCACCTTATCAGAAAATTCAAAAAGCCTTATGATTAGGCGATTAAACATTTCATCAATAATCTCAATTCTAAAATGTTTAGTGAACATTCCCTCCATTGCTGCCCTGACATGCACAGTCCATGCCTTAATGTCAATCGGTCCTTCTAACCAAGAAGTTGGATTTGTCAACTCTACGGTTTTAATACTAAAATGCCCATTTTTGTCCACCAACTTCACCATCTCCTCCGATGAGGCAGAATAGATAGGCAAATTAAAAGAGTCCAATTCAGCTTCAGTAATCAGTTGCTGAGCGGAAAAAAAAAAAAAAAAGAGGTCATGTTAGTGTAATTTGCATATGATTCTGCATAAACTAATTATAGAGGCTAGTATTGCACGGGGAAAAAGCATTAATTCTTCTCTCTTTTCTTTTATT
The DNA here is from genome assembly GCA_030444775.1 of Atalantia buxifolia. Classification (NCBI taxonomy): domain Eukaryota; kingdom Viridiplantae; phylum Streptophyta; class Magnoliopsida; order Sapindales; family Rutaceae; genus Atalantia; species Atalantia buxifolia. The sequence goes on from CM059832.1 coordinate 9,565,732, forward strand.
TGCTGCAATATCAGTATCAATGATAAGCGCACAAAACTGTAACATAAAAAATGGTCATAATAAGAAGTGAAAACTCGCCTCGTTTGCCAATTCCATGAAAATGGTTGCCATAAGATCATACATAACACCGTTTGTGAGGTGAGAATAAGGCATCCCATATGGAATACCCGGCATAATTATCACCATCATTCCTCCACTTACAATCTCTTCAGCTCTGGCATTCAGAAAATTCTCCATGTCCTTAGCAAATTGAGAGGCATAAGCATTTACCACCTCCTCCGCAGCATTCGTGTAATGAATTCTCCCTTTGTTCCACGCCGGAGAATTCTCATCCAGCAACTCTTCCGGCACCTTAGAGAGCCAATGAAGCGCATATGAGCAATGCGCAAAATGGATACAAGATTGAGGAAACAGGCGATGGTGAAAAGAACCCGGCACTCCTGCCGAATAGTATTCCCTTTGTTGAGGGAGAGATGTGAACAGAATGTTGAAATCGTTTGATGTTTTGTCGTTGAAGAATACTTGAAATTCGGGTAATTTTGATGAAGGGCATTGAGAATGATACTTGTTTTTGATAACTTCTAGCACATCTTGCATGGCATTTATTGTATTTGAACCCACCGCACATCCCAAATCTGCAAGACGAATTATATTTGAAGCAGAAGAGAGCTCACTTACGTTTAGATTTCTTGTTATTGCATCAACAATCTTTTCTTTTACAGCATCTGCGGCTAGTCTCTGCCCAAATTCCCATTTTACTATTAGCACCAGTAAAATATATAGAGTGCTGCCAAAATCATTTATTTCACTTAAAATTTATGTTTACAAATTAAAGTAAAAAAATCAAGAATACTTGTTTTAATTATTAATTTGTTATTTTTTCCCCTTAGAAGTGATATGACATTCATTTAATTAGTATTGCAATGGTGAAATACTAAAAATTTAGTAAGCAATGAATATCACATGAATAATATTTGAGAAATGTGCAAACATTGGAGTATTGTTAATTTATGTAATTGACGTGAGGAGATCAAATGCAACGGATCGGAGCAAACAAGTTTCTAAATAAGCAAATAATTGTTTCTTATCAAAATAATAAAAAAAAATTAAAATTAAAGTGTACAAACTATAGGTCTTAATAATTCTATGGATTTAAGTCATACTTAAAAGATAAAACAAGAGTTGTGATCCTCTTAAGCTTGTATACATGGCCCTAGGTCACTTACAGGTCAGTCTTTGTACTTGGCCCTTATCACTTGAAAGGTAATGTGGATATGTTCATGGGTGAGTTTAACTTAGATATCATATAGAAGTCCATCTACCTATGGACCTAATTCACATCGAGCGCTGCCTTAAAGGTCATATAATAGCCAAAATTCGTTCTCAACCAATATGCGAGATTTTCTAGGTAGGCTAGTAGCAACTAGCAAAATTTTCGAGAATTTCATTTTTGTTAGTCTAACCGCAGTCTCCTGTTCAAGAAACATCACAGCTCACAAAAGATTTCTTCGATTTAAGGATTTCAAAATTTTACTAATAAAAGACGATGCAATAGCGCATGCTTGATGAGGATGCAGATTATATATAAATGCTTAAGAAATGAATTCTTCTTTTTTAAAATGATTATTAGAAAATAGAAGCAATTATTCAAGGAAGTAATGCAAAATGATGCAATAGAAAACATCTGCACAATAGTTTTAGAAAATACAATGAATGATTATAAAGACAAATACGAAAATCTTGTAACCTGGATTGCTTACTCATATATATTAACACTTGTATGGTAAGTTCTTTGTTCATAAGCTACGCGCATAAATACCTGGTAGTAGGAATTTTTCTTGTAGCTAAAAGTATCATCTCCACCATTCACCCGGACCGGATCTGGTGCAGTTCTTTCGCCATCCCAGCCGTTCGTCGAGAGTACTGATTCCAGCAAAGGCGCTGTCATCTCTATCTCTCTCAATGTGTTGTGCAATAGTTTTTTGAGAGTGCTTTGTATTTTATATATAGATGAAACATATATGTAGTTGTAGCATCATCATCAAGCAAGCTATATGCATAATGCATGTGGTCCAAATGCCGACTTCAAAGGTAAATGATTCCTTAGATAAAAATTGATGGGATTGTAATAGGTATCAATCAAGCCATCAGCAAATTTTAATTTTAACAAATTTATTTTGTCCTCACATGTTTGTTAAATGATTCATTGCATGCATTTTCCTCCTATCATTGACTGAAAAAAAACTAGGAAAAAACAGAGCTAGCAATTGACATTAAAACTTAAACCTGTAAGAAAAATTTTAATCCTTGTAATTAGATATGTATATATATCATATTATGTGTAAGACTAACAGATTTGTTCAATGAAATATTCATATGAATTTATTTGACTCTGAGAGCATTTTTACCGTTATTAGTTACCGTCAAAAATATTTAAGCTTATTACTGGAAAATATACAAGAGTCTCTTATAGCTCTAATTAGGATTGTATTTTTTCTATTGTTTGTCTTCTTCTTTTTTTCTACTATATACATATTTTTGTTCATTATAAATTCAGATTATGACGCATATATTTGATCAAACCACAAAATTCTCCCTCTCCGCAATCCTTCAGAAACTCTTGATGTTTATCAAATTATCTTTCCTTCTTTATTTTCCCCTTAAGTTAGAAACTTCCTTTTTTCTTTAAATGAATGATTTCGACCTAGCGAGGTGCTTTTTAATAAAATTAAAAACGTGACGAACACCTAATCCAGGGAGAATATAGTGATTTTTCACTCTTCAAAATGGAAAGAACAACAAACGGAAGAAACAAAAGCTAAAAAGAGCCAGCAACTTGTCAAGTAAATATCTAGCAAGGAAAACCCATAGTAAGCGTAAGAAGACCTTGAAGTGAATCAGAAAAATGTGCTATCTATGGAGAAAGAACAGCGTAAAAAACATATTGACGGCTATTGTATTTTTTATGTGAAACTATGAGCATGTATCGTAGCATTTATGATCACAAAATATCCTGCACTAATAAAATTATGGTCAGTCCCTTTTGGAAAAATTTTCCTTTGTATTATTAGAAAGGAAATTTACACATTTCCCCCCTACAGGCTGCCATTACTTCTGAATTTTAATAGTCACCTCTTAGAAGATGGTGTAAAGACAAAACGAATCTCAATCTTTGCCCATTAATTCAAAGATTAATTGATTGAACATAAAGTTTGATTCATGCAATATTGTCAATCCATCAAATTCCCAATGTTAAGTTAATTTTTCTTCGTTTTGTTGTCTCAGTCATTTTCAATAATACCCCCCACAAAATTCATAATATGTACCCCTTGTCTCTTAGGAGTAAAAATTTTAATGAAAGATAATGATTCTTTCATTTTGAGACGAGACTTTCTACGAAGACTTTGACATTATGGGAGTAAAGAAATTTGCGAAAATATAAGGGAATATGTGGTAAAACCTAGAAAACATAGCAGAAAAATTATTAATCCCCTTATTATAAATATAGTGCTAACTTTATGAGAAAAGGGAAATGGAGAAGCATTTGTCCACTAAAAACCTAGCCATGGTGAATTACAACCGAGCATATATGTCTTTGCTCCATTATATATCTTCTTCAAGAATAATTCAAAGAGGGTCCAGCTACGGTACCACACATGTATGGTACCACAGCTGGATCCAGCCGTTGGACCCAACCCGCAGTTGTTATGCAGGTTGGATCCAACGGCTGGGCAAAGCTATGGTACCATACATAGGTGGTACCATAGTTTTGCCCATTCAAAGATTCTGTGAAAAAGAAGTATCAGTGGTGTAAAATAAAATAGCAAAAAAAGTTATCGAAAATCAGCGTTTTCATCTTTTGTTCTGCATCGTACATAAAGTCAAACTTAGAGATTAATTATAATATACACATTCTCTTTAATTTACTCCGTTCCTCACGATGCCCTAAACCCGCAACCAACGAAACTCAATAATACAAGGATGATAATAATTAAAATTCAAAGTACGTACAAAGAATAAAATTATTCCATTGCCCAAAGAAATTGAGATTAGAAATCCTCCAACCACTCCCATGTTACATGCGAACAACACACAAGAAATATATAGATGTGGTCAAAATGTTCAATTACTTAATTTCTTTTAAAAAGCAAACCCTAGTGAAACTAGGGCTATAGGTTTCATAGGAGCAGCTTGTCAACGTTGTCATCACCTATGAGGCCTTACCTTGCATGCATGCCCTAGCTAGTTTATATAATATATAAAGCGACTTGTTTGGCGATGACAAACCTTGATATTTAATCAAGAAGGGCCATGATTTTTCTGACAAAAATCGAAAGCAAACTTTATGAATAAAAGAGATTACAGAGTGGAAGTGTCAGAAGTTCATGTTTTCAAGGGATGTTTGAGATTTGAGGACCTTTGTGTCCGTGGAAAGCCCATCTTGATTTTCTTCACGGAGACAAAGATTCCTACTGAAAATCTGATCATAAATCAGTATATTCTAATCGCAAGAGGGTTAATTCAAAAATTGTATCTAGCTGGCTAGCACGGTCTCTCTCTCTCTCTCTCTCTCTCTCAAACTTACGTAGTTATATTTTGCTAATCAAACATTCAAATTTAAGATTTATTTTCTAATTATTTTCTGTTCATTGTAGCTGTTGTTCAAATTAATTGCAGTTCTCCATGACTCCAATATAGAGTGTTTTTTTTTCCAAAGAAAAAAAAAAAAGACAGAAAGATAAAGATGAGAAATCTTACCTATAAAAAGTTAATACAAAATGTATGTATTAATTTTTTTTTCTTCTTCTTATCTTTAAAATTTGTAAGAAAGCCAGAGGAAAGATACGTAGAATATTTGTAACTTCTCTCTTTTAATCTTCATGGTGTTAAGTAATTGGATAATTTGTTACCATGGAACCTGTTGATTAGGAGCCCAAGACAAATACCAATATCGAAAGCCCAAATGATGAACTCCGCCAATGGGCCTGGTTTGGACACTAGTCATCAAATTCTCATCATCCGACCAATCATAATCACAATCACTATCATCTTTAACTGATTTTATTTATTATATTTTCTTTCACATAATAATATATGCATTTCTTGATTCAAAAATCAAACATATAACTATCAATTCCTTTATTCACTCTATTAATTAATTACATTAATGCCGGTATAAAGGTGGAGCTGAGTATGGGATTACCCGGGCTTCCAGAATTTTTTTTTAGTTAATTACAAGATTATTTAATGTAAAAAATAAAGAAAATGTAAACAAGCATTAAGCTAAGCTAAGTGTAAAGTGTGGATTAAATTTCCCTTAAATCTCAATCAAACGCAAAAATTTTTATCTTTTCAACAAGCATTACCGGGGCTTTATCTGATGTTATTAAGATTTGATTAACTGCATTTTGTTTAATGTCCATTTACGAAATACAATAGAATATGATAATGAAAAGTAGTAAGTGGAATTATAAAATAATCGACAGTTGATTCTCATTCCACCATTAGTGGAATTATAAAATAATTAACACTTAATTTTGAATCATATGAAAGATTTGTTGTGACATTAATGTGTTTCTGAATTATTACTAATTAATGGCATTATTATAGGGTTCAATGTCAAACATCAAATCAGTAAATTAAGAAAAATATTGAATAATGTCTACGAATAATAATTAGAAAAAAAAATTCAACCCACTAAAAACTGTTGCTACTTGCTAGGCTTCGACACTCATCAAACTTAATCTTTTTTAATCAAGTTTAAAAGATTGCCCCCGCGTTAGTGTCACTTCAAAGGTGACGTGGCACTTTGTGGGGAAAAAAAATAACTTGGAGGTGGCACACAACAGAGTTTATCTCATGATAGGATCCCTTACTATCTCATCTTACTCATTATATAATTGGGACCAATGCGTATACTCTTCTTATCCAAATTTTCGTCTTATATAGAAAATCCACAAGTGATTTCCAAAATCACAGCATTTTCTTCTTTAACATGGATTCTCTTTCCAACTGTGTTTTCTTGTATAAAGATTAATCTTGATTTAGTTGATTTCCATGATGATTATACTGAAAGATATTAGGCCTATGACTGTCACAGCCGCTGTCTTAATTTTCAATTTGTTGGTCTTTAGTTTCTTAAACAGTTACATGAATATTGCTGAAAACGTGGCAAAAAATGGAGCTTCTCCGATCAAGCAGAGAGATATGAGAACATTCTCTTTAATTCTTTCAACGTACCTAGTGTATGTAATACACCCTTTTCTTTAATAAATTGTTGCTCCGTGTGCACAAACTTGTTCATTATTGAACGTATTGAACATTTTAAACACACATACAGCAACAATTTATCAAGGTGCAAAAACTCTCTCGGATATACAGCGTAAACCATCAGAATTAAAACATAATTATTCTTCTTCTTCCTATGAACAAATGTTGAGTAACGAGAACTTAACTCGAAGACATATCTTTCCTTTGTCCAAATCCAGCTTCGCTCCGGTGACTAACCAATGGCCAGGGCTATCCGCTGGCCCTCTGCACAACTGTGAAGTATCCACAAATTTCAAAAGCTTCTGCGTTCGTACCGGCACCGGCGGCCCCGTAGGAAACACACTAGAATCTACAATCACAACTGGTTTCTTTTCTTTTTCTTGATTGCCCGAAATTGGTGCACTTATTGCAGAAAAAAAGCCTGACTTTTGAGAAAATTCGGACGAGCTCTGTGCCCAACTTGATTGGAGTATGAAAGCATGCGACACCTTGGAGAATAAGAGCCGGAGATGGAGAATGCTCTTTGATTCTTGTTTTTGTACGTGAAGTTGAGCTCCGGTGACGATGAAAGAAACGTCGTTTCTCGAAGCCCATTTGGGGTCGTATTTAACTGGGGCTGTGCATAGGTGGGAAAAATATTTTCCACCGATGGCTTCAAAGTATTGGTGATTATCATCAGTAGCGTCTGATCCTCGCCATAGTTGTGTGTCAGTATCTATCTTGCTATCGAGCATTGTTTTTATCGAGCATTGCGTGTCAGTATCTATCTCGCTATCAAGCATTGTTGGTGTGATTGAGAGGTGTTGAAGGTGAACGGCTAGCCTGAGATAGATGAATAATAAAGCTTCTTGACGCAGGAACAATATAAAGAAACTTGTCTCTATGAAATGGGTTATTGAATAACAATAACGCTATACTTATTAAGATGGGAACATGTGATATATTAAATAGTATCATTATAAATTATCACACGTTTGTCACATTATTAGTTATATCTAATACTCTGTGCATTACTCATTGAAGAATTAATTACCTGTTGCATTTCCTTCCTTCAAGATACAAGCGAACTCCCGTGACAGGTCTTTTTCCTGTCGTTACCTGATGTTAAAGATAAATTTTTTTTGTTATATTTCCAGGTAATATTGAGGACATTGAAGAAATAGAAAAAAGCCACGGAGCAACCTACTCCCCCAAGACTTAGCCAAATGAACACATAGACCCCATTGGTTTTAGAAAGAGTCGTAATGATTTTTTCTTTTTCTTTTTTTTTCCCTAAACAATTATGCCCTTTGATTTGCTGATCCAACGGCATTCTACTTGGCAAAATTGAAAAACAAAAAAAAAAAAAAAAAGGAAAGGAGGGAGATAGTTGCATAGCACTTTTCGAAATCAAATTTGCGTGTAAATTTGAGCAAACCCGTGTAACTTTAGTGTCTTTTTCTCTAAAGAATCCAAAAAGAAAAAAAGGAATTATCTTAGTGTACCTTCGTGGTATTTACATAGAGCTTTGGACCCATCAAGTTGAAATGAAGGGCGGGTGATAGATTAGTCATGTTAGTTGTTGGTCCAAGTGGAAGATCATTATGAATTGGAGCCCAAACTTTGTGTGCTTGGAATTCAAGAAAGTACTGTAAATCAGTTATAGGAGGCTTATCTGTAATTACAACAATTTGGGAGTCAGGTCAGCCTAGTTAAAATAGAAGACACTTGTAAATGAACGAAACATAAATTAAAAGTACTCACATCGAAGATAGAGGTTGATGGCATGAGATAAAAAGCCTTTGCCAGGCACTCCTTTGAGAAGAGAAGTGATGGGAATGAAATTAAAGTGAATTGCATCTGGGTTTGAAGGCACCGTTAGAAGCCACTCACAATGGCTATAGGCCGATGGATCACCTCCTCTTCTTGAACATACCACACTAATTCCCTGCATTGCATCTAATTCTTCAATGTTACTTCAACTTATATAATTTAATAATGAGAACGACAGCATGTCATTAAATGGGTTATAATGTGAAATGAGGCCCAATTAGGGTAGTGGATCGTATTCGGGTATACAGTCCAATTGAATTACTTCCATCCAAAAAGATACAATTTAGGACTTTTATCTTATCTTTAAACTTTGATGAATGATTAGAGGTGTTTGTGGATCGGATTTTACGAATTGAGCATTAATTTATATTCGATCTACGATTTATCGATTATAAATTTTTAATTTAATCTAATTTACGGATTAGTGAAACTTAATTCAAATCCAATTCATATGTCTACGAATCAGATACGAATTTGACTTAATCCATATTCAATCCATCATTTCGTAAGTTTTTTTACGAACTAAAATTTGTTTATTATGTCCAATCCATGAATTAACTAAATAAAAAATTAATATAAAAATAACTTTACTACCAATCAAATTTAAAATTAAATAAGATTTAAATAAATTAATTATTTAAATAAAACTAAAAAATACATTCAAAATTTCAAAATATAACACACTAAAAAGAAAAAATCTCATTTTTTTAGATCAGTACATGAAAATTATTTGTCTAGGAAGGTATATTTGTTTATTTAATTATTTGTTTATTTTATATTATTATCATAAAAGATATAATATGATGTTAATGTACCTATATTTTAACTTATTTATTTATTAATAAGTATTAATGCCATATTTATAAGTTTAATTTCTTAATAAAATAATTTTTTTTACTGATTTACAGATTTTTACGAATTTACAGAAGTAAATTCATATTCAATCCACTAACTGTGAATTTTTAAATTTTTAATCTAATTCAATTCATAGATCAAATTTTTAATTTCTGGGGATTAAATAAATTGAGTGAATTGAATTAGATTCTGAACACAATTATGAATAATAATAATCTAAATTAATATAGAACACATCATAGCGGATCTCAGTAAAAAAAAAAAAAAATGTATGACGAGCGTAAACTAAGAATTAGATAATAGTTTGGTGAAAATATAACCTACATCTTTTGAACTTGCGGAAGAGAAGCTGTTGAAAGCGGCAGGTGTTGGATCAAAGACTTTGAAAGCTTGAGGTGGCTGCAATCGAAGTTAATAGAGAGAATTAAAATATCTGATATTTTAAGAACCAGTCAATGTAAATAATGAATAAAACAAAATCAGGGATGAATATAATAGTCAGCCAAAGCCAGAGCTTTTAATGTCGAAACCAGAACCTTATTCTTTTGTTCTTTAATATTCGGAGTGAAGTTACAGGTGCCAGTAAACAATTGATCGCCGAGGTCATCCAGATGTTTCTTAAGCTCAGATGGCCCCAAGTTCGAAGAATTATCTTGCTTGACTAGCACCACATCCTGGCCACCAATACTCAGCCCCACAATGATGTGAGTTCCGTACTTCTCTATGAATCTGTCAAACAATATTATGCAAAATTAAGATGGATGACGTCTGGCTCGTTTACAATTTCTGAGGGAGAACATAAATGCACCTGGTTTGAATTTGAAAGTGCAATAAATCGACTATTATTTTGTCCAGTTGTTTGATCGCATTTCATCTGAAACTTTCAATTGTTGAGATTTTTTTGCCCTTATTTCATTTTACTAACAGAATACTAGTGGCTCTGGCAGCTGAATGTCAAAAGTATCTGATTTGAATGTCATCCATACAAATCAAAGAAAATTTCAAACATGAGAAAAAATGGCTGTTACTCTCATATATTAATGTGCCAAGTTACGTCGTTTTCTAATCTATATCAAGATGATACTATATAATATAATTTATCCCCGAATTATTCAACTCAATTACTTTTTTCTGAAGTATGAGAAATGCAAATTGCCCACGCCAGAGGCACAAAATTTTTGACAACCGTGCAATGCAATTCTTTGGAAATCAAGAAGATATGACATAGAGATTGGCGATAGCCATCAGCTGGGTAACGTCATTATTATATAATAATGATGCGAAATAAAATAAAATAAAATAAAGCCTCAGTGCAATTGAAATCGTTGACTTAATCAAAAATGGACCAATTCCAATCAAGAGTGAATGTGTGGTCAAACAATAACAACGCAGTCTCCTTAAAATTTGCCATTTTTACACATTTTAGACTGAACTAACAGCTTGTTTGGCTGGACTTTGTAGAGATTAGTTTGGCTAATTATTTTCTTTTCCTAGTTTAATCTCCAAGTCAAAAGATTTTTTTTTTTTTGAAAAGAAAAGATCCAAGTCAAAAGATTTGAATCGTGTTATATACATAGTTTTCCATATATACTGCCAGAAAAATTTTTGACACAACAAATAATTGATTGAGTACCGTCCGACGTTATCTATATATGTATATATATATATGTTACAAAACAGTTGTGGGTGTTAATCAGAATTTAAGTTCTATATTTATATATAGTATTAAAAATTAAAAAAAAATACATTTATATCAAAGATTACGTTCGCATTTATTATACTTTTTTTTTTTTTTTGGTTTCAGCACTAATAACCCAAAACAATTAAAAAAAAGGAGTTAAAAAAAGAAAAAGAAAAAGAAAAATTAATCAGCATCAAGACAAGAAATGAAACAAAATCACACCAAACAAACAAATCCAGAAGTAAAATATATTATAGATAACAAGGGTAAGGAGATGACTAAAATTAAGGCACGTACATTACCTTGCGAGGGCACATGGATCCCATGAAGATGGAACCGCATTTCGAACTTCATCGGAGAGGACGAGCGGGTACCGATCGATATGAACGTTGAAAAGTATAATATAGTAACCATCAAGGCCCAGATATTTTGTGTTGGCTGCATCTTTTGCCCACGAACCACTCTCAAAATTAAACATGTTGTTGAACAACCCCGACGGGATTTTCCCCGGTATCGCCGAATTTTGATTGAAAAACTCCGACATCTACGACATGCACCGAAATTGATATTGATTAACTTCTTGTTAATTTAAGTCAAACTTTTTAATTTGATATATGTCATGTAATTATTATGTACTGCAATAGTAGTAATCAGTATGCGTGGTACCTGGTTGAAGTTGAGAATATCGGATTGGTAACGAGTTCGGTCACCTTTGTCGCATTTGATATCGATGGAGACGTCGTTGACGGATCCAAAACCAGGCACGGTGATCTCTCTATTATGATCGGCATCATTGAGAACAACTAATCTTTCTTTGCCTTTGCAGTACTTGAGCCTGAAATCTGATGTTAAATCGAAGCCTTTCCCCAGGCTGCTTATAGCTCTCTCCACTACTAGTATTCTTTTAGTATTACTCATGATCTCTCTCTCTCTCTCTCTCTTTAAAAAAATAATTATGATGAAATTATTGATGAAGAGGAGATGATTTATATACACACACACACGTATATATATATATATAGAGAGAGAGAGAGAGAGAGAGAGAGAGAGAATTATTGGTGAAGACTTTAGACTTGTGCGTGTTGTGGTAATTTTGGGTTCTCATTAATTTTCCTTAGAAAATATGATGGTGTATGAATAGAGGATCGGAAATGGTATAATTTGTACGTGTAGGGGAAGTTTCGTTTTTGGTTTTGAGTAATACTTTGACCATTTTCTGTTTTCTATTTCTGATTAATACCCATTGGCGATGACCCTTCGAACTTCAAATCTTTTAAACTCCCAAGTCTTCAAAATCCTTTCACATGAGCGCCTTGAGTGTGAAATCTCCAAATAAACCTTAATTAACCGGTGTTGCTTGCATGATAATTGGGATGACTGAAATCTCCAAAGAAGCAATACCCTAGGGTCGGGGCCCTCCCCTTTGCCGATCAAAAATCAAGAATGAAAAATATTCAAAATAAATTTATGAGGACGAGCGCGGGAATTGTTTTCATGCCCATTTCTTTATTCCTTATTTGGGGAGAGTATAAATTGTAATTCCCTTATTTTAATTTTTACGTATTTTATAAAATTGTTTAACTACAAGCAACACTTCATTACTTTAGTTTCTTTTCATATTTTTTCACTGATCAATTGTGTTTTAGTTTTTTTTTTTAAACAATTCCTTATGTTTCAGTTTAATTTGAAATTTAGCCCTCATGACGTAGCTCAATTGGTTTTAATTGCGCATTAATGTGAGTAGTTAGTGGGTGAAATTTATCACCACATATGAAGGTTTATTGTAATGTAATTATATGAAGTTTAAGAAAAAAAATGATAAATTTTTACGTATTTTATAAAATTGTTTAACTCTAAACAACTTTTAATTACTTTAGTTTCTTTTTTATATTTTTTCACTAGTTAGTTAATGATCAATTGTGTTTTAGTTTTTATTTTTAAAACAATTCCTTATGTTTTAGTTTAATTTGAAATTTAGCCCTCAAGATGTAGCTCGACCGGTATTGAATGCGCATTAATGTTAGTATTTAATGGGTGAGATTTATCATCACATATGAAGATTTATTATAATGTAATTATATGAAGTTTAGAACAAAAATGATAAATTACTCGGAGCTTTTGGAAACGAAAACGGAGATGCTTGATTACATCCGCTCCTAGACCTAAACAAAACTAGTTAGATAATTTTTCTTTATTGGTCAATTTAATTTGTAAAATCTCTCAACTAGGAATGATGAGTCACTGTGGACAGAGGCACAGAGCATAGTGGACTATTATGATCCTAAGTCACATAGATTAAAATATAAATCAATTTATGGATATACAAAATTATGGACTTTCTTCCGTTGATAAATTTGAAACAGTATCTGAATTCTTCTAAGAAAAGCGTAGAAATACGTTACAACTTTCTGAAGGATGGATAAAATAAAATTAAAAAATAGAAACTTTATTATTATTATTTTTTCGGGGGAATAAAACACATTAAGTAACTTGGTTAAAGGGAAAATGGCAAGCCGGCCAGGCTAGTCCATCCACAGGCTTAAAATTTCATTATCAACGAAGAAGATAGTAAAGGTGATTCGCCAAAGCCACATATGCAGAAAAAGATTCTACCACTTGCATTATTAGGTCAGCTTGCATTAACTTTATAACGTGATTATGTATAGTTGCATCTGGTCTAGGGGATTGTTGGCGGTAAAATTTAGGTTATGTAATTAGAGTGCGGCAATACTTCTATATCCAATATGTCCTTATAAAATGTGAAGAGGAAATTGAAAAGGCAAACATAAAATTTGAAGATGTCAAGAAAAGAGTATGAGTCACACTATTAACCTCGAAAGTGCAGAAAATATTTTTAAAATTTTCTTAAAATTATCACACGTGTGGAGAAAGAATCACTGTAATAATGACAGTCTCACCACCAAAATTTTTATACGTTAGTATGATATGGTTTTCACAGGGATCATTTCAAAATGTCTCTTCAACAGTAACATGCACCAAGACTGAGAAAGGAAACCATCCAACTGTTGTCTAAGTCACCAACAGAGGAGTCAGTAGCTATTACTAGCTCCAATAGCTCAATTGGCTTATTTGAAATAAGCCAACGAGAGATTAAGACATGCTGTTACTAAGGACGGTCTCACAATTGACATGTGTCCAATTCTAAAGACGTTAAAGGATTTAAATTGAATATTCAAGTTATCCAAAAGTCCCATATGAGGAGGAGAATAGCTTATTACAGCCTGCCACGTATTCACAGAGACATTAAGATAATCTCAAGGGCATTCCCCAACTATGTAATGTCAGCTCAATTCCAGCAGAAGAGGAAGAACTTCTTTCCTATAAACCTCGAGTTTTTCACTTGTTTTAGGGTTTCTTCAAAATCCATCATCTTTTCCAACTCTTACTTGACTTGACTGTTGGTGTCATCTCTAATGGCTACCATCTTAACTCTACTCATCGCCAAAAAACTATTCTAAGGTGAGTCAACCTCTAATATTCACAAAACCACCCTCAAAATCAAGCTCTTGCAATGTTTTTGGGTGAACCACATTTAGACGCGAACAAGAATGATAGTTCGTCCATTGTATAATTTTTTTTTTACTAATTAGGTCATTTGTATATAAATTTTCAATAACTTATTTCATATTTAATATTAAAATATTAATAGCATGTAAAAATAAATATTTGAAATATAAATTTGATATTTTAACATAAAAATTAATTACTGGATACATTTATAAACTAAAATTAGTCAATTTTTATATTTAATTATCCCATTTATTTTTCAACATTTGTTTTTGGGCAACAGTTCAATAGAGAGACGAAATAAGGTATCAAATTTATAAGGAACTTAAATAATCAAAATAATTTTATAAAAGATGAAAATGTCCTTCTCTATGGGATATGACACCACAAGTTATTGTACAAAAATTCCCACATATCTTATTTTGCTATTGTTGAAAATTATATTATCAGGTGAATTTCTTGCAAATCTCTGACTGGTCCGTCGACAATAATTTTAAAATATCAATTATTGGCTTTGACAATTACCATTGATTGTTGATGTATCCTTGTTGAATGGTCAAGATCTGGGATGGAATTGATAGCAATATAGCAAGTGATCGTCAATAAACGAACAAAATAAGACTTCATTAATTCAACTTGTGCATATCGAATTGGAATATAAAATTCACTTCAGATCATCAGTTTAGCATGTTCTCAATTAAAGATAGACAAATTGGTATTTATTAGGAAAATGTTGCCTTAATTTCTCGATCGATATTGGCACTTCCTTGAGCTCATCATTTTTAATGAATATACAATTGAAGTCACCCATTAGGAACCGCGGTGACTTTTTGGTGTCTCATTAAAATATATAATTCATCCGCCTTGAATTAAAAATTCTAGTAGATGAGCATGCAAGACCTGGGAATTTCAGTAAAAGGTTTGTGATTCTTGAAATGGCCTCATCAAACAATCTCATTATTACAGTGTGAAATTGTTCACTTGAAGCAGACGGCCATTATTGGTATTGACTGCTAATTGATGACCAGAACTTGGTTGAATCCATTTGACACACTTGACCGTTCCTTCTGGATTGGGATCACAAATTAAAGCACTGCTAGGTGTGAAAAAGGGAAATATAACTGGTCTAGGTTTTAGTGCATACATAGTTACATGCGTAAGTTCTTGCAGCGGCGAAAATGGCAGATACTAGCAGTCAAATCATTTGTGGTGCCAGTGCAAGGGACAAGTTGATCAGACGCGCACTGATTTGAAACTTGCATTAGACACGGTAGCCACACTGATGCCGTGTGAGCGTGAGTTTGAGGGAGTACTCTAGGGGATTGACTACAAGAAACAAATCAAAGACTTGTTTTGATCTTGTTTGCTTTATTAAGCTGCACCCACCTAATGTTTTTTTTAATGCGAGAATAATTCAAGTCTCATTACCTCTTATTTAAATTCAATTTAAACCTAAATTCTTATTTGATATTGAAGTTGCACAATTATACCTTAAAAATTAAAATACTAAAATATTTTATAAACACTAACCAGTGTAACTTAAAAGATAAATTGATTTAATTTTATATTTATATGATAAAAAATCTATTAAATTATTATTACTTTTGTCTAAATTATTATTCAGATATTATTATTATATATTATTACTTTTTATTTGTAGCTTAAAAAATACAGACTTAATGCCAATCAGGCCTAACAAGATTTAGCAGCTAATAATTAGACGCCATATCGTGGTAGCGGGCGCTTGATTCATGCCGAATTTCCAGTTTCCAGCCAAATATGTTTATAGAGCAATGGATGTAACAAACAAATCAGGAAACAACATGCAATTCTCTTCTTTTACTTGGTTCCTTCGCCGCTAAGCTGTAATTATCCCAAACCACAACGAAAGATCTTGCCTATGGGAACACACTTGTGAGACGTTAGACATTTAGATGCATCAACAAACAGCCGAAAGCGCCAAATGACGAAGACAAATACTCAATGACAAAATAAAACTACGTAGCAGATAAGAATTCTCACATCAAATAATGTCTAACTGGTAGATTCCACGTTTGAATGGATAGGCTTATCCACACCCAAAGCTTGCCAAAACAAGAATCATTGTAACATCTACAAGGAGCTGATTGCAACAGGACTCGCAATTTTAAAGCATCAAACGTACTGTAAATTTCTAGGTTCATCTTGAAACGGAACACAGCAGAATTGGCCTGAGGTGAGGAGTAATGCAACATGACAAACTACTGCAGACAAAAAAATAAAGACCAACAGCCAGCATCAATTTCAGAGTTGCTTTCACACAAATGAAGTCAGAGAAGAATATAATACAAAAGGCAAACCACACTAGAAGCTGATAAAGAAAATAATCTGAATAACTTATAATCAAAGATTTAGTACTCGGATTTCACTGACATGCATTTACAGCTTTCACCAGAAAAAGATAAAACACATACCCAAACAATGTTTCCCAGTTGTGGAACTTTTTTTAATTTACATCACGAAAGAAACAAGGGCAAAATGGAGGAACCAATCACAGCCTACATCCTTAAACTTGCAAACACGAGACAGGAAAAGTGGTGACTGTTTTTTCATTGATGATATGCCTATACAGGAACCATTTGATCTGCAACACAAGCCAAACCCTGCATCAATCTGACGATTTCCACTGTATCATCCAGATAATACTTGGCTTTGCTGGGTTTTCGACCAACAGTACATGCAAAAACTTCTGCCCTAGGGGCAATGGATGGACCTGCCATGGAACTAATGATTACTTCAAACATATCCTCATCAGATCGGTCATCACCTACACACAGAACAAAATCAGGCAACATTTCTGTTTCTTGCATGGTGGAAAGTAATCGCTTTGCAACAAGGCCCTTGTTTACACCCTGCACACAAACAAGCACGTTAGGGACTGTCCCCAACATTAAAAATGAACATTAAGAGCTGCAGCTTGGATAAGATAAAACCAGACCCACTGACCTTTTAGCATTATTTCACTTTAACACATAAAATTGATGTCTTTCTTTTAATAAAGTGGTGACTTTAGCTCTAACATCCTATAAGAACTGAAGGTGCAACTTTTCTGAATTTTTCATCAATCTGGTTAAAAGAAAATCATAACTTCAAATTCTCTATCATTTCTTTGAGATATCCATCTATTAGTACCCATTCTGTTGGACAAAGCATGAAAGTAGCATCCCGGCCCAGTGTTGACATTTTCAATTTTGGAGCCATTAGTATGGAAACAGGGGAAACTCCAAAATTTTGGATAAAAATCACCACAAGGATGACTTGAAAACTCTTGGAGAGTTTATGGTAAAAGGATAGAAGAATTTCTTTCATGAGAAAACAAACCATCTTGGTCCAAGTAGGCAAGTTAAGGTTAGTTCCTGTTGAGTTGTATCTCATATTGAATGGTAAAGGGGATCACTTTGGCTTTGGGTAAGGATAGGTCCCTACACCTACTATTGGGTTTGATAGCGAAAAATCTTAGGATCAACCCCCCACAAGTGGTACAAAGCCACACCACAATAGTTGGAATGTTATGGTGGAACAACTAAGATGTGTCTGAGCAAAAGACTAGGGTCCTATGGTTTCGTCCAAAGGGAGACTTGTTGAATTATGTCCCATGTTGGCTAGTTAAAGGAGAGTCAGTTGGGCTTATAGGCAAAGATAGGTACTTCCACCCAACAGGCTAGTCTTTTGGGTTGGATACCTATAAATCCTAAGGCCAACCCCCCAAAAAGGTGCAGCTGATTTTACTAATAAATATAGATGAAATGCCCAAAGGGAAAATACTTTTGACAAAAGAACATAACCCAATGTTCCAATGCTCCGTATTAACGAGACACTTTTAGATTTAGATGTGGCTGACATTACATATTTATTCAAACAAAACCCATATAGGAAATTGTCTATCACATAAGAAGAGCAAAACTTGATAAGGATATGTGATTCAAACCTGTGGCTTGACCTCCACAAGATTCTGCCCACTTTTAACCGTAACTGGTTCATTGGCAAGCACGCTTTCAAGGTGGTCAAGAAGCTCCTTAGCCTGGCATGATCCAAAATCTGGATCTGCATCCTCATAACTCCAAACAAGTGCGGTTTCTTTATCTTCAATGGTTGATCCATCGGTTGTCTCAGTGTACAGCTTCATGACTGGCTCTGCAATCTGCTTCCAACCACAGTCTGCCACTGGTATACATGTTTCCCATTCTTCATCACGCCTCAGCCTGAAATCATACAATCGACAATGCCAAGTTAGACTCTCATATATTACTAAACCTAAATAAATAAAATGGGCTTGAGTTATATCAAATGCACCTAAAAAAGTAGCCATGCTCTGCAGCTATTCCCAAGTTCTCACAAGGAGAAAACCATTCAGCAAGTGTCTTACGACTTTTAGCACTAACAAGAAAAACCATATTGTTCTTGTCTCTGCACAAGCTATTTAGGATGTCAATAGTTTTTGAATTCGGGCTCTTATCAATGGAGGCCTGAGGCATCAAAGTACCATCATAGTCCAGCAGAATTGCCCTTGTTGTAGTTCTCTTGTAAGCTGACACTATGTGCTCCATTGAGAGCTTCTTGAAGTTTGGATCAAGTGCCACAACTCTAAAACTTAAACCAAATCCAATACCCCAGCACCTCTGCCGCACGTGTTCACGACAAGTCCTCTCCAAATCTTGAAGGAAACTACGGGCCCAATATCCGACATCATGTGTACTGACATATCTATAATGCTTCTCATGCCTTAGCTGTTTTTCTTGGTCTGCCATCTCCAAGGCACTATCCATTGCATCTGCCACTGCATCAATATTCCAAGGGTTCACTCGTATTGCTCCACTCAAAGATGGGGAACAGCCAATGAACTCGGAAACAACCAACATACTCTTCTTTGGGGATGATGCCTCCGAACCTAAAACCTTATCCAATTTCTCATTTCCTTGGCGGCTGATTATGTATTCATATGGTATGAGATTCATACCATCTCTAACTGCAGTGACCAAACAACACTCTGCAACCACATAATATGCAATTCTCTCATAAAACTTAAGTGGCTCATCAATCAAGACAACGGGATCATATCCAGGTTTCCCAAAAGTTTGATTGATCCGCTCCACAGTCGAGTATGTCTCAGCCTGCACTTCTTTCACGTCTTTTCCCCGGCCCCTAGCAGGATTTGCTATCTGCACCAATACAACCTTCCCCTGCCACTCTGGGTGTTGAATGAGTAACTGTTCCATGGCCAACAGCTTCAAACTTATGCCCTTAAATATGTCCATATCATCTACCCCAAGCAACATCACCTTACCCTGATCGTGGAACTGCTTAATGAGCTCAGAAACCTTTGCCTCCGTTCCAGGGAGACTCAAAACTGACTGAAGCTGACCCATGTGAATACCCACCGGAAGAATCTTGATACTAACAGTCCTACCATAATACTCAAGGCCTATGTAACCTCTCTTCGATTCATAGGTAAGACCTAGCATTCGGCTACAGCAGGACAAGAAATGCCGCGCATAATCAAAAGTATGGAACCCAATTAAATCAGAATTCAACAGGGCCCGCAGAATCTCTTCCCTAATTGGCAGTGTCTTGTAAATCTCTGATGAAGGGAATGGACTATGCAGAAAAAACCCAAGCTTCACCCTATTGAATCTCTTCCTCAAGAAAGTTGGTAACACCATCAAATGATAATCATGTACCCAAACAAAATCATCCTCTGGGTTAATAACCTCCATAATCCTATCCGCAAAAATCTTGTTAACCGACACATATGCTTGCCACAGTGACCGGTTAAACCTACCACCAAGATCAGGCGACAAAGGCAACATGTAATGAAACAAAGGCCATAACTGTTGCTTACAAAAACCATGATAATACCGGCTAAAAAGATCCGGTGGGAGAAAAGTGGGCACACATTTAAAGGTCTCTAAAAGAATTTGTGACACCTCATCTTGTTCGTTTACATGAATCTCTTCCTTCAAGCAACCAACATATATAACCTCAATATCATCATCTCCTAACCCATCTTTCAATTGGAGGAGAAGTGAATTCTCATCCCAACTGAAAATCCAACCCTTACTGTTATCTGATTTTCGTTGTACTCTAATAGGCAACTGATTAGCCACAATTATGATTCTATCTCTTTGAGCTGAGGAAGATGAAGGGTCAGAGCATACACTATCAGCAGGGTCATCATCAAGGTCGGAAATGATTCCAGCCACGGTCATAATTCGAGGGATTCTCCGATTCATCCGGCCAAATGATGGAGCCTCGCCAGAAGCAAGCTCCAACAGATTAGAATAAGATTTTGATACCATTTTGTTTTGTTAGTTACAATCCTAGTTATTCAAAGTCATGCTTCACTCAGCATAAATAAAACAAAACGCTCATTAAAAAGAAAGAATATTCACAAATTACAAGCTACCCTTTTCAACTAACTCAACAACAAATCCACTAGCTGGGTTCTCGCAAGATTTAAAAAACAAAAATACAACCAAAAACAAAAAAAATTTAAGCGTAGGGTTGAAGAGTGATACCACTGAAACTTTGAAAATGAAGTGAGAAAGAGCTAGAAACTCAGGGAAATTTCAGCGAAGATAAGCTGAGAGAAGAAGTGAGTCAAAACAAGAGGCGGATGGGCTTAAGAGAAAGTTGGCTTGCATCTAGATAAAAGGAGAAAATGGAATGGAATAGATTCAAGATTACTCAAAGCTAAGACATACCCTGCAACCGATAGAAATTTCCGCTAGATACTGTCGCATGTGCACTGTTCAGAATTTTAAAAGATAATAATTAGCAATAACAGTTGAAGAAATATTACCAGTCGTTAAAATGGGGATTCTATTTGATACTTTCTTTCGATTTTAACAAAACGACCCAAGTGAATTAACTAGGATTGCAGCCAAAGAGCTGATTTTTTTTTTTTTTTTCTCTTTCGGGATTTTTTGATTAGCTTTTTCAAGCCATCTCTCCCAGTGATCTTAAATTTCCTTATAAACAGTAGGTCCTCCGTTTGGAAACTGAGAAATTTGTAAAATATTATCACGACTATTGGAACTTTGCTTTCGAATTTTCAATGCATCATCTGATTTTATTTCTGCACCGTTCGATTGCTTTCACTGTTGATCCAACGGCAGAGAATTCGAGGAAGACGTATATCTGTGAGACACTAGGAAGTCTCGTTGGTTTCAATCCTTTGCCCTCTTCGGTGACTCCGCTACGAGGCATCATGCTGAGTTGGGACCCACACACCGAGGGCGCGGTCTGAAATTAGCTGTATCATGCGGCGTACCACGTGGCTTTTACCTATTCGTTCTGTGCAAAGTTGTGTGAATTACGTGGCTATTTGTTAACCCTTCGTTGGCACTTGACAGCGAATAAAATTTGTCTCGGAGCACGTGTCTCAATTCGACCGGTTTATCAAACATTATCGGTATCGGGTTTACGGTAATAGTCCACTTTCAAACTTGCTTGTTAGGTTTTGATGCTACACCGATTTCCGAGTTCAAGCCATTTTGGTAAAAATAAAAAACGCAATCAAAACTGCTATTTTCAAAGTAGTTGGAAGTATCAAGCAAAGGATATGCGCGTAACGAACAAACCAACCACAAGAATGGAATTTTTATTTTTATTTTCACTTTTTCAAGCGCCTTTTTTGCTCACTATATTATAGATAGTGATGTAATTTGATTGATTACGAAAAAGAATTATTAATAACAAATTTAACATAAGTTGTGTAATAATAAGTGGATGTAAATTTTAAAAAACAAGACACTTAGGCTTTGTCAAATCTTTTTGTTACTAAAGTTACAATATTAGAATGTTTAACAAACTATAATTATTGTAAAATAAAAATTAAATTGATTTAATTTCATATTTTTATAATAAAAAATATGTAATATTTTTATTATTTTTATTAAAAATATTATTTAAAAATCATATTTATTAATAATTATTTTATATTTATAATTTTAATTTTTTTTTTTACCCAATTCGATCTCGACCATATGTTTTTAAGTCGTCTAATTATTCATTTTTCTATGGCATGAATCATGATATATACGAAATTTTCTTTTGACTTGAACATAAAAAATGCGGCATTCTATTAAATCGATCTATAGTGGAAAAGGTTGAATCATTCCAGTTTATGCAATCATTGCTATGCTAATAATATTTGGTACACCTAACGTATTTATGTATGTATTCTTAACAATTATTTTGTATTACGTTATACGATCAATTTTGATTGAAGAATTAATTTCATTTGCTAAAGAAGTCAAAATCCGAAAAAATAAAAAAATAATAATAACAACTTACGCGAACCAAGTTGACGAAAAGAAACAGAGATAAATGAGCAAGTTGATATTGAGCAAATTTAAAATAATTATTATGAATAGTCAACAAAATTAATTGAGTGTTAACAGGGGAAAAAAATAAAAGTAAACAGTAAGCTCAAAGTGAGGGAGTTGCAACTTGCAAGAGAGCGAGCGAACGGAAATTCGGATTCATGTACTGTTATATATTTACGTCAGCCAACTCAGCAAAAGTATCGGCCCGATACAACAGCTGGCGTATCGTTGGGTAACTTGGAGACCCTCAACCAGTTACCAAACAACAACAACAGCTGGACGTCACATAAACTTATCCTCCAGGTCATCTTTACGGGACCCGCAACGCGCAGGCGCTAATACTTGTGGGATTATTAAATTAAAACCCACGATTAAAGTGGATAAGCACGGATAAGAGTGGCTGCCCACGTGGATAGTTGTGGAAGCGCAACGTGTCCTCTGCATGGTTTTTGCGTTTGAATTTTGCATAGAAAACGACAAAAGGATGTCGAGAACGACAAGAGCTGAGCCGGCAACAATGGCCATTGCACGACCCCCCATTGGGAGGAACAAGATAAGGTTCTTTAATCCGGACCGTGTTCGATATCCTCCACGTGGATTCCTTCACCTTGTATCCGAATCCAACGGCTGGGGTTGCCCTGTGTATAAAATATTACAAGAATTTAGGTACAAATGCTGGAGTGGATGATAAGAAAGAGTGGATTGATTCACTCAGTAAAGACAAAGGGGGTAGGCCATGATTACGTGAGAAAAGGCACATTTTAAGCTTCGTAAGTGCGCACGAGCAACTGATTTGTTACAACGAATGATTTGATGCCACGCCTGCGCTAAGATGATTTAGATAATTTACTTTTTCATGCAGGACCCTACTAGCCCAAATACAAACATGTGAAAAAAAAATATAAGAAAAGGTAAACAATTAAAGTACATGCGAAATATTACGAATTGCAGACCCGCGCACAAAAATTTCGAGTCCTACCCATATTGGATATCTGTTTCTGTTTATGCAATAATTAGGAAGGAGTAAATTACTTTCTAAATTAGTTTACAGATAAAGTTGATATATTTCTCTAAATTATTAGAAATATAATTTTAAATTATATTTTAGTAGAATTGATCTAGGTGGATCTTAATAAAATTTTGATTCATATTTGAAAAAAATACATACATATTTGGAATATCGACTTAGTAGAATATATATTTTTCTTCACTAGTTTTCTTGTTTAAGAGATGTTCATTATTTTCTACTATTATCTAGGCTTTGTTTTATTCAATTAAGTAGTATTTTGAGTTATCGTAAATAACTTAAATATCTTTTGAATGAAATCCTCTTTTTTATTTTTTACTTCCAGGTCAAATTCTCTTATCTTTGAATTGTTTGAAGGGTGATTATCATTTTCTCTTTATTAAAATCAATAAATGTCACTTATTCTTTACTATTTTTATGATACTCAATAATCTTCTTGGCACCATCATTTTGTAGCATTACTATTATTTTGAAATACAATTTTATTCATATTGATTATGAATTAAATGAATCATATCAATTAAAATAAAAAGAAAAAGATTTGAATACTAAAAATTAAGAAACAGAAGTTTTTATTTACTACTAAGACATTTTTCTTCTACTTTTTGTTATTTCTTAAACATTTTTCTTATAATAACTATTATTTTATAGTTCCAAAATAGAATATCAAGCAAATGATTAATTTAGCCATCTTTTCCTTTAATTTTTTTTGTTCCAAGGATTTTTGGATATTATGAAAATAATAAAAAAATAAGTAATATAAATTAATTTAAGTAGAAAAAAAACTGACAATCTTCCTTGTTTAAACTACATCGTCATCTAATCACATAACGAAGTAATTTAATCAGTGTATTAACTTATAAAGATGTGTGATCAAACCATCCCTAATATATCATTACATTAATTAACTGAACGTACAGATGTTTGAGCATTCATCATGGTGTCTTTATTCCACTTCTGCCTCTTTCCGCACCCACAGTATGAAATAGTCAATACATCACTTAACTGAGAGGAGAAAAGAAAATTTCCAAGAGAATATTTGTATGTCTTCGTTCATATCATTCCACTAATGCTTAATATGTACATTTCAGATTATAAGTTAGTTTTTTCCATTCTTTTATTTATTTATTTATTTATCTTTTTTTGTTTGGAAAAAACTTGACTTCCATTTGGCGGAACATGGCATTAATAATAGATCCATAATGCAATCAACATCAATTTACATGCAAATTCCAGAACCCTTTTTGCCTTCTTACTTCTTTTCTTAAAATTCAAGAGCTTCGATCGTTTCCCAGTTTATTTTGTTTTGTATTTTTGTCCTTTCATTTTGGACAAAATGTAATTATAAATGTAGATCTGGATTTCCTTGTAGTTATTGTGTATATTTTTGTTATTTTGACGTGCATAAATATAATTTTTTTTTCTTAACCCTCAAAGCTGAAGATTTAGAATTTTTAATTTCAAGCCACTAAGGATGAATCTTTGCTGATCAATTTGATCGGTTTTTGTTAATAAATATTATTTTATTAAATTCTTAAAAAAGTAAATTGTATTGAAATATTTAGTAACAAGTGTTTTTAAGAAAAACTTAAGAATTAGTATTTCTGGAAAAAAAAAGAAAGAAAAAGAAGGAGCTTTACGTATAACTTTAATTATTCCAAGAGGAATTGGTGCCTATTTGACAATCGAAAAGGAGAATTTCAGTTGATTTCAGTCAACAGTCAACAAGGGTTGCTTTGTATATAATATAATTCTTATCATTGGTTAACCTTAAAGATTCTAATATGTATTTTCTGATCACCTTCAATTCGGGTCTGGAATATAAAGCTGAACCAGTGCAATATATTCTATAATCTATATGAAAAAGGCTTTCTTCAACAGATTTTTGGCACACTTGACCAGGCCACTTTCGATGGTAATTATCCCTTGAAGTTAGTTAAAATTCCACTTGCTAGTAACTATATATATATATAGTTTTTTCATTGGCAATTAAGGCATCTCAATTTTTTTTTTTTTAAAAAAAACAAAGATAAAACGAAGGCCCTTTCCAAGTAATTTACAAAATGTTATCTTATCAATTCAATACATCTTTTCTTTCCTCCTAATTTAAAAATTGGGTAGTTTCTTCCCTCTAATATGAGTTGCGTAAATTTCCCTCCAACATTTATGAGTTAGAAATCTAAATATATGTCATAATAGACTTAGTCTAAGTTGTCTCATAAAAATTTTTATTGTTAATGCCAACATAGTAGTTAGAATTTAGAGTTTCAGAGAAGAAGATGAAGAAAGCAATTTATTATTATAAAAAACTAATTAAAGTGATTACTTAGCTTGGTATTTATAAAAGCTTCCCAATTTATTCAGCTTATTTGTTACATGTTGAGTTGTGTCTTATATTGACTAGTAAAGGGGAGATACTCGGATTTATAAGGAGATAGGTCACTCCACCTACAAGGCTAGTCTTTTAGGTTGAATATCTAGAAATCTTATGTTAAATCAAAACAAGTAGTATCAGAGTTAGATCCTAGTAGTCGGAATGTGATGGTAGAACAACCCAGGTGTGTTGGATGAAAGGACTGAAGTTCGGCGGTGGTTTCGTCTAAAGGGGGGGATTGTTGAGTTGTGTCCTACATTGACCAGTAAATGGGAGATACTTGGGTTTATAAGGAGGTATATCACTCCACTTAAAAGGCTAATCTTTTGGGTTGGATACCTAGAAATCTTATGCTAAGTGTCCCCAACATTACAGGTACAACGATTTAACATAATAACAAACTATGAATCTAACTATTTTGAATACAATGAATATAGATTGAATTAACTATTTTGAATCTAACTATTTTGAATCTAACTATTTTGAATACAATGAATATACATTGAACATAATAACAAACTATGAATCTAACTATTTTGAATACAATGAATATAGATTGAATTAACAACTAACTAACTCATAATTTAGCTGCAAAAGAATCCTTTATAACAATTTTGCCAACTAGAACCTTCTAATTTACCACGTGCAGTTTTCAATATCATTCCTAAGTGAGCTACTAGAGTTGTTGCTGAATGAACTCCAGTTAACACTCCAATGTGTGATGAATCAAGTTTAGCTTCATCAGTTATTTCAACACCCCTTCTCATACTTAAGTCTTTTGAAAAGACTTTAAGTTTGCCTTTGAAGACGCTAAACTTAAGGTGTGTAAGTGGTTTAGTTAAAACATTAGCAACTTGATCATTACTAGATACAAATGCAATTTCAACCTCTTTCTTTTCAACTTTATCCCTGACAAAATGAATGTCTATTTCAATATGCTTGGTTTTAGAATGTAGCACTGGATTTGTGGCTATAATAGTTGCACTTGTGCTGTCACTTAGTAGTAAAGACATAATTTTAAGCTTTATATCTAGTTTTTTAAAAACTAAACAAACCCAAGTTAATTCTGAACAAGCTAAGGCCATAGCTCTAAATTCAAATTCTGCTGATGACTTGGAAATTACAATTTGCTTTTTTGAGCTCTAGTTAATCAAATTTTCACTTAAATACGCACAATACTAACTAGTTGATCGTCTGTCATCAATTATTACCCAAATCAACATCTGAGTAGATTACAAGATCCAGAAAGTCAGATTTCTTGAACATCAACCCATTCTCCAAAGTTTCCTTGAGATACTTTAGTACTCGTTTACAAGCTGTCCAATGCAATCTCTGGCCTTGTTAGTACATCATATTATAAACCCCTGATTTTTTTTCTATATTGAGTTACATCGGCAAATACCCCCATGTTCTTGCTTAACTTTTATATTGTTGCCAAGGGCGTATCATCTCCATTATAATTCTTCAAGTCAAACTTGACAAGAAAATCTTCTATATACTTGGTTTGAGAAAGAATCAAAGTATCTTTATTTCTAATAACTTGAATGCCAAAGAAGAAATTAAGTTTTCCCAAATCCTTGAAAGTAGAAGTGTTGCCCAGATTGTAAATAAGCTTTTCTATTTCAAAATTGTTACTTTCAGTCACAATTATATCATCAACATATATCATTATTATGATTAAGTCACTACCATTTCTTTTAAAGAAAAACAATATGTTTGACTTAGCTCTACTGAACTACCAGGATTTAAGAAGTAATATAAGTTTATCAAACCAAGCCCTTAGTGCTTGTTTTAATCCGTAAAAGGCCTTTTTTAAAATTATAAACGTATCTTGGATGGGCTGAATCATCAAAACCTTTTGGTTGGATTATATATATAGTTCCACTAAGCTCCCTATTGAGAAATGCATTGTTGATGTCAACTTATCTCAATTTTCAATTGTTCATGACCACAAGACTTAGTATAATTCTTATGGTTTCCACCTTTACAATAGGGCTGAAGGTTTCTTGGTAATCGGCTTTCTGGTTGTAAAAAGCCTTTTGCCATAAGTTGAGTTGTGTACTTGTTAATTGACCCATTTGAGTTCTGTTTAACTTTATAGATCCATTTGTTTCCGACCAGTTTCATGTTCTGTTTGGGGAAAGTAAACACTAAGTTTGATTTTTCATTAAGACACTAAATTCTTCCTGCATTACTTGTTTCCATCTATGATTATTCAAAGATTCAACAACATTTAAGGGTATGTCAAGCGACAAGGTTTTATTAGTATTGTATATCTTAGGTTTGAATATACTAGCTTTAGCTCTGGTTATCATAGGATGTGTAAGTTTAGGCTGATGTGTTGACTGAGATGTTTTTGGTATTTGGTTTTCCGGTTCAAGTTGATTGTTAGATGATGTTTGAGGTGCTTCATGTACATTAGAGATATTGTCACTCATTGAATTTTAACTAGTGTTGTTATCACAAGTTTGTCATTATGAAGAGTGTTTGATCTGTTCGTATCTCCTAATGTGTTTGAATCAGCCGTTGTTGCCTCATGACTTTGACACTTAGATGGAAAAGTTATTGTAATGAATCTGCTAAAAGTATTTGTAGATTCTAGTGGGTGAACAAATTTTGGAACCATGAAGTTTGAATCTGTTTGAAAATAAAAGGAGTTTTTATTAAAATTGACATGAGCAACAATATAAATTCTGCCATTTAAATTTAAACAGGGGTAACCTTTATGTATATACTTAAACGTATGTATACACATTTTGAAGTGTAAAAAATAAACTTATGGTTGTTGTAAGGTCTCAGAAAAAAGTAGCACTCATAGCTAAATATTTTGGTCAGAGAATGGCTAAGTTTCTTCGAATTAAAAGCTTTAAAAGGTGTTTTGTCCTTCAGTATTGGTGTGCTGATTCTGTTAATGAGGTAGGTTCATTATAAAAGACTTTTTCTAAAACTTAAAAGGTATTTCAGCTTAAGCAAAAAGTATAAGACCAGTTTCAATAAGGTATGTGTTTTCTTTAAATCTTTCAATTTGGTGGAGAGTA
Organism: Atalantia buxifolia; assembly: GCA_030444775.1. Classification (NCBI taxonomy): domain Eukaryota; kingdom Viridiplantae; phylum Streptophyta; class Magnoliopsida; order Sapindales; family Rutaceae; genus Atalantia; species Atalantia buxifolia. Next base: position 9,594,683 of record CM059832.1, read on the forward strand.
TAAGGGCAAGAATATCTCATAGCTATTCCTTCATTTCTACGGTAAGGTTTAAAGGTTTTGTATTCTCCTCCTATATCACACTGAATTGTTTTAATTTTTAACTTCAGGCTTTTTTCAATTTGGTTTTTAAAGGCAACAAAGGTTAAGATGCTTGTGATTTATATGTCAGTCTATAAATACATGTATAATTGGTTTTATCTTAATTTGAAGTTGTGGGAACAGGACCCCAAAGGTCATTGTGAATGATTTCAAGTGCAATAGATATCTTACTGCTTTTGAATGATAATTTGTGTTGTTTTCTAAATTGACAGGGTTTGTAAATAGATAACTCAGACATTTTATTTCCAAATGAGATATTAAAAGCAGATAAGGTTTTTCTCAGATAAGGTTTTTATAAGATTAAGAACATTTAGATGATCTAATCGTATATACCACAAATCAAGAATTTTATATATTCTTTTTTCTTCTTTACTTGTACAATCTGCATTTGAGCTGACAGACACTATAGACTATAGTTTGTTTATTGTACAAATTAAAAGTAAATTGGGAAATGAAGATGAAGATGACAGAATAGACTTGACTTAACCGTGATTTAGAGGCAAGTTAGTAGCTTGTACAATCTATCTTTAGCCCCATCTTTCATCAGAACAATCCACCTTATCTTGTCCTTAACAACATAAGAGGTTTTGTCAAATTCAATGCAGTCATTATTATCATGTAAAAGTTTGGATATACTAATTAGGTTTTTGGTTATTTTAGGCACATAAAGGATATAGTTGAGTTCAATATATTGTAAGGTGTATGGTTCAAGTATGTTAAGCAATGTATGACCAATAGAAACAATTTTCAGTTTATAACCATTACCTACTGCAAGTTGATTGGTGCCTTTGTATTTAGTGCTTACGCTGAGATTGTTGAAATCATTAAAGACATGATCAGTTGCTCCATTGTCAAAGTACTGATCTCTATCTCTAGGCTCTCCATCTTCAGTAACATATGCACTTCTTTTGTTAGATGCAAAATTAGGCACAAAGTTCTTCTCGAACCTATACTAGCAATCTGTAGCAGTATGATTTTTTTTCTAAAGATTTAACAAAGTCTTTTAATTGCTTTTTCATCAATTGGAGCTTTACCTTTGGCTTTATCCTAGATTTAATTAGAGCTACCTCCACCAAACTGTCCTCTATTGTGGTTGATTGCATTTTCAATATTGTTGTACTTTAGTTGCCAATTTCCCTTTCGGTTTCCTCAGTGATAAACAATATTAGCTTGATAATCTATGTTGCTGATGGAGTTTTGAAACTCAATTCTATCCTCTTGACTCAACAACCAGTTGTTGACACCAGCAAGTAAGTATAATACAAAATCATCATCACTCATATTGTTTCCAGCAGCTCCAAGAGAATATAGTATTTATGAATACTTATTGATCCTTTTCTTGTTGTTTGAATTTGAATCATCAAAGAAGAACTCTAGATCTAGATCTAGCACCAAATTGTGTAAAAAGAGTTTGCCAAACATTCAGAGATGATTTTGCTTCAACAACAGCACTCAAAACTTCTTTATTCAAGGTTGAAAGTAACTAGATCATAAGTTGTTGATCATTTCCTCTTCAAATTTAGAATTAAGGATTTCGTGATATAATAACAATTTGATCACTGTTGACATTGATAAAAACTTGATTTGGAGGACTCTCAGTCTTATCAATTAGATCTTCAAGTTTATTAGCGTTGATAGTTGTTGTGACTTGAGATCTCCATAACAGATAATTATTGTTAGTGAGTTTGATAGGCGTGTTAAAGGTGAATAAACTAAGAATAATAGAGTTGATATTTAGATCATGAGTTGGATTTATAGTTAAACTTAAAGCTTGATTAGTAGTGGCTTGATACTCATTTCTAGCCATTGTAACAACTAGCTCTAATACTAAGTTAAAATTTAGAGTTTCAGAGAAAAAGATAAAGAAAGCAATTCATTATCACCAAAACTAATTACAGTGATTGCTTAGCTTGGTATTTATAGAAGTTTCACAATTTGTTCACCTAATTGCTAAGCTTATTTGTTACATCTAGAATAGTTCAACAGAATAACAAACTATGAATCTAATTAATTTAAATACAATGAATATGGACTGAATTAAGAATTAACTCATAATTTAGCTGCAAAGGAATCTCTTCATAATAGTTTTGCCAACTAGTACCTTCCAATTTACCATGTACAGTTTCCAACATCATTCTCAAGTGAGTTGCTAAATTTGTTGCTGAGTGAACTCCAGTTCGCACTCCAATGTATGATGAATCAAGTTTAGCATCATCAGTGATTTCAACAATAATAATGATTTTAATATATACATGAGTACATGTCACTATTTAAAAAAATCAACAATTTTTTAAGTACATGATTGAAGATTAGATTCATCATTAATTAGGTTATGAACGAGTAATTTAAGTGATGATATTAATGGTCATCAATTACAACAAATATTATTAATGTTTTTAGATTTTGGAACACCCATATATATGCCATCAACACAGCATCGGAAATTAATTTCATCAAAAACAACTAATGTGTTCTACTAACACCAAAAACAACTGCTAGAAAGTAGTTGTATATCCTTTTATTACTATGTAATTAAGTTATAACATTTACTGCATCATGTTTAAACACTACTGTGCCTTATTTTTCAAAAAGAAAAAAAAAGTCCACTATGTGCCTCACATATATAATTGAATACTTGTAGGGAAAAAAATATTTTATTTATCTATAGTTTTATGGTCAATTTTTATTTTTAAAATATTCCTTCACGTTTTGTTATTTTTTTCCTAATTTGGATCAAAATTAATCTCCTCATGATCTAAACTCTTGTAATTAAGCAAATACAAGTAATATATTGATAGATACTAATATAGAAATAATGAAAAAAAAAACACATACATTTTAACCATACAAGAACAAGAAAACACATTTCAACCATACAAGAACAATTCTATTTAAAAAAATGAAAAAAAACAACATAAAAGAACAATAATATTCAAATACGTACACATCATTTCAAAATAGTCAAGGAGAGTTCCAATAGTAAAGGACCTTAATTCATTATTTTTCATTCAAAATAAAATCTCACTAACTTGATCTCCTATGACATCTTTTCTCAGAATCGAAAAAGAAATCCTTTCTCTTCTTATTTCTTTACAAGGAATCATATCACAGAAGTAGATCCGACTGATATTCCTTCCATTTTTTATATTGGTTTCTCTGAGGCTATCACGGCAAATGGTAAGCTGGGTATATGAATCATTTTTTTTCTTGAGAGTAGTCTATGCATATAACGTATATGAAACTATCAGTTGCTCAAAGTTTTGAGTTTGTTCAAAATGTTTGTGTGTGTGTAGTGACTCACAGGCTACAAATTGTATCATTTTTTGTCGAAAGAAAGTTATTTAAGCTGAATCATATGAAAATGGATGTCACAAGCTCTCGAAATTAGCTCAAGATGTGTAAAATGAAAGATTTTATTTTAGAGCATTTTTTGCTCTTTCTGTCTGCATTATTGTTATCATCATCATCATCATCATTCTCCAAGGAAAAACTTTATAAATCAAACCACCTAGTATTGTAGCAAAAGCTAACGTATTCAAAAAATCTCACTGACCGGATTTCAAGCAAAAAAGGCAACAAAAGATCTCATCTTGGTGAAAACAATGATGTAACAAAATACCAAAGTCTACATATGAACAGTAATTAAAGGCTAGCTCATGTGTCTGTTAGTCATTTTCCCTTTCTAAGTTAAACTTTTTTTTTCCATATATGAATTGCTATATGAAAATTTAATGTCCCAATAATCGAGGAGAAAAGAAGGAAAAAACAAAATAAGTCCCTTAAGAAGTAGTTTTTGGGCAAAAAAGAGGGAAGTACTAGAAAAAGCTTTTGTCAGATCATATCGTTGACTCATTCTTTTATCAAGTTTCACCTTGCATGCATGCACAAATTGTGATTATTACTCATTTGCTTCCAAGTTCAAAAAATTAAAAAAGCACAAGTAACCACGTACACTTGTACTTGAATTTGCAGTCATATAGAGCATAACTAGCTACAATAAACATTCAAGAATGGTAATGATAGTTTCTGTGTGTGTGAGAGAGTAGTGAATCAAAGAGAAAGAGAGGAGAAAAATGGAAGCTAATAACAATGTTAGTGAGGAGAACTGTAAGAAGGAATTTGTTGCTGATGTTGGAGAAGAAGATGTAGAGACTTTAAAGAGGAGAATCTCAACCCACCCTTTGTATGGTCTTTTGATTCAGACTCATTTGAACTGTTTGAAGGTATCTACCTATATGTATCTCTTTATTGATCACTTTTATATCTATATGTATCTCTTTAAGGTTTAGGGTTTAGGGAGAAATTATATAATATCTTTGATGTATTACAACCAATTGATGCATATGTAACATGTGTAATTGGTTTTAATATAACCACCAACTGCATAATGGTTTTTCAAAATAAATGCACACATATCATAGCATCATTTGTTTGTTGTATAACTAATATAATACCTCTTATGTATTCTAAAATTTCTCAAATTAAGGATACTGGATTACCATTCGGATTACCATTGGAATCGGATCATCTCCTAAATATTTTCTCTCGTAGTCCTCCTAAGCTTTCAAGGATCCATTGACATGTGTCATTTAATTTCACTAAATGGTTAAGATTTTGTTTTAATTAATTTTTACTTAAATGGACTTGCAAATTCACATGTGACTCCTATAAAAAATTTTCCCACAAATTTTTTCCCTCTTAACTCAGGCCAATTTCTAGCAAATTGTTTAAAAAAAGCACAAATTAAAGAAAAGTCGCCGACAATAATGTTTGCATCTTAATTTCAATTTTTTCCTTTGTTTATTTTTCTTGATATTTATCTTTTTATTTATCTTTTGTATTGTTCCTCTCTTATTGTTATGGTTATAAATTGAGATAAGTTATTTGGTTTAGAGAGTAAGGATGCAAAAGTGGGGTTATTTGGTTGTTGAGAAACATCGGTGTTTGAAGATGTTGGCAAAGGCAACATTGGAAAGTGCGGAGCAACAGATGTGGCAAATTGTTGTTTGTATCTAGCAAGTGAAGTGACGATCCTGTGGTGGGCACATATGTTTTTAACAAGTGCATGACAGGAAGGTGAGAACACAATAGCAGCAATTTAATTCGCAAGGACTTTAATAGAATAATGAAATTAAGACTAATGATTAATGAATTTTTTTGTAATTGAACGTACATATGATTAAGATTCTTTAACCCTTGTCAAGACCATACTTCATATGCCATCAACAACTATTTTCAAAAGTTCAAGAACAAAGGTGGATCAAGCTACTTCAAAAAGAGCTGCCATGATTATTGAACTTAAATCCCAGTCAAAACTCCTGCCAATATGAGTTCATACCATAACTTATCAGCAACCATCAAGATTTGCATCGACGAAATTGGAAGATGAAAAATCCCAATTCCCATTTAATTTTCTTCTGTTTTGCACTTTAATAAATTTTATTCAGAACAAAATATGGATTTTAAGTTCATCCCAATAGGAAGAATTAAGTTCTACATTTCTTCGCGTTCCCCCAACAAAAAAAAATCTTTAGCTATTGTATTTTTATAAGCGAGATGTGTGTTGAAAGAGAAAGATTTTGTGCGCAAAAAAAAAAAAATTGACGAGAGTCACTCATGAGTTTGGATAGGTAAAAATTAATTAAAACAAAATCTTAGTCATTTAATTTCATTAACGACATATATCAATAAATCCTTAAAAGCTTAGAAGGATTAAGAGAGAAAATACCTCGAAGAAGATCTTCATCCTTACCATTGGGCTACATAGAATATAATTCAAAAAGATAAGCTTCTAACACCCCTAAACTATCCTTTTAAAGTCCCTTTTATAATACCAAAATAACATTTCTCTCGAAATTAACAATATTTTTATTTGACTCCTTAATTTTTAATGTTTCTCACTTTAAAATGCTTCTATAGTCAGCATCCAAAGAAAAAGAAAATTCTTTTATAATCTTCTTACCTCACCCATATAAATAATTCTTTGGGTGACAAATTTTTTGAAGTTTTGTTATCTTAATTCTTTTCTACAAACTTTCTCTTTACAAAACTCGAAAATACTAACTTCTAACAATAAGTATCAATAAATCTAAAAAGAGAGAGAGAGAGAGAGAAATAGATTATTTTAAATTTTAGTAAACCAGATGATAGATGAAAGTCATAAATTTAAAAAAAAATAAAGGAAATAGGATGATAAATTTGAAGAGTTTGCAACTGCATGGAGGGAGGGAAAATGCATCCATGTACAAGTAGAGGTGGCAAAAATACTCGCCTGGTCCGGACCTGGTCCGCACCAGGGCGTTGTTGGCTAGGTAAGTATAAAGCCGGGCTGGTTTTGAGCATCACTTAATAAATCCGGAACCCAGACTTTATTAAAAAAAATATAAAATATATATTATTTTAAATATTTATAGTTATTTGACTCATTTATTACACATATATAAAGTTTTAAATACTTAAAGTTTATATTTTAATGTCAAATTTTATTAAAAGAAATTTAAAACTTATAAAATTACCAAAAAATAAAAAATACTTACACATGTAATATTAAAAAAATATAAAAATCGGTACCCAGATTAAAATCCAAGACCGGACAAAATTACATCCAGGCAGAGTCCGGTCATTGCGATACTCGGACCCAGCCCGGGGTTTTGCCAACCCTATGTACAAGCAAAAGAGATGGAAGAGAGAGAAAATGTAAAAGCATTCATTGTATTTGTATTTATCCTTGGTTATAATTTTAATAGGAAAGGGGTTTTATTAGTATATTAAAAGTGTGTTAACAGTAGAACTATAATTGAACTTATAGAGAATAGGTCGGACCCAAACTAATCATTGTTAACCTAGCCCAAAAAACATAATCATGAAGTCAACTAAGCAACTAAACCTAGTGATGCATATATATCTAGTAGCCGTATGGGAAAATATTATGCCTCATAATTGGATGCTGACATAAAGGGTCATTAATGATAACAAACAAATAAAAAAAAAACTTTTAATTCCACCAATTCTTGATGGATGAAATTCATTCATCTGAGATCAAAGTTAAAGATATTGATATACAAAGCTCATCAGGTCAAAAATAGACATTCAGGATACTAGCTTAGAAGATTTTTTTTTTTCATTTTCACATTTCTTGTACCGCTAGTGTTAATAAATGTATGCATAATTAAACATTTAAATATTCAAACTCATTTTGGTCACGGCATTCAAATTTATATTTGGTCCTATAGAATATAATTTTTCAATATTTGAAGAAAATTGAAAATTAAAGGGTTTAATATGTTAGAAAATATGAAAAGCTTACATAGTCCTAGTGCTATTTTTGAAAAATTGGAAACAAACTTATTTAATAAAGCTTCAAACCTTCTTGGACAGTTCTATAATTATAGAAAAGTCTAAATACATGAACTGAAAATATAAAACTTTCAAAATAGTGTTGAGTTAAAGCGGCGAATCAGTTTTGTTTAAAATGAGTGTCTAGTGAATACCCGATGAATTAGTTTACCTAAAGAGGCGAAACAATTGTTTGAAATTTTCCAATGGTAACTACCCACATCAGAAAAGTGGTGAACTGATTTTGGTAAATCGATAAGTCTGTTTAGGGTAAATTTTGAGTTACTTGCTCCAAACGGGTAGTTTCCAATTTTTTTTCAATAAAACCCAACTCTAATCCAGTTCACAACATTTGCTGAGTTTAAACTTGATCATTCTAAGCATCTTTGAGCTTTCATTTGCTTACTTACATACACTAATCCATTATTTTGAGTTACAACTTGCTTATATACTCGTGCGGGGAATTTGATATTGTAAGAATCATTTTTATTTGTAAAATTGAGAACTTAAAAGTATGAGAAATACTTAGATAAGAGGTGTGGGATCATATCAATAGTAAATGTTTATTACACATTTAAAGTCAATTGTACTCTTCATAAAAGAAAAAAAAAAGTTAATTGTACTCATTTTGAAGTCTTAGGATAAAAGGCTTAGTTAATGGGATTCTCAAGCTTGATGCATGGACGTATGCAGGTTTGCCAAATTAGGTGAAAATTCATTTTATTTGTTTTCTCTATCATTATCTTGTTATATTAATTGTCATAGTTATCTTTGTTGAGTTTTGATGGTTGAAGTTGTTGAATTATGTTTATTATTGGAAAAACTTTTGAAAATCCTAATTCACCCCTTGGGTTGTTTGGCTAGAATTACATGGGAATTTGTTAAAACAACGAAAATTTAGAAAATCCACAATTTTATGTAAATTATTATTATAAGCTACTGAGTTTTGATGGTTGAAGTTGTTGAATTATGTTTATTATTGGAAAAACTTTTGAAAATCCTAATTCACCCCTTGGGGTGTTTGACTAGAATTACATGGGATTTGTTAAAACAACGAAAATTTAAAAAATTCACAATTTTATGTCAATTATTATTATAAGTTGCTGAGTCCTCATGCTATTGTGCTCACCTGAGATTGTGCTTATTTAATTTATTCAAGCTTTTAATTATGAGCTCTCCTGTTGTGTTCTCTTGCAGACATGCTTATTTAACTTATTTAAGTTTTTACTTACTAAGTTCTTTTTACTATCATGTTTATTTGACTTATTTGAGTTTTTATCTACTAAACTCTCCTTCTGGTATGCTTTTCAGTAATCATACTTATTTGACTCAAGTTTTCAATTACTAAGTTCTCCTGCCGATGTGCTCTCTAGTAATCATACTCATTTGAGTTATTTAAACTTTCTACTGTTATACTTTTCTATAATTGTGCTCTCCTATAATCATACTTATCGGATTAAAATTTTATTTTCAATTTTAAACCTTTTACATTTCTTGTTACAATACTACTAAACCTGTAAAAGAATTTCTATTTTTTTGGGGGAAAAAAACGAAATAAGGGAAAGTCTTTTTGAGACGAGACCAAGAAAAGTCAAAAGAATGACCAAGAAAATCGTTCTGAGTCTGACGCGCACTCGACTCTCCACAACTCCACTTTCCAACCTCCTTCCTCTTTGCCAACAGGACAATTAAGTAAAATCAGTCCTTGGGCACACTTGTTACTATGCTATTGGTCAAAGCTCGTAAGTCGTAACAATCGAATGGCAGCCGATCCTGTCCTACAAATATCTGTTGCCTCTACCGGCTCGGGGTAATATTACATGAACCCCTAAAATTTAGCAAAATCACAAGGATACATTTACTTTTTCTTTTCATGTGGCTTTCTTCCCTGGTCCCCACCGTTAAATTTCCTTTAAAATATGTTAATATCATCATTGAAATATTTACTATACATATAAAAGCAAAAATAAATAAGATTTAATTTTAATTTGTGTAACAAGAATACATGTCTCTATTAACTAAATTTTAATGAAATCTAACATGAACAACTTATATGAAAAATTATTTATTTATTTTATCTTTTAAAATAACAAATCGGTGAATAGAACTGGAATTAATTTTTTTTAATGATTTACCATTTAAGCATTAATATTTTGAAAACAAGCCAAAACAAATCTCTAGATAAACAGATTTTGTCTAATCAATCAATTTTAAAGAAATTTAACTAAATAATTTTAGACTAATTTTTTTAATCTTTATTAATTTTAAAAAAAGATTTTTATAACAGAATTGTAATGAGAACCAAACATTCAATTGATCTTAAACAATATATTTTTAGAACTATAGTTTCACTTTGAGAAATTTTTCCCAAGACTTAAAGTTTCAAATGATTCATTTTCTTAACAAATTTCTTGTGCGATCTGATTGCAGAAAACTATGTGAAAATAGATAGCAAGTTTCTTTTAATTTTTTTTCCAAATTAATTCTCACTTATTGAAATTTAAATTTAGGAGATAAATTCTAAAAAAGCCACTCCATGTACTATTAGAGCTAGACCTTAATTTTAAATAAACAGCATATTGCATCTTACTTGTGGTTTCTATAAAAAATCATGGTCTCCAGGTTATTATCCATGCACTTCCCCAACAAGTTCTGATTTCCGGGTATATTCCTAACTTGGCAGTTGGCACGATATGAAGCCGTACAATTCCTTTTTTTCGAATTCCGGATTTACCCTTGTCCTTCTTTTAATTTAAAAAAGGTACATCTCAGTTCTCCTGATATTTATTATTCTGGCTTGTGGTTTTTCTTGGTTTCTGAGAAAATAATTGTCTGAAAATGGTGAAATCTAACGATGACGGGTCCAATTCAGTGGCGCCTTTTCTAAACAAATGCTATGAGATGGTTGATGATGAATCAACCGACTCGATAATCTCTTGGGGTCAGAGCAATGAGAGCTTTGTCATATGGGATGTGACTGAGTTTTCAGTTCAGTTGTTGCCTCGGTACTTCAAGCACAGTAACTTCTCTAGCTTCATCAGGCAACTCAATATCTATGTGAGCCTTATTTGCCTCTTCTTTTGCTTTTGTGGGCAATTTTACATTTCAGTTTTTGCTCCTATGCGACTGTTGTTTTGATTTTTCTTTCTTGGAATTCTGTGGATGTTTTTTGAAATGGGTGTTTGTGCTTGTGTTGTGATTGTTATTGGTTTAGTGAGACTTCTCTGTTTTGTTTTTGAGTAATTACATCTTTTATTATGAGATTCTGGATCGCTTTTTAGGTTTTCTGCTCTAATCTATGTTGTTGTTGTTGTTATTTTGTTGGCTTTCTGAAAAAATTGCTCATTGGCTCAAAGAATTTGCATAATTCGTAATTTTGTTCATCTAATCTTTTTTTTTGAATAGTTTCATCTAATCTATTAGTAATATAGAAGTTGAGGAATTTGTGACACTGCTTTCTGATATAAATTTTGGTTCAAGTCGAGTGAACTGAAGACTATGATATATTAACTCATGCAAGGAAAACTCAATTGATTTAATGTTATTCTTTTATTTACTTCTACTTTTTGTTTTGTTTAATAATTCTTTTTTATTGTCTGAACTTTGAGTATTGAAGACCACTCCAATGCTTAACCCTTGATGCTTGTTGAACCTCATGGGTCAAAGTGTTGATATAGTCTGGTTTTGGTGGCTCGTCGTTCTATATCTTTTAGTACAAATTCCTTTCAAATTTTTGAATTTTCATGCACTGATCTTTGATACCTACAAAATAGAATATTTATATCACATCTCTCAGATTTTCCGTGCATAAACTATGTTCCTTAAAAGCAATTCTCTTTGCATTGCCGTGCCTACTTGTTGCTTTTGGCTTGACCTGTCCAGAATTCTCTCTTTATGTTTAAAGAATCTTTCAATTCTGTTAATTAAGGATGGGAGACTGCAGGGCCAATCTGGTTGTTAGATTGGTTTACCAAAGATTTCATGTTTGTTTTGATAAGCATCAATTTTCCTACAATTTATGAGATATTTTCCATGATTCATGATGAGCATTTATAAGATTGGATGAAGTTCTCCTTCTTGAAAGTTGTTTATTTTTTATTCCATTTGATTCAGTTGAAAGTTTCGAAGGTTTTCGAGTGTTAGGTGATTGCTGCAGTGACTTTTATTTTAGCTCTCTAAAGATGTGTTTAATTAGAAACTTTCCCAATTATGGTTCACAATACTTTCTTGATTTTGGTAGTATGCATTTAATTATTGGGGATGAATGTTGTTATTAGGCAGTTATTTCTTGCAGTCCTTGTCTGCTAATTAGGAGTGATGTGTAGACTGTTGTGTTGGAATTTTTTTGTATGGGTAACATTGATAGCGCTTAATTTTTTTTCTGTTATAACTGTTTTGGCTAAAAATATTGTGTACCATTGAATTCTTACATAACCTTGTCAAGGTTGATCAAGATGGGTGAAACCCAATGCCCTTACTATGACTCTAGGGCATTTATTCCCTTCTATTCTGAAGTATGGAATCTGCCATAGTTTGTGGCATTAAGCAATGAATGTACACAGCCTAATTGTTTCTTGAGTTATTACCACTGACTTTTGCAAGGTTTTAAGATTCATGTTAAGAAATTGAATTCTTGGACTAATAACTGCTTGGTCTTAAATATGCCAGTTGATAGTCTCATGGTTGCAATATCTGAGATTAGGAGAGGGAGAGCCATCATTCTCCTTGTCTTTTGTATGGCAGAAAGGACGGATATGATATCATTCTCTGTAACTTTGAGTGCAGAATCTGAAATGGTTACAATAAAGTGGAAGCATAGCAAATTTTGATAAAATCAGATTTGTTCTTTTTTTAATGCGAGAAATGTAGTTTCCTGATCTGTGGTTATTTTTTCCAAAAGGGAAAAAAAAATGCAAAACTTGTTCTGTCTTATCTTTTTGTTTCCATGACCTCAGAGTTTCTGACCTTATTAGTGACGCCTTCTTCTAGCCATGATCAAAAGCACAATCATCTTAAGATATCTGTTGATGGCATTTTTTCTAGAAAGTTTTAACAGTTAATTGTCCTTCCTTGCGTCTTAATTTGAAATCTCTAACCGTTGGATAATTTTAGACTGTGTCATCTTCAGACATTACTGTCAGATAAGAGTAATGTTCCAGAAGTCCTCCTTAAAGACGGTGGGAGCATCTGTTGTTGTAGGTAATAAGTGTAATTCATTAGTCACAAGACCCAGTTCAGGCTTTGAATAAGTACTGGTAACAACAGTATTTGCTTATGTAATAGCAGAAATTCATGTGTTGTCTTGTGTTCGGTCACATGTCTGAGTTTGCACATGTCTTTGAAATTAAATTATTTGAAATATTTATTATTGTTGAAACAATTACTTACTTTAAGCTTTTCCCAGGGGTTTAGAAAAGTCGACACAGACCGTTGGGAATTTGCAAATGATGGATTCGTTAGAGATCAGAAGCATTTGTTGAACAATATTTGTAGAAGGAAAAATACTCAAGGGTCTGAGCAGCGAAAATTATTGCAGCAGTCAGAAAAGTTGGTTGAACCATGTGAGAAAATTGACCATTCGGCACTGTGGAAGGAAGTTGAGAATTTGAAGGCTGGTAAAAATGCACTTACACAGGAGTTGCTGAAACTTAGGCAGTACCAGGAGACTGCAGATAATAAGATGCTTCTCTTGAGGGACCGTGTTCAAGGAATGGAAAAAAGCCAGCAGCAGATGTTGTCATTCTTGGTGATGGCCATGCAAAATCCAAGTTTTTTGGTTCAGCTACTTCAACCAAAAGAAAATAACTGGCGCATGGCTGAAGCAGGCAATATGCTCGAAGAAGTTACAGAGGTTGGTGAACCAATAGCTTCTGATAATATGTTAGTAAGATATCAGCCACCAATAGATGAAACACCAAAGCCTGTTCTCAAACCAGTGACAGATTCAGGAAACCAAATGGCATCTGATACTTCTGACGGCATGAAAGATGTATTCATGAATATTGATTTCTTGAAAATGCTAATGGATGAAAATCAGGCCCCATTTATTCCTCTGGATTTACATAATGATGGTGAATGGGAAAAGCTTCTTTTAGCTAATCCAATTTTGGATAATTCTGAAGATACTCAGGTAGATAAAGATAAAGAAGTGGATAAAGGACATACTGGCGTAGACATGGAAGCTGAGCCAGCAGTATCTGGTTCTGAGTTGGAGAGGCTTAATAATTTGGAACTTTTACTACAAGAATTGGACAAATCTCAGAACTTTGACAATGAACTGGAGAATGCCCGACACTTGGAGTTTCTGACTCAGAAAATCGAACTTTTGGCTTCTGAAAGTAATTACAAACTTTAAACACTGAAGAAAGTTATCAAATTTTTGGTGGGGAGGATATCCTTGGGAGCACTTCATCAATTTACTGTAAGTCGCTACCTGTGACTATTTTGGCATGCATATGATTTACTACTAGTCATGGAGATCTCTTATCTTATTTGAGACATTTTAGCAATTTTGACCTTTTTCTGAAGTTTACGTTGATTTGACCTCGAAGTTTAATCTGATGGGTGAAGGTTATTTGTTATGTGGGCAGATCTTGGCATGATTACTTTATTTTCTCCATCTGGCTACAGGGGAGAAATGGCATGGTAATTGTTTCGTATGATTTTCTTATAGCTTTATAAAGAAAACTGTTGCGGATGCCACTTATTGTGGCTTTGCATTTTTAACCAAATATAGTACGTCTCAAATCTGTATTAATTTGATGGAAACGCTGTATTTCCATATTGCACTAAGGTGTTGTTACTACACATTCACCTGCTATACAATCGCACATTCTCTACCTTTGTACATAACTGGTTTAGATCTTTGGGCCTAGAGGCATTACTTCAACTCCTGTCAATTGATCTTCTCTCTCTGTCTGTGTCTGCAAATGTTGTTAATTTCAAAATTTTTGTGATTTTCTGGAACTTGAATTTGCCGGACTATTGATTTGTGCTGATCATGGTATAACTACATTTAGATAGCAGGCTTCGTACCAAATCCTTTGATCTTGTTGTCCTTTGTGAACTGCAATATTCATGATTTAATTTGCCCATTCATCTACAAAAGAATATCAAATTCACAGTTTTCAGTCAAAGCCTCTTAATGAAGTCTTAAGTTGTTGTTATGCATTTTTTTGGACCAAGGATTAGGCTGTTGTAAGGCCGGAGGATAGCATTCCCATGCAATTTTTCTGTTGATTGTTCCATTTTTGCAAAAATAAATTCATTACACTAGAAAACAACACAAAATCTAAAATGCAGGTAGGAAAGGTTACATAAACAACACGTCTTTAAGCTACGGCCTTGGCCATGCCAAAAGCAGCAGCGGATGCGATGGCTCCAATGAAGGCAGTTTGGAGGGCACTCTTAACAGGTTTATTTCCTGTGAAGTAACCCTTGGCATAGCCAAAAATCAGCAATGCCACCAAGGTTACAGTGACTGATGCAAGCACGGCATCGGTAGCTCTGGGGATGAACATGTAAGGAATAAGGGGTACTATTCCCCCAAATATATAAGCAATTGCGATGGTTAGTGCGCTATGCAATGCTCTTCTTGGATCTGGCTTCTCCAATCCTAATTCAAACCTGCATTTCACAAATCACAGCCAATATCTTTCGTTACTGTTTCCCAAGCCCTCAAGACTACCAGGTCGAAGAAATACTCAAATTATAGGTCGAGCCAAGTTTGTAAGAGTGGGCTGAAGCTCAATCTCCAATATGACTTTTTTTTTTCTTTTTTTTTTAGAATAACCAATAAAATATTACGGCTTAAAGCACTCAAATTTTACTTTTCAAATATTAAGTTAATATGCACTCTCCGTTTTATAGAAATGTGATATGCTATCATCAGTGCTCTTAATAAATCGAGGTTCAACGAGGAAGTGTACGAGATAAGCATCCGGTTTTGTGTCATAAAGACAAATCTCTAGTTCCCAAGTTGGATGAGAAGAAGCAAAGCTAGCAAACTAACTAAGCAGCGGTTGCCGTATTGCGTGGTATTATAATAAATAAATAAACAGGGGCAAATGGCTTATTAAGCAGTCAGCACCCCGCTTTCTAATCTTACTAGCACATGGTGTTGTCATTTCAGAAGCTGATTCAACTTTTCCCAATAAGCACAGTGTGAGTACGCATGTATATGTATACTACTTGAACAGCAGCAATTAAGACGGTAAAAAAATAAAAATGGTAGTACTATTAATATAAACGGTGTTACGCACAAACTTCAACATGAATGGTGTTCATAATTTTATTTTCCTACCATCTTACTACCGTTTAAATAATAGCATCCTATATGAAAAAGCCAATTCACTTTAGCAGAGTCATACCATTCACAGATCTTTTGAAACAAAATTGAACAGCGTAACACGAAAGAAAGAAAAATAAGAAAATAGGAGAAGGAATTACAATAACTTACTTCATCATAAAGTCAAGCCAAGCTTGAGGCTTCTTCCTTAGAGCATTAACAACAGGTCCGTATTCATGTGGCTCTATCCCATAGTCGGCCAGTATCCCTGCCACTTCAGCCGCTTCTGCAATTTCAGATCAAAATGGACCCGCCGGCACGCACCCCACCACACCAATGGACAATATAATATTAATATGATTGATTAATTAGTAAAAAAGTAAATAAAAAAGCAGAACATAACGTAACATACCTGTATCAGGAACAGTGATGATCTCTTCTTGCTCTCTTTTCAACTCCCTGGCATAATGATCAGCTTCACTCTTAGCCGCCAGATACCTGCATGAATATTCAATTGTCACGTGTAAGATAGAATAATCGTTTAAGTTTTATTATTGTACGATGCAAATAAAGTTTTTAAAACCACCCTGACAATATATTCAAATATATATATATATATATATATGTACAGTCAGTCATTAGTGAATAGCCTTAAATACCCGCCGAGTCCCATGGAAATGGCGCCGGCGGCCACCTCAGCGATGCCAGCGGTGAGGACGATGGACGACGTGGCATTGGCTCCGGATAACCCGGCAGCTAGGGCAAAGGGCACGGTGAGACCGTCGGATACCCCGATGATGACGTCGCGCACGATCTCGCCGGCGGTGAAGTGTTTCTCTCTGTGCTGGTTGAGAAGGGTCTGCTTCTCCGGCTCTACGTTCGCCATTTGAATTGAATTGAATTGATTCAGAGAGATGGTTGGATTTATATGTGAGTCTCGAAGAATAATTAAAAGAAAAAAAGGAGAGAGTATTTGGGGGCGTTAACTTATGATTATTGATTAGTGGCGGGGGCCGTCTCTTCTGGCCTGTGTGTATATGAAAATTGAGTGGGCGTTAGGTTATTTGTTTGATTTTTAATCTGTTTGTGTTGGGATGTTGTGGGCGTTGTTGATTCCATAGTAAGGAAAGTTGCTGGGGCCCCGTCAATGTGGTCGCGTGACAAATTTTTTCACTTTTAAGTTTAGGAGTTAAGTTTACATTCAAATTATTTATATGCAAATAATAATCCGAAAATGACATCCACAATAGACTTCGAAAAACACGTATATGATTATCTTGTTAGTGTGTTTAGAAAAACATGCTCGAGTCATCCCTTGTCCGGCACGAATCGCCCGAGCTTGGGACGGGTTGGTTATTTCTGTCACCCTTACAAAACATTTTGCAAATGAAATTCTCCTTCTCTCTCTTTCATCCTTACAAAACATTTTTTTTGCAAATGAAATTCTCCTTTTCTCTCTTCAATATGGGTCATTAATTAATAGAAGAAAGAGAAGTGTTATAACTATTATTTTTCGGTGGAGTGAAAATTTTAATTAAAATAATAAAAACTTATTTTTAGTTGAAAAGTCTTTTAGAAAGAAATTTTACTCTTTTATTCTTCTATTTACTGCATAAATAAGTTGATAAACATTTTAATAGTAAAATTAAATGAGCAGTTGCTCTTATGTTCCTTACTATTATATTCAAAAGACTCTGAATGAGATGTTAAGGCTGTCAAATTATCCTTAGAATCTAAATCTGAAACAAAACAATCAACAATACTCAAAAGTTTGGAAGATGTTATATATAATTTGATACTAATAATTGATGAGTGTCTATCATTTTTTGCGTCTAATGGTTAGTGCCAAGGCTGAACTTAACGTTCTTCAATTAGAGTAATTAATAACTTGATCAAAAGTCATTAATAATCTCTTGGTTGGGTAAGTCGTGCCTCCTCTCCTATAATGAAAGATGAATGGTTCGAGTCACACTATTAGATATGGGAGTTAATAGTATACTAGGCTTCAATAAAGATCAGTTGTATTGGACTTCCATATGTTGGATTGATTGTAAATTTAAGTGGACTCAATTATATTTAACTTTGATTTGAATTGTGTATAACATAAAAAAAATGTTTAAAAAGGGAAAAGATGATTAATATCGTTTCAACCAAATTCATTTCTTGCTATATAGACCATATCATTCACCTGAAAACAGACAGAAAGCTCTTGAGTCTTGATAAGGAACAAACGGTAAAATGAAGTTGGAGATAGCTTATAATAATTAATGTTGTTGCTAAGATCCTTCTCTATCCTTTAAAAAAAAAAAAAAAAAATCGCTTGGATGGTGCTGCACTAATTTCCTAAAAAGAAAAGGTCGGATTTTGTAGTGATGGACAAAAAGATTCGGCTGACCACCATTCGTGGCTTCGCTAAAAAGCATGGGGTAAATAATTCATTGTGATGGTTATCGTAGGAGCAAAAATTAAATAATTGATTAAAGGTTAATGAATATGGAATTGGTTAATAACATAGTTTAAGTTGCACCTCTGTATCAATGTGCTATTTGTTTTTAGAGGACCAGTAGTAATGCTATTATATATCTCAAATGATATGTGTTATACATAAAGTTGGTAAAATTTGACACAACTCGATTATTTGACACGAACACCATACGAATAAATAGGTATGGGTCGTCGAATTTAACACGATTATTAAATGGGTCGAGTCCAGGTCGACACAATTTTTTTCATGTCGAGTTAGGATAAAAGTTTTTGACCCATTTATCCGATCAATGACCAATTATATTTTCTATTTTAAAATAATTTGTAGGTTTTTGTCATCAAAACTCAAATATTATAGGTTATTTTATCTTTTATTTTTATTTTTTGAAAGGATGAATATAAATAGTGTTTTATTTATAAAATTTTAAATACATTTAGAGCTTCAATAGTATAAATATGTAAAAATATTGGCAGACATGTATATTTTATAATATCGATATATAATATTATTTACATATATATAATTAAAAGTTCAATAGTGTAAATATGTAATATTTTGGTAGATATGTATATTTTATAATATTGATAAATTGTGTATATATGTATGTATGTATGTGTACGTTTGTACGACAGTGTGTAAATATTTAATATAAATTTTGTTTAATATATAGATATTAAGCGGGTTATTGGTTAATCCGATTATTTTTTCGTGTCGAGTTTGGGTCTCAATATTTTAACACGATTATTAAATGGATCGAGTCTTGATCAACCTAAATTTAACACGACACAAAACTGACACGACACTACACGACCCAATGACCCGTTTTGCCAACTCTAGTTATATATATATGATGCGATTTCATCATAATCTTTTATTTTTTATTAAGTCCATTAATTATTTAACTTATATCGTTTTTAGGGTAGACACAACACGAGTTAATTCCTGTGAGGGCCGGCATACAAATTTTCATACTAACATTTTATGTTTAACACCAGAATTAAAGATAATTATTTTTAGTTTCTGCAGCAAATATGAAATTAGTAGGTGAAAACGTACAAATGGATAACTTTGCCCAAACACCAAACATAGAAGGATATGCATACAAGCCGAAAGGCCAATTTGAGAGTAAAAGCTAATAAAGAAAATCAGGCTCTGAAAACTTTAGCTATGCTGTAGGCAGCTGCAGAAGCAACAGCTCCAATGATGGCAGTTTGTATGGAGCTCTTGAAGGGCTCATTACCGGTGAAATAACCTTTGGCAAAGCCAAAGATCATTAATGCTAGAATGGTGAGTATGACTGAAGCAACCATGGCCTCTCTTGCAATTGGAACCACCATGTAAGGCAAGAGTGGTACCAGTCCACCCATTATGTAAGATAAGGCAATTGTTACTGCACTTTGAAATGCTCTCTTTGGATCTGGTTTCTCCAATCCAAGTTCAAACCTGCAGATATAAAAAGGAAAAAGGGAAAAACCATCATATGCATGAGAAACTGTGTATGAAAGAATAAAGAGAAAAAGCTTTTAGTAAAGGTAGATAAAAAGGGGGTCTTTACACTTAACTAACATAATCCACAAATTAAAACAAAATAATACATATGCTTACTTCATCATGAAATCAAGCCAATGTTTTGGGTTCCTCTTTAAAGCATTGACCACACCTTCATACTCATGAGGCTTTGCCCCATACTGTGCTAGAATTTCTGCACACTCAGCAGCCTCTGCATGCATGCAATTGAATGTAAAACTAATTAATTACATGATCAAGCCAACTTCATTACGAAGAATAAAGAAGGGGTGAAAAAAGAAAAAATAAATAAAGAGAAGTATTAAGCTGGATAGCTTCTAAATTAACCTATGTCAGGGAAATTAATGATCTCTTCTTCTTCTCGCTTTAGTTCCCTTGTGTAGTGATCAGCTTCACTTTTTGCAGCTAAATACCTGAAATGAATAGACACATTAAGCAAAGATATGAAGAGTTGTAATCTCATATAACGTAATTACAATAGAAACTAAAGGGTTGAAAAATTCATGAATTAGATGAAAGATATTTGTGGAGCTCAATAATAAAATATTACCCCCCAAGCCCCATGGAGACAGCACCGGCAGCAACTTCAGCGATGCCAGCGATGAGAATGATGGAGGAGGGCACGTCGGCACCGGACAAACCGGCGGCAAGGGCGAAAGGGACGGTAAGGCCGTCCGAAACACCAATGATAATGTCACGGACAATCTCACTAGACATGAAATGCTTCTCCTCATGGTCTTCTAATTCTAGGAGCGTGTAACCATGTGCTGCCATTTTTTCTTTTTTTATTTGGCTCGATTAATTATTTCTTAGCTCTCAGTAATACTACTAATCAATTCCCTCTCACTCGCACTTAATTCACTTAGAGATCTTGATGAAATGAAGAGAAGCAAATGGCATATATATAGGGACACAAGTGCGATTGGAATTGAGGTTGGGCAGCTGTAACTTTTAAGATACTTCATTAAAGTATTTGGTAAATACTATCTGCTATAATTTAGAAGTTATGTTGATATAATTTTTCATTTGTACGATGGAAAATTTATTATATTTTTAATAATTTTATCAAAATTATTATTTAAAATTTATTTTTACTAAATATTATTAACTTTTATTTTATAATTACAATTTTTTTTCTACAGTACCTCAATCTCAAACATACCCGTAATCATGTCTCTTCGGAGACATCCGATAAAATTGGAACGATACAGAGAAGATTAGCATGGCCCCTGCGCAAGGATGACACGCACAAATCGAGAAATGGTCCAAATTTTTTAAAAAAAAAAAAAAAAAACATACCCGTAATCATTTAGCCTAACCTAATAATGATTGGTGCCTCTTATACCTATATAATGTAAAAGTGTCGGATGTTTATGCAAGAGTTACTGAGTTAGATACATTTTTGTTTAATAATTATGATCGATGCATACATTTTGCTATTGAAAAAAAAAAAAATAGAAACAAGCCGACAGATCGAGAACCAAAGCAGCGCTCTCTCACTTTGTAGTTATTTTATTTTAATCTATGTGCCAGTTTGTAAATTCCATATCACACATCTTGTTGAACCAAAACCCTAATTCGGCCAAGAATATTATAACAGGATTATAATAAGATAAATTAACAACAAATAAGAAGGTTGCACTTCGTAATTGGGATAAAATTATGTACAATTAAAATGGTGGGCCCAGCGGAGACAGGCGTGTGTTAGACACGAGCTTTGTGAAGATGCGACGGCATTGCCACTGATTGAATTATAATTTTATGGAGGAATTGAAAAAGACATGTGAAAAGCAAAGGATAAGAAGAAAATTTTTCATTTTGACAAGAGATACCCCCTACTGCTTGGCCTTAGCCGGAGCCGTGTGTGAGGCACACTCCTCGTACAGTGACAACAGCAAAAGCGTCATTGAGACTTTGATCGGAGATAAGGATTGCAGAAGGAAACAAATAATGAAATTTAAACAAGGGAACGATGACATAATAGGACAATTATTATCGATTTGGCGGTTTTTGCGTAGATGTCCACTTCAATCAGAGAAAAAAAAAACACATCGAAAACAAAAAAAATTAACGGTTTTAATTTTGAATAGAAATTTAGTGGTTTTAATTTTGGAGAAAGAGAGAGAAGTCTCGTCTTGGGTCCATGGAGAGAGAGAGAGAAAGAGAAAGAGAAAGATTTAGATGTTCGATACTAAATTCATTCAATCTCAACTTTTGATAAGTTGTTGATCTAATGATTAAAAAATTATGTAAAAAATTATGTAATTTTAAGGGATTGCTGATCTGCTTCTATTTACCTCTGATTGTCTATATATATATATATAATAAACTGAACTCCATGAAATCTCAACTTTTTTTAGTTTTGAAACCTTATTGTTTCCCTGGAATGTTTGTTCTTCATCTCTCACTTGCGTTCTTTTTCTTTTTAAATTTTTTCTTCACGATCTCCCAAGAATATTAAAAATTTTCAAATAAAAATGAAGGAGTTTTGTTGGGGGAAAATGAGAAGTCCACAAGAAGATGCCACATGTCTATGGGAGTAAAAAAAATAAATGAATATCAAGGGGCATTGCCCTATCTCAGAATGCCAGAGACCTGTGTGATGCTAACAAAGAATGCATTGATGGTAATATTATTATAGTGGTGAGGGCAAAGTAGGAAGGAAATTAATTTATGAATGGTCACGTGAGAGGCTGGTATCATAAAAAAGGAATATTGTCTCCTTAACTTTTTTTTTTTTAGAAATAATACTAACTTTCATTCAAACAAAAGAGTTAAATACATTTATAATTTCGATTGGAAAAGAACCCAACCAAACAAAGGCTAATCTAGCCAATAAGTGGGCAATCGCATTACAAGATCTTGGTGTATAATGACATTTAACATTGCAGAAATCCTTAAGCTATTTTGAATCTCTGAAATGACCCAGTAAATCTTATTATTGCTGCCCTTTCTGTTGTTAATTAAATCAACCACCATCTGAGAGTCAATTTTAATAATTAATGAGGATAAACCTGCATCCACAGCTGCCTGTAAACCCCATCTCACTACTTCAGCTTCCGGATACGATACATCCCCATGAAATCTTGAAGTCTTAACAGCAGCAGCTATGACATTCCTCGTTGAATCTCTAATCACTGCTCTCAATCCTGATAGATGTTTTTCCTTGCTTATGGCTGCATCAACATTCACCTTGAACCAGTTTTGCAGTGGAGGAATCCAAGCTTTGGTTGTTTTCTTCTCTTTATCAGCTCCATAAGTCAATCATGACGGCTTTACTCTCTGATAAGCTTCTAATAATGCTTCTGCCTTTGCTACTGACATTTGATAACTAGGTTTCTTTGCTTTGAATAAGAATTTATTTTTTGCTGTCCAAATAGTCCAGCAAGTGACAGCCAGCAGCTCGAAATCTGCTTTGCTCATTTTTTTTCTTAGGTCTTGAAAAACCGTAAGCATATCTAGGCCTACCATATCTTTAAAGCTTCCTGCAAAGTTGGTGTGTTTCCAAGTTTTCTGGGCTGCCTTGCATTCCATCAAAGCATGAAAAGTGTTCTCAGACAGGTTACCACAAATTTGACAGAAAGGCTCATGCAGCACTTTATTCCTCCATAAGTTCACAGCTATTAGAAGTAAATTTTGAGTAGCTCTCCATAGAAAGATCTTGATTTTTTCTAGGATGTTAAAAGTCTAAATTACTTTCCACTGGTTGCTGCTATTCACTGAGCTACTTGGGATATCTAGAACCTTCAGCTTGAGGGCTATTTGGTATCCGCTTTTGACAGAGTATTCTCCCTTCTTGTCATAATGCTAGATTACTTGGTCTCTGATGTGATTTCTGGGCAGAGGGATACTCATAATTGCATCTGCATCTTCCTGCATGAATTGTTCATAAAGCAAGGCTTTTTTCCATCGGTTATCATTGGTTATTAGCTGAGAAACTGTAGTTTCACTTAGGAGTATTGGTAATGAGATCGGTTTGAAAGTAATTGGTCTAGGAATCCAATTATCTTTGTAAACCATCACCTGATCACCCCCACTAATCCTTCATCTATAGCCTTTGAGGATAACTTCTTTGCCCCATAAAATGTTCCTCCATATATAAGAAGGTTTTAAGCCTAAGGTTGCTTCCATGAATTTTCCATGCTTAAAATATTTGGCTTGTAAGACTTTGGCCACCAATAATTTGGAATTCTGAATAATCCTCCACCCTTGTTTCGCTACCAGTGCTTGATTGAAGTTGAAGAAGTCCCTGAAACTCAAGCCACCGTGACTTTTAGCTTGACTTAACTTATACCAGCTAACCCAATGTATGCTTCGCTTATTTTCTTTACTTCCCCACCAGTACCTAGCAATTGCTTTCTGGATGTTGTTACAAGTTCCCACTGGTAATTTGAAAACACTCATGGCACAGGCTGGCACCGCTTGTGCTACTGCTTTGATGAGCACTTATTTACCCCCACTCGAATAACATTTATGCTCCCAAATTTATCTCATTGAAGAAAGATTTCTTTTTTCTCTCAATCATAGAAGACAGCCCCAAGTACTTCTCGTGCTTTGAAACCACCTTAAGCTTGAATAAGTTCTTAATGGTCGAAATTTGATCCTCTTTTAAATTGTTGCTAAAAAACATTAATAACTTGTCGAAGTTAAAAATTTGCCCGGAAGCTGTAGCATAGCAATCAAAAATTCCTTTGAGATGCGTACAATCCTCATTTAAAGCTCTTGCAAAAATGAGACTATCATCTGCA
The DNA here is from genome assembly GCA_030444775.1 of Atalantia buxifolia. Lineage (NCBI taxonomy): Eukaryota > Viridiplantae > Streptophyta > Magnoliopsida > Sapindales > Rutaceae > Atalantia > Atalantia buxifolia. The sequence continues at coordinate 9,619,164 of CM059832.1, forward strand.
AACAACAGATGAGAAATGGTGATATTGTTGCCCACTTTCAGCCCATGTATCATCCTCTGACTTTTAGCTTGCATCATGAGATTTGAAAAAACCTCCGCACACAATATGAACAAATATAGGAAAAGAGGATACCCTTGTCTTAGCCCTCTTTGAGGCTGAATTAAACCCCTCAGTACACCATTGATGAGGACTGAGAAAGATGCTGTGGTTATGCAGCCCATTATCAGCTCTATCGACATATTAAAAAAGCCTAGCTTCAACATTGTTTTCTCTAAAAATTGCCACTCCACCCAATCATAGGCTTTACTTATATCAAGGTTTAATGCCACTAACCCATTCTTTTTTCCCTTACTATGTCTGATTTTATGCAAACATTCATACCCAATAATGATATTGTTAGTGATTAATCTATTGGAAATAAATGCACTTTGTGCTGGGGAGATAACATGTTGAAGAATATATTTTAACTGATTAGCTATGGCTTTTGTAATAATCCTATAAATGACATTGCATAGACTAATGGGTCTGAAATCAGTAACTTTTCTAGGCTTTCTTATTTTCGGAATTAGAGCAATGTAGGTGTGATTTAATAGAGTAATGGTACCTTTCTCGTTGAGAATATGCAAACAAGTACTGATGACTCCTGTTTTGACTGACTGCCAATGCCTTTGGAAGAAAACAACATGTAATCCGTCTGGTCCCGGGACTTTGATGGGGCACATCTGAGCTAAGGCCTTTGTTACCTCCTCTTCTGTAAATGGTTGATCAAGCTCGTCATTCATTGCAGCGTTGACTATTAGATTTAACCCTTTTAAAGCAGCTTTTAATTGATCTTGAGTTGGATTCGAGGAAGAAAATAAATTTGTGAAGTATCCGTAAATTTGCCTTTCCACTTCTTCATCATCTTCAGTTCAATTCCCTTGATCATTTTCGATGCCTCATATCTCATTCTTTCATTTCTTTGATGATGCTTTTGAATGAAAGAACTTGGTATTTTTACCTCCTTGTTTAAGCCAATCTACTCTCAAGTGGTGCTTCTAGTAGATTTCTTCTTCAAGTAAGAATCTATGAATTTGCCTTTCAATCATTTTGATTTCCACCTCATTGTCTTCCTGCTTCTGATCCTCATTTAGCTTTTCAAGCTTATTAATCAGCATTTGAAGCTTCTTTTCTTTGCCACCGAATTATTCTCTACTCCAATTTTTTAGCTGAGCTAAGGATTTTTTTGTAATTTTGCAAACATTTACACCACCGTATCCCTAGACCAATTGCCATTACAAGACCACTTTACTTTGATAATTTCCTTACATGCTTTTAGGGACTCCACATATCTTCGTAATAGGTTCTCAAAAAATTTCTTCTTTTATAGTTCAACTTATTACTTCTTTCCCGAACTTCCATTAAGATGGGATTATGGTCGGAGCTCCAGTTTACAAGGTTTGTTGCCATTGCATCGTGGAAATGATATGTCTAGTCTTTACTGCAAAAGAATCTATCTAATTTCTTCTCAATGAAACTTGACCCGAATCTCTTATTAGACAAAGTGTAAGAACATCCATTACTCTCCATATCAATCAAATTGCAATCCTGAATGGCCTTCCTAAACTCGTTGATAGCATTTGAGTCTCTATCATTGCCTCCATTTTTTTCATGCAAGTGAATAAGTTTGTTAAAATCACCGAAGCAGAGCCAATTAGTGGAAGATAAACCTGCAAACCTCCTGAGTAAAGTCCAAGTATGCCTTTTTTATCTGCCTTTGGATGTCCGTAAATTCCTGTACACCTCACCCATTTCCCTTGTTCAGTTTGCACTTCAGCATCTATATGATGGCTGTTGAAAGAGGTAATGTTGACTGTGATTTCTGAGTTCCACATCAAAGTTATTCCTTCGCTTCTCCTTTTACTGCTAACTGCAAAACATCCATCAAACTTCAGTAATTTGCCAACTTTTCTCATTTGCACAGACATCAATTTGGTTTCACCAAGAAAACAACTTGAGGTTTATGTATTTGGAGAATGGTTGTGAGTGCTAAGAACGTCCAGTCATTCTTCATTCCTCGGACGTTCCAGTTGAAGATCCTCATGGTTCTCGGCAAGGCTGGTTACCAGCCTCTGCCGATAAGTCATTTGTTAAGGTTGTAATATCTTGCTTCTTTGTGTTTGCGTTTTCCCAGCTCAATTTGATCTTTGCCGAGGGTGAGCTACAGTGCAAGTGTATGGTTGTTGCTGCCATTGGGCTAGCTAATCTTTTTTTCTTACGATCTGGGCTTCTCCAAGAAATTGGTTCTCCCTGCAGTTTAGAAGCTCCCAGCCCCTTTTTTGCTCCACTAGTACTGCTCATTTCCCTAGCTTGTAGTTTCCACCTCCTGCGTTTGGGCTTCATTTGGATCGCTACCGGCCCATTATCCACTTCCTTTTCAGAGCTTATTTGGCCTATGTTGTGCTCTTTGGTTGAGTTTTCGACTTCTTTTTCCCGCTCTTTTCCTTTTCCTTCTCTTGTGGTTAATTTCCCGCCCTGCTCTGCTGTGTCAGCTTCTGTAACTTCTACAACTAGTAGCTTGAGCTGTCTCCTCGAATTTCCAGCTTCTTGCATTAAATGTTCTCCATCTACTCTTTCATTTTTTCTATGGACTATTGGGTCTAAAGGTTAACCCGCTTTGAGAAGATTGGATTCAGATCCATTTTCAGTTCCCATGTGTTGTTGACTGTTTTGCACTTTCTGTTGACTTTGGGTATCCGAAGCACCATCTCCCTTTTTGAATTGATTCTGTTCTCGGTGCCATCTATCTCAGCGATTCTGCTTTATTTTTCTAGCTCGTGTTGCAGCTTTCATCCAGTAGCCGTTGGGGAGGTCTTCCTTGGGTTGCCTTTTATACTCTATGCACTCCTTAACTAAAGAAAAGCAACTAATGAGTAACAAATTTGTTAAAAGGAGGCATCAAGGACTTGCCACATCTATAACAATAAAACGGCTCACTCAGGGGTAGCTGGACCACCCTGCCACATCCGAGTGGACAAAATATATTAGTGAACAATCAAACTTGCTCTCCAAGCAAGCACACATGGATTGTAGAAATTATGATAAGAAAGGACAACAACAACCGATTTGGCGGGCTTGTCTTTATCGACTCCATAATTTGGCACCCCTCCAAATACCTCTTAACACTCCCATTTAATTATTTTACAATTTTAACCTTTATTAAAATTACATAATAGGACAATTTCGAATTAAACTCTACTAAAAAATTAAATAATTTTCTTACCTTAAAAATTCTTTATACGGCATATTTTCATTAAGAATTTCAAATTTAGAAGAAAATAACCATGCAAACTGATGAAATGAATGAATGAATAAAAGATCAAACTTTCATCATCAACAAACCCAAATGGCTTTAGAGAAGAAACTTTTGAATCCCATGAGAGAAATTAAGTTTCAGATCTCCGTCGACAAACCAAATAACATTTGGCCTTAGAATTACATGCATGGTAGCCATGTGTTTTGCTAAGCGTGATCATCAATTAGAATGAATTGTCATGCATTAGAGCAAAGTGTTTGCCATCAAAGTAGAAGTTTCGTGGAAAAATAGTTTCTTTTCCTTCTCTCTCTCTCTCACTTTTTAATGGATGATTAAGTGTCTCAAAATCCACAACCAAGGGATCAACAAAATTATAAACTAAACAAGAATGTAATACTTAATTTTTTTTTAAAATAAAATAAAATGACTCAGAGAACAAATTGTTGTAGACCGTGTCACAAAGGAAGATGCAATGAAGTGGTTCTAGGTTAAATATGAAAGTGTGCTAGTCCGAGAATATTGAAGTAGGTAAAAATAAATAAGAATTAAAAATGAAATTTATACTAATAGATCTTAATCAAAGGTATTTTTCTCATTGAAGAAAGTATTAAAGGAATTTTATAATATTTTTAAATATTTTAATGGAGTTAACAAAGAAAAGATGTGTTAAAAGGTATTTAAAAGGTTGCCAATAATCCCACTCTTTTATTTAATAATTATTATCAATGCATACATTTTGTCCCAAAAAAAAAAAAAAAGTTAGAAACAAGTCAACAGATCAAGAACCAAAGCGCTCTCACTTTGTAGTTATTTTATTTTGATCTATGTGCCAGTTTGTAATTTTCTCGTCACAGCCCTTGTTGAACCAAAATCCAAACTCGGCCAAGAATATTACAACAGGATTATAATAAGATTAATTAACAACAATAACAAGTTTAACCTTGGTGGTTAGAATAAAATTATGTACAACCAAAATGATGGACCCAGCAGAGAGAGGCGTGTGTTAGACACGAGCTTTGTGAAGATGCGACGGCATTGCCATTTATTGAATTATACTTTTATGGAAGAATTGAAGAAGACGTGTGAAAAGGAAAGGAGAAGAAGAAGAAAATTTTCATTTTGACAGCGATACCCTTACCGCTTGGCCTTAGCCTGAGGCGTGTGTGAGGCACACTCCTCGTACAGTGGCAACAGCAAAAGCGTCATTGAGACTTATGATCGGGGATGAGACTTACAGAAGGAAACAAATTATAATTTAAACAAGGAGATGATGACGTGAAACAAATTGAATTTAATTCACTCCTATTTACGACACTTCAATTCTAATCATGGCCTAATACATATATGTTATGGGTGTGTTTATTTTTAAAAAAATCACTATATAATTAATAGTTATATTTAATTAAATTACGCAAATCATACATAAATTAATTCAATATATTACCTGCTATGTACTCCAGAATTACTCTCAGATTAACCATGTGGTTCTCTTTCATTTGCATTGCCGAATATATATTCTTTTTGAATCATCATGAATATTGTTCTTCCATAGTTCCATTATGCATAATTTTATTTTATTGCATGCGATCAGCTTGTTGGGTTGGTCCACTGCCAAATAATTTATTTTCAAGTACCAAACTTTTCTTCCCTTTTCTTTTCATTTTGTTTCTCAAAAAAAAACAAAAAACAAAAATTGCCCATTTTGTTTTCGGCCCAAACAGTATAAGAAATTTTTTTTTTTAAAAGACTATTGCTCATGATATTTACAATCATACATATACTGAGACCCGTTTACATCAATTCTAATATGGCACCGCTCAGATTTTTAACCCTCTCAAATATTCGAGGGACGTCAACTCCTCTCCTGGGAGAAAGACTGCCTTCACTCAAGCTCCGGGACTCCAAGAAAAGAAATTTAAATTAAACTCCTGCAATGCTCTGCAGAAACTCGAACCCCTTCCCTCACATTTGTGAGGAAGGGGTTCTGGCCAAAACAGTACAAGAAATTGAACAAGCAATGAGCTGGATCTGAAAATTTCGCATACAAAAATAAAAAGTCATACCTACCAACCAAATTGAAAAGAGGAATAATTGATCAATCAAACAAAAAATTAGTCCACTATATCTTTTGAGATCAAAAATTGGGAGCAAGTCTTATTCATCTTTGCCACCATCCAACATTCAAACATATGATACATACCCAGAAAAAAAAAAAAAGACTCAGGTTTTTATCACTATAGTACAGTATAAAGGCCAACCCAAAGATAAGATCAACGGCCATGGTTTATATAGCCCCACCTCTCATCTCTCATCAGAACCTGAATGTGCGCACACACACACAGAGTACAGCAATTAAATTTGAAGAAGAACGTGATGAGGTCCTGGAAAGGCTGTGACCATCTTAAGATTCTTCTTTAATATATATTTTGTTTTACTTGCTTGTGGTAGGCACACGCACTCCATTAAAGAAGACGAAAAAGAGAGAGATTCTCTGTGATTTTTTTTAAATTAATTAATATTTTTCAAGTGCCAACTGGTCCATATTATCTGCTTGACTCTGCCTCGCTGACATATTATGCATATATACACACACACAGACACACACAAACGCATGCTATAGGACAATTAGACAAATTAAGATAAGAACTGATCAACCACGGGCTTCAAAACTTTTAATTATTATTATTATTATTATTTTAGTATCTGACGGTGCCAACTGAATGATTCTGTGTTTGTTTGTATTTACTTGGGTTTCTTTTACACATGAGATAGCCAGGATTGAACCTCTAATTAGTCTTGGGCGGCCAGAAGATGTATTTGTACTACATGCGCTTATAGTTGAATTGAGTTTACATGAAATCTTGTCGTTGCTTGGAGGCAGAAATTAAATGGGCAAAATGTAATTGGTTGTTTAATTTAATAGAGAGTGCGCTTGTCTGTTTTGAGCATGCAGCTAAATCACTCAGTTCGAACTAAAACACACCAGTCACCATGTTGAATTCTATATAAACAGCTATTTGTGTGTGTGTGTGTGTGTGTGTGTGTGTCTATGCATGCATCCATATATGCATTTGATCTAGTGCACATGGCATGCTCCCATTAGAGAATGAGAGACCCAACCATAACATGCACGATGGCGTGCACTAAATCGGCTATATATATATATACACACATACATACGCACACGCTTGTTTTATGCCAATCTAGGGTTTCAAAAACTATAGTTGCAATCTGATTGTGTGGTACTAAAAATATAATTTTAAAGAAAAAAAAAATGTTTCTTCCCATACATGCATTGACACTAACTTTTATCAAGTGGGATTGTGGGGCTTAGCAATTATGACATGCTAAAACAAGAAAGAATATGGAAACCTTTTCATTCATAACGGTTGTACTGTTTTTCGTTTCGAATCAAAAGTAGAGATAAATTAAATCGCAAAGCGCTTCCCCCAATTTTCTGCCTATAAAGTGCAGAGGCTAGTGGAGAACGTGTGTTTATTATTGCATCTGAGTCATCATCGTCTTTTGTTTATTTATTTAGTGGAAGGATTTTCTAATTTTAATTGCTTTTTCATATCTCTCCAACGTCTTAGGCCAGAAAATAAAATTTTTCTTATAAAGGAATCGTTAAATTAATATGGGTGGAGGACACATGTTTGTTTTCTTCAAGGTGGGAGAATCAACTGTACCACAATTCTTTCGACCATCCTCATCGAGATTGAAAATACATAAATAACTAAGATAACATAATAGTATTTTGCTCAAATTTTGGTTTGAAAATGCCCCAGATGCCATTTCCCCTTCATATATTGGTTTTTTTTTTTAAAAAATAATAATATAATATTGTAAATAGGGGGAAAAAAAAAAAGGAACTTGTTGGTTATTATTAAATCACCATGTAACAAAAAAAGAAATTATATCATTTGAGAAGAAAATTTACATGAAAGTTCGTTATTGTGATATGAAAAGGAGTGGGACTTTCTCCAATTGATTCTCATCTTGTTCATCTTAACCTTAAAAACTTTGTGTGTTACTAATAATTAGACCTAAGAAATGGAGCCAATCCTTATATCCAACGTGTCTAATAATCAAGCATTTGTGCATCTATTCAGCCTCAATCATCATGAGAATGATCACCTTTAATATTCTCTCATCATACCAAAAGGGCTCCACAAAATAGCTCTATATCGCATCTAAGTTAGAAGCAAAGACTACACAAGATTAAGTAAACGTGTGTGCCGCCCGAGGGCAGCAAAGTCAACTGCCTCTTTGTGTTTTAGTAGGGTAATAAATAATATATGGAGAAAATTGCTTAACGAAAATTGTATTGAACAGCCGAAAGAAGAGTATGCGTGCAATTGATTGAAAATCTCTATGGGAGGAAAAATTCTAAAATACCTTAGATGTACTATTACAACTAATTAATGTATGAATAATATATGTCATTGAATAAATACAACCACCACTTACATGATAGTGATTCAAAATAAATATATACATGTCATGATAGTGATTCAAAATAAATATATACATGTCATGACATTATTTATTGTTGTATGAATAACATAATATTTCAAATGTATTCTAAAATTTCTCTTGGGAGGGGTAATTTTTGTTGTGAGCTTGACGGCCTACGCTTGTGACAAATCCGTAATTTACATGTTGCTAGTGAGATTCATTATTTTAGGACTTAGATGCAATGAAATGATACGCTCCCCGAAAATGAACCCCACCATGCCATTTTGTTTGATAACGCATGATGGATGTAGGTGTGATGTTCATTTCGTCGCAGCAGTATTTCTTTTATATTAGCTAAAACAATACCCCATAAAGATTAAGTTGTTAGGAATCTTGAAGGCAGTGAAGAAATATTGTCAAAGAGTTGCATTCAAAGAGGAGTTGACAAAAGATCTTATGAGTCTCAGTGGAAACTGAGTGTTGAGTAACAAATGAAACTATTGAATATGCAGGGCTCGGGTGTGGAATCATGAGGCTTATGGCTCAATATTACAGATCAAGATTTTAATAAAAGAAAACAAGCATTAGAAGTAGAAAATAGTTAAGACCTACACACCACAACATCTCTAGTCCAATTTATCAATTATCCATTGAATTTACAACACACCAAAAAAGTCACCCTTATGTCAGGACACCTAAGTACTCCAACCAATCTCCCAAACTTGGCAGCACAAATACCATGCGAACATCCTTCAAACAAATCTAGACTTGCTGGCTCATTTTTTACCCATCACAAACAGTATTGTCCATGTAGATCTTTCGTTAAAATTGCTGAGGCTGTCAAGCAAGGTGTGTACTTCACTTGGGATTCCTAAGAACAATGATCACAGAATCTCCTCGGAGGAACATCTTACTGATGAATCTATCCTTGTTAACCGGAAGAGCCTTTTTCTTGCCTTTCCCAGTCTTAGGCAACTAGACAAAAGGAATCCAATGTTATTCAACTGAAGGTAAAAATTAAATTTTAGACAGTATAAATCATCATCGATAACCAACCTCAGTCCACATCTCCCTGACATTCTCAAGAACCATATTGCAGTGACGATCAAAAGCTCTCACACGACCAAGAAGCTTCTTGTTGTTCCGACAGTTAATAAGGACCTGCAGTAGAAGTGAAAACAAGTTGCTTTTAGGTACAGGAAGAGTCTGTTCAGGAGACAGCTGAGAATCATCAATTATTCAAGAAAATTACCTGGGTATTGTTTTTAACACTCATCATCAAAACAGAAAGTGGACCTGTGTTGAATTCCTCTTCCTCATTTTTGACATTCTGCGGCAATCAATTGAATGAGCTTTTTAAACATTTGGCAATGAACAAAATGACGACATGGACAATTATGAGTGAGATGTGCATGTACGCAAATAGCAGAAGACACTTACATCTTCTTCCATCGGCCGACTGCTAATTGAGACATTACAAAAAACAGAGGAAAATTAGCATCAGAAGATCAGAAGTAAAAAACCAATAAATTATTACAAATGAACAGGGAAAACAGAAAAATTTGGCACCTCATGTTTAACAATTTGCTTCTTCAAGCCAAGACTGAACAACAACCTGTCAAGGAAACACATGAAAATAAAACATCACTTAAAACTGACAAACTGTTCAGTATAACAGCAAAATCTGAACAGTTCTAATTTGAGACATTAACAATTAAGGCAACAATCAAAATTCACAAATTAAACAAATCCATACACTTTGAAAATTTATTAAAGATCCACAAGGCAACTGAAATCATCAACATTAAACGAGTACTGAAAAGGTGAGCACTAAGACAATCATTACCGCCCACAGCTAAATGATTGCTCATTAAAGTTTTACTTTAAAACACATATCAAATGTAGACCAACTGTACGGGAAAATCCAAAAACAACAGAAGCAAAAACAAAAACAGCAATTGTTGAAGTAATAATCTATTATCATCATTTCCAAACAGGGCTGCACATTTTTTGTACTGATCCCATTGATCAAATTGACTACCATGGAAAACAAAGAAGTCATACAATAATAGCCAATAAGAGCTCGAAACTTAAATTTAGGTTGCCATGACATGGAAGATCTTGAGTAAAACTCTTCAGCTCAGGTCTCCAAAGATTTTCAGCATTATCAAGCTCAGGAGAACGAAAGTTTTTCATTTTGAACATCACAAGAGATAAGATCTCCAATGCCCAATCTACTGTACATATTGGAGATAACAAAATGAAGGCCAGAATAGAAAAAAATAAAAAATCTAAAAATTAGAAAAAAAAAAAACTTTGTTCTACTTTTCAAATGACGGGATCCACAGCAATGCTACAACACAGAACAAGTTCCATCACTTGAGTGTCTTTGGTTAAAAACTTATATATATATTAGAAATGTTTCAAATCGGAATTTTAAAGCACAAGAAAGTCAGGGAAAACGTTTATGCGCTTTAAGCTTTAAAGCTTTTCCAGACTTTTCCGCACTTTAAAATCCCGGACCAGATTGGGAATACACATACATGTATATGTAAGCCTCTTCAGTTCAGGTCTCCAAAATGTTTCCGCATGTATCATCTTGGAAGAACGAAAGTATTTTTTTTCAATCATCATCAGAGACAGCTCAAATTAAATACAACACTGGCTTGGGAACATTAAAATTTTATATAAACCTCAAAATATATCGCCCAAAACATAGCTTAACAAGTTCGAAAAATAAAGCACAAAACAACACGAGTCTCATTTATGAAACGGAGCGATAAAAATAAGACTGATAAATGAAAAAGAAGCAAGGCACATAAACAGTCTCCTCAGTTCAGGTCTCCATATGGATTCCGCATACTTTTTTTCTCAGTAGAACGAAAGTTAATGTAGTTAAACATCATCAGAGACATTTAAAAAACAATTCCTCTACAAGATTTATTTATTTCAATAGCAAAAACAGTAACTGCAGAGAAATATTTGGAAAAAAAAAAAAAAGTAAAGATAAAGAAACGCACCTGACTGCGGCAGATGACGAGACAAACACTAACCTCGCTCAGATCAGAAGTAAAACCAGCTAGCTTTTTTTATATAGTCAGAAAAAAAAAAACCCTAACCCTAATTTAGGTCCTTTTGCTGGTCAGGTTTCTTGTCTGGATAAGTCAGCCCAGCCCAATTTTATTGATATATCTTGCGATGGCCCATTTTGGAAATACAGGGTCCGTAAGTTACAAAAACTGTGTTTTTTATTTAATAATTTAAATATGACTAGACCCCGGTTTATTTTACGGAAACTCGCCTATCTAGTAACTTTCATAAATTCATTTTTAAAATTAGCCACAGAACACAATTTCTTACCACAATAGCAACATACACGCAATTTCATAAATTCATCTTTAAAATTAGCCACAGAACACAATTTCTTGTCGTTTAAATTAATTACTTTGGTGGATTATATATGACAGAAAAGGAATTGGGCATGAAAGGTTGACTTTTTTTTTAATTAGGTTTTGTAAAATATGATATATTAAGTGTTTGTTAAAATGCTTATGAGATTAAGTTTGTTGAGCACGCCTATAAATAAACGCTCCTTAGTACCAAAAGCACCTACTAACGCTGCAAGAAAGAGATAAAATTAGCATGCTAATTGGAGCAATGGCCTCCATAACCCAGGAGTGGTGCTTCGCATATAGGCAACGGAGGCTATCTCCTGCGAGAGTTAAACAAGTAAACAACTCTCACTCAACTCTCATGGGCAATGATATGGGTTTTCTTTATGATATAGTAAAACACAATTCACTAGATTTTACTTAATTTATGGACTCATACAATTAAATATTTATCCACATTGTAATAAATTTGACAAAGAATTTTTCTACAAAACCTACACATAAAACTCAATCTTACAATCTAATTTTAAAACACTAATCTCAATTTCTTCTTGATCTTTTTTTAGTTGATTGATTTTGTTTGCAGTGCTTGGTAACAATTGTTGCTTGACGGATGTGAGATGTGAGGTGAAATGATGGGAGTTTTGTGGAGTATGGTATTCAGTTGTTGGAGGAAGTTTTGGATGTCGTAGATTTTGGTTGTTTGAATTTGCTTAGTTTGTTTCAAGGATAATTTAATTAGTATATGCGGCTATTATATTATGATAAGAAATTTCATCATATGTGTAGTTTTGATGATGGATTTATAAAAGTGGCTAGATAGTAGAGTTGGTAAATTAGCAAGACTTCAAGAACTATAAGGGCTAGGTCCACTACAAGCTTAAGATGGGTTTAGGTTTTTACTTATTTTTTCATTTAAAAAAAAAATTGTTGTAAGTTTGAAATAAATTAATAATAATCAAGTTGTCATTATTAACAATGAATTAAAGAAAATAAATATTTTGAAATAAAATAATAAATAAAGAAATTGAAGCAAATAAAAGTTTAGAGAATTAATTTTTTAGTACTAAATTTTTTAATTCAAGCACTCTCTTTATTAATTAACACTTAAAAGAGAATTTAATATTATAATCTTAAGTTTTTTTTATTCATTATTGATGTATAAATTAGAAATTTAAGTTTTTTTAAAATTTAAATTTATTATTTAAATTTAAAAATTTATTTATATTTTAAAAAAGCAGGGCTTAGAGTTGGCTTAAGTTTTTTTCGAGCTTTTTTTTCCTAAACTCTTGTTCAGGCCCTCGGACTCGAGTCTTAGGAATGAGTTGGGCTGACCCAGGCTTTTTTATTATCCCTACTAGATCCGTAAATTTTCCTAAACATTTTATTGTTCAATAAATGAACCCAAAACAAAAAAATCACACCAGCTATGTTAATGAAAAAATTAAATTGATCCTAATTGCTATAATAATTATGTGATTTTGATAAATTCATGTGATATTACCTTAAATAAAAGTTCTCTAAAGAAAATAAATTGATGTTTTTCTAATAATATTTAATATTTAACGAGCTCCAATAACGCTCTTTCATTATAATAAAATTTCTTTTTCTCTCTCTTTCATTTGTCTCCAATTTTTTCAATAAACAATCAAACACATTTTTTATTTTTTATTTTTTAAATATCAATTGAAAAACAAATTACCGAACACATTTCCAAATTCACCAAAATTAATCATTCTTATATTATCAAACAAAAACAAAAACAAAAAATACCATTTCAAAAACAACACCAAAGGCACCTTAGTTACTTTTAACAAACGCCACCAAACGACATCCTAGATTTATAAAAAAAAAAAATTAATTTCTCGATTTATAAAAAATTATTCTGACTGAATACGGACAAGATAGCTCTATATACAACAGATACAAATTGTTTTCCTCTAATATTTCCTTGTCATAAGAATCCGAAATAGAAGAATACTCGGAACAGTTAAATTCATTCTTCATCTTAATTTTATGAGCATAAATGCTGGAGACGACAAAGTTCTATCTTTAATCCAAGGAAAATGCTCCGTTGCAGTACCTGCATAATTCATCAAGGTACAATGTAACTTTATCTCGTGTTAATTGGAGATCATCGATCCAACTTGAAACATATCAAAGCAAAAAAATTTTAAACATTAAGAAATCTAGTAATTGATTGTTGATATATTCAGCACTGCTCCTAGATAGGCCTTATGGCAGCATTTATCCTATTCATTCCAAACTGAAATCTGAGGAGAACAAAGTCAAGGAAGTAATATTCAATTCACAATTGGTTGAGTTACATGGCACAGATCAGTCCAATGAGATGAGAGAATGGCTAGAAGTGTTTTGCCCCATATTGGTGAATGATTTCTGTACTAACAGTGTTCTTTGCTCACAGTTAATATTTCGCTTCTCTAAGATCATGAAACTCTTAACAGGGTACTAACAGTAGCATAAAAGTTAACCCAACCAAATCATTGTGATTAATAATCATGATGATGATAACAACACTGCAAAACGTTCATTACGAAATTGTGAGAGAAATACACTACCTGTTGCTAAACTTCTCAACTGCATCAGAGGCATAAAGAAGCGTTTCACTGGCTTTTTCTAGAACCATATACAGCTCATTCCCTCCGGTAATTCGAGCAATAGCCCAAGCGTTATTTTTTGCTCTTATGCTTACTTCCAAATCTTTCTCGCAACCAGCATTATCCCATTTTGCTCTACTTTTTTCCAAATCTACCTCGTCTCTGAGCTTGCTTAAGGCAAGTAGTGATTCCTACCACGCCACAACACAATTAATAATCCAACTTGAACAATTTATATTATCTCAAAGAAATTCTTCTGCAGATTACATACAGGGCTACAATATCACATTTTACATGGTATTGCCAAATGCCATAAGAATTTACTAGCAGCGACGATAGCATGGATCCAATCTCATGTGTTAAATATAACAGACAATCTATTGTCACAAAGCAACACCATAGAGTATGCTTTACCTTTGCTAAAGTAGTAACTTTTCCTGGCGGAGAAGCCCTTGATATATTTCTGTCACCATCTACAAGCAAATACCGATACCCACTAACATGATATGCATTCTCACCACCCCATCCTTTGGATAGTTTCTCTTCAACTTTTAATATCTTAAGTGATGCCTGATCGAGAAATGACAGTGCTTACAAGAAGAATAAACGTTTGTGAAAAACGATCATCAGCTGAAAACAAAAGTAGGGGACTCACATTTTCGAGAACTTGCTGCTTTACCACAGAAATGCCTTGCTCTCCGTTAAGGATGGAGGAAACAGGAATGAAAAGGATTAAAGTAAGGCTTTTGAACTGATAAGGACAGAGATACATTGCCTCCTCAGTCTGCTGAAGCCAAATTGTTGGGGTGGCACAAACCAAGCTACCAACATCCACACCCCATATATCAGTGACAAGAAAACCATCCTTCCCCTTGTACCACTTACCATGCTGTAGAGCCCGTGTAACACGATTAATGTTGTTCCCGACAGGTGAGGAATCACTTGAATGATAAATTGGTTCTGAAACAGGACCAGAGTGGGTCAAGGTAGACCCTGACACAAAATGAGATGAGGTACTTCCTCTGCGTATATAGGACCAGGAACTTACTCCTGAGGATAGAGCATGGGGGCTTAACCTTAGAACAGCATATGTAAATAAGTTTATGGTGTCATCCTGACAAACAGAATGCAATGGAGATTAGCAATTATGAAAGAAAACACCCCAAAATGGACCCTATCCCTATTCTATGAGAAGAAATTCAATAGGTATTTCTTAAACTTCAAGGATAATAATGATTGACATAGAATAAGACAGATGCTGTCAACCCAATTGGGCTTTGGAGATCAAACCATACAGGAGAAAGTGTTGTGGACACCAGAAGATCTTGAAATAAAATCATTGAGTAGCAAGATGAGTTCCCAGCACAAGACTCCAGTAAACTGACAAGTGACTGCAAATATGAAATTTAATAATCAGAACTATTAACCAACAAGAAAATAAACAATGTTCCACTTATAAGCCATAAGATTACAATTTGTATCATGTTAACCCATACGGCCATACCGTTATGCTTCAATCTGTCAATCACGTATCAAAGGAACAATAAAATAAATTTTAACCATTAGGAAGATTGTAGTTAGAGAAAATATGAGGTTTTTGAACTTAAGTCCTTGAGAGTTACCAAAGAAATTTGACTAAAATGTTAGTTGTTTTTCTATCTGACGATTGAATATGACTCAATTATATATGCGATTCTGAAGACAAACCTGAACTTCAATCGCAGCCTCCCGCCCCATGGTCAGCATTTGTACAGTTCCACGCTCCTTCAAACAGTCACGGAATGACGGTAACTGGAGTTTCTTCCCAACAGGAAAATCTGCCTCAAAGAGAAAAGTTACATATAAGGAAGGAGATATAGCAACTTCAGCATTACTTCGGTAGAACAAGTCCAATAGAGGCCATTTGATACAGCAACTTCAGCATTACCCCAGCAGCAGTTATCCAAGGGAGACCGTTTTTGGAATGCTGACAATGAGTGACTTAACAATAAAATATGTTGAACCAAAGACAGCAGAACAATGATTTAACGTAATTTTAGAAGCCAGTTGCTTGCAGAACTAATTACCACTTAGATAATCCATGATGAAAGGATACAAATGAGATCGTATTAGTCCACCACTAGGGTCTTTCTGAAGCATTGCTCTTATGGATCCATAAAACATCACAAAAAGAGAGTGAACTTCCTTAAGAACCTTGCGTAATGCATCAATGCGCCATATGGCATCTGAATCCTTACCTTTCTCCACCACCTTCAAGAAGTTACAGAACAGGTTAGAATCCCTTAGTGTAAAATTACAGATTGATCAAGGCATACATGTACTTGTCTTAAATCAATTATGATTTTAAGAAAGAAATGAAGAAGATTTGATGACATAACTAGAACTTGTTACCAAATTATCCTAAAAACAGTTAGTTTACCACTCTATATATAAAGTTTCCGCCAGAAGGTAGACAGAAGAACTCCTTTCCTGTTATAAAACCACATCTACCCTAATGCTAAGACAAATGTCTAATATACGCTAGCAAAATTCTGAATGAAGACATCATGATGATTTGAGAACATCACACTCAAACTGTAAAGTGTCTAAGTAATTTATAATTCCCAACAGGCTGTTAACAGTCTTATATAGTTCATAGATTAGCAGAATTGAGAGCAAAACTGCAAATTGAATTAATAATAAAAGCTGATGATAAAAATTAGTTTCCCTAGAGAGGACCAAGAGGTAAAACATTCAAACAAAAAGGCAATAAAACAATAATCAGGATATGCAAACAGATATAATATTTCACCATCATTATCATAATGTAAAGAGTAATTGATCAGAGCATGTAATCATTGTCACTACGTGGATTATTAGAGGAAACGGTTATCCTACCATCACCATCCAGATATCTGTTTCTGCTTCATAGAAAACATGAGAGTGCCTCTCAGCTTCTATGACCTCACATGCATCTTCCGGTGAGAAAATTCTGCATAAAGCTAATGTTATATGCCTCAAAACAACCAAACTACTTGAATTACAGTCATGCTAAAACGAAATACAGGAACAAAATCCTTTCATTGGTTTTCCAATAAAATTGAAAGAGATCATATACCAACTAGAATTGGTGATAGCAAAAACATACGTATTAGACTGGTTAGAGTATACAATGCATCTTCTCTTGACAAGAACATGCTATGTAGCAACTAGAAAATTCATACCTAAATCTATCTTTCACTATTAAATAAAATCTAATAACCTGATCTTTACAATTAATCCCAAATATCATAATTATTCCAACTAAAGCAAAATTAAAAAAATTTCAAGATGTCTTTAGCTTTTATTCACAAAATCTGCAATCAAGATGGTCACTGACCTTGTAAATGTGATAAGTCCTTCGCTGAGTCCTATCACAGAAAGTTGTGTTGAAAAGGGCAAATCAGCAGGGAAGAAAAACAAAATCTTGTCCAGCTCCTGCCCTTCATTTTGTCCCCTTCTCAAGTCAAATATGCATAATTGCATACCATCAGTAGCAGTGCTAGCCGATGCCAAACCCATAAGTTTTCCAATTCATAAACCTTGACAGAAAACAGAGAAAATGTGATACAACATAAGAGACTATCCTGTCAATGTGATACAGCATAAGGGACTATCCATCAGAGATATTAAATGCATAACCAAGGATAACAAAAGAAGATTTAGAAAGAATATGATCTTGAAATCCTCCATTGGCACAATAGTTTTTCTTCAAATTGGTATACAAAATGTTAAAAGGATTCAAAATAAACAGGGTGGCGTTATCTCAGAAATAGCTACAAATAATAATAAACTCATCGGTTTCAGAGTTCTTAACGCCAACACTTAGGAAATCACAAAACAGGCAATAGCATTCAACATTTAAAATCTCTTTTAGCAAAATAATTACCCCTTAAACGGAAATTTAAGTCCATTAACAGAAGCAAATTTCAGATAAATTGCAAAAACTACACCTAGAAAACACTACTTGGTTTAGTAAAATGCTACGGAAGCCAAAATGAGCAAAATGGAAGCTAAATTCCTATTTACTTGAGTTTCTGATCAAGTTTAAAGCTTCTTTTTAATTCATTTGACGATTACACTTAAACTGACCAACTAACCCTAAAGATAAATGAATCTCAGTTAAGATACAAAACAAACCCAAATAATCAAATAATTCAAAGACGATAATAGAAGCTCAGAAGAGGAGTAAAGAAACCCTAATTGATTTCTAAGAAAAAAGGGAAAACAGGACGAGAGACTCACTGCGAAATGAATTGGCAAATCGAGCTGCTGAATGCTGTCAGATTGATTGTGTTACAGGAATCGAAGTATTGTCTGTGGCTTAGAATTTGAAAGGCAGGTACTGCCAAGTTAAATTGATCGTTGCATAGCCTGCAACATTCGGGTCAGATTCGATTGGACTCAAATCCGGGATTGACCGCCCAGCTACAAGGCCTGTAACTGTAGACAATTCGAAGAGATGATACGCTACTGATTTTCGCTCGTTTGGCCCAAATAGAAAAAGTTCAACTTGTCAATGGGGCGTCTTCCGTAGATTAAAAGCAGATAAATATGAAACGATGCTAGATTTATAACATTCTAACATTAATTTTCTAATATCATTCGAGCCAATTACCACCCACAAATTTGTATGATTTGGATAATAAGATTTGATAATCTCAAATTAAAATGACATTTTTTATTTATTGCATCATATATTATTGACTTTATCATTTTTCTATTGATACGATAATTTTGTAACACCAATAAATTAGTGCAATAAGTTTGGTAAAAAAACTTTTATTTTTAAAGGCATTTTTTTTTGTTTAAACCATTTGGTTTTCGATGACAGTATTGAGCTCCGATTAACTTAGATTCGAAGTGTAGTCACAATTAAAGTTCTTTACCCCTCTCAAATAGTGTATTTAGTGAAAATCAAATTCAAAAATTCTTTTCATGAGTCACAACCGTTTAGTAAAAAAACATTCTTTTTAATTAATCTGAGATTTGAAATTGCCATTAATGAACTCCCAAACGCAGACACAGCCTGACGATTGATTTCACCCATAGGTGGCCAAAGTCAGAATCTAAACCTCTCGCCATGGCATTATGCTGACGTGGACTTTCCCAATTCGCCAAAATTCTTCAATAAATAGACTGTCCGTCTGTCCCCATACTAACCAATTTCACCGTTTACGTGCGTGAGAAACTGACTCCTCACGTGGTCCCCACGCAGCGTATAATAAGCCCTTCCACCAGGCACTATCGCCCTCAACGTCCACAACCTCTTCGCGCGAACTTAACACTCTACGGTCAATACAACTCAGCATTAGCCCCCTCCCCCCCTCTCTTCTTAATCTGAAGCAAATTTTCATTTCAAATTTGAATTTAAAATTGAGAGCAAAGATGATCAAATCAAAGCCGCTCATCAAGAAGAAGCTCCGATCAAAGCGATTTCGTCTTCCACGTTCGAAGATCTCTCCGATTGTGTTCAGTGAAAACAAGACCACCAAAAGCTTCTCAGAATTCTCCGTCGATTCGAGCTCCTGCTCTCATTTTGGCGACGAAGTTTCCTCAAACATCAAGAAGAGGCAGTTCGAAGAAGTAATTGAACCTAATGAAACGACGAAGAAGATTCAAGGAGACGAGCCGTTTCGGAGGATCACGAGGTCGTATTACAAGCGTCAGAAGGAGAGCGAAACCAAAGCTTATGAAGTTGAAGCGAGTGAGTCGTCTTGTGTTCTATCAAATTCTGGAGCTGCTTTTGGAGAGATAAGTTGTAAGTTCAAGAAAGTTGAACGAAACGACAATTCACGATCTGATATTTCGTCTTTCGAACGAAATCCGGTGTGCAAGGACAACAACGACGTCGCTTCAATAAGCTCTGGTGTTGGTGTTGAATCTTGCTCCGTGGCGAAGCTAAGTGAAAACAGAGCAGTAGAAAAACTTGAACTCTCCGATATTTCAAAAAACGGCGGCGTTGATTCGAATTTCATCGTTTCAAAATCGGAGTCCGTTGTCGAGCAAGAGACGAGGAGCTCTAAATTTGATTCGGATCTCGCGTGTACGGAGCAGTTCTCTTATGAGAACACATCTCAGTACTTGTCAAGTCACGAGAATGCATTTTCGGAGCTGCAATTCGACATATTCCCGGAGAACTCTGACCTCGGTTTCTCGGATTACACGCCGTCGATTTTCTTTGATTCTGGAAGCGAATTTTCTGAACGGTCGACCGGCGATAACAGTCCTCCATCGCTTACTTATTCTCTGTTCCATGAATTTAGCAAGCAGTTCTCTAGGTCCTCTGTTCCTCTAGATTCCAGAAAGTGTTTTCTCGTTCAAGAAGAGAATCTGCCGTCTACAGTAAGTTAAATTCTTCATCTCTGT
Source organism: Atalantia buxifolia (assembly GCA_030444775.1). Lineage (NCBI taxonomy): Eukaryota > Viridiplantae > Streptophyta > Magnoliopsida > Sapindales > Rutaceae > Atalantia > Atalantia buxifolia. The sequence continues at coordinate 9,639,314 of CM059832.1, forward strand.
TTACTTTCTTTAATTTTTTCTTAGTAGCAGCGTAGCTAGACATAATTAATCCTACCTGTTAGTCTCATTTTGTTAAGTTTGTTTTTATTTTCTCATTTTTATATTTTTAATCAATATTTTAATATTTCTATTGGTTCTGTGTCAATTGCATAATCAATGAAACAAATACTTTTGATTTTATTCAGTTAATTTGACTATTCTCTTACATTACTGCTCAATTTTTTGAAATTTCGGCGTTTTCAAACTTGCAAATGCGTGATTTTCAACCGAGTTAATTCTTAATTATTCTCATTTTTTTATTTTAACTGTGAACTTTTTAATCTTCAGTTTGTGAGGTTCGAAGATGAGGACGACGAAGAGAGCTACCAAAGGTTTCGTGAAAGAGAGCGCAGGCGAACGTTTTTGTACGACTACGCCGAGGAATACTTTTCCGGTACAGAGTACGGCGATCTCATACGCGAACAACGGTCTCAGATGGTCCACTGGATTGTAGAGGTGATTACATTTGTCTCATGACTCGTGATTCGTGTCCTTACTGTTACGTAATTAATCGCGAGGTTTAAGTTCAATTTAATCGTATTTTCACTGGACCTGGACAGCCTACCCTTCAGAAAACTGTTAGCAAGTAGATTCTGTTGCAGGGAACAAACATTACATACGGTGACCGTTTTTTTCCTGAAAACCGTCGCCGTATTAGAATGTAGAGGTCGTGCACAGTGTTTGTTATAATTTGCAAACTAGTCTGGCTTTATCCTCCCACTTGAGAGCACGGAAGGCATGGCACCGTGTCCATGTTAGGGTGTTTTTGTCAATTCAATCTTTATCCTGCTCATGAGTGGTGGAGAGGTCTGTGTAACAAAGTAGTAGCACGTGGTTTAGTGTGTGTAGGTGATTTTAAAGTATTTTCATCCTAGCTGAGCGGACTCCGGGGAGAGCGCCAACGGCTTCTAGTAATCTAGTCCGAGAGTTTGGTTCAAAGTAGACTTTTTGTTACTCATCAAAATTCTTATAGAACTCCATTTTAATTGAAATTATTTAAACAACTAAATACAATCTAATTTATTTCTTTTTTTAAATAGAAATTTAATTAAATACTTAAATAAATTGTTTGTTTCACTAACACTTTAAATTGACTCCATTTCATAATTTATATTTCCACTTTAGTTCTAATAAAAAAAATATGTTTTGAGAAAATTATAATGGTTTAAAGTTACGAAAATAAAATTATAAAATTGGAAGAAAATAATTTAAGGTTTTAGATTTTACATGTATTTTATAAATAAAAATATACATTTTTAAGTAAAAAAATTAGGGAAGATAATTAATTTTGATATATTGGTTATATTTTATAAATTAAACTTAGGGTATAAGGAGTGTTATAAGGATGTTAGAGGGATGTTAAAAACTCCACTCTTTTGTTAAGTTTGTTGGGCAAGCTTATAATCTTGTGGACTTTTTATATGTTAAGTGCTTGTGTGGTATGACTTATTTAATAGTCATAAATGCTTATTTAATCTCATAAGCTCTTGTTATAATTTTTGTTGGTGTTTGGTTGTTTTTCTAATAGAGCTTTTGAAAATTAAATAAGTTATTTTGTCCCTACTTATTTGACAATTTTATTTTATTTTTTTCATAATATAATTTTAAAAAATTTATCTATTAAAGTAATTTCATAAATTTTTAATACAAACTCTTATTGACAACCAAACAACTAAATTTTTTTAGTAAAAACTCTATTTATAAAAGATTTTCTAACAAAAGTTTTATTTGAATAAGTTTTACTTAAAAAGTTGTACCAAACGACCCTAAGTGGTCTTTAGGTATTCTCAAACCCAAAAATTAATTTAAGGAAGATTCTTTTCTTGCATTTATAAACTCATCTCGAGCCCTTCCACAATTAATGTGAAATAGTTTACTTCACTTACTAAGTGTTTGACATGTAGAAATCTCAACATAAAGAAAATAGATAAAGTAGAAAACAACGAGATTACATGAATTTAAAATGTTCAATGTATTTTGCTCGCAAAAGTGATTAATTGCTTTGAGCTTTTAAATCAAATTCTTTGTCTTCTTTTTTTCTCTTGCGGGTATATTTTGAAGTCTTTGACTGTTTATTATCTAGAATTTACAAGGCCTTGGATTGGCATTTATTGTCAACAAAGCGAAATATCAGTTGTTCAATTGATTTTCTTTCTTGATTAATAATCAGTTGTTGATCAGAACATGTTACTTTGGATTAGCAGCAATGTACCGCTAAGGAGTTACACCAGGAGACAATGTTCCTTGGGGTTAGCCTTCTCGATCGGTTTCTGAGCAGGGGATTCTTCAAAATCAAAAGGAATCTTCAAATTGTTGGAGTAGCTTGTCTCGCATTGGCCACCAGAATTGAAGAAAATCAGCCCTACAACGGGTGATGACATTTTTCCCTGCCGTTCTTTTCCTATAGAATTTTTAAGATCAAAAGATATGAATAATTTGTGCCTACTTTAATATGTCAAATATTTGGATGGAGATAGCTGTACTGAAATTTTTTTATGGCTCAGTGTGCGGCAAAAAAATTTCTACATAGAGAACAACGTTTACAGCAGGTGTGAAGTGGTGGCCATGGAATGGCTGGTACAGGAGGTCCTCAACTTCCAGTGCTTCCTGCCTACTATCTATAATTTCTTATGGTGTGGATCTTTCCTCCCAAGTATATACATAGGATGATGGATGAGTAACTTAAGTTTACCGTTGAGAATATTCATGGTTGTTTTGATTTTCCTTCTTAGTCTATAAACTACGCTCAGTCAAAAAGCTTGATAGAGATCCATTTATTTTTTTTCTTAGTACTGTTGGGAAATTGTCGAAAATGTAGGTTCTACCTGAAAGCGGCCAAAGCTGATGCAGGGGTTGATAAGAAGGCCAAGTACCTAGCAGTGTTGGCTCTCTCAGATCATGAGCACCTGAGCTATTGGCCCTCAACTGTTGCAGCTGCACTTGTCATTCTGGCTTTGCTAGAAAGCCGTCAGGATACATCCTACCACAGAGTCATTGAGGTAAAAATACTAACCTGAAAGATCCAGAAAGAAAAAAATAAAAAAGACATTGAACTTTAAATCTCATGAAATAGAAGATAGTTGAGGCCATTATCATTGATTCAGGGGCGACTGGAGACCATACTATGAAACTATTTGTTGTCTACAAAGCATTCAAAATGGCTACTCTTATATTGTTGTTTCAAAACGATTCAATTTTCAATCTATCGTTGGTAAATGTGAAATATTTTCCTTTTTAGTCTCCAGTATTCTATTTTTATTTCTGCTTTAATATGGACCAACTGGTCCGTCCACACAGTCACTCTTTTACATTCTGATTACTCTTATCTAACTTTGCAGATTCATGTCAGAACAAAAGACAATGATCTACCTGATTGCATAAAGGTATCAAAATAATCCCATATTATGACTTTCTCATGTGTGTTGAGAGTATTAATCGGTAATTGCAGCAATATAACAAAATCACCAAGTCCAGATATTTTGTGATTGCTGTTTTTTTTTTTCAAGTTAATAAGTTCACTGATAATTTGTAAACTTTATCAGAGCTTGGAGTGGTTGGTACAGTATGTAAGCTAGCAAAGAACCCTGAAATGACCCCAAACATCAACTTCTGTTTGCTGACATTTATTTTTCTTGTTCACTCATCATAAGGGCATGGGAGAAAGGTACAAAGGCAACCTTTTATAGATTCCACTCAATCATAGCTAGGTAAAAGAACTTCAATTCTTTTTAAATTCAAACAGTGAATGATGCTTGTTGTAAAGTGTTCATTAAATAGTAGGTAGAAGAATGTACTTGAAGACACAACTCTAGTTCTTTTGAAATGCGCAAAATTTGGGTGAAGCCTTTCAATGACAAGTTCGTTACCAAGTAAGCAACAGTGACAGGATCATGCAGAGAAAAAGGTCCTTCTTATGTTGCCTGACATTTTTTTGATCATTTCATTTTCAAAAGGAGAAAAGATATTTCCTAGGATTCTTTTCCAGCGAATTTATTCTAGATATATGTACAATCCTATATTGGCTGCTCTGCTGGTCTCCCTGGAGCTGTAATACTTTGAATTAGATTGAGATGACTGAATCTGTAATCCTCAGAGCTATTAGATATAGTGCATAAATTGATGCGATTTGAGTTTCACAGAAGCTAAGCTAGCAACTAAACCACTCATTCCGATTTATGGATGATCAATGCATGGACCATGATTACTATCACCAGCAAAGTGCTTACCACACTTGTTTACTATGTTTTAAAAGAACAGCTTCCCAAATGTTCTAACATTTTAAACATTTCTCATAATGGAAAAGAAACCTGAGTAAGACATCAACTTGATAATGACATCAAATTTTGCCTATTTCAATGAAGAAACCGATATATTGTTGCCTGCTTAGTGTGTGATATGCATATGGCTCTTGTAAGGTCATTGCAACTTTGCAATGTGACCTGGCATTTCTTTGAAAAGTAACCTCTAACCAAATTCTTTTCCCTTAGTACGTGTGCATTTTAAATAACGTTGCCTCAGGCAATTAGTTAGACCATTATCATCCAAGGCTGTTCATGTATTGCTAGGCCATATTATAAACTTTTACTGCCAGTTTCGAAATCGTGTTGCATTTTACATAGGAGTAAAAGCGTATGGTTTTCATACAGACAATGAAGTGAGCAAGGAAGCTTTGACATTTAGCTAAATTCGGACAGCCAGCATTCTGCAAATGGATTTTTGGGTTATCCTTACATTAAAATCTCTCTGAACTTAAAATCTTAAAATACACAGGCACTTGCACGCATATACGTACATAAAACGGTAAACACAAACTACATATTAAATAAAGTCGTTCCTCTTGGAAGATAGTAAGAAATTCTGCGCCAAATATTGAGTACAAGAAGCAGAAAGTTTATGAAAGCACTCTCCACTGTAAAATTTATCATACAAGAAAATCAGAAGTATTCAATGGTATGCAAGAAACCTCAAATCAATCATATATTTCCAAGCTTACTATCAGTTGAATCAATTGGAACCAGAGGATCTCCTTCCGGAGACTTGACGGAATTAGCCAGTGCAAGGTCATTGATTATCTCCGACTTCTTGGTGTTAATGCCCTCTTTTTTCTCCTCTTCAGCCTTTTCAACCTTCACCTTGGTCTTCATGCTCACATCCTCAGCCGCTTTTGTGACTCTACTAAATGCACCTGTAACCCATGTAGCTCCTGTTAGTACATAACGGTTACTCATGATTACAGATCCTGCACTGCTTGCTTTCTGCTCAGCAACTGCACAGGCAGATTTCGTCTTCTCAGAAACTTGAAAACGGTCGTCAATCTCTTTCAACTTTTCATTGACTATAGCTGTCCCCACACTTAGCTTTTCACTCAAGCCCATTTTTTGGTTAATGGATGTAACAGTGGCAGATGCATTTGATATCAATTTATGCTGTTCATCAAAGGCCTTTGCCTTGTTGATGGCATCCTTTCCCAAGACAAAGCCCTTTGCAAGCATGGTACTTACCACATCTTCAGCCTTCTTAACAGCAGAATCAGTTTCAGGTGGCTCGTGCTCCTTCAATTATAAAAATAATAAGATTTAGAGCACATAATTAGTAGTTGTATCTTGGTTGTACACTCTTATGTTTGCGTGAAGTACCAAACGTAACATACCAGATCTAGAAAAGTTAGAAAGCAAGCAGCTTCATAATAAAACTTGTACACAAATGAAACATATCATATTAGGGATAAAACTATGGTGCAATTGTGGCACGGCCGTTGGATTTCCACCCATTCAAATGGACCCCACTCATTTAAGTGGATCCAACGGCTGGTGCAACTGTGGCACGGTACCACAGTTGCACTGTAACCGGATCCATCATATTAGGGATAGTTATCTTTTTCTCTACAAATCAGTCAGATCAAAATATATTTCATTTTGCATCAGTTTGCAAGTAAACATTTTCAGACACCTCAGTTCAAAGATCTCTGAAGATAAGTAAGTTAGAAATGCGAACTCTTCAAATCTCATATCATAAGCTTGGAGTATATATTGAATCTTGTTTCTCCCTAAGAATCCCAAGAATCAGAAGCAAAGGCACAAGCAGAAGCATAGATAGAGTTCTATGCAGCCACAAAACTTACCATGTTCAGTGAAACGGCATCTGGTGGTAGCTGGTAATCTTGGGCATGAGTAATAGTGACAGGAAGACCAGCAATGGTGGCCCCCTGAAATAAGATATAAGAAATTCAAATGTTAAGGAACAAATTCCAAGCAAGCACCCTATAAATATCAATAATATTTTAAAATACATCTCAGTCTCAGGACTGTACATTCCAGGCTTGTGCAGTTGCCTTGAGGTCAGACTGTTAGCATAACAAAGTCTCCTTTTTCTTACTCAACTACTGTCCGAAACAAAGGACTGACACATTACTGAGAATATGTTCTGAACTTATACCCAATTAAAAAAAAAAAGCAATATCTTAATGCTTTACCAAATCTTATTATTTCTGCAGTTTTCTCATTTTCTTTTTCTTCTGATGGAGAGGGGTGTTTGAATATCTAGAAACGTTTTGGAACACATGCATAATGCAACATTCTGCTTTGGGATAAATGGTACTCAGAGGTTTCAAATAGTAATGATAAAATTTAACCACCATTCTAGATGAACTTACAGATAGAAGCAGTGCTGTATCTGCCCCCTGAGAATCCTTGAAGGTAACATAGACAAGCTGAGCTGTGTCGCTCTCACTGCAAAATATACAATCATGCTTCCTCAGTATGGCTGCAGCAAATAAGTACATTGGTATATTGTTCAAGAGTGCTGACCTTCACATTTCAATATGCTGAATTTCACCAGAGAAAGAGAAGAACTCTTTGATATCCTCCTCGGAAACAGCTAGTGAAACATTGCTAACCTTGAGTGTTTTTATCTGTAGGAGTTACAGAGTAGATATATAAGATGCAATGCCAAATCCAAAATATACAAGCTTTATCTTTTAATTTATTAGAAAAAAATTAAAATATCAGGGTTTTAAACTGAAACAAGAGATTTTAGACTTCCAGCAATATATGAATTCTTCTTTAACTTGCAAACTCTGTGCTCCCATTGATGGACCCCAAATATCAACTTGAGATGGAAAATCCACAATTATTTATTTTCTGTCATATATATCATAAGCTGATTTCTGCTACTACCATATGAAGCTATATTTGCTGCTGATAAGATGCAAGTGCTATTCAAATATAAGAGCCTTTGAGGGGAAACATAATAGTAAATAGCATTACTCATGAAACAAAACTACTGTTAACAGAACCAACAAACTATTTCCAAAACATAATTTCCTCACTTCTGAAACACCGATTGTCCAATTTGTTGTCTCATTTGACAAAGGAACTGCTGCAAGACTTTGCTCAGTATGGTCCGTCGGGACCTGTAAGTGAAATGCCCAAACAGGTGATCCACAGGTAGAACAGCAAAACAGAGAGCTTTAGAACCTTTAGCTGGCCAGGATATTCTACTAACACAGAGAACTAACTTCTAATATTTTTTAAGTGGAAACATTGTGCATAGTATATGAACAAAATATCATGATAAAGCAAAAAGGGAAATTACGCAAAAAGGGAAATTACCATGAAGTAGAAACAGGAACAAATACAACGTAAATATTGACTTTTATAGATAAACAATGTAGTATTCATCAAAATCATCAACTAATGCTGTGGAAACAAGATGTCAAACACATCATTGAGCATCATAAAATAATAGCCCAGCTCCTTGCCATGACAAGCTTGACAATTCCACATCAAGATGAGGAAAATTCCACCTAACAACAAACTTCTTTCAAAATTTTGTACATGTCATGATATCTTGTATGAGGAACCTACACCCACGAGAGTTCAAAAGGTATCCAACATTTCCCAACAAATTTATGCATGCCCTTGGACACCAATATTTATCCTTAGGTCAAAAAATAATATAGGATCCTCCTCCATCTTGCCATACTACAGTGAGAACTTCACCTCAATTTTGTTTGCTGCGGAAAAATATTCCAAAATTTGCAAACCATTGAACTGATCGAAATGGTTGTGCATTATTAATTTAAAGACCACCACACATGACGCGTTACTAAATTTTAAAACTCAACAGAGAAAAGTAAATAGGACACCCCCAACAACCAAAAAAAAAAAAGAAGACTCTTTGTAGATTCAAAATCTTATGTTTGCTCTTTAATTTTCTCTGGCATGCATTTATTTTCTCATTAACGTTCGCACAACAGCACACATAAAATGCAGAGATCAGTGAGAGGTAATATTGCTACATAACGTATTTTCACATTCATGCATTTACTAGGCATCAATTGAAAGTACAAAAAGAAATTGATCTAATGAACAAGTCACGTCCATTGCAAAACGTGTCACAGAAGAAGGGAAAAAACATAACGACATTTCAAGAATGTATGATCGAATCCCAGAAATATGAAGAACAAAAACAAAATGAACGAGAAGCTTTATGTGGTAGAATCTGTAAATGTATGTAAAAGGCGGAAAAGAAAAAAAAAAAATTAGAGTGAGAATTGCGGCGATTTTCGGTCTTGGTAACGGGCTACCTGTACTCACGTAGGCTAAGATTGTATCCGTAGCGATTAATCCGCGCGCTCGTTTTGGTGGTTGTCTTCACTCATTTATTAATCACAATAATCTGAATGGGTTAGAATCGATCGAAGCCGAATATAATTAAAATAGAAAATGAGAATCAGAATTGATTCTTTATTATAGATGTGAGAATCAAAATCGGAGTGAATGGTACTGTCATTAATATATTTAATTTGGGTTCCTCTATAATGCTATAAATTTGTTTACAACATCAATAATGTATTAATTGTAAATCATTAGATTTAATTAATGGTATATAATATTTGTACTAAAAAAATAATTTAAAAATAATGATAAATAATTTGTTAACAGTTCAAGGGTGTAGAATTTTTATAAAATAATTGTGACCGCCCTTAGAGTTCAAAATAATTTCACTTAAATAGCATATTTTATTTAAAATTACTTTTCAGCCCTTCTTTAAATTTGTAATATGATAATTTTTTTTAAATAAATCTTTCAAAATCAATTACCATTAAGTATAAAACATAATATCAAGTAGGTTATTTAACACAAAGTCTTATAATAATTTGTATTGTATGAATTTAATTACAAACCATTAATACCTAAACAATAATGATAATAGAAGGTATTACAATAAACTATTTTATATGTGTTTTATTAATAATACTATATGAGTCACAACAGATGAGAAATATTTATTACTAATTATTATTGAAAATATATATATGTCTATATAACTATAGAATGAGAAATATTTTGATTTAAATTTTTTAACAAAAAATTAAACTATTTATTTCATGAAATTCAATGGTGGAGGATATAACATTATGAAATGTTGCTTTAACTTTCAATATCAACCATTAGACTACGAGATATTAGTGGTTCAAATATTGTGTCAAAATTTTAAGTTAAATGATTCAAAACCATATATGTATAATGGAAATATAAAAACATACAATGATTTTTTTCCTCATTTTGTCCATTAAATATTATTTTATGTAATATTTTATTTATTGTCACTATTAATTATCATAATAAAAGTAATGACTCTTCGTAACAAAAAAAAATTATAATTACTATCAAAAAATAATAATAAAATAATCTTTCATGATTCATAAACTAAAGTTAATTAAGAATATGTGTTAGATTTAACTTTTATAAAATTAACAAAGTGACATTTGAAAATAAAATGAAAATATATAGGCTTATAAAACTTAAAATTTCTACCATGTAGGATATTAATTGTAAGATAAATATAAAGTTCAGAGAATAAGTATATTAAATGGGTGTTAAAAATAATACATACTTCATGATCAATTATATACTGACCCTTTATATTATATAAAATAATGAGTATTTTAATATACAATATTAAATTTTATTAAAACATGTGTGATCAAGTAATTTTTACGTTACAAGCAATCTCAACAATGAGTTTATTAACATAACTATGAAATTTACTTAAATATATATACTTAGTTGTGTTATTTATTAGTGTTGTATCATATATAAATTCTATAATTGCAACTTATTTATTTGATTTGTGTTAAATAACCTATTATTATATTTTATACTTAATGGTAATAGATTTTGGAAGATTTATTTAAAAAAGATTATCACATTTTAAATTTAAAGGAGGATTGAAAATTAATTTTAAATAAAATATACTATTTAAGAGAAATTATTTCAAACTGTAAGGGTGGTCATAGTTATTTTACAAAATTCTTAACCCTTACACGTTTGTTAACCGTTTACCATCATTTTTATTTTTATTTTTATTTTTTACTACAAATATTGTGTACCATTGATTAAATTCAATAGTACATAATTAAAAATATTATTGATGATGTAAAAAATTTACAACATCATAAAGGAACCCATTTAATTTATTCTGAAATTAGAATAGATTTTTGCAAATTATTAAACTAACCTTAGTTGTTTATTATTATTATTATTATTATTATTATTATTATTATTATCAACAACAATAAATTTTTCATCACCATCATCATAATAATACATAAGGAATGATAAGATAAGAATTTCAAGATTTAAGTTGGAGTAATATGGTCACTTTAGAAAATGAGATTTTTATTTTCACTTCTCCGTGGGAATGGAAACTATAATAATCATTATTAATTTTAGGCAAGGCCGCACTTTGATTCATATTTCACCTCTCATTTAAGTAAGTAAACACATCATTCATTTTTATTTTTTGATTCTCATTTTCATTTCCAATAAATAAAACACACTATCAAATTCTATTTGTTTAAGCCTGATTTACCCGCTCTAAGCTAAGACTTTGTAATACCAATCAACAAATTTCTTCATCATCAACAAACTTTCAATTTTCGTTTTTTTCAATAGAATCTTTTGAGTAAAATTTTATTGTGTAATTGGAGATGACAATTTGTGACACAATACATTAATTTAATTCAAGCTTAACAAGACACTAAAGTCTTGTTTCAGAATAACTTATGAAATTTTTAAGATACAGTAATTCTTGTTGTTTGAAAATTAAATTTAACTAATTTATCATTTGTATAATGAAAATTTTATATTATATTTATTTTATATTAAAATTATTATTTAAAAATCATAATTATTAAATACTATTAACTTAATCAAAAAAAATATAAATAAAAATTGAGAATTTGTTAGACGACACACGGTGTTTGCTGGGGAAGCATGATAACGGGGTTAGTTACCAATTCTAAGGAAATGACCAAGAAACACCAAAACCAACGCTCCAAAATCTCCCGCCTTCGCAGGGACACATCTGTAAAATCACCCTTCAAAAGTTTTCAAACTATGGCCGACCCCCAAGTACACTTCTTCTTCTTCTTCTGATCTTCTCTCTCTGTGTATTGTGGAATGGCGATCACAATTTTTGGATCCTACAAGAAACGGAAAAGAGTCCCAAACATCTTTAATATTAACAACTTCGCCACTCAAACGTCGTTTCCGGACTTTCGCGGGCCCTTTAGAGAAAACATAAGATTGTTCCTTCGAGAATACGCCGACAAAGAAGATTACAAAGTTCAAAACAACCCAATTTGGTGCACTTTGCTCTTGAATGAATCCAACGGCGTCGTTTTCCCTCTTTACACCCTCGAAGAAAGCATCAAACAGTCCTCACACCCATTTTGCAATCTTTGCAGATGCGTCGGTGAGGCTTTTTCCTCCATTTCGTTCTTCACTTCAATTCAGCTGCGTTCGCATCGGGATTCTTTTTTCCTTTTCCTTTTTTGAAGTCTTCTTTAATTTTACGGATTTGTGAGTGACTGAGTGTTGATTGAATTCATGTTTGATGTAATTTTTCGTTGTGCTTAATTGAAGGATGGAGTCACCATTTTGTGTGCAAAAGAAGGTATCATTTCATAATCCCACGGCATGAAAAATGGATTAAGCCTCTAAACACGGACACTCTCAAGCACTGTGATCATATCTTAGATGGCATCGTCCATTGCAATGGATTTGGCCATCTTCTCTCCATCAATGGAAGCAAAGACGGCTCAAACTATCTCTGTGAAGAACCGATCATGAATCTCTTTGATCGTCTCTGCACAATTCTCCATACCCAGTGAGAAATTTCACACAAACTTCACCGTAAATAGCTCAGATTTAAATTTTATATCGTAAATGAACACGGGCAAGTTTTTTTCTATTTCAGGAAAATATCAGTGCATGACGTTCTAGTGAAGAGATTTATGGATCTTCGATTGTTACACTGTGTTACATATGGATGCTCTTGGTTTGGCAAATGGGGTTATAAATTTTGCATCGGTAGCTTTGGAGTTACAGAGCACAAGTACAATAGAGCAATCCAAATTCTAAGTTCGTTGGAGCTCAAGAGAATCATTCATGATTTTGGCAACACTAGCCGGGGCAGAGTTATAGGAAAGATCTTTCATCTTTACATGAATGCAAGCGATACACAATTGGTCACCATAAGTGATTTGCTTCAGTTCATGCTTTCCTTGGCATCGAAACCACTGATTCAAAGGAAAACAGCCTTGGCATTAGCTGCGTTATCTCCAAACTACTCAACAAAAACAACCCACGACGACAAAATGCTAGTTGAGTTCGATTCACTGACCTCCATCACTGAAAATTCAAACTGTAGATGGGGTGTTCAAAGGCTTGAGCAGGCAGCAAAGGCAATTTTCTCCACACTGGAAGAACGCAATGCAAGCATAAACAGCAAAGCCAAAATTAGTCGTCGAGAATTGCGTGATGAAGCAAGAAAGTATCAAATAACAGAGACCAAAAGAGACAAATATTTTTTTGGAAAAGGTTCTGTCCATTTGTTGAGACATACCAGTTCTTATAATTGTAAAATAATTCTGTACAAGGTAAGTAGAATAATCAATCCTAATAATTGGGTATTTTACAATAAGTATACAGCTAGCCCCAAGATTACGTTAGTAATCAAGTGCTTGATTTATGCAATCAATTCATTTATTGGAGATAGCATAATATTTGACCTCCCTCAAATTGATCTTTGGTGAATCAACAAGCTTCAATTTGCCAACCAAGAACCGATGTCGTATCTTGGTCGGGGACTTTGTAAATATATCTCGCAATTTGAAATGTTGTGGACACATGAGGTAATTGAATGGTACCATCAGCATAAGCATCTCGAATATAGTGGCAGTCAACCTCAATATGTTTAGTTCTTTCATGCAACACAGGATTTTCAGCAATTTGTATGGCACTCTTGTTATCAGCATGCAATAGCGTTGGAGACGCTTGAGGAAAACCCAATTCAGATACAAGTCGTCTTAGCCATACGATTTCAGAACAAGCACCTGACATAGCTCTATACTCTGCTTCAGTAGAGGATTTAGACACCCTCTCTTGTTTTTTGCATTTCCAAGAGACAAGACTATCACCAAGATACATACACCAACCAGTAGTTGATCGACGAGAGTCGGAACACCCAGCCCAATCAGCATCACTATAAGCTTGAAGAACAAGAGGGGAGCCAGTCTTGTAAAATAGTCCACGATTAGGAGTCCCAAGCAAATAACGGATTATTCTTTTAACTGCTGCAAGATGTAAATGCCGAGGCTCATGCATAAATTGGCTCATTAAGTTCACTGCATAAGAGATGTCTGGTCGGGTAATCGTCAAATAAATCAAACTCCCGACTAGTTTTCGATATAGTGTAGGATCAGAAAGCAAGTCTCCATCAGCTTTCGCATATTTCACATTGATCTCAAGTGGAGTGTCTATGACCGTGGAATCTTCAAGTCTTGCCAAAGCAATTAAATCTTTTGTGTATTTATGCTGATGGACGTAGATGCCTTCACTTGAACGATCTACCTCAAGACCGAGAAAATAAGTGAGATTGCCAAGATCTTTCATTTGAAAATATGAATGCAAAGACGCTTTAAATTTCGGATACCGGATGTCGGTCCCCCGTAATAATTATATCATCTACATAAACAAGAAGAATAGTGATACCAGCAGCTGAATGTCGAATAAACATAGAAGGATCATTAGAGCTCTGATGAAAACCCAACTGATGCAGTATTTGACAAAACTTTGTAAACCATGAACGTGGTGCTTGTTTAAGCCCATAAAGAGAACGTCGTAGACGACATACTTGAGCTTTTGAATTAGAGCGAACTCCAGGTGGAAGCTTCATGTAGACTTCTTCTTGTAGATCTCCATGCAAGAATGCATTTTTTACATCCATTTGAAAAAGAGGCCATGCTTGTGAACCCGCAATCGCTAACAAAGTACGAACTGTTGTCATTTTGGCCACTGGAGCAAAAGTCTCATGATAGTTTATACCATATTCTTGCCAATTCCCAAGAGCAACCAAACGAGCTTTATAACGATCCAAAGAACCATCAGCTTTCTGTTTGATAGAGTAAACCCATTTGCACCCGATCGGTTTACAACCAGCAGGACAAGAGACAATATCCCATGTATGATTTCTACGTAATGCTTCTAGCTCTTCGTCCATTGCAACCTGCCAATGTGAATATTGTTTTGCTTGGGAATAGGAGTTTGGAATACTCATAGGTGACAATGTGGCCAGAAGAGACAATCGGTCAGGTGGTTTGATTTGTCTCTTTGGATCTTCTTAGTGGAGGTGCAACAGATATAGGGTTTGACTCATGTGTTTCAAGACTTGGATCATGTGTTTCAGGACTTGGATCAAGAGATAAGGAAATGTCTCGTTGAGGACCTTCTGTTTCTTCACTGTTAGTTTTGTCTCGTTGCTCACTTTCTATCTCAAGATTAAACCTTGGCTTGTTAAGAATATCACTATCAAAGTTATAAAGATGAGAACGTGGAGACAAAGAAGTGGTGACATGGGTATGTTGAAAAAAATAAATATTTTCAACAAAAATAACATTGCGAGATATGCGAGTACGACGAGCATTGGGATCATAACAAAGGAAACCTTTACGATCAGATGCATACCCAAGAAATGCACATCTTGCAGATTGTGCAGTTAATTTATTTCTATCTGATGCAGGAAGATGACAATAACAAAGACAGCCAAAAACACGTAATTGAGTGTAATCAGGATGTTTATTATGCAAACGGAAATATGGAGACTCATTATAAAGGTTAAATGATGGCATACAATTAATCAAGTGTACAGCTGTAGACAAGGCTTCCACCCAAAAATGAGAAGGTACAGATGCATCAAGAAGCAAAGTACGAGTAACATCCAAGAGATGTCGATTTTTTCTTTCAGCTATTCCATTTTGCTGAGGAGTGTTTGGGCATGTTTTTTGAGATATGATTCCTTCATTTTGAAGAAAATTTTGAAAATCATTAGACATGTATTCCCCTCCAGAATCAGATCTTAAGATTTTGATAGAAGTGGAAAATTGATTTTTTGTATATGCAAGAAAACGTTTAAAGGCATCAAATACATCAGATTTATTATGTAAAAAATAAATCCATGTGTGACGGCTATAGTCATCAATGAAGGAAACAAAATATTTTTTACGAGAATGAGAAGGAAAAGGAGATGGTCCCCAAACATCTGTATGAATCAAATCAAAACAACTTTTTACATTATTTTGATGTATTGGAAAAGGTAGTGCTTTACTTTTACCCAGTTTACAACTATCACAATTAAGGACCACATTTGAAGAAGTAACAAAATCTTTATTAGAAATCAATCGACTCTTAATCAACGATAACAAAGTTTTGGTATTTGGATGACCCAAACGTTTATGCCACAATTGAAAAGGAGAAATGAAAGTAGAATAATGTGAAGAGAACAAGGCTTTATTCTTGAGATAGTCAGGCAAGCGTAGAGTAAACAGTCGTCCACTTTTAGGTCCCTTCCCGATCACTTTCCCCGTTTCCTGATCCTGCACAATACAACCAGATTTTGAAAAAAAAACAGTACAATTATCTTCAACCAATTGCCCAACAGAAATAAGACTCGAAGTTAAACAAGGCGCATGAAATACATTAGTTAAAGGCAAAGTATGTGGAATATCACCAATTGATTTAACAGGAATACTTTCTCCATTTCTTTGTTTGAATTTCTAAATTTCCCGAGGATGGTTTCACATTGACAAGAGATGCTGATGAAGGGGTCATATGGTTGGAAGCGCCAGAATCAATGTAACAATGAGATGAAGAAACATTTTTACCTGAAACACCAAGAGCTGATAATCTTTGAAAAAATCATCTGTTGTACCACTTCAGGAGTAAGGCTTGTGGAACAAGGTTCTGAATGTGAATTTGAACTAGTAGTTTGCAAGGCTTGAGGACTTTTATTTTGAGGCCGTAAATCGACATTCATCAATCACATGTCCAGCTTTCTTGCAATAGTTACAAAATTTCTTTTTGCATTGCTTGGCTATATGTCCAAATTCTTTGCAACTATAGCATTGCACTTTGCTCATGTCCCTTGCCTGTGCTTGCGATGCAAAGGCCACCTCCATTGGATGAGATACCTGGTTTTTCTTTTCTTCAAGAACAGATTGAGTTATACATCGTTGTTCTTCACGAAGAAGTTCGGCAAGACATATATCCAAAGATGGAGAAGGAATTCTGGACATTAGATTGGCACGAATAGGTTCAAAATCATGCCTTAATTTCATAAGAAATTGATCTCGTTTAGACACTTCATGCACTTGTTGCAAAGTAGATAGCCCCTCTTGTGAAACAGTAGCATAAACCAATTCTTGGTATTCAGCCCATAGATTTAAAAAACCAGAATAATAATCTTGTATTGACAAGTTCCCTTGGCTATATTCAGATAACTCTAATTCAAGTTGAAAACGTCTAGCAGAGTTTTCTTGATTATAAATTTTTTTCAAATAATTCCACATATCCTTAGAACAACGAAAAGACCTCAAACTAAGAACAATACGAGCATCAACAGAGCTCAAGATCCAACTAATTATTTGAGCATCATTTGAATCCCATTCCTTTATTTTCACACTATCAGTTCCTTCACTGGGCCTAGAATCAGATCCATCAACATAACCCCACAAGTCTTTTCCTTTCACAAACATGCGAAATTGAAATTCCCAAGAGAAATAGTTTTTCCCATCAAATTTGATAGGCAAGGTTTCTGATTGTGACATTTTAAACACTAAAAAAAAATGTTCACTTACCAAGGATATCCCACCAACACTATTCAAACTCTCAATCAAGATTGCAACAATAAGATCTCAACTTCCACGATTGCAAGTTGATATCTTTATCTGCGAACAACACAACAATTTGCTATGATGTTATAAGAAATTTCAAAATTTTCTCTTATACATGCATGGTTCTGATACCATATCAAATAACAGAGACCAAAAGAGACAAATATTTTTTTGGAAAAGGTTCTGTCCATTTGTTGAGACATACCAGTTCTTATAATTGTAAAATAATTCTGTACAAGGTAAGTAGAATAATCAATCCTAATAATTGGGTATTTTACAATAAGTATACAGCTAGCCCCAAGATTACGTTAGTAATCAAGTGCTTGATTTATGCAATCAATTCATTTATTGGAGATAAAGCATAATATTGACAGAAAGAAAATTGGGGACACGGGTCTGCTTGATTTCATGATTAAACACATACACAAAATCATATTGGACAATCGAATTGTTCATCGCAAAATAAACCCAGCAACCAAATTAGCTGAATTCTCTCTTGAAGATGATGCTAATGGAGAGGTAATTCAAACAAGAACAGAGCCAGAGTATCACACTCCGACGTTGATGCCGGGGCAAGATGTTTATGCTGATGTTTTAACATTGTACAAGAATGTGTTATTGGGCTACCCGGAGTCTCACACTGTGAGCTTAGCAGCTAGAGCAATCTTAGACTGCAAGAATTTTGTCAAGGAGTGGCAGTTTAAAGAAAGTGAGATGACAACTTAATGAGATTAAAATGCCGGGTTTTGCCGAGCTACGACGAGTTAGCGACTCAGTTGACTCGGCCATCGCCGCCGGCTGAGTTGATTGTGGCGCCGAAGGATGTTACCGTTGATGAACTGAAACTGATTGTGGAATGTTCACTGAGAGACACATACTGCATGATGGAAAACGTCGTCGTGAAGGAAATAAAAATGGGACAGAATCAGGTGTTCTGGGGCGCAGGGGATGTTTGGGTGAGAGGGTGGGGGCTGGATCTGGATACAGAGTTGAGGTATGAAAGTGGAGCCGATGATTGGACGGTTGATTGTATATGTGGGGCCAAGGACGATGACGGGGAGAGAATGGTAGCCTGTGATATTTGCCAGGTGTGGCAACATACGAGGTGCAACAGCATCGCCGACGATGAAGCTGTTCCTTCTGTGTTCAAATGTCGTGCCTGCACTGCTGCCGTGGCCGGTGAGCTTGTGGCCTAATAGCCCGTTTGGGAATGTGGTGAGGTAGCTGGGCTTTGGAAGGCGCATTTCTTAAAGTGTTTGTTTAAGAACACTTCAGTTAGCAGCTTTGGTAGTTTAAAGAAATTTTTTTTTAACTTCTCCTTCATTATATAACTTTTTTTAAACATTTCTGAAATTTAAAAATTCTACAAAGACTCACTCCCAAACACACCCTAAGTCTAAAATCTAAATGATTTCATTTTGAGTTAGCGAGATTGAAAATTTTGTTTGTTAAGAAAAACAAACTTACTTGCATGAATATATATATATATATATATATATATAATCCCACTTTTCTTTTTTCTCCTCGTTTCTGTAAAGATTTTAGTAAAATCAAATTATTGTTACTTCGACTTGTCATGGTTTTGAACCACTTCAGTACAATTTTTCATTCATAATTTTCTCTTTATAAACCCCACTTAATTCCCAAAACATCAATTGCTGCGTTTTCACCAATCTACTGTTCTTGAGATTACAAATGGGGCATTAGTAAAAATGATTGCTTATTTCTCAAATTTCGATCAAATCTCTATGCAAAAGTGATCACTCGCAAGTTAAGATTGAAGTATGGATGGCTTGTATGCGTTGACACACCAATGTTATGAAATAAATTTCACGAAATTGCTTCAATTAAGTTTACTAATTGAATCAATTTACAGTCATAAAAGTGTTTAACTAAAAATATTAACATTTTTTTCGCATCTTAAAAAAGGCCGTCACATGTATAACATAAATGTGTGGGGGTGGGGCGGGGTGAGGGTTCCAACCATTTAGATTTTACATATCTAAATATTAATTAATTGAGTGATGATACAGCCACAAATTTTTGTATAAATTTATATTGTACAAACTGATTTGGAATTAATTCATTAGTTGAATGAAATACCAAATAATAAAAATAGATCATATGGATCAAGAAATATTTAATTCAATTAATTTTATTATGCCACATGAGTTTATATAAAATAAATTAATATAAGAATTTGTGGTTGTATTATTATTCTAATTATTTAAATGGACATTTCTTTCCCCTTGTGCATCTTCAAAAAACAGCCACATGTGTAATACATAAAGAGGAATCTAAGTCAAAAGGTAAATCTAACTATTTGGATTTCATGCAAAATTACATGTGTAAATACTAATATTTATTTTTTGTTTTGCATCATTACAAAGGCAATCACACGTTTAAGTGTTTAACACGGGTAGAAAACTAGCAAAAAGATAAATCTAACTATCCGGATTTTACGCAAAATTACATATCTAAATATTAATTACTTAGATATGCCTACCAAACTATTGTCTTTTGTGAATCTTTAATACTTTTATAATAAGAAGACCCTATTATCACAACTCTATAAATTGGATGATTGGTTAGGTTTTAGAAGACGAAGAGAAAAAAAACTCCCTTAGAATATAGAAATAAGGAGATTCATATACTATGACTTCTGCAATAATTAGATTCTTGGAAGAACATAAAATGTTGAAGAAAAAAAAGAAGAGAGAGACGAAAGAAGAAAAGGAATAATAAATAAGTTCTATCGAATTAATAGTTTACCAAAATTATACATTTTAAGGTATTTTTTGTATATGATTCTAATTCTAACTATTATTTTTATTTATGATCCTTGTTCTAACTATCATTTTGATATATGATTCTCATTCTAACTATTATTGATTTTTTTTATTTTATTAAAAGTCTCCCTCACTATTAAATGGCTCTTATCGAAAAGATATTTCTACAACTGCACCAAAGTTTGATGTAAATAAAAATATCAATTGAAAAATAATTTTATTGAACAAAATATTATATAATTGTTACTTATTTAACCCCAAATTGGATTAGAACAATAACCACTAGTAATTGTGAAGTTGATACATAAAAATGTGTCATGCAAGCTAGAGTGATTTTGGGTTGACATTCGCGTACCTTTGACGCACAGGCACACATGAGCACAATCAAATCGGTCTTAAATTCACACCCACCTGCGCACGTGGAGAGAGCCTTTATTCTTATAATTCTTGCTCATGCATGGGTAAGTGTCTATATATAAACACAAATCCCTTAGCTTATTTTTCCTTGTGGAATAAACCTTATTTCCTTTCAAATTTCCAACTTTAAAGGTGCATTTTGAGAAACAATTTCTCATTCACCCTAATACCATTTTCAGTAAATAAATATACACTTTCGAAGTATTAACGGAGTAGAATCTGAACTTCACAAGATTTCCCACTTTCGCTAAATGAGACCCACTCAAAATGTGCTCTCAAAATAGCATATTGATATGCTATTTTTTCAACAGTAATGCAGTAGGTACTGTATTCAATGTTTCATGATTAAGCAACTTCAACAGCTGATCTAACCAGCTCGTTAGCTTCATGAATGAAGTACTGTATTATATGTTTCCTTCACGGCACCAAATTAAATTGTTTGCATGAGGGAAGTTAAGTATCGGAGGGTATATACTAAACAAAATAAAAGGTGTCGGAGAGTATACGTATTCATATATATTTGCCAAGAAGTGGAAGCTACCAAACAAGCAGAGATTTCATTTCATCTACAACTACAATTGAGGATGAGGTTTCATTTGGAGCAACGCCCTGTTATTATTATTTCTGCCCTACAAATTAAATACAAGGGAGGATGTATTATGTATGTAGAAGCAAAAACATACTTAGAATTAAGCAACATTTATGCTGCAGAAAGCTTCTTTAGTATTTATCTTGACATGATGTATGATATTATTTGTGAAATTTAATATGGAGATGTGCTTTCTGGTTTCATTTTTAGTTCTCAAGCATATGATTCAGCTTCTTTAATATATGGGTTGACCTCTTTCGCTATTTATTTGCTTTTGTCTAGTGTTGATTGTTGAGGCAAAGCTAAAATTTCACTATCATTTTTGTCACTTTAGTGCTTTGGCCGACTTTATACCCTGTAAATCAATTTGAAAGGCTAGAATTCCTCCTAAAATTCAAGTGTTCATGTGGACCTTGGCACATTGGAAATTAAATTCTTGAGAAGCGCTTCAAAGAAAGTTTCCTAATATACGTGATGTGTCTATCTCATGGCTAGCGTGTGACGTTCAAAAGAAGTGTCCCGAATCTTCTGATCACCTTTTCCTTCATTGTTTGGTGGCTGCAAATTTATAATTGATAGTGCAAAGAGGTTAAGGTATTATGGGTGATTCTATTTTCTTGTAGCTCTCATCTTACTGAGAATTATTTCTTTTTGAGTAAAGAAATGAAGGCTAAAACTCTATGAAATCGTGCGGTCGCAGCGGGTGATTTGGCAAGAAAGAAACTATTGCATTTTTTAGGAGAAAAATGTGGATAGCAATAAACTGGAGGATAGAGTCCATATGCTAACTTCTGTTTGGACTTCAACTTCTAAGGAATTTCAAGATTTATCATTTTTTATTTATTAATCCCAATTGGAAGGGAGTGATGAGATAGAGTGTAAAGGCCAATTTGGTCCTCTAGAGAGATGACGGGTGATTGGATATACTATTGCATAGAACAAAAAAAAGAAAAAAAAGAAAAAGATTTTCACATATTTGAGAGACAACTGGTTCACTTTACTCTAATGATTCTTCATCTTTAATATATTTTTTATTTTCATCTTTGATATACTTTTGAGGAGAAAAAAAAAATTCACTTCAGTTAATATCAATCAATTTCCATGTACAATTACAATAATAGGTATATGTAATTCTGCTAACAATTGGTCACAAATTCACATTTTTTTAAAAATCCCATACATAATAATTGGATAGGAATAAGTTTATTTTCCACTACTTTGTGGATGGACTGATGGAGTAGATATATCTCTTCATATTAGTGAGAATATAATTTTGAACTATATTTTAGTAGAATTAATCGAAGTGAATCCCAGTAAAATTATGATTATAAATATATTAGTAAAATCGTAACATATCCAAAAAAAAGAAAAAAAAAATCTCATACGTAGTTTTGGGCTAATTACAAATTTTATTTAATATAGTAGGCCATTTTAAGTAACCCAGTTTAGTAGTTAATATGATAACCTTGAATTTGAATAATACAGCAAAGTACCGTATAATTTTTACTTGGTACTTAGTAACTTACCATCAGTCAATGATATAAACAGAGCATGAAACAAAATAGTTTGACAAAATAAAATAAGTTAATTTTGGTCCAAAATTAGTGAATCAATATCTTGTTAAGAAATATGATTATTGATATACGATAATCTTTCAAAAGATCATACTAATGTCAATATATCTTCAGTCTATATTTTTAATTTTTTCCTAACAACTCATAATATTTCAAAATTTAACTATTTTTTCAAAACTGGATTTAGGCACATAGGCCATGTCATAATTCATTTCAATATGCATTGGATATGGCAACTGCAAGGTCCCTCGCACGTTGGTTTCTAATTAAATTCTCAAAAATCAAATGATTTGCCTCATTTAAGAACTTAGTTGTCCCATATCATTTTTGTTTTAAAGTCCCAAAATTAAAAATACAGCAAAATAGTTTCCATCTATTATATATAAAATCTGCAGTCTACTAATAATTACCTCTCTTCTTCCCATCAATTCGAAAATTCTTCTCCCTTTGGATCTTCACTTCTCCTTAGTAGTTCTCATTTCTCAAGTATAACGTATTTTTTATCCCACTGTTTCATGTTTTTATGCAGAAAATAATAATTTTTGTTCAATTTTTTTATGACCGATATTAATTTTAAATTTTATATATGTTTAAGATTTTGGGTTTGTGTTTTTTTTTGCAGACCATGCTAAAACGACGTCACCCGCTATCATTCGGTCCCTTGACTGAAGAAGACCTCGAACTTCGTTTAGGGCCCAGAACTGGTAATTCAATCGCTCGGCGCACTCATTGTTTTGTCACCTTATCATATATTGTTGAAAGATCAATCTAATTAACGATGAGAAACATATTTTCTGCTTGTAGAATTAATAGTGTTACATGAAATCACAATATATCTCTCGTTGATTGCTATTGAATTGACAGTAGACAGCAGCCACATAGCTTTTCAAGGTCGATCAATCAATGGAATAGAAGACATCCCCAACGTTTCCAACGACAAAGAGGTGAGCATACACACACACATATCTTTTTTTTTTTTTTTTTGGAAATAAAAAAGAAAAATTTCCATTGTTTTGGTAGTTTACATTTTTATATTTTGAGTAGTTCCTTTATGATGTGTTGACGTTTACATTAGAGAAAACACATACTTAAATTACGTAAAAATACATTTATGGTCTAACTTTACAAAGAGTAATGCTAGTTTTCCTAAAATTTAACCTAAAAAATACATTATCTACTCAATAGTACTATGTAACCTAAAAAATAAATTAATTAATTATTTATTTTGAGGATAAAATGGTAAATTAAAAAGTACGCAAAATTACTACCTACTCAATAGTACCACGAAACACACACTATAATTAGAATATATATTAATAAGACTAATATAATTAATTTATAAAACAAGGGAGTTTACAGCAGAGAATTTTAATATTTTAGGCATTCCAAAAACCCATATCAACAACAAGATTATATATGGTAAGGAGCTTTTACCACTATGTAATCATATAAAATGATTAGTTGAAAGAGATTCATTAATTGGCAAATAAAGTTGAAGATAGAAAATGGTGATGACAGAAATGTAGGGTATGTGAATCAAGGAATGGGGCGATGGTGGTGGGAGAGGTGAGGTTCACCTGTGGAATATGTTTGGATGCAATGAAGGAAGAGTCGTCCACCAAGTGCGGTCATGTCTTCTGTAAATCTTGCATTGTCGATGCCATCCGCCTTCAGGGCAAATGTCCGACTTGTCGGACAAGAATGTCAGTTCGCAGCATCCGACGCATCTTTTTTCCCCAGCTCCAATCGCCCGCTTCCAGCTGAATACATGCGGATCACTCTCCTCATCTCGATTTGTTTATTTGGTCGATGTATGGTGGTGGTTCTAATATTATAGGAGTGTAATTGTAAAATACCTTCATATAATTAGTGGGATTCATGTAATTTACCACCAAAAATTAAAAGTTAAGATTTTTAAAAGTTTAATTTTTAATTTTTAATTTTATTTAGGAGCTCATTCAGTGTATTCTTGAGATCCATTGTTGTGAAATGGAATCGGTGGCATAAACTCTCGTAGTAATTATACTAGTCAAAATACAAATCAATATAAATCTTATTTACTTTTATGATGGTATCTTCTCAAATTAAGTTAAACTATAACAGTTACAAGTAAATCTTTAAATATTTCTTCTCAAATTCACATGATTTTTCATAAAAAGTAGGAATGGTCAGAACCAAAAAAAAAAAAAATAGTAGGGGATTAGCTCTGAATTAATTTTTTTTAGTTCCTTACTATTTTTCAAGATTTGAACTTAGAGGGTCAGTTAAATAAAATTGTTTAGAGACTAATTCACTTTGTGGATCACCTAACAAAGCATAGAAATTTAAAAGAAATTTGAAAGTTGAATGCACTCTAAAGGGTGAAATACTATTTCATTTCTTTTAAATTAATAATCTATGAAAATTTTAATTTGTTGGGTTCCAAATTAGGGATTGCAAAAAGAGGGCTCGGGTTGGGCTTTTTCAAGCTCAGCCCCAAGCCCACTTAAATTAAAGCATGAGGGCATGGGTCGGGTTGGGCCGGGCCGAGTACGGACTTGATTTGGGTTTTATTTTTTAAAATTTTTTAAAATTTTTTAAAATTATTATAAATTTGAAATAAATTAATAATCAAACAAGTTATTATAATTATAAATAAATTAAAAAAGTGAATATTTTAAAGTAAAATAACAAATAAAGCAAATGACAGCTTATAAATTTGATTTTCTCTAATATTGGATTCTTTAATTCAAACAGTCTCTTAATTAATTAACATAAAAAAGAAAGTTCAGTATCATAATTTTAATTTTTTTGAATCATCATTAATTTATAAATTAAGAATTTAAATTTTTTTATTTTTAAGTTACTTTTCAATTTTAATTATATTATTCTAATTTATAAATTAATTTTTTTTAAAAATAATGGGCCTAGCCAGAGCTTTTTTCTTGAGTTCTTGTCCAGGCGCTTGTGTGCAAGGGTCGAGCCTAAGCCCGCGGGCCTGGACTTGAGCCGGCTCGGATACCCTATTATGAACTTTAATATAACACAACTAGGAATGAATTTCATATATATCTACAATGGCGAATGGGAATAGCCAGCTTCCACTCTTATTAGTTTATAGTTTGAAACCTAATTAAGAAAACAAAAGTCCAAAAACAAATTTTTGAAAACACAAAGCCGCACACGCACCGACCCCCAATGCATACAAATTTAGATAGCTTTCCGTGTTTTCCTGGTAGTATGAACTTTAAAGTGGGGGAAGGGAACATGATCTCCAACTCTTTTTCATAATCAAAATGATCCAAAATTTTTTATCCATTTAAATCAATTAATTTAGTCTAAATCTCTTCATCATCCACATATACGAAAGAAATTCAAATCTATCGACAAGGTGTTTCATGATTGTAATGGATTAGAGTGGATTCAATTTTATAAGAAAAAAATATTGAAAGCCACTTGACCAAGCCCTTAAAAATTACTGTATCATCTCTTTCATCTAGGGCATGAGCAAAAATTTATTAAAAAAAAAAAGAAGTTTCAAAATGTCAGGCAGCATAGAGTTATGGATTTTATGCCTCGAGCATGAGAATAAGCAGAAAAAGAAAAGAAGTATGGATGGTAATGCAAGACCATGTGGAACATGCCCATAAATTTGCTATAAGCTCACCATCTTTTGGTGGCTCTTTTTGTCTGCCACATTCACATAAAAAACAGACTTAAACAATACAATTATGCCATAATGTAAGGAGAATGAGGGCCCAAAAAAATTGAACGACCAACAAGTTTTGACGCCACATGAATTGAACAGAGATTGCGACAAATCTATCAAAGCTTTTGACGGCCAACAGATTAGAAAATTAAAGCTAAGTTACAAATCAATTTACCAAACCCCATGTTAACGCATTGCGAAACATTCCCATCAAGAATATGGCCCCCATCCCTATACGTAATCAATCAAATCCCACCCCCAAAAAAAGAAAATACATTAAAGTTTTATTATATATGATGGGTGCCGGTATTTGATTAATTCAACAAATGATACAAAATTCCATCAAAAGATAAACAAAATCATCATACCGAGATCTTCTCTAGCTTTTACTGTACAAAAAATGAATGCTCTAAGCATTAATAGCGGTCACATTATTACTTAGATACATCACTTTTCTCTCTTCTAGATTATTGTAGATGTGGTTCTGATATTGGTTTTTTTAATCTGAGTCTTGCGGAGCCAGAAACCAAAATGTAATGGTTGTAAAAAGAATTTAGGAGGAAATTTTCATGTTTAACTGATGAGATGAGCTCTGCGGGGGATGCCTTTTCTTTTGCGAATATTTGTTCTTGGCCTCAACGCCGGATTCTCGCCGGATCGATTATCGTCGGACGCCGCATCGTTCTGCGTCAGGGATGACTCCTTTTCGCTTGTGCTTGATTCTTGATTCCAGATTTTCTCAACTGGGAATGCGATATTAATGCCATCCTGGCTTTGGTCTTTGGGGCTCAGTGGAACAACACACAGCTGAAAATGATATCAACAATACAATTAATAATACATGCGCATGAATATTAGTACTACTAATCAAGAAATTAGTAAAACAAATGAAACCTTGCATGCAATGGAGCAGAAGCGATTCGGCAACTCTTGAATGTATCTTCCGCAAGCTTCACAAGAACCGCCAGTCTTCGATTTTGTTGATGGCTTTGCATCTTTCAACTGAGGCCGAGGATTCAAATGCACTGCCTTTTCACCATTGATTTTATATGTCTACAAAAAAGAAAAAAAGAAAAACCATAGAAGCAAAACTCTGAGATCAAATTGCCCAACTCAATACTCACCCCAAAAAAGGGGGAAAAAAAAATTAAAATAGGATTATACAGAAGTGGCAGTAAAGATTGTAAAATTAAAATCATTCAATAAATTTCAAATTGGAAAAAATAGAAAAGGGAGCAAAATCTATGAATCTATCGATAAACTTCACAGATTCTGAACCAATTGGCAATATCGTATATGCAAAATTAAAGCCAAAAGCATCAGGAAAACAGAGCATTAAAGCGCGATTAATTCAAGATGGTTTAGTAACTAAATGAATGAATAATTAATAAAGATACCTGAATTTTGGAGCAGTCAAGGTGTTTCTGCATGTCTTGGAAACGAACGACGTCTTGGTAAACGTATTTGCAGATCTGAAGGCGGCGGTGGCGGCTGTGATTGTCCTCACAATTCCGGCAGAATCCAATATTGCAGTCCATACAGAACACGTTCTTCTCATTCTTCTTCAGTTCCAGATGCTCCATACATGGACCAAAGAATTGGCTTTTCAGCAGTGTTGTGAGCCAATCACTTGCCTTCTCCTTCTTAATTATCAACCTGCATCCCACCTGCACAACATAAACCAATAGCAACAACAACAAAAACAAAAACAAAACTCCCACATCAAATTATAAAATACTCGATCAATTTGCATAACTTGAAACTCATCAAATTCAAGCACATCGAAAGTCATTTGAAAAATCTCATTGCAAAATGCAAACATATATATAATTTGAGAGAAATTAATCGGAATTCGTACCATTTGTAATTGGTTTTCTGATGGGGTTGTTTGTATTTCCACGAATATCAATGCAAGAGACTAAGAAGAGGAAGAAGAGGAAGGAATTTGCAAGTGGGGTTGTTTGTGAATTGTGGAAATAAAGAGAAGCATGAATATTATGGTAAGATTTAAGAGATTAGGAATGTACAATTATTATTCATATATAATGAAGAGATCAAAATGGAAAGAGAAAATTTTTAATTAAAGCAGTGAAGTTGCACTTTATAATAGGAGAAGTGTCCAATCGAGTCCAGTGTCCTACTGTAGGCGGGAAGGTTAATACATATAATCTTTATCTTTTTATCTTTTTTTTCTGTTCTATGATTAAAAAAAAAAAAAATCCCACTGAGGTAAAAATCTACTGGATTAGACTGTTATTTTTTTTAATTAATTTTAATATATTTTTTTGACCGATAATAATGCAAGATTGCAAGTTGGGGGCGTGAAGGCCATAAGATTTTCTTGTGGGTTCATAAAGGAGTGGTCAACCATGCATATGTAATCATTATATGCTACTAATTGAATCTTCAATAGTTGTTTTGCTTTTACATAATATTATCAGTATTGAATCAGAATTTACTTGAAGCAAGTGATTAATTATTATTATTATAAGGTATTATGAATGTGTTATTTTACAACCTGAATATCGATTTTCAAATAAATGAAATTAATTTCTTATTTATTAGGTAGTGTTTTGATTGAAATGTCAAAAAAAAAAAATCTTGCTTAACATATTTTTGAGATATATTTTTAAATTTTAATAGAAAAAAATATTACCATTTTACCAACTGATATTTTTTAACGTATTGTTTTATGATTAAATTTTTTTTACAATTTCTTTTTCTCCATTAATGTTTAAGTTTTTATCATTTTACCACCTAACTGTTAATTCTATTAATAAATTATTGATGTCGCAGTAATATTTCAGGAATTTCAGTATATTCAGTATTTTACGAATTTTACAAGGTCTAATGTTTACAATTTTATCAATTAATTATTTTCGATATATAAAATAATCAAATTGATAAAAGTATTATTTCTTTGTAAGTAATTAATTTTTATATTTTTTTCCAATTTAGAGGGTTAAATTACACTTGCATAATTTATGTTTTTTTTCCAAAATATCTAAATATTAAATTTATCTCTAACTCAGTAAAAATATTTAAATAGCTAATAATTAGTTAACTTGACAAACTATTTCAGTGATTAGCAACACCAAAAGATTTCATTTTCATATATGCACAATTTGCAAGGTTTGACCGATGGAGATGGTGGGTTTTTTTTTCTTTGGCCTCAAGCCTCAAATTTCTCCACTATCGGGTTCTTTTTTAATATAGCAACTCAAGAGTCTCGAAAAGGCATACCGTTAATCAAGGCATGTAAATGTCTAAACAATCCTTTTTGTCTGATGGCAGGAAAACAGCTTTGCAGCTTTGTTTGAATTTTGAAGCAGGGATAGTGTTGCCTTTTGGCTTCTGATGGCGGTGTAAAGTTTTTTAAAAATGGGAACACCTGGATTCCCTCATAGTGTGAATAGCATTCCCAAAAATAATAATAATAAATAAATAAATAAATAAATAAAAATATAAAATTTTTAAAAAATGTACATAGCATAAAAAGATTTCTATTAAACATTGGGGGATCCATGGCATATCATCCTTAACTGAAATCTACTGATTGGCTTTTTCCTGTCTTTTCAATTTTTCTTATTTAGCTGTTGCAAACCGTTTCGTCAATCGTCTTTACAGCTTAATTATCTAATCACAAATTACGGCTTCTTTCGTCCTTTCAAATCTTACTTCTTTAATTGTTCAATATGTTCGAAATTGGCAAGCTTTTCTACAAAGCTTTTAATCAGATTGATGATGATTATTATTATTATTATTATTATTATTATTATTATTTGCAACATTATTATTAGTATTCATTAGTAATATAAAAAAAAAAAGAAAAAGAAAAAGATCAACCCATCGACGAGCGCCGATTAACAGATCAGACTCTAGTGCTTCTCAGTGGATTTGATCTGAAACCCAGATGAATGTGGATTTTAATGGAGTAAACCAGCAGAAAAAGAAGGCATTACAGCAGCTAGCTCTTTCTTATATCTAGGCTTCAAACATATTCAACTGTCTATCAGAAATTTTCCTTGATACTCTTGGTATACACTATGTGGTTGGCATTGAGACAACTGTTCTCTGTATCAAAATTGGAGGAAGTAAAAGTGAAATTGAGCAGTCCGAATATACACGCAGCTCTAGTTTTATGGCCACTGCTGATCATCCAATATGGTATTCCAAATAGGTTTCTGTATAAATCATGTATAGTTTCTGTGCAAGACTCTGGCCATTGAGCAAACTGAGCTATTCTTTTGCAGCAAACTCTTCACAAGTTAATCGAAATGAAGGTGGTGTTTTCTCTTCTGGCACCTTTTGACATACCAAGTGGCATGTCTCTGTAGACCCATGCCAATCATCACCTTGAGACTGGTAAGCATGACATAAGTCATGGCAGACAAAAGAAGAATCCAGAACAGCCTCCATGGAAGAGGAGTACAAGGAAGGCGAGCAGCAAAAACTGGAGTTAACACTCGGATAACCTAAAATCCAAGAAAAAGAACAATATATATTTACTTCTAAAAACACCAAACCAATAATAATAATAATAATAATAATAATAATAATAATAATAATAATAATAATAATATTCCAATCAAGGATCCATGTTTCCTAACCATATTAAATTAGAAATGAGTTAAAATAATACAGATTTCAATGCAGTGTATTTCATCAGTATATTGAAATTTTTGTTTTTTTGTTTTTTTTTTGTCTTTTAACTTATTCTTCACTTTAATATGGTTAGTACTCCCTGACTGGAAGCTCACTCTATACATATTATTGAACAGTCATTGGTGCTTACAACACAAGCTGGAGCCAAAGGAACAAATGTGAGGTTCTTCTTCCCATTCTCGGTTTGCATATTCAAAGTCTGTGAGAAAAATAAAAGACTTCTTTGACATAAACTACGTATCCAAAGGAAATATCAAATTAAGAAATAGAAAAATGGTGATAACAATATACCACATACCTGCTTGCATAAGTCCTCCAGAAATTCAGAGTATGCAATGGGCTTTATGTCATTGAATTTGGCAAGGAATGAATGCTTTATGATATCTATTAACATTTCACATACAAAAACCAAGAGAGCATTCTGTAGAGTACACATAAAAACATATAAGAAAACCAAACAAAGACTGCAACTTTCCCCTTAAAAGTATAGAGTGGCTAGATATTTTCAGGTAAACTTACAAAAAGGAAACTTTCAAACCAAGGACCCTCAGCCTCCAGAATGTTTTGAGCTAAAACGAATAACAGAAATGCCGAAATGTGGAATCTCTCAACTGAATCTGTTCATAAGCAGTGCACAACAAAACTTCAGAGGAAACCATGTAAACCACCAAAATCTATAGGACAATACCATATGCGATAGATACAACAGAACACAGAAAAAAAACATCAGTGATGTAGAAAGGTCCAAGAACAAATGCAAAGAGGTAAACTTACCAGCATACACCAGACTGTGAATGTTGTCCTTGCTAAATCGTTTGAATACATTGCTTTTTATCTCGGCAAAATTGTTGGATACCAGCAAAGCCAGCAGGGCATTATTGTGAGCAACAATACAAGTTGATAAAGTAATTGCCTGAGCTAATAAAATGAAAGAATGAACAAGTAAGAAGTGTCAAGGAGCCAACAGGGATAATAAAATTTGCATCCAGCATAAGGAAAAAAGTAGAAACAATAAGGATATTTGTAGCGGCCATTGCTAATGCTTGGTCAGAAATGAATCTCCAAATCCAGAATCTCATGTTTTCTTCTGTACAATTTGCAAGCCCTTCAGCAGAATTAAACAGTGTTTGCAATACATCTCCTCCAAAGCTTTGGCATAGTTTATCAAATATCTGAAAAGAGAAGGGGGAAAAAATTTCATTTCACAACTTTCAGCAAAATAATTAGAGATGAAATCAGCTGACCCACAGAATATGATAGAATAACGTCAATGCATGGTTTATCATAGATTATCCATGTCCAGTCTGAGCTGTACAACTATTAATTAATTCTTCCAAATCAAACCATGGTAATCACTCCTTGATCTTGCCACGGCTACAAACCATCCAATAACATCAAAGCCATCTCTCCCTGTTCCCCTCTTTTTCTCACTCGGGCAAGAAAATTGATCAGGCAATTTTAGTTTCTTTTTTATTGCTCCTAATCAAAATAACGGCAAAACTTCTTATGAACCCCCTTCCCAAAGTAAGTTAATTAAAATTCTCAAAGAAATTAATCATCTCTCGAGGTTGCTGAAACTCTTAGTGTCAACACTATTATATGTCACTCTTTCATGTTAATTTCAATCTTCTTAGAACATAATATATGACCAGAATCTTTCTTTTCTTTTCTTATATAAGTTTGTCCACTTTTGTACTCCGGCAGACAACAATATTTCAGACTAAAGGAAAATATATATATATATATATAAGGCAAATATACTATCAAATATGAAACCACAATCTCTTGCTCATATATATATTTTCATCATTTGGCCATGAATTATTAAAAACAATTTATCTGATTGAAGATTTCAGTTAAGGAATAGATTGTTTTCAACCAAAAATTTTCATATTCAATAGACAAGAAAATGCAAAGTTCATTAAATTAATTCTCTCACCTCCAATACATTGTACACCACATAAAGTTTAATAGTTCCTTGGCCACGAATCATGTGATAGATTAAGCTGATATCTACAGGAACAAAAACAAACATTAAGAACTTGCACAGAAGATAGTACTATTAACATCCGGGTTAAACTAGTTGGTGGATGCCATAATTATGCATCTGAAACAGTTATGACTTTTGATTTTAGTCGACATGTCTAATAGAGTAAATTATATAACAAAACTTGAAGTTTAGCAAAGTACATAATAAAAATAACCAAACTTTTTTCAACTTGACTTTGAGCCCCTATTGCATTAACTGGATTAATGGTGGTGAATGGTTCAAATAGTTTTAAACTCAAACCCTTAATTGCTGTTTACTTAAATATGTCAAGAACTCTCTTAATTCCCTTGCTTTATAACTTCTGAACTAGAAGAGACAGATAAATTGGAGAATTCATAGGAGAAAAAACTGATTTCAATTGTTTTTTACTTTAATATGTCAACTCTTCTTAATTCTTCTGCTTTGTAATTTTTGAATGAGAAGAGAAAGATAAATCGGAGAATACATAGAAGAGAAAATTTATCTTCTTGAAGTTTAATCAACTAAATATACGGAAAATTAAAACCGATGGTTGAGCAAATAAAAACAGACTAATGGCAGGGCCAAGTGTCATGCAAGTTATTTTAATGTGTGCCAAGGGAAACAAAATAAACAAATAAAAAAAAACAGAAGAGCATCAGAATAGGGACAGAGCAACAATTCTGACTACACCTGTTCCTTCCAAGAGGGTGACTGCACAAGCCAGCACCACAAAGCAAGCAAAATCACAAAGCTCAGCTGCAGAAGGCCTAATGAACTGCCTGCCACAAGCATGGTTAGGTTATTCTGTAAATATATTAGCATAAAACACAAGGTTAGATTAGACAGCCAAAATATTCTGTAAAAACAGAATATACGACCAATTATATTTTTCTATATACTTCAGAACAAAAAATTAGCAATCAGGACCCCACAAAAACAACATGAAAATCAAATCTAGAAAGTTAGAAACATCTCTAATGATCGACTCTTATATGCAAAATCTTTATCCAAAGGATCCAAACTGAAGGTATTGTCTCAAAGAAAATGTTCACTGGAATGTGTGACCATTTCCAAATATTTACAATAATAGCACAGAATTTCCTTATTCAGCCATTTCAGAAGACACTGAAAAGATAAAAATATATAAATGCAATTATGCTAAACTAATGAAGTGTTGACTAAGATGTAGCATTCAGATTTAAATTAGAAAAAAATGATATTTATATCTATATGAACAATGTAACTAACCTGGTATGTAGAAGCCTCCAAAGAGTCAACAGTATTCTTGTTGGCATAATGGTTAACAATGACAGAAATGAATCAAAGCAGACAAAGAATCCAACATCAATGAGCTGAAAACAAAAATGTTGCATTTTAGAATCTCAATCACAACGATATAAAGTAGTTATCCATATGCCATACTATCTTTTTCTTAATAAGCAATATGAAAATTTTCAGAATTCAGGCAGTCTTTTCAATTTTCATATGAAGTTATATAAGGAAAACCAAAATTACCAGCTCACATCTCCATGGCAAGTGGAAAATAGTATCATACACTCTTTGCCGTTCTTTCTCATCACCAAGCGTTGTTGTGCTCTGCAAAGAATTTCCAGTGTGCATTTCTTCCATGAAATACTTCAATGGGGATGTTTCAACGTGATACATATCTGACAGAAAGATATAACACCAAAATGAGAGGGGATAAACAAGCAGAGAAATGTCATATGATGATGCATGTAACAGATATCCTATCATCATCCCATAATCAGTGATGTATTAGCACCATATTTAACTTTATAGAACCACCATAATCATTTTCCAGTACAGAAACTTTAACTTTTCTAGTACATCCAATATCATACAGACACCATAATTTCATGAAAGGCGACTACAAAAATGTGAAATGATATTATTAGTCTCATATTTATCAAAATATACAAAAAAGGAAAAAGAACTGAAATAAAACCTAGCTCGTATCAATTAAACTTGGTTGAAATACACGAATCCAAGCTTTTATTGCAACCTTTCCAAGCCCTCACAAGTCTCTGTCAAATAAAATACTTGGTTTCATCAATCCAATTTATTCTAAAGCCATCGGTCTTATTCAATCTGCCTTAATCCTCCCGTATGTAATTACAAGCTACTGTTGCCTCTAAAATCTTGCAAATATGTTCATTCAAGTAACCCCAATAATCATCAATTTTAGCACCATCACCAAATTATTTTCTCCAATCTTATGGATAGCTGAAAGCTGGAATTACTGGTAATTCAATTCACCAAGGTATAAGTATTGACAAATTTCACTCGATTAATGCATCAATACAAAAATATAAATGCAAAGAGCAAGCGCATTTTCGTTTACTTACAATTAGGATCCTCAGCCATGAGCCGCTTCCAATCCAACGACTCCGCCGTTTCCAACTTGGTAACTACACTCCCGTTGGCCTCACTACTCCGCTGTTGTTGCTTCTCCACCGAAATCTCCTCTTCCCGCGACTCCGCCTCGTCGTTCCCTGCCACATTCCTCTGCCTCAACTCTCCACCATTATTAATATTATTATTATAACCATTCTCAGCCGCAACCACTGTAATAGTACTACTTGCGCACACACTCGCCACGTAGCTCTGGCAATTCGCGTCGCTTCTGTTTCCGAAGACAACTCCACTCGCGGCGCTTTCCGCATTGGAATCGGAGACCGGATCCTCGGAGATCACGGCGAAATCCGGCGAGGACTGCTTCTTCTTCTTGCGCTTCTTTCGCTTTCGATTTTTCGGCATCGAAACTTCGGTGTGGCGGTGCGTAGGGAGCGAATTGGAGCGGCGGAAGAGGCGGGAATCATCTTCTACTGAGGCGGCTTCGCTTAGAATATCGAACGAGAGCTTTCTTCCAGAGGATCTCAAGCCCATTGCTCTGTACCAAAAATGGTAAATTTGGAAAATACGAGTAGACGACGACGACTCGACGAGGTTAATTTTTTCATTTGGTGAACCAAGCGAAAGTGATGGTTTCGTTGTGTTTTTTCGATTGCTTGCCACGAAGTGCGACCAATTACGCGCTGACACGTTCACGCAATACTGTCTCCAATTTCCAAATTTGCATTCTGCCTAAATTTTGTATCTCGACTCTCGAAATACGATAATATCAGTTTCCATGCGCACGTATCTAGAATTTTATTGGCAAACGTTTAAAGTTTGAAATTTTATTAATTTTAATTTTTTTTAAAATTTATTTATTTATGTTTTTATAAATAACATTTAATTTTTATATATTTACATTAAAAAACATAATTTTTTATTAAATAAGAATTTATAATTCAGTTTATTTCTAAAAACTCTTGTACAAAAGTAAACTGGCTAAGAAATTATTGTCCAAACAAATTATATTAATTAGTTGACAGTTCTTTATGGGGATTTCGTGTTAGTTCGGTGAAGAATGGAGTGAAGATTCCAAATTGGCGCGGAAATATTCCTGCAGAATTCCATTCATAATTAATTTGAATCAGATTCAATACGCTGTATCGTATGACTCATTACTACATACATTAATATTTTCACATTGATAACATACTAAAAAAATTTTTATTTCCTTTTGAAAAAAGTTAATAACTACATGCTTTATAACAAATCAGTGAATCACAATCGTTGGTAGGTGCTTTTTTGCTTTTTGTATCTCGATTTTCAGTGTGTAGCATCATTAATAATAATAATAATAATAATAATAATAATAATAATAAAACCATAAGAAATCAACCACTTGCAGCACTCGTTTCATTCCAATTTAATTTATAGTTGCAGGCGGTGGATACGCACTGGAACTCCACCAACATTTGAATATCACTAGATAGAAATCAACTACTGACGATCGAAACGTAATTTACATTAACTAAGAATCTTACACGTCTCCCAAGAAGTATATGGTGGGCTTTTTAGGTTCTGTAATCTCCACCGTTCCTTCCAACATCTTAGCAACCTTGCCCATTGATGGCCTCGTCTCCGGCCGATCTTGAATGCACCACATTGCCGTCTTCACCATGCGATTCACCATATCAAAATGCACCCGGCTATCGTAGGAATTCTTAATGTGGCGGTCCAGAATGTCTTCCACTTGCATCTCTTCGTATACCTTCTCGAAAGCCCATTTGGGAAAATACCACTCCTCGCTGTTCATCATGGACCCTTGAATTTCAAAATTCCTAGACCCACTTACAATTTCTAACAGCACCATACCGAAACTGTAAACATCAGCCTTTGGGGTAATCTGATCCGACCGAAGCCATTCGGGCGCCATGTATCCGCGGGTCCCTCGGATCCGAGACATGCTTACCATATCCTCTTTTTTCCTCAATTTCGCCAACCCGAAATCCGATATCTTCGGGCAAAAATCGTCGCCCAAAAGTATATTCTCCGGCTTGATATCACAATGCAAAACCCACTCCAAACACTCTTCGTGTAGATATGCAATGGCTCTTGCCACCCCGAGGGCAATCCGGTACCGGATACTCCAGTCCAAAACGGGCTTCCCGCCATCATGCGGACCCACTCCGGACATCTCCATCCCCCCGGCGGGACTTGATGACCCGACCCGACCCGACCGGAAGAGGTATTCAGCGAGAGAACCGTTAGGGACGTACTCATAAACTAAAGTTCTTTCACCTTTTTCAGCACAAAAGCCCCAGAGTCTGACCAAATTGAGGTGATGCATCCGGGCAATGATTGTGACCTCGGCCCAAAACTCAGCGTCTCCACCAGTAACATTTTTCAAGCACTTAACTGCAACAACACGATGATCGGTCAGCTCTCCTTTATAAACATCACCAAACCCACCTCTTCCAATGAGATTTGAGAACCCATTTGTTGCTGCTCTGAGCTCGGCGTGTGTGAACCGTTTAGGCCCTCCGGCGGGCAGCAGTTCAAGGCCAAGAGTGCGAGCCATGTCTCTGTATTTTATGTATTTCTTCAAAAACGCCCAGAAAAACCAGGCCCCGGAAATCAACTCGGCAGCAAAAAGTGTTACTATTATGGCTATGTTTCTGGCCGTTGTATTAGATTCATCAGGCGGCAAAGGGAGGCTGATATTCACGGGACACGTGGTGACCAACAGATTGGTCATGCCCGTGAAGTTTGACACATCATTTTCTGACCCGTCGACTCGCAAAAACGTTGCCATTTCCTTGCCAGGTGACCAATACCCGTACAAAAGCTGGTCCACGAGGACACAATAGCGTTTGCCGTCGTACTTGAATCCAAATGCGACGCATTTTGGGTTGGCTGTGCAATTGGCTTTGCAGGCAGAGAAATTGTCAGCTTCTAGATCCGGCAAGTTCCCTCTGGAGAAATTAACATAATCAAGCTGTAGAAACTTCGTGTTTCTTAGATTTTTTAGCTCAATTTTTCTTTCACAAGATTTATCCTGGCGGGTGCTGTTCTTGAACCCCGGTGGACAAACGCACGATGTCGAACGACTTAAGCCATCGCTTACGCAGATAGCATTCTCACCGCATAGATCTGGAATTGTGCATATTTCTTGCACGGCTTGCCAAACAACTGTCCAACGATCACCATTATCATCGTAGCTGTAAATTCTCAGGTTCCCGTCATCATCAATTGTCAATCTTCGTAACCGGGTCTCACCCAAATCTGCTGTGGTTAGTGAATCTTGGTTTGCTTGAAGCACTTTCCCGGAATAGTCAAGCTGTTGAAACGCGTGCTCACTCTTCCAGTAACTGTGATTAGCTGATAAAAACATCAGCTCTGAAGCGTTCAAGAAGCTGAACTTTCCGTTCTTGGAGACCAGCGGGGGCCCATTTAGGGTCTGATTAGGCAAGATTGTATCTGTTGGTAGATTAAAACTCTGCCAGTTTCCATAAACGAGATTCCCAGCATCCTGAAGGAAGAGCCTGGTAGAGTTTGGATTGCCGGTTGCTGTTTTAGGATTTGGCCACAAGTTTGAGTTGGAAGAGTTGAGTAGTCGGAGCTGGCCTGTAGTGGCCGCAATGGCTAAAGAACCGTTACCGGCGACAGGAAATTTTTCATTAGCAGACCAGATGACGGTGGTGGTGGGTTCCGACAAGTTATGGTACCAAACAGAGAACGTAAAGAGATTCCGAATTCTCGGTTTTGGTAGAAACCCGGCGGCGAAGGTGGAGTTGGGAGAGAGGAGGATTCTATTTTGGTTTGGACGCCACGGGGAACCTGACGAGGAGAAGGATGACATGTATTGAGGCTTTTGCTGTTGTTGTAGGGATGGTGATGGTGAGAGGATGAAGATGAAGAAGAAGAAGAACAGGGACATGGTTTTGGCTTTCTGGGGGTGGGGTTTTCTTGTTCGTGTATTTGGTAGTGTGAATTGCGAGGGACGATGATAGTGTTTAAATGGCGGCTGTTGCTTGCCTCTTCGTGGATGCATGACCGTTGACTCTTGATAGCTCTGGTTTTTCTTCTTTCTTCTGTCAAGGTGGTTTAAGGCCTACTTGGGGCGGTGGGGTTCATTTGAAAACCATGATGAATAAGACCCTGCCCTTGCTAAGAAGCAAAGCAAGGGAAGACAATTATGTTCTTGTTCTTGTATATAATAATAATAACAACAATAAATTAATATTATTATTGAAATAAATTAATATTATCATTGTTGATACCAAAATTTGACTCAGTAATAAGAGTTGAGAAAAAGTTCTTTTACTTGGGAAAAGAGTTTGATGTTCTCGAAATAAAAAATTCGGTGGTTGGAATTCTAGAAAATAATAACCCATCAGAAATTGTTAGGAGTGTGATTGGCATAAATTACCTGAAGTTTAAGTCAAAGATGGAAAGTAGTATGACAACAAATAAATAATAAAAAAGAGAAAAGAGAGTGAGAAAAAAAATTTGGAGGACATTATACTTCCTCCTCCGATATGTTTATTTCTCATGCTTTATATTTGATATATGCATTTTCAGGTGGTGATCTCTTCCTATATGAGAAAATAGTTAAAAGTAGAATTAGGTAAATTTATCACTTATTTTATAGAAATTGAATTTGTCAAGGATTTAAGACTTTTATTGTTTTATCATATTTAGATTAGAACATGTTATTTCATATGGGTCCTTGAACTCGAATTTAGTAAAAATATAGGTATAACAATTATTATAAATTTTATAGAGAATACTGAAGATTTTGAAGTTTCTTAAATTTCAAGGTTAACTTGTCAACAGTAATGACTTTTAAATGTTGATTTCTTTGTTGTAAAACTAAAACAGAATGCATAGAGATGACTTCTCTACTTGGACGAAGCATACCACCATTCTTTTTGCTTAATGTAAATTAATTGTGGTAATTTGTCCGCTTGAATTAGTGAGGTAATCACAAATTCTCCATTTTCTTATCTAATACTAAACATAAACTTGTATCATTTCCTATATAATATTAAAGAGAAACTTGTGTGGGGTAGACATTCTTTCTTAGTCAGGTGAGATGGTATGTCCCGATTAAAAATCTGTCTGTCCTATGATAAGATTCATAAATTTTTAATTTTAAATATTATTTATATCGTATTTAATTCGTAGGATCCATCTGACATGTTAGATGGTATGTCCTTAATAAGCGTACGCCCCACTTTTTCAAGCTACCCACTCAAATTTTTCTCCAAAATTTGTATTTAAACTTGTTATTCTTACTTTAAATTTTATATTTCTAGCCAATCATATTTGATAAATACATCAATTTCTCAACAACTGGTTGTAAAAATTTTTTTTATCATTTAATATCACTCAATAAAGTAATCAGTATACTCGTAAGAATTCCATCATGTTGCGGTAAACATTTTCTTCGGATTGGACTACTACTCTTCTCTACTACTTGTTCAACAACAATAAGGACTGCCTGATTGTTGGATACGGCAATAACATTAATTGATGTATTAAACTAGTTGAATGTCGCTGGGAACAAATTGACATCAATTTATGGGGCCCTTTCGTCGTTGAAATAATTCTCCCGGTTGACATTAATTTATACGAAGAGACTTGATTCTTTGCGATACGTGGGGACGATAATAATTTATCATCTTGCTAATGAATGTCTCAAGTCTTAGTCAACTGTTTTGGAAGGAAATCATTAGAATAATGATCGGATTTGAAATCAAGTATAATTTATTAGATTATCATCAATATATTTTATGCATGTAAACCAACGAATTTAATCTATTACTGGAAATCTATAATGATTCATTTCATCATCTCAAATGAGGACCAAATCAAAGTTCCCAACTTCCATGGTTCCACGGGCCATTGTTTCGAGAAGTCAAGACTGCGTCTTAGAAGAGTAGAAGTGTAGAACAGCACCCAAGGATATCAAGTCCGCTGGCATCCGGCAATACCAACCATCCATCTCTTCAATTAGGTTGACAAATTCCTTGCCATTTATACAATTAAGCTTTCCAAAACTTGATGCGAATGACAACATTAGTAATAGGCCAAAACAATATTTTGATTAGACTAGATTTAATAAGATAGGATAGGGTTATACCGAACAAGTCTCGTTTCACTCTCTAATCAAACCGTGGCTTGCTTTTGATCACATCAAATTGACATTTGATGCAAGACACAACGAAGGGGTGCTTAGTGGTTTTGCTTAGTGGACAGGATCTCCGAAAATGGCTTGTCTGAAATAACCTTGACGAGGGAAATTACACCCAAGGACATTTCTCTTGTGTAAAATTGAGGTAACAATATAATGAAATTTAGTAGTATCATGTCCTTTATACAATATATAATTGGACATAAATTAGAAAGAAAATTAAATGTTAATTTGATAATTATTAGATATTTTAAATTATTTTATTCGTGATTGTAAATTAATAAATAAAAATTTTATTTAAATTTTATGTAATAACATGTCGTTTATAAATTTCATCTAATTACATACAACGTATCTTTTATGCATTCAAAGATTAGATGACATATGGTAAAACTTTAACATCATCAACAAATAACATGTCGTCGACAATGTCTAACTTGCAGGCATGCAATGGCTTTTATTAAATTTCTTTTATTAACTTACTAAGTTATTTAATAAAAAAAATTTGACAATAATTAGTTTACATCATTATTAATAAAATAATAATAATATTACTAATGTAAATTAGTTTTGAAATTTTTTTTATGTACAATAATAAATTAGCGAATTTAGTATCATGGATCAAACATTTGAATGAATTATTTATTACAAGTATTTTTCATTTAATTAAATATTAATTTGACCTTAATTATCATTTATTGATAAAAATTAAGAAAATTAATGCATTAGTATTTTTTGTTATCAATTAAATATAAATGTCATTATTCAATATTTAAAATATTAGCTAAACAATAACTAATAACTAAATGAACTTAAAAAAAAAAAAGCTGCTCGACAATAGCTAAATAATATTTAAAAAACTAGTTATCAATTAATAATTATGATATTATGAATTTTCGGTATGTGAAACAATTTTGTCATGGGTGACAACTCATGGGTTTACTGTATGTTATGTATAATGTAACATAATCCAGCTCTCTTAATTTATATAAAGTCAAAAACAGGTCTTCAGTGGATATAAATTGCATGTTTAAGTTATCCAAAATTATTCCAAGGATCTCATTTTCTTTCACCTTTATTAGAGTATGGCCCCAGATAAACTATCCTAACTCATTTTATTTGCACCAAACATGGGATTGGAATATTGGATTAGATTTTGTTAAAAAAAGAAAATCCAATCCCAAGCTTTTTTTTTTATCTTCCAGCCAAATACACCATGAGTACAAAATTAAACAGACCGAAGTATTATTAAAAATTATAAAAGACTGACACTTTGTGAAGGAATAATGGAATTGTTATCTAGTTTTCTTTCTATATATATTTTATTAATTAATAGTTGCCATAATCAGATTGAAATTCTTGCAACTTATTGCATTTGGTATTTTTTGACAATTATTTCTGGTTGATTCTATTTCTTTAGTTCAATGATGGCACCTCCTTATCTCAATTTTTGAATTTGAAAGTTCGAGATTTCCACTATATATTGTGGAATATTTTATTCTTCATTGAAGCTGATATTTCATATATCGATCCAAATATCTAAAAATTTTCTATTTACATATTTTTACATTAGGCTTCATCAACTATTATAGGTCAAGATAGATGATGACTTTTCAATGTACCATGTGATGTAGTTTTGCTTCCAATGGACTGCAGGATCTCACTGATAGTCAAAGGTTTAATTTATGTACATATATATATAGAAGTGTTTATAAGTCAAAGGTTTCAGTAACTTGTATCACAATAATCGTATCATGTATCATAATTATTCACAGTACGTAAATGATGATTAGAATCAAAATTTGTTCTTAAATTCTATGTTAGATTCACCAACCATCATCTTACTTTTTGCGGGCCAAGTTGCATAAAATTTTTTATCAGATGTTGTCAACTCGCAATTAGGCACCTTTATTTATGGGTTATCTCATTCACAGAAATTATAAAATTTTAGGCACCTTTTATTATGTGAAGTCAACTGATTACAGATTCTGCCAGTGCCAGTCAGTCATATACATACAAAATTGAAAAACTCAATTCATTTGTATCTTTTTGTTTTGAGTTATATACGCATAGATGCTTTTTAAGTCATATCTATCTGGTTAATGACAGCAAATAATGGAACATTTTTCCTTGGTCCTTGCCCTCGGGTTATCAGTACAACAACGCAATTCTTGTCTTTATATTGAAACATTGAAAAAAAAAAAAAAAAAAAGAACATTAATCTTATCAATTGCAATGTATGACGTTGTGCTCACAGTTCATAACGTTACTTTCTAGGCCTCTATGTTCTTTAACAAAACCCCAGAGAGGCCAGAGCTCCAG
Source organism: Atalantia buxifolia (assembly GCA_030444775.1). Classification (NCBI taxonomy): domain Eukaryota; kingdom Viridiplantae; phylum Streptophyta; class Magnoliopsida; order Sapindales; family Rutaceae; genus Atalantia; species Atalantia buxifolia. The sequence continues at coordinate 9,683,198 of CM059832.1, forward strand.
CAATCTCCATTCGTTCTGAATTCTGAAACCAATCTCTACTAATTAGTTCATCACCATGCAGAAGCGGCTCCGGCAAATTTTCACTCGTGTAAAAGAACGCAGCAGTGTTAACTACGCTAAAGCTGCCACTGCTGCAGGATTTTGTGACATTGATCTTATTGTTATTAAGGCAACAGCCCCGGATGACTTGCCCTTGTCCGAAAAATATGTCAGTGAGCTTTTGAAAATCTTCTCCATTTCTCCTCCTTCTTTCTACAGATTTGCGTTAAGCTTTGTCCGTCGTTTTGGCAATACTCATTGCTGGCGTGTTGCGCTCAAATGTTTACTTCTCCTTCACCGCTTGCTTCGCTCACTGCCTGAAAACAGCCCTTTTCGAACTGAGCTGCTGTGGGCTAGAGCAAACAGATTGTTTTCTTTGTATCCGTGTCACTTCAGAGATGAATCCTCATCGAATCCTGAAGATTACACCAAGTTTATCAGATCATATGCTAAGTTACTCAACGAAGCACTTGATTGCGTTGCCTTGGATAGCAAGGCAACATACAATGAAGAAGAAGTGCCTGAACCTGAAGATTTGTCTGATAAAAGGAAAGAAGTTGGCACACTGATTGAAGTTTTGCCACAACGTCAGAGCTTGATTGACAGAGTCATGGACTGTAGGCCATCTGGGGCTTCAGCAAGAAACTTCATTGTGAAAATAGCAATGAAACATATCATTCGTGATAGTTTCATCTGTTACACAGCTTATAGAAGGGAAATTGTTTTGGTATTGGACAATCTGTTTCAAATGCCATATAGAAGTTGCATACTGGCTTTCGGGATCTACAAGAAAGCAGCCGTGCAAGCAAACCAGCTCTGCGAGTTCTACGATTGGTGCAAGGCATCAGGATTTTGTGGAGTATACGAGTATCCATTTGTTGATCGAGTTCCTCAGATACATATTCAAGCCCTGGAGACTTTTCTTAATGGGATGTGGCAACTAACTGGGTCACCATCATCTACTTCATCTCCATCATCGTTGTTAGGATCTCCATCAACTGTGACAGCAACTTTAACAGAAGAAGATGGAGACTACAAACAGATAGTAAAGAAGGACATTGTGGTTATTAGTGATCAGTGGGAGAAGTTTGAGGAAGATGGGTTTGGAAGAGACTTAGAGTCAGAGAGAGCGTTGATTCAGTTTGAAGAGAGTGAAAATGATAACAGCTGGGAGGATATTCTTGATGCATCTGTTGACCTGCCAATGCCATGCCCGAGTGTTGCTCAAAGAGATGCAACACAAAGGAAGATGGAATTATATAACCCACAAGCAGTCAACCCTTTCTATCAGCCTTGGTACACTTACACGCACAACCATCCATCATCATGAATAGCATGGGAGTAACCCGCTGGGAGTGTTATGCAGCAAAAGAAACTGGGAACTCGAACTACAATTTAGATGGTGATTGTGATAAGGCTGATCCATTTAGCAGAACATTTATGCTTTCAATTTCCTAATATATATATATGGATCCTTCTAAGTTACGTTTATTGCAACATACACTCAATGAAATGACTAGTTGGCCAATAAATACTTGCCAAATGCACATAACAGTGATAAAATTAAACTAGTTTAAGCGGTTGAAACCGGTCACCAAAAACTATCAACGCGAGAGGCTCCCTTCTACAGCCGGTCTTGGCTAGTGTAACGACGTCGTTTTCACCATCAAATTACCCATCTCTTTCAAGACAATCATCCTCAAAATTCAGTCCTACACCACCAAATTGCAGCGAAAATGAACGACTCCTTAGACCATCGAGCGAAAGAGAAATGGTGAGTATATGGAACGTAGTCGTTACAGCTCACAAGACAACAGACGTTACCGTCGGCAATTTCTCCAGCCTGCAAGAACTCAATGACATCACTATGTAACGCCTCTTCCTCCTTTTCTTATTCTTCTTATTATCTGTTTATTTTAGTTAAATTTTCCATATTTAAGCCATGATCCTAATGCTTGGTTAAATTTTCTACTTATTTTGAGAAACTTTTTTCTTTCTCTCTTTCGGGTTGGTTGTAACGCTAATGTTCTTTGGTTACTTGAGAGTAACAAATTGATTAGATGTATCAAACTTGGGAATTGACTTTCTTCATGATTTTGAAGCTTAATAATTATATGCTTTTTGATACATAAATATTCAAGCGATAGGTATTGGTAAATTAGAGCAATGAGGTGGTGAATGCAAAATGTGCAGATACCATTTTTTGAAGAAACATCGTTCTTATAATCTATGCCCTTCTCCTTCTTTTTTGTTTCCCCTTCTCTCCGTATGGCTGAAATCATTTCATTTTAATATTAATGAAATTTTAGCAAATTGTGGTTGTAGTTATTGTATATCGAGAAAAGGGAAAAGAAAATTGACTGGTGTAGGAAGGGCATTGACAGGAGGATAACGATTGTCCAAATTCAGATGTAGGTAAAGTTGATGAGAATCTTATATCTTTTTGGGCGAATAAACTTTATTCAGACAATGCATACTCAAGAGCTTGATGGGAAAAAAAATAGTTACAAGAAAGCATGTAGCAATTTTACAAAATATCAATTACAAGAACTTTTTTTTTCTTTTTTTGCATGTGAGAACAAGATTAAGTAGTTGGATATAATAGTATCCTACGTATCATTTTTTTTAAAATAAAATCCAAATCATTGGTGTTTTTTTGAAATTATATAATGGAATAAAAACGGTACCCTTGTTTAATACACAATAATATGTTTTGTTTTGGAGATGGAAGATATTTTGTTTGAAAATGAAGCAGCTGAGATTAGAGGATAAGAAAGCTTTATCAAAGAACAAAGTTGTGCCTCTTTCATCTCTAACCCATGATTGATTACTTTGTTAAAGATTTTTCTGGTTTATTTGATTAGCATAATTTGATTGAAGAATTAAGGTTGCCGTCTGCTATTTGCCATTTGCCAATGAGACCATGGCCTGTGATGAGAGCTTTAATATTGAACACGTAGAAGTCACATGCCAACAGGTTAAGGAATGAAGATGTTGTTGTCCTAGCAGGTTTAGGAAGTACAGCAGGGGTTTTGGTATGGCAATAACAGAGAAGAGGATTGTAGAAGATTCTTGAATATATGCAAAAGTTTGTTTGACGCAGATTTGATGGAGGCAAAGATGAAGATTGTGGAAGAAGAATTGTAGCTAGAATTGAGGAGAGCAGACAAGTTGCGAGGGCTGCAGCTGTCGAGAAGAAAACCCAACTGTTGGAGCACATAAACAGTAACTTATACTTGTTCTAGAAAAAGACAGAAGAGGAGTTGAAAAACATTTTGTCATATCACATCTAATCAAAGTCACTACTCATGTAAGAATGTTACAATGACCAAGAAATGTTCTTGCTTATTTTTCATGACATGTAGAATATTTGTGCGGAGAAAAAAGGATTGATTCTTCCATTTATTTATCGTAGTTAAATGGCTACTTCTTGATTAGCAATGCTATTTTGATTTTTGTAATTATGCCAATGTCAAGTATTCCTTGTATTGGTTGTGATTAAAGTAGCTGTGATTAAAGCTAATAAATGTAGTCTTTTCAGGCTGCTAAGTTTTGCAATGCCAAAATTGATGTTTGAAGAAGAATAAAATAATAATGGCATTTGAAATTGACATTATGCAGTTGTACAAATATTTATGCTTAATAAATTAACTGATTGTTTCCATCCAAAAATCCGATCTACAACCAGCAACATTTATAGTAACAAATCAAAATCTGCAATATTGTCATCTTTTTGAAGATGTTACAAGATAGTTGTGGCAATAAAATCTTGTGACTTCTATACAGTGAGAATATGGCCACAACGCCAGGATTTGCACTTTCGGCTTAGGGTTGTGTGTTGATTGAAGGCTGTGAGGGCTAAAAGTTTTCTTGTGTCGTCACAGTATATGTAATCTGCAAATATGAAAACTCAACCTTAAGGAAGTAGAAAAACGGAAATTAAAAGATGCAAAGTCAAAATATAATCTAAAATCCCAAAAAATTTTCACATATGATCTAAAATATAATGTCATTTTATACCACCGAACATCCTCCAGATGGCATAGAAAATGAAGCAGATTGAAATAAAATTTTGAAAAAAAAGGGAAAAGAATGAATTATGCATCAAGGACGAAATTGTGAGGACAAAAACATAAACGATTTGCAGACAAAAACAAGACCCCCATGCTTGGCAACTTCAATTTCTTAATCTCATCCCTAGGAAGGCCAACTGGCCAAGGTTCTCTTGCTTAAGTTTCTGCTTCATAGAGTAAATTACATAACCCTACAATGTGTCAGGAATGAAGTTAGTCAGGAAAGCATAACACAACTCAAAGTAGATTATAACGAAGCAATATAATTAAATCAAACAAGTCTTCATGGGAAACCAACATAAAAATATATATATATATGACAATAGAATAAAGTTTGCCTGGCTATGTATAACATGGTCAGTTTTGAAAGCTTTCACAAAAAGGTCCTTTCTCAAGCAAAACTCTTCCCCTGCAAAAATGTGAAGTTGAATTAAACAAAGGAGAAGCAAAAGTATCCAACAAGGTCATATAATTTTTATCCGAAGTAAAGGTTAAACATTGCCCATATCCAAGCCAACCAGTGTATGCCTCAGCTCAAAATGATCCATCCTTCTATGAATCTCAAAGAGTTGTTCCACATCTTCTTTAATATAAGAGGGAAAAATAACAACGTACATGGGCAATCCTCCCTGTAAATGTAGGCATTAAATGAATTTTTCAATAGTAATTAAGAAGCGGTCAAAGAAATTAAAAATAAAATAAAAGGAAAAAAATTGAACAATTGTCGAAAAGAAAAATTCCATGTATAACTACTTAAATGCAAATTTTCAGAACATAGCTAAGTGAACTTCCATTGACCGACTATCTTAAAGCTAATAATATTTTAAAACTACTTATTAATCAATCTGACAACAAGTAATCGAAAACGTTCAAGAGCTATTACTTTGCTTGTATGAAATAATTTATTGAGCAAACAAAATTAATTAAAAAATTAAAACAAAGAAAAAGAAACCAGAAGGAGAACTAACAACGTGATCCATGTGGGCGTGGCAGATAAAAAGGAAATTTTGAGAGATAGCGCGACAATGGCATTGCCCAATATCAAAAATCGAATGATAAATCGAGAGAGGGGAAAATAATGCAAGTCTCGTGGCCTGCTATTGACAATCCTTCCACTTTGTACCCTTGTAATTGCATCCCCCTCTCACTCTTCTCCTCTTCTTTGGTTATCTTGGCCCTTCTGTAATTCAATGGCAGCAGAACCCTTCTGTAATTCAATGGCAGCAGAGGCTGGGTTTGCAAACCATCTTCAAACCGTTTCATCCGGTAGCCCATCTCTTCAATTAACCAATTCAGCCGGTTTGCCATATCCTTTTGTTTTGCATAAATTTAATAATATCCGTTGGATTCAAATTCAAGATATCTAACGGTTTAAAATTAGATGATTGTATGTTACGTTAAACGTAACTTAGGGATTGCCTCTATCTATATATATATATATATATATGGAGAGCCTAAGGTACATTCAATGTACCTTACACTTAACCATGAGAACCACACAAGTTGTGGGACCACACAACTTGTGTGGTTCTCATAGTTGAATGTAAGGTACATTAAATGTACCTTAGCATTTACCATATATATATATATAATCTAAGAATCAGCTCTTACTCAATCTTTTTATAAATTATTAAGTGTGCGTTTGAAATTGAGATTAAATAACTGTAATTTAAAAATTACAGTACTATAATACTTAATAAACACTAAATGCTGTAACTTAAAAAATATACTGATATAATTTTTCGTTTGTATAATAAAAATTATAATATATCTTTCATAATTTTATTAAAATTATTATTTAAAACTTACATTTACTAAATATTAGTCACTTTTATTTTTTAATTATTATTTTTTTTTCACAATATTTTTAAAGCTACAACACCTCAATTCCAAACGCACCTTAAGTATTCTGTTTATTCACCTAATAGAATAATTATTTAAAAATTGATAGCAGAGCAGAAAGTCAAATTTCTCTCATCTCCAAATAAAATTAATTTATATACCGTTAGGACTAAAACCTGTTAGCTCGTACAAGCAATTGTTGGATTTGATTTTGGGTGATTTTAATCAATCACTTTGTTATCACTTATCAGAGAGCATTTAAAATAAGCACCTGATTAAGAACGAGATGAATTTACAATATTCATACTGGGTGTTGTGATCAGTTTCATTTTCATTTTCATTTTAGGCTTTGCAATCTACTTCAAAGCAAATCAAAAAGCCAGGCAACAACAGATTGGCTGCGAAGAGTAACCAGGAAATGGGGCTAAAAAAAGGTAATCCCAGTTCATGCATACTCATTTCTGTATACTTAGCTAACAACCTGGCAAGGGAGGAAAAAGAAATGTACAGCCAAAGCCTAATGGCAAAAGGCGGAAACAAGCGGGTTAAGCAATCTCATTCCATCCAACACTACTTCCGATGTCTTCTCTTCTGTTCAGCTCTTTGCCGCTTCTCATCTTCCCACTCGCGCTCATAGATTCTAGATCTTGGTTAAGGACTGGCCAGTTCTAGAACAGCATTGCTTGAAAGTTGAAAGTAAGGCCAAAGTATATTTCAAATGCTAAATAAGCTAAAAAAATTCTCATCGACAATTATCTGAATGAGTTGGAATTGCTCACATTCAATTGAGGATGAGCCAATCACACCATATTGCATTAAGCAAGGTATGAACAGGCAGAAACATTATTTGCTTTAAACAAGAAGGCAAGTGCCTCCTCCATGCAGCAAGTGCACAAGCAAAAATGAAGCAAACCAATTGATTCTAAGCAATTCTTAAAAAGGAAGATTCTGAAATAGGAAAAAAAAAAAAAGAATGTATGAGATAATAGTAGTATATTTAAATGACATGCATGTTGCATCCAAGGAGCAGCAGACCAATTGATTCTAAGCAATTCTTAAAATGGGAGATTCTGAAATGGAAAAAGGGGGGAGAAAAATGAATGTATGAGGTAATAGTATATTTAAATGACGTGCATGTCGCATCCAAGGAGCAGATAATAATTTAAGGATACAGCTCTGAATCACGACGGGCCATCTTGGTGGCTACTTCTTTACCATGAATCCTCATACTTTGCTCCTCCATGTAACCTGTGCGCTGCATTGTGGCTCCCTTCCGGTCTCCCCTCTCTCTTCCATCATATGACTGTGAAATACCAATAGCAAGGGGAGGATAGGGAGGGGCAACAGGTGAATACTCACCAGCTTCCCCTGATGGAAGATGCTCCCTTTTAAGTTTTCTCCTCTTAGAGGCAGCAGCATTGGCATCCATTTCCTCCTTCAAAAGGTTGGGTTTCTCCCTGTCCCTGTCCCTGTCCCTGTCCCTCTCTCTCTCCCTTTCATCCATCTACATAAACCAGCAAATCAAGAATTTAAGGAAAAAAAAAAAACCTGTATTTTTGGACATAAGATGAGAATAATGCAGAAACCAAAATAGAAAATGACAGAAAATGACATGCACACATCAAAGCAGCATCAGTGATTATGCTTTTCATAGCACAGCATATTCATAAATAGATTTTAGAATGAAATATAGCCTAGCCAATCAAAGAATAACCCAGATAACCCATTCAATTGGGGTTCATAGACTAGTTCGTTCCCAAAGATGCTTCAGCATTCTGAAGACTTGATTCTTACAGTAAACTAACAAGCAATTTCAATTGGCAAAATAATTGGGGTTATAACAGCATAACTATTTATAGCCAGGCATGTAATATTACTTTAGACTGAAATATCCCACATATGATACAACTCAATGGACAAGAAGCAATTTGCTAACATTTCTATACACTAACAATATCGAAAGACTGAAGACTGGTTGTTTATCTCAATAATTACTCGCTTCTTGTGATAATAATTATATTGTCCAGGTTCCTAATCAGATGCAATCAGAACCAAGTTTACCATGCAAGTATTTGAGATGAAGGACCTAGCCCAATTAAATAGCCTCAACATGGAAATTTTTTTATATAGTTTACCCAGTGCATTGGAAATTTTTAACAAACTAATTAAGAAAACTAGTAAATACTGCTGGTGATAACAGTAAACATGTTAAGGGGGCATGGTCCACGGATCAGATACAAGTAGACTACATATTACAAGGAAATCGACTCAAATCTGATCAAAACAAAAGGGTCAGATACATTAAAGACTCCAATTTAAAAGTGACAATTTATAGAGAAGTCCTCCCACAACTACTGAACAAAATCTAACAATCATTGAATAAGAAATTTTCCAAAATACGCTCCATGATGAAGTTTATCTGGTCAATATCCAATTAATATTATAATCACTTCAGGACCCAGATATACAAAAACATTCTGGTTTTGATACGAAAAAACAAGACAAATTCAGGTTCTAAATCTTAATCTATACAACACCACCAAATAGAGTTGCATATGAAAGCATCAAACAAGGACATTCCTCCAAGGTTTACCACGAAAATATGTATTTGTAGAATGAAAATGAAGTCTATAAGCTTCAACGCATACCTTCAGTGACAAACCCTCTCGGTCTTCTCTCTTTCTCTCTCGAAAATCATCTTCCCTTCTACGTTTTGCATCATCCTGTGAAACTAAGGAATTTTCTTCAGATCGTCTCCGTTCCTTTTCATCATGTCTTGGAGAAAGCCTTTGAGAATGTCGGGTGCTTCCAAACCTCTTATCGGCATCTTCATCTCTTCTACCAGCATTCACAGATTGGGGAACAATGTGAGGAGGTAGGGGAGGTGGTGGAGGCAAGCTTTGCCCATGAAACCGTTCATCAACATGAGATTTTTCTGAAGATGAATCATTGTAACGTAATTTACTTCGGTCATCCTTGTTTCTATCATCTTTAGCTTTATCAGCAAGCCTATCAAATGCTCTATCAGCACCCCTCTCTTGTCCTCTCTCAACTGAACGCTCTCTCCCATACCTTTCCATAGACCTATCTCTTTGTTTTTCAGGTATGATATCATCCACGCGGGACTTATCAAGACGGTCCAATCTTTCCCTGTGGTCCCTTTCATATCTTTCATTGCCCTTGTCTTTTGACCTATCCGTGGTCCTATACATACTCTGTTCATCTGTTCCAATTTTGTCAAGATCTGCAAATCGAGAATCCATCGACCTCTCTCTGTCAGGTACTCGAACTTCACCATCAGAATCTCTTAATTCAGTATCCCCTTTGTAACGTTTACTTGGTCTGTCAGGATCTTCAGAGGGACTAGTTCTTTTTTGAAGCCTATCACCAGACTTGGAAGCAGCAACAGAGCTATCATGCCTTGGAGAATGCATGGTTCGGGATGAAGAGGACTTTGGTGCATCAGAAACCTCGTTGCCATCACTTTTACCAGTGGAAAGCCTTACTTCAGAAGACTTGGCAACTCCACCGTCAGTCTTAGATTCATTACCATGCATATCTGATGCTCTTGAAGACGAAGATGAGCCTTTAGCCGAAACCAAATTAGTGGTGACAGCAGCTGCAGAAGAAACAGTGGTTGCTCCACCTTGCTTCCCCTCTGCTGCATGAGAAGAGAAATCTCTGTCATTGGTGGAAGAGCCAGAAGTTCTGCCAACAGCTTTTGCTGATTTATTATCATCCTTGACAAGATCCTGTTTTGGTGCCTTTGTAAGTGATGCAGTTGGCACTGACCGTTTCACTGAAGCTTTTGACTGTAAACATTTAACACAAAGGATAGGAGACCGGGGGTTGGGGGAAGGGAAGTCAGAAAGCATGTTTGGGAAAAAAAAAAAGTAAGAGATATACAGGGTCTAGAACCACATCATTGAAGGTCTATAAAGCTCAAAAGAAGGTACTTCAAACATTGCATAAATTCCTTTTCACTGTAGACTTAATCTTCTTTAACACTTGAGAATGTATATGATCTAGTCTATAAAATTTTTGTTCTTATTTTCTTCTTGCACTTGCACTGAACCATTCAAAAGGAACGTAAAATAGTCCATGTATAATGGTCAGGTTAGAAATTCAACCTCTTTTAACCATTTGATGAGCAATGTAAGTTTTGATTTGCTAGGTATTCTATACAGAAATATAACACCAAGAAGATTTTTTTTTTTTTGCGTTGGGAGGGTTGGGGGGCGGCCGGCGGCGGCGGCGGTGGTTAAACACTAGGATTTTAGGAGTCGGAAGGATCATTCACTGCATCCATTCAACTAATGAAATCACCCTTTCCTTCTTATTGAGGGAGCGAGCGGCAGAAGGAATGGACTATTAAGTATCTAATTCAACACATGAGCTTTTCTATAGAAGTCATATAATCACGCTGCAGATGTATACTTTTGAGGCCTGAACATGCTCATGCATCCATTTTCTGGAAGAATGTAAGCTAAATTCTCTTTGATTCAATGTTTTTGAGTAGTTAATGCTACTAAATCATAGAAAACCTAGTAAAAACAAGTAAAGCACATGCAGCTGTGAGGTTCAGATAATACCTCAGACTCTGCTGAGTTCTTCATAGCTACTTTGGCCATGTTTTCACCTTCATCCACCTGTTTTTGATTTTCCACCACTCTTGACATTTCTGCTTGCACAGCAGTCAAGGGCATGGATGAATGAATATCAGAACCGTTAGTCAGTGAACTGCCTTTCAATTTTATGTTATCACTTTTTACATGTGAGATGCTTTCTGTTCTTTCCAACCTCCCATCACCAGGTTTTGCTCTTGAAATATGGTCTTTTACTGAATTCCCAGTGCCAGGTTCACTTTGAGAAACATTAATAGCAGAACCCTGCACCGCTACTACATTACCAGACAAAGACTTCGAAGCAAGTGATGGAGCTGGTCTCAGTTCAAGATATCCCATGCCAAATTCTTCATCAGTAACCCAGAAAGACTGCAAACAATAAGCAAAAGTTAATAGAAGTTTAATTATGAAAAATATTCCAGAAAATTTAAGTTGCAGCATACTTTTCTATTAGCCAAAGCAGCAGCAACACCAGTTGCCAACACCTTGAGATCCTCCCTCTCATCATTTTTTATTTTAGCTACCTGTAGAACAGAGAGAATAGGAAATGCATAACTTATGACAATTAAATTTAAAAATGAGAGGGAAACAGCTAACAATCACTGATGGTCAGTCTCCTACCCGCTTTTCAAGATTGATCCCACTCTTTCGAGTAACTGGGAAGACACCAGATATTTTTGTCAACAATATAAGTGCATTCCTAATTTCCATATACTCAGCTGATTCCAAGCACTGAATCAATAAACGCGTGATTCTTTGGCTCCATTTCCAGTGAACCTATCAACAAAGATGCAAACTGAGTAACATTGTTAAGACAGTGCGGAAAATGACAAATCATTCCGAGCAAAAATGGTGCAAAGAGGCAGCAACAGCCAATCATTAATTACTAAACTAATTATGTCCCAATAAGAGCAGTAACCTTACTCAATGAAACATGTAATGGCCTTGGAAACCAAATGTACCTTGTACACACAGATACACATACACGCACGCACACAAGCGCACACACAAACACGTGATTGGAATTTACTAAACAAAAATCTTGAATTTTTTTTCCCTCCTACATATTTATTTCAACAATGGAGATGCTAAGAAAGTGCATTCTGTGCACCATCTATGGTGAATAAGAATTTTTCAAAATTATATCTCAGAATCATTTTCTACACCAAAGTGACAAACAGAGATTGGAATTTGCTTAATAATCTTTTTTTTTTCCCCTCCCTCTAAATATATTGATTTCGACAGTGGAGATGCTAAAGCAAGTTCTCTCTTTGCACCATCTATGGCATATATTTTAAAGGATGCCTTAGTTTTCTGACGAGATTCCCGAGGAATTTATTTGTTTATTTCTTCAGTGTCCTCTAAAGAACTTTTAGACTTCCTGCTTGTCTAGTGCTTTTCCTCATGACTTATGCAGAGAGTCATCCACTTTCATCTCTATTTGTTGTGCAAAATGATATCTCAGAATCATTTTCTACACCAAAGTGACAAACAGAGATTGGAATTTGCTTAACAATCTTTTTTTCCCCCCTCCCTCTAAATATATTGATTTCGACAATGGAGATGCTAAAGCAAGTTCTCTCTTTGCACCATCTATGGCATATAATTTCTTTCTTCCAAAACTTGTATTTCATAATCATTTTGCACAAAAAATAGAGATGAAAGTGGATGACTCTCTGCATAAGTCATCAGGAAAAGCACAAGACAAGCAGGAAGTCTAAAAGTTCTTTAGAGGACACTGAAGAAATAAACAAATAAATTCCTCAGAAATCTCGTCAGAAAATTAAGGCATCCTTTAAAGTTGCTTTTTGGATCTTAAATGTAAATGGGCCAACATGCCTGAGGGTAAACGCAAGCCAAGTGTGGTAGTTGCATAACATTAAATCATTCAATCAACATTAAGGGATCCAAGACATAGGCTAATCGTAAATGAAGCTTAGGCAAGGAAAAGTCAGGGAGACGCCTTTAAGACTTATGTGCTCTGGAAAAAAGGAAAGACTTAAAGAAAAAGACTTCCAAAAAAAAAACTTCCCATGTATTGGCAAAAGTGGATGTTCCTACCATCATTGCATCACATTTTTTATTATAATTATTCAAATTATTCAGAAAAGGCCAGCCCAAAAAATATCTTTCCACAGGGTTTTGAAATTAAAAGCTCGTAACATATGACAACCTCATCACATCAATCGAGAAAAATGTAATTCAGTTTAACTTAATTCCTCATCCAAATACACATACCAGTCATCTTAGTCAGGTATGCCTAGCAAATATTTTTGCACCTACAATTGAAATCACGCATAATGCACCTACACAGATGAATAAGCAAACAAGGACAGAAAGATAAAGCCTTTGAGAAATATCAAAATGAGTGTAGATGACATGCTGTTCCTAACAAGTAGTTTTATACATATGCATGCAAGTCAAATAAGCAAGGGGAAGTTTTAAAATAATTGCAGTTCATAGATTCACCTTAATGAACTGGCCATATGTGACTCGTTGGCTGTTGGGATATCTATAATATACAGCAAATCCAGGCATGTTTCCACATTCACGTTCATATATAGATTCATCACTCTGCAGATAGAGCATTGGTCAAATCCAAGAAATGATATGGAAAATGTCAAAACCATTGGAAATGTTTAATCAATAGAGAGGAAAACTTCAAATTGTCATTTACCTTCCAATGGTAAGCAATCTTTAATGTCTCAAACAAAAACTTCCCTAGTCTGCCTGCTTCATATTCAGTGCAGCAGCATATCATAGGTTGTAAGGTTTTACAAATCAGAACATCAATGTGGTTTACTGTGTTGAAAAATGGTGTGCCAAGCGAATGAAGAGTATGAACAAACATGGCACAATAGACAGCATCTGGCATGCTGAAAGTGCAGCGAGGAAAAATGCAACGCTGAAGGAACTCCATATTGATCTTCAGAGTATCAGGGCAGGAACTCAACCATCTGTCCTTTTCACGAGAAAGTCGCCGACGAACTGATGCAACATTTTCTTCATGCTTATGAAGTTCATTAGTCAGACGATCTAAAGACTCTTGAATTCTTTCCTTGTCTTTTTTCCTTTTAGTAATTGCTGAACTTGAATTATCTGAAAGCTCTTCCAGAGCTTTAAGTGCGGCATGCTGTTTGGCGATTTCAGATTCATATCGGTCTCTGGGAACATATAGATCATAGAGTGTGAGCCCCCAGAAAGTTGTATAGAGATCGGGGGAAAGGCTGTTCCAGGCTTTTGAGGGCAACATAGTTTTAACAATGTCAAGGAGATCTGACCACCTGCATATATTCATATAGGTGTATTACCAGTGAAAAGTAACAAGAAAGAGACTTCAGGAATAAATAGATAAAAGGGTCTCGCAAAGCATATGATATGTGTGCATAATGATCTATAGTTCTCCACCCTTTCTTCTTCTTTCCAAACAGAGATATAAGAAATCAAAAGATTTAGATTCTAACTAATGAAAAGAAGGCAATCAACTAACAGTTATCAATTGATATCAAAGATAGTGATCAAATAAGATCAAGGTTAAAGATTATTACATTACAGGCTTCTGAGACCCCAGATCCAGAATCACATTGCCAATATCTTCTGCAGGTTCAGACTCCGAATTTGTAGTTGTGTTATTTGCAGCTTCACCGTCATCTAAAGGCCAGAAAACAGCAGAACTCCCCTGACACTTAAAGAGCCTCATTACAGGGCGAAATATCAAAAAGGCTACCTAAGTCAAGAAAACAATAAAGATTGAATAAGTTATTATACCATAACAGCAAGAGGAATAATAGATAAAGCCTATTAGCTGTCAGTAGTAAAACCATCTCGACAATATAGAGGAGAATCAGAGAGTTATTAAAGGCAAACCTCAGGATCAAGGTGGTACTGGTGGACAAGATCATTAAGAGATGGAATCAGTTGAGCATAAGCAGTAGCTGGAGTTACAGCACTACAAAGGAATTCCACATACTGAAGAAGAGTTCCATGGCATCTATCAAACTCCTCACAAACCATTTTTATGTAAGGTGCATCTGCATTTATAACAACCCTGCAGGAAATAATACAATCAGAGGAGTTTCCAACAACTCTCCAATTCAATTAAACAACTTTTGCATAATTATGAACAGGGGACAGATAAAATAAACTTAGTTATCATACAGAACAAAACCCCAGCCAAGGAAAGCTTAAGACTATCAGGGTCCAGGCAAAACTGAAAAAGGAAATCACGATGCGTGCGTGCGTGTGTGTGTGTGTGTGTGTGTGTGTGTGTGTGTGTGTGTGTGTGTGTGTGTGTATAAACAAGCATTAGACTGACTAGCTATTTTATAAACAATTGCAGGAAATTGCATAGGCAATAATATAGCCAACAGTTCTACTCCTTTGAATGACTTCAGCAAAATATAGTGTCTGTAGCCATGAAAAAAAAGGCTGAGAAAACAAGATTAATCTAGATCGAATAAGCCAACCAAAAAGAGTACTATAATTTAGTATGAACAAGGTTAAATATAAAGTTCGACAAGGCCATTTTATATGAAGCTTACTTGCACACTGAACAACTTAAGCCTTTGGCCGGCTGGGTTTGTTTCATATGCAATGAAACCAAAGTTCAATTTCTGTTCACACGTTCAGTTACCTGATTTTCATTAGTTTCCGATTGATGTGGACACAACTAAATCCATGTTACTCAATTGTATTAGATAATGGCTGCTTGTCAAATGGTGGAGACCTTCAATTGATAGCTTAAGCTTTTAGATTGAAGAATTTAACAATATGCACACATTTACTCAAATTCACACAACTTCTTTCACATTCTTTCTTAACAATCTTATGTGTAATAGTATAGTTCAATCCCACAGGCCCTTTCATCTCCAAACCATATTGCCTAAGTCGTTACACAAGCACATAAGTACATGCATGAAAATAGTACAAGTTGAGCAGACACATATATATATATATGCATAAATAAATAAATCTATATTTATTTTTCATGCATTTATATGTGTATACATTTGTAAGAGAGTGTCTGAGTCAGCTTAGAAGAATGTCTGAACTGATACTTAAAAATGAAAAAAAAAATTCAACAACCCAGGAAAACCAACAGATACACGAGGATGGCATTAAGAAACATGTTTTCATGATAAAATTGGTTTCACAAATACTTCACCATAAGATTGAATCTCCTTGCTAGGAAAGAGTGATGCCAAATTCAAGTGGTTGTACAAAGATTAAAGTTGAATAGCTTACACAGAACGATGCTGAGCTATAAGCAACAAAAGGGGAATTGCCAACTTTGGTTCATCCCTTGGAAGCAGTGAGTCTTTTAACCTATTGGTGGATTTGATCAGAGCCTGCAGAGGAAGAAGTTAAAGAAAAAATGCCAGTTAAAAAGTCTTCAAAGTTAGTTTGATGAACTCCAATGGGATCTCTCTCTCTCTCTCTCTCTCTCTCTCTCTCTCAAAGTTTGATGAACCGCAACAATATGTTTATTTCAAATCCCAAATTTGTGCACATGGCAGCTAAATTGAGCATAGTTGTGAGAAAGATTTAGCACTCCAGTTTAAACTTATAAATGTTCCTTAATTTTACAATGTAAACTACTTGAGATCCAATTAAGGGACTGGAAAGCTTTAACCCCAACATAATTAAATCGTCATCTACCACTCAGATGATGCCACAATCAAGCAATATAAATATAATGATGAATTTATTTCCCCAGAAATTGCAGAAAAGATCAAAGAGTTCCATAAACCTTGTTATTCCTGGTTACTCCAAATGATGTAGCCTGATACCGGAGTGTCTCACTTCCTGCCATGGCATCCAACTGGTCCTCCGTCAGGTTCTCAGTGTATTGGACATTTGCCATTTGTTGAATAAGTTCCTGATTTAATCATAAAAACTCCAAAATATAACTGTTGAACATTGGGCATAAGCATGTACCAAAGTGGAGAACCATTAAAAGTAGATAACACCTGTAGGAGAACTAGCTCAATACCCTTCCCCCTTTTTAACTGGTTCACCAGATACTGGAAAAGACCCCTTAATTCCATCGATGGGTACTTCTTGCACCTGTGATATGGAAATTGAACTTAGTAAAATTTCAAGAAATCCCATAAAACAAATGCAAATTTCGAAGTCATGTTTGAAAAAAAATAAAAAGAGAGAGAAGATCTTCAATAAGTTTGAATAAATGTAAAAAAGAAAAAGGAGTATAACATTTTTGTCTTATCACCATAACAACATGCACCCCGCAATCTTTCATGAAAAAAACATGGGAAACATGACCGTTCCACATGCAGACTCATTAATAGCATAATCATCAACTACAAGGAGTTGGCTTCAAATTTCTATATGAAGCTATTCTCATTTGCAGCACAGGAAGTCCTCGGGAAAATTCAATGTCACCATTACTTCCACATAAAATCACCATTTTTTAGCTTCAAGCAAGGACTGAGAAGTCATAATTTTCCATCAATGCCCAGACAGTTATTTGAGTATCTGAAGCTGGTGGTTATAATCCTTGGGGCTGTTTCTTTCTTTGTGGATTTCTTGTTCACATTTTGTAATTATTGTTCTTATTAATGCTAGTTTCCTTGTTTCCTATCAAAAAAGAGGAAGATTCCACAGTACCATATGCGAGGTGGTTGCACAACTGTGAACAACAGGGGGCTTCTAGGTTCTGTAAGAAACTATTGCCAGATAAAGTGCAGGCAAGCTAAAGAAAAAGGATAGGAAACCTAAAAAGGGAAAATTCATTGGCACTAATATTTTGTAGGGTTGTTATGTCCAGACCTAATGCTGCAACCAAAAAATATTCAATGAAGGCAGGCACTATTATTTCTCAGGCTTTAATATCTGTAAAATGATTGCAACGACCCAGAAAAGCATTTTCATGGGACAATAGGATGACTGGGTCATGGTGTGCACCCTAATTACAGCTGGTGATCGATAGGGAGCTGGACTTGGCTTCGATTTTCTTCATGAAACTATTTTCAAATATAGTGCAAAAAAGCTGAGAAGAACTTAGGCATAAAGAAACAATATTGCTGTCATCTGCTGTTACCACCATTATACAAGAAAGCCAAAGAACTCAGGCACTATAAACACTAACAGTCCTGCCTACAAAGCTTGAGAAATGAGCCTTTTATAATAGACAACTAACCCAGAGACAGATTATACTAAATCAGAGTAGGAACACCAAATATGGTTGATAAAATACAAAACTACTTGGTATGATAATGTTAATGACAGCAGATGACCGGCTCCTTTTGATCCGCTTTTCGTCTTGCTTGTTATTTTTTGATCTTCCATTACCTTATTTTAGTAGTTGCAGCCTTCAGTATCCAAGCTTGGATAGATAGCACATGTACCACTTAGTTTGATTAGTTAGGTTTCTCCAAGTGTACAAGAGGTCCAAAGATTCAATCTATTCACACTGTGATTGGGAAAGAATTTGGTTCACATTTGGTTAGGGCTGGATCTAAGGCTGCACAAACATACACAAAAAGCAGGGGGGAGATTTGCGCAAACAGAAGGCAGAGGAAGAACTTAATCTGAGTTATACTTAGCTTAACTTCTTTGCAAGAAGGAAAAACTTAACTGCTAACACAGTTTTTGTTTTCTTTTTCCGGTTAGAAACAACACAATTTTATTGATGCAAAAAATGAATTCCAGAAAAAAGTGGACCAGCAGTCTACTAGGCTAAACTCATCGTAATGGCACAACAACTTCAATGAAGTTGAAGAACAAACATCCTCAGGGTCATTCTGAATAGTCTATCAATCGACTATTAAGCATGCTCTCCTGTATCTTTTTCCAAGTTGTATTCACATTATATCCAGGTTAAATGTTAGGGTTCTGTGAATTAGAATTATTACAGTTATGCTAAGGAGATCCACCTAGAGACATATACATAGATTCAAGCCCATAATCTTTTCTTTTTAAAAAAAGAGATTGCCAAAACTGTTCCAAGCATCAAATTCAGCAATAAACATTAATTAATTCTCCACTGCCAAAATTATGTTATTTTCACAGGCTTTCAAAGGATTCTTTACATGTATACCATGACAATAACATTTTAATATTTGTGCAATACCAGAGGAAAACACACCTGTATGCTGGAAATAAACATAAACATCCAAAATTTAGCACTCAGTAACATTAAGATGCAGCGAGTCTCAGTTAACATAGTCACGTCATTGGACTACTACATATCAATGGATACCAAAGACAGGCAAGAACTAGGATAAAAACAAAGATAAATATGAACATACCTATAGAAGTTCAAACAGTATTCATACATCCAACTTTGTGAACAGGGTCCTCTATACTGTAGGCAAAGGGGGTGAGCTCACTAGCCTATGCAGGTAGTCCATTTCTAAATAACAAGTTATCCACCAACTTTCTCTTTGACAATCTACACATTATATGCAGAAGACTATGGACCCACTACTTACATGACATGACAATTCACCATAGAGGGAAATACAAAGAAAAATTAAAAATTAAAAAAAAAAAATTCAAGTCTCCAATTAAAAATAACTACCCATCTTTATTGAATAGTGAACAGCCTCACACCCTTGACAGCTTTGACAGAGGGACCTCAATAGAAACATCATTGACCACAAATATCTGATGTTGCCTCAACAGAAGATAAATATCCCTTAATTTGCAAGAGCATCCTCTGTCTAACCCTCAGATTTAAATTGAAGAACCGTAGAAAATATCTTTTCATCAAAGGCAGTAGCTCACCAACAACGCATGGAATTGAACCATGAAGACCCACATGATTTCCTGACCATCAAAGAATCCAAAACCAGCTAATGCAGCTAGAATCAGAAAAAGCAGAGGTATTTACTCTGACAGCAGAATTCATCTTTCATCAAGACAGTTTCCTTCACAGAAATCACCAATGGTACACTTTGGGTTAAAAATCTGATTTGAACAAAAATATACCACTCCTGGAAAGTTCTGACAGCAAATCAGAGGACAAAAACAATACAACTCTCGGGACCCCACAGGAAACGATGTTGACTACAGTTCCTAATACCCAGACCAACTGCATGCTACTTCCAGCCTCTCACCTATATTTATGATTCTTCACAAGGCAAAACTGGAAGGACACAGCAGTTCCTAATCATTTAGATAGTGAGTTAAGAATATGAATCGCATCAAACAGCTTCCAGTCAACAGTAGAAATTACACATATATCTCTCCATCAGTCAGTCCAAGCAATTAGTACCAAGATACATACATACTCTCCATTTCTACATCCATACACTGCAAAAATCATTCCTCTCCACTATATCCCTCAACAACAACAGGCAGATTAGATTATGTTCTTGTGCACACATGCTTTCTCTCAGCCTTTCTTTCCATTAGTTTCCCATCTCTATTAATGACACCAAATCTATCATGCCTTATCAGAAAGCATAAGGGACGGTTTGACAACTAATAACTAATTCAATTCAGGCATAATCTTCCATTTTCCATGTGCTTAGGATTCTCACTTGAATGATCTAGGGATCACTTTTTCTCCCCTTCAGTCTCTTATAGACCAAAATTGAAAATGGAAGACAGAAAGAACTGAAGGGAAGTCTGAATAATGAGATCCTGACCAAGTGTCCCCCTTCAAGAAAAATCACTATCCCAGTCCTATGACCTTTCATCTCTGTCAGACAATTACATATAACTAACTGTGAACACCGCCCAATTGGCAAGCCAAAGAATTCAAACTGATCAGAGCTTGCACATCTGCAATGTCCAAAACAAACCCAGCTCCAGACATCTTTTGCTTTTGCCAAGTTTTATCTTCAACCCGGAAACTGAAGTAAAGCATCCCAGGATATTCTGGACTCTATGCAAAATGAATTGATGTACAAAGTGACTCTGTTACTAATCGCATTAATAAGCAGAAATCAATTAAAAGGAAAACAACAAGGAAGAGGGCACATATGCACACAAAGCTTAGAAAAGGTGACACTTCATGCATACCAAATGCTGGATTACACTCAAAGCCTCTTTACCAACAGTAGCATCAATTTAAGACCAAATTCTTTATACAAATTCTTCATTATCACAAGATGCTGACTATAACCGCTAACAAACAATTTAATAAAATGAAAGACAAGAAACCGTTCCAAATGCTTAATTATACAAGTCGAATATGAAAGATAATTCAAAGCTTTGCAAAGAAAACTGTACATACAGGTGACCCCAAAACGAAGCCAAAGATTGAAGCCAATCAGACAAATTAAGGCCATCATCTTTTAGCTTGTCACGCCCACCTTGTGCCAAGCGCTCAATTACAACATATTCCAAAACATCATACTCAAGCTGCAGAGGAAAGCAAGAAATTAAGAGGATTCAACTGTAGGTGCTAGAAGATTAACATGCAGAATCACAAACAAAGTACTCCAGGTCATTTTCTAGAGGGGGATCTGCACTTGGACTGTTGGATTGAAATCCAATGGCCCTTTTTTTCTTTTTTTCTTTTTCCTTTTATCATTACAAACTTGACTTGGATTAAAAAAATTGCCAAGTATCTAAGTATTCCATACAGAATATAAAATAACAATCAACATTTTCAAAGGAATTCAGCATAAAATGTGTGTGGATGAAAAAAGAAGAAAACAAATATTGAGTAAAAATAAATTTCAAAAAAAGAAAAGGTAGGAAAGCTTGAAGCTTCTGAAAAGCTACAACTGGTTCTCTTTAGAAGTTACAAATTAGAGACCTTGTTTAAAATTAACAAGAAGATTCCACTAAAGAAATAACCTAACAGGTGGCTAAAAGTTCAGACCTGTGTCAAATACTTGAATGCATCCACCACCGGAGTAATCATGTCCCTATAAGCTTCAATCTGCATTCCAAAATTCCAAAATACAAAATATTTTGTACTCTTAGATATAAGTTTCAAGATTTTCCAGAGAAGATGAATAATGTCCTATGCTGTAAACAGAAACCTGGTGAACAATTGTTCGAAGTACAGTCATGGGATTTGCATGGGCTAGTTTTGCAACCATCCGACCCAGTTGCTTCAAATTTTCTTTTGCAAGCCGTTTCAGAATCCTTCTTGTGTCCAACTGAAAACAACAAAGAATGTAAGATTGTCTCATGGCATCAAGATTGCAGAAAACAAAGAACTCTACAAGACACTAATCTCATACCTTGGCTGTTTGCCTTGCAGCCAAAACCATAGGGTTCCTTTCATCATCTTTTTCCCATTCACCATATAAGCGATATCGCACCTAAGAAGATGAGATTCATCTAGCAAGATTGTCTAATTCTCAAATGAAAATATCAAATAGCACTGATGCAAGGCCAACCTCATACGGAAGAAGATTCATTACTTCCCAGATCTCCTGACCAACTGCTGGATTTGCAGGTATCAATTGTAAAGAAGGAAGTAGACAAGCTCCCAATGCTTCCTCTACCCTCAACCTGGCCTCCTTTAGGTGCTGACGAGGAACTCGATTTCGATCCATAAGAGGTTCAGGATTTGAAGCTCCATCACCACAATTGACAAGCTCAAGAGCAGAAAAGTAGTAACCTCTTAATACTCTACATACCTGTTCATGAAAAACAAACAACCCACCACCATCAGCATAAAGGTCACATCTTTTATGTGAGGGTGCATGCGTCGCAAATCAGAAGCAAAAGATCGCACCTTCTGCAGCAATACAGTATCACGGTAAAGATAAGGTCCCAAGGTAGCTAACATCTCAAAGAGCTCTTTGGGAAGATCTATAAAAGACCTGTGGACCGTCAAATCTGCTGTATCCATTGCATCGATACCAGCTCCTGAGAAAGATCCAAAGCTCTGAAGATGTGTTTTACGAACAATATCATATGCTGACGAGATTGAATTTTCAATGAGCCTGGATATTTAAGACAAAATATCATTGAAAAAAGGAAACGAAAACAAGTATTGTCAAAACAAAAAATGAAAATCTCCATACCAAAGTATATTTGGAGAACAGAGAAATATAATATGCAGAAGAATGCTTAAACCTTTTAGGCTGCTCCACAATTAATGCTAAAATGCACAACTACTTCTCTGTATCCTTGTGAACATGACTATATGAGCATGCATGAATACATCAACAAACATACCGGCAATCTTAACCACATTAAAATAAAGAGAAAGACTTACCTAAGCAAGCCATCACAAATTTGAATGTGTGCCACTGTATTAAGGGGTGCAAGACGTTCAAACAGTATATGGGCATGGTACCTGACAAAAAGGTTGTGAAGAGAATAGTAAACAATACATAAAATCGTGAATGTGAATAATATAAACATAATTGCAAGACAACATGATAAGAAATCATACAAATTGAATTCCAGTTCAACATGCTAACTTTTCATAATAGTTGGACCACATCCATGATAATTTTTTTTTTTAAAAAAAAAGAACAAACATAAGATACCTGTTCTATACTCAAATAACCACTACATAAATACAATATAAATGTAATTTCAAGACAGCATGAGAAAAAATCATACAAATCAAATTCAGTTCAACATGTTAATTCCTCAAAATAGTTGTACCATGTCCGTGATTTAAAAAAAAAAAGAAAAAAAAAAGAACACAAACATCAGATACTTATTTTATGCTCAAATGATAACCACAGCCATCAAGTTAATAAACCTAATTTATCACCATACATTTACAGATTCACAACTAAATATATCTGAAGCACATGAGGGTGTAACAGAACACTAAATTTCGGAGGAGAGGTAGGCAGGAGGGCATTCTGTAGGAATCCAATGAAAAAGGAAATGGTCTGGCTCAAGAACAGGCAGTCTCACAGCAACATACCTAAAATCTTAATATAATAATAGGATGCTCAATGCAACTCTTGAAGAACCAATGGAATCAAAAATAAAATCTAAATCAATGGTTAAATTTTCACGCAATGAACATACAAGGAAAACAACAAGGCATTAAACTTATCAACAGCCCCAGAAACGCCCCAGAAACAGAAATTAATGGTAAAATAAAACCTACCAGTCATCTACTGAAAGAAAACCAGTAAGCAAGCCCAAAGTTTGACTATTTTCAAGTTCTGGACCCCTTTCAGCCACTGCTTCATTTTCCAAGTCTAAGGCTGCAAATAGATCAATTGTGACATCTCCTTGTTTTTCATCCTCCATCAAATCCTTCCCAGTAGCAGCAAGATTTATTTTGCCAATTTTGTTAGCCTGCAGAAAGTATATATATTAATAAAAACAGAATCCACATAAAGCACAATCTGGATCAAGTGAAATACATCAAATAAATCAATAAAAGAAATTAGTCAAGTTTCTGCCATAATGCTATCCATGTTCATCAATGTGCCCAGAACAATAAAAACTAAGCTGAAAACACATAACGTTGAGGGGGGGAAAAATGAAACATCAAACATTGCATGCACACAAGCAGGCCTACAAATTCACTTGCGCAAATGGTTCCAACACCAACACAGAATAGTTTTCAGCTAACAAGAGATACCATAACTAAACTGCCATCAGCATACAATTGTAATATATACCTCATCAAGCCGCTTGGCTGAGAAGGCATTGTAATGTTCAAATGCCTCATCATCTTTAGGGAGTAAATGCGTATAACTGCAAGCAAGTAAAACTATTTATCAAAATCTAACAGAGGAATCAATTATCAAACCTCATAAACATACTGAAAAAGCATGGATAGGGAGACAAACAAAAATCAAGACCAAGCTTCCACCAAACATCTCAGATCAGCCAAAAGAAATATTTAAGCTATTAACATTTAAACAAAATAATTCCAATTAAAGCCCATAAACATCATATTATTATGCACACTCTGACGTTCTGGAGCTCCTTGCTCCTATTTCTTGCTTTTCTTTATAGAGTAAGATAACATTTAGAGCAACAAAACCGGCTATCATCCTCGGCCGTTGCAAAAACAATGTAACCTCAGACTTACTAAAATAGAAAATTTGTCTTTTAAAATCAGAAGCATTTTTCTTGTCCTATCAATTCACAGTAAGCATAGTAAAGAAAAGGAATAAAATTGATTCCATTTGTCTTTTTCATAGTTTTAAAAGAAATTTGGATCACTTTGCTCAAACACCACCAAAGTGCAGCCTACAGAAAGATTAGAGTAAGAAAACCGTGACAAATTGTAATTAGACGGCATATACATCTACTTGAATAATTACAACTATAAGATCAGTAGATCGCTAAATTTAAAACTACAAATCTGCACAAACTACTTACATGCTATCAAGATCAATGAACTCTTCTTTCACCAGCAAAGCTGTAAGCTTATACAAACTAAAGGGTACAGGGCTGTTTACTTCCATACGCTGATAATATTGAAACTTAAATCCCAGAATATGCGAAGCATGAGACTGCAAAATATTAAAACATCATTAGCAAACCAAGGATGTCTGTAAATTCAGAAAGAACCTAAAAGTACTAATAAAATAAAACTAGTAGATAAATAAACCTTCGGAAAGATGGGAATCAGTTCTAGAAAGACTTTGTTGTTAGGCTGAAGTTCATAACACTCCAAAACCTGACAGTTCAAAGGAAAATCTATTATATTATTTTCCAAGTACAACAAATAGAAAGATTAATATAGTTCAACTGTTTAGGCAAAGAAAAAAACAAAACCAAAAACTAAGACTTACAATGTCAAAAACACGGTTTGGGTCCAAATCGAAATGCCCAATCAAAGACTGCAAAGATTATATTAATCAGAGAAAGGAATAACCTTGACCTGCTTTTGGATTATGACAAAGACTGGATAAAACATAATGAAGTTCGCGTCAAAACCTTAATAATGCCAATTGTTGCTGCTGATGCACTTTCGGTTGCATTTTCGTAAGTGTGACAAAGAAGTGTGACCTGCAGATCAGCAAAGATATTATTTAGCACAAGTAAAGCCTATAAAATTTGTTAAAACCATAAACTAGTCTTAGCATGCAATCCTAACAGGAATGGACTACTATCATTTAGCTCAAAAGTTAACCCAGTGAGAACCAATTGAACCAACTAGCACCCAAAAATGGCTCAAACTGGTTATTCAATTGTTTCAGGAAAAAAGC
This sequence comes from Atalantia buxifolia, assembly GCA_030444775.1. Classification (NCBI taxonomy): domain Eukaryota; kingdom Viridiplantae; phylum Streptophyta; class Magnoliopsida; order Sapindales; family Rutaceae; genus Atalantia; species Atalantia buxifolia. The sequence continues at coordinate 9,708,851 of CM059832.1, forward strand.
TTCTCTTTTTGTGTGGAGCGAATAAAATATAGATTTTTGATAACAAATAAAAAAAATTCATAGGAAAACAGAAACAGAAAGGAGATACATTGTGGATCAAATGTCCAAGTAAAACCCAAAAAATGGGAACCGAATCTCAACAAAATATATCTACAAAACCGACATATGAAAAAGCAAGTTTAATCATCTATTCTAATCCGAAGATATCTATCTACATCAAACAATCCTTAAACCCCTAAACATTTTGGATCAATAAAGAAATACAACAAATCCTGACAATTCTTTGAAACAAGAGTCAAAAGAGCAAATACAAACTCCCTCCCATAAGATATCCATAATTTTTTCTTCATTCTAGCTAAGACAAAATTACTTGCCCAACCTTAATAACAACAAAAGGGCTGAACAACACATCTTCATAAGGTTTTAGCGTACTTCCCTTCACCAAAGCCAACTATTATCTACAAGTAATATTAAAGATGAATTCAGGATGACCCATATGATCTTAAGTTCTTTGCAGTCTAGCCCACAAATTCAATTCCACTTCACAGTAAAGGAAAAAGGTTTTGGCTTTCGTCCCTCTCCCAGAAGAAAAAAACATTTTTTCAGAATTACAAAAAAAAAAAAAAAACTATTATGTAAAGCTTAAACAGAGCAAAGGGCTTTTAGCAAAAAGCATTGTCGAATACAACCACTAAGCCAATCTCCCTATGCATTTAAGCAAAGAAAGCTTATCTTGGCATGCCCCTTCATTGATAAGTGGAAAAAAAAAAAAAATTATGTCATTGATCACCATAAAAGAAAAACCCATAATAATATAATGCAATTATGAAGAGATGATCAAGCAAGAGAAACATAGAAAAATTTTCCAAAAAAATATCAACTAGGTAGTTATCATACCAGCTTGGCATAGCCTTCACTCTCTTCTCGTAGAAGGTTGAATTTTGTTTGTTGATAGAGAAGACGAGTGTTTACTCTCACCTGAAATGTAGAGAAAAGTGCAACAATTGCATAAATCTAGATTTTCGTGATTGTGCTTGTACATGACTGCCATAGTCATCACCAACTTGCTTATTTCAGCTAAATATTACTCTGCATTATACACAGACAAACAAACATGAAGACTTTATAGAAGACTACTACATTTGCTTGTCAGATTATAATGTTTTATTAGAATTTCCATATAAAATAGTAGACGCTCGACTATTTATCTTAGAATTAGTAAATATTAATAATCATCATCATCATCATCATCTTAAAATTAATACATCTAGCATATAACTCATCATGTAACAGTTCAAAACAATACATTAAAGTGTATACCATATTCGTAGCAGCAGCTAAAATAACAGATCTTTGACCACCATTACATGTAAGCTTACAGCAATAAAAACTTACATTAGTTTAAACATTGTGAAATATAAAGTAATGGGAGCTCCCAGACAATCATGACTAACCTCTTTACCCTTCAAATCCTGAGCTTTGATCTTGATCATTTCTGCCTCCCACAAAAATTCTTCCTACAAAATATGATGCATATATTAAGTCCTTTCTGTTACTAGTGAAGTAAAATATTGAAAGATTGGATAAAACAAGAAACAAAAAATCCAAAAATCTATAAGAAAGTTCACCTCACAGCGTTCCTGGAAAAGCCTCAGTGGCACCAATGCAGACTCCACCAGCCACTTTGCCTAGAAAAAAGAATATAAAACCACCGAATTCAACTTAACAAAAGCAAAAAAAAAAAGGCAACAAAAATCACACATGTAGAAAGATTCAACACTAACCAACTTTATCAGTCGTACACGGTGCTCTCCCAGCATTGTAAGCTGCAAAATTAAATGAACATACAAGTGTAAATCAAAATTTGAGAACACACTTACTTTTTCTTTTCCCCAAAAAAGATAAATCTAGGCCGCATGAGGAAACAAGCAACAAAAAATCATAATAATGGTACCTTATAAGCAATTAAATACCAATACAGTGGTGCTTGTTTATGGGATCAAATCATATTTTTAGGGTTTTATAGGCCTCAATTGTAACTTCTAGTGAAAAAATGAAAATCAGATCTCAAGGTGAATAACAACAGTTGAGGTTATTAGTAGCTTGTCTATTCCCTGCATCCTATAATATCCCCCTTCTCTTACTCTCTATTACTCTCTCCATTCCTGATCAGCCACATTGTTGCTTCAACGATTTCGTTTAAGTAAACCAGTGTAACAAACAGTTCCAGAAAGTCTATCATCAAAAGCCAGCAAAGGTGTAAAAGCCACAGAAAATCCAGAAATCAAACTTTTCTTCAACATTTTTCTCTTCTAAATTCTTACATACAGAATTAAATGGGGAAAAACCCCACAAAGTGCAAAGAAGAAACTGCAGCTTCTAATAGGCCACATTTGAATTTATGATAGTAATCCCCACAGTAAGCTAACAATGAACAAGAGAATATAAACACATTGAACCTAGAGTAAATTGCTTAGGCCAACATACCAAAAGCTTAATCAGCCCATTTCATCTAAGCACTCCAACCTCAAACTAAATTATAGGCAATTTCATTTTTCTTCCAGTCACATCTTTTCCCTTTCTGATGGAATTGAGGTTTAACTCCAAAATTTTACCACAACCGTAACGCTCCCCAATTTAAATTTTACATAGATGAGACATTTATTCAAAATTTCTGGACAAGACAGATACGACTGATCTTACCAATCGGTCCAAAGCACAAAATTGAAACAAAACACACTATTTTAAATACACGACACAATACGAAGCACTTAAAATACATGTAAAATCTTCCTTTATGCTCATGTTATTGCAAGCACACTATTCAAATCAAACTCAAGCTGCGATGATCTCACTATTCTGTCGAGCCAAACTTCAGTAAAGTTGAAATCTATAATATTTCTCCTGAGCTGAGCTCAGCTTCATTGGTTTTTCGCTGAGCTAATCTCAAACATACTAGTATTCAAGTCAGCAGAGCTAGTTCTCACAAACTTCCAAAAACATAAAACCTCAATCCACCCAGCAAAAAACTAACAATCAAATAACCATTCCTATTAACAGAATTCGAAACCTCAGATTCATTCTTTTAGCAATTGAGTAACAAACCAATACCAATAATCTTGCACATCAAAGTAAAAGTAAAAATATATTTCATCTCATACTTTGAGAATTTTCAAAAGCCCTGAAAAAAGTTACATTTGTATTAACAAATACAGAAACCAGGTAATACAATTTATCTGAGTTAATTATTAATCTATCTGAGTAAGTATTAATTTATCTGAGTTAAATATTAATCTCACTAGAACATACGTTTTTCTTTGCTCTAAGCACAAAATGAAAACCTAAGCTTCCTTTAGAGTTTCTCTCAAAAATTGGACCAAGAAAAAGAAAAAAAAAACTCACATCTTGAGCCATTTGAGTGACAATATCAGCGAAAGTGGAGGCAACTACTGTATGAGATGGCTTTTCGACGAACTCCACTGAATCCACCACTGCTTTACACTTCTGAAACGGCAACTCGGCCCGCACCTGAAAAGGGCAAACGACAAGCAGTTCATCTAAATGAATCCACAACCCTAAACAAGACAAAGACTTCTCTGAATATTATACAGAAACGAACCATGGTGGAGCAGAGCTCGTAGAGGAACCGAAGCATGGGAACGGGGTCAGGGACTCTGAAGCTAGGATTTCCGTTTTTCCACTCCCGAAGGCATTCTTCTGAAATATATTTACACTGTGTTTGAGGGAGAGACATTTTCGTCGGTCTGTTCAACGGAGCGATGAAGAAACCCTAGAAAGAGATGTTTAACGTTCGAAGTGAATTACAGAGGAGGGTGGGTGAGCGGCAGGGATTCCAATATTGAGAATTTCATGGGCTGAGAGATTAAAGGGGAGTCGGAGATGGCGGTGGGGTTAGGGCTTGAGGTCACTGTTCGGTGTTTGTGTTGAGTTTGAAAATGGTCTCCACTTGTATCTTTTACTGCTGCCTTTGCTCTCATTGGCTCGGGCCGGGTGATTTCGGGTCGGGTAGGATCCCGGTAACTACTTTATGATTTCTCACATAAGGACATAACGTTTCCTTTCATATCAAATAAGTCCCTTAGTAGTTCCGGCGAGGACCCTTTTTTTAATCAGAGAAATTTGATTAAAAGAAAAATAGGAAAAGACAAAGCAGAAACTGTTATAAAGACAGAAAAATACTCGAGCATTTGACAAAATTTAACGTCATTTGCATGAGTGCAGTATACATTGTAATAATTGTATAGTTGAGGGTAGAAAGTTGACAGGGGCGGACCTATTTGATGTAAATGAATAGACTATGTCTTTATTTAAGAATATGTATAACATAAAAGAGGCTGATGTTATTATATCACTTAATAATGCTGTCAGTGGGCCCGACGCAGGACATTGGGCTACCATGTGCTGCCTATTTAGGCCTAGCACGACTCCGGTAATGAACCTTGCTTCAGAAAATGAATTTGTCTAGATACATCCATCACTTATCTCAGTATCCCCACACTGACACAGCATTACCTTTGAAATTAATAAAGGAGATGTAAGCGGAAAAATCTAGAAGGGGATGATTGTTTTAATGTCTAAAATTAGGGGTGGTAAAAAAGCCTAAACTTAGGTCCGGTCCTCACGTATAAGGGTCTGAATAAGGACCCAATAAAGTCTAGATAAGGTTTAGGTTTACTATTTTTTTAAAAAAATAATTTTATAAATTAAAATAATATAATTAAAATTAAAAATTAATTTAAAAATAAAAAAGAAAACTTAAATTCTTAACTTATAAATAAAAAATGATCGAAAAAAACTAAAATCATGATATTAAATTCTCTCTTTTATGTTAATTAATTAAGAGAACGTTTGAATTAGAAAATTTATTATTAAAAAAATTAAAGTTATGAGCTTCTATTTATTATTTTAATTTGAAATATTCATTTTTTTATTTACTTATGATTGTAATAACTTATTGATCATTAATTTATATCAAATTTATAATAATTTAAAAAATTAAAATAAATAAATAAAGTCCGGCCCAGACCTGCACGTAAACTGACAGTGGGCTTGGACCTGGCTTGAAAAAGTCCGGCCCAGGCCCACTGTTTGCCATCCCTATCTAAAACCTTGATTTGGTTTAATTTAAGATATTTTGATATTTTGTTTTGTTTGTTTTTATATTTGAAGCCTTATTATATAAGACATTTTTATTTTAATGGAAAAATAAAAATTTCCTGACTTTTATCTTAATGTCGGAATGGAAAATTAGTTTTTATATATATATATATATAAATATACTCATTAGATGTATTTATTTCTCACTTAGCTATTAGATATCATATTAGAATTTTCCTTTATCTCAAATTTTACTTGGTATTAAATATTTAACATACATTTAATTTGAATTTAAAAAAGCTTTTTCATTTATTAGATAACAACTTGTTAAGGAATAAATATTATGTTAAATTGTAAAAAATAATATTATCAAAATTATTTTTCATAAATTATATATCAAATGCTTACCTTACAAATATTTATAACATATAAAAACTATTATACTAGAAAACACTATAAATATATATGTATTCAAACTTGAAGTATATAACACTTTCAAGGTCATAAGTTCCAAAAAAATTATAACACAGTATTTCGTTTATAAAATTATAAATATATATTTAGAACTTCAATAATATAAACGTGTAATGTATTTGTAGACATATATATTTTATAATATTATTATATAATATTATTAACACACATATAATTAAAGTTTCAATAGTGAAAATGTGTAATATTTTAGTAGATATATATTTTATGATATCAATAAATCACATATACATTCACACCTTTATATATCGTTAATGAGAAAGTGTACATTTAATATAAAAGTTTGAAATTATCATTTTTTTCAATTTATGGTGTTGATTAATACGGTCATAATTCATAAATTATCTTAATGGTCCCCTAATATAATTTTATGTTAAATTAAATTGTAGAATGTTAATTTTATATTGTAAATATATTTCAAGAATAAAAAGACAGTCAAAGCTGAAAAGGAGAGACAAAGAAGATAGATTGCATTGATTTACCCAAAAAAAAAAAGGTTATTATCATTTTACTACTTTGGGAATTACCAAATATCAAATGACTACAAGAAGTATTGTCTCCTATCATTTTACTAATATATCTTTATAAAAATATCATTTTACTACTTTTAAGATTCTGATTGTTAGTTGATGCATTTAGTTACCGTTAGTTAGTTAACTAACAAAATACCAATTTCACCTTTCATGATTATAAAAAAAATATTTGAAGCTTATTTACAAAATAAATTTGTAATATATTTATTAAAATGGATATAAAATACCAACATATTTTTTTTGCTAGAATTATGATATATGAATTATAATTTTATCTTTTTTTTTAATCATGAAGGGTAAAATTGGTATTGTGTTAGTCAACTAGCGGTCAACTAACAGTCAACTAATAATTGTAACGAAAAAGTAGCAAAATGATATTTTTATAAAGACATAGTAGTAAAATAATATGAGACAATACTTCTTGTAGTAATTTGATATTTGACAATTCCTGAAGTAGTAAAATGATAATAACCTTACAAAAAAAATATGATGGTAGAAATGTAGACTAATAGTCAAGGGGCAGCCGTCACTTTTGAGCATCACTGATCGCCTTCTTTCTTTATAATAATAATAATAAAATAAGAAGATCATTGGTTGCCTATAAAAGGGGAGGAAAAGGTGAAAAAATAGGGGACGAAGAGGAAAGAATTAGAGATGAGGAACGGAAGACAGAAGTTTAGAAAACATTTTCTTTTCTTTTATATTTAGTTTTCTTTTAATATTTTTAAAAGTTTGTTTAATAAAATGAGTGTTTTATTTGTCAAAATAAGTGGCTAATTTTGCTAAACTGAGGTAAAAGGTAAAGCTCAAAAATTCAAATTATGAAATTAATTATCTTCTCAAGTAAGGTTATAGTTTATTATTTTAATTATATATTTACAAGTTATATTTTTCACCAATTATTTTTATTTTATTTTAATCTGTAAATCTAGATCCAATTTAGATCTATATAGTTTTTAGACATAATGTTGACACACCTAAATTGCAGTGGCACATTATGTACTTTATCTCTCTCTCTCTCTCTCTAATATATATATACATACATATATATCCATCAATGGTTAATTAATAATTAAGTCTAATAATAATTAAATTAGTAAAAATATAATTAAGAGATAATATTATGACCATAATTTGAATACCAATAATGGACCTCGTAACGTTAGCATCTTTTAAATGAATAATTTTTTTCTATAGATTAATTTTATTTAATAACTGACTACTAAATTTTTAGATTCCTTGTGGTTGAATCTGACTCATCGAGTAATATTATAACTAAATACTCTTATACTGAGTACTAATCAACACTTTTGAGTCGTGTCAGGTGCCCTCATTTTTTTTTCATGCAGACACGATATTAAACAGCACGGTTTAATAACATGTCAGCATAAAAATAAAAAAAAAAAAGAGCGCGCCCGCACCCAAAAATGATTTTATTAGTGTGCAAATGTTCGGTTTAAATTCAATTAAATATATGGATATTAAACGGGTTATTGGCAAACCCGACCATTAAATGGATATTAAACAGATTAGAGTCTCAATAATACGATCATTAAATGGATTGTGTTTAGGTCGATCTAAATTTGACACGACACAAACACGACCTGGTGACCTGTTGATGCAGCAAAAATTTAATATTCTAATATTTTATTGATTCTAGAGAATAGTAGAATAAATATACAAACTAAACTCATGTTGATTCGAAAGAATACCATGAACTTAGGAAGTTGAGACTCGTTGATTTCACAAAATGTCAAAAATTAACTAAATTCAAAAACTCACATGGAGTTTTGAAAACTGAAAATATTAATGAACTTAAATTTAGAGTTTATTCTAAGAAATAATCAATAACAAAAGTCAAGGCCTGTGTTCTAAAAATTGTAAAAGATACTTATTTAATAAGACTTATACGTAAATTAGGAATATAACTCAAATAAGTAATTTCTAAATAATAAAACTCTAAATACGGAATCGAATTAAACTAGAATACAAATTACTTAAAGTATTCTTAAATATTATAAATTTCAAATTAATTAGGATTTCTTTAAGTTTTTGTTCTGTATCACCTGTTTTGCCAACTTAGTCATATATTTACACTGTATTTGAGGGAGTGACATATTCCTAAATATTATAAATTTCAAATTAATTAGGATTTCTTTAAGTTTTTGTTCTACATCACCTATTTTGCCAACTTAGTCATATATTTACACTGTATTTGAGGGAGTGACATATTCCTAAATATTATAAATTTCAAATTAATTAGGATTCCTTTAAGTTCTTGTTCTGCATCACCTGTTTTGCCAACTTAGTCATATATTTACACTGTATTTGAGGGAGTGACATTTTCATCAGTCTATTCAATGGAACGATGTAGAAAACCCTAGAGAGAGATGTTTACAGAGGACGGTAGGTAAGACAGGGTTAGGATTTCAATAATTCCTTTTACAAAATTTTTTTTTCGAATTAGAGAAGTTTGATTAAAAGAAAAAAAGAAAAGAGTGCTAGGCAAAGCAGAACCTCTTGCAAAGACACACACACTCGAGTATTTGAAAAAAATTCAATGTCATCTGCATGGTCGCAATACATTGTATGGTATATACCGTAAAGAGTAGATAGTTGAGAGAGAGGGACCTATTTGATGTAAATGAGTAGACTATGCCTCTGTTTAAGAATATGCATAACTTTAAAGAACCTGATGTTTTAAATAATGTTGTTAATGGGCCAGATTCAGGATATTGGGCTACAATGTGCTGCAAACCTAGGCATTAGTCTTGAACTCTTGATACACCCGTTACATTTCTCCGAATCGCCACATTAGCACAGAGAAATTACCTTTTAAATTGATAAAGGAGTAGGGATGGCAAAACTCCCTATGAGTTTGGGGCCCCATGGGGCCCCGCCCCAAATGGGGTGAATTTTAAATAATTTTTGGGGAATGAGGTGGGGAATGGGTGAAAAATAATCCCCAAATTATTAATGGGGTGGGGATTGGTTTTGCACTCCCCACCCCACCCCCACCCTAATCCCTATTATATAAAAATATTTTTAATTTTTATTTATTAATTTTTTATTAATTAGTAATTTTTTTATTTTTACCTAATATATATCAATAAATATATTATAATAAAAAATTCCTAAAATAAAATTCCTACTTAACCCTAAAACAATATCATTTTTTTTTCCTTTTCTCTCCTAACTGCCGCTCCAAGCTCCTCCTTTGATTCCTCATTCCTTTGAGCAAATCCAACCTCATTCTTCAAATTAGAATAAACATTTTGTAATTTTGATATCATTTTAAGATATTGTTTCAAACTTTTTAAAAAATTTTCAATAATTTAAATACTTTATAAAATGGTGATGATTTTATTTTATTTAAGTTTCTAATTTTTTTATTTATTGAAATTATGTATTCATACTTACTGTAAAATAATTAAATAAGTAAATGGGGAATGGGGTGGGGATGGGAAAATCATTCCCCACATGGAGATTCCCCATCCCCACCCCACTAAATTTATTGGGGAATGGGGTGGGGAATGGGGATTAAAAGTTTTTATGGGATGGGGAATGGGGTAGGCCTCCCCACCCCCAATCCACCCCATTGCCATCCCTATAAAGGAGGTGTAATAGGAAATTATTAATGATGCATTTACTAAACATGAATTGGAATGTGTTGGAGTCAGAATAAGGAATTAGAATTAGTTGTTTAGTTGAGGAGAAATTGAAATTAGAATGAACTGCATTACAATTATTGTATTTAATTAATCTTGGAATCGGAATGGATTATTGCAAGATACTAAAAATGTCATTCGTTAATTTTTGTTCATAGTATTATTTGTATATATTATAATAAAAACAATAATAAAAATAAAAAAATATTAATATTAATATTAATTAAAACACTAAAATTAATAAATTTTAATAATAAAAAAAAATAGCAACAACAACAATAATAATAAAATTAATAAATTTTTATGATGATGATTATAATAATGAAATTAATGACACTAATAATAATAATAATAATTAAATTAATAAAATTAATAACAACAACAATAATAATAACATCATTAATGTCGTCATTAATATTAATATTATTATTGTTATTGTTGTTGTCGTCGTTGCTAATATATTACTAATAATAAATAATAAAACAGCTATTTGCAAATAATACAAAACATTTGGGTATTTCATAAATTTTATAGGGACCAAAATAAAAAAAATGACAGAATTTCATGGAGGGCAATTTGGAGATTATGAAAATTCAATGGGGTTAAAACGGGTAATTATAAAAGTCGGAGTTTGATTTCCAATTTGGGAATGAAATCAATGTGTATGATTCCCAAATTTGTGGGTCCCGTTTGATTTTAATTTTGATTCCTATTCTTTTTTTTTGTGAAGTAAATACTGTTAATGATTTTGATTTTATAATTTAGAAAGTAAACACATCCTGAAGGTCGTTATTAATGGTGCGTTTATTAAAAGAGAATCAAAATGAGAAACTAAAATCATAATAAGTTGTTTATTTGAACTGTAGGAATCATAATCAGAGTGAGTTAAATTGTTTCAAATTATTATAAAGTCCTTAATTACTTTTTGTCATAATTATTATTTTGTATTTTAATTATTGTGATTATTATTATTCAAAAATTAATAATAATAATAATTATTGTTAATATATTAATTAATTTAATTTTGTTATCGTAAATAATAATACTAATAATAATAATAATCATCATCATCATCGTCATCGTCCATTTAAAAAATAACAATAATAATAATCAAGATAATGATCATCATCATTAACGGCAATAACAAATCAGAATTGATAGTGGCATCATCATCAACAATGTCGTTATCGTCATCAACATTGTGACGATGGACGGTGAAAATTGTGGTGAAGACGAGTAATGAAGTGGATGATGAAGATCGACGACGACGAAGACTAGTGACGATAAAGACGTGACCAACGATGATGACAGCTATGGGGCCAGACGAATGCTTGCTATTTTTATTTATATTTTAATTGACTGTAGGGTAATTTTAGAATTTTTAAATTTTGATGGGGTAAATTTGGTATTACTGGGAATGGGAAACTGATTCCCAACTTCCCGAGAATCAATATCCTATTCTTCATTCCCAATTTGATGTAAGCCCCATGATTCCGATATTGAATCCTACCTCTATTTTGCAAAATAAACGCAATCAATGATTCCAATTTCGGTTTATGATCAATGATTCCAATTTCAATTTATGATCCCTCAATTTGAAAAGTAAACACACCATAAGAGTTGAGAAATCATGATGGACATTGGTATAAAATATCTAAGGTTTTGTTTGGTATATAGTTTTTCAAATACAACTTCTCAAAGTAAAATTTTTGTTACTAGAGTTTATACAAGTAGATTTTTTTTAATCAAAAAAAGTATTAATATTTAATAATCCATGAGGGCTTTTATTAATTATTATAAAATTAAGATAATGGATAAATATATTCAAGTTATGTTATAAAACAAATAAAGGTTATTTTAGATAATTTAATTGAAAAAAACTCTACAACCTCTACTCATGAAAGTTAAAAATTTGAGTTTTTACTACTGAAATTAAAATAACTTATTTAATCTTAAAAATTTTACTCAAAATAAAATTAAAAACAACCAAAATTTTTGAAAAGAACTTTTAACCTGAAAATGAGCACTTTAATTCGTAAAATAAACCATAATAAACATGTACGACCTTTGTTAATCGCATGGAAATTTTGTCTTTAGCTCGGTGGCTTCATTCGTCTTTATAATTGTATTTTTTTTTTTAATTCATACTTTTATTTGAATAAAATATGACAACCGAATGGCTTGCAAAATTGTGGGAATTCATGAGGCCAAAATTTTGGGTGCAAACATTTGGTCAATATTTCGCTTCGATTTATTAAAAGGGCCCTGGTAGCCGCCGGATCTTGACCATGCAGCACAGCTGTGTTCCTTGTGCTGGTAATGGTATGATCACATTTAGCTTCTTCTTTTTCTTTTTTTTCTTTTTTAAGTGTATTAATATTTGGAAATAATAATATATCTATGCTTCACTAACCCCAAGCATATATAATTATGTTTTAGCAATCTTACCTATAATCATATGGTGCGTACAGCCATATAATGTTTCATTAATTGAGTTAAAAAATGGTGATTCAATAGTATAAAAATTTTGTACATCTACTTTTTTACATTCACTATTCAAATTCGGAAACCCAAAAAACTGTTTGGCACTAGAGTAAAAGAAGCTAGAATGGTCAGCAAAAGTTGTGGGTAATATTTGGTATTGGTATTTTCCTTTTACACTGAAGACAGCTCTTCCCGTTTCTTTTCTCATTTCAAAATTCTATGGTCAATTCTAGGTTACATTGACCGCTTTATGCGTAAAAATGAGTAAGCCCAATTAAGAGTTGAATGATCAACGGCATAAATTTTGCCTCCATCAATTCTGCATTTGAACAACTCATAATGGCATGCGACGTATCACTCATTAAATGGTTAAAATATGATAATGATAGATTTTATCCTAAATATTATGGTTTGTGATGTGTCTCTTTTATTAGGTAGTTAATAATCTCTTACAAATATTATTTGGGTTAAATCCTATAGATAAAAATTTAGAATGTACAGCATTACTCTTTAACATACAAACAAAAATGTATTTGTCAGGAACTTATAGAATTGTAGTAATTAGTGTCCTTTTTTACTTTTTTTTGTTATTTAAGCTGCAATAAAACAAAATTTCTATCTATAAAATCAAAGTTGATTGTGTTTACTAGACATGAATTTTAAATAATAATTTCAATAAAAAAAATATCATAATTTTATTGTATTTATTTTTTATAAAATTTTCATCAAACTACTATTAAATAAAATCACTTTAACTTATAAACTACATTTATAGAATATTTACCCAACAGTTTATTATTTAAAACCAACAACTCCCAATATATTTGCACCAAAACGAGTCTAAAATAAAACCAAAAAAACAAAAAAGTGTGCAATATTTTATTGCGTATACTTTAAATTATGGCCGCCAGCATTTGCCAACCTGCATTTGACAGTCATATCCGGTTGTTATATTTTATTAAGACCAGACCCAGAGACTGGAGCTTAATTGAATATATTCAAAGATCCCCACAATGCATGAGATGAACTAATTCAATTATTGACCTTCTATATCTGATTACAGCTCTTTGCCTTGCTTCAAATGGAGAACAGGCACTAGCAAACAAGATCCGTACATCATCGAAGGGAAGGAGAGAAAAAAGGGAAGAAGAAAATGATTGATGTGATTTTAGAGATCATGTTGACTCGGACTTATATGTTAAACTATCGAAGACCGATAATTTTTGCCATTTTATTTGAATTTTTCCGGATTTAAGATCTTATTTTGATTATTATCAGCATGACAGCATGACAACTCTGACCAGTTTGCGTTCAGTACAAAAAATTATTTCAAAGAACAAAATCAGAGACAACGAATGTGTGTGTATGGTTATATATTTAAATAACCCAAAAATATTTTATGGGTGAGCATCAATTTACTTTAATTTTAGAGTTGAAATTAATAACACGAATAATCAACCTTTAATTCCACATTGAGTCCATTTGCTTCAGATATAAATTTGTTATTCTGCTACTAGTACAATTTGTAATTTGATCAGGACAAACCACCATACTGCCATCCCTATTTAGGGCCCCTCCTTTGGGATTGGTAATTTTGTTCAAAAATTATTTGTTGTCACTATAATTTTTTGAGAATTTATTTTATACTTAATCTAATTTCATATATATTTTAACGTATATTATAAAAATTTAAAATTATCCCTATTCATTAAAAAAATCATTGAATTAAAAAAGATTATTACTATTATTAATGATATTAAGATAATAAAATAAAGATAAAATTAATAAATCAATTTTAATCTCTTATATTCTTGCAGTTGTTCAACAATAATTTTTACCGAACACATACGATTACTTTCAAAAAATTCACAACACTTGAAAAAAAATTACCAAACATTTAATTGAATCTTTTCATATATTATTTATATAGTACAATGAACAATAATTATTTTAAAAGTTACAATATTACCAAACTAGCCCTTAGTAAAATTCTAAATGTGATAATTTAGTTAGTATATATATATAAGTGTTGGGTAGATTTCACCTGTTATTTAACTTATAATTTGACTTATAATTTGAAATTATACTTAGTAGATTCTCAAATAATTGTATTATTATTTTTACTGCATCAGCTTAGATTTCTTTCAATCACAAATATACTTTTAAGTTAGAAATTTAAAATGAAGATTTTATCCTTAGAACGTATTAGGAAATTAAACGATACACAATATTAATTAGAGGACACTTTTATTCATCTCCACTTCATGCAACATCAAACACAACTCAAAATCAAGAACATTCAAATTCGAAATACCAGATATCTATAACTTCAATCGATTTTTCGTTTTTCAATCAAGCGATAAGAATAGAACATGTATGGTATAGAGTTTGTACGAACTGTGCTATATATGTTTGATCTGTATTTTTTTTGTACAATATTGAACTGTATAAATTTTTTCAAAAGAAAAACTTCTCAAAATCCGCTTGAAATTGGTAATCTTGAATCAAAACGACCTTTTCAGGTCCTTGAAATCCATGGAATCAATGCATTCCAATCTAGCTTTATGAGGATTCAACAGCTTCAGCAACTCAGACACATGCTCCTTCGTCTTCTCAGCACAACCAACTTGCAAAAGCAACAACAGCTTCTGAAAAGCACCAACTTGAAGCGCTTCGACAAAAGCAGTTTTCTCTTCTCTTTCTTCATTCTTGCATAGTTTCCACAGAATGGAGACCGAGAACTCCGTCGCCAAATCTGAAACTCGCAGTATTTTCTTCACAATAACCGGGAATATTAAAGAATTATTGTAGGCGTCTCCTCTCCCATAATCACTGCTGCAAAGTCCGTCGAGAACACTCAACGCCTTCTCGCACAGGCTTCTTTGAGCATCTACAAGCATTTCTAGCAGCAATGAAACCAACCCCATGTCGACAAACGTTTGTATTGGTTTCTCAGTCGCAGAAGCCGATGTGATCGTACGATAGACGACGACCAACGAAGCTTTAGTGGCAGTGGGGCAAATGGGCTCTTTGATCAGCTTAAATAGCGGTTCAATGGCTCCTTCAATCTCCAACAACACGTTAACTTTTCTATGATCCGCAGAAACGATCTCTCTCAACACCAAGATGGCGTTTCTCCTCCTTGACAAATCTCCGCTCTTCAAGAACCAGACCATGCAACGCATGGACGAAGCCGATCCCAAGTAAGTCAACCCTTCCCCCGCAAGAGGACACAGCAACGTCAAAGTCGACAGTATTTCCTCCAAAGCAGAAATATTTTCATCCAAACACGTTTTCGAAAATGTTTCAAACGCTTCCGCCAAAACACTTACAGCTCCGTTATCCACAATGCACCTCTTGTTCCGCTCACTCTCCTTGGTCCATTTCTTGATCTTTGCCACCAAATCTCTGCACCCGGCTTGGTCTTCACTTTTACAAGCCGTCGTGATGTTAGAATTGGTCTCGAAAACCTCAGCCGAACTCACAGGAATTCTGGGCGTCGGGATTCTCTCGATGCCGTAAGACCGGTTCTCGACACACCAATCTTGTATCATCCGACGGATTGTGTGATTCGGAATGGGTTCAAAACTCGTCAGGACTTGGTTTGTAACGGGGCAGGTAACGTTTCCATCCTCATGAATCCACTTCTCGATATTCTGTCGATCATACGTAATCCCAGTGGATAAAGTCACCGGATCTTTCATCAAGTCGAGAGATATCGGGCACCGGAAGTGGTTCGGTGTCGTCAACTCCATCTCTCCCCCGCTTCCTACCCCCGGCTGCTTCTTGCCGGCACGCCGGCCCCGGCCTCCTCTTAGTCTTTTCCATGACAAAATCATTGTTATATATTGCGAAAAACTATAATATATCCTTGAACAAAAGAAGCAAGCCAGCACTATGCAGGAAGCTAATTGTTACTTGTGCTTTTTGAAAATTTTGATGTGAAGGAAGTTTTAAGTTTTGTTGTGTGTGTTAAGAAAGGAATGGAAGGAGAATCGATCGGTTTTATATACAACCGAAACGCGGTCGGTTCAACATTCAAAACTTGGAAAAAAAATAATAAATACAATCTTCAGATTTGAATATAATACGAAGATGTTTTAGATCAATGTTTGTGTAACGAGGGATTTGAATGTTTGACCGTTGAATGTTTCAAAAGGTTAGACGAACTGTTGGGTATATATGTGTGTGCTTTTATTATTTTAGAAGAATAAATCAAATCAAAGCTTTGACACAGTTGGAACCAAAGAAAAAAAGCTCGTCAACGTACGGGTCGGCGGTCTGGCTTACTCTTTCGGTTAATGATAACAGCACAGTCAGCCATGTGATATGAGTTATATTTTCCTCCTTTATTAATTTCTTCCCTTTCTCTTTCCAATCTACCAAATAGCCCCAAGTTTGGTTTGAAGAAATTAAAAGAAAGGAAAGAAAATGGGGAGAGAGGAAAGAAATAGCGAGAGAGAGAGAGATAAATTTTTTTCAACTAAATAATAAAAATAAGATTGATTTTCTTTTTCACTCATTTTTCCTTCCACTCTTTCCTTTTCATTACTCTCCTCCTCTGTCATGTCATTTCTGCCAACCACATGTGGGAAGAAAAAGAGTGTTTTAGCCAGGTTGGCTAAACTTGTGGACTTACGTAATACAAAGTAATAAGCTGTAGCCTTAATTGAAAATAAACAAGAAATTAGGTACCTTGATATTATTATCGTGTTTTTTTTTTCTTTTTCGTTTTTTCAGTTTACTTGACCGAGTATGCCGCTGAGTTCATTATTTCACATTTGTATATTCTTATTACGCGGCCCAAACGCGCACCCCGTCTGTGAATGCAAATCATCAACTGGACTCTGGGTAAAACCCAACTGTTAAACGCGTTCTGACTGTGGGTTAGAAAAGAAAGCAAGGCCGTGCCTTTTTTTTTTTTTACTTATTTAATACATAAACATCAGATGAATTGAATTTAGTGTCACCAATTTATTGGACTAACTAAGCCAAATCATTTCACTCTGACACATCTCATATTTTTGTTTCTAGATGAATTGATCGAAATGCATATATAAAATGACAATCCCGGAGATCATATTTACCTACACTGGTTGTAATTTAATCATAGAATAAATAATTTCAATGAACAATAGTTTCTGACTTTTATCATAGAATACAAGTATTTTAATTCGTTAATCAGATTAATTATTACTGAATAGATCAATGTTAATTAAAATAATCGTAGTGATTTTAGCATGATTTAATATCTATATCGAAGAATCTTTTAGCATGAATTTGAAAGAAAATATGTAGGGCCAGCTGAAATGGAAGAAACACAAGAGAAACATAAAACTTTTTAATTTTTAATTGAGGCGTTCATATTAGACTGTTGAGATTTGGAAAATAAGGTGTTGAAAATTCTAGAAAGATTTTTTTTTTTTCAGGAGGAAGAAAAAAAAATCTAGATAGCAAAATATGTAAATAATAAACAGACGCTGCAAAGCATCTAAAATTGCCCAGGCAACGAACGTAATTCATACTTCACAATTTTGTTTCCACTAAGTTTAAATTTAAGTTAGAAATTTAAATTTTCGCCTAGTATTGTTTATGTTAGAGGCGCAAGTTACGTTAAATGTAATTTAAGCCCTCCCATATATATATATTCATTTATCCGATGGATTTAAGTGTGCAAGTTGGTATATGATCATGGATATACATACGATAAAGAATTTAAGGAGGGCCAATTGTTTGTTAAGCCATATATGTATACAGGGAATGTTAATTCGCAGAGGAAATTAATATAAATTTAGATGAAATAGTTAGAGGTTGTTTGTTAAATGTCTAAAGTCTGAAATGTTATTAATTTCAGACATTTTCTAAAATATACTGGTTTGTTTTTTGAAACTTATGTCTGATTTTCAGACATTTACATCTGAATAGAAAAAATAAATTTTTGTGACTTTTATCTGAATGTGAAAAGGTCTGAATGATAAGTAACTATTATATCACAAAAATATCTCTGTAAAATAGTTTATTTCCTAAACTATAAAATCTAATACTCCTTTTTTGTTTTAATTTACAAGGACATAAATGTCAAATAACTAAATTTAAGATGTTTTTTAATTGTAAAAATAAACAAGATGCCACTTAAATTCAGATATTTAAAAAAGAAAAACAAACATGTTATTTAAATTTTCGTATTTAGACCTATTCAGACTTTAAAAAAATTCAGACTTATTTAGATTTCAGACAAAAAAACAAACGTTACCTTAGTGTGTATGCTAATATTGACTTTTTAAACAACTGTGCTTTTAGTGAGTGCTATTTTATATTTTTATTCAAATATATGGTAGAGAAAGGATATAATATAAAATTAATTCTCTAAATTTTGTAATATAGGTGAGATATGTGAGGATATATACATAATTATATAAAATTGATTTTTATAATAAGATTTTGAAAAGTTATCTTATTTTTCCTATTTTCAAAACCTGTGTGATTTGATTAAAAGTAATTTTAAAAAATTTACTAAATATTAAAATTAACTTTTAACTTTTTAAAATAACTTTTAAATCTCTCAATAACAATCTCAAATGAACAGTAAGATTTTTTGAACAAAACATTTGAGTTTTATTATTACAATAAAAAAACTAGAAGGATTGTCGTCCAAGATACATCAATTATTAAAACTTTATCCAATCTTGTCAAAGCGACCAATTTAAACCGATACATTTTTAAATATTTCTTTGAAAAAAATGAATTCTTTGTTAATTTAACCAATTTTCCTTTTTAAATATTTCTTTGAAAAAAATGAATTCTTTGTTAATTTAACCAATTTTCCTACCTACCAATTTTGATAGGAATTTATTTATTTACTGTAACAATTTTGATATATACAATATCTGATAGTGAAACCTGCTTCATAAGCTTAAAACAAAATGGAACACAGGTTAACAAATTCTGTAATATTAGAGATTACGTTAACTCGGTCTTATATATGTATATCCTAACTAATTGTTTATGCGATTTTATACGATTATTCAGATTTTAATATCTTATTTTGTTTATCAGTCTGGCAATTCTGACCCGTTTGCTTGCATTTAGTTCACAATTTTTTAAGAAGAACAAAATCAGAAACAGCTACTGAATCTATATGTTACCTAAGTAGAAAATCTGATGAGGGAGGATGATTTTACTTAACTTTTGGGCTTAAAACTTTACCACAAATGATAAACAGTTAATTTCATTTAGTCCAACAGCCTAAAATATACAAATTTATTCCCATAGCCTAGAATATAAATTATTTATTTTAATTATTATATAAGATCAATGTCCGATAATTTATGTAGAATTTTAAGGTTATGTTTCCATGCAATTGTTTACTTCTACTCAATTTTAGAAGCAGACAATATGCTCATAAACATGTACTTTTACTTTGACTATATTAGCAATTTCATTGGGTTTATTTATACTTGAAATGTATGATCTTAATTAGTTGCAGGATGAAAATTATGATATCTCAATATCAAAAATTAGAAATTCAAGTTGAAGGACTCCTAATCACAATTTATTAGTAAAAATACAAGATACAATTCGCAAGGCACTTTCGGCTACTTGAAATTCATAGAATCAATTGAGGAATTTTACTCAAAACATTTAAATAAGCATATAATATACTTGTGTTGGAACGAACATGGAATCGAATAGCTATAAATAATTACATGCAACACAAATACGTAGCCGTTTATAAACGATAACGCGTATAATATGCATGTATTATATATCGGCTCTTTATTATTCCAAAATACAACCCTAGGCCCTCGACCTATCCCCTCAGTGAGCACAATCACTATGGAAACAAAACACCAACTCTTCATTGTCACGGTTGCCCAAAACACTTAACAAATATTTTATGTGTGATGTGTTTACCTCTGTTTCTTTTCCATGTCAAAAAACCTTCAACTAACACCTAAAAAGCATTTCAAGTACCTCTTTATATATAGATCCAGAAGCTAACATCGTATTAAAGAATACTCAAAATAGCGTTGAAACAATTGTAACTCTTTTTATAGTTAAAAGTATATAAATGTACTACAGTTTGTAACCGTGCGGCGTATTATTCAAGGCCCATTTACAACCACTTTTGAAAAATAGGGAATGAGTAGTTTTTATATTCTGATTTTGAGAATCAATTTGATCCTTTAATATAATTTAATAAATATCCTTAAAATTATTACCTAAACCCGAAATTATCCTTATTCAAATTGGAAACAAAATCAATATTTTAATAAATTTTTATCATAATTTATCAATATAAATTTATTAATATCAATTTGTTAGTCGAATTATTATTAAATTTGTTTCACTATATTATAAATTTAATTATCAATTGTTTTAAGATAAAAATAAAAATAAAAAATAAAATTAATATATTATAAATTTTATTTTTAGTAAAAATTATTATAGTACACAATTAAAAATATTATATGTGCATGTTTTTATATGTATAAATAAATTTTATCTTACATTATGTATATTTTAGTTATTTGTTTTCTCTCAGTAGTTTAACAGTAAAATTTACCAAACGTCTATAGCTATTTTCAAAACTCACAGTATTTCTGAAAACAAAATTTACTATACACTTAACTGATTCTTTTTACAGCTGATTATTTCTACAATATAATAAATATTAATTATTTTAAAAGTTACAACATTCTCAAATTAACCCTTATAAAGCACTTTTGTAACATAAAAGCTGAAAAAAAAAAGTAATTAATAAACCTATGAAATGAATTAAAAGTTTTACAAGCTTTTTGTCCAACCACCAATGCACTCCAATCTATCTCTATGAAGATTCATCAGCTTCAACACCTCACTCGCCTTCTCCTTTGTCCTCTCGGCGCAACCAACCTGCAAAAGCACTAATAGCTTCTGGAAAGCACCCATTTGAAGCGCTTCAACAAAAGCAGTTTTCTCTTCTCTCTTTTCATTCATGCATAGCTTCCAAAGAATCGAGACGGATAACTCTGTTGCCAACTCCGAAACACGCAGTATTTTCTTCACTACAACCGGCATTGTTAAAGGTTTGTCGTTGGCATTTTCTCTCCCATAATCGGAGCTGCAAATTCCATCAAGAACAATCAACGCCTTCTCGCATACGCTTCTTTGTGCACCAACAAGCATTTCCAGCAGCAATGAAACCAACCCCATGTCGACAAATTTTTGTATTAGCTTCTCATTTACTGAAGCTGATGATGCAATCGTATGATAGATGACGACCAAGGCAGCTTTAGTGGCAGTAGGGCTGATGGGCTCTTCTATCAGCTTAAATAATGCTTCAATGGCTCCTTCATTCTCCGATAACACGTTTACTTTTCTTTGATCCGAATCAGAAGAAACGAGCTCTGTCAACACTAACACGGCGTTTCTTCTCCTCGAAAAATCTCCGCTATTCAAGAACCAAATCATGCAACCCATAGACGAATGTGATCCCAGGTGAGTCAGTGCTTCGCCCTCAAGGGGAAACAACAAAATCAAAGTTGACAATATTTCCTCCAGAACGGAAATGTTTTCATCCAAACATGTTTTCGAAAATGATTCAAACGCAGCTGCCAAAACACTTACAGCTGCGTTATCCACAATGCAACTCTTGTTGCTCTCGCTCTCCTTGACCCACTCCTTGACCTTGGTCACCAAATCTTTGCACCCAACTTGATCCTGAGTTTCACAAGCTGTCTTAATCTTAGAATTGATTTCCAAAACCTCAACCGAACACACCGGAATTATTCTCTCATTCTCAAAATGAATATTCACTCGGTCATACGTAATCCCATTTGGTTGCGTCGTCGTCACCGGATCTTTTTCTATCAAGCTGGCGCCAGTTTCTCTAAGGGCCGGCTGCTCCTTCCTGGCACGCCGGCCGGCTCTTAGTCTTCTCCACGAACGAATCATCGTTATTCCGTGCAAGATTTAATTCTTGAACAATCAAAGGACGTATTTCGCGAAGTTTGATCGATGCAAAGAAAGTTATATTGTTATGCGTCTTAGAAAGGAATGGAATTAATGGTCATACCGTAAGCGTCTGTTTAAATAAATATAGGAGAAACACGGACGGTGATTTGATTTTGATTCATTCAAAACTCGTAAATCAAAATCCTCAAAAAGTAAGACTGAAAGAAAATGGCTGGTCAACATACGAGTCGGTGGACTGGCTGACTAGAGACTTTGCTCGCGTCTAAAAATAAGGCATGTGTTAGGTCTGCGTCCTGTTATTCTCATTTCTTCTGTGGTGTAAAAATACAATTGCATCCCTGGCCCAATTATTTTTTTATTTCATAAATGAAAGCATAGTTAATCAATTCTTTCGAATATGTCCCTTGGTCCTTTCGAATCTACCAAATTACCCTCAAAATGATGGCGCTTTGCCGCGCAGAACGTAAGGGTATTCTAGTCATGTCGGGAAACTTTTTGCTACAAACGTGTCAGTCTTTCTTGTTGTTTGTTTGATGAGTTCAATTTTTACACATTTGATATATCTGACGCGTACCAAACGCGGACCCAACATCTGTCAGCGTGAAGAACAAAATGGATAATGGTAGTGCTCTTAGCATGGTTTGTTTTTTAGTATGAAGTTGAAACAACATGTGTAGGGCCGGTTCGAAATGGAAGAAATAGAACAAACGAAAGCAATACTTTGTAAGATACAATTGTATCATGATTCATGTGCAAAACAAATAAAAATCTGGATTGAAAATGGCCATGTGGGTGTTTCTCTTCGAAGATTGAAAACATATGGGTAAAGACTAAAGAGAATACGACCACTTGAACAAAAGTTTTTAAGTGTTATTGTTCCAATAAAAATTAGTTCAGTATTCCAACGTGCATCAGGAATTATTTAAAATTCACCGATTCAATCAAGTGACAAATTTATACCAATTATTTCAGTGTAAATAGAAACCAAAGTCATACAAATTGATTTTTTTTGTTTCCTTTATCGAATCATCAAAAGTTTAATTACCGTATATACTTTTATCAATGTGAACCCATCTCTAATTTTTTTGGAATAAGAATAAAATTATGTAGGTTGATATCCAGGAGCTCGAAAACTAGGGGTATGTATAACTATGCTTATCTGAATGATCAACGTCGAACAACCTGTTTTAATTTCCAATACACAAATTAATGATAATAAATAAATAAAATTAAGAAAACTAAACTTCGTATTTCCCTTTAGGATGCTGTAAAAAATTAGTTAGAAGTTTGTCGCTAATTTCATGAACTCCAAATATGGTGATTGTATGTGAATTTTACCATATGGAAATTCAAATATAATATATATATTTTTGAAAACAAGGAAATCGAATTCAACGAAGTAAATAATAAGAGAAATAGATAGCTACATCCTCAAGATCTAGGGAAATGGTTATGAGAACTCCCCAAATTTTAATTATAGGACACCCAAACTTTTTTTTGATCATGGTACCTTTTTATATAAAATTGACTTTAAAATTTTTTAATATATGTAAATGTAATTTAAATAGTTTAATTTGTCGAGTTAACCAATAATATTAGGATATTTTTTAATTACAAATTTTTTTAAAATGTAGATTGTTATATTTACTTTAATAATATACTTGCATTTATTATAAAAATTTTAAATAAATCTTTGGTTTAAGATCTCATGTATTAATAATATTAAAATTATTTTATATGATATTAAAAAAATTTAATTTTTTATATATTTATTTTAATATTATGTTTCTATTTATTATAAAATTTAGTTTAATATAGTATAAGATCTTAAAGTATTAAAATATTTTTTAAAATATTAAAATTATTTAAAATATATATATATATATATATATTGTTACATTTATTTTAAAATAATATTTTTATTTATTATAAAACATTGGAGTCAATTTTTTTTTTTAGAGTTAATAGCATCAAAGGATATCATAATTAAAAGGAGAGTTTCTAGATTCTTTTGTTGAAAACTTCAGGGTATACATGACTATTTTCCTAAATTTTGGAGACGTTGACACCTTTTTAGGGTTGGCAAATTAAAGGGCATGGGCTGGGCTTTTTCAAGCGTAGGCCTAAGCCTATTAGATAAGAAGTGTAAGGATTGGACTTGTGCCGAGCCCACTGCACGTTTGGATTGGGCTTGAATTTTTAATTTTTTAAAATTGTTGTAAACTTAAAATAAGTCAATAATAAATAAGTTGTTATAATCAATAATGAATTAAATGAAATAAATATTTCAAAATAAAATAATATATAAAGTAACTAATGTAAATAAAAGTTTAGACATTTAATTTTTTAATATTAGATTTTTAATTCAAGTACTCTCTTAACTAATTAACACTTAAAAAGAGTTTAGTATTATAATTTTAAGTTTTTTAATTCATTATTGATAATAAATTAAGAATTTAAGCGCACTTTTTTTATTCTTCCATTATTTTTTAAATTTGAATTTGTTATTCTAATTTATAAATTTATTTTTTTAAAAAAATGAGGACTTGGGCCTAACTTTTTTTTCCTACGCCCTTGTTCAGGCTCTCATGTGCAAAGATTGGGCCAAAGTCCGTGGGAATGGGTCAGGCCCGGCTTGGCTTTTTTCCCATCCATATGCCTTTCCCTAATAATAATATAATTAACATCACAATGAGATCCTTAAGAAAGAGATTTAATCATCCCATTCCAATTATCCATTATTCTAAACTAAATTTAAGCATAAAAAGGAAAAGGTTAATAACTTCAATCAACAACCGTATTATTATTGTGAAATACCCTTAAAAATGAATTACTAAGGTAAAATAGAACATATAGTTTTGTAAAATGATTTCAATGAATATTAATTTTTTTTTCTTCTGCTAAAATATTGGAGTTTAAAAAGAACGAAATTCATGATATTAAATTGTCAAAATTGATAAAATTAAAAAATTATGAAAAAAAATGTTTTATCAAAGCACATAATGTGCAAGCATGGATTTAGTTATATATGCTTATGTTCTTATATAATTTTGATTAAGACTTCATCAGTGCAGTGATAAATATTTAAAGGGGTTTTACAAGAACTTTTGGAGGAGTCTTAATAACACTGCTCTTAAAATAATGATGCATCATAAGTTACAAGGAGCTTTAAAAATCAAAATATATATTTGTATCATAATATATATCTGAAGTTGCCCAATTGGCTTGATACGAATAATTTGGGATTGGGAAGGAGTGCGCTGTAACGGAATTAAAAAAATTATAATTGACGTAATAATAATACAATGACTTGGGTGATGTACGACATGATGAGTAAATTTGGATATCAGCAGTTTGATTATAGGCATATATCTGTAATTTAGCTTTATATATTAATTAATATGAGCATTCATTATACGATGACTTAAAAAAGACAGCAGAAGCTTTCATGTTTAGTCTTTTTATTTCTCAATATATATCTTCAATTCTCTCGGTCTCAACCATCCTAAAGTGTGAATGTGATCTTTAAATTGCTTATAAATTATAATTTGACCAAGAGCCACTGTTACAACTGAGAAAAATAAGTCATTTACTAGAAACTGTTGCAATTAAAATTTACAGCAGACAGGACAAATTAAATATCACCGCCTCCACCACCGGAAATCAAATTCAGAGGGATGAATGAAAGTATGCTTTTGCATTTCATCAGAAACATGTAGGTTGTTTTGGTTTCCTTTGCTTGGTGAGAGATGAGAGCACGTTCACTAACTATCCTATGGCAGGCCTTTGGCAGGGCTCGTTGGCGCTGTTCAGCTAGCTCGGCCACTGTGTTTACACTTGCAATTATTTCTTCATTGAGCTCGATTGTTGTTGATGTCAGAAAAAAAAAACAGTGAGTTTACTATTAAAAACAGAAAATCAATAAACACGAAATAAACTGGAAACGAAATTAAGATGCAGCAAGACAACAACCAGAAACAGTAGGAGAAGAGATTAACGAAACATGAAAATAAACTCGAGGCCTGTATCACAGTGTCCTTAAAACAAATTTACCACCTATTGCAGTGCTTTAGATTTGCTAGTATCTATTTCCCAGGATACAACAGGTACGAATTATCTGTCAAGCATAAACAGATAACTCCGGCGAACTCGATCATAAAAAAAAACGTAGAAGAAGAAGAAGAAGAGAGTTTGTGAAGTGCTCTGTGTGCCCCGAAAACAGTAGAGGAAGCTGCCTTTTTATACACATGTGAGGATGTAATAACAGTAAAGTATTGAATTTTCGAATTCAATATTTGCCATTTAATTGTTGTAACAAGCAATTGATTTAAGCAATTCAATTCAGCCAATTGAATTCAAAAATTAAATCGAATAACAGCTAAAAAATAATTGATGAAGCTGTTACAAATCCTTTGAATTCAAAATCGCGAAACTGTTACAAAAATTTAAAAGGAAATTAAAAAAGTGCCATCCAAGCTTGGGTAATTTTGGGGTGACATTTGCGTATGCAAAATGCGCAGGTGCATAGGAGTTCAACCGATTCGGTCTTGGATTCGCACCCCCTTGCGCACGCACGTGTGGAGAGAGCCTTTATCCTTAAAATTCTTGCTCATGCATGGTTAAGTGTTTGTATATAAACACAAATCCCTTGGCTTATTTTTCCCATGTGGAATAAGCCTCATTTCCTTTCAAATTTCTAACATCAAGGGTGCTATTTTGAGAGACAATTTCTCATTCACCCATACATCATTTTGAGTAAATAAATATTATTTTAAATTATTCACGGAGTAGAATCTGAACCTCACAAGATTTTTCACTTTTGATAAGTGGAACCCACTCAAAATGTGCCCTCAAAATAGCATCTTGATATGTTATTTTTTTAACAGTTGATACCAAAAATTTAGGTCAACAATAAGAGATCAGAAAATGTTGTTTTACTCAGAGAATAAATTATGAGAGAGTTTGATATTTTCATAATTACCACTGTTGAGAGTCAAGAGTTCGTGTTAGAGTCTTACAAAACGATAACGCGCTAGGGGTTGTCGAAGGTGTTATAGACATAAACTCTCTATACTTAAGTCAAAAATCGATAATGACACGATAACAAATAAATAATTACAAATAGTAAAGAGAATAAAAGAAAGGTTTAGAGAATATTGTACCCTTTCCTCCAATAAGAGTTGAGATGGTTGGAGCAATGAAGAAGATAAGCTACAGATGGCTGCAGAGAGAATAATTGAGGAAACATAACTTTTACCCAATTAACTTTTACCCAATAAAAGAAAGGTTTGGAGAATATTATACCCCTTCCTCCAATAAGAGTTGAGATGGTTGGAGCAATGAAGAAGATAAGCTACAGATGGCTGCAGAGAGAATAATTGAGGAAACATAACTTTTACCCAATTAATTATCTTTAATTAGAGGAAAGAGAGAGAAAGGGAGGTAAAAGAAATGATTTGACTTTTAATAAAATAATTTTTAGGTTAAAAAAATTATTGACATATGTCAAAATATTATTAGTGGGTGGCTACATATCAAATTATGATGTGGAACATCAAATGTACTATAGAATTTTTCTTCCATTTTTAACCTATATGCAAAATAACCTGAGTCTACTTAAATATTATCTCACATTACACTAGGCTCCATCATCATCATCATCATCATCATCATCATCATCATCATCATCATCATCATCATCATAATAATAATAATAATAATAATAATAATAATAATAATAATATGTAAGGATGATTTCTTAAATGAAAAATAATAAAAAAAGCTCTAACAATGACACAAAGTTGACCCAAAAAAAAAAATTATAAAACCGTGCAGTGTTATTTTTTAGTTGAAAAAATAATGCTAATTTTTTTTATTTTCCATTATACCAGCATATGATTTTATAGTTAATTTATTGTGATCATATCAAATTTTTTAGTTCAAATATCAATACTGTTTTTAAGTACTATCGTATATAAAGACAACGCTATCGTTAATTTTGGTTGCATATATATAGCTTCTTAAGAGACAAGATGGATTGTGCGTTTATTTATAAATTTAAAGACCTATTTCCCCAAACCAAAATAAACCCAGAAACTCACGTGATTGGCATGCGTTATAACAGATTCATAACGACCTTGGGCAGCTTCTTTGAGCACGTGTTTCTCTCGTGCTTTACTTAAACACAAAACGACGCTCAACTAAGTCGTTCCAGTGACGGAACAAATTGCTCTTCAAAACGCAATCAGCAATTGTCGTATTGTAGTTTACTTAAGCCCCAAAACGCATGACCAGCTCGTCCTTTCAAACATCTTGATTTGCTTCACAGCACAACAATAAGCATTGTTCTGAACCATATCACGAGGTATATTCGCAGGATTAGAATGTGTTGTATCAATAGCTTTTCTTCCGTTTATTAACTCCATTAATATTACTCGAAAGCTAAACACGTCAACCTTCGTCGTCACTCTTCGAGTTATTGCCAATACAAGTAAACTTTCAACAAATATTTTGTATTTCAATATTAAAAATTAGTGAAACGCTTGACCAATATATGGGTTGGAACGCCAGACCCTCTGATAACATGTTAATATATATTTTGTTTCTAAAAAAACTTAAGCTAAGTTTAACAATAATATTTGAAGACAAAGATGACGTTTAAATTAACATGAATTACCTACATATTCTGGAGCAAGACATCCAAAAGTTCCAACTATTCTTGTCTCAGTTGAATGTTTTCCAGATATAGGAGCAAGACGAACCAATCCAAAATCAGCAACTTTAGCCCGTATGTCATCTCCGAGAAGAATATTGGATGGTTTGATCTCTATGAATAAAACTTTCATGTGATAAACCATGTAGGTATTCAATACCTCTAGCAACATCCGGGGCAATGCTCAATCATGTATGCCAATCAAGAGGTTAATTTCAGTCCCTCTTCCTTCCAATTAAAAGGATGTCTACTAAGAGTTCCCTGAGGAATGAATTCATAAAACAGAAGCCTCTCATTTCCAAGAAGTGCAAGCAAATGGCGGTGTGTCGATCCTTGGTCAGAACTGCAATCTCAGTCTCGAACTGTCTCAATCGTCTCTCACTTATAATTTGGACCTCCATCCTTTTTATTGTAATCTTTGTCCCATATAAACAATTTCCCTTCATTAACAGTGCCAAAAACACCACTTCCTAATACATTTTCCTTACTGAAATTATTGGTCACTTCCATCAATACTTATATTAAAATGCCCATGTTTCCAGGCCATAGCTCATTAATATCTCGTCCTGTCAAGTCGAGGATTATCGCTACAGTTTTCAGTTTATGAACAGTATGAAAATGATTTAGTTTTTTGATGTAGAAATAGTAGCCTAATGCAACAAGAGACAAGCCAAAAATGACGCCAATCAATACCAAAGCCATCAAATTCTATTTCGCAAACCCCTAGAGGGATTCTGGATTCTGCTGTACCTGGAGAAGCTCCTGGCGAAGGAGAACTAACATTTTTTCTAATATCAGGATTCCCGTCAGTATTAACAATCATATTTTGCATAAAATATGGCACTCTACCTGAAAGATGGTTGTTGGAACATCTAACATCTTGAGGTTAGGCAGAGATGTTTGCTCGTTTGGTATAGTTCCAGAAAGTGTGTTATTTGAAAGAATCAATTGCTCTATCGATGTAAGCATAGAAAAATCTGAAGAAATTGTACCCTGAAGCTCCAAATTTTGGAAATTAACTACCTTGGTGTTTCTTACTTCATTGCATAAGATCCCCTCCATGGCTGAGAGGCATCGCAAGGATTGTTTCCTCTTCAACTCTTTGCATGCAAACACCAGCGGATAACCCATTGATTCTGCTATTGATAGCGAAATATTGACATGACTATCACAAGCAAAACCAGAATCCTTCAAGCGAAAACTACTAGTCCAGCCAAAAGCCATATCCACATTAACTTTAGAATTAAACATTCGGGCCGGACCTTGGAAAATTTAATCAGCGAAACTGATAAAAATAAGTTTAGAGAGATTAACCGAAGACGACGAAACAATACCCGTCAACTGATTACCTGTCAAGGTCAAATCTTCCAATCTTGTAAGTCTAGATAAATCAGGCAAGTGGCCTGTAAGATGATTACCGAAAACGACGAAACAATACCCGTCAACTGATTACCTGTCAAGGTCAAATCTTCCAATCTTGTAAGTCTAGATAAATCAGGCAAGTGGCCTGTAAGATGATTACCCTCAAGCCAGAGCTGAGTTAAAGAACTCATGTTTTGTAACACTGTAAGTGTTCCATTGAGCCTAGAATCAACAGTTTAGCTAGTCAACCAAAGCGTCTGAATTGAAGACTTGCCAAAACTTAATGGAATTGGTCGTTTAAGGTTGTCTGAAGCAAAATGCAAATGCCTTAATACCTCCCCCAAGAAAGTCCGAAATAGCCCCAGAAATATTGACCACATTTTGTGGAAAAAATCTGCAACGCGGCATCTTGCAAATTTTCAGCTATTTCCCAAGAAGTTAATCAATTATAATCATGAATTACTAATTTTAAAAACTTTCGCCCAGAAAAGAAATCGGTGGGTATGCATGAGTAAAGATTGTTACTTAAGTCCACTTCTTGAACAGAACTTGTTGGGAAAATTTATGGGTGAAGCAAACACATAATTAAAGTGAAATTGAAAAATAATGATCACACAGGGACACTAAAATTTAGGT
The DNA here is from genome assembly GCA_030444775.1 of Atalantia buxifolia. Lineage (NCBI taxonomy): Eukaryota > Viridiplantae > Streptophyta > Magnoliopsida > Sapindales > Rutaceae > Atalantia > Atalantia buxifolia. The sequence goes on from CM059832.1 coordinate 9,739,813, forward strand.
AGTTAAGCTTTTAGCTTAACTCTATAGGTAAAAATAGAAAAAAAAAATATTTTATTAGTGAAAAGGAGTTACAAGTATTATAATATTTGATCTCATAATCCAAAACCCCGATACACCTAAACTCTCAAAACACTATAATAAAATCTTAAATTGTCTTGAGAGTTTAGATATATTGAGTTTTTGGGTTGTGAGATAAAATACTATAATATTTGTAACTCTTTTTCACTAGTAAAATATTTCATTATGTTTTCGTCCACAGACATAAGCTAAAAGCTGAACCACATAAGTTCTTGTGTTTCTATGTGATCATTATTTCACTATTTCACTTTAGTTGCGTATTTATTTTTTAAATAAATTGAGAATTAAAGAAAATGAGATTATTGAAGAGGGTAAATGAAGTCTCTATTTATAGGCCAAACAATGCCCAAAAAATTAACAATAGTTGACATAAAATAATATAAATTTTCACTCAACTTTTCACTTCGATATCAAAGTCAAAGTTGTGTGCCTCTTATTTACTCATGTTTCTCGCTTACTTAACAATTTATACCAAAAGTCAAAAGTTATACCCTAAACATATGCAATTGTTTCTCACATGCATGCACACGTTCAACATAACTCAACTCAGCAAGAGTTGGAACTTACAATACAGAATGAAATGGTTAATATGTTGTACTTTATGTCTACTCATATATAAACTTTGGAGGGTGGACCTTGTTGTCAGTCTATTGAGAGGCTGAACTGTTCCAATTCGGTTGTCTTTAATGAATCAGACGAGGAGAGTGGGAATGGTAAAGGATTTTACATGAAAGGAAATACAATTAACAAAGATACAATGATTCAGGAATTAGGACTGTTTGATCAGATTCTTTTCAGAAGTTATAGATTGGCTTTAAGCAGTTAAGATATATGTTGTTAAAGGGAAACTCTGCTTTGCTTGAATGAGTGTCCGAATAGACAAACTAAAAAACGACGTTGTTTCTCGGTTTGCCTATTGGGCAAGATTTTCGGGTGCCCTAACATGACTGATCATAAAATAAAGTTTAATAAAAAATTTTGTTTATTTTATAACCTAATCCATTTGTTATAGATATTAAAAGCACGTGATGGTAGGAATGCTTTCTTGAAGGAGTTATAACTTCATCACAGGACCTCAATCTTTTGCTGCATTGAAATTATCTGAGTGTTGGTATCTTTCGGCTGCTTCCACTGCAAGGAGGATAAGTTCAAAAAGTTAACCAAACTTTCATTGGTGAAAGTGATTTTCATATATTGCAAATTCGATTGCCTTTTAATTGAATGTCATCTTGCAGAGAAGCGTTTGGATAGAACCTCATCTTGCACGAGTAGCCACTGGTATAAGATAACCTTCTATTGTATTAGTTCTTGGAATTCAACATTCATGAGCCTATCCAATCGGTGCGGTAAGCAATAAACGAAGTGACATGCTCATAAATTAGGAATAAACCATTAATATTTTTTCTAAACAGAAAATGCAACTTGAATTGGCTGCTGGAAAGTGGAAACACTAAAATGGCCACGATATAACAAGAAAATGGCTCTGGAAACGTACTGAATTTCTTTAGTCACACTCAGGAGAACGATTCTTGTCGTACTCTAGCTGAGCTCTATAAGAGGACTAAATTTTAAATAACGGGCTTGAACTGGATCCACTAACCGGAAATAACCCAAATCCTTTACAGCGGATTAACCCTGGTAGTGTATGGGCTGGAGAACCACAGGCCTGATTAACAATTTCTTAAATTGTTTTTTTATAAATTAAATTTAGCGTAAAAGAACCAAAAAACAAACTAATAACACAAACGCACATTCGGCCCAACAAGAACCCGGGTTTTACCCGGAATGTTTGATAGTTCGTTTACGTATCTGAATATCGACCAATCACACAAGATTGGCGCAGTCGTACATTTATCCACAAAGAATTCTTTTTCAACAATTTTAGCTAATGTGACAAAGTTCTGAATTTGGAGGTGACAAAAAAATCTGCAGGTGGAATGGTTTTCATAGCTCGGCCAGAGATGAGAGAACGTTCACAATCCGAGCCATGTCAGGTCTCCTGTAGGGCTCGCTCTCGCAGCATTGCTCGGCTAACTCGGCCACCTTCCTTACACTGGCAAGAGTTCCGTTGTCGAGCTCCATTGTTTCGTCCACTGCCATTCTAAATGTGTCTTGGTTTATATGCACTGTTCGGAACCATTTGACAAGGTACACTATATTCTCTGGATCAGAATCATCACTTTCATCAATCGCTTTTCTACCAGTTATTAACTCCATTAATATTACTCCGAAGCTAAACACATCAACCTTTGTTGTCACTCTACCTGTCACTGCCAAATTACATGTAAAATAAATTCATTTTCAACAATATGTTCTGTTTTGATGAACAATAAATAGAAACAAATCTAAAAACTAATAAAGTAAATTTACCTAAATACTCTGGGGCAAGGTACCCAAAAGTGCCCGCTATTCTTGTCTTAGTTGAATGTTTCCCATTCTCTGGAGCAAGGCGAACCAATCCGAAATCTGCAACCTTAGCCCGCATATCATGATCGAGTAGAATATTGGATGGCTTAAGATCCCTATGAATGAAACTTTCATGTGCTAAACCATGCAAATACTCAACGCCTCTTGCAACATCTAAGGCAATGATCAATCTTCTCGACCATTCAAGCGGTTTCAGTCCTTCATTCTTCCAGTTGAAAAGATGTCTACTGAGTGTTCCCTGTGACATGAATTCATAAACAAGAAGCCTTTCTTCACCGTCCAAGCAATAACCGAGAAGTGCCACCAAATGGCGATGTCTAACCTTGGTCAGAACTGCAATCTCAGACTTGAATTGTTTCAAGCGTCGCTCGCTCGCTATTTCGACTTCCATCCTCTTGACTGCTATCTTTGTCCCGTCTTGAAATTCCCCTCTGTAAACAGTTCCGAACCCTCCTCTTCCCAGAATGTTTTGCTCTCTGAAATTGTTGGTCATTTCCCTCAAATCTTTAATTGAAGATAAAAAGTTTCCAACCCCAAGCAATTGGATGTCACTTGTCATCGCATCTTGAGATTTCTTCGAAACAGTTTTTGGTCGATGAATCCTAGGAAAGCGCTTTTGTTTTTTCTTATACAAACAGAAGCCTAATCCAACAATAAACAAACCGAAAGCAGCACCAATCATCACGGAAACCAACACAATTCCAGTATTCGAATACTTACCCGTGCCTTTTCTCTGACTTTCGCCGCTATTGTTGTCTGGGGTTGCTCCTGGGTAACTATTATTTCTGACAATATTCGGGTTCCCATCACTTTTTACGATCACGGTTTGCCTGAATTTTGGTACTTCACCAGAGAGATAATTGTTGGAGACATCTAACATCTTAAGGTTAGGCAGGAATGTTAGCTCATTTGGAATAGTGCCGGTAAGTGCATTATTCGAAAGGATCAAGTTTTCTATCGATGTAAGCATAGAAAAATCTGAAGAAATTGTACCCTGAATCTCCAAATCCTTGAAATTAACGACCGTTATGTTTCCTACTTCATTGCAAAAGATCCCCCTCCATGGCTGAGAGATATCGCAAGGATCATTTCCATTCCAACGCTTTGCAAATACTAGCGGATATCCCATAGATTCTACAATTGATAACAAAATATTGATACGACTATCACAAGCAACACCAGGATCACCTAAGCAAAAGCTATTAGTTGATCCTGGAGTCATATCCACTTCTACTCTAGAAGTATTAAACTTTGGGAAAGGACCCTGGAAAAAATTGTGAGCCAAACTGACAAAAGTAATATTAGGAAGATTGAACAAAGGAGGAGGAACAATACCCGTCAACTCGTTACTCCTCAAACTCAATTCTTCGAGACTGGTAAACCTTGGAAAATCCGGCAAGGGGCCTGTAAAATGGTTAAAATCAAGCCTGAGTTGAATTAAAGAAGTCATGTTTTGTAACACTTCAAGTGATCCATTGAGCTTTGCGTCACTCGTTTGTCTGTTCAACCAAAGCTTTTGAATTGAAGACACTCGAAAACTTGAAGGAATTGGTCCTTCAAGATTGTTCCCAGCTAGCTGCAAATTCCTTAATCTAGGAAAGTTATCTCCCCCTAGAAAACCAGGAATGCTCCCTGAAATATTAGCCAGATTTGCAGAAAATGTCTGCAATTCCGTGGCATCCTTCAAACTTTCAGGTATTTGCCAGGAACGGAATGGATTAAAACCAAGAGTTATGGATTTCAAAGAAGTTAATCCGGAAAAGAAATCGGCGGGTATGGATGTGAACTGATTGTTACTCAAGTAAACATATTGAAGAGAACTCAGCCTGGCAAGACTTGGAATCGGCCCTGACAGAAAGTTTCCTGTCACATGCAGTACTGCCAATAAAGAGAGGTTTTTGAGGTCCGGAGGGAGCCTTCCAGTCAGGTTTTGGTTGTTGATATGGATTTGGGTTACCCGGTTATTCGAGCACATAATGTGACTCCATTCACACGGGTCTGGGTGGGTCCAATTTAAGCTATCCAGGTTTCCTAGGCTGGCTTTCAGAGATTGCATGACTGCGACATCTGAACTAGAGAGGGAGAAGACTGAGAGAGTACTGGGAGATAGAAGAAAGAAGAGGAGAAATACACCCAGATACCGTTCCTTCATTTTCTAATAAAATTCAGAAGTGGGAAAATTCCCATGCATTATAAAATGCAATCCACAAACAGTACTTAGAATAAAGACCCTGAAGCATATGCACTATTCTTTGACAAAAATTCAGTAACCTGAGCTCCTGAAATCTACGAATCTGAGGGTACAAGTTTCTAAAAGTTGGGGATTTAGCCACAACAAAGTTATATACATAAAGCTTAGGATCCAAATGAAAGACAACTGTTTGTTTCATCATGGAGGGGAAATTACAATGCTACAAGCCTGCAACATAGATCGTAAGGGCAAGAGGGTACAAATCGTCCAATTGAATAACTTACCCAACCATGAGGCTTAATGTTATTGTCGTTCACTTGTTTGATGCATCGAGGTTGTTTTTTTAACGCTAACATAAGATATGTGATTACTAATAAAAAAAGTATTTCAAAACAAGAATTTATGTAATCGAATATGAATAATAATGTATACAAAATAAAATATTTTTTAAGCATTATCATTTTTCTTTTTTGGGACTATCATATCAAATAAAGATGATCACAAAATAATTTAATTAATCTTCTTAAAGACTTATCTAACGTTTCAGTTGTGTTTGTTGTCCTTACCACTGGAGGAGACGGCCAGAGGCGGTGTAAAAACACGAGAAAGCAAACAGAAAAACAAAATAACAAAAACAATATTCAATGTCCTTAACAGTATGTCGTTTAGCAAGAAAGCCCTTGATTCACTTCATGGCGATAGTTCTTAGCGACTCTGGGTTATGTACAGACGTTTAAATAATGAGACTGTGGAAGCATTTATGTGGACAATTTTTTGAGGATCCAGCTGTGGTGCCACAATTGCATAGTATTATAGCTGGATCCAGCCATTAGATTTAGTACATAGTTGTTATTAGAATTAAATCCAATGGTTGAATTCAACAGAAGATCGTCATAAACTTGGGAGATCTGTGATTTTATCCATTTTTTAAAGTATTTTTGTGGGAATTTTCATTGACCTAAAGTAGTCAAAGTCAAGCCCATTATCCGTCCTTTGAAATCCAAGCCCAAACACGGTAAAGGGTACAGGTTTGCAGACCCCCATGAAAGGAGTTACAAAATAGCTGCAGGGATCGTCAAACCAGTGAGAGAAATTGTTAGCGAACGCCAGTGTTATCAATCAGCTACGAACCTACCTTGTCTATATAAATGTGGGAGCAAAAGTCCCTCGTAATCTTAAGGAAGTGCATGCAACTGAACTAACATTTATGATGAATGTGCCAAGGCTGAGCAAAAGTAAAAATTTTTTATGCTTACGTCGATATCATTTATTCAACCATCGATTTAGAGAAGAAAGGGTGCAAAATTCCATTCACCGTCTTGTTTTGTACTTTTATTAGATGTACCCAAATTATAGTTCGTATTTTTCATCAAATAAAATCGACCTTACATTATTATATTTTTTAAACTCTACAATTCTTCAGGCCTCAAAGGGACGATAAATTGTTTATCAATTATATTTTCTGTAGGAACCATGATACTAACCGAAAAACATAAGGCATGGGTTGATAAGTTTTCCATTTAAATCGAGCCTAATTTACCACTCTCAATATCTACACAACCATTCACAAGACTTGCGTATTGCCGAACCATTTCACAAGCTCTGGATTGTCACATTCTGTAGACTGCCACAACGCATGACATTTTATAAATAAACAGTTCCATCTAAGACCTTTTTTTTTTTTTTAACTCTTTCGGCTTCGGCATGTCAAAATATGACTTGGGAGATCGTTAAAAAAAAAAAAATTCTGCAGGAGGCATGATTTTCACAACTGCTAGAGATGACAACATGATCACAACACGACCCATGTCAGGTCTCTCATAGGGCTTACTCGCGCAGCAATGGTCAGCTAACTCAGCCACATTCCTTACACTTACTAGAGTTCCACTGTCGAGCTTGATTGTTTCGTCTACGGCCATGGTGAATTTGTCTTGGTTTAAATGCATTGTTCGGAACCGTGTGACAAGGTACTCAATATTCTCATGATCATATCACTTTCATCAACCACTCTTCTACCAGTTATTAACTCCAACAGTATTTACTCCAGAGCTAAACAATCAACCTTTGCTGTCACCCTCCCTGTCGCTGCCAAAATACATGTAAAACAAATTTCAACAAAATATCTGTTAAAAATAAGGAAGATTAGGCCTATTAAAAAAAAAGGGTTAGAATTCAAGGTGTTTGATGAACGTACGTGACTGTTTGATAAATGCCTGAATGAAGATGTTATGGTGGGAAGGCCACAAATAAAGGTTTTGGATCGGCTCAGAAATCGTCTTCTAGAAGAGACACATGAAATGCTCTGGAATTCAAGATGAAGGAATGTGATCTATTTAGCGAAGAGACATCTTTATCAACAGTGGATTTTATTAACTTCGATCCAAGCCCTTAATCATGTAAAACCTAACAGCGAAAAAAGCAAATGCACTGTATATAAGATATAAATGTGTAGGCTGGTATTACATAACGTCTGTTCTGCATTGGTGTTTGTTATACTTTGCATTTTCAACATATTTCAACTAGGAAGAAAACAAAGAAATGTAAAACATAAATAAAATTTATCTACATACTTCGGAGCAAGGTATCCAAAAGTTCCTGCTATTCTTGTCTCAGTTGAATGTTCCCATTCTCCGAAGCAAGGCGAACAAACCCAAAATCTGCAACCTGAGCTCGCATATCATGTTCAAGTACAATAATGGATGGTTTAGGATCTCTATGAATAAAACTTTCATGTGCTAAACTATGCAAATACTCCACGCCTCTTCCAACATCCAAGGCAATGATCAATCTTCTCGACCAATCAAGCTGTTTTGAGTCCTTCATTCTTCCAGTTGAAAAGATGTCTAGCTCATGTGTCAACTCAGTTTCTTCATTTTCCCTGAAAATTCAGAGGAAAATTTTCAAAGATTAGAAGATGCAATCTGAAAAAAGTACCTGGAAAGAACATCCTAAAGAATATGTGCTATCCCTTGACATAATTTAGTAATCTCTAGCTCATGAAATTAATCTCCAAATCCAAGGCCTTCTAACCGCACCAAAGTTATTTAGGGTGCGTTTGGAATTGAGGTGTTGTAGCTTTTAAGATACAGCTGCTGTGGAAAAAAAAATGTGACTATGAAACAAATATTAATAATATGCAGTAAATATAAATTTTAAATAATAATTTTGATAAAATTATTAAAGATATAATAAATTTTCTATTATATAAGTGAAAATTTATAATAACAGCTTCCAAGCTAAAGCAGCTAGTGTTTACCAAACACTTTAGTGCCGTAATTTAAAAGTTACAGCTGCCCAACCTCAATCCCAAACGTACCCTTAGTGGTTGGAATCGAATCCAAGACGGCTGTTTATTTCTAACACAGATGGGAAAGTACAATGCTACCTTAATTGTAAGGCCAAGTGTGGCACAAATTATCTTGTGTCAACTCATATACAAACCGTTCAGTCAAATATTTTCTTCAACCTTGAGGCTCAACCATGCATTGTTCTACTGCCTTTAGAATCGTGATTCTCTACTCATCTAAACTTTCTGATTTCATATGTAAATCATAATAATAATGGTGAGAACATTTGTGAAATTGTATTAGAAATAACTCATAATCAGATTTTGAAAAATTACTTTAACAATAATTTTCAAAAAAATTTACCAAACACCAAAAGTAATTTTTATAGCTTCTCAAAATCACTTTTAAACTTTCCGAAAGTAATCTCAAACAATTTCTCAGTTACAGCACAAGAGAATCTCTCTTTACTGAGTAAGAATTAAAGAAAATGTGTTAGAAAGACTTGTTCCATGTAATAAGAGTAAGAGCTAGAATGAACAATTGTGTAATCACCCTCATGAAATTCGAAGTGCTCTTGGGCTCAGATTAAGCACAATGGCCGGACAACAGATGTCTTGTTCTTCTTTTGATTCTTTAATGGAATCTTTTAGCCCCGCTGGTTTATAGATCAACTAAAGATTGTTTTTCCATTAAAATCTGAAGATCAATCTTTGTAACTCCATCCTAACAGTACATAACGTCGATACTTTTAAATCGATCATAATTTTTCTTTTATTTGTTGGCGTGTACAACGAAGGCAGAAAAGAAAAATAAATAAACTAACGGCATCGAGGCAGTTGATTGGACGGCCCAGCATTGATCCGGCTTTACAATTATATTGCATTGTAATTTGCTCTCCCCGTTGCCGCCTTGGAAACAAAGCTGTTGTCTTTGATGGCTAATTTTAGTCACTTTGAATCTTGATTGAATTTGGAGATGGAGATGATTTGACATGAGCTGGATGTCACGTCCAAGATCTAAAAGCCAGCCTTGTAATCCCGAAACGCTTAAAATTGTCTGTCCCGGACCCGTGTCAATGGAGTCACGTTATTTGCTCGGATAACGGCCAGGTGACCAATATCGAACTCCAAGACCAAAATCTGAAAGGAACAGTCCCTCCGATCCTTAAAAAGCTCTCGTCATTGGCAGTTATGTACCTAGAAAACAACCAACTCAGAGGACCGATTCCAAGTCTTGTCGGGTTGCGTTATCTTCAAGTTGTAATGTTTGATAACAACAGATCATGCACGCCTCCTACTTTTTACAGGACTAACGTCCTTAAGATATTTTAGCCCAAGTAATAATCCAATTTCTTCATGGGAAATACCAGAAAGTTTGACCAATGTCAGGAGTTTGGAGTTTTTTTCTGCAAACAAGGCCAATATTTCTGGGATCATTCCCGATTTTCTCGGGACGAATACGTTTCCTCAGTTAAGGTATTTGGATATGGGCAGCAACAATCTCCAAGGAACAATTCCATCCAGCTTTGGTATGTCTTCAGTTCAGACCCTTTGGTTGAATGGCCAAAGGAGTAACACCAAGCTCAATGGATCACTTCAAGTGTTTCAATACACGAATTATTTGATTCGGCTTTGGCTTCATGACAATCTTTTTACAGGCCCTTTGTCAGATATTTCTAATCTTTCAACACTGGAAGATTTGAGCTTGGGACATAATAAGTTGACAGGTATTTTCTCCGTGTCTTCATTTAACAATCATCCTAAGCTTACCACCCTGAATTTGACTAATAATTTGCTTCGGGGTCCGACTCCTGGTCTTGCTTGTGATAGTCGGGTTAATATTTTGTTCTCAATTGCGGGGTCCATGGGTGACCCCGAGGTGCTTGCAGAGAGCTGGAAAGGAAATGATCCTTGTCCCGCCTACAAGGATTGGAACGGAATTTCATGTGAATATGTGATATTGGAGGAAACATTACGGGTATTAGTTTCCAAAATTTGGGACTTTCGGGTAATATTTCTTCAAATATCTCTATGCTTACATCTTTGAAATATTTGATAGTTTCTAATCATTCACTTACTGGTACTATACCAAACGAGCTTACAACCCCGTCGAGTCTTCAGATATTAGATGTCTCGAACATTCATCTTCATGGTAGAGTGCCATAATTTGGAGAAAATGTGGTTGTCATTACTGATGGGAACCCTGATATCGAAAAAGAAAGTAATTCAATTGGGTCACCACCCGGCAGTGGGAGTAAGATTCAAATTCTTGGAATAATTTTGGGTGCAGTAATAGGTGATTTCTGTGGTTTATTTGTTGTTGGATTGGGTGTCCTTTTGTATATCAGAAATAAAAAATCTTCCGAAACAGTACCGATTCAAGTTTTTACACCTACACTATGTGGGATTAGTGACGTTCACTCTCTTGACTTTGGAGATATAGCTACACCAATTCAAGTTTTGAGGAATGCAACTAATAATTTCAGTGAGGAAAATAGATTGGGAAGAGGTGGTTTTGGAACTGTGTACAAAGGGGAATTGAAGGATGGAACCAGGTTGGGGTAAAGAGGATGGAATTAGGATCTGTAACAGAGCAGGGGATAGCTCAATTTGAGTCAGAAATTGCAGTTCTCACAAAGGTTCGACACTGCCATGTGGTGGCATTTCTTGGTCATTGCTTGTATGGAAATGAGACGCTTCTTTTTTATGAACTGATGCCCCAGGGGACCCGTACTAGGCATCTGTTCAACTGGGAAGAGGAGGGATTGAAACCACCTGAGTGGAATACAAGATTGAATATTGCCCTGGATGTTGCTAGAGGTGTTGAGTATTTACATGGATTAGCACATCAAAGTTTTATTGCCCTGGTGATTTCTCATTTTATGCTACTTTCTAGGCATGCTACTGCCTTCAGGATTTTGAAATTGTTACATTTGTATTGTTTCAGTTCTGTCCTAAACCTAAGGTTTGATTACACATATATGTTTTGGCGGTGACTGGACGAATAACTGCAAAGGTTGACGTGTACAGCTTTGGAGTGATCTTAATGGACTTAATCAGAGGTAGAAAAGCTGTTGATGCCACCCATTTTGATCCTGAGTACATCATTCACCTCGCCACCTGGTTCCGGAAAATGCATAAAAACCATGACACATTCCAAATGGCCATAATAGACAAAACAATTCAGCTCGACGAAGAAACCCTTGCCAGTGTATGCACTGTGGCTGAGCTAGCGGATTATTGCTGCGCGAATAAGCCCTACCAGATGCCTGATATGGGACATGTTGTAACTGCGCTCTCATCTCTAGCTGAATCTTGGAACCCAGTAAAACCAGATTCTGATGTTAGACGCGGAATTGGCATGGACACGGCCTTGCCTTCAAATTCATCGCACTCATCGGCTACTCCAGAATCACTTCCACCTCTTGCGATGTCGAAGCTGCTGGATCATTCTGCCAAGGCCTAGCTTTCAAATGATCAAATTGTTGCAAGACCTTGATGCCACAAGTAACAACGAAGTTACCTATTGATGACCTCAATAGGTAAGCAACTGGTGTTCAGGTTCACAATTGATTTTGTTCATATGCACTTATTAAGCATCTTCCACCAAATTTAGATATCACTGATGATTGATGCTACACATCACAAAGCTGAACTTCTAGGAAGTTTGGACAATCTTCTGATTATAAATATTAATAAATTCTATTATAACTCAGAAAGAATTGGATAGATTTATGATTATAAATATTTATAAATTCTACTCCAGCTTCCATCATATTTTGTTCATTTTACACTTGTTATTTGTACTCTTTCTCTTTTTGACTTGCAATAAAATTTATTAATATTTACTCATAAGTTTCTGTAACATGCTCTTCTGAAGAAATGTGCCATATAAATTATAAAGCAAGTAATAATCAATCTTTTTTTTTTAAATACAAATAAATAAACTTATTCGAACTTGAGAAAATGTGTTCTAAAAAGTAACATGCTCATTTTCATCACAACAAAATCCATTACAGAGGGAACAAATGATTTAATGAATCAAAAAATAATAAATCCTCAAATGGACTATGCCCAACAAAAAAAACAAAGAGAGAACCCAGACAAATCATGATTGAGATTTTTCAATCACGTGCTGAGATTATTTTTCCTCAATCATTAATAAGTGACCACCCCTTTAGCAAAGCATCTACCATGGGCCACTGTCTAGCTAATTGTTTCCAATCGTGGAAGGAGTATAATGACAGCTTATGGTAAATTTTTTAATTGCATTCAAAACAAAGCAAAGTTTGGTCCATCAGCCACCTTTAAGCTATGGCTACCCTTATAGTTTGGACGTGTAAAACTTTTGCTACTTTGATTTACAATCAAAAAGCAAAACAGGGATTTTAGTGGCATTCAAGGTAGATTTGGGATTCAACACTAAGTTTTTGGGTTCCGTTCAAATTAATGCTCTCATAAATATTGTTCAATATCTATGATGGACTTGGTGGTTATGAAAATGGCACAATGGCAATTATTGAAAGAGAGAAAGAAATTATGCAAATGAGAGATAAAAGAAAAAAAATCAGAAAATAAGTACTTTTTTAATTTTTAATGAGATTAACTTCAGAAGTAAATGAAATAAATTAGAAAATGGGGGCTGTTAAGTGCAATATTTGTACATGAACCCTATTTAATTCCAAAAATACACATATCCTCATGTCATTTATAATATCTATTTAGATATTTCTATGATGCTTTATGAAGTTTTACAGCATTGATAATGAGTTGTTATGGGCCTTTAGATTTAAATATTTTAATAAACACTATTGATCTAATTTTGTAGATAAGTAAATAATTAATTAATAACTGATATTCAAGTTGTTGGTATAATACGTAGGTTAATGGATATAATTTTATTTTTAATTAATTAAAAATATTTTTTAAATCACTAAAAAATTAAAATTTCTTATTCTTTGGTTTATTTATCTATCTTCTTCTTTTCTTTTTTTTTTTTAAATTGCTTAATAGCTAATATTGAGTTGTATCGATCATTGTCATGCTTATTAATCTCGTGATTTTTTGGCGAGGAAAGAAAATAAGATAATAAATTAAGATCGAGTTGTGTTAATATTAAAATATATTTTTAAAAAAGATCAGAAAAATATAGAAGTTTAGATAGTTGGTAAATTGAGATTTTAAATAATTGAAATATTATCCTAACTAACTTCTAATTTTGTAAACCATTTATTAATTTTAACGTATATAATTATGTCACTATTATTACTGTAATTTTTATAACAGTATCGTAGAATGAACTTATTTATTTTTCTTTCATAAACCTCTTATCTATCTAGAATGAAGACAAGAACTATCTTCTTATTTTGATCATTTGTTCATTAAGATTTTAAAGCCGATGGATAATACATCCTATTTGAATAATAAATTATTGCATTTCTTGTTCATAATAACGAGCAAATCTTTTTTTTAAAATGTTATAGATATAGATTAAAGGATGACATTTAAAATATTACAGCGAATTACCATGTATTTGTAATAGATAAGGGCCGAATTCAAATAGTAGTTTTTCATATTTGTGTTCAATAGATGAAAGTATAAAAGTAAATACAAGGCAACCGTACACTTTTATTAATAGACACGTAGTATAAGATTTTTATCATCTCAAGAGTGTTAGAGATATCCAAAATTAATAGAATAAAAAAATCATGAAGGATAATGTAAAATTTTGGAATCAGAATAAATAAAGTAAATATGAAAAGCCATGCATCCAAATAAAGTGCCTCCGACTCTTCGAGTTGAGGAAGATGAACAACAAGTGCTTGACAGCCAACTCGGCTGACGTAATAAGCACACTCCAACTCACTTACAGTTCATTGCTTACACACTAAAACGAATTTAATATGCGAAATTTAGCCCTTTTGAGGAAATACACTCACACATTTGAATGCAATTTCTATCGCGTGTGCTGGAAGAAATCTTTCAATAATTACTATAATTTATTAAAGATTTTTGGTGATGTGGAGGTGGTATATGCTAGATTAAAATTTTAATATAATTTTCCTAACCTCCATGATACCAGCAGTGCCAGCACAAAAAACAAAATCTTCAAGAATTCGATGAAATGAAAATTTTCAAAGATTTTGAGTAACCCGCGTTTGCAATTAATTTTGCATTTTTCTTTTTACGTGGCTGGTTCAAATCATAAGCACTTTCTCAGGCTGTTTATTCATTTAAATACCTTTTTTTTTTTTCCAAATAGTAAGAAAATGTTAATGAAAAACTAAATAAAAAAAGAAAATAACGTAGTTTAATGGTCTCAAATAAATTATTTTAAAAGAGTGATGATACAGCCACAAATTATTGTACAAACTTATATTGTACAAACTGATGTGGTATTAATTCATTAGTTGAATGAAAATATAAAATAATAGAAATAAATCATGTGGGCTAAGAGATATTTAATTTAACTAATTTTATCATGCCACATCAGTTTGTACAAGATAAGTTTATATAAAAGTTTGTGACTATATCATTACTCATTTTAAAAATAAGTCATCTTAAAGAAATTAGTTATAGATGTGAAAAAAACAATGCTTAACCAAGAACACTTAACTCACTCAAGACGCTGTTCAGTATTAAAAAATTAAATAATTATAACTTAAAAAATTATAATGTTAGAATATTGATAAATACTAATTGCTGTGACTTAAAGCACTATATTGATTTGATTCACCACTCGTGGGATGACAAATCAATTATATCAAATAGTTTTTGACAATAAGAACTTACAACACTTACGTACCAAATAACCATAATCACAGGCACCATCATCAGCACCACGCTACGTTTCCCATTCAACGCGTCTAATGAGAGATCTAAACACGTATCAAATCTTTGAACAAGGATTAGAGAAGTCAACGCTCCGTGATGGGCAGTTCAGTGACGGGCAAACTCTGTCGTGATGGACGCGGCCACCGCGAGGGAGAAAGATTAAAACATGAATAAATAATCACATATATGACCATAGTGACATATATCCCTCAATATAAAACACCAACCCTATTAGACAAAACTTCCGAAAATTCCGGCTTATTCTGGGCAACAATGAATGAGAAATTAGAATTTGACGTGTTAAGTCAACACTCAACATCACAGTAATCATACGAACCACCAAATCTTTTATAATTATATACAAATGATGGCGGGTTTGGCTCGTTTGATGGAATAAAGCAAAAAGAAAGAAGTCACCACACCCAAGTGATGTATGCGTAATGAATGTCCCCACGCAGTCACAAGTTGGGGAGGATATTCTAGGCTCTAGCAAAAGAAATGGCCAAATGGCAATGAGAAATGAGATGCAGCTGGCAGCCTTATCAAACAAAACCAACCATTCTGATTCAAACAAGTATCAGACAATCATGCGGATCAAACAAAACACGTGACACAAATTTATTAGGACACTCCTGGTGAGGATGAGCTGTTCAGGAGAGTGTCTCCATTGATTTCGTTGTCGTCATCCGTTTACCTAAACTTTGTGACAATGCATGCATAAATATTTCTTTTACCGGGAACCGCTGAATGCTGATGCCCCCATGAGAGTAAAATATTATATTTACAAATTTGGTGGGGTTTAGTTGGCTGATCTAATGAATCCCACTCATCGCCAACTGGGGCCCGCATTTATCTTTTCCATGCAAATGGAGTGGCGCCATGTGGATGCTGACAAGGATGCATGACAAACAAGCAAAAGGGAACCGCACAAGCATTAGCCAAGGCATGCACAAAAATTTCATTGTAAGCTTGCCAAAGACAATTCCTTTTTCATGTCAAAGCAATAAAAAGCATGAATGAATAAAAATCAATTCCAATATGAATGAAACCAAATATAAGGAGTCAACTACTTGTAAATAAAGCACCAAAGAGATGAACATTAAAGAACAACTCTTTCTCAAGTATCTCTCTATTTGCATTTTTAAGAACTTCTGAAAACCAGAAAAACATTAAAAAAATATTTAAACTACAGAGATAAAGTGGAGAATTAAGGCATCTCCAGCAGAATATAGCAAAAAGAGAACCAAGCCTCACAAAGAGAGAAAACAAAGAAGCATAAAGAATGAACAAAGCAAACCTCTAGGAACCATTAAGAGATACCCACATCTAATCTTCCATTCCTTTCTTGCCCTCCTTCATCTTCCGTCAGCTGATGTAAATGAATCAGCAAATCCAGATGGCCTTGTGGGTATGCTAGTCTGGGTATTATCTGTGCTGGCAAGGAATGAAGAAGAAGAAGAGTCACCAATGTTGCTGTTTCCCTCATATGCCTGCCACTTCTTTAATGCTTGCGGTAAAGTCATGTCAAGGTCGATGCCATATATGTCATCAGAATCTGGTTCTGCTGGTTTCCACAACTCGGCCAGAGATGAGAGTACATTAACGACATGACCCATATCAGGCCTCTGGTAGGGCTCCCTTGCGCAGCAGTGACCAGCCAGCTCAGCCACAGTGCTTATACTAGCAAGTGTTTCTTCATCAAGATCAACTGTTCGATCAATTGCCTTCCGGAATGTGTCCTTGTTAATATGCATTCTGCGGAACCATGTTACAAGGTGCACACTGTCCTCAGACTGGGTTTCATCGAGAGCCTTTCTACCCGTGATTAACTCCATTAAAATAACTCCAAAGCTAAACACATCAACTTTTGTAGTCACTCGTCCAGTCACTGCCAAGTCATACCAGAAGTTTCAGCTTTAGAACCAGAGGGGAAAAAAGAAAAAAATTGACTGAGTAAACACCAAACACAAATCAATTCTATACACTTGAAAAATTAAAAGAAATCTCTTACTTATTAAAATGCAGTAAAGAGAGGAATATTAAACACGGTAAAAATGAAAAAATGAGAAGTGCGACCATCTAGCTGCATCCTTCACTGTTGAACTAAACACCCTAATCCTATCCAGTAAAGCCTTCCAGTTGCTAATAGTGCAAATGATAAAAATCTCTAGGCAGTACGTATGGGAGGAAGATTAAACATTTGCATAAATAATGGAGGAAAAGAGAATGTCGATCAGACACTTTCACCTCAATCTGAAAAAAATTGAATTAGTTACCAGCATATTCTGGAGCAAGATAGCCGAAAGTTCCAGCTAGTCTGGTCTCAATTGAATGCTTTCCATTATCTGGTGCAAGACGAACCAATCCAAAATCTGCAACTTTAGCCCGCATATCATCACCAAGAAGAATGTTGGATGGTTTGAGGTCCCTATGAATAAAACTTTGATGTGCTAAACCATGTAGATACTCAACACCTCTAGCAACATCCAAGGCAATTGTCAACCTTCTAGTCCACTCAAGTGGTTTCAATCCCTCCTCCTTCCAGTTGAAAAGATGCCTACTAAGGGTCCCTTGAGGCATGTATTCATAAACTAGAAGCCTCTCATTTCCATCCAAGCAATAGCCAAGAAGCCCCACTAGGTGGCGATGTCGAACCTTTGTAAGAACTGCAATCTCAGACTTAAACTCTGCAAAGCCCTTCTCACTCACCACTCCTGACTCCATCCTCTTTACCGCAATCTTTGTCCCATCATGCAGTTCCCCCTTGTACACAGTCCCAAAACCCCCTCTTCCCAAGACATTTTCCTCACTAAAATTATTAGTTACGTTCCTCAAAACTTGGATTGAAATCACCATACTTCCAGCCTCGACTACATGAAGGTCACTAGGCCCACTACTTGTGAGACTTTGACTTTCACTTCCACCTGCAGTAACACTAGACTCTGTAACCGTAATCTTAACAGCATTTCCATCTCCTCCATTACTAGGATGGATAACCACAGCATTTGGACTTTGTACCCGACCAGAACGCTTCCGTTTTCTGGTATACAAACAAAAACCTAATCCAACAATAAACGCACCACAAACAACACCAACTACAGAACCCACAATCTTTCCCGTATTTGAATTCTTATTCCCACCACCAGAGGAACCATTTCCTCCACTGTCACCCCCGGGTGGTATGGGTGAACTCCCAGGAGGTGACTTCGGAGTAAAACTACTACTATCTTTTCCAATATCAGGGTTCCCATCAGTTTTAATAATCACATTTTGTCTAAAATTTGGAACTTTACCAAAAAGATGATTATTTGACACATCTAACATCTCAAGACTAGGCAGAGTTGTAAGTTCCTTTGGTATAGTACCAGTAAGTTCATTGCCTGAAAGCATCAATTGCCTCAGGGAAGTCAGCCTAGAAAAATTAGAAGAAATTGTACCCAAAAGCCCCAAATTTTTGAAATTGACAACGGTAATGTTTCCTCCAGCATCACATGACACACCCTTCCAGTCACTATTACAAGGATTATTTCCTTTCCAACTTTCTGCAAGCACCGCCGGGTAACCCACAGATTCCACAATTGACAACAAAACATTAACACGGCCATCACAAGCAACACCAGCATCATCCAAGCAAAAGCTATTAGACCCTTTTGCCATATCAACCCTAACAGAACCAAACTTTGGGGTTTTACCCTGAAATAAATTATTAGTCAAATTGACAACAGCAAGTGAAGGAAGATTAACCAAAGACGAAGGAACAATACCCGTTAACTGATTATCTCTCACACTGAAATCTTGCAAACTACTCAGCCCAGATAAATCAGGCAAAGGACCCGTAAAAGAGTTACCATGAAGCCATAGCTGAGTCAAAGAAGTCATATTTTGTATCACTGCAACTGATCCATTAAGCTTTGAGTCACCTTTTTGCCCATTCAACCAAAGGGTCTGAATAGAAGACTTGCCAAAACTCAATGGAATTGGTCCTTGAAGAAAATTAAAAGCCAAATGCAAATACATCAGTCCAGGAATCGTATCTCCCCCGAGAAAATCTGGAATAGTCCCTGTAATGTTAGCTCCATTTGCAGAAAAACTCTGCAAACCGGTGGCATCTTTCAAGCTCTCAGGTATTACCCAAGAGTTGAACGAATTATAATCAAAGCTTATTTTTTGCAAAGACGTTAAGCCTTTGAAGAAATCTGATGGCACAGAGGTGAAATTATTGTCATCAAAAAGCACTTCTTGAAGAGAACTCAACCCAGAAAGGCTTGGGATCTGCCCTGTGAGTTTATTCTTCATCACCTCTAGTACTGTCAGTGAAGAGAGGCTATTCAGCTCCTTAGGGAGGGTTCCTTCGAGGTTTTGACCGCCGATTTGGATCCGGGTAACCCGTTTACTGGGACTGCACTGAATATGCTTCCAGTTACACGGCTCCGGGTCGGTCCAGCCTAAGCTTGCTGGGTTTCCCAGGCTGGTCTTAAGGGCTTGCATGGCTGCCGCATCTGAGCTGGACTGGGAATTAACTGAGAGGGTTGCAGAAAGAAGCGAGAGGAGAAAAAGAGAAACACCCAGGTGGCGTTTCTTCATTTTCTGGGGAAAAATTGAAGAGAGAGTGAAGGAAAATGAGAGAAAGGCAAAAGCTTTCTTTTCCTCTTTTTTTTTTTTTAAACTTAGGGTTTTATAAGCATTGAATGCAAGGTGTTTGTTTATTTGTCTGTTCGAAATTTCATCTTCTTTTAATTCCTTCCAAAGAGGGATGCGTGTTTTTTCACGCACAGGTTAGGCTGAGAGTGACAGACAGATGAAGCGGCGTAGATGAGGGGAGGAATGTAACACAGGGAAAATGAAAAGTTGGGTTTAAAAAGATGAGAGAAAAAGGCGTGGATTTTTTCTTTTTATTTTTGTGTTTGGAGGAAAAGAAAAGAAAATGAAAGTGAAAATAGTTGGCACATGCAAGCGGGGTCCACTTTTTTTTTTTTTTAATTATGGCTTGGGAATTTGGGGACCTGGACTCGAGACCACCAAGCAAGCGGCCTGCAGCGTGGCCTGATACTGATCGCAATGGACCACTCCTTTTGTCCATCGTGCGGAAGTGTATTGAGTTATTATTTAGTTTGGTTATAATCCATGCAACAATTCATATAATATGTACATGACATGATGAGGTTATAAATGTTTCATTTCGTTTGAATCATATTAATCTTGATGTTATTTGAGATACAAATTTCATTGGCGTGGGTTGTTTTTTACATAAAAATAACTTTGTGTTAGTGGGTGTTAATTGATTTAAGTTATCAATTTTCTACAATCATACAGGTTCAAAGATTTATTAATTTTCATTAAACGACGAGATGTGTGATATGATTTTGTAACCAATATTTTAAGTTAACTATCTTTATACGGTTTTACTTTTAACCCTGTAACTCTTTCTATCGTAATTTTTTGTCTCTCTATTCTATTGACGTGGGGTTAAAAACAGCCAGCACAAGTTGACGGTAACTGTGTGTGTCAATGCCTTATAATAGTCTCAAAACTAAAAGATTGGGGAATAAATCCTAATTCCTAAAGGTGTGTCGTTTTGAAACTGTGCACCACTTTTTCTTCACTAGGTTTTCATTCTCTTTCATTTTTGGTTTCGTCTTTTGTTATTGGAGGTCACAAACACCTTAATTATACTTAAGGAAAAAAGCCTTTTGATATGGTATGGGTATCGCCAGCTGCCTAATTCTGATTCTCCCAATTTCATCGTGTATTCCAGTTAATGCAGTGCCATAGATGTGAAATTGTTTTTTGACAAATATTTTGGATTCGTAAAAGAAAGATTTTATGCCTTCTAGATTTCGACAATGAGATTTTCCCATTCTCTCAATTTTGTTTCCATTTATCTCAAGATTTATGTAAATTTTCTTCCTTTTTAGGTTTATATAATGTTAAAGCGACAGTTAAGTAAATTCATATTCATCTAAATTAATAAGGATCACCTTCGTCATTTGCTTTTTTAAATGGAAACTTATATACAGTACTACACTTCTCACATGAATAACCAACTCTTTTTTAATAGCAATTATTAATAGATTTAATAGAATTAATTTACTTGTAATTTCAATAAATTGCTGCAAACAATAAATATCAATAGGCTCGTGATTGAATGAATTCACAAAGGGAAATTACTAAAATATACCCTAAATTTACCCTATTATCAACAATATTATAAAATTTGAATTTGTTTGATTTTCTATCTTGAAGTTGTAATTTATATCAACCCTCCACAAAAATGTTAACACTATTAGAATGTTTAACAAAAATTTAAATAAAATGGTCATTTTATCCTTGAATTCAAGGACATTTTTTTTCCTTTGCACTACAATTAATAAAATAAAAGGAGAGTAATGTTATATATCCTAAATCTTTTATTCCAAAAAACTATCCTAAATGATGTGGTATTCATCAAATAGTTAGTGTGGATAATATAATTAATTTACTTGAATTTTGTATCGACTAATCAATTAATTAATGAATAACATATTATTTGAAATGGAACTTAGGATAAAAAAATTTGGGATATCTACCAATACTCAAAAAATATATATTTTTTTAATTATGGAATCAAATTTAACGACTGGATTGATTGTATGTTTATGGATTAGGCTTAGGTAATTTGTGGATTTTGTGTGATTGTGTAAATCTGTGAAGATAAATTGAGAAGACAAATTAGAATTTTTTAAAGTTAAAGGAGGAAAATAGAGTTTTAAGTGTATTCAATTGAATATTGGTTGTAAAAAATAGTTTTTTTTATTTTAAATAATTATTTTGTTGAATGGTTGATAAAATTATAAATATATGGTGAAAAATTGAATAAGTTTAAATTGTTAAAATATTTTTAATAACATAAGAAATTTAAGGTGAATTAGTGATAATTTCTCTTAACAAAAGTAACCAACAAGCAAATTAACCGAGTATTGAAGCATCACCAAAATATTTTTTAAATAAAATTTTATTATTTATTTAAACAGTCACATCAACATTTAAGGTTCTAAAAGACATTTAATTAAAAATTTTTAAATAAAAAATGATTCTCTCTTTAAATTTAGAGAGTTGCTTTTTTTTTAATTTATATTTTATTACTTTTTACTAGAAAAAGAAAAAGAAATACTTTAATTACTATTAATTTTTTTAAAATAATTATTTAATTAAAATAATATTAACTTATTTTTATTTAAAAAATAATATTTATTTTTATTTTTTTTATTTACCATATAAATAAATAAATAAATATTTAAAAACTAAAATTTATAAAAAATTTTAAAAATAGTCTTTCAGTGCTTATTCTTTGTTAGTGATTATTTTTTGTCTAGTTTCATGTATTATAATTATTTTCACTTAGCAATTTGTGCTGACATGTGCATGGCATATTTGTCAACCTAGCAGCAAAGGCTGACAGTTCAGTAAGCATTAACAAGCCTCTGACATTTTTCTGAATTACTTGATTAATTTCAACCCCTTAATTATTTCTAAATCATCGTTTTGGTCAATAGAGGAACAACATGGTAAAGAAAAAAAGACTGAAAAATCCCTGAAAATAATTTTTTAAAAAATAATGATTTGTCTTGTGCGGGAATGTATTCAGATTCCATGATGAATGCATTAGTTTTTGGACGCAAGCAGTAAGCTTTCAAAGTTTCCATAAATCCAATTTGCAAACAACTGGAAAAATTTTGCACCATTTCTGCTATTCTTTCAAGATTAATAAAAATAGTACAAGCAATTAAAATTTTTTCTTCTATTTTACATAACATATCATTTGATCAAAATATCTTTGTTTATAGTAATTAGATTTGACTTTTTTTGAAGCATTGCATTATGGACACTAATCCATTTCCTACTTTGTGGGTGCAGTTAAAACTTCGAAACAGTCTTCTTAATTAAAATGTATTAACTTTTATTATTGAAAATATGAGTCAATATTTATCTATAATATATATAAATTTTATGAATCCAGTTACAGTTATGTACAGCTGATTCTGGCAGTATCACGATTGGATCAGTAGTTAGATCCAGGTCGATAGTTATTACTTAATCGAATTCAACGGTTAGATAAAACTATAGTACCGTACAACTGTGGTACCACAGTTTTATCCAAATCTTATCTCGATTTGAATTGATTTATCGCGAAAGGCAAAAATTACATTACATATCTTTTTGTTCTACTTTTTCTTTTTAGGTGTCACTTTATTTTGTTCATTACCAACCTCAATTTGTAAAAACTATTATTTTATATTATTTTTTTTTAAAGTAAGGGTGGACAAAACTCAATTAGGTTTTTATTTGTCTTTCTTATTATTTCAAAACTTAAACTCAGGGGATAGTCGCTATAAGTTTGATGTACTTACCAATCCGATCACGCCCTTAGAGTGGTAATTTAATCATTTAAAAAGCAGTGCTGCAAATTTTTTTTTTCATATATCATTTATAATTGTTTGGCCTCCTTATATGAAAAAAAAAAAAAAAATTCCACCCACGTTTGTGTCACGTCATCTTTCAGAAGCTTCTGAAATTGACTATCTTTTAAAAGTGCCAAATATTAACCAGTGCGGTATTTATCAACTGCTTAAAAAATCCCAGGAAGACAGGCCAGCAACATTCAATCCTTCTAGTTGGCATTTGGAAGTGGGAAACAATGCATGCGACATAAATTGCAGGTATTGATTCCTGACAGGTTGTTGATGGAGATAGTTGGCATTGAAATTCAAATTTAATTATATTAAAAAATTGTCAATTGGTTTGGATTGGACGCCCACTCAAATCCCAATTCAAAGGCCACCCAATTGAATTTGTGCGCGTGCGTGCAACCTTCGTGTCCATGTGCCGCGAGGCTGCATGTTCTTCACAAATAACACCGGCCAAATTTTATTTTTCAACATCAAAGGCTTGTTCAATCAAGTTTTGATGACTGATTGAAATTTGAAAACATGCTCTCACGTTGACACGTTGGGAATTAGAACAACGCACGTTTTTCAATATATATTTAAAAGCGAGATAGTCAATTTTTTCTTAGTGAAATTTATACATATTATTTATGACCTTATTATTTTTATGATAGTACATTTTTATTTATATTTATTATATAAATAAAAATTAAAATAAAAAATATAACTAATACACATGAGAAATATATTTCTTGATATAAAAATTAATCATAAATATTTGCTCTTGTAATTTTGTTTTTTATATATTTATTATAAGAAAATATTTATAAAATAACAAAAAATACAAAAAAATCTTATTATTAATTTTTTATTCACATCAAAACATATACTTCTTATTTTTAGTGCTTAAATTTTAGTTTTAATTTTATATGATTTATTTTATTTATAATAAATATAAATAAAAACTATACTTAAAAATAAAGATAATATTATAAAATTATATTGTCATGATTTTTAGCTATTGTAAAAACAATAAGGAGATAAATAGGGTGTGTGTATGTATATTGATTTCAATAAAACGGAAATTTGCAATCTCCCTATTTAAAATTAACTCTTTTATAGTCTTATGAGTAATGATGACATATCGTTAAGATTGAAACTACCACTAAAGAATTTTTTAGCCTTTCTATGAATATTGTTTATTGTTGGGTTTGGTTAGGAACGTATTTATTTTATTTTTAAAGCAATAATTTATACATACATTAAGAATTTCTTAGGTTCGATGTAATAATATGATTGTAGAGAAATTGAATTTTATATATATTTCGGCACTCGTTCGAACATGCTACAGCACTTGACAAAAACACAACTCTCCACTTAACTTATATATTGACTTCTATTTTACAGAACACATCATATATACATGCATAATATATACCAACAACATCAATAGGATGGCAATTTACATATAATATAATATATGGATCATCATTATTTTTTTAACCCAATATTTTATTATTGGAACATGCACATGCAAATAAGACACATACATATATAATCAGGTTTCTCTAATCATATTAAAGTTAGGAACAATTTAAAAAATTTAAAAAATACATATTACAATATATTTTATTCTATAATATATTGAAATTTATGTATTTTTATTTTTTAATTTATTCTTAACTTTAATATAGTAAAAAATCCTGATTAGAAACCCATACATACATACATACATACATACATAATGCATGATCAGTAGTCAAAGTCGAAGTTGTTGATGAGATTTTGCACGTGCTTTTTTTCAATTCCAAGTCGAACTAGGTATCCTCCTTCAAGATCTAACATTAGGAAAGCAGTCTCCGGGACAGGAGTTGCTAATAGAACTGCACCTGAAAGTCTCGGTCCCCATCCAAAATCAAGGGCATGAAAAGGAAATCTTAGCCAATCAGTTATGATAGTCAATTCTCTCATAGAGGGGAAAAACTTATCCGAAGAGTACTCGAGAGCCTTTGCGTATAATTTGATATATTCATCGGTGATCACATCTTTGGCTTCTTGAATCCTTTGAATTGTTTGATGAAGAGGCTCTTTGAGTAAATCTTTCACCGAGCATGACACTGAGGCAAGTACAAAGGCATTGCCGGTGAAGTTTTCACCAAGTGGTGGTCGGAGCCTGCTTCGCGAATCCACAGGAAACTGCAAGCATATGTTGGTGCTCGGATGTAGTTTAAGAGCCATCACTCTTGCCTGTATGGACAAAGAACTAATGTCATCAACAATACTTTAAAGAATTTAGGATTTAATAAAATGCTGGTTTTAGTTGTGCTGATCTTTTAAACATGTTGTGCCACCACGTGTGCATTTGTAAAAGATTTAATTACTATGAAAATTTACCTTCCAAACACGAGCACATAGAACATCAAATGTAGAGCACCTTGTGAGTTTGCCGCTTTCAGTTGCCATTCCTTTCCAAGCATCTACAACTTCCTTCTTCACGCTTAGTGTGACAAGTGCAAGCTCACCTTGTGGGTCGATCTGGCCGAATTTTGAGAGTGCTGTTTCCCAGCATCTGTCATCGGAGGCTATGGCCTGCGTAGGGATGCGATATAGATCTTGAATGGCTGCAACGTGTTCTTGTTCATATATCGAAGCAGCACTCGTATCTGGACTTGAATAATTAGGAGAAGAGATTGCATGCAATAGAGTGTCTCTTGAATGGTTGGGGAAAATAAGATCAGACTCATCTTTCCCACTTGATACATGAGCCCATGATGCTAAAAAGTTGAATGCTCCTACACCATCGAATAAGGCATGGCTACCGCCAAGTCCGATTGAAATTCCCCCACAAGCAAACCTAGTAATCTTCCAAAAAGAAATTGTGAAGAGAATAAGGTCCCATTTGGGATTGGGGTGTTGTGCTTTTTAAGCTACAGTTGTGGAAAAAAAATTATAACTAGCAAACAAAAATTAATAATATGTGGTAAATATAAATTTTAAATAATAATTTTGATAAAATTATTAAAGATATAATAAATTTTTCATTATATAAGTAAAAAATCGTATTAATATGGCTTACAAGGTACAATAGAAAATGTTTACCAAATATTTTAATGCTATAACTTTTCCAAACGCATCCTAAGACTTGTGGAAATTTAGGGCCATATAACAAGCAAAGAAGTAAAATTAAAAAAAAAAACCATTAAAATAGAGTAATTAAAGAAAGCTGCGTGTATATCATCTATAACATATAAACTTGCGAAAGAAAATATCCTTACAGGATAATCCAGCTGGTTGCCCTTTCGCTTGAAATTAAAAATAGGTCAAGGTTCAATCTAGGGTTAGGATCTTATCATCTTAATTTCTTCCATAAGTTAAAGCTAACTCCAAAACAGAGATAAGTGGGGATGCACCAAATCAGATGAAAAAGAATACAACATGAAGTGAAAACTATTCAGTCATTTTCTCTCTTTAAGAAAATTAAAAGTTACACAAATCTAGGTTTCTTTCAAGAAATTCAAACCTGCACAAGGACTAAGGGATTTTCCAAAACATCGCTGGATTGAGGGAGTTTAGGAACAAGCTTTTCATAGCAGGGTTTGTATTCATGCAAACAACCAAGCTCTTCAAGCTTGGATTCGGTCACTGCAGTTATCATGGTGACTCCTTTATTGTTGCAGTCAATCTCTAGCTTCCCTGTGGTCTCATTGAATTTAAACCTACCTGCTGCTGGATACCAAGAAACCAACACCCTTTGGAGAGCCCTTTTCGCTCTCTCGAGCTCGATAGGATTTTCTCCATCATTTTTCAGCTGGGATTTATAAAAGAAGATGGTGTAGAGCATTGCAGGAGATATCCTGTCAAGACCAGAGAGCTCAATAGTTTGTTTATTGGCTGTCTGCAGTTCAGATGGTCTCACTGTTATAGTCTCTTTCGAGGTTAGCTCTAGATCCATGGCTAAGGTATTAAGGTATATTGATGATGGTTGAGATTAGTGGAAAATTTAATGCAGAAACTAACAATGATGCCTCTCAACTCCAGCACATGAAATGTGAGGAAAACCTCAGTTTATATAATTTTAACTAATAATGATGTTGTGGGATCTTGGTCAAGTTTTGAAGGAATAAATCAACTAATAACCCTAAATCTTTAAGCAGGTAAGGGCCTACCTAAGGTTTCTTTTTAGGACAGTTGTGTAGTGGGACGAGCCACGTAACATATAAATGACGAAGGCTTTAATTTGAAAACATTACATATAGTGTATAAGCAATCTAGTACCAATTTGCAAATATAAAAAATAACACTGTACTCTACATAGACTATTAGGGCCAGAGCACTAATATAATTAATTAATTAGTAGCCAATAAAAAACTTAACAGTACGGTATGGCTTATGATTTGGCAAAGCAAGTTGGTGATTTTATTTATTTTGTTTGTTTAATTATAGAATATTTCTAAGTCGAGAAAGGTGATCCTTTGGTAATGGGGACCGGTCCTACGGAATATCTTGTTTGGGGGTTGAGACAAAGTATGTGTGCTCATTATTATTAATCACTCACAGTCGCAAGCGCATGTATTTTTTAAAGAATAAATTTGAGATTTCACAGTATTTTTAAATGAATTTATAATCTTGTAAGCTATTGAAAAATTATTTTACAATATTGTGAAATTATTTGATAACGTTGTGAAAATCAAAATTAACATTTTTAAAAATAAAGATATCCACATTAGAAAAGGACTTTATTCTCATGATCGTATATAAAAAGTCGAGTTAACTATATACGGTTGAGTCACTTACAAGCAATTGATCTGTGCTCCATTGAAGACTCATATAGACTAAGAAAGAATTATTCAACAGATTGGATGATTGACTAAAGCATGAATTTGTGACCCATTAGGATATCTCATCACTAAGTCGACTAGGGCCAATTTTCAAATTCTCATCTTATCAACCAGTTTGTGCAGGTATGCAGAAATATTTCTCCTTATTGACATAGTACATCCTAAAAGAAAAAATAAATTATAGGACAATTAGGACCTGCTCTAGAGTATTTAGGGCCTTAGCCCAATGGGTTCTGTGAGGCATCGAGTAACCTCAACTCTCAAAAAAATAAGAGTACAAAGTTCATTGCGTCTTTAATTATACTTTAAATTTCAACAATAATCAAGAAGATTCTAAAAAATTTCAAAAAAAGTCCTAAAAAATAGTCAAGAAAAGAGTAAGAAATTCTTTAGTTTTTTATTCTTTGTTTACCAATTATAAGATTTTAGTAAAAATAATTAATTTTTTAACTGAAAAGGCGAAGAATCTTTTTGTTTTTCTTAGAAAGACTAATAATAAATGAATTAATAGTTAGACTATATTATTCATTATAGCTCTTTAACATCAAAGATATGAAAGATAGAATTTGTATTAAAATAAAATTTAATTGTGGGATAATTATTAATCAGAGAGTCTAAAAGTAAGCTTTCTTGCAATACCAACTTAAAAAAAGGTCTATTAACTAGAGTATTATTAAGAAAATACTAAAAAATAAAACATTTCCAAAATATAAAGTCTTATTCTATTGTTTTGTCCGCCTATACTCAAAACTGCCGCAGCACAAAACATAACATACATACTTCGGCTTTCTTGTATTACCTATACTTAATCACTTTAACTTGTATAGAAAATAGAAAATGGTAAATATTTGGCAAATCAAATAGTATGATATTGAAAATCTATATAAACCTATAGATAACTTTACCGTCGCTATAACCTTCTTTATTTTAACATCGCCAGCTGATCGTATTAGTTAACCCTAGTCAATGCAAGAAAGTCATTGTTAATTCTAGTTAGAGCAATTAGAAGTCAAGTGTCAAATATATAATTAAGATTTCATAAATTAAATTCATAAAAGTTGATATCATTCATTTCATCACATTCTTCCGCAATCAATATATATTCTTTTTATTAAAGGTACGTAAGTTGGACACTTGTATGGTCAAATGGAACCATACGGTACAAAACATTTAGTGTATGGACAAGTGGCCTACATATATGCATCAAATTATCAAATTTTTTGGCCTTCCCATGGCTGACAAATTTTGCAGAAAACATGCATATGGTCTCTTATCTTTTAAAAAGAAAATGTCTTTACTCTCTTTGTGCTTTAGCAAAGTTAGCTATAAGATTGGCATACAAAAGCACCGCGCATTTGTTTAATGTACATGTATAATATAGTAATGTTGGTGGGATCTCTTTTCTTTTTCAGGACGCTCCACCTTTGGGATTGTACGTTAGGTTTTGTATTGACTTGCTAAAATAAGTGATCAACTTCCAAACGTAAACAAAAAATAAATTAAAATAAAGTTTGAAACTTGTCAAAAGGGAAAGAACTTGTAACTAGGGCTCCCTGTTCCATCCAAAACCATGTGGCCGTGGACTGAGGATTTAGTAATGTTTTCGGATACAAGAAACATGGTTCGGGTTTTGTGTGGCTACATATTCATTCAATGTTTCAATACTTGATGACTGAACATATAGGAGATAACATACACTAGAAGTCTATAACTCAATATAGATTTCCTTGATTTCTGGTGGCGGCCTGTGGGGTCATTGAGGTCTAATATGATTCTGCTGCTCATACTAGAGTTTACCGTCCTGTCATTTTATGTTGTTATATATGTTCTGTTCTTGCGGGTTTGGGGTTGAAACTTATTATTACTACTAAGTACTACCGTCATGATGGGCTTGCCCTACCTTGTAGAAGCCCAGTTAATGGACTCATCACATAGGCTCAAAAGGCCCAAGTTTTAAAGCCTGCAGGCTTACCTAATCAAGTTGTTTAATTGTAAGCTGTTTAATTGACTGCTTGGTATATGCTTATTAAATGGAGTTGAGCCATTAACCACCACCCATTTAACGCTCTGATTTTTGGACTACCAGGTTCCTATTACCATATTCATTTTCTACAAAGGTATACAATAATGATCAGTCATCACCCGTCGATTTTGCCTTTATCAATGTTATATCGGTTTTCAGTAAAGTTTTATAAACAAAGGATATTTGCATGGTAACTACTTGTGCTTAGCCCAAGTGGCCAGAAATCCTCCCTCACAAATGTGAGGGAAGGAGTTCGAGCCCCCGCAGACGCATTGTAGGGGTTTAATTTAAATTTTCTTTCTCGGAGCCCGAAAACTTAAGTGAGACAGTCTTTCTCACAGGAGGAGAGTTGACGTCCCTCGAATATTTGAGAGGGTTAAAAATATGAACGGTGTCATATCAGAATTGATGTAAACGGGGCCCTAGAGCTTGAGTGAAGACAGTCTTTCTCCCAGGAGGGGAGTTGACGTCCCTCGAATATTTGAGAGAGTTAAAAATCTGAACGGTGTCATATCAGAATTGATGTAAACGGGGCCCTAGAGCTTGAGTGAAGACAGTCTTTCTCCCAGGAGGGGAGTTGACGTCCCTCGAATATTTGGGAGGGTTAAAAATCTGACCGATGTCATATTAGAATTGATGTAAACGAGGCCCCAGAGCTTGAGTGAAGACAGTCTTTCTCCTAGGAGGGGAGTTGACGTCCCTCGAATATTTGGGAGGGTTAAAAATCTGAACGGTGCCATATCAAAATTGATGTAAACGAGTCCCCTCGAATATTTGAGAGGGTTAAAAATTTGAACGGTACTATATCAGAATTGATATAAACGGGTCTCAGTATATGCATGATTGTAAATTTCATGAATAATAGTTTCTTCCAAAAAAAAAAAAAAAAATATATATATATATATATATATATATATATATATATATTTGCATGGTGAGTATATGCTAAATATTATGCTTTTGTCAATATATATATATATATATATATATATATTTGCATGGTGAGTATATGCTAAATATTATGCTTTTGTCAATTATTATGGGCGTTTCAAAAGCAACAACTTGTTGAAAGCTTTTACGGAAAAAAACTAGCTTAAATTAAATCCATGAAGATAATAATAAAAAAAAGCTTGGAGAAATTATGTGTTTTCTTAATGGTGACATGCAACCACAAGAAGGAAGACTTTATATATATATATATATATATATATATATACTGATATCTTACAATCAAAACTTTATTGATATTTATAATAAAAAAACTCACCTTAATCATTGTATTATGACACAGTTCGAAGTTTTATCCTCACTTAATAGCTAAAGATATCTATTCTATCTGAAATGACAGAAACACAAAGTAAATTTCTACCTAATTTTATGGGGCTGGCAATCAAGTCCCAACAGTAGTTGGTACTCGAATTGGGCAGGCAATCAAGTCCCAACAGTGGCTGGTACTCGAACCCATGGAAGCGGCTCGTAAGGAAGACTTTGATTCCATGAAAATCTTTAGATCAGCTTCAGGCCCAAGGTCACAAGTTCAAATGCGCCTGGACCCTGGCACATTTTGATGAATACTGAACTTTGGTAAAAGACATTGAAGTCCCACACACTGTTTCACCGAAGCAACTCATACTTCAGATATGTAAAATGTCGAGGGACCAAGTATTTTACCAGAGAAAATTGTACAGATCAAGATAGTCATGGTACCCATTACCCCTTCTAAGAAAAGCCATTCGAAAATAGATATACACCTGTTCGACTTTCAAAGCTTCCAAGGATCTATACATACAAATGGGTAAATGGTGGTTTGTTATACATGTACTTGGATTCTAGTCAAGTTAATAGAAGTTGGTTAGACAAATAACTGCAAGAATCTGAGAGCAATATTTCGGTCAAGAATCTTCGAAAACTGAAGAAAACCAACTGTTGTTGCCATCCCCCGGAAATCCAAATTAAACCAGCAGATTATCCAAAAATTGCCAGTGCTGCTTGCAGACCCTCTAAATCTATTCAACAAGGAACTGATTCATTCCCAAGAGGTTTAGAGCTCTTGTTATGCGCCTGCGAGGGGTTTGGATTTGAAGAACTTGGCAAGTTCCTGATAGAGATTTTCTTCCTCAAATGGCTTTGAAACATATCCATCCATTCCACATTTCAGGCACTCATCAAATGTGGCATGAATTACATCAGCTGTCATGGCTAATATTGGCAAGTGCAACTCGTCTCTTTTGGCAGTGCCATCAACCAAGGATCCACCATTCATCATCTGCTCATTTGCTTTGCTCTCCATCTGCCGGATTCGACGGGTTGCCTCAAACCTGACAGGAGAAGAAATATAGATGAAATTAAAATCATCCTCCGCAAACAATCTCTGCATATAAAAAATTGTATATAAACATAAACTATTTTTATGTACAGATAAAAGAAAAGACGAATACAGAGTTTGTGATTTCTGCATCTAGAAACATCAGCACATGAATATTAACACAGAGTAAAGCCACTCTGATGATGTCAAGTACTCAACAAGCTATACAGCTTTGATCTTGATCCCCATAAAAAAGTAAACTTATTCCCATCAGACAATAGTCAAACTGATCCATTAGTAATTCAATGTATATGTGACACAGGTCAGGTTTGTATGCCATATATTCATCATCAAGAAGGCATATAAATAAAAGCAAATGTTAAATCTTAAGAGCTATAGAAGAAGGATATCTGTGTAAGATCAATGAAGAAAAACAAAATATGAAACAGATAACTGCCTTTTAAAGAGTGGAAAACATACCCATCCATTTCTGGCATCTGAATATCCATGAAACAAGCATCAAACAAATGTGGTAATTGAAGCTTCTCCAATGCAGCTTTGGCACTCGCAGCACACTCTACAGTGGCGCCAAACTTCTTCAGTGCACCTGCAGCAACCATGCGGTTTACGCCATTGTCATCAACAACCAAAATCTTCCTGCCACGGAGCAAACCCTGATGGAAACTAGATCCATTGGGCACACCTCTCCCAGCTTGCCTCTTGTTCTCCGTACTGAGAACCTGTTGAAGACAAGCAGCAATCATACTTGCTCTCAAAGGTTTCATTATCACAGTATCTGCAAAACCTCCAGCCTTGGCTTTATCACATTCATCATTGCTAATATTGGTTGCAAGAAGGATCAGTTTTGGCAACTTAAAGACATGTCCATTTGGCTTCCAGTCCAATAGTTGAGCATTAAAGCTGCTATCCTCACCAGAAATCCAGCAATCCTTCTCAACTAGAATGATATCAGGCTGGAACTTATCTCTGCCGTATTCAATTAAGGAATACCAATCAGTAGGCTCAATTATTTATGTTAACAAGTAAGAAAAGGCTGCTATTCTTTTATTTCTGTAAATACAACACATAAACAATGATAACAAGCACATAAGACAAGCGCCTAGCATAAAAAGGTGCTCCGTTGAGATATCAGGTAGCTTGAGTCTGGTATAGTACAGTGTACACATTTCTACTCAAGAATGAAAGACTAGATTCCCAGAGGATGAAGGAGAATGGGGAATAACATTCTCTAATTCTCCAAGTGAATCCATAGAGGAGGAAAAAGATGGGAGTGGAGAAACATACTAGGAAATCAATTCGGTCCAACTCAAGAAATTCTATAAGCAAGGAATGCAGTTAATGATTAATTTAAATTCTCAATCATAATGATTGATCTGAACCTTGGGAAAATAACTAGGTAACTCTTCAGCAAATTTAAGGATGGAAAGTCAACGTTCAAGTGAAAATGTATCATACGTGTGCATAGTCTAATAAAGATTCTTCCTGCCTCAAACAACAAGTAGTGGCATGAAAGACTGGAAAAGAAAATAAGGAAATAATTGCCATGGTTTCATTTTGAGATCACACTACAAACATCGTCATCAGCAATGGACCAATAAGTCATGGAGTAGTCTGTATCATCTTATTGCATTTTTTTAAATTTCCTTGGAATTAACAAGATTCAACTAGAAAACTTACTCAGATGACGTTAACCCATTTTTTGCAGTGGAAGATGCATCCTTGATGCTGCTAGACATTTTGACCATGATGCCAAGTCTATTCAAATGGTATTGGGTTACAGCAGCTCTGACTGGTTTTTCATCAACTACTACTGCTTTCAATCCTTTAAAACCAGGAGGAAGATCTTCAGATTTTGACTGTTTAATATCCTCAAATACATATTCCTTGCACTTCCCAAAAACTGCAGTGAATGAAAATGTGCTTCCCACCTGAGGACGACTTACAAAGCTTATCTGACCACGCATCAACTCAACCAGACATTTACTGATGCTCAAGCCTATACCAGTTCCTCCGTAATGTCTAGAGGTTGAGCTATCTGCCTGCATGAAGGGCATGAAAACGCGATCCTGGGCAGACAAAGGAATCCCAATTCCTGTATCCTCCACACATACCATCAAAGTCACATCCTCTGAGCCTCCATTAGAGGCCATCATGTTTATAATTGAAGCATTAGACCGGAAGCCTTCAGCATCAATTAAATGTTTAAATTTATCCCAACTATTCCGCCCATCAGCTGCTTCAAGACCACTTAAGGTATTAAACTGGCCAGTGCCAGACCTACAGGCACCTTCTTCTGTTCCTCCATTCAACAGAGTTTCATCTTTCGCATCTGTTTTAACCATTGTGTGTTCAGCTAGATGAACTTTAACAAATATATGCCCTCGTTCAGTGAACTGTCAAAGATTAGTAAGGTGAAATTTATCAAGTAATTGATTTGCAATGATTAATAAATGACAGTAATGGTGGGAAACAAAATCAAGTCATCGGTAGATCAACTGCAACAAGAGAATTGTAAGATACAGTCACAGTGAGAGTACACTTACTTTGACAGAATTCCCCACAAGATTTGTAATGATCTGTCTGAATCTGCCCGGATCCCCAATAACAAATTCTGGAACTTTATCAGAAACAAATACTGCCAGCTTCACGTCCCCATTTGAGTAGATGCCAATTGCCACCATTCACATATGTCGAAACACCCCAGAAATTTAAAAAGAGAATAAACCAAGTCAGTTTGAAACTGTAAAAATATGCAGCAGTTATCATAAACTACAAGAGCTTTATTTCACATGGCAACAAATTAAGAAAAATGATGATATTTTAAGGGCACTTTAAGCCATTGATGTCAAATAACGTGGTAATGGATGAACAGAAACACATGAGCATTCATTAGGATTTTGTCAGGCTACCTCAATGCCTTTGTTTCTAGACTTCTCAGAAAATAAAGAGAGGACATCATCCAGTATTGCTCGCAGGTTGAACGGGACAGCTTCGAGCTCCAACCTGCGAGCTTCAATTTTTGCTCGGTCAAGAACCTCATTTATCAATGCTATCAGTGCCTTTCCACAAATTTGAGCAGTTTGAGCATAATCTCTTTGCGTGGAACTTAAATCTGTATCTAAAAGCAAAGCAAGCATTCCTACAATCACAAAGATACCATTGCATCCCTGATTAGAAGGTATTCAAGTGCCTTAAGAACACTTAATGTTTTGAGAAGAAAAAACTTTATAAACAAGATCTGGAACATACCAAGAATGCCATTCATGGGTGTCCTAATTTCGTGAGAAACAGTTGCTAGAAACTGGCATCATGAGCACAAGTTACAATTGGATGAGATAAAGTTGTTGCTATACCATAGGTGAACTGGTGTTCAAAAAATACATTAGACATTATACCTGGGACTTGGCAACATCGGCTGCTTCAGCTCGAACTTTCAGTTCCTGCATTTTATGGAAATCGTCCTCAACTTTAACAATGTGAATTGCTGCACCATATAAGATATAACCTACTAATAAACCAATCACAAAGAGAAAGAAAGCGGTGGTGAGTGCTGTCCATGGTGTAGATGCTTTCTGATGATATCTGCATAGAGTTCAATGTAACCAATATCTTGATCAGAAAACTCCCGGAACTCTGACATACACATTTTCAAATAATGACCACTAACTAGACGCACTTGCCTGCATATCATCTTATGCTTCCTGAAAGAATCTCCGAAATCAAGCTTGCTCTCATGCAAAAGAGGCATGTCACCATCTTGATTTTGGTCACCATACATGATTAACGGATCAGAAGCATTAGTGATATCATAAACGTTAACCAAAATCGCCTGATTACCAGCAAGTTGCCCAAGCAAATTCTCCACAAGGGACTCTACATCAAAAGGTCCACCGATGTACCTGTTTTCATTAAGAAGTTTATTAAACTTAATGGGCATCTGGACACATTAACAAATAAACTTGAATTTGGCAGCCAAGGCTTCTGCCAGTGAACAAGGTGATGGCTTCAAAATACAAATCATGTAGTGAGTACTGCAATTATAGCAGAGGACATCGGTGTACACAGAAATGAATCGATAGTGAAGTTGGCTTGGCATCAAAGGTGATGGTGTCAATATCACTGGTGGCATGTTAATTAAATAGCAATAAATAAATAGCAAATAGTTTTTTTTCTCATTGATATAAAAATATTAAGAAAAACTAGAGCTTTTTCCACTAATGTGAGTTAGTTCCTAACAAGGTGCAAAATGAGCTCATTTCTTTTTCTGCTATCAAATTACTGTTTAACTTGTCCTTAAAGGATATACTATTGAACTAGCAAGTAATTTGATTTGAGTACGAAAATTCAGGAAGAATTTTTCAAATGTTGGCGCATCATACTCGCAGTTTTGTGCAGAAACTTTCTCTCACTTCCATGCATCAGTTTTTAAACATCCATGTGTCATATTGGCTTGCTTTGGTCTTCCATTACTCCCATATATTTCCAACTAAAACAGAAGGCCAACCTCAAAATGTCTAAAAATGCATCAAGTTTAAAATAATCAGGCCAAATACCGAGGCTTACCCTGCTGTTGCTTTGATGCGCTCTTCGACGGTGGAACTTGGTGGTAGCTTGGACTTATATACAGGAAATGTCAACACAACGCCAAGATGATGAGAACCTAACAGTCTAAAAGGTCTTGTTAGTACTGCTTTCCCAGTAGCCCTAGCCCTCAAAATGTTCTCTCTATCCTCCTATATCAAGCAATGCAGAAATTACAAGTCCAATTAAACACCTGATTATATGGCATGCAGTAAAATAATTTGATTTACATCAGAAAACAAGCAATTAAAGATTATAATTCAACAACATACCTCCCCTGACATCATGTCAAGTGATTTTACGTGGGACATAGGTTCTTGATAAAACATAACTGGTGCATACTCATCTCGTATGGGCGAAGGTTCCCTCTCCATTGTCTTTATGGTCATTCCATGCTGCCTCTCAAATTGTTCCCTCTGTGCATCAACCACTCTCGGTGCATAAGCAACTCCACTCAACAATGGCCGCTCAAAAGCTGTTCTGGTAGTGTACTCCGCAAATGTGTCCTGCATTGGCAAAAACATATCCATCACCCAAAACTTACTCCGAAACAAGAAAGTATAAATTAAATTAGTGTTGAATTAAATTAGTCTTGAAATACATCATTCAGCTAGATCAGCATATGAACAGAATAGCAGCAAATTTCAAACTGAATTTATTTTTTTCCCCTTATAGTAAAGGAAAACACCTTTTCCAGAGTTTTCATAATAGTCAAACAAATCCAAAACACCCCAACGAAAAGAAAACAAATAACGAAAATTGCAAAGAGAAAGCAAAAGCACAAACCTGATCAAGTGCAGATGGATTCTTGAAATAATGGAAGGTGGAGACAAGAATGGTAAGAGCATGAACATGGTTAACAGTAACATTAAACTGATCTTGCAACATTCTTGCCCTCTGATCACACATGCTACCCAATACTTCCTTCCTCCTGATTTTGTTCTCTTCATCCATACCTCTGTAGATTGACATGCTGATAAACGCCATACCCATAATCCACAATACCAAGGCTTTAGGGAGCCAAGCTCTGTTGGACTGAATAAATGTGTATCCTATTTTGGTCCCCATTTGTTCATTTACTTTCAGAGCCACTGAGTGGCAATGATTCTTTCTCATCTTTAGACCCATAATCAACAAAAAGGAACACTACCACAAAATCTCTGCTTGTGCTTGTGCTTCTTGTTTTTGTTAGGTACCCATTTCATATCTAAAGCTACAAAAACAGCCTCGAGCGAAGATTAAAAATCAAGCATAAGAATTGGAACTTTCTTAAAAGTACTCTCAATTTATCAGATGGAAAAAAAAAAAAAGGTAATGATAAACTCCAACTAGGTTATGATTAACAGCATTGTTTTGCGTGATTCAAAACAAAGCACA
This sequence comes from Atalantia buxifolia, assembly GCA_030444775.1. Lineage (NCBI taxonomy): Eukaryota > Viridiplantae > Streptophyta > Magnoliopsida > Sapindales > Rutaceae > Atalantia > Atalantia buxifolia. The sequence goes on from CM059832.1 coordinate 9,778,197, forward strand.
CAACTTTCACGAAAAAGAATCGATTTTTAAGAATTCAAGATTGAAACTTTTTTCCAAACTCAGAGAGACAAGCATGACTCTCAAAAGATGGAAAGCAAGAACCCAGCTCAAACTCCCAGAAACGGGGATTATTAGTTTAGAAAACTAACAACAACAGAACACACTAATCATGTTCTCTTTCAAGCGTGAAATTTTTTTTGAATATATATATATTTTAATAAGTTCCGAGCCCAGAGGAAACAAGACAAAGTAAGAGCACGTTCAGAGTTTTTTTTTTTTTTTTGGCTTTTTTAATGAAAAATCAAACCGCAACACTGCACAAAAATGAAGTATTGACCCAGAAAACACAACACAAACAGCGAAGCACAACAGAGCAAAGAACAAAATCTTCTAGATATAAATGTGAAAAGATTTGTTAGTAGTAGCGAGGTGTTGGTACATTGAATAATGGTGACTACAGTTTGGTCATCGTTGAATGTTCATCTGCGTGGCTTTTATTTTATTTCTCTCTGATGTTGTAAGAAAACTGATAAAACATTAAAATATTTCCTTAAGCTTTTCTAGTTTAATGTTTTGTTACTTTTTAAAGCAAAACTGAATCGAATTTTTATGATTTTTGTTGATACGCAATTGTCTCTTGTCTCCCTCTCGGCACAGCCCCACGTTAACAGTTAACTATTCAACTCTCTCTCTCTCTCTCTCAGATTTTTTTTCTTTTTCCCTCCTTTTATTAAACACCTTTCACAATTGACACCACACTCCGTGACTGTGACTATGTTGTTTGTGTCCCCATGCTCTGACCTCTTCTCTGAATTTCCTTTTTCCTATTTGCATGTACTTTTCATATCAATAAGTTAGTTTGATTACTGTTCTCTGAATTTATGATTTTATATATATATATATATATATATATATGATATATTATAATCAGAAATTTATAAATATTTACAATTAGAAATGAATTAGAATTTATTTTAATAATTTTATTATGACACAATTTAAAATTTGACCCTCATTTAATACTTAAAGAATATCTAATCTATTACAAATAACACAACGATAAGTATATTCTTATTCAATTTTATTAGAAAGATAATTAATGTCTAACGATTGTTAGGACTCAAACCATACGCGCAAAGAATCTTGACCAATGGGCCTTTGGCCCAACGCGAGAATCTTTATATTTATAATGTTGAGTGCAAGGGTTTGAGTCTCTATAAAAGTATTATGGAGGTTAATTTCAGTCCTCTCGTAATTATTAAATAATTGAGTAGAGTCAGTCTATCCCTCACGAAATGTGAGTGGAGTGGATAGTCCATAAATGTTAAGAGGGTTTAAAGAATCTAGAAAATTTTTTAGTGGAGTACATATCACGAAAAAAAATATGTATAACCATTAACAGTATTCAAAAAATTTTTTAAAAAGTCTTGAATTTATGATTTTATTTGAGTTGTTTATATTATGATACACGGTGTCTATTTATTAGGCTAAAAAGCAAATGTGAACTTAAGAGATTTGTTGTACTTTGATGTCATTAGAATTCAAATAAGTCTAATTGTTATTGATTGTTTTTTGAAATTTTATAGTGACTTTTTTATTTTAAGAATTAATTATGCTGCATTTTTAACTTTTCTATGTTTTTATTATGGTCCACACCCAAAGTGAATTTTTTTTTTCACCCAAAAGATTTACCAATTAATTAATTAATTATGATTTAGTTCTCTCACCTAGAGGAGAGAGAGTGTGTGTGTAAATTAAACATAAAAATAAACAACAATAATGAATAATTAATAGGCGAAAACAAGGACACAGAGTCCAAAAATCAGTATCGCAAATCTTTGCGATAATGACACCTCGACAAGGCGGGATCTCGTCCCCTTGGAAATTATATAAATCCTGTTTTACCCTCAACCGAATTTCAAGCCTGCCCTCTATAAAAGTATTTATTTTATTCTTTCTTACAAATGTGAAATGACTTTCTAGTTTTTTTTTAATATTAATTACATATTAAATTATTATATTGTATAAATATTTAAAACTGTTATAACAGGGCGATCATTACACTGATATTTGTAATTAAATATATAATTAAAATTTATATTATTACATTAAATTCTATAAAAGTACATGTCTATATAAATAACTCTCACAAATGAGATATGTCTCTGCTCTACTCGTATTTCGTAAGAAAAAAGATTTATAAATAATCTCCACACAATTATATTTAATTGAGGAAGGTTAAGTTCATGGAGATTCAAAACCACTACCTTCATAATCATTCTTAACTTTGAGAGTAGTTATTCACCACTTAACAAAATGCCATGTGACTTTCTAGTTAAATATTCATGATGGATAATTGAAGATTTGTAGTTTTTTTTTTTAATTCCATCCAAATTATGGTATGGTTCCCTTCTCTAATGAAATTAATTTTAAGGATCATAACAGAAAATTTTCATATATTAGTTTGATTTATGTACAATATTTATCATTCCTTCTACTAATCAACAGAATTAAACTTGATGGTGGAAGCAGATGTAAAGGCACAAAAGGCTGAAGTAATAAAGCTCTAACTTACAGTACGGTGCGCACATTATATTATTGACAGAGGAATCCTCATTAAAAGTATCTTTAGTGCACTTCTTTTTTTTAAACCTTTTTCAATCTTATATGAAATTGCTAATGATTTGATCAATTGTGTATTAATTTGGTTACAGTCTTTCTGTAATTCATCCTAATTTCTATTATATATGAATCCTTTTCCAATTACAACCATTGGTTAAAATTTGATCTTCGCTGATTCCAAGTCAACCAAAAGTTTACAATACCATGGCTATTAAATTTATACGAAAAAAAAAATAATTGTATTTTCTTAAAGTTTGATTTTGATGAATGTTTTAATCATCAATTATGAATTATGAAACTACACAAACTGTTATTTATTTAGCCAATTAATAACCTTTGTCATATTCTTAGTCAGATATTGATTCATGAAGACAGCCCAATGATCGGCTTTCTTGATGAGTTGATTATCGAGCCTGTGATGAATTATTTATTTATTTATTTTTGCCCTTTTTTCACTTGAATCAGCAGCCTTTGTAGGTGTGAATTGTTTTGATGGATAAGGTTCTATATCCATAAGTTTCAAACTTTATTGACTTTTTCGCTCATCGCAGCAAAATATATGGTCCAATCCATTCGTGTTTACCCCTAATCCCCGATATGCTGCCCTACTGCAAATCTTTTAAGCCAATTTAATTATTGAAAAACCATTTGATTTCTAGAGCTAATTAAAAACGTATATTAAAAACCATTCAAGAGCCTGTGAATGAAGCTCTGGCCCTCTTTATTTTTGGAATTTTTCAAATGCTGCATTTTTTTTTAAAAAATAATTCTCCTAGATTTGTGTAAAGATAGACCATGCGTATCCCCTATATACTTGTAGAATCAACATGAGATTATATATTTTGAGATTTTGAGTTTCATATTTGAAAATTACAAGTTGTCTAGGTTAATTCCCATAATAGAATTAATACTGCGCCAATTGAAAAATCCATTACTACAAGAGTTAAAAAATATATTTTGTGACACTCTAATATGTTGTATGTACATTCAGTGTAGACATTCACTGTTGAAATCCCAATACATAATCCAATATTTTTATCGTAACAAACTGAATGTAAATTAATCTAAAACTATGGAATGAAACCTCTTTATATTATTAATTTTTAAGTTATATGATGAAATGAAATTCTTACTATGAATTTCTGTGAATAACGAAATTTGTGGGTCAGTTTGTCATCTCTAGGAATTAGGTACCTTTTAATAAGATGTGTGAAGCTATGTTCTTATTAATAAAAACATAAACCTTGGAGGACTTGAGTAGCAAAATCGTATTTTGAAATGGTAGTTGGTAAGATTTTGATAGCTGTATCTTGGGATGGGATTTTAAATAGTAAAATGACTTTGGAATTTCTTCAGGGGGGGGGAAAAAAAAGGAAAGGGGGGCGAGAAAATCTTTTGATAGAATAAATGGGAGATTTCATGGGGACCATTATTATTATTATTATTATTTTCTCTTAAACGCAAGCAACGAAAGGCGAACAGAGAAAAAGAAATTGCTTTTGGATTTTGTCGTGAACGCAGGTGCCTGGGGGGGCTTAAAACTTGAAAAGGGTTTTAAACGGGCAAATGCAAGTTCTCAATTCTTATGCCCATGCCACACAAAGTGTGTTAAGTGTGTATGTGCGTGTCGGCCATGTGCATGTCTGTGGTCGCACTGATCTTTCTCCATCAGTAAAAAGGCCTTTGTGTTGCTTGCTGCGTTCGATAAATTGATCATCAATAATAATCATGTCTCGCTTTTTTTTTTCTCTCTATGTGCACACTGTGCCCACGACCGTGCCTCACATGGCTACCAGCCACCAGGTGCTCGGCTTCCCTCACCACCTCAACATTCCTATTCCTCTCTGCTCTCTTTGTTGTTGGGATCTTCAAACGGACAAAATATTTACGTGGGATTTGTCCAGCAGCTCTGTATATCGAAGTGACAGGATAATTCTTTATGGTTCTGTCATATGATAACTTAGTGGGTTTGAATATGAAATTGTCAATAGGTCTCATAATGGTCATACTAAATTTTATTTTTATTTTTTTTAAAAAAAAAAGAAACAACGAATCCTGTCTTGGGATCCATTACTTTGCCATACGACAAAGTCTTAATGAGCTGAGCTGTTTTACTAAGGTGGTGTGACGGTAGCACACAAGTTTTTCTCCTTAGTAAAGGGTATACTACATTTTAATTGTATTATTGTAATCATAAAAATGCATGCAATTGCATACGATATTTACAATCAAATATATGATTATGATGAGATTTTTTTTTAAAATCAAATTAATGAAGTGGAGCCTAAATTTTTACCTGCACCTACTAATTGAGTGATTTATTCCACCCATAAAAATAGAAAAGAAGTTTATCTCCATCTAGAGAGAGAGAGAGAAGAACTTATTGAGTCGTCACATAATTAAGGACATGAAAGCAACGGCTTGACCGAGTGGCAATTGACATATTATTATTTGTTATAGCAAAATATCAATTGAGAAATCTCATATTATTGCTTGGGTATAGAGCGATGCGTGCTAAATGCATAGTAGCCATCGGATTACAACTTACGAGAACTAGTGGGCACACACCAGGTAGCTTCGCAGGGCTCAACGAAGACTGATCCAGGGGACCACAACAGAGCTCTAGGCTCTACCAGTACCGGGCATGCAAATGAACAACTCTATTTTTTAAAAGGAGGCAGGGGAATCGATTCGCTACCATATACCCATAATGTAACGTACAGTCTGTGACTTCCATTGGATAATCATAATCACACAAATTCTGGGAGTTGGGAATTTCGTAATTTTCATAACTTGAGGGGGTAAAATGACATAGTGGTAAAAAGGCAAAAAGGAAAAAAAGAAAAAGAAAAGTTGGCCAGGTTATGGGGTGAAATACAAAATTTAATAAGATAAAGGTCAAAGTGCAATAAAAGAACAGAAATGTGAAGGTGCAACTAACGTCATAATGTTAATTAAAGCCATAAGAGGCAAAGTATAAAAATATATTTATCTTATAGTTTTGATATTGTAAAGGACAAATAAAATCACAGAAAAAAAATATAAATTCTAATTAATTCACAACTTTGAAGATTATGAATAAAATATTACATCAAGCTAATACCAAATTTTAACAATAGACACTGTTCTTTTTTAACGTAAATATTTGGATGATTTCATAATACGACTGGCAGAGTCTCCGTAAATACAGCTTTGCATATAATGAATAAAAGATTTAAAAAAAAAAAAAGTAAGTGCACCAAATGGACCCTAATGTCTCAAGTTTATCTGATCAACAAGGAAGTGCTAGCCTTTCACATCCTATGGAACCATAACACAACCAAATGAATATGATTGTCAAAAAGAAAATGGAGGTAGAAATTGACTGGGGTCTCTCTCTAATTTTGGCTGTCAAAGGACGTGCAAATCTTGCTAACCCAATCGAGCAAAGATACGATTCCCTTTCTTCTAAATCACAAGACTTTTGGTTCCTTGACGCTTTGTGTTGATCACAATTATTATTTATTTTTCTTTTCGAATCATAACCACAAGGCTACTACTATGATGGGCTTTCTTGAGAGAGGCACCATCTTTGACTCTTTCCAGATTCCTTCAATCCTTCTTTATTTTTGCCTTTATTAATTGAATAATTAAATGTGATTAATCTCTTTAATAGTGAATTTAATTATAAGATAATATGGCCTAATTTAATTTATTTAAATTAGATCATCAACTTTTGTTTGTTGGATGGAAAAACAAATCCAACAAACAAAAGTTGATTCGGAAAAACAAAACTTGAATCTTGATGTGTAAGTTAGATTAAATTGACAGTGATTAACGAAACAATATTTGAGATCATAAATAGATTGTTTTTTAAGCTAACTTATGACCAAATAAGATCTAACTCTTTTACCCGGGTGGTCAAGTATCACAATTATGAGGGCACCAGCTCAAGCCTTTCTCAATTATAACAAATAATTGAATAGAGATAGCTTATTCCTTTATAAAATGTGAATAAATGTTTTTTAATATTAGTAATGATAAAAATTCAGACAGTATTTCAGAAAAATTTATATAAATTAGTTTCAGTAATAATCTAATTATAAATATTAATAGTAACCTCATGTAATATGAGTTATGTATTATGAGTTATAGTCTTATTGTACTATCAATGTCGGAAAAAAAAATCTAACTCTTTTACAATTTAAAAAGAAAAAAAAAGATCAAACTCTTTTCGATTGAGTACTCATTACTAATTAGTTTTACAGGTTTGTTTGATTTGAATCTTATATGATCAAATCATTCCAAAATTAAAATCCAGAAAATTTGGTTGGTTAACCTACACTTTAAATACGTAAACATCGTATGAGAATGAAGTGTATATATATATAATTTTTTTTTTCCTTAAATGCAAACTTAACGAAACATTTATGGCTGTGTGGCTATTCATTTGATTCAATTGTTCATAAAATTTAGGCAATAAATTCGTCTCAAGATTTTAGAAATAGACATCAGTGGCTTAAATATCTGGATTGTGCTACATGTAGTTTAACCCAAACAGAAATCGAATTGATCCCTAACTTAGTATAATGTCAATTATTCAAAAAAGGAAATGCACTTTATGCATCCTAGACCGGCCGTTTACCCTTATTATCGTCATAGGTGGGCAATCACAAGACGATATGATTCTGATTAGAGCCAACTTGGGTCCCCTATCACTTTACCCTAACTTTTGTTATTGCATAAATGTGATTCTTGCTATCTATTAGACAACTATTTATCCATTGAATGTTCTTACTACTGTTGATGTAGGACCTTGAAATAAAGAAATAAAAATAAAATTGGAAGAGCTTCAAGACTGCGGCCAATATATATGGTATTTATAACTCATTGGGTAAAAATGTAATTCATGGGCCCAAGCCTGAAAATGACCACATTCAAAATGAAGACGAAGAGGATCAATGCTTGATTGCCTGAGCTAACAGAGTCGCGCATAAACTTTTAAGTGCTCTCCTTAATTATTTGACATCGACTTGAAAATAGGATATAACAATCATTCCAGTAGACCAATATATTAGAACATTGGTTTCTTTTGCATAAAATAATCATCCATGTAAAGAATTTGGGTCTAATACTAAGTTGATTAATGCTCATCACTTCATAGAATGCGTTTGGAAGTTATGCGCGAAAAATGTCTAGATGTTTGGTAGCATTTTACAGTTGTTTTTAGCAACTCAACAACTTTTTCTTTTAGGTTTACTTTACAGTTATAATTTTTATTCCATAACAGCTGCAACTTAAAAGTTACAACACCTCACTGTCAGACGTACTCATAATCTTCTGCCATACATACATATATAATAATATACCGTTCAAATATAATTAGTTTTATATTCTTTTTCAATAACTTAAAAAATTAATAAAAATATCAGCTCAGCTCTACTACAAACCTGTATGTAAAATATATGCTATTTAGTATTGATTCACAGCTGCAACCCAAAGTTCCGCTTTATTGAGAGAGAGAGAGAGAATAAAATAAATAGTCAAATGATTTGGCACCATAGCCTGATAATTTTTTTATTTGTAATTTGATTAAAAGATCTATGAAAAAATGTAAACTCAACAGAAATAAAAGGAAGACGTATCATATATCCCTTCACAGGATTTTGATCGATTTAGAATATGTTCCGTGATGATAACTGTTTAGTAGATTCCTCATCAAATTGAGTTTCATGTAGATTTAACTACTAAGACTTAAGGACATTAATTATCAAAGTTCGTTCTCTTGTGATGATTTGGTATATACCTATACCTATATGTCAATGTCTTGTGATTTTTGTGATATGGTTGGTCATCAGATAATATTATTAATTATTTTCCTTTAAATGTCAATTTTTTTTTAACTTTCGGTTAAATAAAAATCTACTTGAAATTTAATTTCTTAGGTCTTTGGGGGCTCACTGAATGATAGTATTATTTTGTTGAGATTAGATTAAAGGAGAGTATGACTAGATAAAAGTGATGGCAATAAGAAAGTATGGATGTAATTAGTATAAGTAATAATTTTGGTTGACCTTGTTAATTAAGTTATCTAGCTCTATGGGCTGCCCATTGATTAGGCTTAATTTGGCACTCAAACTCCGTTTTAAGCGAAGATCATATAGCACTGGACTAGAGCGGTCTCTTAATGACATGATTATGCTCAGCTTAAAGCCCATTTCAGGATTTTAAGGACTGAGTACAGGCCTGGCATAACAATCACAGAATCGGTCACATGCCTCCGGCATGGGTCGTGCATGCAGTTTACCCACTATTTTTAAGTATCTTTTGCAAGGATTTCCGCAGAAGTTAGATTCGAAGATCGAGAATATTTTGCGGTCATGGACAACTGGAAGGCTAGACTGTCACATCATTATCGCCAAGTCCTGGCACAACCTCAGTTTCGTCATCTATTTTTCTTAGAGTTATTTTTAAATACCTTCCTGAAGTTTGATATAATTATAGTTTGATGATGAGATTAAATATATATATATATATTTTTTGTCGTTAGTATATATATGCGTATAATGTTAGTATTTGAGAGTAAAAATATAAAAGATATGTTGAAAATATAAAAAATTTAAGTAATAATACTAAATACTTTCAAATTTACTGGATAATTGTATTATCCGATTACACTTGGGTGGCGTTTGTTTTTCTATGTGAAATTTGAATAAACATAAATTAATCTGAATTTTGAATAAATCTGAATGTTTGAATTAGAATAATATATTTAATTTTTTTGTCTGAATCTCTGAAAATAATTATTAAGTTATTATTTTTTTAAACTTAAAAAATTAAAAATATATACTTTTACATTTGTATCCTTATTAAATTTGAATATCAAATAAATAATATATTAAATTCCATAATATTTTAACATCTATAAGTAAAACTACATTCAAGTGAATACATAATAGTTTTAGAATTTTAATATATAAAATACCATAAATGTCAAATTTTATCACTAAAAAAATTAGCAAAGCTAGTTGATTAGTATATAAGTGAATGTTGGAAAACGTAATTGAAAAAAAAAAAGAAAAAAGGTCCAAGTCAAGTGCTTACCTAGTGAGAAATTAATGGGAGATTTAAGAACTAGATGAGAGAAGCAAAGTGAGGAGGGATTCCATGACGGCTAAAAAATATATATATAAAGATGAGATTATGTGGGGTAAATATCTATAGGTGAATTTTGGGATAAATATGAAAAATAAATTATAAAATAGGGATTTTTTTTACATTAGAAAGTAATTGACTTAAATTCAGATTTCTCTATTTAGTAAAAAACCAAAAAAATTGACTTATTTTATTAAATCAAAATTATCTAAAAAGTCCCATTAAGTTATAAAAACAAACACATAAACTTAACTTAATTAATTAAGTTACTTTAAGTTATTAAGTTAAAAAACAAACACCACCTTAATATCCATTATGTAAAAGTCTCAATTTTCTCTCTCACCATCACAAAACTCAATTAAAATGCCTTATTCTCACATTAACAAATCAAATTATTTTCACTCCACTCCCCTACTCTTAGTTACTGGAACAAAAGCAAATAAACACAAAGAACATATAACTCATGAACAAGGCAACTGTAGAAGGCCATCGACCAGTGAGAATCGACGGCGACTTGGATCTGCCACTGGTATTGGAGTTCGTAAAATGTTAGTTACTTTATCAAAGTTTAAAATTTATTGCTTACCTTCGATTTTCTTGTTTTTAGAGATATGAATTTTATAAGTGGTTGTTGACTGTGTCCGATCTGTCTTGTTCATGGGTTGGTGGTGGAAAAATTGATTAAAAGGAACATGAGTTCAACCATGTGGGCATGAGTTGAAAAAAATTGTTATTGGTTGTTTTTTGTTTATGATTTATACTATACATAGTGTAATAAGGCATATAAACCCAATAATTTGTGCTTTTTATATGAATAGATATGTAAAATAAAAGTAGTCCCAACTGTAATTTTTATTTTTTTGACTAAATTTTGCTGAACTTGATTCGTTGTTCTGAATTTACAGTGTTTTCGTGCGCCTGTTGCACAAATACAATTTCTGTGTTTTTTAGCAATAGGCACTTGTTGCATGAACATTGTTTTTGTGTTTTTTAAGAACAAGAGTCTGTCGCCGTGCGACATGCTCCTGTCGTACAAACGTAATTTCTGTGTTTTTGGACGATAAACATGCTTTGTCACACGAACACAGTTTCTGTGTTTTTAAGCCATAGGAGGCCGTCACTTGTGCAACATGCCCTGTCACATAAAAACACAGTTTGTGCTTATTAATAATTCAAAATAAAAATAATAAACACACACACACATTATAACAATTATTATTTAATAATATTATTAAAATGTATTACCATTATCATTATTTTTCATTATTATTGTTACTATTGTTGTTTATTAATGTCATCATTATTATTAGGGAGAGGCTAAGTTACAATAACTGTAACTTACATCCAGTCTTGAGAACCACAAAAATTATGGGGTCATACAGTTTTTGTGGTTCTCAAGGCTGAATGTAAGTTACAATTATTGTAACTTAGCATTTGCCTTATTATTAATTGTTACATTGCTTTCACTTGTTAACGTCTGCATATGCTTATACTATGTTTTTACTTATAATGTGTGCAGTTGGCATTTTTTTTTCTAAGAATTTGATTTTAATGAGATGTTTTTGTAATTGCAGCTATTGTTACATGGATAATGAGGTTGTTGTTGCTGACAACACGCTTTATGTTGCATCAATGATAACAGAGCAATATAACTTGAAGAAATTATGGAAGGATATCAAAGATTTGCGCTTTGATTAGCCAATCAGGCATGCCGCTAAAGTTAGTGTAGATGTCATGTTACCTTGGGAGACATCAACTGCTACTGTGAAAAGTGACTGTGACTTGCAAGATGCATTTAATAAGTTATGGGATAAGAAGTATACCTGGGCCATGTTAATCATCAAGACTGAGTTAGATGACTTGTCTAAAGACACAAATAACTTAGCTTTGTCTGGAGACACATATGATAGAGACGAAAGGCACTATATGTTGTTCTACTGGAGCCTGCAGCAGAAATGGACTGGTTCAATGCACTTACACTCTAGGACAAAAGCCATAAATGTTGTACTTCACCTCTTTAAAAGTATTATCCTAGAAAGCTTCTGATTTTTGGTTCAGTGCAGTGTCCAAACTGTCATATACAGTTTGACAGTTTCCCAAGATGAATGACCCTATGGAAGATTTTTAAAGTACTCAAGATCATCAACATCGTTTAGCAATAATGAATTCGGTTTATGTTAGGGGTGGGCATTCGGTTCAGTTTTTTTCGAACTGAACCGAACCAAAAATGTTCAATTCGGTTCGGTTCGATTTTAATAGCAAAAACCGAACGGATCACAAATTGCAGACTCGATTGGCTTGTGTTTGGTTTGGCTCAAAACTGAACCGAACTGAATCGACAAATTGATCGGTTTTTTCAATTAAAATTAAAAAAATATTTTATATATACATATAAATAGTTAAACAAAACTTAAAACTAAAATTAATTACATACACACTTATCTCTCACATAGCCACTCGCAACACACACCCTCTCTTTTTCACAGCCAACAACACACACTCACACTCTCACTCTCTCACACTCTTATTGGCACAACCCATTTCCACCACCGCCAGCTACTCGTTTCTCTCAACACACAAACACACAATCAGCAGCCGCTCGTTTCTCTCAACACACATACAGAGAGCTGGCAACCACTCTTCTCTCACACTATACAGCTACTCATCAGCCATTGTCAACTCTTAGCAATACCGCTCATCAACCACCATCACCAACCGTTCGCCACAGCCTCCACAACATCCATCCTTTAGCCTTATTCGTCATAAGCCCTCGACCATCCCATAAGAATTATTATTTTCTTCTTATTTTCTTCTTATTTCTCTCACTTTTGTTTTTTGATTTTATTTCTATTATAGATCCATTCTTTGTTTAAGTGAAATAACAATATCAAATTTTGATTTTTTTCTTTTTGCTTTTTTTTATTGGATGTTGCAAATCTGTTTCCTTTGCTGTTTGGACCATTGAAAGTGTATGAATTTGATTGGTTGTTGAAATTGAACTCTTGGAAAATGATGATGAGTACTCAAGGAGTGATTTGCTCCTCTATTGTGCTCACAATAAAATTGATTTTGAGAAATTATAAGTTTTTTTTTCTTTTTTGGTCTTTGTTGCAGTTGTTGACTTTTCTAAGCTTTTGGTGACACGACAATGTTTGGTTATTACAAATGGTGATTTGAAACCCATGAGATTTTTGGTGTATTATTATTATTATTATTATTTTAGTAATGAAAAAAAATTATGATTTTTTTGTTATTGTCAATTTCTATTTCTAAATTATGTATTTCTTTGACTTATGAGTTTTTATTTTGTTAAATTTTATCATATTATATCATATTATATCAAATGTTGTTATTAAGTGTGCAGTTCAATTTAGGGAGAAAGTGTAAAATTGAAACCGAATGGAACCAAATCAACCCGAACCGAACCGAACTGAAATAGTTCAGTTCGGTTCGATTCTAAATTTTGGTTCGTATTCAGTGTCAACTTCAAAGAATCGATCGGTTTTGGTTCGGCTCGGTTTTTTATCTAAACCGAACCGAACCAAATAATGCCCAACCCTAGTTTACATTAATCTTTTCTTCAATTGAGTACTCTATCCGCAAAATAATATAGCGTGATCTTTAGCGCATCAACATCACCCATATCATCAAAGTTCAAATCCTTAAATCTTGCATCAAATTATTTAAGATTCGCTCCTAGATTACCATCAAAGTATAAATCATGTAACATGTGGCTCACCGTAATGTTTGCTTTTTTGTGTATGTCGTATGCACCATAGCAAAGTCTCGTAACTAATCGGCCACTAAATTCAAGCCACGGCTGATTTTTATCATGCTTATCATGCGCTAATTCCCTAAGTAATACATTGTGCATGATCGCGCCACTAAAGACGTAAGAATCCATCTTTGTGAAATGGCCAAATATATCTTCCTTGAATAATTTTAATTGTTGTTTCGTTAACTTCCTCTTGATAGCTTCCATAACGTTTCTAAATTTAAAGGAATTTGTAATACGCCCGGGGAAATGTTCGAATGCCAGAATCTTCATCGTGTTTGGTTCCTTATATAGACTGGGTAGATTATACTTCGACCGTGGCTTTTTGGCCATTGTATATGTAGCAAAATATAACTAATAAACTCATATATGTTTTTCTGTAATTTCGTGTAACAAGCATGTGGCACGTGCAACAAGGTCCTGTTGCATGAAATTGCAAACATAGTGTTCGAGCAACAGGCTCATGTTGCAGGGGCATAGAATCGTGTGCACAACAGGCGCTATCGCATGCACGACAACCAATTTCGTATGACAATTAAGATATCGCCCACGTAACAGGCACATAATCCCGTCCATGACAGGCGCTATGGCATGCATGACAAGCGCAGAATCACGTGCGCGATAGGCGCTGTAAAGCTCGCAATTGTGTAGAATTGCAAAATGGCCTCTAAAGCTCATTGTCGCAACAATTTCGTGCTAAATGGTGAGCTTACAAAACAGGACTGCACATGAATGCACCATCAACACCTTAATCTACCTAAAACGAGACAAACAAACCCTAACAGGCATTTTATCGAGCATCTCACGTACTATTTATTAACTTCAAATTTCATCAAACCATTTTTAATATTTATTGACAATCAATCGTAATGCTCATTTATAATCATCTATACACTCATCTATCATCAATCAATCTTAGGCAATCAAAAAACAAAAAGAACTTACAATGTCGCGATCGCCAAAATTTCCGGAAACTAACGAGAAATATTGCAGCCAAAATGCCAGAAGTAGAGCCACGTGTTGTCGAAGATGAACTTGCTATCAAACGGCCGTCCAACCACAGTCGCTTGTTGCCGAAAAACTCAAGACCTAGCTACTGAATTGGGAGAGAAGAGAAGGTTCAGTTTTGGTGTTGCAAGCATGACAATGCTATTTTGGTCCACAAATTTTATAATTGTGTCATTTTTGTAAAAGTACCCTTAACTTTGTTGCTACCAAAAATTTGGATTGTACATCTACTTTAAGTATTTTAGTCATTTTTTAGGTCAACTAACGGTTAATGTGTATGTATACTAATAACGGGGTAGGTAAATAAAAATATATTTAATCTTGCCATCTAACTATAATTATATCGGAGAAGATATTTAAAAATAACTCTTTTTTCTTGAGAAAATCTCCTCTTTCTCCGCAATCGTGGTTGTACAATGCACTATGCGTTTATGACAGTTGCACCACTAACTAAATGTGCGTTTGCTTTTGTTCTTCAATTAGTATTTTTTTTAATCTTTATTTAAGAGAAAAAAATAATATTTTTGATGTGATGTTTTTTAAAGTTAAATGTATTTTAATAATTTATTTTAAAATAATATATAGAAAAATTAAAATACTAAAAATATATTTAGTTGAGAAATAAATACCGAACATCCGTAATAGGGATATCAATTTCCCATGTCATGCACTTAAACGGTTTCCCACATAATTAATTACATTATGAACATGTCCACGCCAAGTACCAAAGTAACAACAAATCAAACATTAAATTCAAAACTAATCAAAATTTCAGGATCAGTCCCCAACTGGAGAAATAAATACTGCCAAAAGACACGATCACCGAAGGGAAAGAAGAAGATTACATGCATATAAAGGGACAACTTTGTTTTGGCCTTTTTTAAAGAGATGTCTGGTCAGAGCCATAATAATAGTAAGATAGATAATTAGAATTACTCCAACTCCCAAGTACACCACCACCACCATCAATGATTCAATATCATATTATCATTTCTCCTTTTCCTTCGCTTCTCTTTTCCCGATAAAGCAGAGCTTTCCATTGATTCCCATTAGTGGAGGGGTCCGAGGGGGCCGTCTCAATGCTCACAGTTGTCTCCTCTCGTTGGCTTCGAATACACACGGCAAACGCCACGTGTGAGGGTGGTGGTGTCTCTCCTTATCTATGCGTCATTTTTGGCATGTCAGTTCCGTGAAACAATTTTTGGGCTTCTACGAAGTTTCTTGGGAATTTAAAATGGCCGCTGATTGGTTCTTCCCCGGACGACCAAGATTCAAGTTACAGCATTAGTGTGTTCCTGTATGTATGTTCTCTCGTGATCTGATTTTTTACTGAATAAATTTTACTGAAATTATTAAATAAAAAAAAAAAAAATCTTAATTGTACATAATACTAAATGAGGGCTTAAATTAGGGAAAAAAATATATTAATCTGACCTAAACTTAGTTGGTTTTGTTCTTTGTGATGGAGTAAAATAGGTTATATCAATAAAACAGCTACGACTCGCGCTAACTTTGAGAAACACTGGCCGTACAGCAAGTCTTGGAGAAGGCCCAACAACAAAGGGGCTGAGTTCCCTGTGAAACATTTTTTTGATAACTGAAAACTAGGGCCATTTCGGAGCTAGCTAGGTTCGGCTTTTTACGAATATAACGTGGCTTTTTATAATTATAAATTGAATATATATATATGAATTACAGATTCTGTTACTTACGCACCCAATGGGAAGCAGCACACGTGTCCTGAGGAGAGAGAAAAACCGTGGAAATGCAGGCTGTGGAAGTTGCCCATTGGCTGCTGTTACTTACAGAATCTGTAACATAGACTTCTCCAATTGAGGCGAAATGAGAATTAATTTAAATTTAAAATAAAAAAAAAACTGAAGATGAGGAAGATAATGCAGGATTTGTGACGGTCAGTGTCCGGCTTAAAATCGACCTGGCACTTTAAATTTGAGCTCGCGAGTCTGAGAATAAGCCTGAAATTGAATGCTCGATGTACATAAACTACAAAGTTCAATAACCCCTCCTAAGTCACTAGGCGTTGTTATCCACAGATAACCCACGTTACTCAATTATGTTGAAAGTGTAGTGATTCAAGTCCACGGGAGCTTTAATAATTTTATACAAATCTCAGCCAGTCACCCTTATATTACAGATTGAATATTACAATTACGAAATATTTGCAAAAAAAAAAAACTCTTTAATATACGGCCAGCTGGGGATTTGAATGTTCACATTTACTTTCTCAACTACTCGATCTCAAGGCTGCTACCATAGGCTTCGGAATGGTTTCAAGTCCCTTTGTGTGTGTACGTATAAATATACGAAGAAACTCTTCTTCTCCCAAAAAAAAAATCAAATTATATATATGATTTGTTCTGAATTAAAAAATTCGGAGTGTATAGTATCAAAATTAACCGGACAGAGTCCAGTAAATATCCTAGATTGTATAAAAATAAAAATATTGTTGGATGTAGGACAATAATATCAAATATATTAATGTAGTATAAATACCCACGTGAATCAATGTCGGCTTGAGCGATGGACAAAACACAAACATACGATTTTTTTGTTTTTTTTTTTTTTTGCTACTCACAAACATACGATCTTAAACCTCAAAACTCGAACTTAAGTTACCGAGGTTGAGAGCTATTTTATATGTCTAATAGCTAGGGATGTTTTGGGTCCAACTACCATACATCTGGTGCCTGGTACCCTTATTTTGTCTATATATGAGGTCCCGTTATATCTTAACATAGAACTTACTTCAATGGCGTGGATGCGTAAAATAGGTTATATCATTTGTGGCGTGGATGTGTTTTATCTGGTGCCTGGTAACCCCATTTTGTCTATATTGTATTTTTAAAAGATAAAATAGTCAAAGATTTGACAAATAATTTTAAATTTTTTATATTTTGATCAATTGACCTAATTTGATTATTAAAATTAATCATAGTACAAGGAAAATAATCTGCAAAACTTTTTCGTACATAGAATCTTTTTTATTTTTTGAAAGCAACATAATTTGACTTAATCTATAATAAAGAATTTAAATATACAATAACATTATATTAATTTATCAATAATACTAATCTATTTTTTAGAAATAACATAAAATCTATTTAATCAATAATAAATAATTCAAAATATATAATTAAAATGTAATTTATTAATAATAATATGACCAAATACAATGTAAAAAATTTCATAATAATCAACTATGGTTTGGTATTCAAATATAAATAATAGAAATATACTCTAACTGTATATAATAGAAATACATTAGACTTATGTGTTAAAATTTTAAAACTTCTAATCTTTTCACTTTTCAGCATATAAGAGGGACCGCAAAATAATTTACCAAAAATTAGGGCTACCATGCACGCGGGGCACCATAGCTTCGTTAATTCATGTTAAGATAAAAGACACCGGAACCTCCATAATATAAATTAAAAATATTAAAAAAATCCTAAGGGGCAATACACAATATCATCAATTCTCAATAAATAGAGAACAGAAGGTGGGAAAATAAAAAGAAAAAAGTAATATCATCATTTCTCACCAATTCATACGTGAGATCCTTTTTAATTTAAAAAAATAATTATGATCATGTATACATTGATGAATTTGAGAATTCGAAGTACTAATTTTGATATTTAGTGGGCTACTAGCCCACGTCTCAAATTCTAACTTATGGTATTGTTGGAACTCTTCGTTCCATTCTAAGGCACCATTTGATATAGTTTTTCAAGTAGAGCTTATTTAAGAAAAATTTTTGTTAGAAGAGCTTTTATTAATAGAGTTATTTACTAAAAAAATTTTAGTTGTTTGGCTGTCAATAAGAGTTTTTATTAAAAATTTATGAAATTACTTTAATAAGTAAGTTTTTTTTTTAAGTTATGTTATGAAAAGAACAAAATAAAATTATCAAATAAGTAGGGATATTTTAAATATTTTCACATTTTAAAAAACTTTTCAACCTCTACTCTTAAAAACCCAAAATTTGAGTTATTTCTAATAGAGGCAAAATAGCTTATTTAAACTTCAAAGCCTCTATTATAAAAACAAACAAATACCAACAAAAATTATAATAAGAGCTTATGGGATTAAATAAATATTTATAGTCATTAAATAAATCATACCAAATAACATTAATTGCATATGGGTAAATTTCAGCCTACCCCTTCATGAAGTGACAATCTTTAAATTGTCCCACTTACTAATAAAAATATCAAGTTACCCCTAAAAAATCTCTATCTATCTGTTACTTTTAACAGCTAAAAGGGTAAAACAGTATTTGTGCGTTTCCCCTAACAATCAATAAATAGAAAAAAGTCAAACCTTTATGTGGGTTAATTTTTATGGGCCCAAATCTTTCTAAGTTTTGCAAAACACACATAAGTATTTTAAATGTTCATGATATGCATCCCTAATATTCTAAAATATTTTTGTTTTGCACCTATATGTCTAATTTTGTTCGAACTGATTAATTTTTAATTTTTTTATTTAAAATTTTTATTTTAAAATTAATTAATTAATTAATTAAAGTTATAAATGGAAAAAGAATAATATTTTACAGGTTTATATTTATTATTATAATCATTATTATTCTTTTTCCTTTTCCAAAGGTATTTAAAAAATTATATGGATAAAAAAAAACCAAAGAACAAAAGAAAAATACTACCACAAACTTAATCTAAAGCTTCAAAACCCTTCTCACCAAAAATCATTATCATAGCACACAACCCATAATTCTTCAAATCCTTTACTTATTCACCAAACTGAAAATAATAAACAACAATAAAGTAAATTCAATTTATTATTAATAATTTGGTTAATTCAAGACTAAAGAATATTTATAATCTAAAATTAAGTAATCCCAAATATCAAATTATAACATTTCTTAATTTTCTAATAACAATAGCTCAATTAAACGATCAAAACAAAAATTTGAAACAACAATTCCAAACCCTATAAACAATTATGGGCAGTCACAGTGTCAAAGAGCCGTTGCAAGATAATGTTCATGACGACCCGCAACTCCACGGCTGTCGCAGCCACATTGTGGTCATTCTCTGTTGGAAAAAAGGAAAAGAAGTATGGGTCTTGACTACTAAATGGTTGCAGTAAGAGGAAGATCAATGAGGTTCTTGACTGCAGAAGAAGAATAATTGAAATGAAGCTCTTAGTGATGCTATAACAGTGCTTTCATCTGAGATTGAAGAGTTGACTGATTGTTTCGTACAATGAATGGCACGACTAAATTAGCGGTGGGTTAGATGGTTCTGCAGTGACATTAAGGAGGCAAACAATTCAGGTTTTGGTCGCCAGATTTTGAGGATTTTGATGGTTGCTGCCAACACCCATTTGTAAGGTACAGATTCTGAATTCTAGGTTTTAGATTTTAGTTTGTAAAAATTAAGTTTTAGTTTTGATTCAATGTGGGATTGGATTTGAATACTAATTGTACTTTTGTCATGCACCTGAAAATGAAAAAAAATGAAGAAAAAGACAAGAATGAGTAAGGCAAAGAAGAAAATGAAAGAAAAACACGAAGGAGTAAGCAAGAGAAAAAAATAAAGAAAAAGATAAAGAAGAAGAAGGAAGATGAAAAAGAAACGAAGAAAAGAAATTCAATGTTTCATTTATTTTTTTCATTTTAATGTTGATTTTTATTATACCTATTGACTAAAATGTGTGACATAAGAAAATAAATGGGTGATCAGATACTTTAAAAATTGTAAAGGAATAAAGGAACTATGCTTTAAAATAGTAGGTGCGTAATAATTTAAGTTAACGAATTTCGTTATTCATGGGCTATTATTATATTTTTACAAGTCAACAGTTGTTAATAGTTAAAGATAACTGAGTTTTAAAGGTAGTTTGATGTTTTCAATAATAAGAAGGATAATTTAAAAATTGTTACTTTGTGAAGGGGGTTAGTGGAAATTAACCCATTGTACAATAATCAAGTAGAAGAAGATTTTTATAATAATAATGTAGGAAGTCTACCTAGAATTTTAATTGTAAATGTATCTGTAAAATCGTAATATATTAACAAAAATACTTTAATATTAAGTACAATATTATGGATATTTATAAAATTATGAAGGTTACTATTCTTGTCCCTAGTTGGTACCTATATTGCGATAACGACAAGATAAGGCCCCACAAGTGATTAAAATTCAAATAAAGCATATGTAAATAAGATTTAGGCTCTGTGTGGTACAATTTATTAAATAGAGTTTATAGAAGTAGGGTTTATATCAATAGAGCTTTTGGATAAAAAACCATTGGTATTTGGTTGTCAATTAAAAAAGTATTTTTTACTATTAAATTATTTGATTGTGTAAAATTAAAAGTACTTTTGTGTAATTAAATTTCCAAAAAGGATATATATTCATAATTATGTAACATGTAACAAAATGCATCCAAGATGTCAATTGAGAAGAAAAAATCAATTCAATCATTTCTTTAATTTTTAAAATTAAAAATTACATCATTGATATATTCTCATAAATAAATAATACTATCTAAATTAAAATAATAATCAATAATAAAACTAAAATGTTAACAGAACATGAGAAATGTCGCAATTTGATCACGTTCTTGGTCCATTTCACGTATGTTGAATGAACTTGTACTTTGTTCTTCATTGTTCTCTTCCCTTTGATTCTCACTTTCGCTTATTGGAAGTAATTCGGCATCATTATCAAAAGGTTTAAATTCTTGGTCATTATTTGCATATTTTTGTTAGGTAAGTTTTATACAAAGGGTATGTCAATGATATTTTTGATATGATATATTTTTTGGAAAAGCTCTCTAACCTCTACTCCCAAAAGCTTAAATTTTGGGCTTTTGCTAGTAGAGGTAAATTAGCTTATTTAACCTAAAAAAATTCTACTAAAAAATAACCAAACACCATAAAAAATTTTAAAAAGTACTTATGGGATTAAATAAGCACTTATAGTTCTTAAATAAGCCATACCAAATAGGCACTTAGTAACTAGAAGACTAATTTTTCTTCGGAAAAGAAAAACAAGGAATATTGCACTGAATAGCTAAAATAGCACATCATTGTCTAGTACAATCCAGCCCCATTCCATACTGAAAAATATCAAATTTTATAATTTCTTTTTGGTGACTTCAACAAATTTTGTTTGTTCCTAATTGGGGTTTAGCTATGGTGTAATTGTGAGATTATATCACAGCTGCACCCAGTCATTAGATTTAGTTATGGTAACAACTGTGAGTTCAATTTAATGGCTGGATGCAACTGTGGTATCACAGTTGCACTATAATTTTACCCGCCTAATTGATGACATATTTTTATATTATTTTATAAAACTTAAGAGTGTCAATACAAAATTTTCAGAATGCAACAAAAGACTGAGAACTTTTAACGGAGAATGGAGTGCATCATTGCATTATAAACATAATTTTTTAAAAGAATTATTGTAAATATAACCTTGTTTAGGCCCCAGTTATCTTTTTGATGTTAAGTTATATATCATAGCGATGTGACTACATATAATTCAGCACTAAAGAGCAGTGTGGCAATCTATTTAGAGGACAAGTGCTTGTGTATGCCATGCATATTCGACTGATGATGGAGGATGATATTTTAGAGGTTTATTATTCTAAGCAATCTTTTCTATTAGAGTCGTATGAGCCTTTATATTCTTGTTTAGGTGGAGTTTTCTTTCCATATTTAAGATTATTTAGACAATAATGTTTGTTCTGTATAAATAGAGTGTTTATGTAATATGTTTAATTATTCTTTCAAAAAATATTCTCATTTCCATGGGAATTGTTTGAAACTTTGTGTTTCATTTATCTTTACCATATTTTCTACTACATTATTTGGGGTAAGAGCAGGAATTGTTCTTAACCACTCTATCGACGTTGATCAAAGAGTAAGAGCTCTAGTAATAGAAGTCACTACAGTTGCTATTCAAAACGAGCATGTAAACAACCACTCTCCCGACGATGATTAGGGAGCGAGGCCTCTAGTAGCAGTAATTACTACCGCCAGTATGCAAGATCTATTATTAAAACTTCTGCTATTGAAGCCACTGCACAAGATTTATTTCGAAAACTTCTATTCGAGAATTTGATTCGTGATTGTTTAATTTCAGGTACTGATACCTAGTTGATTAATTGAAGATCAAGGTCATAGAGGTATTAGTGTGACTGTAACGCACAATACGATTGCTGAGATTCAGATTCTTATGACCATGCGCAAATCAACAAAAGGTTGATTCTTAGGAAGAAACTGACGGTGGATGTTCTAATTATCAAGTTTCATCTTCTTGACAGTGTGGATGTTCTAATTATCAAGTTTCATCTTCCTGATAATCTGTCATTATCAAAGAAAACTCGAAGACGGTTTTTTTTTAGTGAAAAAAAGAGACTGATATAGGATTATATTATGGATTCTATTATTTTAGAGAGTCTTTTTTTTTAATTAAAGTCATATTTGATATAAAATTGAGTATTTAATTTCTTGTTTAAATGTGATTTTGCTCTACATAAATAGAGTGTTATGGAACATTTTTAATTACCCTCTTGAATAAAATTCTTATTTTCCCTTAGAATTCTTCGAAAAAGTTGTGTTTAATTTATTTTAGCATGTTTTCCACTGAGGTAGCATATTCTAAACCAAGAGCAAATGAATCTCTTGATGGGAGTATCAATTTTATACTTTTGATTTATTGGGTTCCATAATATTAAAATTGATGTAATTATTAATAAGCTACCATTAGGACCAACTACTTTACTAAATGACAAAAAATAATTGATTGGTAATACCATCTTAATATATCGGCTTTTGTATAAATTTTTATACCATGCATAAAAAGATTAAAGACACGTTTAATATTGATATTTTTGTTTGAAAGGAAAAATTCAAGTACTTAATTAATACTTTAATAGTCATTGGTATGCAAATAGAAGAATAACATACACTAAATTTGAATTTGTTGTATAAATTATCAAGAATAATTGAGAAATATGAAAGCAATACGTGGGTCCACATGGCCACTTAGCCACTTATAAAGCTACTTGTCCTAGTGCTCAGTGACATCAAACGAGGCAAACACATTATCTTGCAGGTTGAAAGATGACTAATGATAAGCTACGCCTGTCCCAACAATTAATTAAATAAAAGAATTAAAAAAGAAAGGCATGAAAAATATTATAAAGAGGCAAGCGTATGGGCTATGTATGTATAGGGGATGTACATGTGATGCAAAGCAGAAGTGAAGTGTGAAGAGATGGGTATGTTATGGGAGTTTCTCTGACAAATTTTGGGAAAAAAAAAATCAGTTTTTGTTTGGTAAGTCCTGTTTTGAAAAGAATCTGACCACACACTGTCTTACTTTTTCAAGTGGGAATTAGGAAAGAGAATTATCAAATACAAAGAAAATGGAGATGATGATGAATGAGGAACACAGTTCACTACACAACATTTCAAGTATCTTTTTGTGAGACTTACAGTGACAACCCTTTTCTCTCTTTTTGCCTGTCTCTTTGTAAGTTCCTTTCTTTTTATCTCTCTTTAGTCTATTTCTCTCTGTCTCTCTCTCTCTCCTTATTGATTTGTAGCTGTTGGAGAGCGGAAGAGCCCAAAATTCAACACATTTTCGTGGTCACTGTGTTATCTGCTTTGCCCTTTTTTTTTTTTTGCTTTGCTTGCTTTCTTAGGCTTTAGCTATCTGACTTCTCTGACCTCTGTACCATCATCTTCATTCTTAACCTCTTCTAGTCTGCCTTCCATAATTGTTTTGTACATCCTTCTTTAATTTTTATCTTCTCTTTCTATGTCCTGTTACCATTCCATTTGTGGTAAAAACTAACAGTTGTTTGGACCAACAACCCTACTGTCCTATCTTTTGATACTCATCTTTTTACCAAGGAAGCAAGCAAGCATACTAGCACCACCTCAAGTATCGTTAGTAGCCTGCAATATCAAAGATTCTATGTAAGAAACCTATCTCCTACGCTATAGATTTGTTACATGCTTTTTCTTGCTAGTGTTACAGTTTATTTGTTAATATAGCCGAAATGGTTTGCAGTGGATTTGTTTTTTCTGAAACTTTGCTATAATTCCCTTGTGCTGATGCTGCTGCTTCTGCTTCTTGTTTTGAACTTTAATTGGTTATGATACTGCTGGATAGGAAGAGGCTTCTTCTAGATCTCATGTGATTTGAAAGATGAAAAATTTTCAGGTATTATATGGTTGTTAATTACATAAATGAATTGCGGATATTTGAAAATGATGTAGTTTTCTCTTATTTACTTTCCCTATCCTCAAACCCCCCCCCCCCCTTTCAATCATTCCCTCTTTTTGAAATACTTTAGATAAGACAGTATTCATGCTGAGAAAGCACTTTCTAGCTGGGAAAGCAGCGAAAGTGAGGGACATGGAGAGAAAGAAGATAGAAAGAACGCTGAACCTTTAGATACTTGCAGAGAGGGGGTCATAAGTGACTTATATGTTGTTCCTACATCATATCCTTGTTGTGATGATCCAATTCAGATGTGATTCTTGCATTTTAGCAGTAGCACTTCAAGGTTTATTTCATCTATAACAAAGGTTTTGGTGATTGACAAGCTTTGATTGTTCTGATGCATGAAATAAATTTTACTAATGTCGATCTAGAAAGTCTTTTTCCCATACTTTTTACCTAAAGATTGTCTTGACATAAAGTATTACGTATTGTAGAATATTTTCCTTTGCCGATGTGGACTGAAGTATTATTGGTCTCCCTCATCTTTTTAAAAGTATAATTTGTTCATCTCTTGTTTTCCTGCAGAAGAAGTTTACGATCCGTGGTATGAGCATCCTCTCCACATTTCCGTAGATGTTATTTCATCTTGCACAATTACTGTTGTGTCTGTTTCATAGACGATGCATACGTATTGGTAATAAATCTGGTTAGTGCTTCATTCTTTGTGTCCATGCTGTTTCCTTGTTGGCCTTGTTTTTTGCTTTTTTTTCTCTCTCTCTCTTTGGACTTCAAAAATGTTTTGTTTGTTACATACTCTTATCATATTAGTATTAGCTAGTAATAGAAGTAGAAATAAAAGACAATTGAAATACTAAAAACTGTTCTATTGCTTATAATGTTGTTGGGATTTATAGTGCTGTTATCGTTATCAATTTTGTACGGTTGAAAGACATCATATGTTGACAACCAAAGATGGTAACATAAAAGACTATAGCTACATTGAGTTTTTTATTTTGCATTACAAGTGATCCACACTACTGCTGTGTCAACCTTCTTTTACTATCTAACTTTTTTGGGATTCTTATCCAGCGTGCTACTGTATGTCTTTATCTAATGATAAACTTGGTTATATTATAATTTTCTCCGCTGATTTCATTTTTGTGGTTTCAGCAATTTGGTTATAGACCTGTCAACATCTTTAAAACTCTGTAAATCCATGTGGTCTCGCTCTGTAGTCCATTTATTATTGCCAAAGGTCATACTGTTATCAAGTTCTCTTATTTTTGTCTGAAAATCTCATAACTCTGTTTCTGCATTAAAAATATCATCATTGAACTTTTTATTATTCTTACCTAAGAAGTCTAGGTAAGTTGTATAAAACTAGTAGTAATTTGTTGTGTATCTCACTATAACCCATTCTTTATAACAAACTGAGGTAATCCTTAAAAGATTTGGTGTTGAACTATTGTTATTCTGCATTGGTAGTAGAGTGGACTTTGGATTGACAAAGTGTGTTTGTTCTACTTTTGCTATTATCCACAGAGTTCTGTGTTACTGTATGACATTTTTAGAGGGATATGCAGTAGCTATTCAATCGTCATAGTTGTGGAATGTGTGTTGTTGTGCAGGGTTAGGTTTTTTGAGGTTGAAAGGGTGAGTGGAATCCTACTTCAAAAAGAAAATGAAAAGATAAAAGGACTATATACTAGGTTGTGCTGGGATAGTATCTAACTTTTGTGCAGCGTCGAGACTTTTAGGCTTCCCTGACTCTCAATGACACCAAAAATCTTGTATTGATCTTGAACCCTCACTAGATACAATTTTAATCGTGAAAATGTTGAAGAAAGAACTTAGAATTGGAAGGAAAAAAATAGGGATTTCCTCATGAACTAGTTATCATAAATGTCTTTCCCAGGGCAAGAAACTTTAGTTTTTGCTTTCTTGTTTGCAATATTAAAACTTCAATATTATACCTGTTAGGCTAGTTGTTGTTTATTTAGGACGTTTAGGTGATATAATTGAAACTATGTGGTTTGTTAATTAGTGACGTGCAAAAATTGTTGTCAAATAAAAGGGTTAGTTGTTTTCTAGAATATGCTGGATAGATCTGGTGCAGGATCACTAGTTAATCCACAGGCAGCACTGATTGCCCCTTTTGTTAGCCTAAGTTTTGGAGTTGACTAGTTTTGCACTTCAATATGTCAGGTTTTCTAGCATATACTGAGCCCAGAGTCTATGGAAGTGAACATTTCTAGATGTGTGAAACTCTAATTATTTTTCTTGTGAAGCAAATTTAGCTGCTTGGCATACCAATATAGCAACCTTTAAGAATCTAAACTGTGATTTAGAGTCATATGAAATTATGAATATTTAGGTGCTTTTTTTTTCCCATATGGTAATCAAGCTGGATATTATTGTTTGTTGTGCTAAATTTTTTATTTCATCTCTGTAGTGCTTCTACTTTTGCATAACAAATAACCCATTTAGTAATACATGCAGGTACAGAGCCAATTTCTTTCAGCAATTTGTATGACTGTATCAGTGGTTGCTGAAGTCTTAACTGGAAAGTAACAAACTCTCAAAAGTTAATTCACTCAAGCATGCTACCACCAAACTCCAACTGGGAATTGGAGAACGATTCAGAAGCAAGCAGCCACGTAGCTTCCAACATATCTGCAAAAGAAGCATCCCCAGGTCCTTCTAAGGACACCAATTCGTCCTGTCTGGCAAATGTTATAAAGCTAAATCCGGATCCAGGTCCTCTTTCCCTTGACTTAACCCTCCACTTTAAGTCCAATGACATTGATCAGTTGAAGGGTACAGGTGAGACCAGTGGTGAAGTAGCAGCAGCTGCAGCTCAGACTCCTGCAGCCACAGTCCCAAGGGTTTTCTCTTGCAATTACTGCCGGCGCAAGTTCTACAGTTCGCAGGCACTGGGTGGGCACCAAAATGCTCACAAGAGGGAAAGGACAATGGCAAAGCGTGCAATGCGGATGGGTATATTCTCTGATAGGTATTCTAGTTTGGCATCGCTGCCACTTCATGGTTCTGCATTTCGATCCCTTGGGATTAAAGCTCATGCTGCAATGCATCAAGGTGTTGTACCGTCACAAAGGCCTCCAGATATAAGAGGTGGAGCGCGATTCGAGCAAGGCTACTTTGCAATGCCAATGTTCATGGAAGATGATGATATAGACTTGTTCTGGCCAGGGAGTTTTAGGCAGGTGAACGAGGCAGTTAGGGGTAACCCAAGATTGGATTTTGCTCAAGGTTCAAATGGGAATTTTGCAGTGATGCCACCACCACCAAGGACGGATTCATCTGCACCAGATCTTACTTTGAAGCTCTGATTTTTGGTTTATTAGATTTATTTTCGTTAAGACATAATGGTTACAGTATTCACTCTTGTACAGTGAGATGCGCACTGGCCAATGCTTCAAGCTCTTTAAATTTTTAACTATAAGTTTCTAATTGTCATTTTATTTTATGTTTCTATCTGTGTGCCATATACTAGGTTGTTGATGATGCTGATATACAAGAAGTTTTGGGCGATTAAAGAGTTCCAGAGCCTACAATATATACTATCTGATGGCATCATTGGACATTGGTGTGTTTGTGATGAAAATAACCATCTGCATATTCAATAATCAATCTCTAGTTATATATACTAGCTGACGGCATCAATTTAACCCAAGTAATAAATTTTCTTCTGAAAACCTTTTATTAGCAACCTTTTCAATATAGGTGCCGTGTAACTAGAATTTGAAGCCGAACATGGGTTAGCATCAGAAGCCAGGAACAATGTTTTAATATAACTAATATGGTGTAATGCAAGTTGCCAACCTTACTTTATTGTATATTCTTTCATTTATTTATTGGATTCTTATCACGTATATCTTTTAACCAATCAGATCAGAGTAGTAAGAGTAAATCCACATGGGATAAAAACTTGAATGATTGATGACTCAAGGAGTGTAAAGATTTTTTCTTATATATTTTCCGGTTTTAGTGGCATATTGAGGAAGTCTCGTTTTGTTTTTTGTTTTTTTTTTTTTGGTTTTTTAATTATTATTTACTCGAGGACAAAGGAATATACTTGTTTATTATTCAGCTATATCTTGACCATCAAGTATTGCTATTTAGCTTTGTGTTTCCGTTTTGGCTTTGTTTTCGTAAATCCCAAGGAGTCTTTTCCAACGAGGAAATAAATCTCCTCAGTATAAATAAAAGAGAAACACACAGCACTACAAAAACAAACATCCTTATAACATAGAACCTCAAATTTCTCTTCTCAAAATGGCAGAGAGATTCATTGATGTTCTCAGCAAGGCCTGTGAAAGCGAATTAAAATATTCTACAAAAGATCATCGTAAAGAGTTGGAAAATTACAAATACATCCTGCGGCGAGCTTTGGTTGAATTCAAGCAGCTGATGAAGGAGATTAATATTGCTTATGGCTATGGTACCCACCACAGCAGCGGCTGCGGCTTCACATGTTCAAATAATTGGCTCTCTCTGTTGGAGGTGGAATTGAAATATTCATTTATTCAGTTGGTACCCTTTATGACTACAAGATTGGATATAACGCACGACGACTTTGTTTCCGTTGTTCACGACGCAGAGAGATCGATGAGAGGCGGTGATTCTCAGGATACTATTCATGAAAATTTCAAGGAAAAAATTGTTGCACTGGAAAAGGAGGTGCTTAAGTCGTTTGATGGCATTGCTAGGGTTTTGTTGAGAGAATTTGCTTGTGATGCAAGTAAGGGAGGGAAGAATGGACAAGTCATTGTTTGCCCTTCAAGTAGTGCATTGATGGTGATTTCATCAGAGGCTGCAAAAGACTATGGCGAAACTAACAATAATGGGACGGGACTAAAGAGATGGATGGACGAGAAAGTGTTTCCTCCGTTGTCAAACAAACTTGATGGACCTGCCGCTGCACGAAACATCACTGTATTCATCGGAACAGAAGAGGATACAGGAGAGCTGTCGTTTTGGTTGGAATCAGCTTGCCCTAGCCCTACTGTTGCCATTGATTGAATCTCTAATCTTATGAAGTTTTAATGCGTCCAGGTTTTAGTTTAGGATTATCTTTTGCCTTTTAAAATTTGTCTTTTATTTTGTATTAAATCGCCAGCGCAATCCCGAATAAAACCTAATGGCTCCTTCTTCAAAGTCCAAAGAGAAAGGCAACATGGAGCTCAAAATACTCATTAGCAATCACATGCTGGCCTTGCCGCTCCATTCTATTCTATGTCCTTTTGCTTAGAGAAAAAAGTTAAATTTACTTGATTTTTTCATCTACAGTATTATTATTAGACGTTCTAGCATGATTAGGGTAATTTTTAGAGACCTCTCTTGAGGTTTTGCGTATTAATACTCCCACGCTGTTAGTATGAAATATGTATGGCCTTAGTATAAAAGGGTAAACATGTAAATACATACTTAAATTTAAAAAATAACTTAAAGTGAAGCTTGTTGTCCTAGAAATCTTGGATGTTACACCTTATTAACCAGATCTTGGAAATAACCAGCAACAAAAGAAAGCCACCAATGCACTTATCTTTCTCTTTCACATAACCAAAAAAGCAAAAGCCAAACATCCACTTCATCTTTCTATTTCACAGAAGCAAAAACCCAATACCATTCCCGATCTTTTTTTCTAAAGCTGTGAAGAAATCAAGATTAAAAAAGATTTACCTTTAAATCTTGGTGTTGGCTCAAGTCTTCCATAATGGTGTTGGCCGAGAAGAAGCCCAAGGCTGGGAAGAAATCCTGGAGGAAGCCACCTCTAGCGACAAGAAAAAGAAGCGCGCGAAGAAGAGCATCAAGACATATAGGATCTACATCTTCAAAGTCCTAAACCAAATCTATCCTGATATCGGAATCTCAAGCAAGGCCATGGAAATCATGAACAGTTTCATCAATGATATTTTCGAGAAGCTTGCTTGGGAAGCTTCAAGGCTGGCGAGGTACAAGAAGAAGCCGACGATTATATCTTGGGAAATTAAGACGGTTGTGAGACTTGTACTTCCTGATGAGCTGGCCAAGCACGTTGTTTTTTAGGATACCAAGGCTGTTACTAAGTTTGCTTCTTTCTAAATGAAGTTTGCTGCATTTGTCAGTGGATTTGGGTGCTATATGATTTGTTTAGTTAGTGATTTGGGCTTTTAATTTTATTAGGCAAAGACGTTTTTGTTTTTTTTGGTTTTGGGTGGGTTTTTAAGGTTTGTTTGGATGTATTTAAATTGAGATCTGATCCAGGTGATGTGCATGTTCATTATGTGAGAAAATAAAAATGAAATATGATTTCTAAATTGTCTTGTTGGTTTTTCATTGAGTTGTAATTCGATATTGTGAAATTATCTTAAGTGAAATAATTGCGTTTTAGATTTTTTTTTTTTAAGTAGGGGATATCAATTACTTTAGATGGAGGATTATGTTGGTCTATTAGACGTTTGGTGATTCCAAGTAATCTTATTGTCATCGGTTCTCAAAGCTTTATTTAATAATTTATTATTTTGGTAGAAAGGGTATTTTAGTAATTAAAAAGTCTACTAACAGTTAATGTAACGGGAAACTAACGACGGGGAAGCTACATGTAATTATATCAATACATTCCATCTGAGTATTAATAAGTGAAACCTCAAGAGAGGTCCCTAAAAATTACCCAGCATGATTATCACAGTCACATGTTATTCCTAAGATTTTTAATTGTAAATAAACTATAAATTAGCCCCAAAATTCAAATTAAAAAAAAATGAAGTTTGAAGCTGCTATGGACTTTTCAAGACTTTTGGGCCTACGGAATATAGACATGATGACAATGAGTGCATTTGGATCTTAGAGTGGTGATTTAAATGATGAGTCGAAAATAATTACAATTTTATGTAGAAACTCCTTATTAAACGTCACACTTATAATTACAATTTTGTCCCCATGTAAATTTATAATAATAGACAAAAGACAATTTAAAGAATCATGTCTTTGTGATTCTCATCAAAGGCTGGATTGGTGTAATGAGAATAATTCAAAATTTCAAAAGAATTAAGTAGTTGTCTTCTTAATATCTTCCCAGACTTTCATTACAGCTTGCTCAGATTCTTTCATCCTAGCCTTTTTGTTCCTCCAAGTTGTTGTCTTTCAGACTCTGATGTTCAATGACTCTTACTCCATCATTAAGCGGTCATAGTCCCAGCCAATGGGCTCGTAGCACGTTGGCAGCACCCACGCACTCAAGCTTTGACTACACTTAGAGCGCATGGATTTGGGATAGGATGGCAAAAATTTCCAAGGGAACGAAGATTTTTGAGAATTTTTCTTATTCAGGGAGGGTATGGGAAAGATTTTATATTTAATTTTTTGTTCGAGAAAGGGATAGAGATAATTTTTTACTTAATTTTTTATTTGAGGAATGGACGGGGATGGGGTGGAATCCCCATCCCCTACCCATTTCCTTATATTAATTTTAAATTTTAATTTTATTTTTTAAAATTATTAATAAATGAATAATGAAATTTAAATTATAAAAATTAAATATTAGTATAAATAATAAACATCAAAATATTTATACAAATCTGTTATAAAAATTTCAAGCCTACTAAACTAGTTGTAGTCCTGAATTACTATTCAACCATAGCTTATTCTAAATGCCTTGACCCAAAACTATTTTAGATTATGAGTCATGTTCCTTATATTATTTTTATTGTTTTAGATTTGAAACCTGATACTATCTTTCAATTTGTCACATTTCTAGAGGAAGAATATGAGGAGCATGAGATGTAAGAGTAAATACTTTTATTAAAAATATTAATTTTAGTATCTATACTCATTTCATTTATTTCATTATTGATAGAATTTTTTTTTATTATAGGATTATAAAGATTGACGAAGATAATTATTTTGATGATTTGTATTTTGTAGTGTGATTTTTGTAATAGATTAATGTTAGTATAAAATATATTGTCAAACCTTATTTTTGTTTAAATTTTTATTTTAATATAATTAAATCAAATTTAGAAATTTAAAATGTATCAGTTATTTGGGGATCAGAGGGCCCCCGGGATCCCCTCTTATTATTTGGAGAGGGGACGGGAATCCCCTCAAGTAATTCTGATGGGGACAGGGAGGGGATAAGGATATGTGGAGAATATCGAGGATGGGTGTGGGGATGTTGGTCCCCTCCCCTTCCTATTGCCATCCCTAATTTGGGTCCTATTAAATTATTAATGTCTGGGGTAAAATTGGATAGGGATAAAATTATCTACCAATAATTTGGGATAGAATAAATATCTCTGTAGTATTATGCGAAGGTTGTCTCTTCGTAATTTGGGATAAAATAAATATTTTTTTAATAGTTTGTGAGGGTAAAAATTTAGACGGTATCTTAATATAATTATGAAGAATAATCTCGAGAGATTTCTATGGATAATTCGTGGCAATAAAAAAGTTATTAAGGAAAAGACATGTTGCTTCAAAAGGAAGAAGAAGAAACTGTCAGCATGGGATCGGTATCTAAGCTGTTTTTGAAATTGAAAAAAGGTGGATTTAGAAATAATATCGTTTTATAAATGATTTGGTGGAGTAGTTTAAGAAAGGGGTTTAATGAGGACTTGTGATTGCCGCCAATAGCTCCACCCATGTACCGTACCAAGTGGCCTTCGTATGGGCCCATATCATCGATCCGTGCAAAAACGGTAGTCAGAGCAAATGGGAAATGGGAAATGGGAAATGCGAAATGCGAAATGCGGAGAGCTACAAACTATTTGATAAGGTGTCTATGCGATATGTTTGTTTGTAGTTGGATATATTTGTAGTGATGGAATGGCAGGATGCGCTTCAATAAATTATATTTGCTTGACCCTTAAACATGGGTCAATGAACATTATCGCCTGTCATTATCATTTATTTAATCATCCATATGCAACTTCAAACTTCTTAGAAATATTTTTATTCTTTGCATATTCAATCAATTATGATGATTTGACCAAGTCCAATATTGTTTGGCCGGCAGGAAAACCTGCAGCAACAAGATCGGCCACCAATTTCTTCTATGAGAGAAATCTACAGTCTTAAAATTTTGATACTTTCATGTTAATTCACCAACCTAAGATCAATAACATCACTCCTTTTAAGCAGGTTAATTTGTGACATCAGTTGTCCATATTAGTATATTCAACTATTGTCAACGCTCGTGAATTAAATATATCCTATGTACATATTGTATATAAATATTGAAGCTTGAAACCTACATATGTCATATGTCATATGTAATATTAATTATTGAAAATGTTTTAAGCCAATGATCTGTAACTTATATTATAATTCATGTATATAGTATATATTATTCATTAAGTCATTCTCAAATTAACATCAGCATATTTTAAGATATAAATTTAAAATTAAAAAAATTGCTGCATTGTTAATTACAATTCAATATTGAATTAGAGCTAAATAATGCAGTCCAACCTCAAATTCAATTTCAAAATTCAAAGTATGCGGTTGTTTGCACATAAGACCGTTTAGTTATTGATGTAGTATGTTAATCACTAAATAATGTTGTTTGGGGGTAAACTTGGAATGATATTTTTGGACTAATTAATGAATGACACGTGAACATTTACAAAAGATAAAATAGGTATAATACTGAGAGTAGTATAAAGATGCTATTTAAAAGAATTTACTACATTGGATGAGCTTAAAAATCAATAGTTAGGGTTGGATGCTTTAAAGTATTTATGAAAAAGAAATAAATCTCATACAAAAAGATTATTTTTGTCCTTCTTTTTTAAATGACACATAGACATAAAAACATCATTTCCTTTTAACTTGATGATAATATCTAGCCTTAACTATTATACATTTTCTTTACTACCAGCCTCTATTATATAAATATCTTATTTATCCACATTGAGGTCAAGAAGGTGGTCAACGAAGTCATCGTTAGCAACAACATCATCGTTTGAGAAGTCAAGAAGGTCGTCAATGAAGAAGTCGTCGCAAGCGACACAGTTTGATAAATTAACAGCACAAATTTCATCAACCGGTTGTATGCTTAATTTCAAAGCTATTTCCTCTCTCAAATATAAATTTATTTATTTAAATCAAATTTAATAAGGATCTGATGAGAACCACTTGGTTGATTCAAATCAGATCCTAACAAAAATTTGGTGAAAATAAAATATAATACAAAAGTTTGTAACATGTTTATAGCCGTTAATTTATTATCTAAATATTGATAATAAGTTAAGAACCTGTGTCTCGTCATGAATGCAGCGTCATGCGTAATACAAATGGTACAAAAGACTTTATTTCTCTGAACGAATTGAAAATAAAGGGAAAAAAAAAGGCCCAAAAGGAGAAATTTCCTAGCCGTTGCCGCGTAAATTCTTCAATTTTGAAAAATTCAAAGTAATTCATAACTTGCGGCCACTTTTTTGAGCACCTACTTCCAAGGAGTTACTTCAACATCGGACTTGGACCTGAAAACGGGTAGCTTTCCAATTTTATTATTAGAAAGGATCATGGAACAAAAAAAAAAATTCTCATATTGATTCTGATTTTCTTTAATCAACTTTTTGGAGTTCATTAGACTATCTAATGAAATCTTACCAAATAAACATTTATTTGAAAATCATCGAGTCATGATAACGATTAAAATGTCTGTAAGAGGAAATACTTCGACAGACACGATATAATTTTATTGGATGGTCTGTGAAAATATCCGTATATAGGATGCTATCGTACCAAATAAACGAGGAAAGTATTGAATATGTGTTACTTGTAAAATGGTTAAGAGACACAAACCAACACGATTAAAGTCACAAAAAAAATAAAATTATTGCTCACATTTGGTTTGCCGAATGGAATGAGATTTCAGTCTTCTTATGGCAAACAAACAAAAAATGTCTACACATTCCCTTGTAACGGATGCATGTGAATACGCCTCTGATCTGAATGTGATGTGTCGTTTGAATTTGGACACGAAGTTAGGTACGGTTTTGATTGATGTTGAGATCAGGAACAGCGTCTCAAAGGCTTACGCGCACTTGTCTTTCGGAGGCAGCATGTTGACCAAGAATCTGGAATTTTTTTATTATTCTTATTATTTTTTTTTTTTAAGGAGAAAGAAGGGAGGAAAAAACGCGTGAACAAATTGACTTTTACTCAAAATCATTTTGTGCCGGTTCGAATCATTCAACTTTCTTGCTATGCATTCAATTGACTGCCAAACTCATTACGCTTTCATCTAATTGAACCAGCATCCCATCAAATAGGATCCCCAAAATTACATACATGTATCATATAATTTCCTCATAACATTTGCCCATCAAATATCATGCATTTGCATCTTTACATCAATTCACATAAACAATAAATAATGTGGGATTCATTTACTATTTATATAAGCAGTATAAATTACATTATATATAACTTATCACTTACCATTATTAGAATATATAATAAAAGAGTTTTAAATTTATAGAATAATTGAACACTAATTAAAAAATCTACTTTCACTAATAAAAGCCTTTATGAAAGCTAAACTCGGTGCCTTTAATATAATTGAGAATATTTACCCACCATTTTACTCTATAGAAATTTTTTACCATGCCCGTTATTTTAAAGTAATCCTTCTTTTATCTCTTTATCTATTTCAAGAGAAAAAAAAATAATTAAAATTTATTCCATAAAATATGTGGGCCACGTGCACCTAGTTCAACTTCAACCTTTACAACGCAACGAGTATTTTGTTGTATTTTTAACATTTTTGTGACAATGTTCCTAATTTAAATTGCAAGACGTGTGACGAAAAAGGTTGGGAATATGGTAAAAGAATTTGGTTAAATGTAACGGTGAAGTAATGTAAGCGACTATCGATCATACAAGAGGGGGGAAAATTTTTTTTTCTAAAAATATTTATTTATAAAAAGCACGAGATTCCTTCAATCAAAGCTAAACATATGTACATATACATACACGCGCACACGCAATAATTTTGACTGAAGGAAGCTTCAACATTCTAAGCCTGCTTTGCTTTTATGTATTTGTGGGTTGTGGATATTATTAATATTATCAACGTGTAACGGCCAAAACAAGAAAAAAAGTCATACTTCATCGCTGTTGCTTTCTTTTTTAAAACTACAGTGCTCTGTTTGTATTATTATTATTATCATCATCATCATCATCATCATAGGACCACTTGGAGTAATTTCGTCAACATTAGAGGGTCACAAGTGTCAATTCGATGATCCCACCCCCCACTTTGAAAAATTAAATATAATTAAAACATGAGGACATCGCCGTTTTTGCTTTTGTTTTGGTTATTCGTGTAATGTAATGTGATCGCTTTGGTGCATCCAGCCGTTGTCGCAGCAGCAGGCACACGAAGAGAGAAAGAGAAAGAGAAAGAGAAAGAGAGAGAGGGCAAAAAAAAGAAAAAGGCAAAAAGGAGTTATGGTGATGAGCTGCTGAGTTGAAAAGAAAACATACCCTCCGGGTTTCCTTTTATTGCCATTTTTGCCCCTCATATACCTAACATTCAATTCTCATTTCTCCGAAAGTAAGTTTTTTTGTTGTTGGCTTTTTGGGATTTTGATTTCTGTACGCTACGGCCATGTTTGGAGAGAAAGATCTCTCTGGTGATCTGCCTTGTGATGGAGAAAACTCTGTTAGCAGCAAGTTCTCGCGTCAAAATCACAAGGTTTTGGAGCAAAACATAGGCAACCCAGATGAGAAAATGAGTCTCTCCCAAAAGGGTCTTGATTTTTTCAAGGAGTCGAGCATGAATCTTGATGGGTTCCCTTCAAAACCCTCAAAGAGCCCTCATAATTCTGGCTGCCAAGAGCTCACTCTCAGGTACCTTTGTGAAAACTCCAGGCTTGTTTGCTCTCAAAAGGGTAAAGAAGTTGCCTTTATGGATAGCTCAAGTCAAGATGAGAAATGGGTGGAGAGAGATTTCTTGAATTTGAATGAGAGTGGAGTTAATTCTTCTTCTCCCAAAAGACAAGCTGAAGAGGAAGTGGAAGAGTTTCAAGGAGAGAATGTTACTACTAATAGAGACAAGAGACCAAAGTTAGAGACCCTTAATCTATCTCTATCTTTGCCTGATGTGTCTCTTTCTTTAACTGCGTCAAATGCTCTGCAAAATAATGTTGAGAGGCCAATGCCTACAAGGAGTATTCAATCTTTGGCACCTTCAAGGGATAACACTTGTTCCAATGATTTCACTGCTGCGTCACTTTCGTACTCGTATTCCCATCCTTTTTCCCATAATCCCAGTTGTTCGCTAACGCATAACTCGACTGAGTATTACGAGTATTCTGTAGGTAGAGATGATCAGATTTGGTGCGGTGGTGAGGGGACTAACGGGTCAGTTCATAGTCGGTTTAGGCCTATTGGAGATGGTTCTGTTGCTTTGAACAATCACGGTGGAGGAGGAGGAGGAGGAGGGGGGTTTTCGATGATCCAGGGTAGCCGTGTGATGAATAAGGATTCGTGTAATAATAGTCTTTATAAGACTACTAGCTCTGATAATCTTTCATTTTTTCCATCTGAATTGCCTGCTCGTCCGCGAGTAGAAACAAATTCAGGGGATTCGAGGAAGAAGGATTCTGAGAATTTGAGAGGTTTGGAGAGTATGGATGGAGGGAGAGCTCGAAAGCTTTCTAGACCAGAGAGAATTCTACGAGAGATTGTATCGGAGGCTATTCCTGTCATGGCTCAAACAATTCAAGAGCTTTCGGATGAGACTCTTGAATCGGTTAAAGAGTACCTGAAAAATCTTTTTTTGATGTCTGAGAAGAGAGAAGAATTGATGGCTCTGAAAAAACGACTTGAAAGAAGATCTGATCTTTCCAAGGAGACTCTTTCAAAATGCCACAAGGACCAATTAGCCATATTGGTTGCGGTGAAAATGGGGCTTGGAAGCTTCTTGTCTGCTAAAATTCAGCTTCCTGTAAATGAGCTGGTGGAGATTTTCTTGTATATGAGGTGTAGGAATGTCAATTGCCAGAGCATATTGCCTGTTGATGATTGTGACTGTAAAATTTGCTCCACAAATAAAGGATTCTGCAGCTCATGTATGTGTCCAGTTTGCCTGAATTTTGATTGTGCTAGCAATACTTGCAGTTGGGTTGGCTGTGATGTTTGTTCACATTGGTGCCATGCTGCTTGCGGTATTCAGAGGAATCTGATTAAGCCCGGTCCAAGCTTAAAGGGGCCATCAGGAACTTCTGAGATGCAGTTCCACTGTATTGGGTGTGGTCATGCTTCTGAGATGTTTGGGTTCGTTAAGGATGTGTTTGTGCATTGCGCAAAGGATTGGGGTTTAGACACTTTCGTCAAGGAGCTTGACTGTGTAACAAAAATTTTCAAGGGAAGCAATGATTTCAAGGGAAAGGAATTGCAAAAGAAGGCTGCTGAGTTGGTCTGCAAGCTGGAAAATAAAGTGATGTCTCCATCGGAGGCTTGCAACTTCATTATTCGGTTCTTCAATAGTAAGCCTCCTGACTTTACTCAATTACTATTTTCTTACAGTCCAAAGAGAAGAAAGGATTCGTTGGATTACATATTAAATTTGTGTCCTTGCTATGTAAAACTTCAGAAATTGTTTCATAAATGCCGACTGTTATAAGTTACATTATATGTTTAGTGCAATGTTATAAATACACTTCTCTGAAAATACGAAACTTTATTCATTAACCAAAAGGCCTAGTTATAGAGGAATCTTTTGGAATAGGAAAATAATTCTAATTAAATGCTAGAACTGAAGAGCAAGTGGAGATAAATTTTACCTTCACGAGATAAAATATCATTGAGACAAATGGCAAATAATGAGCGAAAGAGACCATTGCAAACAATTGAATTGGCTAAGAGTTTGAAATGTAGAGAGATTTTACTTGATCTTGGTTGTTGTGTTTGATCCTTTATAATATACAATTTTATATTGTTTTGCTATTTATTTTCTGCTGGTAGTAGTGTGCAGTTGAAACTTGAAAGTTGCTTTTGTTTCATGAGATAGAGTATTTTTGTTCGTTTACTGTAGCTTCTTTCTCTTAAATCCTTGTTCTGGTATCTATAAGCTTGACTATTCCATTTGCTGCTGTTAAATTCATTGTTTTAAAACCTGAACAGACACGGTTTTATGAGTCTTTTTAATGAGAATCTGAATAGTTGGGACCTTGGAAAAGAATTCTACATCTTAGGCTAACTCTGGAGAAACCATTTATTATCAAGAAGCAAATTTGCAGATAATGCCTTTTTTTTGTGTGTGTGCCGGGGTGTGGGGAGGGGGGGTGGAAATCTTGAATTATTTCAAAGAAGAAATAAGTGTATGTAACTCTAGAAACTTAATGCACCTTTGCATTATCCATTAAAGTTAGAAAATACCCAGAATTTCACTAAAGAAACTGCCAGTTTTGGTTTTTAAATAATAGATTGGGGCTGAAAATTGTTTCCCATAATCATACACAGTATAAATATTCTTTAAAGGAAGCAGCAGTTACCATCATAAATTTGCGAAAGGGGTATTACCATGATTTGGAAGGAGCATAGGTAATAATTGCATAGACGACATCTCATACTGTTGATGACACTCTCTGAAAGATAGCTTTGGTCAATAAATCTTGCTGCTTGCATTGATAGCTGTGTATTTGAGCACAGACATGACTATCTTTTTAGGCATCCTATTAGAAATTTCTGAATCTGAAGGTGAAAAAATAAATTGTTTGTTTTGGAGTTCGTCTGACAATTTGTCTTCTCATGATGTAAACCATTCACTGGACAAAACCATGTAGAATGCCATAAAATAGGGTGTGTTTTTTATATGAAGCAGGGATCCTGTTGTTTGTTCCTTTCTATGTTTGGCTAGTTTGGTTTCTGGTCTTTGCTTCCTTTCCATTTTAGCTTTTTATTAGATTGCTAAACCTGTTTTTCTTGGAGTTTCAAATTGATTTAGTTTGCCCAGACGCACAGCTCATTTTGATGATTGCACATTTAACCTTTTTCTGTTCAACCTTTTTCCTTTTTGGGGAAATAGACGCAGATTCTATGTCAGACTTTACTGCTTCGGGAACATCTTTGAATGACTTGATAGTAACTCAAGCCAGTGTCCAGAAAGATGCAATTCCAATTCCACCGGCCACTTCACTACCACCAAAATATACCATTTACAACATGACCTCTTCAAGTGGACGGCGGGATTCAATGTCAAATGATCTTTTCAAGAAAGACCTTATAGGTGACCTGAAAGTTGAAGATGAGATCCGGTTTGGTAAGTTATCGAAGAGTGATGGTTTTGACAGCTTGGAAAGTGTTGTGCGTATTAAAGAAGCCGAAGCAAGAATGTTCCAGAACAAGGCAGATGAAGCACGAAGAGAGGCGGATGAATACAAACGGATGATTCGTGCCAGGACTGAGAAGCTGGAAGAAGAGTATGCCCATAAGCTTTCCAAGCTGTGTTTGCGGGAGACAGAAGAAAAGCAAAGGAAGAAACTTGAAGAACTGAAGGTTTTGGAAGATTCACGCTGCGATTACTTAAATATGAAGATGAGAATGCAAGCTGATATTGCTGGTTTGTTGGAGAGAATGGAAGCCACAAAGCAGCAGTGGGTGTAGATCTTAGTTTTGGCTTTTAGCGTTCTTTCTTCATCTTCTCTTCCCCCCCTCTCTTCTTTTCGCCCTTAAAATT
Source organism: Atalantia buxifolia (assembly GCA_030444775.1). Classification (NCBI taxonomy): domain Eukaryota; kingdom Viridiplantae; phylum Streptophyta; class Magnoliopsida; order Sapindales; family Rutaceae; genus Atalantia; species Atalantia buxifolia. The sequence continues at coordinate 9,819,661 of CM059832.1, forward strand.
TTTCATCTTTCTTCGGTACAATTATGCTGATGGTTTGTAACTTATTGTTGACTTCATCATTCTGGATTCTGCTTGCTTTCCGAAATGTAACAAATGGGTTGTTCCTCTTATGTTTGTAGCACATTGTCTTAATTTTCTTCCACAATTTTCTCAGCAACCAGACGCCAACAATGTATTGCATTTTTTTTTTTTTGGGAGGAAAGAAGTTCTTTCATTCATTCAACAAACTGAATAAATGAAGAGTTTCTGTTAACAAGATGAATTACATATTAATTTCTTATAAAATAGGTCAGTATGCATATATTTTCATCCATTACAATAAACAAATTAGTTGAGCCACTAAAAAATATCTTTATAGGAAAGCAGTATGCTGGAATATCAATAAAAAATATCTTTACCATAAATTTATACATCATTTTAAACCATAAATAGGAATATTCCTCAGCTCGTTTTAGAACCTACATTTCTATTGGCTTGATCACTAACTGATATAGTAGCAAGTATTTTATAAAGATTAATTTACACATTGTATTTTTTCACATGTGAAGTTAAAAAACTTCAAATCTACTAGAAAAATACATTTGGACATATAACAGTAGCAAAAGAAACCAATACCACCACAAATTTGTGTTTGGATGGAACAAAAATCATGAATCCACAATCATGAAAGAATCTATCTTTACACATGGAGTGGAAGGAAACAAAAAGACAAAAAATAAAAATAGAATAAAGTGCAATGCCGCCAAAAGAATAGCTCCGGAGAGCTCCCTCCCGATGGCATCAAAAGGGGACAGCTGATTTATTTATTTATTATTTTTTTTAATTTGCTGGAGAATGGGGGAGTTTTGAGCCTTTTTTGGTTGAAAGTTAAAATGCTAACAATTATTGCTAAGGCAATGCTGTTAATTCCAAGAACTCAATGTTCACACCTCGCACCAAATGAAAAAGTCTTAGGTTTCTTTTCATTTAACTTTTTAAATAAAGTTTATTTAAAAAAAATTTTATTAGTAGAATTTATTAAAAGAATTTTTAATTATTTACATATACCAGAGTTTTTATTAAAAATTACAAAAATTACTTTAATATACAAATATTTTAAAGATATGTTACAAAAAAAATAAAATAAAATTATGATATAAGTTATTGATATTGTAAACAATTTAACCTTTAAAAAAAAACTCTCCAACTGTTCCTCGCAAAGTTTTACAATTTGAGCTTTTGTATGTAAGTCAAAATAGCTTTTGAATCTTTAAAATCTCTACTCAAAATATAACTAAACAACAACAAAAATTTTAAAAAGAATTTTTGTGATTAAATAAGTACTTATAGTTATTAAATAAACCATACTAAATATGCACTTACATAGGCTTGTGTACCATCTTATTTACATGCTTGTTCTTAATAATATAATAAAAAATAAATATGAAAGACTTGAAATTATTTTGTTGAACAACAAATTTATCCCTATAGTGCAATATGGCAACAAATAAATGGTTCATTTGTTCTGCCTTGAGTCATGGGTCGAATGCTTGATAATTGATACCAAATGAAAAATCTAAATCTATTAGGTATTTTTCCATCAATCTGAAACTAATAATTTCATAAGCTCTATTTCCTTGTCCATGGTCCACATTATTTGATAACGACATTTGAGATGCTTAATGATTGTATCCTTGGTCCGTCGTTGGTTAGCAAGCGTCAAAAGATTAATGGTAACTTTACTCATTCGTAATCAGAGTAAATTGAAATTAGAATAAGAAATTTAAATCAGTATAAGTTGTTTACTTAAATTGTAAAAACTAAAATCGGAATGAACTGTTTTTCCATTAATGTTTTTACTTTATCTTGAAATTAAAATAGACAGCTACAGGTTACTGGTGTATCATCTATTATTTGTTCTTCTTAGTACTATTTCTATATATTATAATATTAACAATAATAAGAATAAAAATTAATAATAAAACTAAAAATAATAACAATAAAGATGATGATGATGATTATTATTATTATTATTAAAAAGCCCCTAGCGCCGATGAGGTAGACGAATGGGAGCTAGTGACGACAGGTGAAACACACAACTGTTGCTCAAACGACGACAATATGCTGGCCAACTGGTGATGGAGCTCTTGATAGTGAACGACGATGGAGCATTGGCAGCAGATGATGGGTCTTTGATAGCCGATAGGTGACCAATGACAATGTTGGAGGAGGAGCTTAGTAGCAACGATGATGGATCTTTGGCAGTTAGAGTAATTTCGAGATATTAAAAGGAAGGGCAATTTTGGGATATTAAAAGTTAAATGGAGGAAAAATCAATACTCTTAGGGATTGTTGTCTAATTCCCAATACCTCACTTAGGAATCAGGCTCTCATTCCCTAAACTCATATTCACATGGGTCATACGTAATTGATTCCAATTAAGATCTACAACGTATGAAATAAATACTATCAACAATTTTGGAATGTGTCAACTTTATAAATTTTTAACTTTTAACATAATTTTACCTACATAATTAATGGTGCATTTACCAATTGATAATCGCAATGGACTAAAGTCGAAACAAGCTGAAATGAGAATTATAATACGTTGTTTACTTAGTGGTAGTCAAAATTAAAATGAGCTGTATTTCTATTAATGCGTTTATTTCGTATGAGAATCAGAATAAATTATTTTAGATTACTAAAATATCCTTAATTAATTATTGTCATTTTTGTTATCATTCATTATAACAAGTTGTTATTATGATATTATTGTTGTTGTAGTTGTTGTTGCTGTTTTCATTATTATTAATTAATAACAACACCAACAACAAAAAATAACAAGGATAAGAATAATAATAATATTTGATTTGAGGACAAAACTAAACCCTTTAATATTTTAACAAATAAACATTATCACTTATTCTTATAATGAATTTCTAAACCTATTCTAATTCCCTAATCTCATAAGTCAACACACCATAATTATTTAGATCTATCATGTTCCTTGTTGCTCTTATTCTCGTCATACAATAAACATATGCTTCATTTGTTATGAAGCTAGAAAATATGCTATATTTTACTCTTAGCACCCAATAAACACACTAATTTATTCTTTCTTTCTCTCTATACATATAGTTGAAATGATGAGTTCAAGAAAGGGGAGTTTGATTCCCAACCTCGTATAAAAATTAAATTTTTATTCTTTAATTAAAAAATATGTAGGCTCCATACATTTTATTTGTATTCTCTATTATATTTTAACAGATAAATATAATTTATCTCTAGATCCATCCTGTTCTGTGTTGCTTTCAATTCTCATCATATGATAAACAAATGCAACATTTATTATGGAACTACAAAGTGTGACACACTTTATTCTCAGCACCCAACAAACACACTAATTTATTCTTTCATGCTTAAGGAAACGGAATAGTTAAAAAAAAAAGAAAAAAAAAAGGAAGAACTGATTTGACACCCTTGTAGTGGTTATCCAAGAATATTATTGTAATGAGCCACCCAGGATTATGCCCACAATTTATGTTGGGACCATTGAGATGCCATTGATCACGTCTTCTTGACTTTTTAATTCTAACAACAACAATAATAATAATAATAATAATAATGAGTAATTAAAAAATTGAAGGTGATTGGAGTTCAAGGACAATTGGACCAACCACCTCTTGGTTAATTGGAGTCTGTGCATGACAATGGTGAGATTTTAGTGCTTCCTCTTATTGTGATTTATAATAAATCTTATCGCATGCTTGTTAAGACAGCATTAAACCTAAAAGATTATTATCATCTTACTAATAAAGCATACACTTAATTGAATATTAATGAGAGATTTCAATTTGAATTCTATATGTATTATTTTAAAATGAAGTGACATAATTATTGTCCTTGCAAACAAATAGCAATTGTGGTTAGTTAACTGAGTTCGTTTGATTCAATTTATCGAGTAGAGCTTTTAGAAGTATAGCTTTTGATAAAAAGTTATTGGGTGTTTAGTTGTCAATTAAAAAAATTCTTTTAAGTCACTAGACTACTTGATTCCACAACATTAAAGGTGTTTCTATAAAGTCAAATTACCAAAAAAGATAACAAAGAGAACTTACTTTTAAATCATAAATTTAGATAAATCATTTCTTATCTAATATACTCACTTTACATATAAATTTAAAATAAACAATAGTAAAATAAATTAATAAAGTAAAAATATAGTTGAAAAGTGATTGTAAAGTGAAGAGAATAATCAATTCATTTAATGAAAGAGAGCATGAGAGACAAAAATGGATTTAAAGAAAGCATGAGAAAAACAGTATCTGTTACTGCTCGGCAAAAAATGGTAGCAAGTGGAGAAATTTTTGTTGTGTAGGGTTTTCTATATACGCTGGGACATTTTAGAATTAGTAAAATATTATTAAAGTATTTTCGGGACTCTATATGTTTTAAGAAAGCTCAAAAAACTCTACTTGGAGGAGCTCAAATTTTGAGCTTCTCCAAAGTAAGGGCAAAATAATTTTTTTAAATCTCAAAAACTCTACAACAATTTCAATCAAATAACTCAAATATTTTTTCAAAAGAACTTTTGGGTTTAAAAAGCCCAACCAAAAACACTAAATTTGTAGAAACGAACCTAATTAGGACTTTGGGCCTAGACACGAAACACGTCCATTGTAGTTTACGTAAGCTGGATGTGATCACAGCTCTTGCTATGGACCATGGGGCGACCCGATATGTTGGTCTCGGTTAAGCCTATAAGGCTGCAGCCCATACGTCGGGTTGACCCATTCAACATTTTTCAATTTCATCATGAAGGATAGTTTAAAAATTTGAACTTTTTTTTTGGGTTGGGGGCGGGGGGAATTTTAACTGTAATTTTTGTTTATTTATGTTGAATACAAATTATTTAATAAGTGCAATATTATATAAAATGCTAGATTAAATTGGCAAAAACAATATCCTTTGAATAGGATACAAATGGACCATAAAATGCTTATTATGCTCTTTCTTTTACAATACGAACGTTGTCCGACCCATATGCGAGGGAAAAAAAAGTATAATAATATTTAGTTAAAATTAGAGATAAAATAATATGACTAGCTAGGTTTATTACTAAGTTGTCGGGAGAACAACAGTGAGGCCAACGCTGATTCCGAAAAGAAGGATCAACAATCCGGTGAAGTTGACAATGAGTGCTTCTTGGTCCCGAAATAATCCCAAGAAAATGAACTTCTGAACCAACCCTGTCTCTGCCGTGCATATTGCCAAGAAGAAAATCACCAGCCCAAAGAATGAGTGCCATGGCAAGAATGAAGCTCTTGCCGAGATTTCTGCACCTGGGAACACATATGAGAAGAACGCAAGCAGCCACTGCACAATTGAATTAAATTTTAATCAAACAAAGGCTCTGTTAGTTCTTCATTTGCCATCCTAGCTAGGAGTCCGCACATTTTAAAATGCAGATTTTGAAGCTAGTTGCTTAACGGTGGTGGTACAGTAATTGTACTTTTAAACTTTATTTTTTAAAATGTGCGGATGTCAGCACATAATAATGTTCATAAACTCAATTACCTGTAAACCATACAGGCAGATGGTAATCATACCGAGCCAAGAATGTAAAGTATACATATTTGGGATTCCTGATTCGTGATGAAACTTGAAAACTGCATAAATCCCTATAATTCCAGCCAAAAGCGCTATCAAATGCAACAGCCAATGAACTGTCTTTTGTGCTCTTCTAGTTCCAGGGATTGTCTTGTATGCCATGACAGCTGACCTCAATTTATATTCAATTAGACACTTGCAATCATTTTTTATGTTCACAAAAATCAATTTTAACAAAATCCCTATTTCTTTCTTCACTTACCTTCTCCTCCAATTAATACAAATCCAATTATCATTAGCAGTGGGTGCAGCTGCAAATTAGAAAGCAAAAAGGAAAGATGAAACAAGTGGATAAATATTCAGTACGCAAAAGTTTGTGCAAGATACTCGTTTAAGGGAACGCACATTGAAGATCTTCAATTTGTTGTCAGATTTGAAAGCAAGGCCTTCTCGTTTGTCTACGAGCCATACAATCAAAAGTACTGTCACTGCTACGACCAACAAATGCGCAAATATTGTAACTGGAGTTGCCGAGACTTGGTAGCTGCTTTTTCGCGGCGCCATGGGATTAGCTTGCTAATGTGCGTTGGAAGGACATGAAAGGGGGAAGTGTTTTCCTAATCTCACTGCATTGATTTGATCAAATCATAACGGTGCTAGCTATATAGTATGTTTTAGAATGGACAAAAAGAGAGTACAGTTTTGTAAAAAATTATGTGGTCAATGCCTTCGAAAATTTTCGCAATGTACAATGTGAAATATACAAAGGGTTTTGTTTGCTTCCCAAACAAGAAAGTTGGAAAAACCGTCCTGCCGGCTAGATGTAAGATGGCAAGTCCAATGATTTGGGGAAAAAAATTTACTCTCTTTTTAATGAATTTAAGAATGAATAGGAAAACCCATTACAAATCAAACATAGAACTTCGGGAAACCCGTGAATTCATTTTTTTTTTTTTTTAAGTTTATATGATGACTTGATGAATTTGCAAATGAAATTGTTTCACTTGGGTAAACTGTTTTGTATTCAACTTCGACTAATATTAGGCATTGTGTGTAGAAGTTAAAGTTTAGAAAGATTTAAAGAAGTTTGCTTGAGTCTAGAGTTTAAATTGAAAGAGATTAGATACATCTCTGTCTGATAACGACTTTCAAAATGGTTTTGACTCATTTGTGTGATTCTAAATGCATGTCAGCCAATAGAACAGGACAGCACTACCGACAGGTGACATTCTTCCTTTTCTCACTGTCCAAACTCCCAATTTTTAGAGCATGATTGAATATGATATGTCTCGAATTAATCATACGTTGAAGATCCCATTTATAATTATTGTATTTTATTTTAAATTCGAAATCATATTTGGTAAACAGTCTCAATTTCACTTCTAAAATTAATACGAGTCTAATCTACTGGTAACACTGAGAATACTAATTATCAAAATCAATAGCAAATTACTTACTTAGTAGGAGGAGTGGAGGGTTGATGGAAAGGGAAAAGTAAAATGATGAACACATAGACTTTTAATAATAATCAACTAATGCAAAGGGAACTTTTAATATTCTTCACTTGGAGCTACTATTTTTTAAACAATCAACACATGGACTTTTCCTGTTCAACTTAATGGAAAACATAAACATATGAATAATCCAAATAATAGATGTTGTAAAACATCAATACAATGCAAGCTGAATTGCAAATAATAAACCAAAAAGAAAAATCACACACCAAGCCAGAAAGAATACGGTGTCCAACTAATAATAATAAGTCACACATAACGCGCAAGAGCGACAGAGAGATCAACAAAAATGCCGAAGAGCAGGATTGATAGTCCAGTGAAGTTGAGCAAACGGCCTTCACGCTCGTGATGCAGCTTCAAGAATGTAGCTGCCTCCATCAATCCTGTTAGAGCAGAGCATATTGCCATGTACAGGAGTGCCCTACCCCCGCATACATGCCATGGCAGCATCATTGCCCTTCTTACCTCTGTTGCTCCTCCAAGCATGTATACAGAGAACCCAAACAACCACTGCAAAACAATAAACTCGCTCCATTTTATTAAGTATCAGGCAGAATCTTTAAGTGCATCGTAACCCTATTTTTTTTTTTTTTTCATTTACCTGTAAGCCAAACAAGCAAACGGTGGCCATCCCAATCCAAGAATGCAAGCTATACATATCCGTCAAATTGGCCATATCATGATACTTGAAAACGGCACATAAGCCGACAACTCCGAGGGAAAAGGCAGTCAAATGAAGTATCATATGAACAGATTTCTGCACTATTCTCGATGCAAACACTGTCTTGTATGCCATCATTGCTGCCGATGCACCAAATTCGAAAAATGTTAGAAACTTTTACAAGAAGCAATGATTAGTTAGCATTATCAGATTTAGCAAAATTAATAGAAAAGCGCGTACCTTGACCGGCAAGGAACACAAACCCGCAGAACATAAGAAATGGGTGAACCTACGAAAACAAGAGCAATAATTAATGTCTAGTATCCATTCATTTGAATTCATTTTTAAGTAGACTGAAACATTTTTAAGAAAGTGGTGATGAAGGGATTCTCCTATAAGTACATTGAAAACGCGGTGTGGATCATCTGAATCATACTCGATTCCTTCTCGATAATGCAGCAACCAAACGAGCAGAAGAACGATGGCTAATATGCCAAACAAATGAGCACCTATGGTTAAATGAGAGGCTGACCGCCTGTATGTGACCCTGTCAATAGAATAATCCATGGCTGCTGCTGCTGGTGGGAGGAAGGTGTGAAGAAGTTGATAAGGCTACTTAACAAAATTGTTCTGCTTAAATACTGGCTTGATTGAATGACTACAAATCTCTTTGGGAAAGTGAAATGGAGAGTTGTATTATTCCTAGAATTGCTTGGCTTGTTGGGTTTGGTATATCAGGGAAACTTTGTGCTTTAGTTAAGCATCAAAAGTACGACAAAGGGACTAATGAGAGGTAAAAGGTATTAAGGAACCCCCAGAGTTAAAAAAATATTTATACACTGTATGATGACTATAAGAGCTGCAGTGTAATTTTACTCCCACAACTGTTCTGCCACACACTTATAGACTGCATATTTTTTAATGATTTTACTTCGTCCTTCTAATATAATCCCCGCCTTTTATACCTCCTAATCATTTTTTTTTTTTGTTTATTTTTGGGGATAATTGTACCTTCTAATAATAATTTCTTCCAGTAATTGGGGTGAATTGTGAAATTTGTGGCGTTGCTTCATTGTTAAGTAGAAATAAAACTAATGCTTAACTTGAATCAAATAAAATAAAATAAAACTCCCAACTTTTAGATGAAATAAAACTCCTAAGCATGGGACAGCCCTTTAGTCTATATATTATGGGCTTTGTTTGACACTTGAATCAAATGTGTGTAATTAAGCAGATAATGATGGAAAATTTTAGAATTTTTTTTTTTCCCCGGAGTGGCTTGTAGGTTGGGCGGGCCGAACAAAAATTCATAAGATTCACTAACACGAAAAGAACGATTGCCAGGTTGGCTCATTCATGGGTCAACCCATTAAAATATAGTCCATAAGGGTTTGGGTTTGGGTTTGGATTTAAGCACCAAAACCTATTTTTCCCAATTCGTTAACACTTAACGCGAATAGTTTAAAAAATTTAGGGTTATTATCATTTTACTATTTTAAAAATTATCAAATATTAAATGACTATAAGAAGTATTGTCTCTTATCATTTTACTACTATATCTTTATAAAAATATTATTTTACTACTTTTCTCATTTGTTTGTTAGTTGTTGATCGTTAATCGATTAGTTATTTGATTAGTTGACCAATTAGTTGACTAATAAAATATCAATTTCACCCTTCAGATTAAAAAAAATATTTGAAGGTTATTTATAAAATAAATTTATAATATATTTATTAAAATGGATATAAAATACCAACATAATTTTTTTTACTAGAATTATGATATATAAATTACAAATTTATCTTATTATTTTTTTAATCATGAAGGATAAAATTGGTATTGTGTTAGTCAACTAATGGTTAACTAACAATTGTAACAGAAAAATACTAAAATGATATTTTTATAAAGATATAGTGGTAAAATGATAAAAGACAATACTTCTTGTAGTCATTTGATATTTGACAATTCCTGAAGTAGAAAAATAATAATAACCCAAAAATTTAACAAATTAAATTATTAATTTTTAAAGAAAAAGTAAATTGAACTTTTGTTAATATTATATGAAAAATTAAAAAAAATTGACTTTAAACTTTATATATTATAAAGTTATCACAATTCTTAAAATTCCTAGAGAGTAATTATTATAAAAACTTAGTCGTCATTGGCTCATTGTATGATTCTTATTACCTTAGTCACTAATATTGGTGCCTAGAATTAAATTATTGATTATTTATGGCCTCTATTATTAGATCATGTTAAACATGAAGAATATTAAGATTTTCTTTCATTTGGTGTTATATTTTTTAAGGTTATTATCATTTTACTACTTCAGGAATTATCAAATATCAAATGATTACAGCAATTATTGTCTCCTATCATTTTATTACTATATCTTTATAAAAATATCATTTTACTGCTTTTCCGTTATAACCGTTAGTTGACCGTTAGTTGACCAATTAATTGACTAACAAAATACTAATTTCACTCTTCATGATTAAAAAAAATTATTTGAAGCATATTTACAAAATAAATTTATAATATATTTATTAAAATAGATATAAAATACCAACATAATTTTTTTTGCTAGAATTATGATATATGAATTATAAATTTATCTTTTTTTTTTAATCATAAAGGGTAAAATTTGGTATTGTATTAGTTAACTAATAGTCAATTAACGGTCAACTAACAGTTGTAACGGAAAAGTAATAAAATGATATTTTTATAAAGATATAGTGGTAAAATGATAAAAGATAATAATTATTCTAGTCATTTGATATTTAATAATTCTTAAAATAGTAAAATAATAATCATCCTATTTTTTAAAAGCCTATTTTATAACTACTTGCGTGTTTTAAATTTAAAATTATAACTAATGGGTCTTTAGACTAAAAAGAGAAGTTGTGTGTAAAAAGGTGATGAGGTTAGTTAATGGATGAGTTTGGGTATATATTAACTTAACACTATACCGTAAAAACATTAGCAAGCCAATTGTGGATTAACCATGAGAACAAAACAAACTCGATTGCATCTTTTTATGTTGGGAACATGATCACCTTACTCACAGTCACAGCAAAGCTTAAAATATCAAACTCAGAACTTCTAAGAAAACTATTGTTTAAACGAGGGCACGTGTCTGCTAAAAGCCAATTTTCATTGAATAATAAAACATATACTAAAAGTCTATCAAGCGTGGTCAGAAAATCTGCATCAATGCAGGAAAATAAATAAATAAATAAATAAATAAATTTCATTGAATTCCATGAGTCTCTTTTGGGTTTAAGGGGTACTGCTCGCACCTCTTTAAAGTTCTCCTTTCCTAAAAGAAGCCTGTATAAAATTTAGAGTATTTTCTGCTTTGAAAAATTTGTACTTTATAAATACCCCTTAATTGACCCTTCTTAATAACGTCCCATATATTAACATATTTGTTTTTTCTTCTCATTTTCGAAGAAAAATTATTTTAAATCATGACTGTTATTCTGCACAACAATCAATCCGAAGGTCTTTTACCGAAGAAATGTCGAATAGAATAATTTTAAATTCTTTAACCATTGAATCTTTTCCTTAAAAATATTTTTTTAAAAAAAAAAATCTGCTTCTCCATGATAATCTAATATAGTGATGTATTTGATAATAAACAAAAGTGGACGATAATTCGCAGTCAATCAGTAACTATGAGAAAAAAAAAAAACAAAAACCAAAAAAACAAAAGATAAAACACATATGCTACACGCCATTAATTAAATTTCATTTAGAAGACATGAATTTACTTTTCATGCATCTATTATTGTTACTTTAATTGGTTTTCAATATTGCAGCTTAAAAATAAAAGTTAGCTTTGCATTTGTCTACACTCTAGTTGACAGTTTTTAGTATAATAAGACGAAGAATGATTATTCATACAATGTTGTCAAATTGTTGGGTGATTATTTTTGTTAAAACATAGAATGAATTTGTTTCGTGAGGGATTTGAACGGATGCCATAGTCCAAAGTACTCTTTGGGTTAACACAACAGGCCCAGAATCTGAGTTCTTTCTGCACCGGGCCCATATCACAACATCCACTTTAGATTCTACAGACCACAAATAGGGTTTTGACAACGTTACCTAGTCCTACGAGAGTTGCGAAGAAGTAAGTGCAACACAGAGTAGGAGTAAAATCATTAGCCCATTTGGCCACACACAAAATTTCCTCCTGGAATTTTCGCAATCATCTTTTGGAGTAATATTTTAAATTCATTCCATTATGTTGATGGGGTGTTTATGATTTTGCATGCACTTGGGTTGACAAACAAACAAGGACCACACTCTATAGTGATTACATAACCATTTATCTAGGGTTTTTTAAGTTACCACCTTTTTTTCCCTACGAACCCTAATGATTTCATTGCCTTGCTATTTCAAACTAAACACTAAAGAATGGGGACCAACAAAAAAAAAAATAACTACTTGAGGGTCCGCAATGATTGATTGATATAAACATTAGTCATTGAATCAATCCGCCATTCAAATATCAAAATTAATATATCAAATTTTCTTTCTCTTTTAAAAAAATGAAAATAGAAAATTGTTTTGTCATAATTAGTAGGTAGATTTTGTGGGCTTTTTAATTAATAGGATTACCAAATGAAATCATCGCAGCATATAGTGGCTGTCAGCTAGCATTCTTCTCAGAGCCTTTTGATAATAAACTTGTATTTCACGTAACCATATTGATTTTATATTCAGTGGTTCATAATTTACATGTAAAAATTATAGCGAAGCAACTTCCAAAGAAATTGTCCACCATAAAGACTATACTTTAGGCAAAGCCAATGAGCCATGTGAATGGCCATAGTAAAACTCAAAAGTGTTTCACAATTTCACAAGTCTGGCTTATATTAATCGGCTTTAATGTTTTGTGATCTCGTGACCTTAAGATCCATAACCTTCAAGAAAAATAATAAATTCGGAAAGTTAATATGATTCTCTTGATATTAACAAATATTTATTACTTATTGGTGTTTTTTTTTTCTAATACTATTTCCTGACTCAATTTTTTTTGTATTTTTGTTGTCATTTTTCCCCAATTAAGCATATCATTGCATGCGCTAACATGTTTGAAGTCTAGATAACTAGATCGCTTTTTATTTTAGTTTACTTTTTAGTCCATCTAATTTTAGGCTAAAACAAGAAATTATCACTTTATTTGATTCTCATACCGTGTATTTAGATCAACCTTATGTAAAAGATTAATTAACCCCACAGTAAGCAACTACACTTTTAAAATACCCAATACCAAAATCAGCAACACACCAATATTGCAAGCCTGGCAATTGATTAGCAAGATGGGTTCCATATTGTTTTATACTCACCTATATTCTCAATTCTCATTATAGCATTATGAAATAATTATCAAGCTGGTCTTTTCTTAGTGGTTGATTTGTTTTGTCAACATCGCACGCATATAGCTTTTAATCCTCCATTGTCAATAGTAGGCCAACTCGGTTTTGTCTAGAGTCCGCCACTAACCATTTCCCACCCCTACCAACCCAGCTCATATTATGTTACATAAATAAGCAAGTAAATAAGTATGCTTCCTATTTTTCCTTTTTTCCAATTTTATAAGTAAACAAGCATACTTTCCATTTTGCCCTTTTTTTTTCTGATTTTATGTATCTCCTTTTATTGGTTGGTAATTAGAGAAACGTCTCGTTTCTGAAATAGCATTATTTTTCCGTTGTGTCACCAAGTCCTAGCAAAATAACACCACATGAATTGAATGTTAATGGTACCATTTTATAACACTAGCATCAGACTTCTTAGTGATATTCAATGTCATTACTTGTAACGTGTAATATCATTTAAATAACATTCATTGTCAATTAGAAACAAATTACATATTTTTTAATTACTAATTAACATTGTACGTACATTGCAAGTATCGCATTATGAATTACTAAAACATCACATTAACAAAAAAAAATACATTATAAATTACTAGAATATGTTATTTCGATAATTTTTAACTACTTAAAATTCCTTGTATATATAACATATTTCCGTTTGTTGGAGATAATCCATTTCTCTCTCCATACTTGTAGGAATAGTTTCAGAACTCCACGTCTATGTTAGTGTAAATACTTTATTAATATTAGAGTTAGATTTCATAATGTAATTTTAAGAAAAGAAGAAAGAAAGTTTCTCTTGGACAAAAAAGGTTGAATTCTTAGGCCATGTTAGATGCGCATTGCTTGAGGGGCCACAGTTTAGTATAGTTAGATGCCAAAAATGATAATGGCTAGATGATATTGATCATATCATTATAATTTAAAGATATACATACATGTCATACTCATACACATCAATCGAATACTGATGTGCTCTCTGATTTTCCCATTTACGTAATCATCGTAATTAAACTTTTTTTTTTGGGGCCATTTTGGACCCCATACAAGATTTTATGTACACCATGCCAAAAACAGGAAAAGAACATTATCTGATTATCGTTGGCCATTAAAATTAGTTTTTATAGATTATTTTGTACGTGGTTTAAGACTCTTCGGCTGCTTAAATTTGCCCCACAGAAGGCTGAAATTTTAATTGGTGCCAAAACTAAGGACGGCTGTATGATTTTGATCCCATTTTGTTTATATTTTCACGTACAGTTGTGCTGGACAAAGACTCATATATTCTACGGCATTTTAAATTGACCATTTTGCTTCTTTTGCTCTATTTCAGTATCACTTGAAAAGACCATGCAAGCATGAATAAATGAAGCCAAAATGTGATTTTTTCTTTTTCCTTTCTTGAATATCATGATTTCAAGTTTGAAGATTTTGCCATGCAAGAACGTTATGTTCAAATTCCGCATGTATGTTGTGTCAATAAATTTTATAGCTAGTTCCAAAATAAACAAGTGTAAACACGAAGGAAATATCTTGGAAATTCACAAAACTAGAAATCGTCATGGGATAAAGAAAAAATTGACATCAACTAATCAATTAACTAAGCTTGGCACATAAAATTGTTCTTGTTCGGTAGCATCCTTATAAAACAATACTTCAGTAGGGTTAATTTCCAAATTGCAGCATATCAACATTTTTCTTGATTTTGAAAGTTGTTGCATAAATTTTAAATCAAGCATTACAAAATCCATTAACAATTAAAGCATAACCTTCGGCAATGTTAAAAATACTGTTAAACACAAACCTTAACAAGCATTAATTACTAATTGAAAAAAAAATTAAGAAAAACACAATATTATGCGTGTGTGTTGAGAGAGAGAAAATGAAATGGGGGATATTAATTATACGTATAGATAAAAATAAATAATAATGATAGAGAAATGGGTGACGGCAAATTGTCGAAAGGAAGCTAATTAAGCTGTGGTGCTCTGGTGTGCTATCATAGGATGATGAGATGAGATGAGATGAAGATCAGATCAACTAAAACCCTTAAAAGGAATCCCCACAAACTGAATAAGAACAAAAGCAATTTATTTATTTTTAATTTGCAAATAAAACCTAAAACATCATACTCATGCATGGGGGGAGGGTGAGGGCTCCAGCTTCTACAGATAGACCATCAATCATCACCATTATATTTTTCTTACCGATGGGGACCATCCGTAGCTTTCCTCAATTTGCTCACGCCTCGCTATTGGAATGCAACTCTCTTTGGACCCAATATATTCGTTTTAATCCTTTTTCTTCTTCCATTTATTAGCAAGAAAAAGCAACTTTCTCATACCCGGACGTCCGATATTTGGAAGTTCTCTTCCAATATTATAGATGCTATCTAAACAAACAATTAGAATTGGAGTCTTTGATTAACCGAAAAATAAAATCTCTTAAAATATGTGATAAACTCCAGCTGGGGGGTTAGAGAGATGGAGAGGATAATGAGTTGAGAATTGTCTTGTACATTTGATGTGTCGGGAATAAATGATGTGAATGGACCTACAAAAAATAACCCAATTTCTTTATTGAAATAAATAAATGAAAGGCCAGAGTTGTTGAATCAAATGAACAACCCCACCACTTGCACAGAGATTATATTGTTTTTCTTTTTGGCCTCATTGCTACTTGCTAGAGCTTCGGTGGAATCTATTCATATTTAATTTCGGTAATACGATATTCGATATATCTAATGAATTTCTATTTCTATATCGTCCTCCAATAATTTAATTACCACTCACTAACTTCACTTTTCCTATCTTTTCATAATAACGGTCACTTACACATGATGGCACGCAATGAACAACAAATAGGGCCTCAAAAATCTTGAATCTTTGATTACCGTTGATTGCATTACGTTCATGAACTGCAATTATTTTTGTTAAAGTTTGTTGTATTGGGACCATATCAAAATGCAAATCTAATTAACAGCAAAAGAATTGATTCATTGAACATAAAAATGATAATACTAATAATCGAGGATTGTAACGTATAACGTTAGACTAGGATGCCGTCTCTTACACGAGAGATCAATTTAGGTGAGAGTGTCACCGTCAGTTGACATTCTGGCAAAGCATTTTTAAAATTTTTATGAGGACAAAAAAAGATGGTAGAATAAGTTTGTAGTGTAATAAATTAATAATAATAAAATAATATGAGAAGACAATACTTGGCTTAATCAGTCGTCTTGTGAACCGAAAGGTACTCAATAAAATATTAATGGGTAGACCCATTTTTTTCTTTCCATGCCTTGTATGCTAGAGATTCCTTTGTTTTCTTCCGGATACAAAAAGCTTATTGATTGATTATTCTATCATTTGAAATAAAATAATAACGCCAATGAAAGAGGAAGGCAAGAACGAACATCGTTAGATATTATCTTATTCAATTACAAAACAAGTGTAGGGTTATCTTCACTTAAAGACGAACATGTTTTCTTTTCTTTCTTTTTTTTAATCGTTTTTAAACCAAAAATAAAAAATAAAAAATAAAATCCTCCTCAAAGCTTTGACGTTAGTGAAACGTTATGTCTCTTAAAAAAATTAACTAGTTGCAGCAGTTTGTACTCATGAATGATAAGCGAGTTATTTAATGCGAATAGAAGAAATATGTAAATAATAAACTTGGATTTTATGTTTGAGTGATACAAAATAAAAGAATATTCAATTTTAATTTACATAAACGGTGTAATTAAAAATAGTTGAATTTTTAAACTCTATTGAGTTATCTTCTTATTCAATACTTAAAACTACATTAATTATGTCGCTTAAAAAAAATTAAATAAAGTTGCCTAATGCTAGAATTAATTAGGACAGTCATAGAAGGGTACAACAAGTTGTTGCAACAATAATAATACAAGCACATGACAAGGATTGAGCGTTTTTTTTTTTTTTTTGTGGTGCTTAAAAATTGAAATCCCCCGTAATTAAGCCAACCCTAGCTCGTGACTGCTTCACGAGTGGTTGGTATTTTGAGTTTGACCTCTTCAGTATACCATCAATTGTTCTTCCTCGCTGTGAAGCACGGCAGCAATAAAAGCTTTCAATCAAATTAATAAAAGCCATGATATTAATACAGCATTCTCCCATGTGGTCAAATAGTAATTTGCTTTTTTACTCATTATTTGACTACTACCACAAAAATGATTTGATTTACAGTTTTGAAGATATCTGAACATGGCTTTACGGTGAAATTGAGAAAGTAATTAAGGGAATGACTGTCCAACCAAAAAAGCATTAAAATCATTATTGTTTGTTTGTTTGAGTTTTACTTTTTATTATTATTGGATGATATAATTTAGCATTATTGAATTAAGCGGGGGCCGTGGTGGGGTACATTTAGAGATTTTGATACGTACAATCGAAGCAAAGAACAACAATGGACCACATACCCCCAGAGTGTGAATTTGGATAAACCCGAATTCGGCTGCCAAAAAAAAAAAAAAACAGAAGCCGCGAGGTTCTGCTCCGATAAGCTGGCGCCGGTGCTTCTCGGGGAATTTACACACGTCAGCAAGACCCCCCCTCCCCTCCTCCCTCTCAAAATAAAGAAATAAAGAAACAAACAAAAGGCTCGATTTCTTACAAGGCAGGCAAACATCCCCGTCAACTGAATATTTTCATTTTCGGTTTGTCTCTGATGAGTTTAAATATGCTTTTTTTAAAAAGAAAAATTGCAATTTGACTGAATTGCCCATGTGGGGTTGACTAATATTACCAGTCTGTCCTAGATTCTCTCCACGTGCAGTCTGCACTAGGGAGGGGAGGGGAGGGGATCAATCTCCCCGTATTTCCGATGGTCCCCGATTCCCGAATAACTAATACATTTTTTTTCGATTTTGAGTTAATCATATTAAAATAAAAAATTCAAATAAAAGTAAAGTTCGAAATATATCTTACATTAATATCCATTACAAAAGTCACATCTATTAAATTAGTTAAGAACGCAAAGATCAAGAGATCAAACTTTTACAAACTATCATAAATAAATTAATAGTTTAATATAAAATTATTTACAAAAAAATCGAATTTAGATTCAAAATTAACTTTTTGATGGTGGCGTGACACTTTATAAATATACTATTATTTAAAAGATAATAATAGTTAAGTGGAGAAATCAAGAAAGAAATATTAGATTGATGAGATTAGATATTAAAATTGTGATTATTTTTGGGCAAGAATTATAACATCTAAAAATAAATAAAAAATAAATTTAAGTTTAAAATATTGAATGAATATTAAAATTAAAACAAAATTTTTAGACTAATAGAATCTACCTGATCTTTTTAATGTCCTAAATAAAAATTTAAGACTTTAATTAGTTAATTAGGCCTAAAAGTTTAATAATATAAATATTTTTGATATTTTTTATTTTTACAAATATCTATAATTTTATAATTCATATTTTATTATTTATTTACAAGTAATTTTAAAAAATTAAAATTAAAATTAAAATGGGGAAATGGGTAGGGGATAGAGATTCCACCTCATCCCCGAATAAGAAATTGGGTAAAAAAATTTCCCCGTCCCTTCCCCGAATAAAAAATTGGGTATGAAATTATCCCCATACCCTCCCCGAATGGGAAAAATCCCCACGAGGGCATGGGAAAAATCCCCGAGGGTGCCCTCGTGGGGATTTTTACCATCCCTATCCTGCATTATTATAAAATTTACCTTTTTTTTTTAACTGTGTTGATTGCTTGTTTCATTAATTTTTATTTACTACATATTATTGTTGATGTTATTTGATTTAATTGTCAAAATTTTATTCAGTGTAAGATCACCTCGATTATATAGATAGGGATTTAATAGTTAAAATATTTGTAGGTGTTAATTGATTTAATTGTAATAATCTCATCAAATGCCCTAAGAGGAATAACGTTTAAATTTACCACAATAGACAGAACTTCATGAAGGCTTTTGCATGGCTTTGTAAAAAGTATTTTATACATATGTCATATGACATGATTTGGTCATATGTTTGTGTTTATCTTTAGACTTTGTCACTTAGCAATTTACTCTTACTACTTTTAACCACCCACAATCACGCAATATATTTAATTTCAACTCCACCTTTTAAGAAAGGGTTTGATTAATTTGTATTAGCATGAAAAAAGAAATAAAAATACTAAACATGTGTTGAGCTTTATTTGATGAGTGTGGATACCACATCATTTATGTCTTACGATGAAAAATTAACAAACATCAAAAACACATTAGGAAGTTTGAATGAAATTATCCATAAAGAAATTAGGTTGGAGGTTCTTCAAGCCTAGCACGCAGATGCTTAAATTAAAAAATATATATATATATGTTCTCAAATTTTTTTTTTTAATGAGATGACTATTTATTACTTAATTCCTATGAACATGTTTAAAACTTTATTTC
The DNA here is from genome assembly GCA_030444775.1 of Atalantia buxifolia. Lineage (NCBI taxonomy): Eukaryota > Viridiplantae > Streptophyta > Magnoliopsida > Sapindales > Rutaceae > Atalantia > Atalantia buxifolia. The sequence goes on from CM059832.1 coordinate 9,839,253, forward strand.
CTTTTACACTCTTGCAAATTTTTCATTGCAATAGATAAAAGTTCTTTGAAAAATAATTAATAAAAATCTTTTTGAAAATTAATCTAAGCAAGGATGTTATTGCATAAATATACACTAGGCTGTCAACTTACCTAGTCACTTTCTTCTCATTTATCTTAAAAATTAATCTAAATTGATTGTTTGGCGAACAAATAATATCAACAAATTTTGATTTTAATAAGAATTCTTATTAAAAAAATTAGCAAAGCATTTATGACATAAAACTAAGAGAATACATACCTTATCTTATGACATGTATTCATTTTAAAAAATTATCATATAAATAGAAGTTATACTAAATATAACTACACAAATTATATATGTATTAATTAATTATATTAACTTTCATATTTTATAAAATTATTCAAAAACTATAGCTTGAGACGTGGATCATACGTTCATCAAAGATAGCTGCATAGTAATGTTGGGAATCTAGGATCTAGACCACATCATTATAACCGAAAAGAAAAAAGGAGAGGTGATGGTTGTAAATTTCAGCCATTCATTAGTCAACAAAAATTTATGTGCCTTAAATTTATACAATAATTAACCAACCAATTTCTCTCTTTCTTCCTTCTCAAGTAGCAAGCCCTTGAATTTCAAAAAGAAGAAAAAAAAGCAGCGCTCTTGGTCCTCCCTCATGCTTTAAAGACAAAAATGTACATCGCCCATTTATGTCTATCATCATTATTGCTCACTTGGTAAAAATAAAAATTAGACATGGATAATTGACCGAAGTCAAAGATACCCACTCGGTAACGATAAAAAAAAAAAAATTCCACACAACAATTTAACCGTTGGATTGTTTTTTTCCTTTAACAATAATTAGACATTTATAATCACCACTTGAAATTAAGGTATTATAATTTTTAAATTATAGTTATTATGAAAAAAATATAATTATAAAATAAAAATTAATAATATATAGTAAATATAAATTTTAAATAATAATTTTATTAAAATTATTAAAAATATAATAAATTTTTTATTATATAAATAAAAAATTATATTAACGTAATTTTTAAATTATAGTAATTAATATTTATTAAATATTTTAATATTATATTTTTTAAATTATAATTATTTAATTTTAATCTCAAACGCATCCTACGATTATTAAAAAAAAATTACACCAGTTTATTTGTAAATATACAGGTGATAGATTTTTTTTTTTCAGAATAAAATTTATTTAATCCCTGACAGGAGCCCCCGCCATGGTGATAAAAAATTCTACCGTCATCGAGCAGCACACTCCAAAAATTTGGTCAATATCATCTTGTGACTTTGAAAGATGCCAATTTGGGGAAGTCAAAAACAGGAACATTATTCACAAGCAACGGCTGTGATTGGCTAGAGGATCCAACGTCTACTTTTGGGATTCTAATTTTGATTGAGAATGGAGCTCAATTAAGCTAGCAGTAGCATCATCCTCAATGAACCTCGGGATCCCTCGCCCGAACTCGAACCCTTGTTCCCCATGCAGTAAAAAATATCGGATTTGATGTCCCATTCAATGAATGCATGCATGCACATTCACATCATCTCATGTGAACGTTAGTATTCTCCCTCCACATTCGCTAACGTACACTCGACAAGCACAGTAGACACTGGACCATACCGTGGAGTCCTTTCCCAAGCAGGTTCACATTTCCCTAGAGAAAATGAAAAGGCCGTGACAGCTTTTTAAAGTTTTTTTTGGCTAACAAATCTGGTATTTTTCTTTTTTCTTTAAAAACAAATTTTTAATTGATGCGTGAAGTTCTGAAACGTCGGGCCCGCAAATGTAAAGTGACGCCGTTCTCGATGGACGTTACGAAAGCTTTAGACACTTGCGAGTTTTATCGGTGCGACTCCGCCGAATCGGCTTTATATCCACTTTAACATTGACCCCATGATTAACGGCGTTAACGTTGCTTTTGGCCATGGATCGCGGTACGAGTGAAACTTTGTGTATCTTCTATTTGTTTTCTCAAGCGTCAGAAAATGGGACCCAGAGATTGGGACAACGGCTAGTAGGTGATGACGTGGAACAGACAATATGTCACGTCAGATCAGGAACAACTGTTTACTGTAGCGTACTAGGAGAACATTAGTTCCTAGCAGGCCAGAAGGGAAATAATAAATGAAAATAAAAAGAATATAAAAAATACAGGAACAACCGAACAAGTGTTTTCTTTTTTTTAGATTAAGAAATTTGATTTAAATTAATTTTGTAAAAAAATTTTTCAAGTAATTTTTTTCACATTTCAAAAAGTATTTCATTTCCACTTAAATTGAGTATCCAATACGCACGAGTTTTTTTTTTTTTTTGGCCTTTTCATTGATCACGCGCAAGAACCTCATGTATAATCTTAGGAGCTGAAAATCAGACACATGGCTTATCCGTGTCAAGTGCCTAGGCTCTCCTAGTTTAGACGCGGACACGCACGATTCTCGTGTGACGGGAGCGTTACGTGAGAGCGTTTTCCACTTCTGTTCCATTAAATGCCCTCTTCCCATGCTGTCCATTTACGAAAACTCCACCAAACAATTTTATTTGGGTGGGCATATCAGTACTTTCCGAGCCGCATAAGCTGTAATAGGCTCATACCCTGAAACGGGGCGGCGAGGGCGGTTGCCCGACCAAGAGTGTGACCCAACCCGCCCGCCCCATTCATAATTTCTAATTATTTAATTTGCTTTATGCATTAAAAGAATAAAAATAAATAAATTTATTAAAGGAGAACATCTTTTGGGCCCCCAAAAGTCTCAATAATCATTATTTTTTCCCTAATGATTCGTACTTTCTTGTATTGTGCTTGTTATCTTCCCATTCTGTTGTCCTCTACGTTTATTTTATTATTTTATTTTTTTGCCTATTCTTGGCTTTTGATTATAATAATTTTGGCACTTTATCCTTCTTACAAGGCTTCAAAGTTTGATTTTCAAGGTTATGAATTTATTTATTTCAAAGTCTTGGAGGAGGGATAAAGTGGCCAAACCATTGTTTAAAGGAATAATTGTAATTAAGAAATATGTACAATAATTTTTTATTTTTTAATAAGGATAATGATTATCTATCACGTTAATACTCTCTTGTAAATTTTTAGACTGACTTATTCATTAGTCATTACACGCAATAGAAGATTAGAAAAGAAAAAAGTAAACGTATAAATTTATTTTTAATATATTCTTTAATTTTCAAGTAATTTCTTGTATCAAAATATCACGTATTTTCATATATGCATACATAGAAACATGATTTCATTATTTTCTCGTTAGTTGTCAAGTAAGTAGAAGCGTAAGAGTAATAAAAAAAAATAAAAGTGTAAAAATTATATTTATTCAAAAGAAAAAAATAAATTAGTGACCATAAAAAAAAAAAACTTTATTTTGTATAACCATTTCATATATTCTTTGCATGAAAAGATGATTTCATCGGTTCCTCATCGACATTAATGTTAGTGAAAGTGTTTAAAACGTGTATACAAATACTAATAATGAGTAGTTGATGCAAATAGTTTTCTTGTATTATTAGGAATTTAGTGATACTATGCGTACCTCCCTCCAAACAAGGATTTTGCTAAGAGCATAGATAAGTCCTTTTCTAACAAATACTAAAATGTTCCTTAAAAATATTTTCAAAAATTATTTTTTACTGACTTTGAATTTTTTAAACATTTTCTACTAATCTCTGTGATCTTAAGCTACTCTAAAAATACTTCAGCATGATAATAAATGAGACTAATTAAGTGTGTTACTGCTCCTGCATTTATGATATGTATAATATATATATATATGCATTATTGAAATGACAGTGAGTTTCTTGCAATTCGGAAATGCATGATAGAAGCAAACAAGTCATGTTGATTTTGATTTTTCATTTTATAATCGATGCAGTTACAAATAAATATAAGTTATCCTTTCTCAACATTCAAATATAAAATCAATTAATTAAAAAAATTTAAAAAAAAAAGAGAAAAAGAAACTGAGCAGACAGGACATGTGTTGGCAATACTTCATGGCTCTTGTGAGTTTGTTTGGGATTGAGATATTATAATTTTTAAATTATATCTATTGTGAAAAAAGAAAAATATAATTATAAAATAAAAATTAATAGCATATAATAAATATAATTTTTTAATAATAATTTTGATAAAATTATTAAAGATATAATAAATTTTTTATTATACAAATGAAAAATTATATCAAAATAATTTTTAAGATATAACAGTTAGTATTTACTAAATATTTTAATACCGTAATTTTATAACTGTCCAACTTCAATCCCAAATATATCCCTCTGTATCATGATTCCTACAAAAACTTTACTTTTGAAGAAAAACATTCATAAATAAGTAACAATAATAATAGAAAAAATAATCAAAAAATAATAACAAAAAATTAAAAAAAATAAAGACAATATATAATATAAAAAAAAAGTTTAAAATGTCAGAAAACTTGTAGTCACACTCACCAATAAAATGAGCTCCGCTTGTCTTCCTTTCTCATGAGCCTTTTGTAACTTTCTCTCTCTCTCACAGAACTCTAGTCTCTCGGTCTTCCTCTTCTTTACAAACACGGAGAGATATTATTTAAATTCGCTCAAGAACAGAAATACACGCACATATATATATATATATATATAAACATATACACACAGAGACAGAGCAATAACAGAGAGAGAAGAAAAGATGGTGGTGTCTTATAAGGGCTGTTTTCTTCTAGTATTTTCTCTTCTTGCTGTAGTTGCTTCTGGGTTTTACAGAAACCTGCCTATTGTGCCTTTTGATGAAGGGTATAGCCATCTGTTTGGGCATGATAATCTTGTTGTTCATAGAGATGGAAAATCTGTTCATTTATCTCTAGATGAAAGAACAGGTCTGTGTTTCTTCTCCTTATTCTTTTTTTTTTTTGGTTTGTTTTTGTGTACTTAATTTTTGTTCCTGTTAGGGTTTCTGAGTGTGACTTTTATTGTGTGTATACAGGGTCTGGATTTGTGTCACATGACCTCTATCTTCATGGTTTCTTCAGTGCTTCAATAAAGCTGCCTGCTGATTATACTGCCGGGGTTGTTGTTGCCTTCTATGTAAGTCATCTTTCCAACAGTTATTTTTTTTTTCCTGAAAAAAAAGTTTTTTTCCCCTCTTTGTAAGGTTAGCTTAGAAGTTTAATCCGATTCTATTAGTCTGACCCATATGAACCAGGTTTGAAAATCTGATTAGACCATTGATATTCGAATGGTCCGTTTCAGATTTTTTTTTTTCATTTTTGATCATATTGGGTAATTAAAAGCTGAAAAAAGAAAAGATTAAAACAACACCCAGATGGATTTTTTCTTCTATTTTTAATTTGCAAGTTCATCTGCTTGTGTATCAATTAAGAGCTGGGAATTTTCACTTTTGGTTTGCAGATGTCAAATGGTGACATGTTTGAGAAGAATCATGATGAAATAGACTTTGAGTTCTTGGGTAATATTAGAGGCAAAGATTGGAGGATTCAGACTAATATTTATGGCAATGGAAGCACCAGTATTGGCAGAGAAGAGAGATACAATCTCTGGTTTGATCCTTCTGATGATTTCCATCAGTACAGTATTCTCTGGACTGATTCCCAGATCATGTAAGCGTCAAACCTTGCCCATTTCCTCTTTTTTTTTTTTGTAATAAGTTAATGTGACCTGTGTTTACTGATTCTGGGTTGTTGCCTGATGCTAATGTTTGGGGCTGGAGGTTTCTATTTTTAGGAAGTTGGTAGTTTGTATTTTGCAGCACATGCGCTGTTTATTTCCATTACTTGCAATCCCCTGTTTCATCAAAACCACTCTTGCCTCTGTTAGCCAAAGCCAAATATAGTTATTCCTTGTTTCCTTGTGGAGAAAAGATATAGGACAAGTAAATAACAATGAAATTGTAGATCTTTTTCTAGGTTTGAGAATCTATATAACTATGATCCTCATGTGATGATTTAGCATAACACAAATCATTCATCTTCATTCAGATCAACTTTTAGTATGAGGAAGCCAAAAGGCCTTTGTATTTTTTCTGTAGTTAGACTAGCAAAGAACAGCAAATATTTGACATTGTAAGTTAATGATAATAAGGTAGGAAGGATCAATTAATCTCTGTGTCTATTATTTTCCTTGCAGATTTTATATAGATGGTATTCCAATTAGAGAGTTTAAGAGAACTGCATCTATGGGAGGAGATTTTCCTGCTAAGCCGATGTCTTTGTACGCCACAATCTGGGATGGCTCTGATTGGGCTACAAATGGTGGCAAATACCGAGTGAACTACAAATATGCTCCCTATGTGACTGAATTCTCTGACTTTGTCCTCCACGGATGTTCAGTTGATCCAATTGAACAAACTTCTTCTAAGTGTGACATAACCGAAAGTTCCAAAGTATCGATCCCTACTGGTGTCTCCCCATCACAGAGAATTAAAATGGAAAACTTTAGGAGGAAGCATATGACATATTCCTACTGCTATGACCAAATTCGATACAAAGTTCCTCCATCTGAGTGTGTGATCAACCCCCTTGAGGCGGAGCGCCTTAAAGTACATGATCCAGTTACATTCGGGGGAGGGCGGCGCCATCATGGGAAACGACACCACCGAAGTCGATCAAGCACAACCAAGGCCAATGACGTTTGAGGACTGTTTTGCTACATGCAGAAGCACTAATTGGTCATCTCTCCTCTTATAATATCCTTTGAGTTTGATTTACGGAAGTGGGGTTCTGCTATTTTTGTGTATAGAGACGGACAAGGAGATATCAGATAGCACAGATTTTATTGAGGGTGGTAGGAAGGTTTATTGGAATGGTTGGTGGTGGGTATGTGTATAGTTCATTGCCTATTCATTTTATCATTGTTGATGAATGCTGTCTTTTGGCTTTACCTTTATGTATTGAATTCGGTGATGATTTATATTTTTATGCATCTTTTTTTTTTTGTGTGGGGGCACACCCTCATGGGTTCAATAAATATAATATTTAGCTTATAGGGTTATCGTATATTATATGTGTTCGGTATTGATGCTTTAATGTTTTATCATCATTTATTTTGTTTTCTATTTCATTTTATATTTTACATAACTTTGGGTCCAAGAACATGCCCAAATATGGTTGCATTTGATGTCTAAAATTTTGGCCCATTTTGGTTGTGTGACGATTATTTTAAGGTGAATCTTGTCATATTTACATATTAAGAGGACCTTTTGTCCAATGATTGGTTGGAATAGTGAGTTGATGTTGAATGTGACAAGCCACACGAGTGCTGCAAGTGGCAGGCTATCTGTTTGGAGATTGGCCAAATTTCACAAGGAAAAGGGCGCTTGGTCTCAGGGATCTTTCTTGCTTTCAAACTAGGACTTGAATTTTCATCAACCGTTTGTTTGTTGAGAAAATTGATTAGCCTAGCAGTAGAAAAATTTCTTAATCTAATGAAAGATCAGAAACATCACGTGAAATTGGATATATAGAAAGATATGAAATAGAAAAGATCTTTTCATTATACCAAATCTTTGTTTTTCAGCGCTTCATACAGTGGTGCATTAAATCCCTAATTTTTATGAAGGATTACAGAAATAATCAGTTAATATATTTTTCACTTTTCTTGTTTTTAACTTTTTTCTTTTTTCTAAAACTCTTAATAATATATTATTAATTAGGATAAAATTATGGTATAACTAACCGTTAAATTCATTTAAATTTAAATAGATTTCATCTATTTAAGTAGATCTAACAACTGGTATAATTATGATACAGTATCACAATTGTATTATAGTCAGATCCGATTAGTTAATCACAATCTCAACATTATTTATAGAATTGTGTCATATATCCAATTGCTCGTTAAATTATATATATTTCAATAGATGTCCTCACATGCATGCATCACAAACAGTAGATGGTAAAAATTATCTTACGTAGTGATTTGATTTTATGTTCTTGGAAAAACATGTCACACGCGTCCAACTACAATGGGGTAGAGATGCTTTGTATGCAAGTCAGTGCCTTAGACCACACACCATTAAGAAGATTTTGGTGAAAGCTACCTAAAGAAGTGGACAGCAGGCGTCAAAAATTTCCTGCAAGTCATTATCATTTTGAGCATTAAATGTTACGAGCGCATCTGGTCACGCGATTATCTGCTATGCAACGCTAAGATTGGTTGCTTTAATTGCGTAACAAAAAAAGGGGTGATCCATCTCTTTCAGAGTTCAATTCATGGAAAATTTAGGCATTTGAGATGACAAGAATTTGTCCTCCTTTCACTTTCTCTCCAAATTTAACAGTAAAAAAAAAAAAAACAAAAGTAAAGGCTCACCCCAAAAGAGAGAAGAAGACGACAAGCCGTCAGGCAAATAATATTTTTTCTATTCAAAGACTTTTTTTTTAATAAAAACAAAATAAAATTCTTTTGTACTTTGGTTAGGCTTCAAAGTATGAGTAATTGCTGGTGTAAAAAAAAAAAAAAAAAAACTTAGGGTAAAAGATCAAATCATTGTTAAGTTTTGTAAAAAGTTTTCTACAGGAAATTCTGAAAAATGGGTTGCGACCAACCGTTGGTAGATTCATTTATGTTAAATCTTTGCAAATATAATTCTTTAAGATTTAACATCACTCTTTTAAAATTGACCAAAAGAGTAGGTTACTTGAATTCTAAATATTACTTAAAAGATTTTATTATTCTATACACTCATATATTAACTTTAAAAAATTAACTTTTACTTTACACACCTTTTAAAATTCTAAAAAAAAAAATTCACCTAAACTATTGAATGTAAATTAAGTCTATTTAATTAAAACACCAATAAAATTATTCAACACATTCAATTTTAAGAGATTTAATACATATTTACAACAATATAATAGAACTAGTAATAAGTTATTTTAACACAATCTTATTTTTTTTATTCAATATTGGATTTTCAACTAAAATAATTTGCAATGAGAACACCAATAGAAAATATTCTATAAATACTACCAAAAAAGAAGAAGAAGAAGAAGAAGAAGGGTTACAAGAAAGAAGATAATGGCAATTATATAGTACCTCTTTTATTTTTATTTTTTTTTAAATATCACACATACTTTGTAGTCAAATTTTTTTCCCCTAAAATATTGAATTGATTCACTCATTGTTCATCTCAATATCGATTAAAGTTTTGAAAATAAACATTTTAGGACTTAAGGCAAGAGAATTATGCATTGAATGATAAGTGTGCTACATGAGTGTTTAAAGTAATTATGTTATATTCATTTACAATAAATTATCTTTAAAAGTAATTCACATGATAAGTATTTTTAATAACATAAATTTTTATTAAAATTAAAATATTCAAAATAATTTTTAAAGTGTAAGTAACCCGACCGTTAAGTAAAATATTGAATTTCATTTCAACGAAAGCAATTTTTTTCCTCTTTTTCTTTTTGTTTTGGGCTTATTCAGTTACTGAGGTTTTGGTAAATCTGCTTTGGCAATCAAACAGAGGGTCCGCCTACCTTACAACAGTTGTAAGGTGCAACGGATTTTTGTCTTTTTTGATGTTAAAATTCATTTAGCCCCTTACTTTTCTTTTTATTTACAGTTATTTTTAATTTTATGTATTTTGGTTGGTGACTTTTTAAAATGTAATTTTTTTATTTCATATAATTTAATTTTTTATTTACATTTATTTATAAGTTTATGTGTTTTAGCTAGTGATCTTCTAAAATGTAATTCTATTTTATTTAATATTACTTAGCTTTTTAAAAGAATAAATATAATAATAAGTCTATGACTAAATAATATTAAAAATTATTTTAAATAAAATAAATAATATTTATTTTTAAGACTCACTATTGATTATTTTATTTTATTTAATATTATTAAGTTTTTAAAAGAATAAATATAATAATAAGCCTATGATTACATGATATTAAATAAAATAAAATAAATAATATTAAGAAATATTAATTTTTAGACTCATTATTAATTATTTTGTTCTATTTAACATTGTTAAGTTTTATGAAAGAATAAATATAATAATAAGTCTATGATTATATAATGTTAAATAAAATAATATAAAATAATAATTATTTTTAATAATATAAATAATATTAAAAATTTATCCTTTAAAATAAAATAAATAATATTGATTAAAAGTGATTTTTTAAGACTCAATGCTAATTATTTTATTATATTTAATATATTTAGTTTTTTCAAAGAATAAATATAATATTAAGCCTATGACTAAATAATATAAAATAAAACAAAAATGAAAAATATTAAAAATAATATTTTTTTTAAGACTCATACTGATTATTTTATTTTATTTAAGACTATTTAATTTTTTGAAAGAATAAATATAGTAATAAGCCTATGATTAAATAATATTAAATAAACTAAAAATAAATAATATTTATTTTTAAAAAATAAGTAACTTTAAAAATTTATTCTTTTAAATAAAATAAATAATATTAAAAATAAAATTTATTTATAGACTCACTATTAAATAAATAATATAAATTTGAAACAATCCGGACTTATGTGCTAAAAATTTTAACTTGTTAACTTTTTTGAGTTTTTAATAAATATCAGGGAGTGTAATATTAATATTCAAACAGACAAATCTCCCCCGTTGAAATCATCTTTTCAGTAAATCCAATGGCTACGGACTGAATTCACAAAAAAACAAAATTGGTCGTACCTTACAACTGTTGTAAGGTAGGTGAGTCCCAAATAGAGATATACAGACTACGAAGAAATGAAAAATCTTGAAGAAATTACTGTACATTTCAACATCACTTGACTTGTCAACCAGCTGCCTTTGAACTGTAATGAAAACTCAGCAACTGGTGGAATATTACTGTAGATTCAAGAGTTCAAACTCTTAACCCTCATAGTTATCCAAAAGCACTTTTCTCCAAAAGTCACAGAAGTCATAAGTGATTCCCATGGAAAAGCACTTCCCACCATCCCATGCCGGATGAGCATTTTGTTTTCACATTATTATTTTTCGTTTTGAACTTGACAAGCATTTCGTTTACTAAGCTGCAAGCAGATACCAAGGTTTATGAAAAGGAAATATCAAGACATCCATCATGAAAACTTCCAAGAGATTTATGGGAATTAGTTATTATAAAACAGTCATCTTATCAAATTATTTTCAAAGCTGATTGTTTCAAAATCTAATCTAAGACCAAAACATTTAGGAATCTAATGCAACCCCAAACATCCCCTTAAATACAAATCCTCTCTGCAAGAGAAGCCAACATAGATTGCAACAAAATCTGAAGAGTCAAAGACACTGTATATTAATAGACAAGGACCACAAACTTTTGTACTGAATCTTGCAAGGAAAAGTAAATCACTGCAATCCAGAGGCACTGCACCAGTAACTTTTTCTAGAATAATGAGGTATGTTAGATTGATGAAATATTGCCGCATAACTGATAGTCTAATTCTGAAAATCAGCCGCTTCCTTTCTCACTATCATTTTGATGAAATTGCGAACAATTGTCTTGCCCTCGGTGGTTATAATGCTCTCCGGATGAAATTGAACCCCCTGGTTATACCAGCAATAACAGTTTCAGATTAGTTGCAACCAGAGAGGATGGAGAGGAATTGTACTTGCAAATCGAATATTATAATTTTTGGGAGCTTATATAAGTTCTTTTAGTACTTTTTTTTGGGGGGAGGGGTGGGGGGGGTCGTGACAAGATGACATACAACCAATGTTGCACAAATATTCTCTTGCAGGACAACCATGGTCGACATTCATTGCCTTTTTTCAATCAGATGTTTGTCGTCCGACCACATAAGCAGGTGGGGTATCAGAGGCCTTACATGTAACACGAAGGAACTCCACACCCATGCAATATCTTAATGACATGGAGCAAAGAGTCCCAATATCTCGTTTTAAGAATTTTAAGAACAGTCAATAAAAGAAAGCTTGAGCAAGGAAACTTAAGTCAGAGTGGCACATTAAATTGGGAGAGTCAGGAAACTCAATAACCATATTACTGGATAATGAGATTTTATTTTAATTCACCTACTACCAATACTTCACTGCAAACTAGATGGGGTGTAAGTGTAACCTGTGAGCACATAAGTTTTCATACACTGCTAGTTGGACAATGCAGAAAATTTTGAACAATCAACTTATCCATCTGCAGTTAGAACGGTTTGCTCACTGGAAGCATGAAAATACAACGGTTGGATAAGGACCGGAGGGAGGTGTCACCTACTCATTCTTAAAAAAATTTCACACGTATGACAATTTGAATTAATTCATGACGAGGCATTGTCAGACATTTTTCTTTTTCATGCACAGAAAGAAATCATTCACCAAAACAAGCACATTCTGACTCTCTTGTAATTTGATAACCAAGTTACTGAAGATAAAGAAGAGCAAAATGAATAAGCACAGTGTGTCTTACCTGCAGATGCTTATATTTCTTGTGACGGGCAGCCATTATCAGCCCATCTTCTGTCCATGCTGTAACTTCCAGCGCATCACTAGGAAAGCTTTCTTTCTCAATCACAAGGCTATGATATCTACCTGCTGTGAAAGGACTAGAAGACGTACACAGATACAAATCATAACCACATTTTCAGTAGCTATTATTTATTAAAATTGAAAAATATTAAATTAGAAAAAAATGCTGCAATAATGATGACTATATGCTCGATCAGTGATAACATTCCTCAAATGCACATTAGCCAGGAAACTTAGTTAGCAAAAGTGGCAAAATTGAAGGTAAGACAAAGAGGATGTAGCCAATAAGCCCATTGACTAGATGAACGTTAACTAACACTTGCGACAAAGGACAACTCTAATAGCAAGATCATAATTAGGACGAGACTGAAACATGTTTCAATATGCAAAACACTGAATATTGTAACAGGAAATGGACACATACTTTGATAGTCCAGCAAGCAAGCCATCCTCCCCTTTCTCATCATAATACACAAGAGAACTTTTTCCATGCATAACACCAAGAGGAGAACGCACAATCTTCCCTGGAACATGACACAGCCAAACAAAAGTTTTAAAAACCAATAGAGGAATATTTTGCAAGCAAGAATATGTTAGATGTACAAGATTACTCAATCCATCTTCCAGTCACATTTAGAACTCTATGCAAATATGACACATTTGAAATCAACGTAATTTTACACTCAAATAAAAAAACAAATATTTGACACAAGGTTTAAGAGCTAGAGGACATCTTTGAAGACTCACCTCCAAAAGCCTCTCCAATGCACTGCAAACCCATACAAACACCAAACAGAGGGACGGTAGGTCCAAGTTCCAAAACAGTCTGCAATGATATTCCAGAATCTTGAGGTGTGCCTGGAGAAAAGGACACATAGAGTTTATATCCTTGAACAACTCTTTTGAAAAATTACTTTCAGAGAGTCATAAAGTAAGTAATACAGAACACCATAAGTTTAATCTGTTACCTGGCCCAGGGGATATAAGCACTCCTCTAGGATTTTTCCTACAAAAGATACTAAATTGTTAACAGACATTTCATAATCTCAGAATCAGTTGATCAGATCAAGGAAGTAACCTAGCATACTTATTCTATTTTAAATGTTTCACAATCCTATTGATACACAAACTACATAACATTAGCTAAGTACAAGTTCTTACCATTTTAACTCCTCCACAGTTAATTCATCATTCCGATAAACCTCAAAGTGATAACCAAGCTCGCCCATATACTTCAAAAATGTCATAGATAACTTATTAGAAAAAATAGTTTTTAACAGATTAAAGAATAAGAGAGAAAACCAGAAAACAATTTCACAAGCAATGCAAAAACAGAAAATTTCCATGTTTCCTACAAAACTTTTCATAAGCTAACAAATTTGCATAATGGGCAAAATAATTCTGCCAGGAAAACGACCATCATTTGATATTCGACAACCAGCTATGCTCACTCCAAGAAGATCTACCACATGGCATGTTAATAACTCATGCACAAGTCAGTGATTTCAAGAATAGCTTAAAATCTTAGGGGAGATTGATGCAATCCCTTGCCAGATTGCTATATAAGTAACCTTACATAAATACTAGTTCCGTCAGACTATTAACAAGGGCTTTTTTTTTTCCCTTAAAGCTCCACCTGTATTAGTTAATTAATAGTAAAACTAGGAGAAGAACACACCTACTTTTTCTATAGCGTGCCTCACTTAATGTTGTTGGACATTAGTATCTATACAAATCATCAAACACTTTACTTTTAATCATGCCATCTCCAAAATTTTCATATTCAAATTCTTGTAGCATACCACCAATAACAGATCTTTCAAAAAATTTGCAATTTCACTGACATTCTAAAACATTTACTTTCATTTTGGTTAGACACAAGTAGGACTGCGGTGAATCTGGTAAATGAGAATAACAATAACAATGAATCAAAAGGAAAAAAAAAATCAAATATAGAAATAAAGAAAATAAAGAGAGCAACAAACCTGGCAGAGATTGTAAGTGAAACTATCATAATTATCAATAACAATGATGGGATTTTTATTATTCTTGCTCTTCTTATCATTCAAATCTAAAGACTTTGAAATGGGCACTGCCTCTGCCACAGCCATTGACAACTTTACAACCCCATTTCCCTTCTTAGCCCCCAAGCTCAGCCCTGCAATAATAGAAATCAATAACCTTATCCACAACCCAAAAAAAAAAAAAAAAACGAAAAGAGTCAAATCTCAATTAAGTATTAAAGAAAATAATAACCTGGAGAAGGCTCAGAGATTGCAGAGAGACAATTGGGTCGACAACGTTGAAAGGGTTTTAAAGAGAGAGACGGTTTTGTTTGAATGAGAGTTGATTGTGAAACCATTGCAGCCATTGTTGCTAGAGAGAAGAGAGCGAGACTGAGAATATGAAACTAAGGCGCCTTTTAACTTCAAAGACAACAAAAAACTGAGCAACTGTGCAATTGCTTCAGTTACTTCTTTTATATATATTATCCTTTTGGAAGTGAGATTAAACACGGTTCGTTTTTTTGTTCTTGTTTTTTCATAAATTTAGTTTTAACTTTTTTACGCGAATGGGCCTTTGGCTCATAAGTGAACTTTTATTCTTACAGTTAAATATAACTGTAAGGGTAAAAATTCGACTCTATAGATTTAAATTTATTAATAAATTTAAATTTTTTAATTTAGAATTATGCATGAATTTATGGTGTAGTATCTTCTATAATAATCGTTGTCAATATTAAAAAAAAATTTACAATCGAAGTACAGCAGAGTATAAATTTGCATAAAAAATTTTAAAAAAAGATTCCTGCAGACTTAAATCTTTTACATTAAAATTGAAAGAAAGAAAAATACTGACCAAGTTTTAATTTTCAACTGAAAAAGCAAAGGGAAAATTTGCATTCAAGCTTTATGCTCACAGTGCCCCCAATCATTATGGACACGCCTACGTGCATCACGTGTAATATTTATTGTATAATTTTTATTATTAGTAAAAAAAATTTATTTATATATATTTTACTATGCAGTATTTGACTTATCCAAATTATTATTTATAACGAAAAATTTTTGACAAAAAATGCAGCATACACATGGTGTATTGTTGTAAACTTACATTCATTTAATTTTCATTTTTTCGCCTATTTAAAATTTAGAATGGCAATACTCTTTGTAGAGTTAGCAAAACAAGTCACAGATCGTATTTCTGTTATGTCAGATTTAGACTAACCTTAAATTTATACTGACGCAGATACAACCCATTTAATAATCATGTCAAGATATTGAGACCTTCACTAACATGAAAAATAAATAGATTATCCAATAATTATTTAATACTGTATATTTAACAAGATTTACATCAAACATTTGCACTATATACATAATATATTACAAAATATATACATCTACTAAAATCTTATGTATTTATACTATTGAAGTTTTAATTATATCTATGTAAGTAATATTATATATCCATATTATAAAATATACATGTATACCAATGTTTTACCCATTTGCATTATTGAAGTTTTAAATATATATAGAATTTTATAAACGAAACATTATGTATACGTTCACCTTCTAAAGTGAAAAGAGGGAGAGAGAGAGAGAGAGAGAGAATCATGTCTAATATTTGAGTTTTAATGATGAGAAATTAAAAATTAATTTTTAAATAGAAAATATAATTGTATCATTAATTGGGTAAATATGTTAAAAATTTTAACATAACGCAACAAAAAAAAATCATGTCGACATGTATTCAACCTATTTAATAATTATATCAAATTTAATGATTCATACCTATTTATTCATGTTAGGTAATTGAGTTGTGTCAAATTTTACAAGCTCCAACTCTTTTCGATTGGGAAGAGACTTGGATTACTCTCACTCCACCATCCGCTGCACCAAAGATTTTCTTTCTTTTTATTCTAAGTTACACCAAAGACTCTTTGAAATAGCATTATTGAGTCAATTCTATCATTCACATGTAATTTTCACTCCACCCATAGAATTTTTTTTTTTTTTTTTAATTCTCTTTCAAGCGATTGAAGGTTTTGACAATTACAGGCCCCTTGCCGCGAATATATAACGCATGCATAATATTAAAAAGCTATAAGAAGAAAATTCAAAATAATGTAGTCCTTCTTGACGACTAATTAACACAAAGCAACCAGTTATTGGTTATTTGAATTTATGGCGGAATCACTATGTGGTGTTTTTCTTCCCATGTGCTCCCGTCGGCCGCCGCCAATATTTGACCAGCAATAAATGGCCGCAGTTCGCTTCTCCTTGGCCGTTGCAACAACTAATAAGAACGGTCAAAATTCATTTTCAATTATTTTAATTTCTCACCTACGTGAAAACAATAATTTTATTTTCCTCATTTTGATCAATTTATTAAAGAATTTGACGAGCATATACTGTTCTTCTTCATCCAATCCAAACTCGTAAGTTTTAAAAACCACAATGAAATTACGAGGGCAGCAGTTCAAGTCCCCACAAAAATATTGTGGAGACTTAAGTCTTTCCTTATTTATTTAAGTGAAGGTTAGTCTTCTCTCTTATTAATATGAGTGGAATAGACGTATTTCGAATAATAAAAAAAATAAAATATGAGTTGTACTTCATGAGAATTTATGTATTAATTCTAATAATAATCTCATATAAATATAAGTGACAGTCTGATTGTAAATATTAATTGTAATAGTTAGTATAAAAAAAAAATCAAATTTAGACTACTTTTCTATCAACAACCTTGGTTAGTATAAGCTGACATCTCATGGGTAAAATTAATGATCTTCTTATTTGGTTGAGTAAAAGAGACGATTTGTGATAATGAACTCACCCTTCAAAATTTGATTGTATAAAGTTAACTTGCTGTCTGGCTCCAAGAATTGCAATACTTAGAATTTACGTACGTAAATGATATCATACAAGGATCAAGATTTCTAATGGTTTGAAATTTTTCTGAATTCTTTTTTGTTGAGTAAAAACTAAAATGCTCACGTCGCCATCATATTTGCGCAAATTATTAAGTTAGCTCCGCTGTTGTAACTGGAATTTAATTCAAGTGTTTTTCTTTTTTAAATGACTGATTATATTATATGCAATCCAACCGTCAACGGATTGTAGATACGCCAAATTAATGAGGATTAATTTGAGCTGCCTGAAAATTTTCTTTTGTTTTAATTATTGTTATTCACCTAACTTTTTGACTTTTTTTTTTCTTCCTTTTTTACTTGTTCCACTAATATACGATTATTAAAAACATTGGAGGCGGCGGCAGTAGTCGGACTCTAAGAATATTGGTCAATTGGTTAATAAAATACCGGGTAATCTTAGAGAGTTTTAGGTTGTGTTTGGTATTAACGTCAATATGACTTTTGAGGTATAATTGATATAAAGAGAAAGCAGTAATTATAAAATAAGAATTTATAGTGCGTAATAAATATAATTTTTAAATAATAATTTTGATAAAAAATAAAATATTATAAATTTTTATTATATAAATGTAAGATAAAATTATCTTAACTTTTAAGTCACGGATATTTACCAAATATTTTAGTCTTATAATTTAAAAAATTATAATTATCCAACTATAATACCAAACAAAATATTATTGTAAGATTTTAATATATTTTCTTCATATGAAGTCATGCCACAATTTGAATATACATATCTATCTATCTATCTGTACTTATTTGAATGACGGCTTATAGATTGTTTGTTTCAATGAATTTAATTATGCTTCGAAAAGAAAAATGGACATGACGTTTCATTATTGTTAATATTGTCAAGAAATTTATCATATGGAAAATGGATCATTCATCACTTATTAGTGTGATTGCTTCTCATAACTTTCAAATTCTAGCGAAGATTTAAAGCTGGTAATTAAAACAAGAATTTTTAGAAAATAGGCAAAGTCAAGTCAGTTGTGCAAGGTATACCATTTACTTTTTTATAAGCACAAGAAAAGACCTTCTTTGCTGGCACCAATTTTTATAATATCATCACTGATTTTGAGTGAATACATTTTTTGTTTTGGGTCTTTTTTAATCAAAATAAACATTGATTTCACATAATTCCGAATAGAATATGTGTGTGTGTATATAATACAATAACTGAAAAACACATCCGCATCACTCAACAGTCATCTACTATAATAATCAATAATAATCAATTTGATTA
The DNA here is from genome assembly GCA_030444775.1 of Atalantia buxifolia. Classification (NCBI taxonomy): domain Eukaryota; kingdom Viridiplantae; phylum Streptophyta; class Magnoliopsida; order Sapindales; family Rutaceae; genus Atalantia; species Atalantia buxifolia. Next base: position 9,857,941 of record CM059832.1, read on the forward strand.
TAATAATCAATTAAACTAAAAAATTGATTATTATAATGGTAAAATAGTCAGTATTAGGTATTTGACTGTAAGGATGGCAATGGGGAGGGGAGAGCAGGGGACCAATCTCACCGTACCCATCCCCGTTATTTTGCATATGTCCTCGTCCCCTCCCTGTCCCCGTCAGAGTTACTTAAGAGAATCCTCATCCCCTCCCCGAATAATAAAAGGAGATCCCCGAAGGTCCCCGATCCCCGAATAACTAATATTTTTTTTTGATTTTGAGTTAATCATATTAAAATAAAAAAATTAATAATTAACACAGCATGTAAGGGATACAAACTTCTTTTACAAGCTATCGTGAATAAATTAATAGTCTAATACAAAATTGTTACAAATAAAATCGAATTTAGATTCAAAATTAACTTTTTCAATGGTGGCGTGGACACTTTATAAATGTGGACTTTTCCTTTATAGCACAATAGTTAAGTCGGAGCAAATCAAGAGCAAATATTAGATTATATTAGATATTAAAATTATGATTCATCACAAGCAATTATAACATCTAAAAATAAATAAAAATAGATTTAAGTTTAAAATATTTAATGAATTTAAAATTAAAACAAAATTTTTGGGCTAATAGAACCTACCCAGTCTTTTTAATGTCATAAATAAAAATTTAGGACTATAATTAGTTAATTAGGCCTAAAAGTTTAATAATATAAATATTTTGATATTTGTTATTTTAACCAATATTTATAATTTTATAATTTAAATTTTATTATTTATTTACTAGTAATTTTAAAAAATAAAAGTAAAATTTAAAATTAAAATGGGGAAATGGGTAGGGGATGTGGATTCCACCTCATCTCCGTCCCCTACCCGAATAAGAAATTGGGTAAAAAATTTTCCCCATCTCTTCCTCGAATAAGAAATTGGGTATAAAATTATCCACATACCCTCCCCGAATGGAGAAAATACCCGAGGGTACCCGTCCCCGTGGGGATTTTTGTCATCCCTATTTGACTGAATGCTGAAAACAGTGTCTGCACAACTATTAAAAACTCCGACAACTAACAAAATTTGAGAAAAGTGGGAGAGTGGATTTGGAAGAATGTTTATTCGTATCGGAGAAATTATCTTTACACCACCTGCATTTTATGATATGTTTATCTAATTATTATAAAGTTTTAATATATTTTTATATTACTTTTGTTTTAAGCTTGTATTAATCAATCACTTTAATAATAAAAAGACTATTTTACCCCTACAAAAATTAAAAAATTATTTTATTCTTTAAATTTTTTTAAAAATTAATTACAAAAATACTCCTAAATTTAATAAAATAAATAATTCTCCAATCCAATATGTTAATTTTTTATAATTATAATTTAATTTGAAAAATTATCATATTGATTTTTTTTGTGATTATGATTTCATTCGATTTGTATAGGGAAGTTTCTTAGTATTAATTATAGAGAAGTTTAAAATAATTATAGGATGCTTTTCTCTCCATGTTAATTTTTGTAATTTCCCTATTCTTAATTTAATTACAAAAAATTATAATTACAAGATGTTAATTTTTTATAATTATAACTCTATTTAAAAAATATCATCATAGATTTTGAGTTTTATTTATTTTATTGAATTTAGGGGTATTTTTAAAAATATAAATTTTTTATTTATTAAAAATTTTGTAGAATAAAATAGTATTTTAAGATACATAGGAATAAAATAGTTATTTTTTGTATCAAAATAGTTGATTGATAAAAACTTAAAAATTATAATAGTGCAAAGAATATGTCAATATTTTACGGTGATTAGACGTGCAGTTGACAAAGTAATTTCCCTTCAAATGTCTTTGACAAAAATAAATAACAAAAAAAAATCAGTTTTTAAGTTGAAACCATAACTTAATTGGGCCGGCCCGTGGGCTTGTACTTTGTTTGGTCCATCTAATAGATAATTAATTTAGTGAATACTCTTTGTTTGATTATCAAATATTGAATAGTTATTATGTTATAAACAAATTCGCATGGCATAAAACTCAGAATACGAATCCAATTAGAAAACTAGTGACACAAATTCAACGTAATTAATATTTATGTAATTTTAGGTTAATTGAAATCCACTAATTTTTGGTTGTGTTTGTGTTTATATAGCAACTGATAAAATAGAGATATTTATATTTTAAAATATACTTACTTTGAACACCTTTTTGTATATTTACACGCTTAAAATGCAATCGCACTCCCAAGTAAAATTATTTTTCAAATTTTATTAATGTAGGACGAAACTTCTATAGAGTAAAGCTGTGTGGACCAAAATTGCACACAAATTTAGGAAAGTTTGCCCCAATATCTGAGTGCTCAGTAATAGAATTTTATAATGCGGCATGGGCAGCAGATATTATCTACAGTCGGGAGACCACCCGATATGAGAATCACTACCAGCAATAAAAAGTTCTGGAAGGTTCTTTTAAGTGAGATAGTCCTTCTCTTCTTTAATATTAACGAATGATTTTTCTCCGTTAAAATAATATTATACTATTATTTATTATTATTATTATTGAAAAAAAGAAAAATATTATAACTATATTAGTTAAAGAGTAAAATCTCATTTCGTTTCTATATTTTAAGATTAGCGCTCATTGAAAATTGTTGCATATATATTTATTTTATTTTTTGAATTTAATTTTTATTAATATAAAAAAATTATTTTAAGAGAGTATCATTGTAAAGTAAATAAAAAGTAATCGTGAGGGTATTGCCAATTTAATAGTAGGGATATTTTGAGATGTTCTTCAAAATATAGAGATTAAACGAGTATATAAACTCAAAATCTAAGAACTAAATGCACTTTAACTCTTATTGAAAAAAATAGAGAATAGTTAAATTTGATGAGAGAAGAATTTAATTAAAATAATATAAATTAATTTCTATTTAGAGTATCTTTTGGAGAGAGCTTATTTTTAATCTCTTCTTTTTACCACATAAATAAATAAACAAATAAGCATTCGAACTTTGAAATGTAAAATTAGATAAGTGTTTTGGCGTGCTCTGAGATCATAAACAAAAAAGAGATAGATAATATATAAAAACTCCACAAATTTATGCTGGCTTTTGCAATTCTGATGGTAAGGGTCTACTTATTTTTATTTCCATCAATTTAGTATGCGTCTAGGCTAATCTAATTTGATCCTAGCGTTAAACATAAAACGATAATAGACATTTCAACAAAAGAAATATAGGAAGATTTGAAACAATCACATTTCTTATAGAAACTAACCACTAAATTTGAGAAGGGTTGCGGATGCATGTCATGGTAATTTTCTTTTTCTTTTCTCTTTTGTGTAACATTAACATTCTTAGAATAATCACTAATGCAAAATATATGACTTAAGCATGAGTCAGACGAGAAAAATTTATATGGGATTGTTCAATTAAGTCTATTCAATAAATACATATCATAGCATTTTAATTGGGGGCCGTGCTATAAAGAGACAAGCCACGTCCCCGTAAGAAAAATTAAATTTCTTTTTATTTTTTACATATTAAGTTAAATAAGATAGTTAAATGTCCTTAAAATATGTTAACATTAACAGTGGATCATGTTTAACACTTGTCGTCTCTCCAAATTTTTTATTTTTGGTGGTTCTCACTTTCTAAACCCTGTTAAAAATTCTCATTTCCCAATTTTCACTTTGTTCAACTTCATTATTTATTTTTTAGCTTCTTTATTTAATTTTTAATTGATAGTTTAAATTATTTTAGGATTTAGATAACTGATTACGATGAATGTTGCTTATATATATATATACATTTTTTTTTCTTAACTTTTTAGTGTAACTGATTGGAGTCTGCCCTCTACAAACAATAGTTTATACATTTATAAATAAACATAAAAATAATTATTTTCCTTACTTGGTTTTTTGTTTTTTTTTTGGTTCATTATGTTAATAAATACTTACTAAAATTAAAAGTTTTTTTTTTGGTAGTAAATTATTTGGCCCTTACAGCCAAAGTTGACTTATTTGCTCCTAATTTCAATTTAATTTTCTCTCCATCTTATGATTAACTATTTTGAAAATAAGTTTAACTATATATCAATGATAAGGATGGGCATATGGATGACATACTTGCTTATTACGTGTAAGTTTTTCTACAATCTTAATTAATCAACTTAGGTCTAATTCGGTAATGTTGTAACTTTTAAAATAATTGTTGTCAGCTCTGTCGTAGAAATAATTAGTTATGAAGAGAATCAATTTATTTTTAAAAGTATTATAAGTTTTAAAAAATACTCTTATAAATTCAGTAAATTTTAGAGTAAAATTGCTGTAAAAATATAAATGATTGAATAAGATATAATGCTGAATAAATTTATTTACATATTTGTAAACATGTATATAAATTTTTTTTATGTGCATATATAATAATTGATCACAAAAATAAATATTTAATACATTATTAATTTTATTTTTTATTTTGTTATCTCAATAATAATAATAATAATAATAATAGTAATAATAATAATCTCTATAAAGTTAATAATTTTATTTCCTAATTAATAAGGATAATTTTGAAATTTTATAGTAAATATATGAGGATATATGTGTAATTGGAATTGTATTAATTATAAAAGTGATTCCGAAAAGTTGCTCCATCCCTAGTTTTAAAAATATATATTGAGTAATTTTGTCAAAAGTAATTTATAAAAAAATTTACCAAATACTAAACTTATCTTTTAATTTTTTTAAAATTACTTTTATGCCTACAAAAAGTAACTCCAAATAGGCTCTTAAAAAATATCAATAATGTTATATTCATTGATGTGGCAAATTTGTGTCATTATCTGTTGGTTCAATCTATCTATATATATATAAAGTTGGGACTTGGGGAGGTGATGTGGCATCACCATTTCTCATCTTTGTATATTCTCTATTATCTAATAAATAGAGAAATTTTCTTTTGAATTTAGTTTTTCATCTTCTCATAATTAATTTGATTGTTATTACACAATAACAATTATGTAAAGGTTTAATTGAGGCATATCTCTTAGTCTCCCCACTCTCTCCCATTAGCAACCTTTAACTTTCCTATAACTCCCACTATCTCACAAGGAATTATGATCCATAAGTTTTCATTAATTTCATGGAGTGATTATGTAACTATAAAATGAGAGCTCATCTTTTTGTTTTATACACATACAATTGGAATGAAAAAAATCATTCTATAATATATTCTCTCATTTTATTCTTTATCTTGCGTTACTTCTTTATTTGTATTGTTGGCTAATAGCTTTTTTTTTTTTTTTTATAAGGCTGTCTCATCTTTAAAAAAATCAACTCATATTTTTTATCAGTTTCATCAAATGTAAAGTAAGAAAAAAGGATAATACTAAATTCTTTTTTCAAAGCCGCGTGAAACGCGGTTCTATTTTCTAGTTGATAGATAATTATTAAGTTTTATCATTCTTAATTTAAATAATGAGTTTTTATTAGTGACACATTAATGGAATACAAACTAAACTAAGTATCCCAACTAAATAACCATAAAATCACTCAAAATATATTATTAACAAATGAATATTGTTTTAAGAATCTTAAAAGACTCACACGTAAGATACCATTATGCTATTGCCTATTGGTCATACAACGAATCAGGTCCTAGATGATGAGAAATTCTAAAATACATCTGGTGTACTATGTCAGTGATATAATAAATAAATAATATAATGACATGTGTATATTTATTTTGTAAACCATCATTCAAATGGTGGTTGTATTAAAATTAATTATACATATTATATATATATATATATATATTAATTAATTATAATATAACAGATGTATTCTTATTAGACTCCTGATGATACACGATACACGGTTAAGTTTTTTAAAAATTAATTAAAAAGAAAAAAAAAAGAAAAAGGAAACTTCGAAAATGATAGGATTAGCTCACATGCACGAACGCCTCAGCAAAAGTGACTAACCCCAAACTAAACGGGAAGCGAGTGTAAACACGAGGAAACTGGTTGATATTAAATTTAGATTCCGAAAATACCCTTACAATTTACAGAATATTTCGTTGTGGTCCGAGGCACACTCAACTCAATTAAGCTCGCAACAAAACGAGTTTATTGGAAATTGTAGGCACAGCCACCATTTAAGACTCACAAGCGAACTCATTAGTGCTACGGCACATTACGTGATGCGTGTTCAATAAGCCAAACCCTAGATCTCTCTAAGATCTCAGATCTCCTCAATTCCACTTCCAATTTCGTTTTTTCTTTTTAATTAAACACAGATCTATCTCTCCACTGCACATTGTTATGATAATATTGACGTCGAATTAATCCCAAAAAAAAAAAAAGAAAGTTAGATTTTTTGCTCTTTTTGTTTGTATGTGCGTGTTTAATTATTAGTTTTTTTAAAAAATGGCAATGCCTGAGAAAATGCAGCAGTTGCCGGCGGACGACCCGTTTGTGATGTGGTTACGGGGCGAGTTTGCGGCGGCGAATGCGATAATCGACACGCTTTGTCATCACCTGCGGGTGATTGGCGAGCCAGGGGAGTACGATTTCGTCATTAACTGCATTCAGCAAAGGAGGTGCAATTGGAACTCGGTGCTTCATTTGCAGCAGTACTTTTCTGTTGGTGAGGTAATGTTGGCTTTGCAGCAAGTCGCTTGGAGGAAACAGCAGAGGTCTTTTGATCATCATCATCATCATCATCAGCAACAGCATCATCTTAATAGAACTAAGAGATCTGCTTTTGTTAAGAAGGATTTTCATAATAATAATAATAACAACAGCAACAACAACAACAACAACAATCATGCCTTTGATTCCAATTCGTCAGCTTTCGACGATAAAAAAGGTAACTTTTTTCTTTTATTTTTTCCCTCTTTTGTTGCCATATATGTATTGTTATGTTTTCTCTAATTAGAAAACTGGATTTTGTTCTAGTTGGTGGTTATTTAGCTTGTGGGTACATATGGAAAGTGCATTAATTAATATTTATGTACATATAGCAAGTATTGGTCACATTTTTGGAGGACATATTGTTATTTCATTGTGTGTTTATTGGAGCAGATGTTGTTACGAAAGCTCATGATGATGGAAGCGTAAAGAGTTTAGGAAATTCAGAAATCACCAAAGTTGGCGATGCCGAACCTAAAGCTGAGGCATTGGATGATGGATGCACACCAGGCCTTAAAGGTATGCCCTTTTCTTTTTGGCTTGGGAGTTGGAGGGGTGATTCTGCTTGTCAGATGGTTCTTTACAATTTGCGTTTAAAGTTTAATTGCCATTTTGTTTAGATCTAAATGATAAATTGGACATTTATCTTCCATGATTGGGCACTAAACAGCTGCTAGCTTGTGTACTTGTACAATGTGAAAATTGACTGTTGTTGGGCATAACTGTTTGATGTTTAACTTGTGTTATTTTTGTACTTACTTGGATTCTGTATTTATGTTCCCCTAGAGAATGATTCACAATCCGTCCAAAGTCAGAACGAGAAGCAGAATCAATCTATGGCTGCAAAATCTTTTGTTGGTACAGAGATGGTGGATGGCAAGATGGTAATGCAAATTGATTCATGTATTGTATATAATGTTATGTTTCTCATGCTTCTTCCCCTGTTAACATCTGCATGTTTTCATCTCAAGGTAAACGTGGTCGACGGACTGAAATTGTATGAAGAAGTATCTGGTAATTCAGAAGTTTCAAAACTGGTTTCATTGGTTAATGATTTGAGAACTGCAGGGAAAAGAGGACAAATTCAAGGCAAGTTCACTGCTTTTTTCGATTTTTTTTCTTTTACAAATCCGAGTAACCCTTTCTCTCTATAGGGTCTTTGCACTTTCCCAAAACTGTATATGATCCTCAAAAAGTTCTTTTTTTACTTGGAAACATTTAGTGCACCTTATATTAGATAACTTTTGTCTGTTTTCTGTTCTTGGACTTCAACCCTCAATGCCTGGCCCTGGAGTGATTATTAAGGTTTTCAGAGTATATATATACAATGTTACCCTAAATGATAATTGCTGAGACACTAAATAGGAAATTCACTGTTCTTCTACTTTATTCTTATTAACAAAGTTATTTGTTTCTTATTAAAGATGAATGTTGCTTCCTTTGAAGAATGGGTTACCAGGTCAAATGTTTCTTCTGATGTATAAGGATATTTCCATCTTTGGGCAGCATAACAAAGAAAATACTTTTTCATAAGGCTTTTAGCTTGATTTTTAGGCTCTTTTGATTACCATTTTGGGCTTTAATCAGCATCATAGGTGTACAAACCATGTGAGCCATCTTATCTCCATTTTGCTTAGCTTGGAGTGTCCACTCTGATGGAGCATGTCCTTCCATGTTTAAGTGCTATATATCTGTAGTATTTACTCATGAAATGTTCTGGGATTCTGTTTCAACACCTTTGCTACTTGCATCTTAGGTTTGCAAGTTTCTCCTTTGTATCAAGAGAAGGGAAGTCAATTTAGGTGTTTACTACAGTCTACTGACAGTTTGTTATTAAGAGTTTTCCTAACAATTTTACTGGGGAGAAATCTAGGGTTGAAATTCAATGGTATGGCCATCATTGTGCTAGTGTTGGAAATACCGTTTAATATATGTCAGTAATTTGTCCCTTTTGCAGAATCCTAAAGCTGTTTGTCGTGTACGCAGTGTGCGCCCTCAAAATCCAGAGCTAAATCTTGAAAGTGCTACAATTGTTGCTCCTACAGTTATTTTTAATATTAAAACTTTAGCATTGATCATAAACTGTGCAAAGTTCAAGATGTGCTCATGTGAGTGACAAGCAGCCTGCAGTTAAGCTGATGCTTGTGTGTGTTAGTTTCTACGATTTCATCTATTTTTACACAATATTATGAGCAGCTTTCTCTGAAGCCTTCTAATGTGTGTCAAATTGTAAAAGTATGTAGTACTTAAATGTTAATAATTGCCTAATTCTTGTTCAACAAGAAACAGGTCCGGCATATGTGGTCTCAAAGAGGCCCATGAGGGGACATGGAAGAGAGGTGATTCAACTGGGCCTCCCTATTGTAGATGGCCCTCCTGAAGATGAAATTGCAGCAGGGACCTCGAGAGGCAAGTTCCAGTTCTGGATTAATTCAGAAAGTACTTTGTTTATGTTCCTTTTTCGTTTCTGAATAACGAAGAATTGCTAACCTTGTTTTGCACTTATAAATCAACTTTTTAGACCGGAGAATAGAACCCATACCTTCCTTGCTTCAAGATGTTATTGAACGGTTAGTTGGCTTGCAAATCATGACAGTGAAGCCGGACTCTTGCATCGTTGATGTCTTTAATGAGGTTTTGTAATTTTGATATTGTGCTTAATGATTTAAGATAAATGTAAAAAGTGAGAGAAGCTAAGTTTGTGATGATTCTGCAGGGTGATCACTCACAGCCTCACATTTCACCATCTTGGTTTGGAAGGCCTGTTTGTATCCTGTTCCTGACTGAGTGTGACATGACATTTGGCAGAACGATTGGAATAGACCATCCTGGGGATTATAGAGGCGCTCTCAGGCTTTCTGTTGCTCCCGGGTATTTGTTAGCTTCCCTTTCTCTCTGAATTTCTCTGCTTGTTGCTGTTTGTAAATATTGGCATCAATATTCATTCTCTAGAAAATGCCACCCAAGTTTTTGATCTTTTTGTGGCGTGTGTCAAACTTGGCAAAATCTGGAAGTAGGTTAGTTGTCAAGTATTTAGTCATAGTCATAACAGAAGCTGATAGACTGATAGTCCCAATGAACTGGTGTGAGGTGCCATATCTTATACAGTGGCCTTCTGGAAACCATTTTTCACTGATGTTACTAACTCATGGCCCAAAAATACGACTGCTTTATGCTGCTGTCTGAAAAACTCGAAATATTCAGCCAATGTACTAACAAATAATCAGATATACCGAAAGGAGGTTTTTCCTAATCAGGACCTCCTCAGACGGTATCTATACCGGCTTTATCATTATCCTTCTTCATCACAATACCGAGCTCCTCTAGGTGCTTTAAAATTGTCCTTCATATGAACGAATGCAGTGCATGCTATAAGCACCACATTAGAATTTATTTTCTGATCTGTTAGATTTATTTTTTATTTTTTGAGATTCCTCTTTAAGGTTTGACATTTGTGGTATTCTCTCAATTTTGTGAGAGCACAGATCTCTGCTTGTGATACAAGGAAAATCTGCAGATATTGCTAAACATGCAATTTCTTCCATTCGAAAACAACGAATTCTTGTAAGCTTTACTAAGTCTCAACCAAAGAAACTGACACCAACTGATGGCCAGCGTCTTGCTTCACCTGGAATAGCCCCATCACCCCACTGGGGTCCACTGCCTGGTAGATCTCCGAATCCTATACGCCATCCTACTGGCCCCAAGCATTTTGCACCGATTCCAACAACTGGCGTACTGCCAGCTCCAGCAATTAGGGCACAAATTCCACCAACGAATGGTGTTCCGCCCATTTTTGTTAGCCCACCAGTTACCCCGGCAATTCCTTTTCCTGCACCGGTTCCCATCCCACCTGGTTCAACAGGATGGACTGCAGCACCACCAAGGCATACTCCTCCTCCTCCTCCTCCACCTCGCCTTCCTGTCCCTGGAACCGGAGTTTTCCTTCCTCCATCAGGTTCTGGTGGTTCATCATCTCCTCGACAAGTATCAAGTGCTGCAACTGAGCACTTAATCCCAGAAATGGGTTCCCAAGCAGAGAAAGAAAATGGTTCAGGGAAATCTAATCATGAGACAAATGCTCCAAAAGAGAAATTGGTTGGGGAATCACAGGGGCAAGGCTGCAATGGTAGTGTGGACGGAATTGGTAGTGTTAAAGCAGTGATGAAAGAAGAAAACCAACATCAAAGTGTTGAAGATAATAGTGTAGCAGGCAAAGATAGCTAGTGCAGTTTAAAGAGGGGACGAGGGAGCGGACTGTTAATTGGTTGAGGGGAGAGGAAAAGGATAGGCTGAAGATTGCAAATGAGTTTGAAGCAAATGTAAAAAGCGGCTGAAAATTCAGGACTTTTGACATTACATATTCTACCACTACTGTCATCAATCATGGCTCATGGGGCAAAGATGGGAGGAGTAACTAGTCGGTTCTTTTTGCAAAATCCATTGTTCCTTTTATCTTTTTGGCTGTCACGTATTATACATATAATACATATACATGTGAACTCCTTACACTTGGTGGATAACTCATTCTTAATTTAGTTGTTGCTCATTTTTCTCCCAGAAGAAAGTTTTGTTGGTGGACTGACTTTTTGTTGATTAAGTAATTCACTTTCTGCTGGCCGCGTATGCTGATCTTAGGTTGGTGTGTTCTTTCGGCCGCGTCCGTATTATATAAAAATAATTATATCTACAGAACGACGGCCATACTGCAGATACAACCACGAATGCGCAATCCAAGTTTCCGGTTACATACACAGCTCTAGAGTTCCACCAACACCACCCCACCCACCCCCTCCCCCGCCGCCCCCAACCACCACCACCACCACCACCACCACCACCACCACCACCGTAAGTGATAGTTGTCAACTTCCTGTAGTCGGATTTTATTACATATACAATTTTTGAAAGAATTCGATTAACAAAAAAAAGGAAATGAAAAAGAATTTTATTGAAAAGAACTGGGTGATGATGGGAGGAGCTGGGACAAGCGGATTTGGGCTTCTTCATTGAATTTTGACTGAGGCCCAGCTAGAATTTCAATTTCATATCTTATACACTTAGGTTGCGTTTAGTACACTGTATAATATTATGTTATATTATATTATTTTAATATTAATATATTATATTATTTTATATTATATTAATATTGTATTATAATAATACTGTATAATGTTTGGCACTACAATTTTATTATATCTGGTATTGCATTGTAATAAATTAATTTTTTTGTGATTAATGTAAATTATATATTTAGAAAATAATATTTATTAGTACTTAAAAAATAATAAATATAAAATACTTAAATTTTTGAAAATTTAATATTTTTATTAAAAAAATTAAAATGCCATATTTCTTCCGAAGCTTATAGTCTTAAATTTTTAGAAGTGTATTTTTCAGTATTTTCTAAATATATAACTTGTGAAATAAAGATTGAAGTAAATAATTTAATCAAATAATCTCTAAATAATTTAACAACATAAATAAATAGTTAAAATCTTCAAGATTAGTTCAAAATTATCTTAAGAATAATCCAATAATTATTTATATTATTAATTTTTAATCAATATTATTCAAATTTATTAATATTTAAATATTTATTAGTAGTTATACTAAATTATTTAAAAATAATTAATTTAATTATTGTAATATAATTAATAATGTAATATTATATTATATTATTTAAGCATTTATTACTAAATTATATTAATTAATATAATATAATTAAATAATAAATTATTTAGTTATATATTTAAAATAATAACAATTAAAACATAACATAATATTATTAAATAATAAAATTATAATAAAAAATAAAAATAAAAATAATATAATATTAAATTAAAAATTATATTAATTTACTATTATTATTACAAAGGTAAAAAAAAAAAAAAACCTAAGCTATTGGGGCATTTGCCGCATTAGCTAAATCGAACTAAGTGCCAGTTTGAGATTGTGGAGGCTGATGAAATGTTTTACTTGTCTTTGTCTTGATGAAATGTTCTTGATTAAAAAAGTAGCTTGGTGTTTAGTAAACTGTGTTATTGTAATTGCTGTGAGTTTGAAAAGCAGAGTACATATGTTTAGTAAATCTTATTACGAAAGTGTTGTTGTATTATATAATGACCAAAATATTCATAATCTATTACATAAAATATGATAAAAATTTATACTTTTAATAATCTAAATAAAATAAAACGTAATATATATTACATTCACAATAGTTTTTTTGCAATAAAATTATGACAGTAATATGATATCTAGTGATTTATATATTAAGGTTTATGAATAAGTACAATATAATTATCTTTTTATCAAAATACTAAGGTTATAATAAGTATTTTAAGAAGACATAATCACTTATTGAATAAGCTGCTTATGAAAAATAATTCTTTACCTGTCTTTAAAAGCTGCTAATGAAATAAAAAAAATTATAAAATAAATTATTTTTACAAAATTTACAAAAACAATAATTTTATAAAAAAATTATAAAATAAATAACTTATTAATTTTCAACCTCCATTTCTAACAGGGCCTAAATGTTAATGTTTGGCTTTAGCTAATACCCCCAAGTGCTGCAATAGGGTGCAATGCATCCTAATGCAGCGGTTTGGTGCCCCAAACACGATAAGGGGTACCAAACACCCCCTTACAGATAAATGTCAATGTGCGTGCCTCTCTCTCTCTCTCTGTAGGCCATGAATTAATTAACAATGGCGACGGCGGAGACGGAGAGTGAGCGAAGGAGAGTAATAGTGAGGAATTTGCTGAGCAAGGAGGAATGCGAGGAATTAGAATGGGTACACAAGAGCTGCAGCACAGTCGGGTACAGACCCAACGTATTCTCGACAACACTCTCTCACCTGATCGCCACTAATTCGTCTCACTTCATCATCCCCTTTGTTCCCATCCGAGGTTAGACTGACTCTAACTCACCTCTCTTTTCCTTCTTCTTCCTCTAAAGCAAAACACAAAAACAAAATCAACTTTTTCCTTTGCCTCTGCCTCTGCCTTTATGTTATTTAATCTTCAATGGCAGAGCGATTGAAAGAAAAGGTCGAGGAATTTTTCGGTTGCGAGTTTGAGCTCGTTATTGAATTCACCGGCTTAATCAGGTTCATTCTTTTTTTTTTTTTTTTTTTTAATGATATTGGATTAGGTTAGAGTATATAAATAAATAGACAAATATATAATAATGCATTATCATCAATTACTAATTAGTAAATAGCAGCTGGGCAAGAGGAGCAAGTATTGGATGGCACTGCGATGACAACCGCCCCTATCTCAAACAACGCCACTTTACGGTCTGTCTGTCTGTCACTCTGTTTAGCTAGTTCGTTGTATCTCTCCCCTTTGTTGTGTTCACTTCTGCTCACAATTTTTGCGTTTCTGTTCTAAAATAAAGGCAGTCTGTTATTTGAATAGTTATGGGAAGGATTTTCAAGGAGGGCTGTTTAGGTTCCAGGATGGGGAACCAAAAACTTTTGCTCCTTCGGCTGGAGTAAGTGCTGCCATCACAATGCTTCTAAAGTTCTTTTTTTTTTTTCCCTTCAGTAAAAAGATTTCAATATAAAGATATAAAACGATATGGGTATGCCGATATGAGAATTCTTAAAACCCGAGTATCAGTATGACAAGTTACAAGGATACATATTTCCACTATGTAGAGTTTTAGTTGTTTTACTGATTGCCGAGGTAGTCTGTCAAACTTATACTCAATTGAGCACTCGAGGCTAGTTGTAGGTTGTCATATAAGTTTTAGTGATACAAGATTTCAAGCTCATTGAATTATTGTATTCCAGGATGTTGCGATGTACACAGCTGACAGCCGCAATGTTCATTCTGTTGATGAGGTTAAATGCTTTCTATTCTCCTCTGTTGTCTTTTACTCTCGTGGTGTACTGTATTCCATTCTTTTTGGTTAAAAGATTGTCGTGCAGTTAGAGAATGCATCCATCTCTCTCCCTCTCTATTCTCTCAGATTTCATGGTAGGTTCTGCAGATTGATTACTGTTTGAACTAGGGAGAGATTGATAATAGGGATATTTAATGTATGCAATGACACCTATTTGGACAACATTCATTCATAAAGAAACTTTGTGTAATTAATTAGCACATTACTCTGAATTATCACTCGGACAATAATCTTCTTATGGTTAAATCATAACTGGGTGTTTTTTATACTTATTTTGTTTCTGAGCCAAAAAAAATAATAAGGATAATAATAAAATCAAAAAATCAGAACTTTTTTTTTTCCTTCTATTTGGCAAAACCAGAGCGAGTTATACTTTTTATCTTGAACAGACTATCAATTGAATCTCATGCTATACATCCATTTCCAGGTAACTCATGGGGAGAGACTTACTCTTACTTTATGGTTCAGTCGTGATAGTTCCCATGATGAGGATGCTAAACTTATTTCCATTCTCTCACAAAAACTTCTTCATAGTTCAGATAAGGTGCTGCAGTTGTGCCTACCATTACCAGCATCAAGTAATATGTACTGGTTTAGTACCAATCAGGCTTCTCCTGATGAGTTGGGATGTAATATATGCTGGGCAAGAATGAATGTCCTTGGTTATGATATTTATTATTCTCAAAACACAAGCAGCGCCTTGGATTGCTCGGACCTACTGTTGGAGCCAATGCAATTAGCTAGGGGAGATGAGTTGTTCCACCAACCATTTGCCAATATTTTGCATGCACTTCAGGTATTTCAACTGTTTCCCTTGAAAACATGTTTTATTGTTGGCATTCAGAAGATTGGATTTGCCTTTACGTAAATAGATTTGAAGCACTATAATGGAATCGGTATGCTTTATCCACTCTTCATGTTAAAAAATTTAAAAACTATGATTTTTCTGTCTTCTCCCCATTTTGGTCCTCTTTTGCGTGTTTTACAGATATCGGTTTAATGACTAAATACTTCAAATTGGGAGCTGCATGGTGTTGCTTTACCATTACTGCTCTCTGGGTTTTAAGAATATTAAAGGAATATATGTAACCAAGAAAATTTGAATAACTCTAGTTCTCTTAATTTACATGTTAGGGAATGTATTAATTGCACCTTCTCAGTAGGTGAAAGTCTTAGGTGCTTTCTTTCACGGTGGTGTCTGGTGTGGTAGAAGGACTAATGACTTTCACAATATTTTATTGCATGATTCCTTTGGAAATATTTAATCTCTTTAACATAGAAAACATGGTTCTGTAATGCAAATATGCATTATGCCTGCTGAAATGTACATGTAAAAACATGATGTGGTAGTTTTGACCTAATTGACTTTGTTTTGCTAAATAGGTAGTCCAGTTTTTCCAGTGGAAAGCCTCTGAGTTCCCTACTTCCAAAGTTGAAACAGAAGCTAGCAAGGTGTTGCACTTATCACAATCACAGAAGGAGAATATTAGCAACCTGAAATCTGTTTTTGTTAAGAATAATCAATTAGCAGAGACTGTGTTCCGTCCTGTGATTATTAATGAGAAGGAGCAGCACTCCTTCAGTTGGGCCAATTTTTCTGCTGCAGTTACAGCGTGGGAAGATTATATCCGTAAGTTGCATAAACAATTACTAAATAGTTTACCACACTGGAGAACTCATCAATCAATTTTCAGCTGTCCATTAGATGAATCCGTAGAAGCAACTTGAGTATCATGTTAGCTGCTAGAAGTTTATTGAATTTTTATATTCATTTCACATATACTTCAAGTGGTACATTGTTTCTCATTTTCACTTTTGCTTTTTATATGATGGCTACATATTCTTCTGTCTCCTACCACTAGTTATCGATTCTGAACTCCTAAGCAGCCTTGAACGGTTCCTTGGGGATGCTCCACTTGTGCAGAATGTTACCATGAACGTCATAAAATAAAGCAACAGCTTCAGATTGAGTCAGTTTAACTGACATAAAACCTTGACCATCATAGTAGAGCTTCAATTCTTCAGGACTCCACCAATTTCTATCACCTCTCCAAGCCTTAGAGCCTCCTCCACTTGTTAAAAATTCAATTCCGTTGCTACTTATATGCTGCAAGCAGTGGTCGTGTCCATTCACATACATATCTACATTATTTTCCTGCAAATGAGAATACGGATCATCTTCTTTAGTCAAGTCATGCATCTTAAATCATAATTTTCTGATAGATGTAGCTAAATTATATACCTCAAGGATTGGAAGGAGCCGAAGTAGGAGCTCTTTGGTGACACCATGGTGTCCGGCACTTTTGATTGTATGGTGACCAACTACTATTTTCCATTTAGCTTTGGAATTCTTCAATGCAGCATTCACATCCTACGCATTTTGCAAAATTGGAAACACACCCATTATATTATCTAAACTCAAAAAGTTATTATTATTATTTTAATATTTTCCGTGTGATCTTTAGGCAAATTATTAAGATTACCTTTAAGAGATCTGAAAGGTATTCTTTTCGACGGTACACGCCTCTCCAATCGTAGGTGCTGTCTCCAGGGTCGTCAAAGTACTCATCAACAAATGGAGTTGTATCCACAAAGAAAAATTCCGCAATCTCTGAAAAATTAAAAATGAAACGAACTTATCAGTCAGAAGCACAGAATAATGACACTCACAAGCACAGAATAATTACCAAGTAAAGAATCATAAGAAGGATGAATTAGTAGTAGCAATTATACCTGCATCAAGGATAAATGACCTCGAGCAAAGCCATCTGCTGTCCTTTTTAGTTAGCACGGGGCTCAGCTGTGCCTCGACATCGCCTCTGTAGTCATGGTTGCCCAGAACTGTCAAAACCAAAATACAATACAAAGTAATTTTTACTTACAATTGCAACAACGGAGAGAAATAAAATAAAACTACGTACTAAGTCATTTTGGTCGTTGAATTAAAAATCAGTAAAAATGAGTTGATTACAATTGGAACTCAGTTACCATTGTACCATTGCTTTTGCAGGCTTGGAGCAGTGTAAATGCTAGTGAACGAGTCAAAGAAGGCTGGATCATCCTCCCCTGTCAACCCATCTTCATAAAAATTATCCCCAGTTGAGATTACAAAATCTATCTGCAGTTTCTCTCCGATTAATCCCATCTACAGAGTATGATTAAAAAGTTAAAATTATTATATACTTCGTTATTAAATAATATCTCGAGAATAAGAGGAAACTAAAAATATTATTCAAATCAATCTTGCTCATATATATTTGACAGATTGAATTTAATTAGCCGCTGCTTTCTTTACTGCAACCAAATTTAGTTGGCTAAAATTATTAAAATCAACTAACATAGATTGATTTGGATAAATTGCTATCGCGAAGAGACATGTTGTACTGTCAATCAACAGAAAAAAAGAAAAGAAAAAGAAAAGAAGAGAAACACACAAATCAAGTGGTTCAAGCTTGTTTGATTGTGAGCTGTGTGTCAATCTGCGACTTCAATCAATATGGAAATTAAATGCCAAAGAGTTAACGGTTGTTTGAATAACCACGTTTCTATTACTAGAGGAGGTAGGGTATGCGTACGTGAACTTTTGTCAAAGCCGTATTTAGGTAAACTGACTTGGCGTGTCGTATCATTACCACACGTGTTTTATATTTTTTCAAAAGAAATAGAAGATCATAAATAATACAAAATACATCACAATGTTAATAACATATCACATTAATATGTATAAGAGATTTTGTTCGTCTTAAATAGAAACTCACGATAGAGGTGATGCTGCATATAAAAATTATTGTACAAATTAACATGAGCATGTTCTAATATTATTAATAAATACTGTATGTCCTATATTTTATTAAGCATCATTGTTTAAAAAGTATTATGCTGTATCTAAAAGAGAATATGCTCTGCGTGTAGGTGGTGAATATTGATGCAGATGTAAATGTTGACAACTTGGAAAATATGCCACATCCATATGGAATATGCAAGGAATTATGCCATCAAATTGATAAGCTTCATGGCACAAATTTTGCAATCAACAGCGACCTGCTTTGAATGACTGAACTTACATGTGTGTACGTAATTTGTTACCTATTTAAAGAAAACAAATCGATGCTGCTTTTAGGGCGACTGTACGTGAATTGTGTGACTCTTCAATATAAAAAAGCCACACACCCACCATACATGTCACGTGACATGTTCATTATCTTTTTGAACCGAACATAAAGTAAAAGTTAAAGGCTATTTAAGATTCAAAAGAGTATCAAGACAATTATTATTATTACTACGACAACAACAACATATGGAAGTCTAATTTAACTATATTAATTTATTATATAACAGTGTGTTTTTCTTGATGGTTGAACCAAGAAGATTTAGAAAACGACACAATAATAATACATTTAATATAGGCGATGATATGAAAAGCACGTAACCTTTTTTTTCGTTCGTTTATTCATTTATTTATCTTTTTTTTTTTTATTTTATGCGAAAGTAAAACTTTCAATTAATTAGAACCAGAAAGAAACATTTATTTATTTATAGAGCAATCTCCGACGACCAGATAGCTTTCAATTTATTTATTTATCTTAGAATGATGACGATGAGCACAATCGTTTCCAATCACCCACACAATTTTCACGTAAGAATATAAGTTCAATGATAAAATGACAAATGAATAAATAAAACAATGAACAGACAAAATGCTATGTATTCATAAGTGGAATCTTGGCTTGAAAATCATCACCACCAAGAGAAATTAATTAAGAACGATGGAAATATGTCAAAAAATATTTCTCTGTATATGCATGTATGCCATTCAAATAATATATATTATGATGTTCCATGCATGAATCAACATGAAACCCATTAAATTAAGAATGAAAGCTTCAATTAGGACCTGATAAGCGACTAGAGACTGGTTGTATGATCCTCTTCTTCCCCAATCTCCGACGACCAGAAAGCTGAGGGAGCCGTCGTGCTTTAGCCGGTGCTCGAAACGTTGAAGCTCGGCGGCGGATAGCCGTAGACAGGCAATGAAGATTATATGAAGAAGCATAAGTTTCTTGAAGGGAATTTGCATGCCCATATTAATCATTTGATGATCCAGAATTGTTTTAATTTTTTGATTATCAACCTATCGATGCTTCATTTTATATATAGCTTTTGAAGCGGAAAAAGTGCAGATCATTTTCTAATATTTGACAACCACGACATATAGAACGATTGTGGTCACCTAAATTGTTGATTAATTTGCTTCTTTTTCACGGTGCTTGTATCTAACGTTGTACATTTTAAAACGGTTGATTAATTAACGCAATTAATTTGTACCGATCGTAGAAGGCTTGACGTGGAGTACATCTATTGGAGAAATAGGTTAAGTAAAGAAAAGAATCGGAACATGTGTATAAAATAGGCAATCGCCAACTCGATCCCTGGTATAGCTTGACTCAAAAGATGTGCCAATTCAGAAATGATATTTCTATAATTATGTAAAACTTAATTTTTTTGAAAGTAAATTCTATACTTATGTATAAATTAATTTAGTTATATAGGCAGTGTGAATTTATGTAGAGTTTAGGCTCTTTGGGCATTGTTTTGGAAAAAATTATAATAAAAAATTGAAGTTTTTATTTTATTTTTATATAAGACTCGAGAATATGTCTAATATTTTGAAAATGATGGAATATCCTTGAAATAACTAATTGATGTAATTAATTTTTTTTTTTTGGTTTCTCCCGAATGGTGTTTTTTGCAGGTTATATTGCATTACTCATCTCCGATATGTCAACGTAATACAAGGAAGTGGAGAGCTTTTGTGGTGATTATCCTGTGGAATATTCCTCTGACGTTTCAACATGCCGAATAAGAATATTTTTGGAATATCTTTATGCTTACACCTTTACAAATAAATATCTTCTTTAC
The DNA here is from genome assembly GCA_030444775.1 of Atalantia buxifolia. Classification (NCBI taxonomy): domain Eukaryota; kingdom Viridiplantae; phylum Streptophyta; class Magnoliopsida; order Sapindales; family Rutaceae; genus Atalantia; species Atalantia buxifolia. The sequence continues at coordinate 9,878,453 of CM059832.1, forward strand.
CGATGAACAAGTCAACAACCAGCAGACGTCAATGGATTTATGAATCATGAATTTCAGTCGACGTGGTTGGTTGCATTTTCATGCATTAAATTTATAGTGGTAAATAAGATAAATGATTATTTAAATTTTATATTTTAATTTAAATATTTATTTAATTTTTATATTTTAAAAAGACCTTAAGATACTCTTCTTATAAAATATGTTGTAATTCTTTACAATCATGCTCTTGATTTTTCTTTTCTTTTGTAATAATACGGTAAATTAATTTTTATAAAATAACTACGAGTAAAATTATTATAACTATATCCAATACTGTTTTAAGTTAGCTATATTAGTTTAATTTGTAATAAATTATTAGTAAGATTGTTACATGAATACAAAAAATATTAGTTCCTTTATAATGCTATTTATTATTTAATTTATTAATTAAATTTTGATAAATAAATAAATTAATGTCAAGAATATTATTGCAAGACATTATTATAAAAGTAAAGAAAAAAAATAAGGGTTAAAAATATAATATATTAAATATAATGATGTTTAGAAATATTTTTAAAAAATACAGAGATTAAACAGAAATTTAAGTCACAATATAAAAAATTAAGTTAAAATATAGAGATGAGACTATTGTAAATACTTTATAAAACCAACCAAATAGTAATTACTGTACTGATAAGCATGGAAATTAACAGTCGGGCCTACAAGATAGAGACCTTGGTCTCTTTCATACATAAAGAAGTTACAAAGAAATAACATTACAATGAGAAATAAAATAATTAAGATTGCCTAGAGAGCAGAGTAAAGCTGTTTGGAAGTGCTCCATTTGTGCATAACGTTGCCAAAATTATCATAAAAAGCAACATCAACTTCAGTTGGGGTGATTTGAACTGACATAAAACCTTGTCCATCATAATAGAATTTATCTTCTTTTGGATTCCACCAATCAATATCTCCTTTCCATGCCTTTGAGCCCCCTCCACTTGTCAAAAATTGAATTCCACTGCAAAATTAATTATAATTTTAATAAAATGATCAATTAGAGACAATCCTTAATCTGATTAATTTTATACTTGTGAATCGACTCCATATTTTAAAAACTACTGTACCTCTCAGTGCTACTGATGCGTTCCAGGCAATGGTCATGCCCGTTAATGTAAAGATCAACTTCGTTTTCCTGGAGACACAAGACAAGATAAATTTCTTTTTCACAAAATTTGTTTGCTCCCCACGAAATAAGAAATAATAAAATTTCAGCTGTTAATTAATTTAATTAGTTTTATATTATCAGCAAACATGGACATTAAACAATAATTAAGTAATAGATTACCTGAAGGATTGGGAGGAGTTTCAAGTTAAGCTCATGAGTGTTACCATGATGCCCGCTACTTTTGATTGTGTGGTGACCTACTACTATTTTCCATTTTGCTGTTGATTTTTTCAAAGCTGAATCAACATCCTGCTTGCCCAAAACTATATAAAGATTAGTAAATATAATAATAAATTAAATCAATTCAGAAAATACTAGAGGATATTATTTTATTTAATCTTTTTGGGTTTAACAAAATTAATTTACCTTGAGGAGATTTGCAAGGTAAGATTTTCGGGGTTGAATGCCGCTCCAATCATAAACATGCTCTTCCGGATCTGTGAAGTATTTATCAACAAAAGGAGTCGTGTCTACGAAGATAAATTCCGCAATTTCTGCCAAAAAAGAAAACATATATTTATATGACAAATTAAAATCACAATTAATTAATTAATTAATTAATTATTCATAAATCGCCCAATAATACTATTAATTAGAAATCGACAAGAAAATAAAAGATGAAAAAGTTGTACATGCATGTTGCATAAATAATTACCGGCGTTAACGATGAAAGACCTCAGGCAAAGCCATCGGCTGTCTATGTCTCTAAGAACAGGACTCAATTGTGCCTCAACGTCGCCTCTATAATCATGATTACCCAGAACTGCAAAAAAAAAAAAAAAAAAATTTAATATCTGTTAATTACATACTTTATTTTGAAATTAAACCAATAAAAATATGTACATAATAACATAATTTATATGAATTTAATTGAATTGAACGGAATGGCGTTTGAGTATTACCATTATACCATTGTTTTTGCAAGCTTGGAGCAGTGTAGATATTGACAAATGATTCGAAGAATGCGGCATCGTCCACACCAGTCAGTCCATCATCATAAAAATTATCTCCGGTTGATATTATGAAATCAATCTTCAGCTTCTCTCCCACTATTCCCATCTATATTTCAACCAACCAAATAATAAATAAATAAATATATATATATATATATATATATATATATATATATATATATAGTAATTTTCTAATAAGAATCCTTGAGTTTAATAAAGTCAGGAATCAGTTAAAAGATAAAATAAACACAGACTCTAATGTACTATATTTTATTATATAGTGTATTAAAATTAAAATTTGTTTGTCTTTTAGCCTGACTTTATTAAATATATATAAAATAATATATATATATATATATATATAAAAGATAACCTCACAATTAGGTGGAATGTTAGCACTTTGTACATCTAGACATTACCCATCAGGGGACAAGAAACTAACTTGAAAAAATGAAGTCCTTGTAATTTGAATTTTTTGTTTATGTGTTTGCATAATTGCATGTGGGACATGAGTGGTGTCATCAAGTTGAAGGGAACATTATTTGGGATTTCTACTTTCTAGGAAATTTCTTGCATCGTTTTCTGTTAGGCCCACAATTAATTAACTCAATTACATTTGAGGGAAATCAAGCGCAAGGAAACTTGATAATTACAATGTTTTTTATGATTTCAACAACAAACAATTCGATTAAAAAAAAAAAACCTCATGGTGTTGTTTCAGAATTGATTCTTGAAATCAAACAAAAATTCTTGTAGACGAACTGCCATAAATATTTATTTTGGAGCCGTTGTAATTGGTAAAATATTGTGTAACTGTACTAAAAAAACATAAATTAATTGTTAAATAGCCAATTAGATTAAGACGCTTGTCATTTTTTTCCCCTATTGCCCCACTTTTAATTGGCCTTAATACAGCATGTCATGCAGCAGAGAGAAGAGAAAGGATATGGAATCTGAAATGGAATTATCCTCTTTTTATAAAGCCAAAAGAAATGAAGAAACAAATATAATAAAGGGTTCTGAAATTGACTCCCGGGGTAGGTGTCACGCTTTCACTTGATGGTAATTCCCTTCCTACATTTGTCAACGTCCTTCTCTAATTATAATACTCGAAATTCCTAGAATATTAATGCATGCCGTGTGAAAATTATACATCATTTGATTAACATGTTCAGGTTAAGTAAGTTTTGATATCATCATGATATGTGAATATCCGATATGATCAAGAAAATTAACTATAAGTGATATAATCAATTAAGTTGGAAGACTGAATAATAATATAATATAACCTGGTGGGCAACTTTAGTTTGGTTGTAGGCCCCTCTTCTTCCCCAGTCTCCGACGACCAGAAAGCTCAGAGACCCATCGGGTTTGGCCGGGTGTTCGAACCTTGGAAGCTCGGCTGATGAGGAGCAAACAACGCACAAGCTGCCTAGAAGAGCAATGAACGTAATAATAAGTGTTAGGCTCATGGCTCTGTTCCTCAGACCAGCCACGAAATGAAAGTGAGAGAGAAGTTGAGGAAAAAGTAGCTACTAGAGAAGCTAGCTTTTGTTAATGAGTTTATGCATGTGTGGGACTTGGAAGGCAAAGACTAAGGTTTATATAGACCATGTCACCAGTTTGAGATAATTAATATCATATAAAATACAATTTAATTAATGGGACGGGGTGAATTATTTTTACAGTGACGTGAACTAAAAACGTTACCAAAATGGTATAATAACTTATCTATTTCTTTCTTGTCATATTAAAACTCTGGAGGACAAAAAAGATGGCATTTTTATGAATTAACTAAAAATGCAAATGGACATGAATAATATAAAACCTAAAATGGGGTCCATTAGGGAGGTGGTAAGATATGCGGGGCATCCACAAAATATTGCCACATTTACTGTTTATCTAATTACATTGTTTTTGGGATAACGATATCCATTTTTCTTCATTTTTAATTTGCTCATTCATTGGCTAGGAACCCATACTCCATTTGAATGAACTAGAAACCGAACATTAATTATCGATCTATGGATTTTCTGCACGGTCTTGGGTTCTGAAGACAAATTTTGCATTATTGTTGTTCTGGATAATAATGTGCATGATTTGCTTTTCTCTTGAAAATATATTATATGTGCGTGATGAAGTAAAGTTGAGCTAGGGACATGTACTATTTCGGACATTATTGTTGATGTTATACTTAAATATACAGAACTTTAAATTATGAAAATGACACTAACATATAAACCGTTTGGAAAAGTTAATTAACTAAAGTGGTTCCAAGTAATATCTTGGAAGTCGGTCGATCTTTGGGCATATGGCTTTTCACGGGGACAAGAAGCACTTTTGTGAAAAAAAAAGTCGGTACTCGTGGCTCTTGCATATTGCATATTGTAAGGCTTAAATCTAAAGGTGAGAAAAAGGATTGAAGTAGAGGTTAAAATTTTCAATTACCAATTAATTAATGTCTCTTTCTTGAGATCATCTCGTGCGTAATTAAAGTATGCTGAAGCTGATCTAACAGAACCTACCTCCATTTCTGGCATATGGCCAATGAGAATGAAGTTTTTTTTTTTTTTTTTGAGTCCAACAAATTATTTTTTACATCGGAAAATTTCAGATTTCCCTTTATCAATTTTTTTAAAATTAAAAATTGACTTTATATGAAATTTTCATAATTTCAAAACATTTCTTATGCAATCAACAAGAAAATCAATATCATTAATGTCATATTTGAGCGAAGAATAAGTATTTCTAAGAAATCACAATGATTTAACGTGTAGTATTTGTTTATCATTTTGGTCCCGGGATAGGATCATCACCACAAGAAGTCGGCACCAGATAAGACATGTTTCCACATTAATCAACTATTAATTATTTAATATCAAATTAGTTAACTACTCCCCTACTTATCGTCTCACTCAGCACTCAACTGCAGGCTCGTTGCTTACTTTTACTTATTTATTCGAAATTCTCATTAGAAAATTTAAGAATCACTCAAAAGAGGGACACTAACGTTAGTTTGTATTCCTGGCAATCCTAAACTACTTTTATTTGTTTGTGTAATTTTATTTATGGGGATAAAGTTATTGGTTTAATGCTTTTGACTATCGGTTAAACTTTTCGTATTGATTTAATATCTTCACTATTAAATTTTTTTATCTATTTTTATTAAGTTCATTATATAAGGGTCATACGAAAGTAGCAAGATTAGGTATGAATTCTCATTCAGTGGAGGAGAGTTGGCTTGCTTTGTAATAGTTCTCTAGATTTACACCAATTTTTGCTTTATTGTTCTGATTTTACAAACTGACTTTTGAAGGCATATTTAGGAGACATGATTATTGATGATAGGGGCTTTTGGACAGGGGTGGACCCATGACTTAATATTACTCCAGGCTAAATTTTAAAATTTATATTTTGAAGCGAACATAAAAAATTATATGTAGAAATAAGTACATTAAATAAGGAGGAATACCAAGAACCTTATTCCTCTAAATATGTACTATAGACGAAAATAATTATTAAAAAGAATAGAAAACAAAATGCAACTCAAATATGAAAATATTATTTTTCAATTATAGAATATGACATTGCAATCTATGATAACATGTAATTATATAAGGATTAAAAAATCAATTAAGAATTTCAAATTAAAATAGATCAATACATGTAATTACAATCAATTAAAAATTACAAGTAAAACTTTTATGTTTGAAGTGAATTACCAAATTGCTAGACTTAATAAAATAAATAATTAAAATTTATCCATCCTTTCAAATTGTAAAAGTATTGTTAGTCAAATGTTTCAATAGTAAACTAAATTCAATTGAAAATAATATAATTGAATTAGGGACATATTTATAAAAAAAATAAAAACTCTATTGTTATAAAAAATTGATGAAAACCTAAGGGTAATTGAGTTAGGGATATATTTGAATATAAAATAAAAACTCTATTGTTATACTCAATTGATGAAAATATAAGGATAATTAAGTTAGGGACATATATGAAAATAAAATAAAAACTATATCATGTTACGAAATTAATAAAAAAAGTAAGGGGTTTAAATGATTTTTTCTAGACTAGACCGGGCTAGCCCATGTTTAGGTCCACCACTGTTTTTGGAAATAAATGTGTATGTTGGTGCAAATTTTGTTCCACCTAGTTATGTGTAAATTCCAATTAAGGGCGACCCCCTCAAGACTTGGGTTCGTCTTTGTTGGATTTGACAATGGTGAGTTTACTCTTTGCGCTGATCTTAATAGGACTTTATATCATTTCTTCTAAGTTCACTTCCTTAGGCAATAAGAATGTCCTCATTCAATGACACTGTACTAGGGGTGGGCACGGGTCGGGTTGGGTCGGGTTGATATCAACCCGACCCAACCCGCATATAGAACGGGTTGAAATTTTTCAACCCAACCCAACCCATTACATATCTCATATCTCAACCTGACCCAACCCGCAGATTTTGCGGGTTGGGTTGGGTAATTGATTGGGTTAGATTTTTAAAAAATTTTATTTTTATAGTATAATTAAATAGTGATAAAAAATTAATTAATTAATTAAAAAACTAAAAAATACAAATATTAAAATCTTTAGAACAAATCCAACATTTCAAAGTCTTTATATTTATATTTTTTAAATTTTTATATGAAATATCAAAATTTATATAATAATTTTTATATGCATACGAGTTGACCGGTTGAGTTAGGTTGATTGGATTGAGTTTTTGAAAAAATATATTGTTATAGTCTAATTAAATAGTGAACAAAAATAAATAAATAAGATAAACAAAAAAATGTAAATATTAAAATCCTTAAAACAAATCCAAGATTTTAAAGTTTTTATATTTATATTTTTTAAATTTTTATATAAAATATCAAAATTCATATAATAATTTATATATATATACGGGTTGACGGGTTGGGTTGGGTTAAAAATTTTTAACCCAACCCAACCCGTAAATAGTGCGGGTTGGGAATTTAACAACCCAACCCAACCCGTTTATTTTAGCAACCCAACCCAACCCGTAAAAAATCATACGGGTTGGGTCGGGTTCACGGGTTGGGCGGGTTGATGCCCACCCCTACACTGTACAGACACAAGAAAAGAATCAAAGGGCTGGCTTTACCGGCGTAAACCCTTCGACAAGCAAGTCAGGCATTAGATCTTTAAAAATATAATTTTAGAGAGAAAGAGAACTAGAGAGAGAAAGTCAATATTTTCCCTCTTGAATATATTTTTTCTTACCTTTTAGTGAGAATGAGGGATATATTTATAGGCGAAGTTGATTTGATTGAGTCCTAGTTACTTTAATGACAAATGTCATTATTCTTATGACATTTGGCAACACTTGTCTTCTAGTGCCCATGTTGATTGACAAATGGATATGCAAACTTATCTACGGATTAAAGGAAGAAACGTTTTATCCCTAAGTTATTTTTACTAAGACCTTGTGATCATAGGACCATTCAAACTTAAGAGGTTTGTCCTAGGATAAGAGTTTAGGACCTCGGCACCTTTTGGACTTTGAATCCTTACCATCTAGTTGATTTATCCTAGGTTGTTTGTCTTAGAGTAGGAACCTGGGACCTTGACTCATTTTAAGCTTTGAATCTTTACCACCTAGTTGATTTATCCTAGATGGTTTATCTTAGGATAATAACCTAAGACTTTGGCTTTTTTTGGGCTATGAGACATTGCCACCTAGTTGATTTATCCTAAAAGATTTGTCTTAGGATAAAAACCTGGATCTCAGCTCCTTTTGGGCTTTGAGCCTTGCCACCTAATTGAATTATCCTAGAACATTTATCTACCACATCATGGGCTTTATAGGAATTGAATCTATTTCGGCCTTAACTGTGCTTATTCTATTTTTGGTTAAACACTCCTCCCCCCCAGTGTAAAATTTTCAAAGCAAAAAAAAATAGACTTTTTTTTTTAGGATGAGTTTTTCTCTAAGAATTTTTTTTTGAATTTCATCCTAAGATATTCTTAAGAGGATTTTATCCTAAAATGGTTTTCTCTAAGGAAAATTTTTCCTTAAAATTTTATTCTCATGAGGATTATATCCTAGAATATCCTTAAGAGGATTTTATTTTATAATGATTTTCTCTAACGAATTTTTCCTTAAATTTCATTTTTTGGGGGATTGTATCCTAGGATACTCTTAAGAGGATTTTATCCTAAGATGATTTTCTCTAAGAAATTTTTCATCCTTAGGAGGATTTTCTACAAGGATTTTTATCCTTGATTTCCATCATTAGGAGGATTGTATCCTAAGATATCTTTAAGAGGATTTTATCCTATGAAGATTTTCTCTAAGAATTTTTTCTTTAAATTTCCATCCTTAGGAGGATTTTCTCTAAGGATTTTTATCCTTGATTTCCATTCTTAGGAGGATTTTTTTCCAAGGATTTTTATCCTTAATTTCCATCCTTAGGAGGATTTCTTCTGAGTATTTTTATCTTTGATTTCCATCCTTAGGAAGGATTATTTTATTTCCGTAGGATTTTTTAGGATGATTTTATTTCCATCCTAAGATTATTTTATGGTGCGTTTATTTCGTAGAATGAGAATGGACTGGAATGAAAATGAGAATGAGAAGTGAGAATGAGATTCTAATATTTACTTGGCAAAAATAAATGAGAATAAAAATGTATTAGAATGTTATTGATGTGTTTACTTGGTAAAATAAATAGGAATGAGGAATGAGAATGAGAATCAATTTACCAAAATATCCATAGTATTAAATAATGTAATTTTCATTTACTAGATACATGTATAAATATTATTATAAAAATGATATTAATTAATTAAATAATAATAATAAATGTTAATAATGATAATATTAATAAAAATAATAATAAAAATAATTAATAATAATTCAAATAATAAAGTTAATAAAATTTAATAATAATAATAATAACAACATTTAAAATAATAAAATAAATAAATTTTGATAATAGAACTCGTGTAAGTGGCTTTATTTAAGTGTGTGATTTGAACGAGGGTAATTCGGGAAATATGAAAAAATTAAAGGGATGCAAAAATCAGTTCAGGGAATGAGAATCCCCATTCCCAACCCCTTATATGAATGAGATTCTCATTCTTTATTCCTAAATTGTGTGAGATCCACACATTTTATTCACATTCCCAAAGTACATAAATTTCATTTATATTCTTTTATTCTCATTTCCTAAAACCTCATGTAAACACACTATTATTTCTTTCTTATAATTTTTTTTTATTATTTCATTTCCATCCTAGGGTGATTTTATTTCCATCCTAGGATTATTTTATTTCCTTTTTGGATAATTTTATTTTCATCTTAAAATGATTCTTTCCATCTTTGGATAATTTTGTTTCTATCCTAAGATGATTTTTAGAGATTTAAACTATCTTAGGAGGATTTGTTTCCCTCCTAAGAATATTTGATTTCTATCATTACTTGTTTTAATTACACATCTTTTTTAATTGGCTAAGATCCTTTTCCTCTCTTATATAATGCCTCATTTCCTCTTCTCTTTTCTCATACAAGACTTTATAAGAGAAAAGGTTAGAGAGAAAAACTCTCAAGGTGCTTGACGGTGGTGATCCACTATGCTTGACGACAATATTTATAGTAGCTAGCTAAAAATTATCAGCGGCCTTTTGGCGACTCTTTAGTGATTTTCCGGTGACTTTCTGTGAGTATTTATTTGTTAATTACTTTTATTATTTATTGCTATTCTCAGGAGAGTTCTTAGGAGAGTAATCATAGGTTATTTTGACTTTGTAGGTTTTTCTTAGTTCAACAAGACCTAATATCGAAATGACCAAGGATAAAAATATAATGGTGGGTGCTATTCCTTTGACAACTATTCGTGCTACTACGAGTGATGTAGGTAGTTGTGAGTTAAAAGAGAAGATAACAATGCATATGTAGATGAAATAATAAAAAGAAGGGAGGTGATTAACTTAGAAAATTCTGAGGATGAGGATGAGGATGAGGGTGAGCCTGTAGTTGAAGATATCTCTCCATGGCAGATAAAGACGATTAAATGTGGATTAGGTGAAATGTCCCTTGAGATACTAATGATTAGATATAACATTCCTAGATCAATAACACTTCGTCGTGCTTCACTTAGAAAGAGCATTACCAACCCTCCTAAGGGCTTTGTTGGGATCACTAGGTGTATGTTGAATTCTGGAGTACAGCTCCCATTTCATCCTTATGTTCGAAGGATATTACATACCTTAGGACTTGCTCCAACTTAACTTTCTCCTAAAGCTTGGTGTTGTATTATTGGAACGTGGTCTCTTTGGCATTACTTAGGATTTAAGGATCCTTCTATAGCTAAATTTTAAAGTCTTTTTCATCTACAGAGATGTCTTAAGGCTGAAGGATTCTAGTGTTTATCTGCCTATCCTAATTCAGAGAAGATTTTTCTTTATAATGAACTTAGTCGTCAAGATAAGACTTGGAAACCTTACCACTTTTTGGTTAGAGGCAATTGAGAGTTCGGGACAAGTACAGAGCATCCTGAAGCTAGAATCCATACTAGATTTTATCAACCAAGTAGAATTTCATTTTCTTATAATAATTTATTATTTCTTATTATGAGTTCTTTCTATAACTTATGAACTAATTTTCTTCCTTGGTTTTGCAGATGAGTAGATTTGCCATGACCTTCCAGCAAATGAGGAAAGAAATATAGCAAAAGCTTTAAGTCTAAGCTTGGATAAGCGTAGCATCTCAACTGCTTGTTATGAAAAAACCTTAGTTCAACGTGGTATTATTTCAAGCATCTGATTTTCTGAGAAGGAAGCTTTGGCGATGGCTTCGAATAATTATCCTGATGCCATTTTTAAAGGTGAAAAACAGAAGAGCTTAGTGATTCCGGACATTGCTCAAAGGAAACAACAGAAACAAGGTAGATCATCTTCTCAGTTTGTATCCCAAGCTTAGCAGATTACATCTTTTATCCCTCATTCTCTTCCATCTGAGAAGGGAGTTTGTAAGCTAGCGCCATAAAATCTTTTGGTGCATCAATCTTCTTTATGTTTTCACTCCTCAACCTTGATGAAGGACATTGAGAGTTTTGATCATGTTGAATCCCTCAAGCTTGCCTCAAGCTTTCTTTCTAAGGTAAAGTTATTTAACTTTCCTTACTATTTATTTTTTGTAAGGTCATTCTCTTGCTAACTTAGGTTTATCTTACACAGAACTTAGTCTCTTTATCCATATCTGAAGATATGGCTAAGACAACTAAAAGAAAAGTCCAAGAACTAAGTCTCCAACTTTCCAAGACTATAAAGGATAACTCTGAGATGCAATGTTCATTAGATGATGCTAAGGCCAAAGAAAGTGCAGCTTTGGATAAAGCAAATGCTGAGATAAAAAAAGCCAAGGGGCTCAAGATGGAACTTTCTGCAACTAAGGAGCAAATTGAATGTATACTTAACCAAGGCTACGAGGAATACCTGAAGGGACTAAATGATTGTCGTATGTTCTTTGTTTGCTACAATGCTGATGTTAACATAAAAGTGGTTGACCAGTACTTGAAAGCGTTTGGTGTGAAATTTGATGATAACAAGTCGAATGAGGATAATGGCTCCAAGATGTGCGTTGATGGGGGAGGTACAGATGGTACAAGAGATACTTATTTGATCAAGGAGACATGCACAGTAATACCAAAAGGTTTTTTCTTAATTTAGGAGTTTTGGACATTTTGTATAAGCTGATTACTTATAAGATGAAACTTGGTATTTTATATTATGTGTTTCTTTAATTTTTTATCCTTGAAATGAAACACTCCTTTGTTTTGTTGAACTTAAATAAGGATACAAAATTTCCATATGTTAAGTTTATGAAAATTTAGAATTTATCCAAGGACGTTCATCATCATCACTAGTTTATTTAAAACATCTCATGGACAATTAAAATGGAAAACTTATATGACTAGGAGTAGTCTTTTATTCATTCGCATTTTGTCTTTACAAAACTTATCTGACCGTTAAGGGAAGATCAAACTTATATAATCATAAGTACAAAATCATACTATTGATGGTAAATCCTGAGATGCTCAGCATTCCACGCATGCCTCAAGATCTTTCCAACTAAGGTAGATAAAATATAAGTTCCTGGCCCAACTACTTCTTTGATTATATAAGGTCTATCCCAATTAAGACCTAAGGTACCAACATCTAGCTCTTAAGCGTTAAGAAAAGCTTTTTTTTAGAATAAGAGCTCCAATTTTGAACCTCTGAATTTTAACTCGAGCATTGTAGTAACGAGCTACTTTGCCTTGATAGGCAGTGATCTTCATTATAACTTAATCCCTCTTTTCTTTTAGAAAGTCTAAACTTCAGCGTTGTAGTTCATTATTGATCATAGGATCAAAGTGATGGACTCGATAAGTTGGTGTTCCTATTTCAGCAGGGATGACAACTTCTGCCCCAAATGCTAAGGAGAAGGGAGATTCTCATGTAGGAGTCCTTGGTGTAGTTCGATAAGACCATATGAAAAATTACAATTCATCTGGCCACGCTCCATTGGCTTTCTCTAATTTAGTCTTGAGAATTTGGTTTATCACTCGATTAACAGCTTCTACTTGTCCATGGGCCTAAAGATGGGTCGGAGAAGAGTAATAATTTTTTTTATCTTAAGCTTTCTACAAAACTCACGAAAATTGTCATTGTCAAATTGCCTCCCATTATCAGTGATTATAGTATGAGGTACAACATACCGGCATATGATGTTCTTCTGAATAAAATCGGTAGTTTTCTTTTCAATGATAGTTGCCAAAGGCTCAGCCTCCACCCACTTTGGCAACTCTAACAAACTTTACTTACCCCTTTTCTTTTGGAAGAGGACTAATTAGATCAATTCTCCATTGGGCAAATGACCAAGGTGTAAGGAGATGAGTTAGCTTTTCTGGAAGTTACTTGGGTATAATAGTGAACCTTTGGCACTTATCACACTTTTTTGTTAACTCCAAGGCATCTCGTTGCATCATTGGCCAAAAGTATCCTTATGTCATAGCTTTGTAGACAAGTGCTCATCCTCTAGAATGATTTCCATATACCTCCTCATGGATAGCTAGAAGAGCTTCATACTCTACCTTATGATTGATAGCATTGAAGCCACACCTAAGAGCGCATCCAATCTCAACATTGTCTGGGGTGATTGCTATAAAACCTCCATCACATCCTCGTTTACTAGAGAATCAATCGACATAGAGAGACCATTTATTTTGATGCTCTTTTTTAGGATTAAGTGTTATTATCTCTCATTTAGTAAACTTAGTAATAAAGTTTGCCACTGTTTGCCTTTTCAATGATGTCCTAGAATAATATAAGATGTCAAACTCTCCAAGCTCAATAGCCTACTTTGTTATCCTTTCTGAAATATCATGCTTTGTTAATACTTGTCTAATTAGTTAATCAGTGAGGACGATAATGGTATAAGCTTGGAAATAAGGCCTTAACCTTTTTGCTAAAACAATCAAGGCTAGGACAATCTTTTCAAGACTTAGATACCTTGTTTCTGTATCAACCAATGCTCCACTTGTATAGTATATAGGCCTTTGTACTTTATCATCTTCTTGGACAATGACAGAAATAGTGACGTGTTCAAACACCGTAAGATGAAGGAAGAAGAACTCGCCTTAGATTGGCTTAATAAGTAAAGAAGGGCTTTCTAATTATTCCTTAAGCTTTTGAAATGCTTCCTCATATTCTTCAGTCCATTTCATTTCTTTTTCTTTTCTAAAAGCCTTAAAGAAAGGAAGGCACTTATCTGTGGCTCGAGAGACAAAGCGGTTCAGGGCTATTACTTGGCTTGTCAACCTTTGAATTTCCTTAACATTCTTTAGAGACTTCATGTTAACCAATGCTTGGATCTTCTCAGGATTGATCTCAATACTTCTTTGATTTACCATGAAGCTAAAGAATTTTCTTGACGACACACCAAATGCACATTTAGCTAGATTCAGCTGCATTTTGTGCTTCCTAAGGACATCAAAGGCTTCCCGTAAATCTTTTATATGATTTTCAGGCTTAAGGCTCTTGGTGAGCATATCATCTACATAAACCTCCGTGGTATGCCTAATTTATTGAACGAACATATTGTTTTCCAACCTTTGATAAGTGGCTCCAGCGTTCTTTAGTCCAAAAGGCATAATCTTATAGTAATAAAGACCTCGATCAGTGATAAAAACAGTCTTTTCTTGGTTAGGTTCATGCATCTTTATTTGATTATATCCTCAGTATGCATCCATGAAGTTTTGTTGTAATATTTTTAAATGTTATTGGTGTCAATGTGCAAGTGTACACAACAAGTAATATAATGATAAATATTTGAGATCATCTCCACAAGGATTAATGTTATTATAATTGCTACAACAATCTCAACAATACAGTTTTGCTTTAATTGAAAATAAAACAAATAATAAAAGTGATAACTTAATTAATTAAAATAAAATATAATAAATAAAAATGAAATAAAGTAAATTCTCACGTCACACACAAGGATAAAGCCAATGGGGATAGAGTAGTTGAGTGATTAAACTCTCTTAATGGTTTTGACTATTTCTTCCAATTTTAGGTTTAATTGCTACAACACTAGGCAAATTCCTCATGTATCCTCAGTTGTCGCATTTTGGATGTCTTACATCTATATGCAACTTAACAGTGATCAATTGTTATGCCAATATAAGATATAACATTACATGCTTAAGTTTTAATTATCCTACAAGGTGAATCTCTATGTCTGGTTCATCACTAGTTTTAGATTAAGCATAACCCTTTTGGAATAAAGTAAAACTCAACTCAAGAAACTAAATGTAAAATCAAGTATTACTTTGATATGTTCTATTAAGATAAGCCCTTTTATGGCTCTGTCTTAGCTAGTATTATTAAATGAGTAGTCAACTGACATAATGAATAGAAATAAGTATTATCAAAATAAAGTGCTACAGTAAACATGCATCAACACATATAACTAGTCAATGAACCATTAAGATTGTTTATCACTTAATTACAAATAAATTTAGTTCATTGTTTGCGAAAGAAAAATAAATAAAAGACTTTCAACCATCAAATACATCACATTGATTGAAAAGTAAACGAGAAAACAAGAAAAGAATAAGAAGGACTGGTTTCCTGATTGATCTCTGTAATTTCTCCTCTGATGCAGCCTTAACTCTTGCTCTTGAATTCTGTTTTCACTCTTGTTTCTTTTTAGTTTTTGTTCTTGGTTGACGGCCCCTATTTTCCTTTGCGTGTGTACTTTTTTTATAGCTAAAAATTAGGGTAAACAGAAATATAGGCCACACATCTTTCAGATTAGGAAACTCCAGATCGTAATCCTCTAAGTATCTCGCGCGAAATCTTTTCTGTTAATGCTTGAGGATTGCTACAGCAACAGATACTACAACAATAGTGCTACAACATTGGCTTCAACATTTGCACTATTCCAGACTTGCTCCAATTCTTTTCTAACCAAGTTCTTTTCTTATCTTTACAAGCCTGTTACAGCTACATTCCTGCCTTGAAATTCGAGCTTTTGATCACCTATAATTATGCATATAATCTGAGCACAAAATTTATTCTAAATCAAACAAAATTTATTAAAAAAACTAAAATAGATGTTTATGCAAACATTACTAAAATGCAATAAAAACATGTCATTTTTTTATGAGAAAAAAAAACATGTCATTTACTTTCTAAGTATAGTTAATTTAAGTTGAAAAGTACCATAATAACTCTCATTTCATAGAGTTATCAAGCTTAGCAGTCCATGCCCAGCTGTCGCATCCACTAGTTGATCAATCTTCGGTAAAAAGAAAACTATCCTTAGGGCAAGCTTTGTTAAGATCAGTGAAGTCTACACACTTCTTCCACTTCCCATTAGCTTTCTTTACCATCACAACATTGATTAACCATTCAGGATACCTTGCCTCTTTGATAAAACTAGCTTTGAGAAGTTTATATACTTCTTCTTTCACAGCAAAAAATCTTTCAGCGTTCAGACTTCTTCTTTTCTATCGGATTGGTTTCATTTTTGGGTTAGTACTTAATCGATATATTATTACCCTACGATCAGTACCTGCCATATCATCATGCGTCCAAGCAAACACACCATGATACTTTTTCAAGAAGTTAACAAGTTGTTTCTTCAGTGAATCGAGCAATTGACTTCCAATCTTCACTATTTTATTCAAATCTTCACCAAGTGGAAAGTTTTCCAAGTCATCAACTAGGCTTATCCTTTGATCATCTTTCACTGTCTTAGGATTAAGGCTTGTGATTTGAAGAGTTTCTTATCTCTGCAGATGAATTTGCCCAGTTCTCACAGTATCAAGAATCGCTAAATTCTCCATCTCCTTATGTTACTGCTATTGCTGATTCAGGTAAACAAAATGCATGCCTTCTTTCATTGTCTTCCAAATGGGTCATTGATTCTGGTGCCACAGATCATATGACAGGTAATTCTGGTCTCTTTTCTATTTTTCAGTCACACACTTCTATTTCTACCGTTACTTTAGCCGATGGGTCACCATCTTGTGTTCGTGGGTCTGGCACAATTACTCCTACCCCTCTACTTCCTCTGTCGTCCGTCTTACATTTACCTAATTTATCCTGTAATTTGATCTTAGTAAGTCAGCTTACTCGCAATCTTAACTGTTGCATCTCATTTTTTTCCTGATCATTGCATATTTCAGGATCTTATGACGAAGAAGATTATTGGTAAAGGACATGAGTCTGGAGGCCTCTACATTATTGATACATCGATACCAAAATCTGTTGCTTGCCCTAGTGTAACATCTCCGTTCGAGGCATATTGCAGGTTGGGTCATCCATCTCTTCCTTTGCTTAAGAAGTTTTGTCCACAGTTTAGTAAGGTGTCTTCATTAGATTGTGAGTCGTGTCAGTTTGCGAAAAACCATCGTTGTTCGAGTCCAAGAGTCAATAAACGTGCCAGTGTTCCTTTTGAATTAGTTCATTCTAATGTTTGGGGTCCTTGTCCCATTGTGTCTAAACCTGGATTTAAGTATTTTGTTACTTTTGTGGATGAATATTCTCGTGTAACTTGGTTATATTTAATAAAAATCGTTCTGAGTTGTTTTCTCTTTTTTGTGCGTTTTGTGCGTTTTGTGCTGAGATTAAAACTCAATTTAATGTTTCGATCTGTACTTTGCGAAGTGATAATGCCAAAGAATATACATCTGCTTTATTTCAATCTTATATGGCTCAGCATGGCATACTTCATGAAACTTCTTGTGTTGATACTCCATCTCAAAATGGAGTGGCAGAACGTAAGAATAGACATCTTCTTGAAATTGCACGAGCTCTATTATTTCAAATGGATGTTCCTAAATCTTTTTGGGCTGATGCAGTTTCTACAGCATGTTTTCTAATTAATCGCATGCCATCATCTGTTCTTCATGGTGAAATCCCTTACAAAATCCTTTTTCCTAATAAGTTACTATTTTCTGTTGACCCTAGGATATTTGGTAGTACTTGTTTTGTTCGGGATGTTCGTCCGCTTGTCACTAAATTAGATCCTAAGTCTTTAAAGTGTATTTTCCTTGGTTATTCCCGTCTTCAGAAAGGTTATAGATGTTATTGCCCTAGTCTTAACAAATATCTTGTTTCAATTGATGTTACTTTCATGGAAAACACACCTTATTTTTCGTCTTCTCCTCCTCCCGCACGTCAGGGGGAGGATGATGATTTGTTAGTCTATTCTATCACATCCTCCGAACCTGTATCGGCATCAACTCTTGTCAAGCCTCCTATTGTTCAAGTCTACTCCAAGCGTAAACCTCCAGATTCATGTCCTGCACCTGCTCCTTCGTCATCAGATCTAGTCTCGAGCGATGATCTTCCTATTGCGTTACGCAAAGGTAAACGCCAATATACTTATCCTATTTCCTCTTTTGTTTATTATAATTACTTGTCGTCTTCCTCTTGTTCTTTTATTGCATCCCTTGATTCTATTTCTATTCCTAAAACTGTTTATGAAACCATATCTCATCCTGGTTGGCATAATACAATGATGGAGAAAATGAATGTTTTAGACGACAATGGTACTTGGAACTTGGTCGATTTACCTTTAGGGAAACGGCTATAGGATGCAAGTGGGTGTTCACAGTTAAGGTAAATTCGAATGGGTCAGTTGCTCGATTAAAGGCCTGCCTTGTCGCTAAGGGATATGCTCAAACCTATAGAGTGGACTATTCTGACACATTTTCTCCTGTTGCTAAATTGACATATGTTCGGTTGTTTATTTCCATGGCAGCTACTTATCATTGGCCTTTGCATTAATTAGATATCAAGAATGCATTTCTTCATGGTGATCTTTAGGAGGAGGTGTATATGGAGCAACCTCCTGGTTTTATTGCTCAGGGGGAGTCTGGGCGAGTTTGTCATATTCAAAAATATTTTTATGGTTTGAAATAGAGTCCTCGTGCTTGGTTCGAAAAATTTAGTTAGGCTGTTGAAAAGTTTGGTATGATAAAAAGCAAGTCTGACCATTCTGTGTTCTACAAACAATCGGAAGCTGGTATCATTCTTTTAGTGGTGTACGTGGATGACATTGTCATTACTGGAAGTGATACTACAGGAATCTCATCTCTTAAGTCTTTCTTACATATTCAGTTTCACACGAAGGACTTAGGGATACTAAAATATTTCTTAGGTATTGAAGTTACGAGGAGTAAAAAAGGTATCTTTTTATCTCAAAGAAAGTATGACCTTGACTTATTAACTGAGACAGAAAAATTGGGGGCAACGCCTTGTAGCGCTCCAATGACTCCGAACATGCACCTTACAAGAGATAGAGAACTAATAGAAGATCCTGAGAAATATAGAAGGTTGGTTGGAAAGCTGAATTATCTTATAGTAACTCGTCCAGATATTGCATATTCTGTCAGTGTCGTTAGTCAGTTTATGTCATCACCAACAGTTCATCATTGGGCAGCATTAGAACAGATTTTGTGTTACTTGAAAGGAGCACCCGGACATGGTATCTTGTATGCAAATCATGGGCACACTCATATTGAATGTTTTTCAGATACAGATTGGGCAGTTCCAAAGTGGATAGAAGATCCACAACAGGTTATTGTGTTTTTGTTGGAGGAAATTTAGTCTCATGGAAGAGTAAGAAGCAGAACGTTGTGTCAAGATCGAGTGCAGAGTTAGAATATAGAGCTATGGCACAGTCTGTGTGTGAGATAATATGGATATATCAGCTCTTAACTGAAATAGGTCTTCAAAAGTCAGTACCAGCAAAATTATGGTGTGATAAGCAAGCTGCCCTTTATATTGCATCGAATCATGTATTCCATGAGCGAACTAAGCACATTGAAATTGATTGTCATTTTGTTCGTGAGAAAATTCAGCAGGGTTTGATTTCTACTGGGTATGTGAAGACTGAAGATCAATTAAGGGATATCTTCACGGAAGCTCTAAATGGGGTTCGAGTTAATTATCTTTGTAACAAGTTGGGCATGATTAACATCTATGCTCCAACTTGAGGGGGAGTGTTACAGAATATAATTAGTTGTATATAGCTATTTTATTAGCTTAATTATACGGATCCTAATTAGTATAAATTAGTATAGTTTCCTAAGATAGCTTCCTAATTTTTTATATATATATATGCCTCAGTATTTCAATGAAAAGATATGGAATATACAATTCTTTTTCCATCTCATTTATCACTTCTAAATTTTATAAGCACTTTCACAACTAGAAACTCCATGAAATTCTTTCTTATTTAAAGCACAAAATAAAGTATTTATTGCTTTGGAGTTTAAAGACGTCTTTTTCTTTTCTAATCCACTCTATTGACTAGAAGGTTTTGGAATTTCTTCCCCTTCTTCATTTTTAGTAGTCGGCATGAAATGACTATCAATAACAATTTCCCAAATCTCATAATCTAAAGCTTATAAGTAAATTCTCATCTTAGTTTTCCAATAAGAGTAATCGTTTCCACAAAAAAATGGTGGTATAGTGGTGAATTGGCCTTCCATGAAGGTTAAGCTAATTTGGGTTGCTATTAATTTTTAACTCTAGATGGTTAAGTCTACACAAGAGTACTTTGCTCTGATACCAAATGAAATTCTAGTTAAGCAACCCAAGAGAGGGGATGAATTGAGATTTTAAAAATTATTCAATTCTAAAACAAAACACAATGCAAATCTAAAACGAATTTAAAATAATAACAAATAAATCAATCACAATATAAAAGAGTAAGTGATGAGAAAACAAACACAATAATTTTTACGTGGTTCGGCAATCCCCACCTACGTTCACGCCTCCAAGCTCATCAGGCTTGAGAATTTCACTAAGCAAGCCTCCAAGGTTTTAAACACTTACAATTGACTTCCAATGTGTCAATGAACCTTTACAACAAGGGATTATCCCCAATTTCTTAACCCAAGTGTGTGTCAATGAACCTTTACAACAAGGGATTATCCCCAATTTCTTAACCCAAGTGTGTGTCAATGAACCTTCACAATAAGGGATTATCCCCAATTTCTTAACCCAAGTGTATCCCAACACTTACAATCACTCAAAACAAAAGATTACAAATTATTTTTCTCTCACATAATATTTAAGATTACAAATCCATGCCCAATGTGTAAATAGATGAAGAATAAATGTATTTAAGCTTAATGATAATGTTGTGATCTCCCCTTGTTTGAATTTGAATGAGTTTATTTATAGTTGGAGCCGAAAACTAGTCGTTATTCACTTTTTGCTAATTGTCAGATCGTCCTTAACTAAATGTCGGATCACTGTTTGACTGGTCAATATGACTGTTATGCTGAATTTTTAAATTATCGGATCGCCGTTATCTATATGTCAGATCACCGTTAGTGTCCAGGGGCTGATCTTTCAATTCTATTCAATGTTGGATTGCCGTTATATAGATGTTGGATCGTCGTTAGTGTCTAGAGACTAATCTTGAATTCTGTTCGATGTCGGATCGTCGTTATCTAGATGTCGGATTGCCGTTTTCTACAGTGACTACTACAGTGAACTATTTTACAAAATTTTAGTTTTGTCCCAAAACTTTTTATAATTATACTATGGCCCAAATTATGAAAAAACTTTACAAATTAGTCCATTTTCAGAGTTTTAAGACTTTTTCCATTTGACCATGAACTTGAAAACTAATCAATTCTATCAAATCATTTTTCCTTTAAGTATAAAACCTTATATTATCAAAATAATAATTTGTTTAAAATGTATGAAAAATAATTTGATCTTTTAAAATTATCATCAAAATCAACATTATGAATACATAAATGTTAACAGTTCAATGATACTCTACAGACATAAAAAAAGGATCAGAGGGCCGACTTTACTGGTGTAAACCCTCCGACAAGCAAGTCAGTCATTGGATCTTTAAAAATATAATTTTAGAGAGAAAGAGAATTAGAGAAAGAAAGTCAACATTTCCCCTCTTGAATCCATTTTTTTCTTACCTTTTAGTGAGAATGAGAGACATATTTATAGGCGAAATTGATTTAACTTGAGTCCTACTTACTTTGATGACAAATATCATTATTCTTGTGACATTTAACAATACTTGTCTTCTAGTGCCTATGTTGATTGACACATGGATATACAAACTTGTCTACGGATTAAAGAAAGAAGTGTTTTATCCTTAGGTTATTTTTACTAAAATCTTAGGATCATAGGAGCCTTCAAACTTAAGAGATTTGTCCTATGATAAGAGCTTAGGACCTTGGCACCTTTTGGACTTTGAATCCTTACGACCTAGCTGATTTCTCCTAGGTTGTTCGTCTTAAGGAAGGAACTTAGGACCTTGGCTCCTTTTAGACTTTGAATCTTTGCCACCTAGTTGATTTATCCTAGGTGGTTTGTCTTAAGATATGAACCTAAGACCACGACTCCTTTTAGACTTTGAGACCTTGCCACCTAGTTGATTTATCCTAAGTGGTTTGTCTTAAGATAGGAATCTAGGACCTCAGCTCCTTTTGGACTTTGAATCTTTGCTACCTAATTGATTTATCCTAGGTGGTTTGTCTTAGGATAAGAATCTAGGATCTCGGCTCCTTTTGGGCTTTGAAGCCTTGCCACCTAATTGAATTATCTTAGAACGTTTATCTAACTTCATGGGTTTTATAGGGACTGAATCTATTTAGGCCTTAATTGGGCTTATTCTATTTTTGGTCCAACAATGTATATTATAAGAGTTAATTTCAGATTATCCAATTCATGAATTGACTTTCTTAAAATCGTTCCCCTTACTTTTGAAAACCTTAATTTACCTTTCATCTTTTTTAAGAGGACGAAAAAAAAACACACACACACACAAACACACATCAACTCACTCCCATTTTCCCCATATCTTTTGACCAAATGTAAGAATAATTTGAGGTTTTGAAAAGTAAAAGAGACGATTTGAAGATATTTAATTCACGAAGGGATAATTCAAAATTTACCCTTAAGAAATTCAATTAACTTAAAAGAATCTTATGATGTGCATTTAGAAATTTGGTTTGACTATTAGATAGAGGATTTGAATACTAAACGCTATAAAATAAATTTAGAAGAATTGACTCAAATAACAAGCTAAAATTAATAAATTCTCAACACGCACTTGGGTTGTATTTAGGTCTGGTCGTGTCGAGTCCGATATGTTTGGATCAATTTGATTTTTGTCACTTCTAATTGAACTATTACTAAGGGTAGAGTGTTGTTTGAATATTTTTATCCACAAATTATTTTTAAAAATTAATATATTATCAGGGCTTTTATGCTTGTTCGAGTACTCCATTTCATGTCAATTAAAAAAAAAAATCAGATTTTGTGTGGTATGATCTGAGCAGGTCCATCATTTTACTGCTCCACGATAATAGTATGACCTGCGATGATATTTCATGAAACTTAGACATGCAAGTATAGAGGGGATACTTGAATTAAGGGAAGTTGAACCATTTCTGTTGTTGAAAGTTGAAACAGCCGGTCAGAATTGATGAAATTTAACAATTAGGGCCTAAAAGAGCAAGCAGAAAGGTTCTGTAATAGCCGGAAGTCTCAGAATGGACAGCTTCGTTCAAAGTTTTGCCATACTTGTTCACGTAAGCAGCCTTGATGTACCGCATATCAACCTCAGCCCTCGTGACAACTATCCATATCAATGTTGAGTCATCTGTCCCAAATCCCTTCATTGCCTTTCTCAGCAGCTTTGCAAAGTGCATTGCCGGATTCTCCACAAACCGCAATATCGTTAAAAGACCATACATTAGATTCCCCGACGTGTCCTTCTTTATTGCCTGCACGCACCACCAGCGCATGCAAAATTCATTTGATAACATTAATTCTTTCAAATCATATACATATATATTTACAATATAGGAAGAATTAGTGAATGATTTAGGAGTTCGTGTACTTACGTGTTCTAATGGTTTTCCGAACATGGATTTGTACGTAGAAATAAGAGCGGACATATGAGCTTTGCTTCTTTCGGTGAAAATGCGAATGAAAAAGCTATTGTCCCTGCCTTTGTTGATGGCTTTAGCATCGTCCTCTACCAAGATTTTATCAATTTCTGGGCCTTCGTACCGTGTTGTATTAACATATCCAAGCAGTAACTGGAGAGAAAAAAAGAAAAAAGAAAAGAAAGAATCAAATTAATTACTAGAATTACCCACCATATTGGTCTTTAATTTAAGAACAACTGAACGGGGCTTACGATCTTGCGGTTCCATTCTTAGTACCTTTTTGTGATCGCCATAAGTGGCACTTTCAATATCGTGTTCAAGGCGAGCACCGCAGTTGATGAGATAAACTTGTTTGAGTTGACGAAGCTGGGCAGGAGTCCGAGAACAAATTACATCCGTAGCAGCTTTGAAATCCGTAACTGTTGCTCTTAATGCACGCTTCAGTACATTTGCATCTCGTGCGGCCGGTTCACGTACCCACAGACAGACCGCTCTCTGAATTACCAGGTAAACAATTAACGAATTAATTAATTAATTAACTTCTCAAGCAGAAATTAAATTAACAATAATTTTACAATATGTTGTTATGTATTTGGTAATCAATTGAAGTACCTTGAAATCACCGTGAAGCTCAGAAGAAAGACGTTTTCTAAGAACATCTGAATATTTATTGTCGTATTCTTGTGTGATGAGTTCAACTTGTTGCGAATCTCGATGGGCAAGAATATTGATAATTGTACCACTGTCACACCCTAATCCTGAAAAATATATTTTAATTTATTATGAGTATCAGTTTATTCTTATCTAAAATCTTCTTTCTTCACTGCCTTCTTTATAACTCTAAAACTATTCACATATATGCATAATTTTACATGAAATTGAATAGTAGTCATATATAAAAGTTGAAATGTTCGACAAAAGGTCATGACTCACATACTCTATTTTACCGTTAACTCTTGCTAGAAGAAAGCTTCATCTCCATTCCATCTATATTTTAGTGTTTGTTTATACAATTGTCCTTCAAAGCAGACTTATTTTTATTTAGTCAAAAATCATTAAAAAGAAGTACAAATAATTGACAATATAACTTTTTTTTTGGGGCCCCGCCGGGGGGGGGGGGGATGGGGAATTATGGCAGCAAAGAAAATAAATAAAACCAAGATTTGATGTTTACACAAAACATAAATCAACTGGAAGATAATATTTGTTTTACCAAATTTATCAAAAAATGAAACGCAATATTTCTTTTAAGCAAACCTCCGCAAAATGAGAAGTAAAAAGGGATCTATTGTTTTGCCAATCACGTACCTACATACAACCGTTTCTTTATATCCCATGATTCTACGAGCGAAAGGGAGAAAAGAAAATCAAGCAGATAAAAAGAAACAATACATAACAAAAATTTTAAAAAAACAAGAAAAAGAAGAACCAAGATTTACATGAATTATTAATGATTCCTCCGGTCAAAATGAACTGGTTATGTATAAATAATGATGGATAAATTGAAGCTTAAAATGAAAATGTGAATACCTTTGAAAGCTTTGTGAAGATTCTTAGCATCCTCTCGGGCTGTAGGTATAACCGGCGGTATCGTTAGGGTTGTCATTCTGTGTATTAAAGAAGGAAAACAATGAACGAAAGCAAACACAATGAGGTGGCTAGAGGAACAAATGCCGCATCAGGTTATTAAAGAAGAAGGAAATATGTTGTGGTCACAAAATTTTCTTTATTTATAATTTTTTATGGGTTATTAGGATTACATATAATATATATAAAATAGTAAAACAGATCATCATCATCAGTAAAATAATTCTAAAGAAACAGTACAAGTAATTTTAAATTGGTTCTCTAGTTGTAACAACACACACACATATATTTTTAGAAATCCAATTGGTTCTGATATATGATTGATTGTAAATGAACTTCTACAGGTACAATTAAGATTCAAACAACAGATTAATGTATAATATAATCTTAATCTATAATTAAAGCTAATTTCTATTGTTAATTAATCCAGCCCCCAAGTCAGGAAATATCTCATTAAACTTTTACATTCAAATAGTAACATTTTTAAAAATAATTTCCATATGAATCTACATTTTCTGATTGATTGCTATGGGTCTAAATTAATTAAGTTTTTGAGAGATAACATTTATTGTTTTTAAATGATCAGTTTTCTGTCATCTAAGAAGAACAATTGTATTTCTTGAATTGAATATTCACTATCTTGTTTGAGAATGAATTTTGTTAAACATGAAATAATTCTCGTCTTGCCGAATCAGCAGTATAATCAATAAGCGTTTTCTAATCATCTTTTAAATTTAAGTCTTCATTACCATTAGGTTAAACAAAATAAATGATTTAGTCGAATTTGTTTAGAAAAATTTTAAAGATCCTTACATACCGTGGTTTTTACATCAAAGAGTTGGAGTATGAGCATCCCTTAAAAATTCTCTTAATATACCTCTTTTAATTATACCCCACTTATCGGCAAACATAACTTTTTCTTTCTAATCTAGTTTTTGATTAAATTAAAAAGAGTAATGATACAACTACAAACTCTTATATAAATTTATTTTGTACAAACTAATTTGACATTAACTCATTGGTTGAATAAACATATAAAATAATAAAAACAAATTATGTGAACTACGAAATATTTAATCCAAACAATTCAATCATGTCATGTTAATTTGTACAAAAAATTTTGTATAAGAATTTATAACTATATTAGTACTAATGCAATGTCAAGCGCTTAAATTAAAATTTCAGGGCTTGGCTCGCTGCTCATATATACAATATCCAAAATCTCATAGTCGATAGAGTCAGTGTTGCGGATCCTAAAATAATGAGGCTTATGCTTAATCAAGTAATTAATTGAGTCTTTGGTAACGGAGGATGTAGTACTCTGCTACATGTAATTACTTGATAATTAATTGGAGGTTTTGGTGATGGAAGATGCTGTACTTTGGTGCACGAAATAATATTAATAAATTCACATTTTGTGTTAATAATTCATTGATTTGTAGATTTGAAAGCAATCCCAACTTTCATATAAATAAGTGGAGCAAATACCAAAGTGCAGATGACATGGAGACAGAGAGAAATTGTTAACCCTAGTTTAAAATGGCGTGTGTTCATTATTGAAGACGAAAATGATGAAGAGAGGAGATCAAACCTAGGACTTATCAGGAAAAACCTATCAGTCTAACATATTATATTTGGAATTTTAAAGAAAGAATATCATACCTGTGCAAGTGAAAGAAATTAAAGAGCTCATTAAAAAAAAATTTGATGAGGTTAATTTTAATTATATTTATTTTACAAAATTAATGAAGAGGTCCAACAATCTAACTTCAATAATGTTTTGACGATCCTCCCTAGAAGTTGAGCCCAAAATCTAGATGGCCCAGCCATCAGCCATACTGACGGCAATTTGATACGTCTATGTTGTTGTATTTCTTTTCTTTCTTTACTTTTTTTTTTTTCCATTTTACTTAAAAAAGTAAATGAGTGGGTAAAGCCTACTTTAATTTTTTTAGCCCCCACCTCTCTTAAACTCAAATTCAGATGATCAACCAAATAAAATTGTTTGAAAACTACTCAGTCAAGTACCCTTAGGGCCTGTCTTTGCTTTTAGTTCTTTTCAAAAGTTAAAAGTTTAAATTTTAATATTATTCCATTAAAATTTAAAAAAAATTACCCATTAGTAAAATAAAATGTTCATAAATTATAAAAAGAAACACACTTAACTCTTGATGCATGAATAATTTTTTTTTAGAACAAGAATATTCCTAATCACCTAATATGGACAATCAAAATCTTTTATTTTTTCATGTAAGGAACTCAGATCAAGAAAGTTATTTCATAATTCGAAGGGTGAGTTCCTTATTCATTTAATAATTAAATAATCAATTTGAGACAGAAGTATTATGTGCGTGGAATGCATAGATATATATACTTAAATTTGAAAAGTAAGCTAAGGCTTACGATTCCTTTGCCCAATTGTATATACTTAAATTAATGAAAGACAATTAATTATATATATTCAATTTACAAAAGATTTACAGTGCGTCATGCAACTACTCTAAAGGTTAAAATAAATGATCATATTTCATTAATTTGCGGCATTTTTTTCCTCTCATGATCTCTAGTCATTACATTGATCTGATTACGAAAGCAATGCATAAGAATACCCCTTATTTCTACTGCCAAATTTTGCCGTACGTATGCGTTTCTCTTCCAACTATTGTACTAATTTATTATAATCAACTTGTACCATCAGTACATAGATACTGTATATCTTCTTGTATATTACAATTTAATATCATGGATACGCAAAAATCTTGATTCACCGTAAAGTGATTTAAAAGATAAGTTCATGTTGCTGTCAAAGCTTCACAGTTCCATAAACATATATACAGTAATTCTCCGAAAAATAAGGATTTACATTAAAGCCATACATCTACAGCGTCCATTGTCCAATGGCTAGGGGCAGAGCCATAATAAATAATTTTGCGGGGCCATACGTTATAGAGGTAAATATAATTTTAGGGTTAAAGTAAAAAAAATTTAATTATTCAAGTGTAGTGTTTAACTTTTACGGCTATATATAAGAGCTATATCAGCAAAATGACTATTTTAGAGATTTTTTTTCCCTACAAGTAAAACTCCTTTTCATCTCTATAGTTTGAGCCAATGACCTAATAATTTATGTATTACAAAATTACTCTAATGGCATGTTTGGTTTGAAGAAATATAAGGAGAGGAGAGGAGGAGAGGGGAAAAAATAAAGGAAGAAAAATGAATTCCTTGTCCATCTAAATAATGAAAATGAAATTGAACTTCTTTTTCATTCATTTTTTCTCCCCTTTTTTCCTTTCCATTCCTTTCTTCTCCTACCATTTCTTCCAACCAAACATGGGATAAAGGTTCATGTTGTGTACCTATTTTGTGAAAATCTACTTAACAAGATTATCTATTTTTCATCTGTTAAATAACAATTTTTTTTTATTTTAAGTTATATCCAACAAAAATACTATTTTAAGTTTGACAAGTTCAATCCGACAACTATACAAGAAGTGACCGGATGTTTTAGATAATTTTAGAAAATATAGAGATTAATTAAATAATTAACTCAAATTAAGTAGACTAAAAGAGCATTTAGCCTTAGAAAAGAGCGATACAAATCTGAAAAGACAAATGGTAATTTGTCGCGTTCTTATGCATGACCAATAAGAAAAGGAAAACTATATTGGCCCCCTGTATATTTACCTATGTTTCGATTGCAACTTGGATAGTTGACTTCTCCACTTGAAATTAACTAATACATTTTGAAGGTTAATTAAGATCAGCTTCTAATCAACAGGCTAGGTTAGACAAACAAAAGCATAAAGACTAGTGCAAAAGCCATGAATTTTTATTTATACGGATCTGAAAATAAGAAGTACATAAAAATGAAAATAACGAAGTTTGGACCAATTGAATCGTAATGGCGGGCGGTGACAAACTCGTTTTCGCACTTTAATATTTCAATTTGATACCTTCATGGAACCTCCCAATATTTAGTAATGTCTAGTTGTTGTCGAATAATTAATGTTTCTTTCATTTAAATTATCAATGAAGGAAGGAACTGATCATAATATCACATCACCAAATCTCAGATTGCCTGGAGCCGGAGATCGTTTAATCCTTCCGATTGAGAGTCAAATGCAATTACTTGATACAAAAAAAGTATTTTATTAAACAACTTGTGGATATAATTATATACAAACACTTATCTTTGTTGAAGATTTCAGTCCCCGATCTTATGCTCATAATTTAATTTATATTTGTCAAAACAAAAATAAAGGATTAGCCAAATATGTACACTTTTTCTATTTCACAGTAGATATGCCATATGGCAAACAAGGGAATATTCTTTTTTTCTTTCTAGATATACATGTTTGGGTGGTTAATTAAACTCACTATTGTATAAACAAGGGATGCGACAGGAAAGATCGCCTCCAACCTTTTTCTCTGTACATTCTGGACCAAAAGTAGTTAATTCATTATCTACATAAGTTTATGGCTTTCGAAGTGAAATTAATTATTCAAATTTTTATCGAATATTGCGATCTATCTTTACCTCACATGGATTTTATAGTATCTTGTCTATGTTGTTAGGTTAGATACTGTTTTGATCCATCAATTAATCCTCGAAAACACAGTATTTCTATTAGCCAATTTTGAGATGAAGAGCGACCTTTTCCCTATATAAGTATTATAATATGTCGTTAATTTTTGTTGTCAAAATTTTAATTAAGAAAAAGTGATTATTTTTTAGCTGTGACTAAGATGAGATTTTTCGTGAAAATTTTGAGATCGGAAGAATAATGAAGTATTATGAATATAATAAAAAATAAAAAGTGGAACTTAAAAAAATTGTAGGGATAAAATGTAATTCACCCATTTTGAAATTAGTTAATATTCAGGTTATTGAAGTTCAGCTATCTTAATCCGAAGAAAAGAAACAAGTCCCTATTTTTCCTAAAAAATCATAAGAACGAAAAGTTTGCCAAATTGATCATTACTTATCTAAATCGCTCGTGTTTCGAAATATTTGTTTTCTTATGAATCACAATGACCCTCTAATGGCAATGGCTATCAATTGGTCAATTTGCGTATATTATATAATTAACACAATTTTAAATTTTTGATTGATTGATAAAGATGGGGCAACTAATCTTTGTGTTCATTGGTAACAACTGATTTGTCTGAATTTTTGGCAACTAACTTCTTTGAACCACTTGCCCTATTAATTAAATTATATATTTGGTATTACAATGAAAATAAGAGAAGTTTATGCCTATCTCACAAGTTAATTAAGGGGCAGGTTTAGCTTCTAAGGACTTAATCAAGTGGTTATTTAAGTTTGAATCTTAGGAGAGATGGAAGATTCAAAAATTAATTTAACAAAAATAAATAAATAAATAATAAATTATAAGGGACGCGGTTCAAGAGATGCAGTTTTAAATATAACTTAAGACACAATTTTCTAATTATTAAATTAGAGTTCATCTTAGAATTTAGATTAAAATGGACATAAAATTTATTAAGTTTAAACATTGACAAATTAATGTGGGTCCTATCATGGTAATTAATTATTTTCCTCACGATTCTTCTCTCTTATTTAACGTGTTTCATCTTTTTCCCATCACAAGATTACCATAATTTGTCTTCTTTATTTTAAACTCCTATCAAAACTTAAAAAAAGAAAAAAAATTGTAGAAAATAACTAAACAAAAGCGTACGAGCATCAAGGAACCAAAAGGAAACAAAATACTTCTCTATGAAGTTCGAATTTATGCGCCAATAGATGATCCAAGCATTCAAATTAAATTTATGTGCCAACAGATAATCCAAACACTGTTGAGGGCCGGTTTGAAATTGCTTAAAAGTGATTTTGAAAATCTAAAAAATAATTTTAGTATTTGATTAAAAAAAATCAAAATCACTTTTGTGAAAATTAACTCCTCCTACAGCTGATTTTAAAAAGTGGGGAAGGAGTAACTTTTAGATTTTGATTTTGATAATCAATTTTATCCTTTAATACAATTCCTTAAATATCTTTAAAATTATTTCCTAAACCCAAAATTATCCTTATTCAAATTGGAAACAAAATTAATATTTTAATAAAATTTTGTTATAATTCATCAATATAAATTTATTAATATCAATTTGATGCTCAAATTATTTGTAAATTTGTTTCACTATATTATAAATTTGATTATTAATTGTTTTAAGAAAAAAATTAAAATCAATATATTATAGATTTTATTTTTAATTAAAATTATTTTAATACACAATAAAAAATATTGTATGAACATGCTTTTATATCCTACATTATGCACATTTTAGTAATTTATTTTTTCTCAGCGGATTAACAGTAAAATTTACCAAACGTCTATAACTGCTTTCAAAACTCACAATACTTATGAAAATAAAATTTATCAAATACTTAATTGATTCTCTTCACGGTTAATTATTTTTACAACACAGTTAATAATAATTATTTTAAGAGTGATGATATAGTCACAAACTCTTATACAAATTTATCTTGTACGAACTGATGTGTCATTAATTCATTGGTTAAATGAAAATATAAAATAATAGAAATAAATCACGTGGGCCAAGAAATATCTAATTCAACCAATTTCATCATGCCACATTAATTTGTACAAAATAAATTTGTATAAGAGTTTGTGGCTATATCATTACTTTTATTTTAAAAGGTACATCATTCCTAAACTGACCCTAACTCTTAAAATCAAAATCAAGAATTAAGTCATCTCTCTATTTATAATACCCTATTATGTGCCCGGATGTAGCACAATGGTATAACATTCAAACAATAAATGCATATCGAGCTCAACGTAGCACGAATACTCACTAACTTTTGAATATTATAATTAAATAAGAGAGAGCACATTGGAGAAAATAATTAATTATTATAATAGGACTCTCGTTAATTTATTAACTAATAGAGCCACAAATAAACGTTAATATAATAATTAGAAAAGTCTGGCGTGTAGATCAGCTGGTATGAGGTTGTTCTATCGTAACTAAGGTCCTTAGTTCGAGACTTGGGAATGCAGCTGCGTTAAATACTTGTTATGAGAGTTTTGTCGTCCTAGTGGTCCTACCCGACTAGAATCTGAATTAGTTGAGGCCTAATGTAATCTTTAAATACCAAATGGTTTAATACATTAAAAAAAAAAGTTTGTCCCTTAAACCTAACACATTAATTAAACTAAGAAATAGATGATGCTCCCACAGTTACGTTCCACAAAGAACCAATGGCCTTGCTTATATTTATCATTCCGAACTGCTCAATTATTGCCATTATTTTTTAAAATAAATTTCGCATTCTTTTAAT
Source organism: Atalantia buxifolia (assembly GCA_030444775.1). NCBI lineage: Eukaryota > Viridiplantae > Streptophyta > Magnoliopsida > Sapindales > Rutaceae > Atalantia > Atalantia buxifolia. The sequence continues at coordinate 9,911,000 of CM059832.1, forward strand.
AAGAGATCTTAACGTTTTTGAGATCCGCCAATCAAATCGATTCTTAGGCTGCACTAATCATTTGAAAGTTGAATATATTAAATGGACGCCCCATGGTTGCTTGGAGGTTAGCATGCAAAATCCTAATTTGTAGCAGATAAAATAATAATTAAATTCCGACCATATGTGTGTGTGTGTAGGTTAGAGCGAAACGGACGTTAAATTTTATAATTCAATGAAAGCGAGGGGATGGGAATTGACTAGGATCGCCTACCAGCTTACACAAACGGAAGACAGCATCACTGTAGACTCATCATCATCATCAACCCTAAATTCAACTTAATAACGTAGACTAGAAGGTTCTATTGATTTTTTTTTCTTTTTCATATTTCTTTGTCGTTGCATATATAATATTATTCTGAGATGTAAATGCTCCCTTCAAATTTGAGATTTCACAAACATATAAAAGATTTTTACAACATTGTAAACTAATTTTTCATCAGTTTACAACATCGTAAAATATTTTATAACATTATAAAATTTTAACTCCGCATTTTAAAAATTGTGGACATCCACACTATAGAAAGACTCTATATAACCACTTGAAACATCACACAACCATTTTACAAAGGTTAGTTTATGCTTTAACTGGAAACCTTGATCATCTGCTGGAACATAAGAAACAATCGTTTAGTGACATCTCGAAATGGCTTGTAATTCTCTCAAATCTTTCTGATAAGAAGAAGCTTTGAATTCCTTTCAGTGTACGTAAAACCCTAACTTCGACAGAGAATATCGCCTTGACTGGTCTGTGGTCTGACAACTTTGATTCACCTCTTGCATATAGATGTTGCTTTAATCCCCTTCCACTCCAAATTATCCGATCACACCTGAATGATCATCACAAACTAAATTAATCGAATAATATACCCATTTAATGATTTTTTTAAAATATAAATTTAATTATTAAGGAGATTGATTTACATAAATCGTATGTTACCATGCAGGTGATCGTAATTTTTTGCCTTTTTTGCCTCGAATACATCCGTAGTAATCCTCAGAATTTGGAAAATATTTGTAAGTTGGAGCAAATTTGATTGTCCCTTCATGCCAACCTTCGAATAATTGACCTTGCATGAGCTCCGTCCTCAGCTTCATTTGAACAATACAAATTTAATGAAAGTTAATTAATTGAAGGAAAGATCAACTAATTCTTGATTAATTACATAGAAAATAATTGAATATATTGAATTTGTTATTACAAGGAATTACCTGATCATTTTCTAGCAATACATTCCATTCGCTTCTTTCCACCAATAATCTTGTTGTTGCTTCTGGTAGGGAAATTCTATAATTTAAATCCCCCAGCAAAATTACCCGGCTGCGTTTGTAGGACCAATTAAACATAATTAGCTGATATCATCAAAGATATTTTAGCTTAAATAACTCTTGATTAGCTGTTTATAATAACAAAAGACGGTTTAGTAGGTGGTTTAGAGCTTAAAGTAACCTTTTGATTAACTTTTTGATTAAACAGTCAACTTGGCCCAAAAATGATTGTTTACTAGAATAGAAATAATATTTGCTCAATTGGTTTATCTTCCAATTTGTGAATATAAAATAGTCACTGACAACTACCGAAATTAAAAATGTATATGTACAAAATTAATGTCTCTGACAGAATCATTTTTCTATATTAAGCGGCCTCAAACGATAACGACAGATGCCAATTTGGAAATTAGCAGTACTAGCATATGAGCTCTTATAGTTTATTACCATATTCCATTTCTATTTTTAAGGGATTTGCAGTGAAACAAACATGATGAAGAATTTAATTAAATTAAGGAAACAGAATGATTAAGTAATGTTTCGGACTATTTCATCAAGAAACTAAATTAATTAAGTCTTTTTGTTCGTACTCATGATCTAGAATATTTCGCGGCAAATTATGCAAAGGGCCTCTGGGGAAGCTTGTACGAGACAATATTTCAGCAACATCAGAATTTCTGTATTTCTCATCCCCTTCTTTGCCCCCCGAAGCTAAATGACTGCATACAAAGCAGAAGCTTGTTTCATATAATTGAAATCTAACCGAAACAGAACCCTGCAACCAAGGTTAGCGACAATATTAATTACAAAAAATAAAATAAATAAGTAAGATAACCGAAATGAATATTGTTGAATTATCAGTCATTATTGCATGCTCATATAATCACATAGCGTAAACAATAAAGGTACCTGCTAGCACTGGGTATGTAATTTATAAGCAAATTACCTTATTTCCGAGGCAGCCCATGATGCCACAACCTACACAAGAAACACTAGGATGCCGGATGTACGGACGAAGATCGCTTCGAATCCAAACTGATATGAATATGCCAACCATCTGCTTACATATTATACACCGAAACCCTGGAGAAATTTGGACATCGTTGTCCGGAGAGATGCTTTGCAATTTCCTAAGTTTGTTGTCTTGGTAGTACGTTTTTTTGTTCAGAGCGTCTCGGATCAAAGAGTTCCATTTCATGAAAATCTTATTGTTCTCGGATCCTAAAACATTCGATGCACTTAGAGGCACAATTTCCTGAAACCTGAGAAAAGACCACACATAATTAATTAGTCATTATCATAAGCTTTCGTGATAAATATTTTCGTTTCTTCTTTTCACTGTTAAGATTTTGTAATTACCCTAAAACATAGATGTCGCAAAGCGTGTTTGGTGTATGCAGCCAATCTTCCATCTCAATATCTTCGGTTGGTGCAACCCCTCCAACGTTCCATGTGCTAGCAAAAACCCTTTACAGATAAAAATATAAATGATCAAAGAAAGATAATTAGCATACATGAATCCTACAACTGAAGCACGCATGCAGACATTCAATAATATGCATTTATTTATCCTCACTTGTAGTTTTGTGTCTCCTTGTTGTCATGGCTCAAAGACTGTTGTTTATCTAAGCTTGGGATTCTGAGCAAGGTTTCTTCATCATTGCAAGGAAAATCAGCGACAAAGTTGTTGTTTCCCAATCTTTTTCTCAGGAATTTATTGGCTACCAATCGAGGCCACATGACCTGATCATGAAAACAGCATAAACATGATATGCTCATAAAATCTGAAGAGAATTATACTCTAGAAATTATAAAGAAATAATATATGCACAAAAGTGTGGGTGAGCCAGCTGCTAGAGACGAAGTTCTAATTAAGTAATAATTACTTCAGCTTGGTTTCCTTGCATATAGAGAGAGCAAGAGAGAGAGAGAGAGAGCTACAATAATGGTAATTCAGAATAAGAGAAGAGGGGTTGTATAGCAAATGCCAAAAGAGATAAAAAAAAGAATAATAATGGCAGCAGAGATCATGCTGAGGAATCCAGAGAGAGACCTCTGCAAGTTGAGAATAAATGGAATAAGATCACCTAGATATTCATGAGTGACGTTATTGATGATGCGCGTGCGCTATTGATAGCTAGCTACATTACTTATGAATTTATTTCATTATTAAGAAATCAAAATCTGTTTGTAAAAGAGAGAGCTAAGAGAAGAAAACGTTGGTCTTTTTGCAGGCTTAAGCTTTTCTGTTTTGTTAAATAATGGTGATTGGAAAGAAAAGATAATTATATTTTGGGAAAAAGAAAAAAAGTGCAAGTGGGGAAGGAAGGGTCCATGATACAAGATATAACAGTAATGTAAACTTAAATTATGTTTTGCTGACGTGTCAACACAGTATTGGCTAAATCATGCATGGTCTTGAAGGACTATATATCTTTTTTTAATTGAAATCTTTTCATGTAATCTTTGGTCTAAAAGATAGAATAAACTTCTTTTGGATCCAGTAACTTTATGACATGTCAGCAAAATCATGTATATTAAATAACGCATTTTAAGAACAACTTGTTTTCTTCTCCAATCTCCACTTAGAAGGTCTATCCTTTTGGGGCTGTGGGTTCAGCAACTAAACCACGCGAATTCGTAGAATGAGTACTTGATAGTTGATAATAAAACGTTATCGTTATGTTTTGGGGACAAATTCAACGGATAAAGTGATTGCAGATCCATTGGATGGACATTGAACTAAGTTTCCCAAATAAATTTGCTCATTAGTATCCTATCTCAAGCCTAATCATTCATGTTGTGGTGTAAACAGCCTGTATGCACAAAGCACGTAGATTGGATGCGATGTGCAAAAGCATTGATAAGGAATTGTAGAGTTGCAAATTAAACAAATCCAACTGGCCACTTATTATTGCTGCGATGTGATTGTTGGAGCAGATTCAACAATAACTACTAAGAATCTAATAGTTAAACAAAGAGATTTGTCCGAAAATTCAATGACATATCTTAAAAATTTCTAAAACAAATAGTCATTTTGGTTTCGGGCTTTCGGCTATATCTATTAATTAATAAGTGTTTTGGATCCTGAGGCTGAGAGCGAGTCCCGCTGGAGGCCAAAAGTGGCCGGTACAAGTTGGTGCATTGTGCATACATATGCCGAACAATCAAGAAGGATTAAAAAAATAAAATGGTCCTCTTGTGAGCTTCTGTCGTGCAATGGATATGATTAAAAATTCTTATGTGACTTTGGAATAGTATCTAACCTAACCCTCTAAAAAGTTTCAATTAATTCTTATAAATTCATAAATTATACTTATCCCACGAGCTAAATCAGTGCCATACACTAGCCCAAAACACACCAAATTAAATTGATTCTGTGTAGCGGGTGGTATGGACTATCTATACTTTATCTTATTCGATTAATAAACGCTCCTCTTTTTTTTTTTTCTTTTCCATATTGTCAATTTTTATTTGGAAAGTATTGTTAAACATCTTGCAACTGGGTTGAATTTTATAAGAAGGAATTGGCTGCCACAGAAACACAGTCACAAAAGATTGCATTTTATGGACGCTGACTCCCTGCATTGTCTATGGATTTGCATATATATGATAGGTTAGAGCTGAAGTTTTTTTGTTATTTATAATAGGTTAAAGCTGAAGTTTTTATTTATCTAAACATATAGATAATGCATTAAAAAAATCAATAATATTATATTCAACTCATGTGGTAAATGATATTTGATTAGTTCAAGTGATAGATAATTATAAGGCTTTAATCATTTTTAATTCAAATAGTAAATTTTTATTGACGATACATTAGTTAGGATACAAACTAAATATCACAACTAAATAAATATAGTATCATTCTAAAAAAAAAATAAAAAATAAGATTTGGTTGCATTAACTATAAAATCATTGAAATTTTTATGTATTAGTACTTAACGACTCTGTTTTTAATTAACTAATTTTAAATTTGGCAAACTTAAAGATATTTGTGTTCATTTGAGGAAGGTGATCAAAGACAGAATCTAACTAATTACCACAAAACAATATTCTTGAGAAACATGTAGCGATAAAGTTATCGAAGGATTTTAATTAGTTATTAGCCCATGATACTAAGTATATTAATAATGATTAAAGTGGATCAAAACAGCCATGTAGAAATGTAATAGAGATAACTTGTGGTCCAAAACATCCCTATCAATGGAGCAACAATAAAAATCATGCGTGAAATTGGTCATTAATAATTTCTTCTCACATCACTTGTTTGAAAGATAGTTTAAGCTTCCACCACCCGAAACAAAGGCCAAAAATTGATAAAACAGAGAAATTTCTGGAAGTCACCTTATGCCTTCCCTTTAGTGATCTGCGCAAGTTGACGGATCAACTTGAGATGACAAGTGCCCCATGCACATCATCAGCCCATTATATTTGGCTAATCCTTCAGTAATTTTGTTTCGTGATTATCAAAATTTAATTAAAATGAATTTATTTAGTTAGACCTGGAGGCCCATTGAACAACTAAAGATACACGCAAGTTGTGTAGTGAGGATATTTCTTCGCACATTAAAAAAATTAATTGCACTGTCTCTCAGAAGGGTTTTCGAATAATCAAAGATTTGTTGATGTAATTAGAGTTCAATTATAACATGTTTAGTTCAACTAAGACTTAAAATAAATATTAAAATAAAGGTAACCTGAAGCGCAAGAACGAGTATATATGACAACAACCACCAAATTGATCTATCTAATGTACATGTATAATTAAATTCAATTGCTCCAAAATTCTTTAGGGTTTTAGTCTGCTTTTCAATTTCGGATTGAAAGGTACATCAATTGGGCTTCTGCACTGGCCTTATTCTTTTGTTTGTTCCTCAGCTTACACATCCAATTTGAATCTAGACTGTCATTTTAATCTTTAAATATTTTCTAACACCCGAACCAGAAGAGCACATAAACTGCAATTAAATTATTTAATTATTACATTGCATACACAATAAGCCGCTAAATGTATAAATAATGTCGGTTCACTTTCTTCGCACTTATCGGGATATGTTCAAGTTGATTGATGTTTAAATTATTTATTAAAAAGCATCTCATAGTTTCTTCATCTTGTTTCATGGGTTCTCATTTGTCAATTGACCCAAAATAAAAAAGTTGACCCCATTTAACCATAGTGATTATTCGTTCTAACTCTAATTAGATTTAACCACAACACTGAATGAATCTGACGACAAAATTCAAAAGTCACGTAAAAAAGTATTGCACGGTCGGTGTGACGAGTCAAAATTCAATTGTAACATGAAAGAGGATCAGGATAAACTTAATCCTAAGCAGTCACGTTGATTATAACACAATCTAGAGGTACGTATAGGTTTATCAAACTTGTGAATTGTCCAAGTAAACTAACCAGTTGGCAGATTTATCGTTGAATAATGGTAGGAATTTTAACATTTCGATCTAATTAATGTAGTATTTATTTATTATATAATATAATAATTATTTTATTAATTATAAAATTTATCATCTAATAGACGAGTAATACATGTAGTTAAGATAGAGTTTAAAATTAGAATACAAAAACTAGACTTTCTAACTTTGTTATTTTTTATTTATTTCAAATTTGTCCTTGTTACTAATATTGTCATTTACCCTTTTTTTTCCTTCTTTTCATGATCATTAGCTGAAAGTTTTCAAAAATAAGATCAAATCCCATCAAAATTTATGTTTATGAATAATTTTTTTAGGCAACTAAAATAAAAATAATTGTCTACATTTAAATCTTAAATGAGGTGCAGTTACTATATGTCACTCAATAATACACACCATTACTCTCAAATATTATTCAGATCCCAGCATTATTGGCTATGCAAAAATTTTCAAAATATTATTAAGATCACCAAACTCACCCAAAAATTTTTTGAAAATTTTTTCTTAATAAATGTAAGCATGCCACGTGGATAACTCTCTCTCTCTCGCTCTCTCAGATCAGCGAGCACAGCATTTAAAATCTCCCGCCTAAAAAGCGAAATTGAATCGTTTGAATTATAGAAGATAAGAGAGACAGAGAGAGATGGCGGCTATTGAGTGGTCTTGGAGTCGATTAATGGAGTTCATGATTCAATCTGCTCATGTGAGTCTCTCTTCTTCTTCTTCGTTTCAATTTTTTTTTAATCAATTTATTCTCTTCTAATTTTACTTTATTTTTAACTTTTTAATGCTCTAATTAATTAATTAATTAAAAAGCAACTCGAAGTTTCGCCTGTTGTCAAATACTCTGCATTGTCCCTCTTCGCCGATCGATTTTGCCCTTCTCTAACCAGGTTTGCTTTTATACTAATTAATTAACTAATTAATTGAATCATATTTGCTTAAATTCCCAAATTTAAAGCGTGTTTAGGAAGCAAAATTGTATTGTATGTATAGATATACGGTGGGGAGCAATGGAAAGGGAAACTGGCTTTTGCAGCCTATAAGAGAGAGCAATTTGCAGCTATTTGCTCTTATTTCGTTATGGATTTCAAGCAAGGTTTGTTTTTGTTTTCTTCCCTTTTATTTTCATCATTTATTATTTAAACGATTGTGAACCACAATTAATAGGATACATTATTCATATATTTTGTAGATACATGATTCGCGTCCTGTATCTGTGAAAAGTTTCAAGTCTTTGGGAGATAAAATCATTAAGGATGAACATTTTACGACTCGTGATTTCTTGGAAGCCGTAAGATAATTATTGTATAGCCTATAATAATTATGCTTTGGAGATTGGTTTCTTATACCATTTGATAAATGTTGATGGTGTATGGTTGATGAGCATATGGATACCTTGCAGGAGATTGTCTTCATGCAGGTCAGTCTTATATGTTCTGTAACTAAAGAGTCATCTTGCACTCATTCGATATCAACTCATGATACGGTGGTTCTGCGGATAAAGCTAGGTTTTGGATTTTGAGATTGGTACATCCAATATTGCTTTCTTATTACTTGAAGAACTTTTACTTCAGTTCAAGTGAGTTTCTTTTATTAATCTGTTGTACCTATTGAATGATCTACATTAGCTTATTTATATTAAGGATAAATTGATGTCATCTTAGTACATCTAGTTACTACTACAGGGGAGTGGCAAAAGTTGGAGAACTTCTGGGATTTGAAGCATGCATGGACCTTATGGATCTTCTTTATGAAAAAGAGGAGACATCGACTCTCTACCGATCTCCACGTTCTCTTGCTGCATCCACCTTGGCATGTTTATAACTCTTAATACTTCCGTTCACAGCATTGTTCAGTTTTCATTTCCTTTTCCATTTTTTTTTAACCTGATTTTTTCTCTCTTTTACAGATTGCTTCTTATCTCATTACCATACCTAAACAGAGGTGGGAGTTTCCCATACTTCCCTGGGGTAAATACTTTTTTCCCCTTTTATTGTAGTAAGAATTTTTGAAATAAGTTCATCCATTTTTTGTTCATAAAACTACGACTTTAATTTTTCAACTCCATTAGATTGTGCAAACAGATTATAGTTTCCTGCTATAATCAGTTCATTCCCCACTTCCCCTCCCAAGAGGTTTCCCATTCTAGTTGAGTTACAATATCATCTCTTTCTTATGTTAATTTATTACCAAATTTAGGCAGATTACAGCATAATGTCATTTCTTCTGCCTGCTTTTCTTCATTTTTTTCCCATTGAAAAGATAACTACTCCAAACAGCATCCAATAAACCAAAAAATAGTACCTTATTCATCTTCAGTAGGCTGTATGGCATTGTCATCTTGGTTTATAAAGTGTGCAATTCAACACTATTTACTTCTAAGTTCGAGGTTTTTTCCAGAGTAAGATTCTAAATTATACATTAGTCTTTTATCAAATTTCTACCTTTCGAGAAGAGTTTAGACGAGTTTTAGGTACAAAATTGTTTTCACTGTTTTAAGTGATATAATGCTGCCAAAACTTGTTTGGGTGAAAAAAATCACCTGAGGGAGCCTTGAAGGTGCACGACAGTTCATAATCATATAGGACACTCTATTGACCCTAGGACCAAAAGTTTATGCGTTCCAAGTCTACTATTTTATTTGGTGTTCTGAATTAGACTTTTCAGAGATCTTGCGTGGCATTTCTATAAAATGACTCTGAAGATTGAAGTTTATTCGGCCAATATCTTTGACTCTCATGCTGCACTTGGAGTATTGTGTGTATTGCAGAATAAGATTGAACCATTTGATGAGATGAGATGTTTAGTTTATAGGGAATTGCAACAACAGACATAGCAGCTTTTAGAAGTATACAGCAGCTGAAATTTTGCAACTCACCCTACTCTTGGAGTATTGTGTATATTGCAGAATAAGGTCTAATCATTTGATGAGATGAGATGTTTAGTTTATAGGGAATCTCAATGGCTAGCACCTATATAAGCTGATTCTGAAGATTGAAGTTTATATGGCCAATGTCTTTGACTCTCATCCTGCTCTTGGAGTATTGTGTGTATTGCAGAATAAGGTTGAACCATCTGATGAGATGAGATGTTTAGTTTTTAGGGAACCTCAATGGCCAGATATCAGTTTTTAGAAGTATGCAGCAGCTGAAAATTTGCAAACTCACCCTACGGTTGCAGTATTGTGTGTATTGCTGAATAAGGTTGAACCATTCGATGAGATGGGACATTTAGTTTATAGGGAATTTCAATGGCCAGATACCAGTTTCTAGAGTTATGCAGCAGCTGAAAATTTGTAAAAGAGGAGCTCCTTGTGATAAGTATTGCTTGAAATCATTACTTTAGACATAAAGGTCCTCATCAAATAAATGAATCTATGGAAGAACTATTTTACATTTGGGAGTTAGCATTTGTACTCAAAGTACTTCGTATTTGATAGTTTATTAGATTAATTAATATCTAAATCTCTGGAGTTTCTTGCATTATAGACTTTATCTTAAACACCCCAGGGGTTTTATAGAATTGCTGGAAAACAAATTTAGTTTTTTCTTTAGAAGGTACAATATGAAACTGAGTCAAATACTTAACCTTCCGTTGCTTAATCCTGACCTTGGGTGGCCAACAAGCTGAGATAGTGTATGTCGTTGATTATATATAAAGACGGTCTACTCAGTTTTATATGCCTAACCTCACCACCAAGCTACACTATAGCTTTTAATGTTAGGCCTTTTGTTTGCATTTTTTTATTATGAGCATCATTGTGAGTAATTCCTTGCATTATGGGTATCATTGTGAGTAATTTCTTGCCAGCAGTTCCCAGGCAGAAAGTAGTTATTTTCCTTATTTTAAAGTAAATTCAAATTTAAGAAAGATATGAGTGCGTTTGGTATTAAGGTTGAGCAGCTGTACCTTGCAAACTACAGCACTAAAGTATTTGGTAAACATTAGTTGCTGTAACTTGTAAAATATGTTAATGTGGTTTTTCACTTGTATCATGAAAAATCTTTTATAGTTTTAATAATTTTGTTAAAATTATTATTTAAAATTTATATTTATTACATATTACTAACTTTTATTTAATAGTTATAGCTTTTTTCCATAGCAGCTATAGCTTAAAAGCTACAGCACCTCAATCTCAAATGCACCCATAATCTTTTTTTTTTTTTTTTGCGTTTTTAGTAAGATCTAAAGATTTTACTTTGCGCATGCTATGGGTTCTATGAGAATTTAAACAAATGTCAGCAACATCTCGTTAAAATGAAGTTAGTATGCTTCGTTTTTTTGGCCGTTATTTCATGGTTCTTAAAGAAGATAGAAGACACAAATTGGCGAATTACCCACGGCCGAGAAGGCAGCAATTGGTGTGCTGGTGCTAGAGTTGCAATGTCTGTGGGAGGTGATAGTAGTAGTAGATGTTACTAAGGGTGTGTTGACTTTCCATATTAGAGAATTGGAATGCAGAAATAAAATTATTGACGGTGTTTACTTAATAAAATGGAGGTAGGATGCATCCGAAATTGGGAATAGAGAATGGAATTGGAATCCTATGGGATGGGAATCAATCTCGCACTCTTTTGTGCTTCTATTCTAATCCCATGAACATTTCAATATTCCCAAAATATCTCCCTTTAAATGAAAAATATAAATATAAATAAATTAAAAAAAAGCCAAATCCCTAAGTCACAATCATCATTATTATTATTATTATTATTATGAAATTGGAATGGATTTTTTCAAATTATTGAAAATTATCCTATGTTAATTGTTATCCTTAATATTATTTGTATCTATTATAATATTAACATTAATAGGAATGGAGTTTATTTTAATTTCGATTCTTATAGCTTAAGTAAACAACTTATTATTATATTTTTTTTATTCTCATTTCAGTCCATTCTGATTCTTATTTATTTTGATCCCAACTCCATTTTAATTCCCATTTAGTAAACGCAAAGATAGAATCTTAGCAATGGTGACCAAAAGATACACCAACAATCAATAATTGTTTTTGCCTCTAGATAATAACACTGCCTTAGGTCACTTTGCAGTAGCAAAGATCAAACTCCAGAGAAATTCTGCTTGTACTGATTCTGTCTTTGTTCTAAAGATAGATATAAATACTGACTATAAACTTGTTGGTCTATGCTGTTTATGGTGTGTCGTGTGTGGTGCATTATTTGTATCCTTGGAAATTATGTATGTGGTTCTTGTATATATTTGGTTTTCCAGTGGGAAATTTTTGGTTTTTCGCTATTTATGTTTTGAATTAAGAAAACTAGATTGGTTGTTAGGTTTCTGCCAGGCCCCTTCATTTGGGCTTTGAAACAAATGCAGGATCTCACATGCTTCAGGTCCCTGTGTTGATTGTTTGGATAAATATCCTCAACAATGTCAAGACAAAAACTTCTCGAGCTCCCCCACTATGTCATCTTAGCTTCAAGTGTTTTGATTACTTTTTATTCACCAAATTTTAGGTCATAATTATAGAGTATAGAGTGATTGAGATCTTCTTGCCCTAAAGGGCTGGGTACTTGTTCGCCGTCAACGCAATCGTCCTCCATTCTACAGCTGTTAGGATTGACCACCGGCCACATTCGATCATCAAAGTTTGTGGTCCTCATCAAAATCACTTGTGGTCCATGGTTCAATTATTACAAGAACTGTAAAATCTTTGCTGACACCATATGATCAATTTTCAAATTAATCGTCACTGTTAGTAGGCAACAACCTCTATTTCTCGCCTTGCCATTTCTCTCATCCAGCTCTGTTTTGAAGTACTAATAAATGTGCCCCTATCTCAGTTTCTTTCCATGGATTTGACCACTTATCCCTTGAACGCAGACCTTAATAGTTGACAGCAGAAACCCACCATCACCGTGTAACGTTGCATTAAGCCTACAATACAAATTCACTGTTCTCAAAAACGTCTACAGAACAATAGTTTCAAGTGTGCAAAACAAATTAAATAAGTTATCATATGTGTTGCATACTTCAAAGTTTGTCAATGTTGTCTTTTTCTTCGAGGTACCATGCACCTCAGGCAGTAGATAAAAGTTATTTGAAGAGAATCTTTGACGCCATAAACCACACGTGTGAATCCATGAGTGTGGCAGTACTAACTTTTGTGATTAAGGTGGGCGAGATCCGGAAGGGGATGGATTCCCCCATGGCTGTCTGTTTGTTAAATTTGGACTTTATCCAATGGGAAGAGACATAATATTAGACTACTTATTATGAGAAGGATTATATACAAAATAATACATATATATGGACCCAACAATTCCCTATATTTAGTGATCTTTCTACCAAGGAAGTTTCATTCTAATCCTCCAGTACACCTACTCTGTCCAGTTGTTCGGTCCCTTCTTGTGCTTCAAATTCACCAGTGTGTCATCATAATGTTTGTACTTGCGTTAATCATTCTTCTACTTCCTTTTCTTCTGAGATTCTACTTTAAACTTTGTTGTCATGCCCTTCACCAAACATTCGTGCATTTTATCTCTTTCTTGAACTTCTTCAATTTCATTGTACAAATAGGGAGAATGCACAGCAACAGGTACAGGCTTAGTTGGAGGTACATGATTGCAGAAGGATTTGGTTAAAAAAATAAATGAAACTAAATGAACAATGTTCAGGCTTCTATCACTTTCTCTCAGTTTTATTTATTTATTTTTTTCCCCTGTTCTTGCCCCTATTCCACAAAATTATTAGCTTCATCCCTTGCGACACATATGTCAGCTTGTCTGTAGTAGTCAAACCCACGGAGACGAATAGTTTATTTGGCCAGGTGTTGGCTAGCAAAATTAATATATGTTTGTTTGAACCCAAAATCTAAAATCCCCTTATGTTTTCAGAGCATTAAATTGCAGTATGAGTGTTGTATATTGTTGTCATTAAATATATTAATATCTTGTGAAGTACTTACTTTCAGCTTTTATTATGTTATTATTATTATTTTTCTGGATCATAAGGTAAAAGCATTATGCCCCAGACAGACAAAGATCTTAGTACGTACTAAATGAAAGTGTTTTTGTTTTTGCGCGCAGTTGGGTTTGTAACTTCATGCAAAGAAGAGAATATTGTAGAATTGGTGCACGACATTCTTAAACTTGTATTTGAGCCAAGATAAAGCAAATTCTGGGTGTTTCTCAACTCCATCAAAGTTGATGGACTGCCGGTCCCTCATTTGCTCAGTCCACAAATTGATGATGGGAGATGGTGGGTCCCTTTTGTTTTTAATCACAGAAATTACTTCATTTCGCATGTGATCCGATGACTCCTTACACGTGGGCTCTACCCACACGACCGGTTGATTGATTTCCTTTCGGAAATTACTATATTCTTGATAATCTTACATTTGCATATCCAGAGTCATCAGAATTTAGACATGTTAATTACAATTAGGATTGAAGAATCATGGTTAATCTGTGCATATACAAAGTGTTTATTCGTACTCTCCCCCTCTAAATATTGTTTATTTGGGCGTTAATAATTCGTGGTTTGAGTTAGATTTGTATAAACTAATAATAATAATAATACAGAATTTATTAATTATAAGAAAAAAAACAATAATGGAAAACCAAAAGAAGCATCCCAGGTGGTGAGATTGTTTCGTGACTATGATTGCCAATTATTTTAGATTCCAAAGAGGTTAATCTAACAAGTTAAATATGGCAAATCAAGCCCTCAATTTATAAGATTATTAATTATACACATATAATCTTGGATGCTCTTAAGATGTCTGGTCCATAACACGGTAGCTTTATTCCATTTGAAGGGGAAACACAAAGAGTATTTTAATCTCATTCTTTTCCTCAAAATAAATAACTAACGTGATGCCAAAACTGCTGCGACTAATGTTTATAACTTTTATGTTTCCGCTTAATTTTGAAAATGTTGCAGTTATTATTTTCAAAAAAGAAAAGAATACAAAGAATTTTAATGAAAAATAAAGACCAAATTGATTTTTTGATTTGTATATCTTTTAAAATTGAAACTTAAGTTATCAGTTAATAAAAATCACTTAAAAATTATTGGACCCCGTCTGGGAGGACAGTGATAGATAATTAAGTCCTTTAATAAAGGCTATTGAAAGGTCACATTTCTCTTAATTGTGTCGGCTAATAATTCCAGTTCTATAAATAACCAACCCCACGGAAAAAGATGTGCTGCTCTTAAAAAATCCAACAACCGTCCTGCTTTTCCGTTGATGGTAAAGGTTCGTAACTTTCCCTCATTTTTTCCCCCCTGATAAAGTAATCTCATTCATATAGGTAATTAGTTGTTGAGTTGGTAAGAGTTGAATACAGTTGAAATGTTGAATACATACACTTCATTTTCTTTTTTCTCATTAACACTACTTAATTTAATGCCATTATATCTCTCAAATTCAAGCCACAATCCTTTAGTTTGGTGATGAAAACCAAAAGTTGTGGTAAGTGAAAGAGCAAGGAATAGATTCCAAACTTGTCCTTGGCAAATGATTTATGGGTATGAATTCAATCATCCACTAATATGCCATTGCATTTTTATTAATTAGATGTTTAGTGAAGCCTTAGCTGTTGGCAATAATTGTGTTAGAAAAAGAAAGAGAAGAAATCCCAAACAAAGGAAAGATTGTTCTTCAATCTTCAACAGTATTCCTTAGAATCAATAATGCCGAGTTGACTATGGAGAATGGGAGACAGTCTACTTTCTCTCTTTTGCTTTAACTCCATTAATGATTGGCAAATACTTCACAATTGTGAAAACCCAAGAAATGCATTTATTGGCATATTGCGCAATTATATTATTTTGATACGGGAACAAGAAATTATGTCATTGATTAAGCTTGGCGTACGTTATTGTAATTAAATTAGTACTCACATAATTTGATTTGGGTGGGTGTGTATACATATATTCATATAAAGGGTGCGCTTAGGAACACATTCTGAAGCTGAAGCTGTCAATTGGGGTTTACGTAGTATTACACAAATAGGTTTCATTCCCTTGGTTATTGAATCAAATAGTAAGAACGTTGTCTCCCGATCAATAGTAAAGAAAGCAACGCTAATTTTCTTTTCTTTTCCTTTTTCATTTTGGTGATAATAACAATCTTTTGCGATATTGTTGTATATATATATATATATATATATATATATATATATATAAGTTGAATTACTAAATTATTGGTCACCCAAATTCTGTTTTTTCTTTCTCTTTTACGTTAAAATTGCATTTGATGACTCATTGTTAAGTGGTTGCCAATAAATAAATAAATAAATAAAAATAACAAGTAGGGACATTTAAAGAAATTCCTAGTGATAAAATAATCTGATAAAAAACAGCATCTTTCTTTGTATGATTTGTTATGATTGATACTGAAATCACTTGAGGGTCCATCTCTCTACATTTTCCTTCAATGGCCAGCTATAGTTCCTTTGTCTTTTGCTTATATCTTATTAGCTGCTTTAATTTCTTAGCAAAAATACGTACGATCGTGGCTAATGCACCAATGCATTTTTTTTTTTTATGATACATTTGCAGACTTATCGATTATGATTTATATCTTTTATTATGAAGATGCACATTATCATCCGATCCAACAATAATGATAAGCATGCATGTTATTGTGATAATTGATAGTATTAATGCTGGTAGATCACATGTCATTCGATTGTTGCGTGTTGGATATGGTATGTGAACAAGTTAATTTTTTTTTTTTTTGCCCCTATTGCAGTTCAACTATCTAATTAAATCACTTGTTACCCAGTGCTTCCCGACTAAACCATTTATACATGTGTTATAAAGCATATCTTTAGGAATGTGCATGAACAAACTTAAACTCAATGTAAGGATATCTCGATAATTTGATATGTGTAGACCTAATTTTTTATTCGGGAAAGAGAAATGGATGGGATGAAATTCCTATTTCCTCCTCATTTCTTCCATTTTAATTTTTATTTATTTTTTTAGAATTATTAGTGAATAAATAATAAAATTTTAAATTTTAAATTTTAAATATTAGTGTAAATAACAAATATCAAAATATTTGTAAAAACAATATAAATATTAGTTAATATAAAAAGGTTTAATATAATTTAGACTTAACCACCTCATAAGCCCACAATCTATGAATCAAACTCATCCTTATCTCATCATAGCCCAGTAGCCTGTCGCGTTGTTGGTGGCCGAGTAGCTCAGTTCATCGAGTTGTCGGCTAGCAGCTCAACTTGCAATGTTGGTTGTACCGTAGTCGGTGCCCAAGAGGTATCATTGCTCATGGATAACACTTACGCCAATATTGTATAAAAAACATATTAATTAAAGTTTGTTTTAAAAAGTATTATTTAAATATTTTATATACAAAAGGTTTGATGGAGTATAATGAAATATGAACTAAGACCCATTCATGATTATTGTCATTTTATTTTATGTATTTTTAGGTTAATATGATTATATTAAGTTGAAAAACTAAAAATATATCAGTTGTTCGAAAATAAAAGACACTAAAAAATTTCCTATTATTATTCGAGGATCCTCATTTCTTCCCTCCAACAATTCTAATGAAAAATAAAAGGAGATGGGGACATACAAAATTTCAAAAATGAATTTCACGATATCAGTCCACTTCCCTCCGTTCCCATCCACTCCCAAAGTCTTTTTCTACAAGAAAGTGGAAATTTTGGTAATACATGCATCTGACTATCTCAGCGTCGTTAGTGATAAATAAAAAAGC
Source organism: Atalantia buxifolia (assembly GCA_030444775.1). Classification (NCBI taxonomy): domain Eukaryota; kingdom Viridiplantae; phylum Streptophyta; class Magnoliopsida; order Sapindales; family Rutaceae; genus Atalantia; species Atalantia buxifolia. The sequence continues at coordinate 9,928,461 of CM059832.1, forward strand.
AGATTTTTAGGGGGAAAAAGATAATCAAAAAATGATTATATTATATAAAAAGTAGAGGAAAACAAAAAAGTAGATGAAATATCACATCGTTGTTAGCAAGTGAGTATATGATAATAGAGCTCTAAAACTGCTGGGTGGCCTCCATACGCTTATACACTCATTCATTTTTTTATTTCCCGTACAATATTGTATTGTTGCTGCTTGCATATGTAACTTTTTTTTTTCTTTTTTTCTTTCTCATTGTTTGCAAAAAAGATATAAAATCCGATTTTGTTTACAAGAATTTATATTTTAATTATATTATATCTTTGTAAAACTATCATTGTTATTTTAGTCAATTATTGAAAAAAAAAAACTAGGGAATTGTTTGGTTTTGTAGTATTCGTGGTAGAGTTGAGGGTCGTTTAATTTTTATATTTAATTCAAATATATTTATAGAAGTTTAGGAGTTTAACTCATACTTAAAAACTAATTCAAGAGTCGAAAATTATCCAAACTTTAGATTTTTATCCAAGATTCATTTTCATTCAATGTCAGATATTATTCCTAACAATATCTCCCCATTGCAGCCTTTTAATAACAATTCCATATGGTGATTAGAATTTTAATCTTTATTTCCTCAATCATGAACTAATTTCAATCATCAATAACATCTATACGACTGAATAGAACTAGATTGCAACAGTATCGACAAGAAAAAAAACACATGTGCATCTATTTGTTTCCTTCTATGGTTATTGTTACTAAACAATAATTATTTATCTTAGAATCAACAAAAAATTAAATCAAAATTTTAACTAAAAAAAAGAAATTGATTCAAGAAACAAGAATAATTCCAATAATATTAGGAATCTCAATATTTGAGTCTCAACTTTAAATTTTAATGTTATGTATCGTTCATCTATTAAATAATACAAATTATTTAGTCACCATTTAATGGATGACTATCACATAAGTAAGGATTCAAATTGGGAGTTAGATGAATCGATGTTGGGATGCCTAACATTACTATAATAATTCGGCTATCTTCTTGATATTTTTCAACAGGAAACTAATGACATCCTAAATGTTCTTCTGCATGTATCTATTTTAACAGACAAAAAATAATGAGAGAGGCAACTTCATGATTGTCAACTCGATTTATTGGTGACACATTGATAATTAATCTTCAACTATAATTAATTATCACGTCCATTTTTAAGAAAATGACATATCTTATTATTTGAGTCTGGATTAAACTAGTAGGTATCGTGATAATCTCAAAGATTTGCAAAGCTAAACCAATATTAGGTGCAAAATTAAGGGAGTTTAAGAAATGATCAATTGAGCTAAATTAACAAGAAAAAGTTAGAAAAGTTAGCAACAATTTATGAAATGAAAAATAGGAAAAACAATTTTCGGGAACTCTTGATTCATCAAGACAGATAAAAACTATAAATTAGTTCCAAACTTGAAAAGTAATTAAGTACTTCAACTAAGATTGAAGAAAAACTTGAGATTATATATTTAATTCTAAAAGCCTAGGGATATCTCGAGATGTAAAATTGCTAGTGTTAAGAGCAAACATCACGCATGAGTTCTGATGGGAATGATACTCACATTGGATGATAATTATCTTGAGCGATGTATATAAATTAGATACAATCTTCCATTACTGAACATGAATTACATTCGTGGATTTTTATATGACATTAGAGTCAAACTTATTTACAAATGAGTCTACATTACCTTTAACACGTCACCAGATTAATTAAAAAGATTAGCATACACAAGACGGGAAGCGTTAAAAGAAAATATTCTACAACGATCGAGAATGTATAGTCACAAATAGAGAACTTGATAAATTGTAACTGAGCTTAATTTATGAATGATTGTCTAAAGGGTCAACTGTGAACTTGCCTACTACAGATTAGTGGTGGTAACATGATAGTCTAAAACAGGGGCGGAACAAGTCAATGGTTATTGCTGGTGTAAAGGGCCAACACGTGAACTGGCGTTGGCACGAGATTAATGGTTATTGCTGGTCTGATCTTGACAAGAGGCATGAGCTAATCACCACACGACACAATATATTAATTTACACCTCTATTCTCTCATAATTTAAAAAACAAAATTAAAATTATCTGTAATGAATAGAAATTAATTTCAGTTTCAACCTTGTCATCAACTATCATGGGCATACTTCTCATTCGAAAAGGAGCTAGAAAAAAGAATGAAATCCCCTACTTTGATCTACCAATACATTATTAGGGCGTCCGACGTTACACACAACAAACCATGATTAGAAGTTATAGGACTCATAACACAGAATTCTTTAATCAGAACTTACTATGCGCGACGTCGCATACTATAACATGTGTGATATTGCATGTTGAATCAAAATTTATTATCTATTACGTAAAAAAAAACCTCTAAATTCTACTCTATACAAAACAATGTAGAGGATAATAAAAAATTTATTTCTTTATTGTCATAAATTGAAGATTTTGTCTCCCTTTGTTGCTGAATTTTGGCATGGCAGGTACTACTACTAAGTGTTAAAAAAATTTGATGTCATGGAAAAGGTAAAGATGAGTTAACAAACAAGCTATTATTTCCCTCCAAATTTTCAGTAACAATTAAACAACTGTTCATTCATTTACAGGAGGATAGTTTAATTTTGCTATACATACACATCGGTTTCTACACAAACACTTAATTAAAGCAAGAACGAATCAAACTATCCTCTAATTAAGTGTTTGTGGGTGATTCTTTGCTTTTCCACAAAGATAATCACTTAATTAATTGCTCTCTCTCTCTCTCTCTCTTTATTTTTTGTGGGTGATTGTTTTTAATTAAAAGAAAACGCACCACTTAAGCTAATTTGGCAAGAATCAAAGTGGAAAAGCAAGAACGAATCATGACGAATGACTGATGATGTTCTTGATTCTTGAAGATGAAGGTCTCGCCACCTCTGGCCATGCAAAGGAAATCTTTATCTTTCTCAAACGAAGGTGTAAAGATTTTTACCATAAGTTACAATATTTCGCTTTAATCAATCATTAAAAATCTAGTTGTTGCACAAACCTTTTCCTATAATAATCACTTCACATTATTTACATGTCAGTTCACAGTGAAACTTGAGTTGGTAATGGTATCTTGATCTTGGCCTTTTACTTTCTTTTTTTTAAATTTAATTTGCTAAAGTTTCGCATGCTTTATATATTTTTGGGAAAGAACGTCAAAGCTCAACTTTATTTATTATTCTTCTTGTAAATAATAATGTCACGTACACATTACTTACACAACTCACGATACTATGTGACGCTAATAACTATACCAGTCACGTTCTTCATTCTCGAAATTGAATTGAGCTTGCTATAGAAAATTGAATTTCAAACTAGAATTACTAAATATTTATGTCTTAATTATACGTGCGTTAAGAGAATCACTTCGAACTTCATCAGGTCTATTTCCCTTAAAAATAAATAAAAATAACAGACGAAATTTTTGAAAAATAAAACTTGAATAGAAACAAGATGAAATTGAAAATTGATTTCTTGTATAAGATAAAGGGCGTCAATGATTGAGTCAAATAGAAGCCCTCAAATAATTTTAAAAAATACGCGTCGATTGTGTCTGCAATTGCACGTACCAACCGGATTCCAGTTATACACCGTAGAATAGATAATACGATAAAACAAAAAAAAAAAAATAAAAACAAAAAATCAATTATTTATAAGAAATTTTTTAAAAAAAATTATCACGCCCTTTATTAAAACTTCAACATCAAAACAGCTATTAGAGTCGGTGGAAAGAGAGTAACGTATGATGTTCTTCTCTTCTCATGACGCTCGCTGCTTGTCGCAGAATTGCACTTCTGTTATGATTGGTCCGTGAACCGCACGCTCTCATAAGGAGAATGAAATGAGACACTAAGTTGACACTTGAGAGTTCACTGTTTTTTTTTTTTTTTTTCTAAGCTGAGTTTATGGATAAAACTCACTGTCACTTACTCACTCACTCACTCAGTCGACTCACTTCCCAAGAAAAAAGAAAGAGAAAGTAGAAGGGAAAAAAAAAGTGGAAAGGATTTTGGGCTAAAATGCGCAGCTCATTTGCTTGCTTTATTGTTGTTTAAGCTTCATCTTCTTTTCATATATTTCTACTTCTTCTACCTGCACCTGCTACAATTGGCGCATTTTAGCTTAACCCCACCACACATCATCCACAAGCACAACACAAACCCTAATAAGATAAATAAATAAAAAGAAAAAAAAGGAAAGACTATTATTATTAAAAAAAAAGAAAATCAATTTTTTTTTTTACTAATCTCTTTGTATGTTGGGCTTTTTAGCTTAATCCCTTTTATTAACTGGCAATCATTATTTTTGGTTTCTCTCTTGCCAGTGTGCAATTTCTTTTCTTTTGTATTATTATTTTTATTTTCGTTTTCACTTGGAAGTTCAGATCTGAGGAAGCAAAGCATATAAGCTTAAGGTTGTTTCCAGTAACTGCCCCTTTGAGTTTGGTTTCTTGGATTCTTTTTGACTTTTATGAACGACAAGAACAACAAAGCCACTTGCTTTCTTTCTTTATATCTCACATTCTAATTCTAGTCTTTCTTTGTTGCTTCCCCCTTTTGTGTTCCCAAGAAGTAACCAAACCCACCAACTTGAGAAAAGAAGAACCTTTAACTTGTTTCTTGAATTCCAAGAGAGAAAGAGATCAAGTAGAAAAATGCTGGCGATTGGGAGTCCTAATTACAGTGTCCGTACAAGCACTAGTTGCAATGCTTTACTCAGAGAGCTTCAGGTCTTTCCTCTTTTTTCTCTTTTCTCTTTACTTCTTTTCTTTGGGTTTCTTCTTCTTCTTTCTTATGAGTTTTTCCTTTTTGGTATAATGATGTGTTTTTTTAGACAGTTTATTACTATTATTATTATTATTATTATTATTATTATTATTTTTGCGGTATGTATGTCAAAAAGGCAAAAGCATTGATTGTTTTACATTTATCGTCATATCATTATGGGTCTAGTCCAAGTAAGCCTACCTGTGAAATGAATTAGCCTTTCTTCTAGGTTGTTAAATTAAAGGCTCTTTCAGAAGTGATCTGTAGTATTACGTTTACCCAAGTTTTAAACTTTTTGCTCGAACTTTTTTCTTTGTTTCTAATTTTTGTGGTTATTTGTATAGTTGGGTTACTATAATTTTCTTGAATTTTTTATAAAATTCTGTTTTACTGCAGGCGTACCTATGTGGGTTTGTTCTTTGTTGGTACACGTGTTCTGTTATCTGTTTTAGGCTTTGTTGGTGATAGTCCTTTGGGGGTTGAATTAGCAAACTGTTTAATTGTTTAACCATCATTATGTTGATGAGTTCTGTTGTTTTTTGGTGGGCATTACAGAAGATTAGTGCATAAATGGTAGTTTGATTTTGTGAATGGTTTCTCCCAAAATGTTTAATAAAGTTTCAGTTACCATTTTTCTTATAATAGTCATTCTCCACTCTGGGGTGAAAATAATTCCACTTCAATTTAATTAGTGATTTGTGGTTTGGTTTTGAACGGTTTGTTTCCTTTTGTAGTTTAATGGTGCCGGAAAAATGAGTGTGGTCTGTTCAGATTTTCATGTAGTATTCTCTACTTTTTGTTTATTAAATAAAATTTAATTTTGCTGTTATATCATTTGATTGTAAGCCATTTTGTTGTAAAATAGTATTTAATATAACTCATGTTTTAATGCCTTTATTTATGTATTGTAATGAGAGCAGCAAATATGGAGTGATGTTGGGGAGAGTGAAGCAGAAAAAGACCGCATGCTAATGGAGTTGGAGAGAGAATGCTTGGAAGTTTATCGAAGAAAGGTTGAGGAAGCTGCCAATGCCAAGGCCCGTCTTCATCAGACTGTTGCAGCAAAGGAAGCTGAGCTTGCAACACTCATGGCTGCCCTTGGGGAACTTAATATCCACTCACCGGTAAAATGAATTTCCTGACTCTAAATTATCAAAGATTCATGTTTGTTTTATTGTCATCTTCTCACTCCTTTTGTTGTATATTCTATTTTTGGTCCTTTTGGTTTTGTATATGTATGGTGTTTTCTTTGATTCTTCTCTTAGAATCTCATGTACAGAGATTCATTCGCCAACTCTGTGAAGCCGTTTGCCCTCAGTGATTATCCAACGAGTGTTCTGTGCCATCTTTTGGAGAATTTTAAGTGCAAAATGGCTGGAGAGATTCAATCGAGATATGTGTTTGCTTAGTAATTTAATAAGTTTTGCATAGTCCTTGAAAGAATTTTGTACCCAAAATCGAGAAAGGTTGAGAAAAGTGGAAGGCCTTTGCTGCAATTCTATGTTAACTACTATTTTTGCGGCATTTGTGTCTCCTCGCATGGTCTCTAATGATAATTAATACTCAAATAAACTGAACTGTTTCCGTGGAAATTATGGCTGACACAAATTTTACCTTTGTAATGAATGACAACATAAATTTTACCTTGATAAGTAATGGAAACTTTTGTTCTGGATCCATTTATCTTTGGGTTATCATTATTTGTTGTCTGTATCTTTCTTTTTACCTCTCTGCTGCGCTGCAGAGTTTTTACTCTGAGCAAAGCATAAAGTATGCAACCAATTTCACTATTTGAGGTCAAATCCATATCTTGTGCTCACTTGATCCTAATCATAACATTTTGCAGATTCAGACAGAGAAGCGATCAACATCATTGAAAGAAAAGCTTGCCTCCATTGCACCCTTGGTAGAGGACCTGAGAACCAAGAAAGAAGAACGAATGAAACAATTTGCTGACATAAAGGCACAAATTGAGAAGATCAGCGGAGAGATTTCTGGCTATGATCATCTCAGTAATTCTGTGATAAATTCTTTATCTCTGGAAGAAGAAGACTTGTCGCTAAGAAGGATTACTGAATGTCAAACACATCTTCGCACCCTTCAAAAGGAGAAGGTATACATGTAACAATAGCAACTGAGTTTGAAGATTTTAATCAGAATGTGTGCAGGCTTAGTGGATGCTTGTTAATTGTCTAAATGATTGTGTGATTGAAATTTATCAAAATTACTTATGTTACTGGTTAGTGCCTTTGGCTGGATGAATGATCAATAAATGCCCTCATGTCTTGATAGAAAATAGCTCACATATTTAGTGCCTTGTGCTGCCATGAATTAAATATATATTCGTCACGCATTTTGTTAATTAATGGGGATGCTTCATGCTTTTTGCAGTCTGATCGCCTGAATAGGGTTTTGGAATATGTGAATGAGGTGCATTCAATCTGTGGTGTGCTAGGTTTGGATTTTGGCCAAACTGTGAGTGATGTGCATCCAAGCTTGCATGGGACTGCCATGGGGCATTCCACAAACATCAGTAATAGCACATTGGAAGGTTTGGAACAGGCAATTGTCAAACTGAAAGCAGAGAGAAAAATTAGAATACAGAAGGTAATGGAGATATTCCTGTAGTGTTTTTTTTGCTTTTACCTGAGCTATTTGGGTTAAAACCATATTTTGATCTGCAGCTGAAAGACATTGTGGCATCACTCTTTGAACTTTGGAATTTGATGGACTCACCAATTCAAGACAAGAATAACTTTTCTAAGATTACTTCCATTCTTAGATTATCAGAGTCTGAAATTACAGAACCTGGTGTTCTTTCAACTGACGTTATTGGACAGGTCTGGAAGCACTCCCAATTATTTTTTGTTTTATTATTGGAAATCAGATCCTCAAGTTTCTCTCCTCTTTCACAGGCTGCAACAGAAGTGGAGAGGCTTACTAAACTGAAAGCAACTAGAATGAAAGAACTGGTCTTGAAAAAGAGGTCAGAATTAGAGGAAATATGCAAAATGACTCACATTGAACCTGATACCAGTACAGCTGCTGAGAAATCCAATGCTATGATGGATTCTGGTATGATAATTTATTTTCTGACATGAAGGATTCCAACTAAGATCTTTCTGTTTCCTTATTATACAACTTGATAAGCAAGGAAATATGTAATTGTCTGAATTTTCTTGTGTTTTAAGGTCTAGTTGATCCTTCTGAGCTTTTGGCCAACATTGAAGCTCAGATTATCAAAGTTAAAGATGAAGCACTTAGCCGGAAAGATATAATGGATAGGATAGACCGATGGCTTTATGCATGCGAAGAGGAAAAATGGCTTGAAGAGTATAATCAAGTAAATTGAATCTTTTCTATCAACATGTGATGATAGGACAAACACTCTAGATTTTTCCATTTTGGCTTTCTTCTCCTCTACTTCTTCCATAACTCTTGCTTCAGAGTAATAGTATTTTAAATTCTGCCTCTTCTGATTTATTATTTAGCACATTGTAGAAGTTGTTTGAATTAGCACAACATCAGTGATTGACAAGCCATTCATTACAGTTAGAGTATCTGTCTTGCTCCTATTTTGAAAAACTTTTCGTGTAATTATAGGATGACAACCGGTACAATGCTGGGAGAGGTGCACACATTAATCTTAAACGTGCAGAACGAGCTCGAGTTACAGTGAACAAAATTCCAGGTATTGCATTTTTTTAATTTTTATTTTGTTGTCATTTATTTGAAGTTGGAACTTGTGTTGTTAGCTAATGTGGTGCTCTTTCCAGCAATTGTGGACAATCTGATAAATAGAACACTTGCCTGGGAAGAAGAGAAAAAGATATTCTTTCTATATGATGGGGTAAGTTGTTCTAATTTATGGCATGGTATATTCTGGAAATGCTTCTTTTGTTGCTTATTTTGAAATTGTATGTGATTACTTGCAGGTAAGGTTAGTGTCAATACTGGATGATTACAAGCTGACCAGAGTACAGAGAGAAGAAGAGAAGAAGAGATACAGGGTAATTTACCCAATGTTGTTATATTTGTGGGTTTGTATAGATTTCTGTTGTGTCTAACCCAAAAGATGGCTTCAGTATGGAAACATGATCTTAGGATCCTCCTTGTATTATGACATACTAATTATTCATCTACGTTTAATTGAAAGAACAGGTCTATTCAGAATTATAAAATGTCCATATGGGTCCCCACATTGAGTACTTCTGTTGTTTTCCATGATGGTGATTTAATCGTATCACATTTTCACAGGATCAAAAGAAGATGCAAGATCTCCTCCTGACAGAGAAAGAATCCATGTATGGGTCAAAACCTAGTCCAAGAAAATCTAACAGTTTTAGGAGGCCAAATGGATGTCGTGCAAATGGAAATGGATCAATGACTCCCACACCTCGTCGGAACTCAATTGGTAGTAGAACTCCTGAGCTTCTCACACCACGATCCTACTCATCACGTCAAAATGGACACTTTAGGGAAATGAGAAGACTGTCGACTGCACCACTGAATTTTGTGGCGATATCGAAAGAAGATACAATGTCGTCGTACACATCTGTTTGTGGTTCTGAGCCAGGTTCTCCCCCTCAGTGTTGAAAATAAGTACCTGGAAGTGGTATGTTATGCTCTATGCTTTACCCTCTGCTTACTCTGTTATCTATGATTAATCTAAATCCTTGCCAGCTTTGCGTACTCTCTTAATTTGTCATGACAGGAACACAGATCATTGCAATTTCAACAACTGTACACGGAATTAGATCAGTGGGAACCTTGTGAATATGGAAAGGACTGTACACAGTGTATGATTGGCAATTGTAGGAGTACTCAGACAAACGGAAACTGACATTTGAAGACGTGCATTTAGCTTTATTTGGTTAACACAAATAGGCAATACTTTTGGAACTTGAAAACTTATATGTGGGAATAGGCTAATGTGGAAATGTTATGGTAGTAGTACAACCTTGTCTTTTCGGTTGATTTTGTTCGTGTTTTGCCTGTTCATGTAAATATGTATCAGTGTGATGATGGTTTTCATTTTGTTGAAGGAAAGTTTGATATACTTGGAAATGTAGTTGTAGCCTAGCCTGTGAATTGTGATGCTGCTGTATGAATTTGAAGTGTGGAACCCGTTCTCTTTTAATTCTAAAATTCACGTTCTCAACCAATTAACATTGAAAGGGTTGTACTTTTTTCTATCAACGGCGATATGCACACAACAATTAGCACACCATTTAGCACCGAACAGAACATTTTGAAATATAAGTTGGTCACTGTAACTTCAAACTGGCAAGATACACGCATTGTTGACAAACACAGATATACTCTCGCTCTCTTCCTCACGGCACAGATCTGAACAAGCTATCAATCTCACTGCTTCGTTCTTCCTCACCATTTTCACCATCGGCTCCCTCACTCTCCTCCTAACATTTTTAGCAGCTACTCTCACGGCACCATACTCTTGGCTATGTCAAAAATTTGACTTCCAGCTTCAGTCTCTCGTTGTCTTGGCTTTACTCATTGTCGGCTGCTGTAATATGTAAATTGCTTAATTAATTTTAAATTTGGTTGTCTAAACTTGTTGTATTTTGACTTGAAGTAACCAATTTGGAGGTAAGCTTCTTGTATTTTGCTTTGAAGATTATGTTAAACAGGGGAAGCTTGTTAAACAAATATGTACCCACATGAAATATGTCCATAAGCTTTGTACTGATAGCTTTAATTCATGAAAAAACGGTCATGAAAAATGTCCGTAAGCTTGTATTTTGACTTCAAGATTGCGTTAAACAGGGGAAGCTTGTTAAACGAATAAGTATCCACATGAAATATGTCCGTAAGCTTTGTACTGATAGCTTTAATTCATGAAAAGCAGTCAAGTTATTATGGTTAATTTTAATCGATTCATTGCCAGCATATATGACCAACATTTGTAATTTTTTTTACGTTTTTTGGGCTGGTCTCATTTCAATTATCTCTTCTCGTGAAATTTGTTTTCCCCACTTATAGCGTAGAATTATGTTGCCAGCACGTGAGCTTTTAGCTTAGAGCAAAATATTACATTCTTAACTTTCATGTCTTTTAACTATTAAATGATCGCGAGTTGAGCTTTTTTTTTTTTGGTTAATTTTCTTGTTTTCGTTTTGTTAATATGAATTATTTTCATTTTGTAGAAACAAAAAATATGAAAAATGCCAACAAAGTTGAAGAGTTGGAGAAAATTGACAAAGATAATGAGGCAATGATTGGGATATCATCTAATAGTGATATTGAAATGTTCATTTATTACAAAGAGTATAGTTAAAAAAAAAAAAAGTTTCTGATTATGTGGACAACTAGCAGAAAGGACAGTGATGGGTACTTAGAAGTGTGACTTTTGCTGGTGGGCGAAGCGGTGAGACAATAACCAAATCTACAAATATCTTGAGACCCCAACCTAATGCAAAAACAGGTTATAATGCTAAATTGGGAGGTGGTTTAGGGGAAGATGGAAAGTGAATGATTTGAATTTTAAATCTTGAATACAACCATGCATTGTTGACTATCCAAGTCTAGGTTGTTTCGATGCAACAGTAGCCTCAGTGCGTATTAAAAAAAAAGTTTAATGTAAATGATCGAGCAGGAATCAAACTATTCAAAAATTATCAATCACTTATTACTGAGGTTGGTGGTCATGAAAATGTGACATTCATACAAAGAGATTGTAGAGATCATATTTAGAAAGAAAGACGATTATGGCTTGGAGATGGAGATGCTACTCCTCTTCAAAACTATTTTATAAAAGTGCAAGCAGAAGACAATATGTTTTACCTTAGCATGCAAGTGGATGACGAGGGACAATTAACAAATATTTTTTTGGGTCGAGCCAAGGAATAAGGAAGCTTACAAAGAGTTTGGAAATGTTGTTACATTTGACATCACATACCTTACAAATAAGTATGATATGCCATTCGTTCCATTTATAGGCATTAATCATCATGGTTAGTCTATTTTATTCGGGTGTGGATTGATTTCACATGAGGACATTGAGACATTCGCGTGGTTATTTTGAATATGGCTATCATGCATGCCTAACTCTGCTCTCATTGTAATCATCACAGACCAAGACAAGGCAATGAAAGTTGCAATTCAGGATGTTTTCCCCAATACTCGATATCGATGGTGTTTATGGTATATACTAAAGAAGATTCTGGATAAACTAGGGGGCTACACACAATATTGTGACATTAATATTGTATTGCATTGTGTTGTTTATGATTCACAGAGCCCTACAAAGTTTGAGGAAACTTGGCACCACATGATTTTAGAATATATTTTGAGGGGTAATGGGTGGTAGGGGTGGGCAAAATCGGGCTCAGGTCAGGTTCGGGTGAACTTGATCGAGTTTCGGGTTGGGCAAACATTGATCCGAATGCAACCTTAACTTACAACCTGATTCAATCCAATCTGATATATATTCGGATCCGTTCGGATCGGGTCAAAAAATCGAGTTGAATTGGGGTAGGATCGGGTTCGGGTTAAAAATGGATCGGATTGAGTTCGGGTCAAATCAGGTCAATTCAGGTCGGTTGAAATCGGGTCAAATCTGAGTAATGCAATTTTGAGCTTCTTTTTTCCCTATTTTTGCAGTTTTTAGGTTGGTTTTTAGACATTTTTCTTAATTGTAGTCCTTCTTACTAATTTTCAACTAAAAGAAAAACAAGAAAATGCTTTGAAATCAAATGAATAAAATTAAAATGCTAAAATAGTATTGCCTATTGCCTTGGAGGGTAGAATAGTATTGCCTATTGACTAGGATTATTATTTGTTCAACCAACAAAGTCCAAACTTAATAAAAGTTAAAATTAATACAAACTTATAAAGTCCAAAGTTAATAGTCTATTAATTTTCGTTCAAAGCACAATTTTCAAATACTAATCTTTGAAAGTTTGAAACACAAAGTCACAAAATGTAAACATAATTAAATTGTTCCGAAACACAATTCACAAAGTTCAAACATAAATACTAAATAAGCTTCTTTGATTCCTATACTGCTCCACGCAAGCACTTTGACAAGGTCTAACTTCAAATTCGTGTACTCCAAGTTGAAGCACCGATCTCTTAACAAAAATTAAAGAAATGTGCGATAACTATTTTATTTCAGCCATGTTGCAAATAAATAAACTCAATTCATATAAAAAATTGAGCAACTAAACCAAATTAATATCTTTGCACATCAAACACAAACACAAATAAATAAATCAAATTAATATCTTTAACTGGGCTAAAGGGGTGTTACAATCTTTCTAATTTCTATTATATCATTATAAATTTATAATTACAAATAAATATAATACCTTTAGCAAATTCTTTAATACACACACACACTTGATTATATATATAAAAAAAGTTATCTTTCAAATATCCATAACACCAATGTCGGTGCTCATCGTTTCAATTGTTAACGCTTGTGATCTTATAAACTCTTTAAAATCCAAAAATAAAAGAAATTAGTTAGTAACTTAAGTACATGTAGATGTTATATAAAGTTATAATGCATTTTAAATAAATTATGTATATAATGTCCGATAAAAATATTACCTTCTTTTAACTCCATATGAAATATTTGCTTCCTAATACCTTCCTGAAGGTTATAGACGAGATTAACAAAAAGTTTAGATTGCAGCCAATTTTCAATACATATCAATGTCTCAACCATAGCTAGGGTCATATACTCATTAATAATACAACGCCCGGTGCTAAAGGCAGACTCACATGCCACTATGGAAATAGGAACAACAAGGACAATCCTTGTAAATTTCTCCAGAATTAGATATTTTGATCCATTCATCTTCCACCAAAGTAAAACATTAAGCTTGCGATCTTATAAACTCTTTAAAATCCAAAAAAAAAAAAAGAAATTAGTGAGTAATTCAAGTACATGTAGATGTTATATATAAAGTTAAAATGTATTTTAAATATATTATGTATATAATGTACAATAAAAATATTACCTTCTTGTAACTCTATATGAAACATTTGCTCCTTAATATCTTCCTAAAGGTTGTAGACGGGATTAATAAAAAGTTTAGATTACAGCCAATTTTCAATACATATCAATGCCTCAACCATAGCTAGAGTCTTATACTCATCAATAATATGATGCCCGGTGTTAAAGGCAGACTCAGATACCACTGTGGAAATAAGAACAACGACTACAATCCTTACAATTTTCTCTAGAATTAGATACTTCGATCCATTCACCTTCTACCAAAGCAAGACATTAAGTTTGAGATTGCTAGGATCTTCAACTGAGTCCTTTAAATATATTTTCACCTCAAATGTTACTTTTTTTCCCTTATTCTGAACAAAAAACTTTTTAGCGTATCCAAAAAAAGGGCGAGCAACTCAAAAAGTGTAATCACCTTCATCACCAGCAACATCCATCAAACTAACCTCAGCTGTAGTACGTTGAAAAGAACCTGTAACACCATAGCTACCACTAAGACCACTCTCACTACACATCGATGGTGTGGAACTAAAGGAGAATACACTATATGCACCATTGTAAAAATTGATCTCAAAAATATATTTAGCGAAATCCATTTTCACTTGTGGATCAAGAGTGGAGGTAACAATCAACATTTTGTTTATCTTTCTCGTGGACTCCCAATATTTATCAAAATTTTTCCTCATACTATAAATCGTAAATGACGCCCGAGGATCTGCACTTTCTTGTAGTGCAGTCAATAAACTCTCAATTAAACTAATAGTATCATAACAAATATTAGAAGTCATACTCAAAAAGGCAGAAAACAACAATGTGGCATCATAAAATACCTTAAAAAACATCATAATTCGTTCAACATTTTCACAGTCCTCCAGTCTAGGCATGCCCCCCTCTTAACATTATTTTCTTTCTCGGTAAAGTATGTATCATAAGGTTTATCCACTTCTGCCATTCTATCAAACGTCGCTTGAAATTTCAGCGCAATCATTAATATTAAATTAGTGGAATTCCACCAGGTAGAAAAATCTAAAACAACAAATCTTTTTGGACCATTCACATGTTCAACACATTGTTTAAATGTTCGCAGCCTCATAGTGGAGGATCTCACGTACTTCACAGCATTCCGAATAGCGGCAACACTAGCATGCAACTCACCCAACCCTGAAACAACAATCAAATTCAAAATATATGCACAATAACACACATGCATGTATTGTCCCGCCAACACAAGTGAATCATCATTCTTCTAAGCAAGCGACTGCATAGTGACATAACCAATGGCAATATTATTTGTAGTGACATTATTAGTAGTTATTACAAACAACCTCTCTATCCCTAAGTCTTGTAAGCAAGGCACAATCTTTTTGCTAATCGACTTCCCTCTATGATCTTTGATCACACTAAAATTAATAATCCTCCTATTCAAACACCAGTCACTATCAATAAAATAAGCTATAATCACCATGTAACTCATATTTTGAATGAAAGTCCATGTATTAGTTGTAAGAGACACCCGTTGCTTGTTGCTACAAATTAAACTCTTCAACATTGCCTTTTCCTCCAAAAATAACTCCATAAAATATTTGCCAATAGTTCTTCGAGATGACATAACGAACTACGGGATAATTACACTGCAAAAATGCCTAAACCTATATATATATATATATATATAATTTTTAGATCAAAATAAAAAAGTCCAACCCAACTGAAGTGTTCAAAATATATATTTGAATCGAATTCATACATTGTCACATATGAGACTAGCCTGAACTTTTGCCTTCCCTACTTACGAATCTCACAAGAGAATAATGTAATTGTTTAAAGAGATAGATCAACTACTAGGCATATAGAAATGAAATCAAAGAATGATCACATTGTCCATTTTTTTGGCTCATCAAATAAATCTTAATGCTTATCTTGACTTCAATTATTTTCTTATCTTATAGTATTTAATTCCTATAATAAAAAGTTAATTTTTATTAAACAGCAGGAGAGTCTGATTTAATATATAAACTAAACCAATCACCCTAAGACCTAATTCTAGTTAAAGACTAATTAATGAACTTAAGAATAAGAGTTTTATCACACATAGACACCAAGAAAATAAAAAGAAGCAAAGCAGCAAAAAGATTTATAGGTGTTCAACTAGTTACTCAATTTATATCCACTTGAAGACCAAAGCATAGCTTTTATTAATATGAGAGAATAAATTATATAAAGAGATTATTTGTAATAAGTTATAGAATAAATTATATAAAGAGATTATTTGTAATAAGTTATAGAAAGAGATAATCTTTTGTGTTATGTTAAACAAACCACAACACTAATGGTTTTATACAGATGCTCAAGGGCTATGTGAAGTTTATGATCCGACTAGGACAAAGTTTCTTTGTTTAAATAGGAAATCCTTCTTTTAATGATTTTAACTACCTTTCACATGTGTGACATGTGTCCTAATTAATCCTCTTCTAATATGGCATATATGAGTGAGATTTTGTGTAAAAACCGTTGATTTCACATAATTAGATATATGACATTCGCTAATTGTCGTATCTTTCTAATTATGTATCAATTGACATACCATACTATATAACCAAACTTGTCCAATCAATGTATTCATATAAAACGACATGTCCTATGATTATTGTTTTTTAGATTTCACCATTTACTTGTGGGTGAAAATTTTTGCAACCGAATTAATAAAGCTAAAGATAGGTCTTTAAAAAAAAAGGATTTTGTCAAGTGTAAAGTAAAATTATTACAGCAAGCCTAAAAAATTAAATGAGGAGACGTTCACCACTTAACCAAGACGTGATTTATTAATTTGTATTAAGTCAGAAGAAAGAAAAAGAAACATGGTACAAGCAACGAAACATGTATGACATAGAGCATGGAATTTCAGCATATAGATGACTTGCATGTTGTAAAATTTTTATGAAGTGTTGGTTAAAATTTTATCATATAGATGACATGTTGTATAGTATATGAAGTTTGTACGATATATCATTTTTAGTTTTAGCACAAAAATAACAAGTTATAAGTTTTTTTTTTTTTCGTTTTGACCCCATTAAGAGTGAAACTTATATGACATGTTGTGTATAAATGACATGTTGTACTGTTAACTAATTTTTTTTAATATTATTTTACATCAAGTATTAATAAATTAGTATATAATAATAAATAATTTAAAACTTTTTGAGATAATTAAACAATTTTAGAAATATTTTAAAGTATTTTTACTATTTGGAAACGGTAACGCTAGAGATTCATATGTTATTACATCCTTTACCGCATTACTAATTACGGAAAAGTGAAAGTTAAAATGTTTAGCGGTCCCCAGATGTAGGTAATGTCATCATTATTACATAATGTCAACAAAACCCTGTTAATAAATCCAGAATTGCCGTTAATCATTCATTTACGGAATTTTTTTTTTGTTGGGGTACTGGCCATCTAGGGATGGTAAAAATCCCCACGGGGATGGGTACTCTCGGGAATTTTTTCCATTTGGGGAGGGTATGAGGATAATTTTATACCCAATTTCTTATTCAGGGAAGGGACATGGAAATTTTTTTACCCAATTTCTTATTCAGGGAGGGGACGGGGATAAGGTGGAATCCCCATCCCCTGCCCATTTCCCCATTTTAATTTTATTTTTTAAAATTACTAGTAAATAAATAATAAAATTTAAATTATAAAATTATAGATATTGGTAAAAATAACAAATATCAAAATATTTATATTATTAAACTTTTAGGTCTAATTAACTAATTAAAGTTCTAAATTTTTATTTAAGACATTAAAAAGACCTGGTAGATTCTATTAGTCCAAAAATTTTGTTTTAATTTTAATATTCATTAAATATTTTAAATTTAAATCTTTTTTTTTTATTTTTAGATGTTATAATTGCCCACAACAAATCACAATTTTAATATCTAATCTAATCTAATATTTACTCTTGATTTGCTCCGATTTAAATATTATGCTGCAAAGGAAATAGTCCACATTTATAAAGTGTCCACACTACCATTGAAAAAATTAATTTTGAATCTAAATTTAATTTTTTTTGTAATAATTTTGTATTAAACTATTAATTTGTTCATGATAGTTTGTAAAAGAAGTTTGTATCTCTTGCATGCTGCGTTACTGACTAATTTAATGGATGTGACTTTTGTAATGGATATTAATGTAAGATATATTTCGAACTTTACTTTTATTTAAATTTTTTATTTTAATATGATTAGCTCAAAATAAAAAAAAATGTATTAATTATTCGGGGATCGGGGACCTTCGGGGATCCCCTATTATTATTCGGGGAGAGAATGAAAATTCTCTCAAGTAATTATGATACGGATGGGGAAAAAACGAGAACATACGTAAAATATCGGAAATGGATACGGAGAGATTGGTCCTCTCCCCCCCTCCCCATTGCCATCCCTATGGCTATCAGCCCATCACAGCGATAAAATTTAATTATTCTAAATTATTATTATAGAATTGTAATTTGGCTATATTGTGATGATATTCAGATTCTTTTATATTTATGATTCCAAGAAAAAGAAAATAAAAAGATAAAATAAAATCAACAAAAATGGATGTCGTAACGTTCGGCATCATAGTCGGAATAATCGTGCTCTTCTTTGTCGCTGTTTGTTACATAACCATTGAGGGCACCTGTAAACGCCGCCATTCTTAGCTCCCAGCCAAACACGCCCTAACAATTTTCCCATTTTATCCATTTGAATTCCATTTTTGTTTGCCTCAATTCACGGACAAACACTTAACAAATGCTGGCTTGTAAGAAAAAACTGATCCTACTAGTGCTTGCACTTGTTCTGGTCTCGTACTTGGATCTGGGTGCAGGGGGTGGATTCTGTGCGACGCCGGTGCACGGAAAGGACCATGGGCATCACCATCAATGCGACCATGGACACCACCATCATGATCATGATCATGATCATCAACATAAGGAGAAGAAAATGTTGCTTCCCGAGGAGTTAGCTGAGGAGGAAGATATGAAATTGTACGGGTTTGGCCCTTATTACGGCCATGATCATGATCATGGTCATGGTCATGGTCATGGTGGTCATCATCATGATATAGATCCGCAGCTTTCGGGTTTAGCTCTCTGGGTGAATGCATTGGGTTGTTCCCTATTGGTGAGCTTGGCTTCGCTTATTTGCTTGGTATTTTTGCCGGTGATATTCAGTAAGTTACTTAAATGATTTTATTATTATCATTATTTTTACTTTCACTTTAGATTAGTAATGGGTCTTTGATTAAATGATTGTGGAGTGATAAATGAGCTTGTTATGTTACTTCAGTTCAAGGGAAGCCATCCAAAGCCGTTGTTGACTCATTGGCTGTATTTGGGGTAAGGTTCTTCATATCACACCTTTGTATTTAGTTTTGAAAATTTGGTTGCTTTTTAATTGTACTTTATAGATTTATGCTGTATGTCCTTGACAAATTCAGTGAAATTATGCAACCATTCTATGATATCATATGTTTGGGACCGCTGTTGAAGTGTCAACTTTTACTTCACATCTAATTTGTACCACTCACCTAGACTTGATAACCCACTTAGACTCGATAGCTAGTGATTAAAGGCGATAGAAACATATTTCAGGAAACTCAAAGTTTATATTTTATATAACTGCCGGTGTGATTGTTATTAGTATTACATTGCTTCCTTGTTACCAGAAAAATTCCGCAACATTTATATTATTAGAAAGCCTGTTGAAGGATTCAAATGGATTTAAACACCAAAGTTATCTGTTCTTTAAAGAAAATATTTTGCAAATATTAAGATATATTTTTATTTTGCAAATGTTAAGATATGTTTTTACTGGTTCACATCTTAACCAATTCCTTTGGGTGCCTGTTATCAACCAATATTGATTGATTTTTTCTGTATGCTTCCCTAGATTTTGGATTACTCGATCGTTGGCAGATTCGTTATTATTTCTGCTTCTACAATTCTTAACTTGTTTGATTAAAGGGCTAGATTTTCTATTTTTTAACTTCCATTACTGAAATGTTAAGAATCTCTTCAATTACTCATTATATGAAGTATTTCATGCTTTGTTTCTATGGATATAATAAGTGTCATCTCAAAGCCACTATTCTTTTGGGAAGCTGTAGGCTTGATCCCTAGGTTTTTCATCTTGAATCTGGAGCTTCCTAGTTTGTGCAGAAGTCCTTTTTATGTTAACATGAGTAAAATGCAGTGTGCAAGCCCTTTTGATTTTAAGATAAGAAAATCCATTTTAGAATACTCGAATTTCATGACTTATCAGGATGATTGTGTGACTGCTATATGACAGTATGACACATTTTCACTTAGCAGAATTTTTAGTTATTGACACTACTGAATGCCTTAAGTGTGAGAGACATGTGCAAGATCAGAACAATCAGTCCACCATGTAACATTTTTCTCTTTCTGGGATCGTAGAGTAATGATTACCAATTGCTTTTTAAGTGTAAAATAATTTTGAAAGATGAATTACATGAAGAAGGAACGAAAGGACAAGGTAATCAAGAGTTTGGTGCTAGTGTTATAAGTGTTATGGTAGCTAATATTATGCTTATAGGGGATGATTGACTAGGGAGGTTATTAAGGAGCTAATGCGGGTGGGATAGTTGAAAGAAAATAGATAGCTAACAAATTCTCTCTCTTATGTTTTGACTAAGCAATAGAGAATTTATAAATCTTATGAGGGTTGACAATTTCTCCCTAATATTTTGACTAAACAATAGAGAATTTATAAACCTTATGAGGTTTGCTGATATTTCAGGTAAAGAAAGTATTTTCCAATAATATGGTCATGGTGCCAGATTAGTTAGAAAATGGGTTGATTTTAGGTTTATATAAGTTGGTAGTGAGCTAGTCTTTGGGTTGATGACAAGTGCTCGGCTTGTGACTAGTGGGATTAGTGTATGCTTGAGTTTTTCTTAGTTATATGCACCCTCAAGATCTTGTCTCATGCACCTCAACTGAATTTCCATGTTATATTGTGTCCTTATGATAAAAGGATGATGTTTTCTTATTGAAATTATTACAAGGATGGGCAAGATAGGCCAAGTATGCCCTTGAAAGGTTGGTTAAATCTAACGAGTGTTTGACATGATTGGTTGGGGGGGAACATCTCAACCTTAAATTGGATGGATTATGTGCGGATTTTGGGATTGGTTAATATACATGCATGTAAACGGTCATCAATACAAAACTTGAAGCTGCTTGCACAAAACCTAGAAATTTCAATAGTAACGATGAAATCTTAACATAAAACTCTTAACATAGAGCTTTGAAGTGTCTGATGGGAACTTGAAATCTCCTGGATGGTAAATTTTGTTGATTTTGTGCTTAAAATGTTAGCCAGGTAATATCATCCAATTGGTTAATTTTGTGTTGATTGCACGGATAAAGTTTTGCATTAATTGGCCCAAAAAAAAAATTCCTATTTAGGTTCCCATTGGCACAAAGGACTATCCTATTAGGTGATGTTGCCTATCTATCCTTAATAGGCCTAAATCAACCATTATCCAATTTGGGTCCTTGGACATTCTTCTCCATTCAATCATGTCATGCCCTCATTAAATCTAGCCCACTCATCATGAGCTTACCTAGCTTATCTTACACATCTTTTGTATTGGGGCATGCTTGTCCCATTTACCATAGGGACACACTCCAACATAACAATCCTTTCATGGCGCATGGCATAGGTTCTTGGGATCCACATAATGAATATATATTCGAATTTAGATCCTCTATTGATCTTGATTTTTACTTGCCTTGTTGAAATCCTTTGAAATGTGTCATTTATCAATTTGGATGGCTAGGATTTGTTTATTTGGTTTTCAGTTTAGTAACCACTAAAACACTGCGTTTTAGTCTTTAAATAGTAAACCCCAAATCTCTCTTTTGTGCATCTCCAATGTCCATTCTCTTATCATAAACGCAAACCCGAAATCTCTTCAAAATACACCTGCTAAAATTTCAAAAGGCAACTCCTAATGACTTATTTAATCATTCATTTACTAAAATTTACCTAAAGCCATTTTTTTCCTATAAAACTGATTCATTTTTAATATTATTTTGATTTTTTCTTTTTTTTTAAACAATATTTTTGTGGGTATTGGAGGATATTGAGTTTTAATTGTTATAGATGTGCTGCAACTTTTGATGAATTTAATGATCAGGGAACTGAATGGAATTCATAGGGAATAGAGCTTTTACATTTGATGGAAGAGTGAGGAATTCGAGCTAATAGTCAGACATTTCTTTGGCTTTCAAAAGGTTGTTCAAGTTATGGATCTTTAATTGAAGCTAAAAAGATTCATTGGAAGATTTTAAAAGTTGGGTTTTGATGGAGAGCAAGTTTTGTGTGATAAAATTTTTAATTATATCTAACAAGTGGTGATTTAGATATGCGATTAAGGTTTCTGATGATATGCCTAATACTTTGAAGGGGGGGGGGGGAGCATAAAAAAACCTCTATTCTAGCATTTGTAGATTAAAATGCAGTGTTTAAGTGGCTATTCTATTAAAAACCAAATTATTAGATCCATCCAAATTAATAAAATGACACATGTCGAAAGATCTCAAAAAGGCAGGGAAAAATCAAGATAAAAAGGATCTGAATTCTAGAGATTTAGGTAGTGTTTATTTGCTGAAGTGGGAGTGAGGAGTTTAGATTCCTCCCACTCCAGGGTTTACTTGTTATTTTTAAGGGGGGAGTGGGAATCCCACTCCCATTGAGGGAGGTGGAAGTGGGAATCCACTCCCCCCTCTTCCCTTTTTACCCTCACATTAAATAAATAATATTTAATAAAATAAAATAAATAATATCATATTTATTTAAATGATTTTATTATATTATTTAATAAATTACATTTATTAAAAATAATAATTATAAACATATTTATTTTATTAAATTTAATAAAATAAAAATAAATAAATATTATATTTATTTAAATAATGTCATTATATTATTTTATAAGTTAAATTTATTAAAAATAATGATATTAAACACATTAAAATATTATATTATTATGCATATTAAAAATAATAATTTACATTGACAATGTTTCATTGTGTTCTTATTACTAATAATTTTTATTTACATAATTTAAATTAAAATTAATAAAAAAATTATGATTTACATAAGTAAGAATAGTAATAATTATTATTAATTTACAAATATAATAAAATATTTATTTTATTTTCCAAATATATTTTTTACTAATTATTAATTAAAAATTATAATTTTTTAAATAAGGGTAAATTTGTAATTTAAAACTATTTACTCCCAATCCAAGATAATATAAACATATAAATTGAATTCTGATTTCAATTCCATTTTTCCATTCTAATGTAAGTAAACAACCTATTCCTACTCCCACTCGACACTCCCAACCTCAAGATTCCCACTCTAATCCAAAATGTAAACGCTACCTTAGACATGCTTTAACACCTCCTGTCACAGTTGAGCACTGGCTAAACAACCCAAAAAACTAGCATATTAGGTGATGCTGCAACCCATCTTGATAGGCTCAAGAACAACCGATTTTCTGACCATGACACTGTTATTTGTAATACTTTCTCTGCTTTAAATATTAGCATGCTTGGGAGAGGTTTATTCGTGATCCCTTATTTTTGCTCATGAGTGACCTCCCTAGTAACTCCTCCCAAATCTTGAAATTTCTGCACTCTATCAATGAAATTGTAGCAAATGTGTGTGTTTAAGTTCAGTAGTTAAATTCATTAGTGAACTTTTAAAGGTGTATGTTACCCTTTCTTGTCATTTTAAGTTTCTGGGACTACTGTTCTTCATCACACTGTTAGTGTTAGATTGACTGAGATGTTTAGTTTTTGGATTTCCATGTGATACATTCGTTAATTAAATTTGGTTATTGACTAGAATGGCCATGTTATAGATCAAATACATCAGTAGTTGCTTCCTTATTAGATTAGGCTTTTAAGATTAATGGTGTCTTGACATCTGATAGGACTTAGGGCTAAATTAGGGCTGACTTTTATTGATTAAATCAAAAGAAAACAAACAATCCTGACTTACAATTCGAGAGGTAGGTCAATCTCTCCCAAAACTCCTAATAGTTTCTAATACTAGACAAAACTCAACATAAAACCCTAAATGACTCCATAATATCTTATTTATAGTTGAACCCTAATAAATAAAATTATCAAACTGCCCCTGCCCTTAAAATTATTAAACAGCCCCTGCATCTTTATATTTGCGCCTCACATAAGTTTTCATGGATTTAACATTACTCCCCTCCCAAAAAGACACATTGTCCTCAAGGTGGAATCCGGGAAACTGTTGTTGTATCAACTCATATGGCTCCCATGTCGCCTCATAGTCCGGCAAGTCCTTCCATGTAATCAACACTTCTTTATCAGCAGGTTGTCCTGTTACTCCTTGCCGTACTCCCTCCACAGCAGCTGGTTCTAGCATTACCTCCATATCCTCAGTCAATGTCGGCGGAAGTGAAGGAGAGGGTGTATGTTCTCCAATAACTCGTCTCAATTGAGACACATGAAACACTGGGTGAATGACCGATGTTGGTGGCAGCTTCAATCGATACGCCACCTCTCCAATCTTTTCTACAATCACATAGGGCCCAAAATATCGAGGGGAGAGCTTTTCATTCCCCTGATGCGCAAGAGACTTCTGCCGGTATGGTCGTAGCTTCAGATAAACTCGGTCTCCTACCGCAAATTGTACGTCCCTTCGATGACCGTTGGCCTGTTCTTTCATTAGTTGCTGTACTTTAGATAAATGCCTCTTCAACTCATCAAGTATTCGATTCCGTTCCTCCAAGTATTGATCTACCTGCGACACAGGTGTCGAACCTTGTCCATAGTACACCAAATGTGGAGGATCACGCTCATACAAGATCTTAAAAGGAGTGGTTTGTGCAGCAGTGTGATAAGAAGTATTGTACACCAAATGTGGAGGATCACACTCATACAAGATCTTAAAAGGAGTGGTTTGTGCAGCAGTGTGATAAGAAGTATTGTACCAATACTCTGCCCACGCTAACCACCTCGCCCATTGCTTAGGCTTGTCTAACACAAAACATCGCAGATAGGTCTCGTCACATCGGTGGACTATCTCAGTCTGCCCATCAGTCTGTGGATGGTAAGCTGCGCTCCTCTTCAAAACTGTTCCCTGCATCTTAAACAACTCCCTCCAAAAGTGGCTCAAAAAAACCTTATCTCGGTTTGTTACTATCGACTCCGAAATTCCATGTAAACGTACCACCTCACGTATAAACGCTGCTGCAACCGTCACTGCAGTATAGGGGTGTCATAGGGGTATGAAATGAGCATACTTAGTCAATCGACCACCACCAAGATCACCGTGTATCCATCCGAACGTGGCAATCCCTCAATAAAATCCATCGTCACCTCCTCCCAAACCTTATGGGGTAGTGATAATGGTTGCAACAACCCTCCTGGCGCCATTGCCATATATTTGTGGCGCTGACACACATCACACCTCGCTACAATCTCCTCAACATCCTTCTTCATCCCAACCCAATACAGCTCTACGGCCAAACGTCGATAAGTTTTTAGAACACCGGAATGTCCTCCAATAGCACTCTCGTGAAACTCTCGTAACAATTTCGGTATTTGGAGTGATGTCCGCGGCAGCACCAAGCGCCCCTGATATAACAATTGCTGTCCATCCATGAAATAACCTGAGTATCCCAATTCCCCACGCAACAACGATGTTCGGATCTTCGCCAGCCCCTCGTTCGCATCAATTTCTTGTAACAATGCGTCCCAATCCATCACCAAAGGCACCGATAAAGCTGCCAATTGAGGTTCCTCCTCTCGTCGCGATAAGGCATCTACCGCCTTATTCTCCAACCCCGGCCGATATTGTATCTCAAAATCATAGCCTAGTAACTTCGTCAACCAACGTTGGTGTTCCTCAGCCACCATCCGTTGCTACAACAAGAATTTGAGACTCCACTGGTCGGTGCGGACGATGAAACATCGCCCCAAGAGGTATGGCCTCCACTTCTGAATAGCTAACACAATTGCCATGAGTTCGCGCTCGTAAATTGATTTGAGCCAAGCCCTAGCTGTTAATACTTGGCTGAAGTAAGCAATTGGGCGTTGATTTTGCATAAGGACTGCTCCTAACCCATACCTAGATGCATCTGTCTCTACGATAAATGGTTGACTAAAATTTGGTAATGCTAGCACCGGAACACTAGTCATGGCCCGCTTAAGTTTCTCAAAAGCTTGCGTCGCTACTTCCCCCCATTGAAAACTATCCTTCTTTAACTGTTCTGTCAGAGGCCATGCTATAGTGCTATACCCCTTCACAAACTTCCACTAATATCTGGTGAGCCCCAAAAAACCTCTTAACTCCTTTAGTGTCTTAGGTAGAGGCCACTCCAGCATTGCCACTATCTTAGACTGATCTGCTGAAACCCCATTTGCCGACACCACATGCCCCAAGTATTCCACCCTTGTCTGCGCAAACAAGCACTTCTTCTGGTTGGCATACAGCTGATGTTTTTGTAACTCCTTCAATACTAACCCAGATGACCCACATGATCCTCCAAAGTGCGACTGTAAACTAAGATATCGTCAAAGAAAGCAAGAACAAACTTCCTCAAATAGGGCTGAAATACCTTATTCATCAATGACTGAAAAGTGGCTGGCGCATTTGTAAGGCCAAACGGCATAACCAGAAATTCGTAATGCCCATCGTGAGTCTGAAATGCAGTCTTATGCACATCCTCTGGTCGCATCCGTATCTGATGATATCCTGACTTCAAACCTATCTTTGTAAACAACGACGCTCCATGCAACTCATCCAACAACTCATTGATCACTAGAATAGGAAATTTATCAAGTATTGTTTCCTTGTTCAACGCTCGGTAGTCGATACAAAACCTCCAGCTCCCATCTTTTTTCTTCACTAACAAGATCGGGCTTGAAAATGGACTCACGCTCTGTTGTATTATCTCAACCTCCAACATTTCCCTAACTAATCTCTCAATCTCGTTCTTCTGTATCTAAGGGTACCGGTATGGTCGGACACTAATAGGTGAAGCCCCTTCCCTTAACATTATTGCATGCTCATGTTCCTGTCGCGGAGGTAGGCTACTGGGCATCTGGAAAACCCCCTTAAATCGCTCCAGCAGCTGCTGAATTGGTTCCGGAATAACTGCTGATGTCTTTGTCCGTCCTCCTTCCATGCTATGTAGCTCCACCAAGAACCCCTGCCACACGTCTTGAATCGCCTTTACCATGATTTTTAGTGACACCAAGGTTTTGCTCAAACTCGAATCACCCTGTAGCACTACCACCTGACCATTTACCCGAAACTCCATTGTTAATAGTTTCCAATTCACTTTCATCTCTTCTAGCGTCTACAACCATCTCATTCCCAAAATTACGTCTGTACTTCTTAAGTCTAACGGAAGGAAATCCTCCACCACCTGAATCCCTGGTAGTAGTAAGATCAGCCCTCTACATATTCCCCTACTCTTTTCTATCCTCCCAATACCCATTACCACCCCAAAACTACCGGTGTCCGTCAAACAAAGTCCCAACCGGTCTACTACTTTATTAGAAATAAAATTGTGGGTTGCACCACTATCGATTAACACCACCACTTCCTGCTCCCCTATTCTCCCCTTTATCTTCATTTTATGGTTCGGTGTAAATCCCACCATCGAATTAAGTGAAACTTCAGCGACCTCCAAATGAGGATGTTCTTCGTCGTCCACCTCTTCTTCCTTGGCTTCTTCTTCGCCTTCCTCTTCATCACACACAGTCAAGACTTGTAGTGATTTATCTTTACATCGATGCCTTGGGGAAAATTTCTCATCACATTGAAAACACAACCCTTTCGCCCTCTTGTCCTGAATCTCCGTCTCCGTGAGGCGTTTGAAAGTCGCCCCCGGTCGTGCACTATTAGCTCGATCCCTTTGGGAATCTCTCTGTATCCCCTTAATTTGCATTTTCTGACCTATTGGTGGTGTACTTTGGAACTCTCGTGGGAACCCCACAGTCTGGGTTTTCTGACCTACTGATGGTGTGCTATTTCGGTATGAAAAACCAATTGAATTGCTCTTATTAATCCGTTTTGCTGAGTTCTTGTCCTCAATCATCTGTGCCAACTCCATTGTCTCCCCTAACCCTCTCGGCCTTAGCAAGCGTAGCGCAGCTCGAATTTCCGACTTCAATCCCTTCATAAAATTCCCTTCTAACACTGTCTCTGAGACTTCCCCTAGACGCCTTGACAACAATTCAAACTTTTCCTGATACTCTATGACCGTTCTCTCTTGGGTCAAGGCAAAAAATTGTTCATGCAAATCCCCTTCTTGAGTGGCCCGAAATCTCACCAATAGCTGGTCCTTAAATTCACCCCACGACCTCAATGGTTGTCGTTGTTCTCGCCATTGAAACCACGCAAGAGCCTTTCCCTCCAAACATAACGCTGCTGCCATCAACTTTTCCCTCTCTGAGAGTCCATTGATGGTGAAATAGCGCTCTACCCTATACACCCATCCATAAGCAGCCTCGCCTTCGAAAATGGGCATTTTCATCTTTCTTACCCTAGAATCCGCTCCAAATTGAGTCTGACCTGCCCAATTTCGTGCCATTGGAGGTCTCCAACCTCCCGAATCTACTCCGGTACCTGCAAATCCCGAAGATCCCGCCCAAAATTCTCCTTGTCCAGCACCAAAGTGGGCTGGAATCCCTTGCCCAGCTGTATTTCGGCCATATCCGCTCCCCTTCTCACCTGAAATCCCTCCTCCTGGCCTACCGCCCCCAAATCCAGCATGTTCAAGCCCAAATCCTCCCTGCTCGGGCCCAAATCCAGTCTGTCCAGGTTGTGCCTCACCTCCAAACGCCCCCGATTCGCCCTTCTCAGTCACCCCGACTCCTGCGCCGTTGCCCACCAGGATTTCCGTGCCACCAAATCCTTCTCCTGCCAAACTGCCATAGCCCTTTGATGCTACCGGTGGTGGGATGAGGTGGAGTTCGGTCAATTTCAGCAACATGGTTTCAAGAGATGAAAATTGTTGTTGAACAGTGTTGAATCGCTCATCAATCGTAGAGCGATCCAACCTCTGCCTCTAATTTTTCTTCAAGCGCGTCCATCTTCTTCGCTGCCATTGTCTCAGGATTCTTGCTCTGATACCACTTTGATAGGACTTAGGGCTAAATTAGGGCTGACTTTTATTGATTAAATCAAAAGAAAACAAACAATCCTGACCTATAATTCGAGAGGTAGGTCAATCTCTCCCAAAACTTCTAATAGTTTCTAATATCAGACAAAACTCAACATAAAACCCTAAATGACTCCATAATATCTTATTTATAACTGAACCCTAATAAATAAAATTACCAAACTGCCCCTGCCCTTAAAATTACTAAACAGCCCCTGCATCTTTATATTTGCGCCTCACATAAGTTTTCATGGATCTAACAACATCTTGCTTTGTTTTTGGTTGACTTTCTTACTCGCAGGCTGGGGCTATGTTGGGTGATGCTTTTCTTCATCAATTGCCACATGCTTTCGGTATAGTATTGATCAAATGATATGTCTTACCATTCTCATTACAACCCTAAATTTATTCTGCTAGAACAAGTCTTAAAATGCAATTGTTCTTGCCAATAGTTTAGAGGCTTTAACTGCTCCCAATGGTGGAGCTGTTCTGATGAATACTTCTCTGAGGCGGCTGTTGTAGGTACTTAAGAGTCTTTTTCTCGTTCAGTCATTTTCAGTAATAAGGTGATAAAAGAGTTCATTCATTTGTGGCTTTCACTTGTAGTTGCTGCCTTTTTTTTTTTTAATAGTCCTATTAATAAACGTCAAATTTTGTTTCTATATTTTCATCCTTTCTTTACGGTCAACTTCAATTATCTTTGCTTGCTTCATGTTTTTGGAGATCCAAGTCTCAAAATTCTGAACCTTACAGAATTACTTCCTACTGGCATTATTGTACACTGTATCTTGTTAGTTGGGCCATGAATTAACAAATTATCTTTTGCAGGCGGTGAGCATTCCCACTCACATGATCACAAGGCTCATCAGGTTCATGTTGGAAGTGAGCAGCATTCGCATTCTCATTCTTTACAAGATCTTTCTGTGGGAATATCTGTACTGGGTGAGTGATCAAATTTTTTGATGCATGTGTTACTCACCCGTATTAACCATACGCGTTAGCAAAACTCATATGGAGTGATAGACAATGTGTATATAAGGATTACAATATATTTTGTAACATATGCTATTTTGCCTCTGAATTCTATCTAACATGTTCAAATATGTAGGGTATTTATATAATGTTGCTTCGTGCTTTCTCTTTTCTTCATTTATATTTTGTTGTTTAGATTTTATTTATTTTTTTGCTAAAACCTTAATTGTAATAAAGGACTTAACTGATTGGATCAGAGTACGTTTGAGTTCTTACTGTGGCATAATGTTTGTTGCAGCTGGAATTGTACTCTTTCTTATTGTAGAGAAAATAGTGAGATACGTTGAAGAGAACTCGGGGGAAGCTAACTCATGGGGCCATGGTCATCACCACCACCATCTTAAGAGTAGTAAGAAATTGAAGGATGATGATGATCTTGGAAAAGCACAATCAGAATCTTCCGGTGGAACTGAAGGAATCGTTTCAGATGAGGTGTCAGAAGACTCTTTGAATGGGGATAATCTTGCTCAACATGAAACTCTTCTTCGGAGGGTAAGCTGAGTAATTATCATGTTGTGATTGGTTTAGCAAGTTCACTCTCTGGCTCCGGCCATGGCTTGAATAATTTTGAACCTAGATTCGGTTTAGGCATTTGAAAAATGGACTACATGGACAACTAGAAGTACTATGTTTTGCTGGCCACTGCAATATTTCAAGTTTAAATCTTGAGCTGGGGGGAGGCCTAGAATAGAATTTGTTTCAGGAAAAGGATTTGACCTGGCAAAGAGTGCATATCATATGGTAGAGCTTCAATTTTTGTTTGTGTTGGTAGATGTGTTATTGGACAGATTTGGGCAGACACCATCACAATTGTTTCGGAGAAAACATATGCATGTGTGCATGTCTGGGGATATGTATTAGGTACTTAGTTCCGTGAAAGTTAAAGTAAATCGTGCTAATAGCAATTTTCTTCGAATAATTAATTGCTCATGTAATTGGACTCTTGTTGCAGATATTAAGTGTTATCTGATGTGCTTGCATTATGCAGAGGAAGACGGCTTCTGTTGATGGAAATGATAAATCAGACGTAGATGCTGCAGATGGCTCTTCCAGTGACGTTAAATCCTCGAAAAAAAAAGAACCTGTTCAATCAGCTTCCAATCTCGTGTTTGGTTATCTCAATCTCTTTTCTGATGGTGTTGTAAGTATGTCTTCCTAACCTTTCGCATATGAGCTATCATGTAATTGTGCTTGAAGGGAAAGCTTTTGTTGTTTGAGCTATGCTTTTTTACTTTACATTCGACTTTAATTAAAATGGTTCATGTGTCGATCTTGCAGCATAATTTTACCGATGGAATGGCTCTGGGAAGTGCTTTTCTACTTTATGGATCTGTTGGTGGATGGTCTAGAACCTTGTTTTTGCTTGCCCATGAGATCCCTCAAGAGGTTGGGTTTCATCTCTCTGCTTATTTGATAGTGAATGGCATTTTGCAATATCCCTTGTAATTTTGATGTATGATGAAATTTAACTCTAGGAAGATGCAGAATGAAAATTTTCTTTTTCAGAGAAGTTTTTACAACAAAATGATTGTCATTATGCCGAGCACATTTTTATCCTTCTCATGTGCAAATAAATTCTGAAGATGGAACAGTAAAATTTCTTCTTTTCTCTTCTGAACAGAACATGTCTTA
Organism: Atalantia buxifolia; assembly: GCA_030444775.1. Taxonomy (NCBI): domain Eukaryota; kingdom Viridiplantae; phylum Streptophyta; class Magnoliopsida; order Sapindales; family Rutaceae; genus Atalantia; species Atalantia buxifolia. The sequence goes on from CM059832.1 coordinate 9,960,167, forward strand.
TTCAAGTTTTGAATTTTTGTTCCTTTTGACATGTTTGAATTGTTTATCTCAGTATTTTATTTGAATTGTTTGAATTTTTGTTCTTTTTGACATGTTCGAATTGTTTATCTCAGTATTTTATTTGTTTTTTCAAAAGCAATGCATTCCCACATTGTGAGGGTGGTCGAGGAAATTGCATGTTCAATATCTAGTTGTGATTATTGTTGTTAAACTAACAGCTTTATTATCCCTTCTCCCCCCACAGGTTGGTGATTTTGGTATTTTGGTAAGATCAGGTTTCAGCGTATCAAAAGCTCTCTTCTTCAATTTTCTCTCAGCTCTTGTGGCTCTGGCAGGAACTGCAATGGTGAGTGTTATTTCTTCAGTGTAAGGGTAGTACCTCCAGGTATTATTTGAAGCAATGAAAACCAATTAAGAGTTGCTGCTTTCGCTGTAGGCTTTGCTCTTAGGACAAGATCCAGGACAGTCATCTTTGATCGAGGTAAAGCATCTTTTATACCATAGGTAACATTAATTTTTGTTGGATGTCATAATTTTAAGTTGATATATCTTTTCTTTGTTCCTTTGGTTTTTTGCAGGGTTTTACTGCAGGTGGGTTTATATACATTGCAGTTGCTGGGGTGCTTGCAGAAATGAATAGCAATGGCAACTCAATGTTGAAAAGTACTGCAGTCCAGTTAACCTCCCTGATTTTGGGCATGTCTGTTGCCCTTGTTATTTCCCTTGTAGAATGACAAAGCATTTAAAGTGCTGTACTATATGCGGAAATGTAACCACACAGGTACAAAAATAATTTTGATTCTGCAATTATACATAAATGTCCTGACTACTACTAAGGTGCGAACCGACTTTCACATTTTATTTGGCTTTGCCAGGGGAAAGGAAGTCAAAGATTACTGTATGAAATTCATTGTTCAGAGTAAATCATAGTTTTGTTAAAGTACTGCAGGAGGATTCTTATTTAATGACGTGAGAACTTGTATGGATGTCAATTGTTTATCTGACATATCTCAGTTATCTCGTCATCTAATAAATCTTTTTTTTTTTTTTGTAAACATTAATGTACATCTAGCATTACTCTTAATAAGTTTATCTATTTTCTTTCCTCGTACGTCCTTGTCTTCTTACTCCTTTCTGTAGACATTACCAAAAAAGAAAAAAAAAACTTTTTCTTTTTGTGTTTTTTTAAATAATAATGATGTCACTCTAGTAAGTGCATGGATTTGAGATTACTTGATGATGGGAATGCAGGCAGCCGAAAGCCATAGGCTGTGGCTGTTAAGAGGAGTAAGATAACTTATAGAATGCTCAGATTTATATTTTTAAATTATTTCTTAGTTAATAGTTTTGTAATTCAATTAAGCAATTGTGAACTCCTTTTCTTAGGAAGTAATGATTGCTTTAACCTTCTTTATTTTCCTCCTTTGATGTAGAAGGAATGCTTTTTCCATTTGAAAGCATATAGTTTTGGTTCGAGAGATTTGCTTTTGCACATGATTATCTGCATATTAACATGTGATCGAGGTTGAAAATGGCTCAGTTTCGAGGTTTCAGTCAAAAGGAATCTACAAGCATGCCAACAAATAATGAGTATTGTTGACATTCTTTTCAACACTCCATTCCATGCTCCCATTGAAAAACTATTGTTCATTGTTACAGCAAATTAAAGTTGCACTGATGCCTTAAAATACAATAATCTTCTAAACTGGAGAGCTCACCGTCCAGCCTTTAGGCGTCACCTTGTTGTCTTTTACAACATTTTATTGATTTAGGTTTCGAATCTGCATGGATGATGGATTCTTTCTACTTCCATTCAATTCAAACCCCAAATAAGCAGCTTTCCCATGATTGAACTCCAGAAGGCTCAGCTTTTGAGCTTGCACATACATAAATATAATTGAGGCTACAAGTGAGATTGGACGATATAATACAGAACAAGAATTCCAAAATGCTAGTAGTACAGCAATCTCCAAAGAATGTCCAACAGAAGCTGTAAAATGGGAATGGATGCTTTTATTACAAGTATATTATATATTCGTATATAAATATATCAGGACTCGAACTTATCAAAATCCTGAAGCATTTCGAGGACGGTGATTTTCTGGCTTTGAAGTGGAGGATGAGGAGGCGTTCTCATGAGAGACTGCGTATTATGATCGTCACTGGTGAGACTGTGATGATGCCTCTTACGCACTGCTCGAATCGGAGGCTCGATATTCACATCGATTCCTTCTCTGTTGCTGAAGGCTGGGGGTACCTCTGCTCTCTTCCGAAAGCTGTCAGCTATTCTCTCCTGATCTTCCATTCTTGAATCCTTTTTTTTTTTTCGAAGAGAAATGTTTGCACCAGAAATTATGTAAGAAGAAATTATATGCAAGCAAATGTTGATGATAATAGTGTATGTTAACATGTACTGAATTTAATCTAAGAAAAGAAAAACCAACTGAAATTTTCCCAAATCATACATCTTAATTGGGAAATATCTACTACAGCTATTCGACTCATGCATGCATGCCAAGAAGGGAAGGAGAAACACAAAATAAACAGAGTAATAATGCTTGCAGAAACCCCAGACAAATTTTTACTCCTTTCTTTGGTGGTTTTGCAGTGAATTTTGTAAAAGAGAATATTGAAGAAGCTTTACATTATTAATAACAGAAGAGGCAGAGGGCATGGGACATTTGACAGGGCGATCTTCGTCTTGTGGCTCCAATGGGTGCTCAACTGGCCAGAATTCCAGCTCCAATAATTCATGTTCCATAACGTTAACACCTCTGCTCTGCCTCTCATCGATCAATATAACTTGCTTTTCTTTCTTATCCTATAATTAAAATCACAATAAACCCAAATAAATGAATAAAATAACTGAAAAAACGTACTTAATTTGAGAGGGAGCATGCAGATTGCAGATGAACAAAGAATGTACTTACAAAACCATCCTCACATGAAATACCCATGGAGAAATTAATGCTCATAATAAGCTCATGCCAGCACAACAGAAGAACAGAAAATCTAACTTTGTTCGTGGCTGCTGTGGGAGAGAGAGGGAAATACTGAAAAAGGGTGAAAAAAAGAAGAGAAAGAGAGCATGAAAAGGGGAGAGAGAGGTGGCAATGTGGGATCATTTATACAGTGAAAGTCGAATAAAGATTCCCCACCATTCCATTCTGCTCTTTTTTTTTTCTTGATTTTGTTACTTAACTTTATTTTTAACTTTTCCTTTGTTTATTGATTCTCAGACAGATTCTTGTTTTTGTCTCTCCCTCTCTCTCTCTCTCTCTCTCTCTATCTCTCTCTTTTTCTTCTTTCCGTATGACTGAACGAGAAAGCATGAGATGAGAGTGCTTTTTTTTTTTTAAATTCATTTTTTGTTTTTTTCGTCTTGTTGCTTTTGAAAAACAGTGGCTGCAGTTCTGTTGAAAATCTTACAATTTTCTACTTTTAATTTCTTTGCTTTATTGGTTCTACAAAAGATGGAAAATGATACCAACGAGACATGCCTGCTTGGTGTTGTCCCTGTGCCATGATGCCCTCTGCCTATAAAGAAAATAAAAGCTATAGTGCAAAAACAATTAAAGCAAATAGGCAGCGGAAAGCCAGAGACAGCGGCCTGCAATTAGCTGTTATAACTTGTTATATTTTATCGGAAAGATCCAGTGATCTTCTCTAATTTATATATTAATACACGTACAGTTTAGATTTAGAAATTGGCGGCTCTTCTAGTTTATATTTTCGGAGATCATTTAGTTTAATGATTAAATCGGCCCCTTATATCGACAACTCTGCTCTGCATCCAGGTTTAATTTTACTCCATTCTGTTCACAACAAATTAAATTGGTGTCTAGCTTATTGAAAGACTAGGCTGAGGCTACAAATTGACATCTTCAAAGTTTCTCAAGCCCATTTTAAGTTCAAGTTCTAGGATCTTGAGAAACCATTACACGAGATAGAACTCGTGCATATATGATATGTCTATTTTAAAAATTATACGCATAAGTAATTGTAAGTTTTGGTTTCTTACTAGTAAATCATACGACGCTTCAAGAAGATTTAACTAAATAAGTGAAAAAAGTTTTAAAAAAACCTTCTTAAGTGCACCAAACTATTCTGAACCATCCAAATGAAAAGATTGTTCACATTATAAATATAAAGGAAATCTATTTTCCTACTCAAAAGAATTAACTATAAACAATATCAAAATCTCATTGACATTATTTATCATCTAATTTTTGAGTCATCTAGATCCTTATACTCTATTTTCTTTGATTTCTTTCTCTTTTTCGTTTGTTTTCTCTTATACCAAACACTTAGTGAGAGTGTCTTTGACATATATACATTTGATATAATTAAGCTTATAATTGAAATTTAATTGCTTGAATTGAAATATGATCTGAGAAAATGATTACTCCCCAAAGAAACTGAGATATAATCGAATTCTCAATTAAGTGTTCTTGAATATAATCGAAGACCTAGAGTGGTAAAGTTAGAGAGACTGAGTTAAAAAAGTACTGAAATTTAAGCCAAAACATTAAAATTTTATTGTTGTAAGGGTGAAACTTCAAATGGTAAAGATATAGAGTCCAAAGTAAAATAAAATTGAAATTTTGGAGTAAACTGTCATGCTTTTAAAGCTATAACAGTCAATACATTGTTCAGATTATAAGCATACCCAATATTATGAAGACTTAAAATTCTCATAATTATAGATAATAATTAAGTAGAGATAGTTTTTTTCATTTCAAAATGAAAGTGATAGTTGCTGAGATTCAAAAATTAAAAAAAATAGCATTGTGGGCTTGGGCCCCGCCACGGTGTAGCTTCACCTTTGCACATACATATAACCCATGTCAAGTGTTAAAGTGATATTCATTCAGTGGACAACAATTTCATGTCTTATAAAATTATTCAATTTTCATAATCTAATAATAAATATTACATAACTTTTGATTTAATAGTTAGGATGCTAGTTGGGCAATGTGATGTACTAGATAGCATTGCTCTGTTTTAAACTATAATCCGATGATGGCTTAGTTCTCTCCCTTCCAAGGTTCGCACCTTATAACACCCCCAAGAGATTTTACGTTTAATTAAACTAACTAGCACCCGCAATTATAAATTTTTATATTCGGAAAAATCACATATTCCCCCGTCTAATTTGACGGGGAATCACTCCCCCCTCTTATTTCAAAACATAATACTTTCTCCCCTGGAACTTCTGTTACAATTCCGTTAAAGATAAAAGGGGTAATATAGTAAACACACAAGAAAGTAAATTATATATATATATATATATATATATATATATATATATATATATATAAACTAGAATTTCATGAAAAAAATTAAAGCCAATTAAGATAATGTCAGAAGGAAGACCCTCCAAACAAATCCTTGTTTCCCGGAAAGCCAAGGCTAGTTTAGTTTAGCAAGCTTATCAGCAGCTAAGTTTCACGATCTGTTGACATGAGAAATAATAAAGTTTCCCGAATCTAAAAGCCTGTGAATGTCTGGAATGAGCCAACCTATGTCCCCTCTACTATTTGATCTTTCTATTTACCAAATCTAAAACATTTTTTTGCATCAGATTCAATGAGAAGAGGAGTTGGACAAGAATCCACTGCCATTTCTAAGCCAAAAAGATTTGCTTCTGCCGTTGCCTGCTCAATGTCTCCGTAAAAATCAACAATGTTTATTGCTGTAGCCATAACTTTCCCATCACAATATCTGGCAACATATAGCACCCAAATCAGCATGAGTTTTACAAGGACTTAAAGCTCCAGCTGTGGTCAACTTAAACCACGAAGCTGGTGGGAGAGTCCACAGCGGTTATAGAGAACAGGAATGAGGGAACTCTGTTAAAGTAGGAGAGGATTGGACTGCGTGATAATTTTCAATAATACCTTTAGCACTCACCATAACCTGTTGAGGACCCTCTCTGGTTTGATTGTGGATGAAGGTATTTCTGGAAAACCGACTAGACCACGTAATAGAAATAAAGTTAATGTCACGAGGGTCGTTCTCCTTTTGAACCAATTCAACAAAAAAGAAAAATGACCATATCACTTAAAAACAAACCGGGCTTTTTGTTTTCCCTCACTATGCAAAAATGTTGCTGTATCTAGATCAGTTAAATCATAACTGCTGATCCGCATGTCATCTCCAAACAAATAGGGGTGGGCAAATTCGGTTTGGATCGGTTTGAGACATATTTTCAAACCGATCCAAACTCATCGGTTTGAAATATTTCCAAACCGATATCAACTTAGAATTTTTTATCGGTTTGGATCCTGATTTGAGCTTATTAAATAAAAGTTTACTTTTATTATATTACTTTACCTAAATTATTTGTTATTTTTTTTGTGTCCGTAATCTAAATTGATACCTCTTTATAATTATTCATATCTATTTTGATATTTACATAACAATTCAAAAATACATCCATACAAGTTCACAATATAATACATCCTAATAAAGAAGTTCTCAACTTGTTCATTCAAAACAAACTCACAAAATTAAATTAAACTTGAACAACATTTGACCAAAAAAATATTATGCATCTTGTTCATCAAAACTTATGGCCCAATTGCTTTTGATTTGTCAAAATCTTCATAAAATGATAAATATAATTAGTTAGATTGCTTAACTTAGAATATAATATAATTATATAATATTTTTGGATTGGATCGGTTTGAATCGGTTTGGAATCCTTCCAAACCGAAATCCAAACCGATTGATGTCGGTTTGCAATCCAATAAACCGAAACCAGTTTTTTTACTAATGAAACCGATCCAAACCGATCCAAATGGTCGGTTTGGATCGGTTTGGATCGGTTCGGTTAAAATATGCCCACCCCTACAAACAAATGCAAAGCAATCCTATTGATCGACAAAAACTATCCGAGAGTTATGAATTGTGTAGACTGTTGCAAGTTTATTTATAGATTGTAAGAAAGCGCTAGAATGGTCAATGACACATTGGTCAACTAATTGGAGATGGGAAGCAATGAAGTTTGGATGAATTGGACCTATAAATAGAGGACCTGAAGAGTTGAGATTGTTGAGTGGAAGCAAACTGGCTAAAGATGAGAAGATGCAGAATTTATATGAAACGAAGCCCCCGCACAAGATGATAGATGAATTGATTTTTTTTTTTTAATAAGATAGTTGAATTGAATTGGTTTATTTTCAAAATATGATTTTTATTTCCATTTATGGGAGGGTTCTCCCATACAGCTTTGTTCAAGTGTTGGCTTGGAAACATTCCATTTCTTCACCTTTTTGAAGTTCAAAGTTACTTGAATTGAATCAATGGCATTATAGACTTCTTCCTTCTTCCCAGAAGTAAACGGATTATTGTAAGGGAAGTTAGCACTGGGGGAAAGTGTTTTATGTTTTGAAAGCAGAAGGGAGAAGTGTAGTAGTTTCAGTGAGTTTAGACAAGTGTTTCTCAACCAATGTCGAAAGGGAATTTGTAATTTTCCAATTTATATACTTCTTTCTTAGATTTTTTATTTTTCTTTTGCCTCAATTAGCTTTTGGGTTTAAAAACATCATTATTATTTGGAGCACTTTAAAGATTGGTGGTTTTTTCACTGAAAAACTTATAGGTGAATCAAATATTTCTAATTAATAAAAAGAAGTGCTAAATTCTACATAAATTATGAGGATGTGAATTTAAATTTCAAATAATATATCAAAAACTCGAATTCATTTGATTAATTATACTTATTTTAATTTTTATTTATTTATCCAAGAATTCAATGGATGAAAGCTCATGAGAGTTCATATTATGAGAGAATCTTTATTCAAAATTGAATATATTATTTGACAGAGCATCCAAAACTTTCTTCTCGATGGTAATCAACGTTTTAAATTAATCATTTTAATTAATATACAAATTCTTCTTCTCTAAGTACTCTATATGTCCTTTTGTGTGTCTGTATCCCCACATTTAACATATAAACTTTCCACGCATATGTTAATCAGTTTAATTTATATGTAAACTTTCCATGCACTTAATAGAACAAAGAGGAATATAGCTGGGGGAATTCTGTACCTTCTGTCTGGGGGGAATTTGTCTATTAACTTTGACATAATTCAAAGATTTAGAGGAAGAAACAAAATCTATCTTCCTCCATGCTTGGCCAACAGAAGAATTAGAAATTATTTATTTCGCGCACTTTTTATAATTAATTGATTTAAGAGTTACCATCTCATTACGATGAATATAAGGAAAGCTAATACAAGGCCTAGTTAAAGAGAAGAAGGTAACTTAGTGTAAATGCTGCCTAGTATGCGAAACCAATGACAAAAATTAGATTAGGCTTTTGTAAATTGCAGAGCAGGCCAAACCGGCGGTTCTTTTGGGGTTCACTACAGACAAATTAGATTAGGCTTTGACTACCTTAAAAATACTCTCAGGCTCCAGTTTCCTAATTTACAAGCAAATGCAGCTCGGATTGAGCAGGAGAGACGGGAAAGATAGATGAAGACGAAAGAGATTTTACGAAACAAGTTTGAAATGCTGAGGCAGAATCTTTCTTCGATAAAGGAAAGAATAAAGTCGACAATAGATGAGATTGGAGAGCGTTTAGACATCATTTGTGCCGAGGAAGAAATTATGCTGCTTGATCCCTTGGATGATGAAGATTTTGAGGAGTTCCATTCTTCTGAATTGAGGCGGATTCGCCTTGATTAATTGAAAGAAGGGGAAAAGGTTCACGAGGATAAAGATAATACAGTAGTTTTTGATGCACTGAGGGCGTTGTAGAAGCTTCTATTAACAAAGCATTTGGTTTTGGTCCAAGAATGGATTTCTGTTCTTATTAGGGTGGAAGTGTCAGACAATAGGTCTAGAGATAAAATGCTGAAGGAGTTCATTGATATTCAAAATCGCCTCCAATTGGTGAAGAAGAAATGTGAAGACTCTGGCTGTGTTCTTATAAACAATGTGAAACCTCTCATAGAAGTTGAATTAGAGGAAGCTTTTTGGGAAGAGGGTAAGATTCCCAATAAAATTGATATTAAAATTGATATTTTCTCAATATTAATGAATGTGCACATAAAGATGAGAAAAACATCACCATAAACAAAACTAAGAGTTTCATTTATATTACATTGTATATACAATGAAAATTACATTATGGAACCAAGTCCCATTCGGTCTACATGATCCTTAAATTTCTGTGGTGGCATGTCTTTAGTTAAAGGATCAGCTCAATGACCACTTTCTTTTCTTTAACACGTTCTCTTATGGCTAAATATTTAATGTCGATATTTTTACTTCGACTTCCGCTTTTGTTATTTTTAGCCATGAAAATTGCAGCTGAATTGTCACAATATATCCTTAATGGCCTTGAGATTGAATCCACAATTCTAAGCCCAGATATGGAACTCTTCAACCATATACCATGTGAGGTAACCTCAAAACAAAAAATGAACTCAGCCTCCATAGTAGAAGTGTCAAAGTCTACTTTGTACTTCTCCAAGATACAACTCCATTGGTAAGCATAAAAATATATCCGGATGTTAATTTTCATAAATCAACACAGCCAGCGAAGTCTGAATCGGAGTAGCCAATTACTTCCAAATTATCAGTCCGTCTAAACATAAGCATGTAATCCTTGGTCCCTTGAAGGTACCTCATTACTTTCTTTGCACTTTCAAAGTGGTCTAAACCTGGATTACTCTGATATCTTCCCAATATTCCAACAACAAATGCTATATCAGGTCTTGTACAGACTTGAGCATACATCAAGCTTCCAACAGCAGATGCATATGGAATATCTTTCATTCGTTCCCTTTCAAAATCATTTTTGGGGCATTGGTTCAAATTGAACTTGTCACCCTTCACAATGGGAGCTACACTAGGTGAACAATTTTTCATCTGAAATCTCTCCAAGACCTTATTGACATAAGTTTCTTGAGACAGACCTAAAATTCCCTGTAATCTGTCTCTATGGATCTTAATGCCTATGACATAAGATGCATCACCCATATCCTTCATGTCAAAATTCTCAGAGAGAAATTGTTTTACTTCACAAAGCAACCCTTTATCATTGGATGCAAGTAAAATATCATCCACATATAGAATAAGGAAACAAATATTACTCCCACTGACCTTTTGGTATATACATTGATCCATAAGGTTCTCCACAAATCCAAATGAAGAGATAACATCATGGAATTTTAAATACCACTGACGGGATGCTTGTTTTAATCCATATATGGATTTCTTAAGCTTGCAGACCAAATGCTCACCATCACTAGAGGAAAATCCTTCTGGTTGTTTCATATAAACCTCTTCCTCTAGATCTCCATTAAGAAAAGATGTTTTCACATCCATTTGATGCAGTTCCAAATCAAAATTTGCAACTAATGCCATAATGATACGAAAAGAATCTTTCTTTGATACAGGAGAAAAGGTCTCCTTATAATCGATTCCTTCTATCTGAGTGAATCCTTTAGCAACGAGTCTTGCTTTATATCTTTCAATGTTGCCTAATGAGTCCTTTTTTGTCTTAAAGACCCATTTACATCCTATGGCTTTTACACCATTAGGCAACTCAACAAGATCCCAGACTCTGTTGAATGACATAGAATTCATCTTTTCCTTCATGGCATTATACCAAAAATATGATTCTCTGGAATTCATGGCTTGTGAAACAGATTCAGGATCATTTTCGGCTCCAATGTTATAGTCAGACTCTTGTAGATACACTTTATAATCACTAGAAATTGCTGGTTTCTTTATTCTAGTAGATCTTCTTAATGTTGGACCAACATTCTCCTGAGGAGTATGTTGTTCAACTAGTTGCTCAAGGGTTTCAGGTAATTCCTGAATACCATGATCTACTGGATTATTATCAGTAACTTGTGGAATTTCAACAATTGGTTGCACAACACCTGTTTGAACTTGAGGAGTGTTGTGAATAACAATCAATCTATCACTTGAAGTGGAAGGTTGAGCATCTAAATGATCTTTCTCAAAAATAATATTCTGAGATCGATCGCTCCCACTGATCAAGTCATATTCAAGAAATTTAGCATTTCTTGATTCCACAATTCTAGTGCTATGAAATGGACAATAAAACCTGTACCCTTTAGACCTTTCAGCATATCCAACGAAATACCCACTAATAATCTTTGGGTCCAGCTTCTTTTCTTATGGATTATAGATTCTTACTTCAGATGAGCATCCCCAAACACGTATATGTCGCAAGCTCGATTTCCAACATTTTTATAATTCAAATGGAATTTTAGAAACTGCCTTGGTTAGAACTCCATTTAATATATACACAGCCGTCTTAAGAGCTTCAGACCACAAAGATTTAGGAAGATTAGAGGCACTAAGCATACTGCGCACCATGTCCAGAAAGTTCGATTTCTTCTTTCTACTAGACCATTCTAGTCTGGAGAACCAGGCAAAGTGTATTGGGCAACAATCCTATGCTGTTAAAGAAACTTCGCAAATAAACCTGGTGCTTGCCCATTCTGAGTGTATCTACCATAATATTTATTACCTCTATCTGTTCTCACGATCTTAATTTGCTTTCCACATTGTTTCTCTACTTCTGCCTTAAATACCTTAAAAGCATCTAATGCTTCACTTTTATGATTAAGTAAGTAGAGATACATGTATCGTGAGTAATCATCTATAAAAGAGATGAAGTATTTCTGACCATACAAGTCCATGTCTGGACTACAAATGTCTGAATGTATGATCTCTAATATTTCTGAGCTCCTCTGAGCACCTTTATTTCTCTTGTTGGTCTGCTTTCCCTTTATGCAGTCCACAGTCCACACAAGTATCAAAATCAGTAAAATCTAAAGTATCAAGTACTCCATCATTTACTAATCTTTTGATTCTTTCTATGGAGATATGACCGAGTCTCCGATGCCACAAAATAGAGGAATTTTCTTTTCTAACACACCGTTTAATACCAGCATGAACATGCATTGAAGTATAAGAAGTATTGTTTTGCAAATTAAGACGAAAAAGACCATCAGACAATGTACCATTCCCAACAAGTTCAGATTTATAATATACATTACAAACTTATTTGAAATATTAAAGGAAAAACCGAGTGGTACAAGTTTTGAAACTGAAACCAAATTTCTAGAAAAACTTGGTACATAAAATGTCTTTTCTAAAATTAAAACAAAACCACTGCTCAAAATCAAACTGCATGTTCCGATTGCCTCCACATGTGAACGCATCTTGTTACCAGAAAAGATGCCTTGTTCACTTCTCACTGGCTTCCTTAGGTTTTGCAAACCCTGCAAGGTATTTGTTACATGGATTGTAGAACCAGAGTCAATCCACCATGTGTTATGATTAACATCAACCATATTAGATTCGTAACAAACAAAAGAGATTGATTTACCTTTCTTTTCAAGCCATTTCTGGAATTTGGGACAATCCTTCTTCATGTGTCCTTTCTTTTTACAGAAAAAACACTTAGATTGTTTTTTAATTTCTTCCTGTGGAGGTATTTTACCTTTCCCTTTCTTTTTGGCTTGAAACTTATTCTTTCCTTGTGTTACAGTGTATGCACTTTCACCAACTTCCATTATTAGTCTCCCTTCCTCTTGAACACACATGGTCATTAATTCATTTATTGACCATTTATCCTTATGCGTGTTATATGAAATTTTGAAGGGTCCATACTGCTGTGGAAGTGTATTCAGTATGTAATGCACAAGAAAGGTTTCGGACATATCAACCTCAAAAAGCTTCAACTGAGCCGCAATGTCCCTCATCTGCATGATGTGCTCACGCACACCTCTAACATTGGTGAGCTTCATAGATGAGAACTTCATTATTAGGGTGCTTGCAAGTGCCTTGTCCGAAGTCACAAATTGTTCATCAATTGCCTTCAGTAATGCCCGGACATCATTATGCTGATCGACCGAACCACGAATAGCAGCAGAGATTTTGGTCTTTATGAACATCACACTAAGGCGATTAGATCGCTCCCATTTGTCATAAAGAGCAATATCTACTTCAGTGCTGTTATCATCAATAAGTGGTTCGTCTTTCCGAATAGCATAATCAATATCCATCCACTCCAAATGAAGAAGAATTCTTTCCTTCCAAACTTTATAATTATCACCATTTAACTCGGGAATATCACATTTAATTTCAGAAAATCTCGCAGGTTGCACAACTGCATTAGATTAAAACACATGCTTATATTATAAATTTAGGCTCATATATAGATATCATGTTTTACCAATGTAAATCATGTTACAAAATATGAATCAAATGACATAAAACTTGCCTGTGGGCTAAAGTTCTAATTCAAATAGATTCACATAAATCTTTATGATAAAACTATCAAACCATATCCCAATTCTTAATTCCTGTGGGTACATTAAGAAAATAGTTTGATATTTCATCCTAATTAAACATCCAAATATAATATAAATTCCTGTGGGAAAAATACATTATATTAAATATGTTTAATCACAATTAATGTCATTAAATTATATGTGATCTAAAAATACTTAATATATAATTTTACATAATTAAGGATGCTGTGGCCACTCCCTAATTAATAAAAATCATATTAGATCACTTGACATTATTTTATTTTATTTTATCAAAATTGCATGCATCAACTATTAAATCAAAATAATGCATACAAATTTTAATATGACATCATCACATTGATATTTACATGCGTACAGAATTTCCAGAAGTCAAATATAACAAAAATACCTTAAATTTATGTTCTGATGGCTTAAATTCACAAAGTTGAGCCGGAATAAAGTGACATGTCATTTAACATTTACGAACGTAGATGACAAGTCATTCATAAATAAAACAAGCGGAGGACATGTCATCTCATACAACATACGGAAGACAGAATTTGTCTATCCTTAAATTAAACGACATGGCATCCATAAGTAACCGACTGTCATTTAATAGGTAACTAAAAATATGACATGTCGTTTAGTTCATCTATAGTAACCGACATGTCATCCAAGTTCGTCTTCAACCTCCAGCCGAGTCTAACTGTTCATATTTGAACTCGAATGACCCGTTTTACAGACCCGACTCTATTTATGATTTACCAACACCAAATTAAATATTTCAAACCATATAAATATCAGGAATCCATTTCCTAATCATTTAAAAGGCTTATAATCATAATAGTATCTAAAACAAATGACTTTAAGTTTACAAAATAATTCGGATATTTTCACATATATCACCAAAAACAGAACGCATCAAGACAGAGGTTTAACATGCTCTGATACCAACTGTAAGCATACTTAAGTATGATTTCCGAAACATACGTAATATGCTCATAGAAATTAAATGCGGAAAATTAGAATCTAACCTCCAGCCATTGATGTATCCGTGTGTGACTGTTGCTTTGCGATTTTGATGCTTCTGTAGCCTTAGTAATCAAAACCAGATGGTGTAGTTTTTGTTTTTCTTTTATGATTACTAGCTGCAGGGACCAAAACCAGCTCTCAATCGCGCTTTTATTTCATCTCTCCATCAAAGATGAAGGATCGAGAAGTTGTATTTAGCTATCATAACATAACAGCTGGCCTTATATCTCTAAACGTGGCAAAGGGAACAGAAACCTTAGTGGAATGTTAGGCCAAATGCTGTTACAGCCAGGTGTCCAACAGTTATTCCAGCAGAGGAGATAGCAGAACTGAACCTTAGGGAAACTCTTTACAAAGAAGAGCAAGTAGAAATCCAACCATACCGTGCTCCTTTGAGGAAAGGAGGCCTTTGTCAGAGAAGGGATTTAGAAGTCTGCCCATTTCATGGACCCATCATTCCCCGAGATGATGAAGGAAATCCTATCAATCAGAGCACATCATCGATAGAAAGGAGCTCTTTAAGGGATGAGACTTCAACAGATTTGGGGTCTGATTTAGGAGAGCAATTAGCAAAACAAGCTATAAAATGTAAGGGAGAGAGATAAAGAGGAAGCAAGGAAGAGGAAAATTGATAAACAGTCGCTGAATCGAGCAAAACTTGCAAAAGTACGGGAACACAAAGAAGCAGTTTTACGGGATGCTGCGTTGGCTTCAACTTTAAGATTTGCAGCTGCTGGAGACGAGGCAGAAGAAACAAATGGGAGGAGATCGTCATCAAGAAACAAGAAACAAACTCTAGCATCCATACTGCGAAAGAAAGTAACTACAAGAGATAGGTTAACTCGGAGACTTCTGAATACCCGAGTAAGGGATGCAACAATAAGACAGCTGAGAATGGGTGAGGATTCAATTACAGAGAGTCCTTTCCAAATCAGTGGTAAATATTTTGTAGCAAGGCTCTGGGATTATTGTCTGCACTCAGCACTGTGTTGATGAATAAACAGTTTCATTTGTATAAAGGGAGACAAGAACCATTACATGTTGATCTCACAACAGATTGTGTGATTTTGAAGAGCATTGCTGTTGTGTTATCCAATAAGTTGGAAATCCTTTTGATGCTGTTAGGCTTCCCTAGATATAGAATGAATAAGGAGCTTGCTTGTTAGCAAATTTTGTAAAATATACGGTTGCTAGTTATTCTTTAAATGTTGTCACAGGTCTCATTTATTGGACATAAATAAAGATTTCAAAAACCACGGCTTTACACCAAAAATCTTATAAAAAAAAAATAAAAAAAATAAAAATAAAAACATGCCAAACCGAAAGGGCTTGGAGAGAAGATGCATTGCCCTGATATGGGTTCGGCAAAGGTGCCGGTGGCAAAGGTGCTGGTGAATATGCTGAGCCCGATGACGATGGCGATGAACTATAATTAGGAGCTGATAATGGACTTGCACTTGGGCGCAGAGAAGCTGGAGTAACCATGATGTCAAGTGTCTGTCCTGCTTCACAGTGACCCGGAACGCCGCACAAGAAATAGTAGTGGCCTGGCCTTTTGAGGGTGATAGAGTCAGAGCCACTGGTGAAGGTCGCTATCGGGGAGGCTCCGTTGCAAGATTGAAAATCTCGGAAGGTCACTTGCTTCACGTTATGAAACTGGTTGTTGTACTCGAATACGATTGTGTCTCCAACATGGAAGTTCTTGGACGAAGCCCATTGGTTGTAATCGATGTTGCCCAATGTAGTCCATCCAGCGGAGTCACCAACTTTGTGAACAGCACCAAGAGACACGCCAACAAGCGTTGCCATCAGCAAGAAAGCTAGTATTTTCTTCGTAAGAGCCATCAGTGTTCAATCAAATGTCCGAAAGAGAAGGAAAAATTTGTTGAGTAAAAGCAAGAAATCTATGAGAGAAGAGCAAGACGATCAGTGAATCAATGTAAAAGCAAGAAAACTAAGAGAGAAGAGCCAGATGATCAGTGAATCAATGTATGGCAAAAGACACAGTGTATGGCCTTATTTATAAGAATTTTGTGTACTCCAAAATCCTGGACTGAAAATGCTTCCTATGAGGTTTGGGATTTCGTTTAATCAATGAAGCTACGATGTTTCCATACTTGTAAAGGATTATTATGTAGGAAGCTGCGATGTTTCCTTTTTCCTTCAAGCTGTCGGATTCGTGGAATGTCAAGCTTTTGCCTTACTATTAGGAAGTGAAAAACTTTCATTACTTGGTTACGTTTTTAGTTTCTTAACATATCAATCATTCTTGTTTTGTTAACCCATATTAGTTTTCAAATCCGTTGATATTACTTGAAGCCCTTGAAAATGGTTTAACTGTTTTTCTAAAACTCAAAATTAAACCGAAAAGTATGAAATAAATTGAATGAATTCAGTACTAGAATGACTACAACGCAGTTTTGATCATGACGCACAACCCAAAACGAACCATAGTAAGAGTATGTTTGGAATTGCAATGGATTCTCTAATAATCTACTCCTTAATTATGTTTAAATTAGCAAATATAAAATTTACTTGAGTTGTTTTGGACCTATTGCACAGACAATTATCAAATATAATTTCATAATAGATTCTCAAATAATTGTTTTTTGTGAATCCACTGCTTAATCATGCACTAATAAGTAGGATGGTTTAGTTATAAAATGAATATATGGCACGTTTACGTTTACTGATCAGGCCCAAAATGGGTCTCACAAGAGTTCGGATTTATTAAATAGTTTGACCTAAAACCATTAATATCCAAATTATAGGCTCAATATTAATATAGTTTTAATGATTAAAATTTTTACCAGTTGATGACGATTTTCCTCTTTAGTATTATAATCTATAATTTTGTTTTTATTTTCACATTAGTAATTTTTTTAAATTAATTATATTGATTAAAATTTTAAATCAACGAATTCATGATGGGATTAAGATTGGATGTCTGTTTATTTTATATGGGTTTTACTAGCAGTAGAACTAGAATTTTGGTTCAATAGGGACGCAAATGATGAATCTACAAAGCTTATGTGGTCTAAAGTAAAAATATTTAATATAAATAGGACAAAACAAAATTTTTGAAGAAACGAACTAAATTTCAATTAAAACTAGTATCTTTATACATATTAATATCTAATCATTAATATGTAATTAAGTAGCTACTTCCCCCCAAAACAAATAAGGTAGGAGCTGATAATGGATATAAATTTATAATTAAAATAATTGCTTATAGAGATCAAAAGAGAAAAATATTAAGAAAAACACACACACGTTAATAGTTATGTTAATTGACAATACAAAGTTTGTATTTCAACTTTGTTTGAGTAATTTTACAAAACATTAGTCATTATATAATATAAATTTATAATTAAAATTCTAATTCATTTATATAGTGCCAATTCTTATTTATTTGATTGGAAGATTTTGTGCTAGACAATAAAAAAGAAAAAAAGGCCAACTCCAAAGAAAGAAAGAAATTCTTTAGTGTGTCCTATGTGGCTCAGCTAATGGATAATCCATTATTCCTTGAGCATTAGGTGATATAATTAGTAAATCACCAAAATGAGATCTGTATTGCCGAGCAATAGAAGATCAGTGAAGCCAATTGTAATAGTTGAAGAACTAGAAAGCAAAGCACATTCAGCCACCACCCAAGATCCTCAAAGAAGATCTGATTGAAGCTTGAACAAGATAGAGTGATTACACAATATGATGATTTACAGAAACGATCAAGAACAAAAATGAATCATAGAACTGTAAAAACAAAGAACAATTAAAAGATGTTACGTGGTTCAGCTAATTCACATTAGCTTATACACACGGGAAGAACAGATTGAACTTTGAACAGCTTTATTAATGATTCTCAAGGATCAGTTATGGAGATTTCAGAGCTTTTTGCATAGAACAAGAACCCCCAATTTCCTTTAGCATTCTCTTTCTACAATGCTCATAATATACCTAAAAATTTTCTGCCACAACCAGCTGTGATAACAACTTATAACAAACCTAGATGAAAACCCAGAAATGCATATGAAAGACGTGCTTTAATAGTTTATTAACAATCTTCTTAAGCTTTCATTAAGCACGTGCATATCGCGTGCTTCGTTAAACAAAACTACATTCAAGTCATTTGAATGTGCATTACGGCTGGGTAATTTTGGATTCAGATGAATCCGATTGAATTTCGGATAATTCGGATGAGAAAAAAAAATCTATTCGATTTTAATCCAAACTTTAAATCTGATCCAAAATAGTTCAGATCGGATTTGGATTGGATGAATATTTCAGATTGGTTCGGATTTGAATCTATTTGAATTGAATTCGGATTTGGGATCATTTGGATAATTTTAACAAAAAAATTCATGAAATCTATAGTTAATGAAAAAACAAAACGCAAGTAAAGTGTAAAAACATTAAAAAAGATGCGGCTGAGTAATATAAACCGCACAAATAAGGCAAATCATGAAAGGCATGTCAGCTGCTCGTCTCAAAATCGTAATCAATGGTGTGCACGAGTCTTTTGGAACTTTGATGGCGTGCAGCATGCAATTGGCCAGTTGGACGGCGATGACGATGAAGATGCGTCTAGGACTGACTGGTTGTGTCTTCGTGGCGTCATGCGTCTGGAGGAGCTTAAATGTCATGGCGGCTACGTTGATCAAGATGCAACTGAGTTCATTTGGTTTGTGTAGGCGGCGGGGTGGGTCAAGTCATGGTCTGTTCATCGGCGGCATGCGTTTGGTTTATGGTTTCTCTGGTTTGTGCGTTTGGTTTGTGTTTGTGTACTTGGCTTGTGGCTGCTGGCTGCTACTAGTTTAGGAAGATAGAACTAGGGATTTTGTGCGGTTGTGCTTTTGTATTTTCTCTTTTTTTAATGGAGAATTACTGCAGCTGTGAAGCCGATTGGATTATTCGAATCGATCTGGATCTGATCCTTTCCGAATCAAATCCGATCGGGTGACACAAGTTATATGAGATCGGATTTGAAGCCAAATTTGAATCCGATCCGATGCACAGTCCTAACGTGCATAGTTCCCACACCACAAAACGCCATATCTCATGCCGTATACCTTAAATGAATTCAGCTTCAAAACGATAACACATGATGCCGTATCACTCATTTCTGATTTGGCTCACCAGTTTCACAACACCAATAATAATGGCCAACAAAAGAATTGAAGTTACATAATAGATTTACTCGTTTCATAATAATTGATTTAAAGCTCGCAGCTAATTGCAAGGTTTAGAAAGAAAGCTGACAAAAGAGTTAGAAATTATTAAATTTACTCACTTTTTGTAATTAATTGATTTAAAACTTAAAAGTTACCATCTCATTATAAGGATAGAAAGAAAGCTAATACAAGACCTAATAAAATGAAAAGGTAAATTAGTGTAAATTCTGCCTAGAATGCGAAACCAATGACAAACATTCCAAGGCTAATCAAAGCAGGCCAAATTGAAATGATTTGGAGAGAAAAAGCATTGCTCTGATATGGGTTCGGCAAAGGTGCCGGTGAAGATGCTGAGCCCAATGACGATGGCGATGAACTATAATTATGAGCTGATAATGGACTTGCACTTGGGCGCAGAGAAGCTTGAGTAACCATGATGTCAAGTCTCTGTCCTGCTTCACAGTGTCCCGGAACGCCGCACAAGAAATAGTAGTGGCCTGGCCTTTTGAGGGTGATAGAGTCAGAGCCAGTGGTGAAGGTCGCTATGGGGGAGGCTCCGTTGCAAGATTGAAAATCTCGGAAGGTCACTTGCTTCACGTTATGAAACTGGTTGTTGTACTCGAATACGATTGTGTCTCCAACATGGAAGTTCTTGGACGAAGCCCATTGGTTGTAATCGATGTTGCCCAATGTAGTCCATCCAGCGGAGTCACCAACTTTGTGAACAGCACCAAGAGACACGCCAACAAGCGTTGCCATCAGCAAGAAAGCTAGTATTTTCTTCGTAAGAGTCATCAGCGTTCAATCAAATGTCCGAAAGAGAAGGAAAAATTAGCTGAGTAAAAGCAAGAAATCTAAGAAAGAATTGCAAGACGATCAGTGAATCAATGAATGGCAAAAGACACAGTGTTTGGCCTTATTTATAGGAATTTTTTTAACTCCAAAATCCTGGATTGAAAAGGTTTCCTATAAGGTTTAGGATTTTGTTTAATTAACGAAGCTACGGTGTTTCCATACTTGTAAAGGATTATTATTTAGGAAGCTGCGATGTTTCTTTTTTTCTTAAAGCTGTCGGATTCGTGAGATGTCAAGTTTTTGCCTTACTATTAGGAAGTGAAAAACTTTCATTAGTTGGTTACGTTTTTAGTTTTCTTAACATATCAATCATTCTTGTTTTGTTAACCCATCTTCGTTTCAAATCCGTTAGTTTTTCGATTGAGAAATTAACATGATTGATATTATTTGAAGCCCTTTAAAATGGTTAGTTGTTTTTCTAAAACTCAAAATTAAACCTAAAAATATAAAATAAATTAAATAAATTTAGCACTAGGAATGACTACAATGCAGTTTTGATCATGCCGCACAAAACCCAAAACCAACCATAGTAAGAGTATGTTTCGAATTTGCAATGGATTCTCCAATAAATACTCCCTAATTATGTTTAAATTATCAAATATAATTTACTTGAGTTGTTTTGGACCTATTACATGGAGAATTATCAAATATAATTTGAGAGTTGATTCTCAAATAATTATTTTTTTGTGAATCCGCCACTCAACCATGAGTTAATAAGAAGGACAGTTTAGTAGTAAAATGAATATGTGGCATATTTACGTTTACGTTAGATGATCAAGCTCCAAGATGGGTCTCGGAAGAGTTTGAATTTATAATATAGTTTGAGCTAGACCCATTAATATCCCAATGAATTATATGCTCGATATTAGTATATTTTTAATCATTAAAATTTTTACTAGTTGATTTTAGATCAGTTTAACAATGATGAAGATTTTCTTTTTAGTATTATAACCTATAATTTTGCTTTTATTTTCATATAGTAAATTTTCTAATTTGATTATATTGATTGAAATTTTAAATCAACGAATTCATGATGGGATTAAGATTGGATGTCTATTTATTTTATAAGGGTTTACTAATTACTAGTGGTAGAACTGGAATTTTGGTTCAATAGGGATCCAAATGATGAATCTACAAAGTTTATGAGCTCTAAAGTAAAAAAATTTAATATAAATACGACAAAACAAAATTTTCAAAGAAATGAACTAAATTTCAATTAGAACTCGTATCTTTCTACGTATTGGCTCTTGGTTCGATACCCAGGTATAAAGTTTCAAAATTTATCTAATAGCGAGTATCTAAAATTGAAAGATGAGATTTTTACATGAAAACGGAAGAAAATAATCAGACCCAAGTCCCCAAATCGAGAAACTCAAAGAATCCAGATGAAATTTCGCTTAATTTGACCAAAAATAAGGGCCAACTACCAAACCAATGAATTAACAAAGAGCCAAAATCAAGGTTTTTGGAGGAAACAAAGAAAATTAGATGAATAAAGGTCTTCCACTTCTGGCTGTCAGCTTTAATTTATACAGAGAAGAACCAGAAGAATAGAGAGAGCTACACGCAACAAACTTTCATATGGTAAATATAAATACAAACCCTAATAAATATAACAATAAGGCTATGACTATATTAGAGTTGAGCTACGGTAGAGTACGAATCTCAGACACACACGTAAAGTGATCAATAATAAAAAGTTCATTATAACTCATTATTTGTTATTTATCACTTTATGTGTGTAATTAATATTTGTGCTCCATCATAGGTGAACTCCAACATAGCCGAACCCTAACAATAATGATATGGGCAAGCTGATTCATGAATCTTGATTCTTTGACTATCTTTATTTTTTTTATAATTTTAACGTTCAAGAAAAGAGGACAAGAGAAAAATATTAAGAAGATCATTAAAATCATTACTTATAGGGATCAAAAGAGACAAATATTAAAAAAAAAACACATACACTTAACAGTTATGTTAATTGATAATACAAAGTTTATATTTCAACTTTATTTGAGTAATTTTACACAACATCAATCACTACAATATAAATTAAAATTAAAATTCCAAATCATTTATATGGTGCCAACTTTTACTTATTTGATTGGACAATTCTGTGCTAGACAATAAAAAAGAAAAAAGAGCCAACTCCAAAGAAAGAAAGAAATGGTTTAAGGAGTTCTATGCGACTCATCTAATGGATAATCCATTATTTCTTTGAGAATTAGGTGACACAATTAGTAAATCACCGAAATGAGATCTGCATTGCCGAGCAATAGAAGATTAGTAAAGCCAATTGTAGTAACTGAAGGGCTAGAAAGCAAAGCACCCTTCAGCCACCGCCCAACATACTGAATCAAGATCAGCAAGATGCTATAAAGAAGATTTGGTTGAAGCTTGAACAAGATAGAGTGATTACATAAGATGATGATTAACAGAAACAATCAAGGAAAAAATGAATCAAAGAATTGTAAAAACAAAGAAAAAAAGATGGTTACGTGGTTCAACTAATTCACATTAGCCCTCGTACAAGATGATAGATGAGTTGATGTTTTTTTTCTTTTTTATAAGATAGATGAATTGAATTGGTTTTATTTTCAAAATATGGTTTTTGTTTCCATTTATGGGTGGGTTCTCTCGTACAGTTTTGTTCAAGTGTTCACTTGGAAATATTTCATTTCTTCACCTGTTTGAAGTTCAAAGTTACTTAAATTGAATTAATGGCATTATATACTTCTTCCTAGAAGTAAGCGGATTATAGTAGGGAAAGTTAGCATTAATTGGGGAAGAGTGTTATGCTTTCAAAGTAGAAGGGGGAAGTGTGTAGCAGTTTCATTCCGTTTAGGTTAAGTGTTTCTCAACCAATGTAGAGAGGGAATTTGTAATTTTCCCATTTCTATGCTTGTTTCTTAATTATTTTTTTTCAATTAGCTTTTGGGTTTAAAACATTATTATTATTTGGGGCACTTTAAAGATCATTGGTTTTTTCACTGAAAAACTTATAGGTGAATCAAATTTTTCTAA
Organism: Atalantia buxifolia; assembly: GCA_030444775.1. Taxonomy (NCBI): domain Eukaryota; kingdom Viridiplantae; phylum Streptophyta; class Magnoliopsida; order Sapindales; family Rutaceae; genus Atalantia; species Atalantia buxifolia. The sequence goes on from CM059832.1 coordinate 9,983,568, forward strand.
TTAACAAAAAGAAAAGCTAAATTCTACATAAATTATGAGGATGTGAATTTAAATTTTAAATAATATATCAAAAACTAGAGTTCATTAGATTAATTACACTTATTTTAATTTTAATTTATTTATCCAAGAATCCAATGGATGAAAGTGTATATACCAATTGAATGAGCATCCAAAACTTTCTTCTCCATGGTAATCAATATTTTCAATTAATCAGTTTCATTCATACATAAATTCTTCTTCTCTATATAAAAATTTCCAAATTAAGTACTCTTTATGTTTGTCTGTACCCCACATTTAATATATAAATTTCCCACTCATATATTAATCAGCTTTATTCATATATAAACTTTCCACGCATTTAATACAGCATAGATACAATATAGGAAAATTCTGTATCTTTTGTTCGCGGGGAATTTGTCGATTAACTTTGATTTAATTAAAAGATTTACTGGAAGAAACAAAATTTATCTCCCGCCATGTGCTTGGCCAACAAAAGAATTAGAAATTATTGATTTTGACCACTTTTTGCGATGAATATAAAGAATTAAAGAAAGCTAATACAAGACCTAATTAAAGAGAAAAAAAAACAAAAGGTAAATTAGTGTAAATTCTGCCTAGTATGCGAAACCAATGACAAAAATTCCAAGGCTGATCAAAGCAGGCCAAACCGAAAGGACTTGGAGAGAAGAAGCATTGCTCTGATATGGATTCGGCAAAGGTGCCGGTGAAGATGTTGGGCCCGATGACGATGGCGATGAACTATAATTAGGAGCTGATAATGGACTTGCACTTGGGCGCAGAGACGCTGGAGTAACCATGATGTCAAGTGTCTGTCCTGCTTCACAGTGTCCCGGAACGCCGCACAAGAAATAGTAGTGGCCTGGCCTTTTGAGGGTGATAGAGTCAGAGCCAGTGGTGAAGGTCGCTATGGGGGAGGCTCCGTTGCAAGATTGAAAATCTTGGAAGGTCACTTGCTTCACGTTATGAAACTGGTTGTTGTACTCGAATACGATTGTGTCTCCAACATGGAAGTTCTTGGAAGAAGCCCATTGGTTGTAATCGATGTTGCCCAATGTAGTCCATCCAGCGGAGTCACCAACTTTGTGAACAGCACCAAGAGACACGCCAACAAGCGTTGTCATCAGCAAGAAAGCTAGTATTTTCTTCGTAAGAGCCATCAGTGTTCAATCAAATGTCCGAAAGAGAAGGAAAAATTTGTTGAGTAAAAGCAAGAAATCTAAGAAAGAAGATATGATCAGTAAATCAATGTAAAAGCAAGAAATCTAAGAGAGAAGAGCCAGATGATCAGAGAATCAATGTGTATGGCAAAAGACACAGTTTACGGCCTTATTTATAAGAATTTTTTTTACTCCAAAATCCTGAATTGAAAAGGTTTCCTGTGAGGTTTAGGATTTCGTTTAACTAATGAATCTACGATGTTTCCATACTTGTAAAGGATTATTATTTAAGGAAGATGCGATGTTTCCTTTTTCCTTAAAGCTATCGGATTCAGGGGATGTCAAGCTTTTGCCTTACTATTGAAAGTGAAAAACTTTCATTACTTGGTTACCTTTTTAGTTTTCTTGACATATCAATCGTTCTTGTTTTGTTAACCCATATTGATTTTCAAATCCGTTAGTTTTTCGATTAAGAAATTAACATGATTGATAGTATTTGAAGCCCTTTAAAATGGTTAATTGGTTTTCTAAAAACTCAAAATTAAACATAAAAGTATGAAATAAATTAAATAAATGTAGCACTAGGAATGACTACAACAGTTTTGATCATGACGCACAAATGACAAAACCCAAAACGAACCATAGTAAGAGTATGTTTGGAATGGCAATGGATTCTCTAATAATCTACTCCCTAATTATGTTTAAATTAACAAATATAATTTACTTGAGTTGTTTTGGACCTATTACACTGAGAATTGTCAAATAAAATTAAAGAATAGATTCTCAAATAATTATTTTTTTTGTGAATTCACTGTTAAAACATGTACTAATAAGTAGGGTGGTTTAGTTGTAAAATGAATAGGTGGCATATTTACATTTACTGATCAGGAGTTTGGATTTATTAAATAGTTTGACCTAGACCCTTTAATATCCAAATTATATGCTTGATGTTCGTATGGTTTAATGATTAAAATTTTTACTAGTTGATTTAGACCAGTTTAATAAGGACGAAGATTTTTCTCTTTTGTATTATAACTTATAATTTTACTTTTATTTTCACATTAGTAAATTTCTTTAAAATAAATATATTGCTTAAAATTTTAAATCAACGAATTCACGATGGGGTTAAGATTGGATGTCTGTTTATTCTGTATGGGTTTACTAGCAGTAGAACTAGAATTTTGGTTCAATAGGGGCCCAAATGATGAATCTAAAAAGTTTATGGGGCCTAAAGTAAAAATATTTAATATAAATCGGACAAAACAAAATTTTCAAAGAAATGAACTAAATTTCAATTAAAACTAATATCGTTCTACATATTAATATCTAATCATTAATATATGTAATTAAGTAGCCACTTCCCCAAAAATAGAAAAAGGTAGGAGCTGATAATGGATATAAATTTATAATTAAAATAATTACTTATAGGGATCAAAAGAGAAAAATATTAAGGAAAACACCTACACTTTAATAGTTATATTAACTGATAATACAAACTTTGTATTTGAACTTTGTTTGAGTAATTTTAGATAACATTAGTCATGATAATATAAATTTATAATTAAAATTCCAAATCATTTATATAGTGCCAATTTTTATTTATTTGATTGGACGATTTTGTGCTAGACAATAAAAAAGAAAAAAGGTCAACTCCAAAGAAAGAAAGAAATTCTTTAGTGTGTTCTATGTGGCTCATCTAATGGATAATCCATTATTCCTTGAGCATTAGGTGATATAATTAGTAAATTACCAAAACGAGATCTGTATTGCCGAGCAATAAAAGATCAGTGAAGCCAATTGTAATAATTGAAGAGCTAGAAAGCAAAGCACCTTGAGCCACTGCCCAAGATCCTCAAAGAAGATCTGATTGAAGCTTGAACAAGATATAGTGATTACACAAGATGATGATTTATAGAAACAATCAAGAACAAAAATGAATGAAAGAATTGTAAAAGCAAAGAACAAAAGATGTTATATGGTTCAGCTAACTCACATTAGCTTACATTCATGGGAGGATCAGCTTGAACAACATTATTAATGATTCTCAAGGATCAATTATGGAGATTTCAGAGCTTTTTGCATGGAACAAGAAGCCCCAATTTCCTTTAGCATTCTCTCTCTACAATGCTCACAATGTAGCAAAAATTTTTGTACCACAACCAGTTGTGATAACAACTTATGACAAGCCTAGATGAAAACCCAGAAATGCATTTGAAAGACGTGCTTTAATAATTTCTTAACAATCTTTTGAAGCTTTCATTAAGCACGTGCATATCGCGTGCTTCATTAAACAAAGCTACATTACTTCAAGTCGTTTGAAGGTGCATGACGGATGGCTAATTTCAGATTTAGATGAGTCCCATCGAATTTTGGATAATTTGGATGGGAAAAAAGTTCATCTGATTCTAATCCGAATTTAAATTCATTCCAATTCGATCTGAAATAGTCTGAATCGAATTCGGATTGGATAAATATTTCGGATTGGTTCGGATTTGAATTGATTTGAATTGAATTCGGATTGGGACCTTTTTGATAATTTTTACGAAAAATTTCATGAAATCTATAACTAATGAAAACACAGAACACAAGTAAAAATGTAAAACCACAAAAAAAAAAAAGATGCGGCTGAGTAATATAAACCACACAATTAATGCAAATCATCAAAGTAATGTCAGCTACTCGTCTCAAAATCGTAATTGATGGTGTGCACGAGTCATCTGGAACTTCGACGGCGTGCAGCATGCAACTGGCGAGCTGGACGTCGATGACGATGAAGATGCGGTTGGGATCGATGGGTTGTGTCTTCGTGGCGTTGTTCCGTCTGACAGAGCTTAGATGTCATGGCGGCTACATCGATCAAGATGCAGCTGAGTTCATTTGGTTTGTGTAGTGGGCAGCGTGGGTTGCGGTGTGGGTCAAGTCGTGGTCTGGTTATCGGCATTTGGTTCATTGTTTCTCTGGTTTGTGCATTTGGTTTGTATTTGTGTACTTGGTTTGTGGCTGCTGGCTGTTGTTACGTTATGAAACTGGTTGTTGTACTCGAATACGATTGTGTCTCCAACATGGAAGTTCTTGGAAGAAGCCCATTGGTTGTAATCGATGTTGCCCAATGTAGTCCATCCAGCGGCGTCACCAACTTTGTGAACAGCACCAAGAGACACGCGAACAAGTGCTGCCAGCAGCAAGAAAGCTAGTATTTTCTTTGTAAAAGCCATCAGTGATCAATCACACGTTCAAAAAAGATGGAAAAATTAGAAGTCCGATATAAGAGAGCGAGAAATCAAAAGAGTAGCGAGATGATTAGTGCCTTATGTAGAAAAAGTTTGCTATTCAGAATCCTGGCTTGAAAGGGTTTCCTATCAAGTTCTGCAGGGGCGAACTCAGGACTTTAAAGTACCCCGAGCTAAATTTAAAAAAAAAAATTATATTGTAAAATGAACATAAATTTCATAAGTAAAAAAATAAAATACATCTAATAACTTGAAAATAAAAATTTAATTCAAAAAGTACTACTAAAGTTGTACTTTTTGTGACTTCAAACAATGGAATTCATCAATTATAGAATCTAAATTAATAGTATCTGTAATTTCTCTTTCAGTATAGACAACCATACAATATGAAAGAAACTCATTTTCCATCTTACTGCGAAGTGATGTCTTGATAAGGCTCATGGCTGAAAATGCAAGCTTCGTTGTAGCTGTAGAAACTGGAAGAGTCAATACTAGACGAATTAGTCTATCAATCAAGAAATAGTGTTGCGACTTCTTTGTTTCAATTAATCGTCAACATAACTCAGAAACTGAAGTAACTTTTTGAAAAAGTGGATGGGAAAGCACATCTGTTGAGTGTTAGAAAGTGTATATTTATAAAGGAGAAATTCATCATTTTACACTTTAAATCTCACTAACATCTCTAATTTTATTTATTTAAGTCCTTTGTTATTTAATTATATATGTTTTGTTTTTATTAAGTATTTTGTGTATTTTAGGGGTATCATGGTCATTTCACAATGAACGAGATTTCGGATAGCAAAACGGACGTCACTTTTGAACTCAGGACAGTCGAAAACCTTAAGAGGAGCATAAAAGGAAAAATGGCACTGTTCACACGCATTTCGGCACTATTCACATGTATGCATCGTTCATGATATTATTCACGACATTAATCGCTCAGACCGCGTTCATTGTTCAAACCGTGTGCAAACCGTGTTCTTGTTCAAACCGCGTGGTCAAACCCGTGGTCAAACCGTATTCTTCGTTCATCGATGACGTGGCGCAATCCTGTGCATCCAAACTATTTTTAATCCGATGGCCATGATTCACTCAATGTATCTATAAAAAGGGGGCCTCCTCCCCCTAATTTGACACCCCTGAATCCATTTTTGAGCTTAGTTTTCTGTAATTCCTTCTCCATCTTGTATTTTCTACGTATTTTAATAAAATTCCCATTTTACCCCTAGTTCAATAATGAGTAGCTAATTTTCTTTCAAGCTTGGGTTGAAGGTGAAGTCTCAACATGTGTCATGGGCTTTAATTGGTAAATTTATTTTCTCTTCCCCTCTAATTTCTGTGGAGGTTTTGACTTTTTTGTCGACAAATAATAATAATCTTGTCTATGCAATTCTGTTTTAGTTTACCTAGGCACCCTAGTATAAGGTTATTATTATTTGGCACGATAAGCCCTTGACACCATATTGATTAGAGCGTGGTTCATGAGGTGTGGATTCCCCCCTCATGATTTAATTGGTATTAATAAGGATTATTTAGCGTGATGATGTTATGTTGATACGAATCAGATACCCAAGACTCTATTTCAATAGTTCCCAATTCAATTTAATTCCGCTATTCCAATTTAAATTCTAGCATCCTTTAAATCAATTTCCCCATAAATCCAACCACCCATTTACTTAATTAATTCTACATATAATTAAAATCCACCTCCTCGTGGGATCGACACTCGTCACCGTTAATCTATTCTACAATAGATTCAAGGTAAACTGCGAGTTCAATAAAATTTGCACAACAAGTTTTTGGCGCCGTTGCCGGGGAGGTAAGTATTTTGATTTGTAGAATTAATTTTTTTGTAAATAATTTTATTATTATTATTATTACTATTAGTATTATTATAATTATTTTAGTTGTTTTCTTGTAATTTTTTTTCTTAATTAATTAAAAAAAGAAGAAGTGAATTTACATTTTTAGGTAAGAATTTCTTTTTCTCTTCTTTAAATTTCTGCAATTTAATTTTCATGTTATTTTTCTTTGTAATTTTTCATTTATCTCATTAATTTATTTTTATTTTATTTCACGTATTTGTTTTAGTGTATTTTGTTTTTATAGAAAGGTTGTAATAATTGTGAAGGTTAGTATCGTAATTTCTCCTTCTTCTTTATTTTTATTTGTTTTGTTCTCAATTTATTTTCTTTATTTGCATGCATGGTCGTAGGTCATTATCACCTAATCTTGAACCTATAGACCTTGAATTAGAAAAAACACTTCGCACACACAAACACATCGCACGTAAAGATAAAACTGAAATGGATTTGCAACAACCAGAACCACAAGAGAGGCCATTTAAGGACTACTTGGTCCCTTAGCTAATTTGAGCACATCATGCATACGATACCCAAATGTAGCGCTAGGAGTTTTGAATTAAAACCTAGTGTGCTAAATTGTCTCCCAACATTCTATGGCCTAGAAAATGAGGACCCGTATAATCATCTGAATGATTTTCATACAATTTGTCAAACTTTTAAATATGAGAATTTTTCAGAAGATGACGTTAAACTTAGACTATTCCCATTTTCTTTAAAGGATAGAGCTCGTTCATGGTTCAATACATTGCGCTAATAGCATTACAACATGGGAACAAATGGTAACGAAATTTTTAAATAAATATTTCCCAGTACATAAAACCAATGCTATTCGCAGGGAAATCTCAGAGTTCACCCAGAGAGAGAAGACGATCAATTTTTCGAAGCATGGGAGCGATTCAATGGGCTACTTTTGAAATGTCCACATCATGGGTACGAGAAATGGCACCAATGCCAATACTTCTTGGAGGGATTATTGCCAAATGTACAAGAATGGCTAATGGCGACAAGTGGAGGAGAGCTAATGTCAAAAAGTGCATCAGAGATTTGGGATTTCTTCCAGCGACAAGCGGATAATTCCCAACAACGGAGTCGATCTCTCAGGAATACTAGAAGAATTAAAGGAGTGAATGAGGTTCACATTGGCGAGTCAAGTTCAGAAATCAAAGAAGTAAAAGAGATAATTGAAGGTCTTTCTCGACAAATAGCATCTTTGACAACTGCTAAATCAACAGAGCCACATGACCATGAGTCATATTCAGATCAAGCCAATGCCATCGGTGTCATGAGGAAGCCATCAAATTACAACCCATACTCCAACACATATAACCCTGGATGGAGAGACCACCCCAATTTTTCATGGTCTCAAGGATTCCAACAGAATGGACCAGCAGCTCCAGCTCCACCAATGCAACCAATTCCTCAAGTTCCTCAAGCCTCTCAGCCACCATTTAGATCATACAATCAGAACCAGAATTACTCTCAACCCAGACCATGGGAGGATTCATTCCAAAATTTCAAGAATGTTACTCAATCTACAATCGAGCAACAAAACCGCACCATTGATGGACTACGGAATGAGATGAGAGCAGGCTTCAACTCACAAGCCCAATCAGTTTCAAGCCTCGAGAAGATGGTGGGACAACTTGCTTCTTGATTGAGACTTTGGCAATGACTGTTGAGAAAGGTAAATTTCAAGTCAACGATGCCTAATCCTAAAGGAGTGCATGAAGCAACTACCAGTTCACCACAACAGCATGGAGAGATCAAAGCTGTCATGACCTTGCGAAAAGGGAAAGAAGTCGACAACAAAGTGGAGATGCCAGCGACCAAAGAAAATCAAATTGTACCCGTGAATGTTGAAGACTCACCACCGAAGAAGAAAGAAGAAACAAATCCACGAGAATACATTCCTAAAGCTCCATTCCCTCAGAGGTTAGCTAAAGGAAAGAAAGGAAAATCCACAAGTGAGATTTTTGAGATCTTCAAACAAGTAAGTGTTAACGTCCCTTTACTTGATGCAATAAAGCAAGTTCCATCTTATGCCAAGTTTCTTAAAGACCTTTGCACTAAAAAGAGAAACATTCATGTTCAGAAAAAGGCATTTTTAACTGAAAATGTTAGTTCTATACTCCAACACAAAATTCCTCTAAAATGTAAAGACCCAGGCTCCCCCACTATCTCATGTAGTATAGGGAACCACACAATTGAGAATGCTTTGTTGGATTTAGGAGCTAGTGTTAATCTTTTGCCTTACTCAGTATTTGTGAAACTTGGATTGGGAGAATTACACCCAACTCCAGTGGTGTTACAGCTTGCAGATCGGTCCACGAAAATCCCTCGTGGTATTGTGGAGGACGTGCTTATCCGGTAGACAAGTTTTATTTTCCTGTTGATTTCATTGTAATTGACACTCAACCAATACAGGATTCAAGGAAGCACATCCCCATTATCCTAGGCCGACCATTTTTGGCAACTGCCGATGCTCACATTCAATGCAGGACTGGAAATATGCAGTTGTCCTTTGGCAATATGACCATGGAGCTCAACATCTTCAACATTGCCAAACAACCTCACAATGCAGATGATGGAATTGTTGATGTGGATTTAATTGAAGCATTAATTGATGATACATTTATTTCAAACCTTAGTGATGACCCTTTACAAACATGTTTAACTCACTTTGGTTTGGATTTTGATGTTGACAGATCAGTCGATGAGGTCAACGCCTTACTTGACTCAGCACCATCCATGGACACTAATAAATGGAAGTCAAGAGTTGAACAACTAGCACCATCAGAGAAGAAAATCATCTCATCATCAGAGTCACCACCGAAACTCGAGCTCAAACCATTGCCCAACACTTTGGAATATGCATTCTTGGGAGAAGAAAGCACTCTACCGGTAATCATCTCATCATCCCTAAATGACGAGCAAAAAGGTAAGTTGTTGGATGTTTTAAAAGAGCACAAAGAAGCATTAGGATGGACCATGCTTGAGACATAAAAGGTATAAACCCAGCAGACTGTATGCATTACATTCACCTTGATGAAAATGCTAAATCTACTAGGGAAATGCAACGTCGGTTAAATCCTAATATGAAAGAAGTTGTTAGAACGGAAGTCCTTAAACTATTAGGCAGGGATCATTTACCCCATTTCTGATAGTTCATGGGTCAGTCCTGTGCAAGTTGTCCCTAAAAAGTCAGGAGTCACAGTAGTTACCAATGCTGATAATGAATTGATACCCACTAGAGTGACTACAGGATGGCGTGTATGCATTGATTATAGAAAATTAAATTCTGTCACACGTAAAGACCATTTTCCGTTACCATTTATTGATCAAATGCTTGATAGATTAGCGAGCCACGAATTTTTATTGCTTTCTAGATGGCTATTCAGGATACAATCAGATTCCCATAGCACCAAAAGATCAAGAGAAAACCACTTTCACTTGCCCTTTTGGCACTTTTGCATATAGGAGAATGCCATTTGGATTATGTAATGCACCTGCTACATTTCAACGTTGTATGTTAAGCATTTTTTCTGATATGGTTGAACGATTTCTTGAGGTCTTTATGGATGATTTTTCTATTTTTGGAGATTCATTTGATCAATGTTTACATCATCTAACACAAGTTTTGCAGAGATGTATAGAGAAGAATTTGGTCTTAAATTGGGAGAAATGCCATTTCATGGTAAAACAAGGTATAGTTCTCGGTCACATCATTTCATGCAAAGGTATTGAGGTTGACAAAGCCAAGGTGGATCTCATTTCTAATCTTCCTCCGCCTAAATCAGTCAGAGAAGTAAGATCTTTCCTTGGACATGCTGGTTTTTATAGACGTTTCATTAAAGATTTTAGCAAAATTTCTAGACCCTTATGCAATTTACTTGCTAAGGATGTACATTTTGTCTTTGATGATTCATGTCGTGTAGCGTTTGAAAAGTTAAAGCAATTGTTGACGTCATCACCCATCATTCAGCCACCAAACTGGAGCTTACCATTTGAGCTTATGTGTGATGCATCTGATTATGCATTAGTAGAGCAAAGTATTAGGACAAAGAGTTGATCGAATTCCTCATGTTATTTACTATGCTAGTATGACATTAAACGATGCACAGTTGAACTATTCAACTACTGAAAAAGAAATGCTAGCAGTAGTGTTTGCATTAGAAAAATTTCGATCTTATCTCATTGGTTGTAAAATAATTGTATTCACAGATCATGCTGCTCTGAAATATCTTCTCACAAAGAAAGATGCAAAAGCTAGACTAATTCGTTGGGTGTTACTTTTGCAGGAGTTTGACTTGGAATTCAAAGATAAGAAAGGTTCTGAAAATGTTGTGGCTGACCATCTATCTCGTCTCCACTTTGACATCAACACAGAACCCTTAACATTGAATGAGTCATTTCCAGATGAACAATTAATGAGTGTGGAAGTATTACCTTGGTATGCTGATATAGTTAATTATCTTGTTACAGGTAAACTTCCAGAGCATTGGACCAAGCAAGACAGGGCTAAATTCTTTGCGGAAATAAAGAATTTTTTCTGGGATGACCCCTATCTGTTTAAGTATTGTGCGGATCAAATTATTCGACGATGTGTCCCAGAGAATGAATTTCATAACATCCTTTCGTTCTGCCATGAACAAGCTTGTGGAGGCCATTTTGGGCCGCTAAGAAAACAGCAGCTAAAGTTTTACAATGTGGTTTCTATTGGCCAACTATATTTCGAGATGCTTACACCTTTTGTTCTTCATGTGATAGGTGTCAACGAATGGGGAGCATTACACGAAGGAACATGATGCCACTAAATCCAATTTTAGTGGTTGAGATTTTGATGTATGGGGTATCGACTTCATGGGACCCTTTCCCCCATCTTTTGGCCATCAATATATATTGGTTGCTGTTGACTACGTTTCGAAATGGGTAGAGGCAATTCCATGCAAAACCAATGATCATAAAGTGGTGATAGGGTTTTTGAAGAGCAACATTGTTTCACGCTTTGGATTCCTCGAGCAATAATCAGTGATGGTGGTACCCACTTTTGCAATAAATCATTCAAAGCACTTTTGACAAAGTACTCCATCACTCATAAAGTGGCGACTCCGTATCATCCGCAAACTAGTGGCCAAGTTGAGATCTCCAATCGAGAAATAAAGCACATCTTAGAAAAGACCGTGAGGCCAGACAGAAAAGATTGGTCATTAAGACTTGATGATGCATTATGGGCATATAGAACGGCGTTCAAAACCCCAATTGGGATGTCACCTACTGCTGCAGGCTAGTGTATGGAAAAGCTTGCCACCTACCCGTGGAACTCGAGCATCGTGCGTCTTGGGCCATCAAGAAATTCAATTTTGACATGCAGCAAGTCGGCTCGGAAAAGACGACATAAAGTGACAGAACTTGAAGAAATTCGTAATGATGCATACGAAAATGCCAAGGTTTACAAGCAGCGAATGAAAGTCTTTCATGATAAGCAGATTATGAGAAAATCTTTCACTCAGTGTCGAAAGTACTTTTATTCAATTCTCGTTTGCACTTATTCCCAGGTAAGTTGCGTTCTCGATGGTCTGGCCCCTTCATTGTTCATACTGTTTTTCCACATGGGGCAATTGAAATTAAGGACCCAAAAACCGGTGTCACGTTTAAAGTTAATGGTCAAAGATTAAAGCCATATCTAGAGTACCAACCACATGGAGAGGACACCGAAGTAAATTTAAGTGACCCACCAGATTTGAATTAAGATTTTTGTGTCTTTTCGGTTATTTGATTTTTTTCTTTATTTTTATTATTCTTTTGCTAATTGAAATTATTTATGCATAAGTGTGTTTGTTTAACCATTAAGTCTTCTTTTATCACTTTTAATCATGAGACAGTTTCTCTTGAACATCCTTAGACGACTTCAACGTGTCCAATCTCATCTCAGAGGCCAGATACGATTTTGTAAAACACATCGTATTTGGAAGCTACAACCACCGGAGTTAATATCCCACGTTGAGGATTTAGAAAGCCAACTCAGAGACATTGAGAGCAGTGTCTACAACATCCAGTTGGAGCTTGAGGTAAATTCCATAAGAGGACGATTGTGATTTTCTTTGTGTGTTTTTATTTGTTTGTTATTCTGTTTGTGTGTTTTAGTTTGTGTGTTTTAGTTTGTCACCCCGGTCAAGTGGCGGATAACGGTATTCGTGACAATCAAGTCGGTTACTTCAGTTTCCCATAATTACTGATCTTCTGAGGCGAAGGTATGGATAGAAACGAGATCTTAGCAAAGCTTCATAGTCGATTCCCTTCACTTCCTCAGAATGCCCTCCTCACAATCTATAAAGCTCGATCCGAACGCATGCGATTGCTCATGAGGAATAACATACCTGCTGATATTCGCTGGCTAATCGAGGCTAAAGTACGCTTGGCAGGTGAGTTGCCTCCTAAATTTATTGCATACATGCCTGGTTGTGGTAAAGGAAATTATGCAAGAAAGCGAAGAGCTCGAAAGATTTCGGTTGCTTGTCATAAGTGTGCCAGAATGATATGCAATAAAAAACGATGTTCTTTAGGAATGGTGTCTGATAACAGAGAAGATAAGATTCAATTCATTAGGGATGGCTTGAATAAGGAGTCATTGGATGATATCATTTTGTCTCTTGAAACGCATCCGGTGGATATGTGCAAGGAGCGATTCTCCGATTATGGCCATCATTCCGAAAAGAGCATGCACGACGATACTGATCTCGAATCGACTATAAACGACCCTGTTTGCCAGTTTATAAGAAAACTGGATGGGAAGCCTATCCTCGACCATGTAGGGCGTTGAAGCCGTTTCTCGGACGTAAAACCGAGAGGAAGATGTGAGCCGATGGTCGCAACTACCCGTAAATATCCTTTCCCTTTATTGTTGTTTTATTTCACTGTTGTTTTACCATTTGCATTATTGTCTTTAATAATTTTATATTTGTCATTACTTGCTTTTCCTTTTTACTGTTTCCTTTTTGACTCTCAAGCCATGTGCATTACACGATTAATTGACATAGACATGACACCTCATTCACAGCTGTGACCCATTGCCGCCAAGATCCTTAAATATGATTCTTTTCGTTTACACTCACAAATTATTTTTGAGAAGTATCATAATGGCAGCTACTCCCAATAAACAATTCAAGAACATTTGTGTGCTTTCCGGATTTAACTATGGCAAATATAAAGAGTTCTTTGAGGCAGCCATTGATCTTGGCCGATGCATAGTGAGAGAAAATTACACTTAGTATACGGCGGAGGTGACCGAGGGTTATCAAAATTGGTCTTAAACTGCTTTTGTCGAGGAAGTCAAGTGTTAGGCATCATACCACAAACCCTAAAACCTTTGGGCTGCTTGTCTAACTCACCGACTGGAGAAGAGTTAGTTGTCTCAGGTATGCAAGAAAGAATAACCGAAATGCTTAATCATGCGATGCTTTTATTTTCTTACCAGAGATCTTGCAACTCTAGAGGCACTTATCACTTTAGCATCTTGGGCCATCTGCACATTCATCGTAAAACCCATCGGTTTGTTAAATGTCAATAATTTTTATGATGGCTTTATCGCATTTCTTAACCATGCAATAAAAACTACTTCATTCCTCCACGGTGAAAAAGCTTTTTATTTGTGCTCACACCGCTAATGAGCTACTTGATCCTACAAGCTTATCGACAGAGCGATCCCAAGACCTTGGTGTTGGAGTGTACAAATAACGATGGTAACAATAGCAGCAGTAAGAAGTACAAATTAGATTTAAATCTCCGCCTGTAAATATTTTAGTCTGTGTTGCACCACCCAGGTGATGTCTTCTAAACTCTACTTCTTTCCTTTAAAACATTGAGGACAATGTTTAGTTAAGTTGGGGGAGGGGATAGTTGACAATTGTGGAATGTTGGTTAAGTTTTTACTAATTTTTTGTTGTACAAACTAACTGTTGCTAACTGTTTGTGTTGAAGATGGCTGAATATAGAGTGTAGTTACTCTAGAAACGCATCTTCTTAGAAAAAAAGAAAAAAAAAAAAAAATTTCTTATTTTTCGTGTGATCTTTCTAACTTTTTGACTTCTCCTTTATAAATATGCATTTTCAAATTTAGAGTCGAAGATGGCTGAATATAGAGTGTAGTGCCTCTAGAAACGCATCTTCTTAAAAAAAAAAAAATCATTTTTCTATCATTTTATTTGTAACATTTTCAATTAGTTTTTCTGCATCATTTTCACATTTCTGCATGCATACTTCCCTTTCATGTTTAGAATAGGTTGGGGGTAGAATGTTGTTTAAAAAAAAAAAAAAAAATAGTGTGATTTTGTTTTTGGATGACATGATGATTTTCGAATTTTAGTATTTGTATTATCTTTGGTCTTGAGTGATGTTACACTATGTTTGCTACTCTACATGTTGATGTCGGAGATAAATATGAGTTGCTTGAAAGAATTGACATGTCATAATAAATACCAAGTGAGCTTTTGAGCCTATTATTTTTCTTGGAGAGTAACCCTTTTTGCCCATTTTTCATACAGCTTAGCAGTATTATTATTTTATACATGATCTTTAGATTTCCTTGGAGTCAACCCTAAAAAAAAAAAAAGTTAAAAAAAAAAAAAATGCGTTGCTACATCTAAAGGTCCATTTCACTAGTAGATATGGAGGAGTATCTAAAGCCCTAAAAGATGATGGAAAGGCCGTCTTTGACCCGTTTGAGCCTTTCTAGCTATCCCTTATGTGAAATATCCATAGTTAGCCCTTTTGAGCCTTTTATAAAAAAAAAAAAAAAACTTTTCTTTGTCAACTTATCGTCTTCACCCACTCCAATTTGGAGTATTACCCGATATCTTACAAGTTCCATCACCCATTCATGTTTGAGAAAAATATAAATAATTGTTTTGTTTAGTAAAGTTGTGCAATACCAAAAAAAAAAAAAAAATGAGAAATCAAAGGAAAAAGAAAAAAAAAAAAAATTCCCCAAAAAAAAAAAAAGAAAAAAAAGAGAGAGATATAATACAATAATAAATAAGTGAAATGCATTTTTTTTTTTTTTTTTTTTTTCCAAAAGATATTTTTTTTCTCAAACATATATTTTGTTTTCTCTATTTTCCTTTCTTTGTTAGCCATGTCCCTAGCCTACGTTATATCCTAATAAAAGTCCTTCTTGATTTTAGGGAACTATAGTCTGAAGTAGAAGCTAGTTATATGGGCTATAAAGATGTAGTAATGCATAAAAAAAAAAAATTAAAAAAAAAAAAAAATACATTGGGTTGACTAATATTCTGTTTGACTTAAGATCGTGTTATTTCTAAGCTATGGGCATATTTCCTTCATCTTGGTGAGAGTGTGTGATATTATTTCTTTACTATCTTCACTCCATTTATCATTCATGAAGTGACAAATTTTATTGGGTTTAATTTCCTTGTGAGAGTGTCATTATTAGGTGAGAATTTTGGGGTTGGACATGTCATTTTTGAAAGTAGCTGTATTTACTTGGTTGATTCATGTGGATGGTTGATGTGGGTGTGATGTTTCTTTATTTGGAGATAATGCTTATACTTTTATTTGATTCTTATCATTAGTCGATTGAATAAACAAGTTTGTTTAAAAAAAAAAAAAAAAATTGGGGTTTGAATTTTATTTTCGCTTTATTTGCTAGGGACTAGCAATAAAGTTGTTGGGGTGTGTTGAGTGTTAGAAAGTGTATATGTATAAAGGAGAAATTCATCATTTTACACTTTAAATCTCACTAACATCTCTAATTTTATTTATTTAAGTCCTTTGTTATTTAATTATATATGTTTTGTTTTTATTAAGTATTTTGTGTATTTTAGGGGTATCATGGTCATTTCACAATGAACGAGATTTCGGATAGCAAAACGGACGTCACTTTTGAACTGGTGAGACAATCGAAAACCTTAAGAGGAGCATAAAAGGAAAAATGGACTGCTTCACACGCACGGCACTATTCACATGTAGTCATCGTTCATGATATCGCATTCACGACACTTTGTTCGCGCGTTCATTGTTCAAACCGTGTGCAAACCGTGTTCTTTGTTCAAACCGCGTGGTCAAACCGTGTTCTTGTTCACTGATGACGTGGCGCAATCTCGTGCATCCAAACTATTTTTAATCCGATGGCCATGATTCACTCAATGTATCTATAAAAAGGGGCCTCCCCCTAATTTGACACCCCGAATCCATTTTTGAGCTTAGTTTTCTGTAATTCCTTCTCCATCTTGTATTTTCTACGTATTTTAATAAAATTCCCATTTTACCCCTAGTTCAATAATGAGTAGCTAATTTTCTTTCAAGCTTGGGTTGAAGGTGAAGTCTCAACATGTGTCATGGGCTTTAATTGGTAAATTTATTTTCTCTTCCCTCTAATTTCTGTGGAGGTTTTGACTTTTAAATCGACAAATAATAATAATCTTGTCTAGTTCGCCCGGTTTCTAAGCACCCTAGTATAAGGTTATTATTATTTGGCACGATAAGCCCTTGACACCATATTGATTAGAGCGTGGTTCATGAGGTGTGGATTCCCCCCTCATGATTTAATTGGTATTAATAAGGATTATTTAGCCCATGATGCATGTTGATACGAATCCAGATACCCAAGCACTCTATTTCAATAGTTCCCAATTCAATTTAATTCCGCTATTCCAATTTAAATTCTAGCATCCTTTAAATCAATTTCCCCATAAATCCAACCACCCATTTACTTAATTAATTCTACATATAATTAAAATCCACCTCCTCGTGGGATCGACACTCGTCACCGTTAATCTATTCTACAATAGATTCGTGCGCTTGCGAGTTCAATAAAATTTGCACAACAACATCAAACTTATAATGCTCCAACTCTTGTCTCAAAGCAAGAATCTCATTTGCAGTGAAATCATGAGGATAAAATTTTTCAACAAGACAACAAATACAATCGGTATCAAATAATTTAAACCCATCGATTGGATCCAAAGCTGAGCTTAGAGTAAGAAGTTCCATAGTTTGCTCTGGGAACCTGTTATTTATCTCTGTCAATTGAAAATCTATTACAACGTTAAATATATCAAAGTGATAATGATGCTCAACTATAACGTAATCTTTTTGTTGACAAGAGCGTCTTGTACCTTCCAAATAACAAACATTCATATCAGGCATAGTAATGTCATGTTTTCCACAAAATGACCACACTTCTAATAAAATCATCTTAACCATTATCTCAAAATTCTTGCAAAAGCCTTTTAGTACTTGTGACATAATTCAAAGCATTCAAGATGTCTAAAGATTTTGTCTGTATTACTCGGCAAAGAATATCAGAGATTTCAAGAACTTTATCCAACAAATGCAAAATGAAAACAAACTCGAAGGATGTCATCTCTCTATACGCATCTTTAACTTCTCCACTCATATCTCGAGTAGGTCCATCATTAATCATCTTTCTTAGAACTTCAAGAGTTGCACTAAACATCTCAATAAGCCTACTAACTGAAGTAAAATGTGAGCTTCAACGAGTATCTCCTACCCTTTATAAAGTCCGGACTTGATTAGCACTTGTACCAGTCTCAAGCTCTTTTGAAGCTATCAATTCTATAATTTCTTTCTGTTTAGCAGCTTTTAACTTAGCATATCATTTGAAAGAAACATTAACAAAGTTGACAATAGAGCCCAACTTGGAAAAAAATAACCATACCTCATGCACTTCTTTAGATACTGCAACTAATACAAGTTGTAATCGATGAGCAAAGCAATGTACAGGTATATGGACAATCATTAAGAAATAAAGATTGTAATCCATTCCACTCTTCCGCCATATTACTAGCACCATCATACCCTTGACCTATTAAATTTTCAATTAAAAGATTGTATCGAGCAAGAACATTACAAATCTCATTTTTTAGAGTTGAGGCCTTTGTGTCATCAACGTTCACAACTTCAAAGAAACACTCTCTAATAAACCCATCACAATCAATATATCTCAAAATAATAGTTGTTTGCTCTTTGTGAGATTCGTCAAGTGCTTCATCAACAAAAATAAAAAATTTAGCATCCCTAATCTCTTCTCGAATTTTGTGTCGCACTTTATTAGCAGGAATATTCAATAACTCTTTTTGAATTTGAGGTGCTATGTCTTGGGCATTTTTAGGAGCATTTTCTAAGACAACTTTATTAATCTCCTCATTCATTGTTGCCAACAACTTGATTAATTCAATAAAATTTCCAGGATTGAGAGAATTAAATGACTTATTATGACCTTTAAAAGCACAAGCTTGTTTTGTTAACCACTTGGTAGTTACTATTGAGGTTTTTAGCCACAATCTATTCTCTAAAACTTGCTGCGAAGATTGTGTATTCATTCTTTTATCAATATGTCTAGACGAATCCTTTAAATTGATCCACTTAACCATAGCTGCATTGTGGAAAGAACTATGACTCCCTTCATGCAGTGCAAAAGGATATTTTTTGTCACAAGAAACATACTTCCAATTTTGACAACCATCAACAATAAATGCATCATACTTGGTTGACGTGTCATAAAAAAGAAAGCATGGAAAACAAAATGCTTTGTCTTTTGATATGAAATACTTAAGCCAAGGAAATTTTGAGAACCAAGAAAATTGAAATCGTCGATTTTACTTACCATGTTTAGTCGATGGGTACTTTTGTAGCTCCGGTTGAAATGGTCCCATATTTATGTATGCCATCCATACATCTTCCCGTTTGTCAATGGGATAAGTATTAATTGAGATGCGCAATCCGGGATCACATTCTAAATAAGGGGTGTCAATAGTGGATGGATTATTGACTTTTTCAAATTCAACCCTTTGAGACGTAAGAGAACTTGAGGCATCAATATTGCATGGAGAGCTTGCCTCATTTGATGATTGATCACCATCTACTTTGACAAAGAATGAAAAGAGAGTTTTCCTTGTCTTGGATTTGTGGGACATTATAACCCATAATAATATGAAATTATATAAGAATTTATAAATTAATTAATAATTACAAGCCTAATTAACATACTTAAATAAAATAAGCAATTAAAACTTGTTCATCTTTTCAATTTAAAAAATATATATTATTAGTGAAAAAATAACAGCAATAAGTATTTACTTAAAATGCTCTCTTGCAATTGTTCCAATATATATATATATATATAAAGAATGATTATGTCATAAAAACTGAAGAACGAGACATAACCCTTTCAAAGCCCTTTAAGACAATTCATCTGTTCTCAGAACAATCTTTAAAGAAGTTAAAAGATAAGAATTTTAATTATGTCCATATTGGTTTAATTCAAGTAGGAATAAAACCACATTGGTTTAATATATATATAACTCCAAATTTTGACCAAGACATTGTACTATTGTATAGTTATTGAATTCAATTTGCTTGAGTTTTAAAAACTAACTTTCAGGAGACAACAATGATTTAGAATAAATGGACAGAAGTCAAAATTGATACTTTACAAAATAATGAATCAAAACAAATTATAAAGCAAATCAGTAAAACCAATTACAAAAAATAAATAGCTAATAAAAAATTCAAAATAATAAATCGCAATAAAGAGTCACCAGTACAAAAAACCATAAAGCCGAAATTTATGAGTTCAGAAGCAATTTATAAAGGTCTGAAAGCATACCAGTACAAAAAAGAATAAGCCAACCAAATTGAAAAAGGAAAATGCTAAGTAGCGAGAATAACGAGAGAATGACGAGAGAAACGGCATTCTCTCCTGTCGTTTCGCTTCTCGTTGCTCTCGCTACATAAAATATTAAAATAATAAAAGAATGAATAAATAATGTTTACTTTATCGCTGCATTCAGAGGGAAATCTTATCCTCTCGCTACATCAACCCTGACTTTCCTCTCTCCCTCACGCGCCTCTCTCCGTCCGGGCTTGCTTCTCTGTCCGTCCATGCTTCCGCCGCCCGACCAGCCTCCTCTCTCCCTCACGCTCCTCTCTCCCTCACGAGTTCCGGCTTGCTCACGGTTCTTCTCCCTGACGCTCATTGTTAACACCAAAGAACGAATGAACAAAGAATGAATAAATAATGTTTATTCATTCATTATGTCCGTCCATGCTTCCGGCTCGCCCGACCGCCTTCTGTCTCCCTCACGCTCTCTCTCTCCTCACGATTATGGTGCTATATTTTTTGGCTAATTTGCAACAGCGTTGTGTAATTATATTTTCGCGTTGTGATTAGTAAGATCGGTTGTGTACCTATTGTCGGAAGGTGCATCAATTTTATTGTATGTACATCTGTTTTCATTTCATTTGGAAGTGCCGAAATCTTTTGCCTTACAAATTGCGGTGAATGTAATTTTATACGAAATTGTTGCCATCGTATCAGCGAAGGTAACAAGCTATAGTGGGCTTGAAAATTAGTTTTGCCAACGCTTTCAGTAGCTGCCTTGGATGCTTCTAAATATTTCCAAAGTACCAAAACGGCTATAACAACTTACAGTGATCACTATCGATTTCAATAGAGCTTTTTTTGGTTTGTCGTTGCTTAAAATCCTTTTCTTTCTGGTTTCCACCTTGCTCCCAAGGGAAACTTTGATCCATTCTTGGAACATATTAGAGGGTTGCAAGATTCATTCGGTAATTACATGCATTCATCAAGTATGCACATTCGTGATTACCACCAAATATTAATTGTATACACGAAAGGAATTCATCAATTAATAGATAATCTCATCCATGAATGATGAAATGAAATTAAACAGCTTAGGAATCTGAGCACTACTGTGACTGCGAATATAATCGTCTTCATCATCATTTCTTGCACCTGCCAATACCACCGAAACAAGTTGCTCGTTGCTGGCTGGAGAGGGTGGAGGCCGTGAGCGGTTGCTGGCTGGAGACGGAGGAGGCCGTGACCGGTTGCTGGCTGGAGACGGAGGAGGCCGTGAACAGTTCTCTGGCTGGAGAGTGAAGAGTGAAGCCTGCGTGAGAGAGAGAGGAAAGTGAAAGCTAAGGAAAGTGAGGAGTGGAGTGAAGCCTGCGTGAGAGAGAGAGAGAGAGAGAGGAAAGTGAAAGCTGGGGAAAGTGAAACATATTTTCTCTCGTCCCTCTCGCTGCCTAGCAGCACTCATTGAAAAATCTTGAAGATGAGGAATTGTAAAAGGGACCACCGATCTTTATGATTTATTGGTTTTTGTACTGATGTTGGTGAAAAGGAAGGAAAAATAGGTAAAGTGTTTTTACTTCTGATGGCACTCTTGTAATTAATTCTGGTGGCATATTTGCAAATTAACCAACATATTAATGTTTTTTCTTTTCTATACCGGGCTGCAGCCTGGGGCAGCCCACTAATGAATCCGCCACTGAAGTTTTGGATTTTGTTGGACTAATATCTTTTAAGAAGCTATTGGATTCGCTGTAAGGATGATAATTTTTCTGATGGGACGAGATCTTACTGGATCTCATCCCATTTGGGACGGGATTGAGATATATTTTTTGTCTTATAAAAAAATTTAAAGATTGGAGTGAGACATTTTTTTATCCCACTTGCATATATGGGATGGGAGTGAAATTAATAAATTTCGTCCCATCCCGTCTCATTGCTGATTAAGAATGAAAATTTTTCCAATTGGGACGGGATTCTGCTCTTTTGGGACGGGATCGGAACATATTTTTATCCTAAAAAATATATAAGGATGGGAGTGAGACGTTTTTTCATCTCACTTACATATACGAGATGGGATTGGGATAGGTAAATCTTATCCTATCCCGTCCCATTGCCAACCCTAATTCACTGATGAGACTTCATTTTTAAATATACAACCTATTTAAAAATGGGAGCTTGTAAATATTTCCTTTATTAAAGTTAATATGTACTACTTATTGCCTTATTATTTTTATAGTATTCAATAATACTATTGGCATAAAAAAATAAAAAAGAAAATAGGAGTAAATGGTTTATTTAATTGACATTTGATATTGGAAATATATAATATTTATTTATTATAAGAAATAAAAGTTAAAATAACAAAAACTTACAAGAAAATTATCTTATTGTTAATTTTTTATTCTCACCAAAGTACCTATATATATTATTTTTAGTATTTAAATTTTTAATTTTAATTTCAATTTATATGTTTTGCTTTATTTGTAGTAAATATGAATAAAAATATTTTAAAAAATAAGGACAATATTTAGGTTATTGGATATTATGAAAACAGTAAAGGAATAAGTAGCGTATATTAATTTTAGTAGGAAAACAATCAATCTTCCTTTTAAAATGTAAAAATATTTCAGTACAATTTCAAAGTTGCCCTTATTAGGCTTATGTCAAAGCATATGGCACCATCAACATTGTAAATTCATCTATCCGTGAAATAAAGTCAATATGAGCTGCAATCTGTATATACAAATGAGCATTGGTGCAGTGTATTAGTTTCGTAGTTAGTATGTTGAAAAATTACTTTTTGAGTAAAATTTCTCGCATTTACTATTTGTTGTTTTTGTTTTGCTTCATAGGGTTTAGACTCTATGAAGTATGAAGAGGGAACCAAGTAGAGTCTTGCAAAGGATGAGTGGTGTTTATCATTGCTCTTGTTTGAAAGGAGAGTAAAATTTTTTTAACTGCACTTAGCTAGGGTTTACCAATAAATTTATGGACCTATTTAATCTATTTGTAATAGTAGTAATGTGTACATGTCAATACTAGAAAAAAAACTATAAATTATTAAAATGGGAAATTATCACTGCACCACCTCTATTTTGGCTTATATTTATCTAATCACTACAAAATTCTAGCATGTTCTTCACACCACCTTTCTTTTTAAATTTGTATCAATTATCCACTTTTGCACTAACACTGTTAAATAATTTTAAAAAAATAATAATTTTATCCCTAAATAAATTAAAAGATCATTTTATCTTATAAAAATTTTGAAAAAAATTATAATTATAAAAATACCCCTAAATTTTATAAAAAAATAAACCCAAATATAGGTGCTTAGCTAATTTTTATTAAATTTAGATTTTTTAAAATTTTAATAATTGTTTTTATTAAAAATTATAATTTTGAAAAATTTTAATAAAAAAACTGAATTTATTTATTAAAGAAATAAATCCCAAAATTTTAATAGTTTAGGGGATTTTTATTAAATCCAAAAATTTTATAATTATAATTTTTTATTAAAATAAATTTATTGAAAATAAAAATTCTAAATTTGGGATAATTTTGTAATTATTTTTATAATTATAATTTTTTATTAAAATAGATTTTATTAAAAAATCAAAATTATAAATTTGGGATTTTTTATTAAATTTATGGGTATTTTTATAATTATAATTTTTTATTTTTCAAAGTTTTTATAAAATAAAATACTCTTTTAATTTATTTAAGGGTAAAATTATAATTTCATTTAAATTATTTAATAGTGTTAGTGAAAAAGGGGTTAATTGATACAAATTTAAAAATAAAGGTGGTGTAAAGAACATATTAGAATTTTGTAGTAGTTAGAATTTTGTAGTAGTTGGATGAATATAAGGCAAAACAGAAATGGTGCAATGATACTTTCCCTATTAAAATTATAACATCTTGGTTATTAAAGATTATAATGCATATAAAAATGGTAGAAAAACTAAAAAGATAGCAATTATAGCAATAAAGGTATATAAACCGACATTAAGTTCCTGATCAAGTAGTTTTCAAGTATCTTTATTTTTTTTACTTTTAAAAGAACATGTACAAAAGAATGTGTGTGTTAATGTGTTTAAGTAAATTTAAGTGGGAAAATATATTATTTCTATTGTAGATTAGAGAAAAAAAAACAATAAAAGCAATAAAAAAGATTAACATTGACTTCTTTTTAATTATATTGCTACAAGAAAATTTAAATTATTTTGTTTGAAGAAAATTTAACTATTTTTCTAAAAAGAATATTGGCGTGTAAGAGTTGTACAATTTTATATCCCTTGTATCCTTTACACCAGCATAAAGGTTGTTAAGGATGGCAATGGGGAGGGAAGGGGAGGGGGACAATCTCTCCGTACCCATCTCCGATATTTTGCATATGTCCACATCCCCTCCCCGTCCCCGTCAGAATTACTTCAGAGAGTCTTCATCCCCTCCCCGAGTAATAACAGGGGATCCCCGAGGGTCCCCGATCCCGGAATAACTAATATTTTTTTTTATTTTGAGTTAATCATATTAAAATAAAAAAATTAGTAAGTAACACAGCATGTAAGGGATACAAACTTCTTTTACAAACTATCGTGAACAAATTAACAGTCTAATACATAATTGTTGCAAATAAAATCGAATTTAGATTCAAAATTAACTTTTTCAATGGTGGCGTGGGCACTTTATAAATGTAGACTTTCCCTTTACAGCACAATAGTTAAGTCGGAGCAAATCAAGAGCAAATATTAAATTAGATTAGATATTAAAATTACAATTCGTTGTGGGCAATTATAACATCTAAAAATAAATAAAAATAAATTTAAGTTTAAAATATTTAATGAATATTAAAATTAAAACAAAATTTTTGGGCTAATAGAATTTACCTGATTTTTTTAATGTCCTAAATAAAAATTTAGGACTATAATTAGTTAATTAGGCCTAAAAGTTTAATAATATAAATATTTTGATATTTATTATTTTAACTAATATTTATAATTTTATAATTCAAATTTTATTATTTATTTACTAGTAATTTTAAAAAATAAAAGTAAAATTAAAAATTAAAATGGGGAAATGGGTAGGGGATGGGGATTTCACCTCATCCTCGTCCCCTCCCCGAATAAGAAATTGGGTAAAAAATTTTCCCCGTCCCTTCCCCGAATAAGAAATTGGGTATGAAATTATCCCCATACCCTCCCCGAATGGGGAAAATCCCCGAGGGTACCCGTCCCCGTGGGGATTTTTGCCATCCCTAAAGGTTGTACAATTTTTCGATTATACCTTTATATTGACGCAAAGGATGTTTGACGCGTTGATTAAACATTTTATAGTCGTGTAAGAGTTGACAAACGGCAGTCAAAATATATACTGGACCACAGTTTTATCTACTAATAAACCGTGAGCAGCACACGATAACGATTAATGAGTATGTCCGAATCTGTAGAATAGATTGCGCTCTTAATTGCATATCTGGTGGTGATACTTTTAAGGATAATACTGTGGTGCAATTGTGGTATCGTGTCACAGTTGCACCAAGTCGTTGAATCTACTTCCAGTCAAGTGGACTTCATCCATTTAAGTGGATCCAATAACTGGTGCAATTGTGGCACGGTATCACAATTACACCACAGCCGGATCCTACTTTTAATATTACTGTCAGAACATTCGGAAAAATATAATTTTTTTAAATTTTTTTCCATACTCAATAGAATTTTTAAATGATATAAAATCTAAATTTCTATATCTCATCTTACATTCTTGTTTCAACGACCTTTTTTCTCAATCTTACAAGAATTGTCAGTTATTAGCTAAATAATAAGCATCGTATCTAGCTAGAAATTGCAAAATCTATATACATCCTACTCTCTTAAATGCAAGATAAGAAAGCTATCACCTTTTCTTACTGATATAAACCCTAACTAGCTGTGGATATTGGCATTGCAAAGAGTATTATTCTTAAGCAAGCAATAAGGTATTTCAAGCTAGCTTCTATTTGTTGAGTTCTTATTGCGTCTTGCTATTTAAATCTTCTCATTGTATTTGTTCTCCATACTACGATAATTATCATTTTAGTATCAACATAGGGTAGATTACTTGCCAACCTAAAATTTGTGTACTAATATCTATTCTGCATCCTTATATTTTCTTTTTCATTGAAGATTATAAACGCATTTGACTAATTGGGTAGTAATTCGCAACTAGTACTTCTATGTACTTTTCCCCATTTAAAATAGCTATATGCACCACTTTGAATTATTTTTTCAGCTAATACATCATCATTCCATTAAATCATGATTGCTTCCAAACACAAGCTCGTGCATGACTGAAACTATATTTTTTTGCATTGATACGAAGATTACTATAATGTATTGATTTATTTAGTTTTTATCCTTGCAGAAAATTAAGTTGCAAAAATGATGATTGGAGCAGAAGGTGCATCCAGTTCAAAGAAAGCGAGGATCTCAGAAAACCCTGTGTCTAAGAACGGGCCTTATTTTGCCCTTGTGGTTGATGATGATCCAATGATTCGCAGAATCCACTCAATGATTTTGAAATCTGTTGGATTTAAAGTTGAAGTAGCTGAAAATGGAAAAGAAGCTGTTGATCTATTCCGTACTGGGGCCAAATTTCATATTGTGTTCATTGACATGGAAATGCCTGTCATGGATGGAATTGAGGTATATATATTAATTAGTACCATGATATTATTATTAATTTCTATTTATTTATTTAATTTTTTATTGGAAATAACTTTTTTTAAAACTTTATTCATATTGAAATAGACCAGTCATAGCCATGCTTCAAAACTACTTTTTATATGATAAGGTGTTAATGACTTGCATTATATTTAAGAAAATTTGTTGATTCAAATTACTGTGCATGAACTTAATCTATCAAATTTGAAAAAATGATTATTAATGACTACGTACACGTGAATTCAATATTAATTTGTTGATAGAAAAATAAGCCAGTGACGATAATAAAAATGAAATAATTAATAAGATCCCAATCAGCCAATTAACTTTACATATCCTTTAAGAACTAAGTTTCGACAGTAAGTGTCGAGACACAATGATGTGATTTTTTTTTTCTCCATAAAGATCAAATTAGCCATGCCTTGACCTATATATCTCCTTTGCGGTGTAATTAAAACAGGCAACCAAAGCGATGCGAGCCATGAAAGTTGAAACCAAAATTGTGGGGGTCACTTCTCGCAACTCAGAGACTGAGAGGGAGGTTTTCATGCAAGCTGGTCTTGATCTTTGCTACACAAAGCCACTCACTATGGCCAAGATCGTTCCGCTGCTGGAGGAGCTACAAAAGAACTAAACATCATCAAAGAAACTACACCATATCATCCTCGATCTCATCGGTCAATGAATTTCATGGCTACATGATTTTCTAGACCTTATATATGAGTCAATGTATGGGTGTCCTGTTTTGCAGATGATTATCTATCTAGTGTTTGTCGTGTTTGTCCAAGTAAGAGCTAGCTGAAGTCATTTAGTCTAGCTTTACTTTGCCTAGCCAAGAATAAAGTTTTTGTGCGAAGTCTTTTTTATTTTATTTCTTTCTATCCAGGTGTCAGGGTCTTAAGTTAAGTCTGTGTTTGGTCAAGGTCTATTTTAGTTTCTGTTTGGTCACCAGTCTATGTCCGCTATGACTTTCTAATATAAAGCTATAAAGAATAAAGCCTTTTTTTATTTATTTGTAATTTTGGTTATTAATTTAAACGCGTTTTAATATTCATTTGTCTTTTAATTTGATTGCTAGTCCATAACAAGTGCTATAACATGCATGCATGCCTCCTCCAACAAAGCTGTCACGTTGAAATGTAATCTGTTTTATTTAAATCCTCCTAAGATCACCGTCGCAACAAGCCAACAAAAGATAAGCCACGATTACTCTTCAAGAAAATATTTATCCGAGCGCGTTCCATAACAATTAATCCAATATTTCTTGTATTTAAAACTGTGTGCGTTGAGCATGTGCACGACAGATAATCATCAAAACAAATAATAACAAAAACAATTATAAACGGTAATCATCACTGACAAAGTCAACAATAAGAGCTATTTAAATCTGTAAATTAATAACCATAAAACAAGAATCATGAAACTGTTAATTTGTTTCTTCTCAAATTAATTATTAAACAAGAACTAATTTAATTTATTAAATAATTAGTGGTGCGTACGTACAGCAGAATTGATCATAAATATGCTTAATTTGGACGGCAATTTTTGGCATTCATAAACCCACACGTCCAATTACTGACAATTAGTTTCTTTACCTAAAAAAAGACCAAAACAAGACGCGAAAAAGAAGCGGAATTAAATCTAAAAAAGGGAAAATGCAATGATGTGACAAGCTGCTGGGGGCAAAACAACAGGAAATGAAGCTATGGCAAAGAGCCGCCGGTGCTCTCAAGGACCAGAACAGCATCTGGGCGGCCAGTTTTTCAAGAAAGTCTTCATACCGCAACCCTAATCTCGAAGCTGCAATCATCAAGGCCACAAGCCACGATGAGTTGCACGTCGATTACAGAAACGCTCAGAGAGTCTTTGCATGGATCCGAACGACGCCGTCTAGCTTGAAACCTCTTGTGTGGGCCTTGTCCAAGCGTATGGAGAAGACCAAAAGCTGGATTGTTGCGCTCAAAGGGTTGATTCTCATGCATGGTGTCTTCTGTTGTAAGGTCCCGGCCGTGCAAAAGATAGGGCGGCTGCCATTTGATCTTTCCGGTTTCCAAGATGGACATACGAGGCCTAACATTTCATGGGGATTCAATAACTTTATACGCGCTTACTATGCGTTTCTTGATCATAGGTCGGCCTTTTTATATGAACAACAAAGCAGACGCAACGATGCACCGATGGTACAAGAGATTTTTAAGCTGCAAAAATGGCAATCTTTGCTGGACTTGTTGCTTCAAATCAAGCCACAATCTAAAAGCATGAGGGTGGCTCTGATTCTTGAAGCTATGGATTGTCTGATAATCGAAATATACGACGTGTATAGCAGGATTTGCAGTGGGGTCGCCAGGGTTCTTTTGGGAATTTACTCAGCGGAGAAACCTGAGGTTGTAATGGCGCTTAAGGCTCTTCAAAAGGCAACAGAACAAGGCGAAGAACTTTCTTCGTACTTCGAATTCTGCAGAGAATTTGGTGTGCTGAATATGATGGAGATACCCAAAGTCATCCAGATTCCTGAAGAAGACATTGAAGATCTCAAGCGAATCATTGATGGGTTTAATCCAGAGGACAAAGAAGAAGATGCCGAGACGAAATATGAAGATACAGAGAGCAAAGAATTTTTTGATAATTTTGCGGAAGAAGAAAAAGAAAACGCCATAGCGGTGAGTGATCAGGAACAAGAGAAATTGAAGAATAATAATAATAATAATAACAATAAAGCTTTGACGACAATAATAACAGACAAATGGGAAGTTTTTGATGAGGGCAATGAAGGAAATCATCACCAAAATTTTGAAACAAGAAATAATAATAATCCATTTTTGGACTCTGCAAATATACTTCCCCTTGTGCCTGTACCTGTACCTGTACCTGTGTACAAGAATGATCTTCCAGATTTAATTCTTTTCTAGTAGTTTTGATTTAACAATGAAGGTCATTTAATTGGATTATTTTGCTAATTTTTATTTTCCCGTTGAGGAGCTTCATACATACATCAGGTCACTGTATAGATTATTTTTTAAAAAAAAATCTGTTAGAAATTATTAAGTGTTAGTATTTATCTTATTTTCTTATATCTCTCGTCTAATTCTGCTTTTTGCCCCGAATGCTGATCAATTAACACTGATTGAGCTGATATATGGATGCAGGTTACCACTTACCATATATGATAATTTTACACATTAAAAAAAATTATGTGTATAATTGTCTCTTTTTTAATTTTCGTAGGAAAAAAAAATCTTACGTTTGGTTTCACCTTGGAAAGAAAGATCGAAGACAATGTTATTTTAGTGCACGATGTTGATTAGCCATCTCCGTATGTCAGTATGGATATGAAAGTTGAATTGGGCTCTGAGTGTGAGCTGTGCACAAGCGCATTTCACAATAATGTATTTATGATCCAAAAATCAGCACAAAATTCAGATTATTATTATTTTTTTCCTCGAAAGTAAAACCAAAAAATCAACAGAAATTATTTGACAATATTTATAATGCAACTTTGAGTGATTGCTTGAAATTTTAATAAATAAAAAAGAAAAAGAAAATAAAATAAAGAGTTGGACTATTGGCACCACTCCAAAATCCTTTTAAAACCCCTATTCTACTACAATTACATTTAAGGACAAATACTCTAAATATATCTCACAGTTTTATCTTGTTTCAAACTTTTGCATTTTCTTTCTTTTAAAAAAAAAACTCCTGTATTTTCTCTACTATCAAACTCACACATGTAATTTTTTTCTCAAATTCTCTATAAATTTTTCTTCAATTACTAAGACAATTTATTAATAATAAACAAAACACATTCTGATAAAATTATCTACCATTTTTAAGGCTCATAATAAAACTTTTTACATCATAATCTTACAGATATTTTATTTAATCATTGATTCTTATCAAGAATTAAAAGATTTACAATTAAATGTATTTATTTAAAAATAAAAATATTTTTGATATTAAATTTAATATTATTGAAAAAAAAATTTAGAAGAATTTTAAAGGGGTGCCAATAGTCCAACTCTAAAATAAAACCCTCCAAAAGAAGGGATGAAAATGCAAAGCGCTTGCTAGGTCCGTGTCAATTTGTATGAATCCGGCCTTGCTTCCCAGCCAGTCCAATTGACACCTCTATCCTGTAACTACACAACCAACCCAAGTGTGAATGCCAATTTGGCATTTGTAAAAGCCCAGACAAAATATTAAGGATAGTTCCCATTCTGAAAGTATTACCACACAATAGTAGCATATCCGCAGACCCCTCAATTGAAACTTCAGTCATTGGCATCTTTCCAGCAGTAGCATCTCAAGAAATGACATCCAAGAATCTCGTAGCAGTTACCTACGTTCTGCCCTTCAAGGATTTAGCCGATCGATAAATTCCTATTCCAACCTTGAACGCACCTCGGGATTATTTCATTCGCAGGTATTAGAAGGACACTTGGCCAAATAGCGTCCCCATGCCGAGTCGTGCAACAAAAACATGACCTATTGATATAGGAATCTCCTAGACTCCCGATATTTCAACATTCCACTCAAAATTGCCTCAAGATCATTGAATTAGAAATACTTGCGACATCAACAGCATGTTTCCCTTATCTATGGCGGAAACCAAACCTAAAAGCTCACAGGATGGATAATCATAACGCCAGCTAAGAGAAATGTAGAGGCCCCACCAAAGATTCATATACATTCAGAAAAGACATAACAAGTATAAGTGGAAAAAATATGTTAATATTAGACTACCTCCCAAATTTCAGAACTGACGCGGGAAAAAAAATTTTAATATTAGACTAGCAAAAATCTCAGAACTGAGTAGACTAACCTGAAATTAGTGCGGGGAAAAAATACATCTATCAAAGCCTGAGCAAGTAGTTAAAATAATCCCCAATTACCTAGCAACTAATTTATCCATCAAAAGATAATCATTAAACCAAAACTCACCACTTGATCTTGCTCCCAATGTCACAAATGAAATTTGCTGCACTGGAGACTTTGAAGTTACAGGTGACACTTCATACAATTCCTTAAAAAGTAAGCAGCACGAATGTTCAACTTTTGGTTGGTTGATTTACTGTTTAGGCCTCGGCATAATATAAGGCCAAAGATAGTTTCCATATCACAATAGCATCTGCTTCAACCTACTAAACAATAATAGAGATGGGGCATTGAGGTCCAAGTGATATAGAAACTGCCAGTATTGACACTTCATCAAAAGATGGCATATACAGCAAGGACTAGGGACTAACAAATAATAATTACATCAGATGCCCTGAGATCATATAAAATTGAAGAACATTCTATAGATTGCAAAATAGTTAAATCATGTCAGGACTCTTCCTATCTCTGCCAAATGCCCAAGCATGTTCCATGATTAGATCTAAGGGCTCATAATTGCCTATAGATTATTGTTCCTTTTACTCCAAGCATAGTTAAATGCAAATTTGTTCTGCAGTAGAACTACACTAAGAAAGTTTGATGCTAATTAAAACATTGCATTCTAAACAGTTTTCAAAACTTCTTACTTAAAAAGAACTCGTCATAATAAGGTAAGGAGACCAAATCTGCACACCTAATAACCACAGTAAAATGCCACGTGAAATTGAATTATGCATTACTTAAATGCGTCAGATACTATTATCAGAAAAGAATCAAACCATGTAACCTCGCAGCTCAATAAAAGAACAGTCGTCATAAGAAAATTGCCCCTTGAAAAGATTAAATAAAAGGTGAAAGGATGTTATCCAAAATCCATGAAATAAAAACTCATCCACATTCTAATTCCTGGTGACTAGAAATTACTTGTTACCCTTATAACAAAAGCATAAAGAAATCTAAACAACAATTTCCAAGATCCCATATGTCTGAATTTAAAAGAACATGTACCACGACTGCAAATTCCTGTGCCAGTAGTACCAGCCAAGTCCCCGCAAAAGGCCACAGAAATATATACAGGTGACACAGACCAAATGCCAAAGGGGTTCCACTCCTGGTACAGGCAATGTAAATCTACCTGATTGTCACAAACTTGTTGGTACCATGTCTAGCCCAGTGAGTCCTCAAATCAATTGGGTTGGCAAAATTATAACCTTCAGCTGCAAGTTTCTCCAAGACCTTCTTAAATGCCCCCTGACTCATCTTACGTCCAGCTATCCTTGCTCCACGCCTTTTTGTGCTCATTGGCAAAGGGTACATTGACACATTTGTTGTACAACAAGCAGATTGCCAACCGCCACATCCCCATCGGTAACATTGCTGAGAAGCTCCAGTACATGAGCAGACAGGAATAGGAATTCCCGAGATGTCCATATCAATCCCATTTATAACGACATCCATACTCTTCTTAGCCGGTTTCACACGCTGCACAGCAGTGCCATTATTATCCTTGGGCTTCTTAGGCTTCTTAGCTTTCGGTGGTTTTGAGGCACCCCCACCTTGCCTTTTCTTTACTGGAGCACCTTCAGTTTTGACAACTGGTTCTTCGACTTTAGGCACGATTCTGTCAGGCGCCACTCTATCAGGCGCCAATCTGTCATCCCTTGACATATTGGGTGGTGGCTGTAGCATTTGCAAGGAGTGAGCTCCAGAAGTTTCTGGAAGAACCCCATAAGTAGGATTTGAAGGTAGCATGTTCAAAAACTTATCCCTCTGACTGATCCAACTATCCCTCATGTAGTTCATGGGAATAGATGCCTCAGAAACCACACAATCCCGAGGATGAAAGGCACCATTGGCACCAATCATAATATTAGGGTCCCGACCAGGTAGAAAAGGCTTGGTGTCTCGGTCTACCATAGGCATTGTCGACATGAGTTGCAGACCGAGATGCCCTTTAAAGGACGGTTCATAGTAACCCCAATTGCGCATGTTCAACGCATCATCATCCATGAAAACCTACAAATTTACAGCAAAAATATGGTGTAAGAAATTAGATTTTCTCACAATCTTAACAGATCTAGCATTGAAGATGTCAGCCTCATATTAACAAAATGCAAAAGAAAACAGAGGCTTGAAAGCTAAGACATCAAATAAAGTTCTAAAATGTGAAGTGAAATCCAGTAAGAAAATATTTAGCAACTCGGATCCAACATAACATTAGCATTTAAAAAAACCATAGCTACAGAAATCAGCCAAAGGAAACAGCTTTGACCCACATGAAAGTTGCATTTCCTTAAGAAAGCCAAAATGGAGACCCAAAAATGTCAATATAGCTTCCATTTTCTTGGATCCACAACAAAATAGAAACTTCAATGATCCCAAATGAACAAAAATGGCAAACAAATAGACTCCGGTTAGAAAAATGGTATCTTTCAGATTCAAACCACTTCCTGTTTTCCCACATTTTCCCCGTAACCAAACAGAACCCCAATGAAAACCCATCAGCAGATCTACAATATATAGCCTCCAAAATTGAAAAGTTTCTACAAATTAGACATTTTCCCCCCGAATCTGAGACTCAAAATCATAGATCTTAGCATGTTCATGTCAGAAAATAGCATTCCAAATATGTAAGCATGTAAATAAGCACACAAACAAATAAAAGAAAAAAATAGGTATAAAAATGGAAGTTTTAACAGTACAGAAGGACCCATATATTCAAATTATAGAAAGAGGGAGGATGAGAGAGAAAGAGAGAGAAAGATAAAGAAAGAGAGAGAGAAAACTTACTTGGGGTGTTGTAAACGGCTCTTTAGGGTTTTGCCCTTCTGAAGAGAGAGGAGAGAGAAACCTTTGAGACTGGGAGAGAGAAGAGAGAAGAGAGAGGAGAGAGAAACAAACCTAAGAAAGAGAAAGACAGAGGAGAGAGAATCAGAAAGAAAGAGAATGAGAGAGACCTAAAAATATGTATCTGTCGAGCCTTGTTATACCTCTTTATATATTTTTTTCATTTTTTTATTTTTCATTTTTATTATTTTATCAACTTGTTAAAAAAAATATTAAGAAAATCCAAGAGAGTCATCTATTATCTATTTTTCTCAAAAGCAATGTTGCATTGTGTTGTAGGGCACATATGCCATATCCCATTTGCCAAACAACAACAGAGACAAAAGGGCTAATTCTTATCCTTTTTCCCTAGCAATTTGAGGTGCCCACTTAATTCTTTTATTTTTTTAAGATCATTGACAAATTTGGGGATTTTTATCTTTTCATGACATGGACATCCATGGTATTCCAATCAATTAGTCAAATAAGAGCATTGTTTTATGTATATTTTTTCTTGCTTGACTGAAGTTGGATTAAGATAGGAGAGTTGTTAGCTGTTACGGTGGAATTTTGAATCAATAAATATTAAATGTTCAAAAGCAATCCAAAAAATGTTGTTTAGTTTTCGGATTTTGTCATTTACTTTTTGGTAAGATATATAATATTCTTCAAATAGAAAGCTAATTTATTGGTATATTGTTTTTGAGCAATAAATAATTTCAAAAGGGTGAAAACCCAAATTGGGCAATAGATTGAGCTGAATTTTCATGATATGAATGATAAAAATTTAGCTTGGAGGATTGGAATTCAAAGGCCTTAAATGATATACTATATATAGGTGCTTTAATATTTTCAAGTAAAAGAGTAAATAAAAATTTGAATTTATTTGTACAAGACAATTACGTATTAATGCTATCGGTCAAAAAGAATTTATTTACTACCAGCAAAATTTCCTACAATAACTACAAAAAAAAAAGAGCTTCTAAGTATTGAAAAAGTCTATTTTGTTTTTTATTAGAAAAAATATTTTAAGAAATTCAAATTAAATAAATTTTACATCAATTTAATCAAATAAACTACAATGAATATGTTGAGAAGCATGGAAAATCATATATAATAATGGGTTGGGCTTGAATTAGTAAACTTATAGACAAGACATATTTTACCACTGAGATTCTAAATGGATTTTGATTTCTTCTTAGGCTTTGTGGTTAAAATACTGGGCATTGGTGTCAATGCATCATGCCTTTCCACCATAGGCTTTCCATGTTTGTTAAAATTCCTCTACCTTGGGAACTTTTGAAGTGTTGTAGAAAGGAAAGCTAAAAAGCAAGCATTTCTTATCGGACTCTTAATAAAGTCAAACATAAGCAAAGAATATGACGCAATTGATTGAGATTTTGTGGATAAGTTATTCGAGATTTAGAGGTCACTAAAGATTGTTGATTAGTTGTAATGAAAAGGTTGTCTTATTTCCAAGCCTTATAAAAAAATGACTCCTTTTAAATGATTAAATTTATTCTACAACTTTTAAAGGTCTAAAACAAGACACACCATTCTTTTGTACTAGTTTATTTTATTATTATTATTTTTTTACAAGAAAAAACTCGCAACAATATAATTTTAAAATATCTATCTCATAAATTTATATCACGTATGATTTATTTTTTTATTGTAATGACCATCATATATGAGTATTTTATTGTGGTGAATACAGTGGCGGATCTAGAAAAATAATTTACCGGGGGCTAAATTAGATAATAGTAAAATATGAAAAACTAAAATTTTGAATATATAAAATATTTGCTAATATATTTATAATTATTCTCTACGTATTTTCATATTTTAAAAATGTTATGCAATAAACTCATTATCAATATTATTAAATTTATTATTTCCTATATAAACAACCAAACTATCATTTATTTTATCCGATTCTAAAGATGATTCTTCGTGAGTTTTATATGAAAACGTTATTTTACTATTATTATAGAGACTGGAAGAATTAATCCTATTTTTGAGAATAAAAAATATTTTGAGTGGTGGGCTATCATTATTTTTAATTAAAATACAAGATTTTATAATTCTTAAAAGTTAAATGTTAAATTTTATAGGGTTTATAATTTATAGTGATTATTTTAATAAATTTTTAATGGAAGCTAATTGAAAAATTAAAATTTTTTTTTTAATTTTAAAATATTTTTTGGCCAGTGGGGGCTCAAGGCCCCACTGGTCACAAGGTACATCCGCCCCTGGGTGAATATACACTTAACAAAATTTTATTATGAGTCCACCTCTAACGAGGATTCCATACTTTATATGTGGTTAGGATTAAATTAAAAGAAAAATAATATAAATTTTAATACATTACAAGACAAAACTCATTATACTAACATGTTTTTTTTTCCCTTATATTCTAGTTTATCACTTACTTTAGTAAAATAAGAAGTCCCTTATTAGATAATTGCTCTATGAATAACATGGCAAATATGTTTATGATCCTATTCTTTTAAAATCAAAAGTATTAGAATGAGATTTTTTTTTTCCTTTTCCTCCTTTTATCTGAAAGTCGTTTATACGTTCACAGTAAAAATTACCAAAATTTGTTTTCTAAAAAAAATCTATTTCATACTCATATCTTCTCTTTCATCAATTACTTGCGTCTTCACTACCCCTCCAAACTTCTTATCAAACCCCTCACTTTATTTTAACCCTAATAACAATTATATTTGGTGGGGTGGTGTGGTGTGGGGTAGGATGCATTTTACACCCAATTCTTCAACGCAGACGCATATTAACCCTAAAGAAATTATATTTAAACGCAGAAGATGTCTTAATAAAACCCCATTTCTCCAATGTCCTGCAAAATTACGTAGTCTTGTTCAAGAGATTTTCAATAAGAAAGCAGTATTTAAACTTGTCTCGAACTATTATTTTTTTTTAAAAAGAAGCACCTATGTAAAAGAGAAGGATGAGGTTGAAGAATAAATGGAAAATAACTCCAGATGTTTAAAATTTATTGGAGTTCTTGTTCTTGTTTAAATTTGGGGAAGTCATGTAGAAAGTGAAAGTGTCAGCAGCTTTCGAAAGGGAGAAAAGATATATTCTGAAATTTTGTTGAAAAATAAACGAGCAAAGTTTTTTTTGAATTTAAAATTGGTGTATTAGAAATGTTTACTTTTCGAGACAACGAAATATGGTATCTTAAGAAAGCTAGGTTTTATGAGGAGTTTTTAGGGGTGATAATAATAAAACCTAATGGGCCTTAATAGGGATATTGTACTTTTCAAAACAATCGAGTGGGGTATCTAAAGAAGCCAGGTTTTAGTAGAAATTCTTCGGGGCGGGCAACAGCAAAATAAATTAGGCGTTGTTATAGATATCGGGTGTGTTTGTGATTGAGGTCTCAGAAGCTTTTAAATTCACAATTCTTTATCAAAAAAAAACTGTGATTATGAAACAAACATTAATAATATGTAGTAAATATAAATTTTAAATAATAATTTTGATAAAATTATTAAAGATATAATAGACTTTTTATTATATAAGTAAAAATTTATATTAACATAACTTCCAAGTTACAGCAGGTAGTGTTTACCAAACACTTTAATACTATAGTTTAAAAATTACAGCAGTCCAACCTCAATTCCAAACGCACCTATTGTATATTTCAAAGCAACCAAGTGCGGTATCTGAAGAAGTGAGGCTTGACGAGGAACTTTTGGGGTGGCAATGGAAAATGACGTGGGTGTTATTCGAGATGCCGTACTTTCAAAACAACCAAACGGGTATCTTATGAAGCGGCGTTTTCTGAAGAGTTTGTAGGGACGGCAATAGTACCAATCAATCTATTTGAACTCCTCGATTTATCTTAATGGCCCCTACTTTTTAATTCATTTTATCTATTTTCAAAAATACCCTTATCAACTACTATAAAAAAAAAAAAAAAACCCTTGTGAACAAAATAAAAAATAAACACGTCTTTTAATTTTTTCCTTTTCTCTCTCATTTCTCTGAGGCATCAACATCATCTCTAAATCAATCATTGTATTAAACAATATATATTTTTCATTGCTTTTTAATTTTTATTATTTTAAAACATTTTGAAAAAATTGTTGAATGAATGAAAAAAAAAAGAGTAATGATACAGCCACAAACTCTTGTACAAACTTATTTTGTACAAACTGACGTGTCATTAATTCATTGGTTGAATGAAAATATAAAATAATAAAAACAAATCATGTGGGCCAAGTGATATTTAATTCAACCAATCTTATCATGCCACATTAATTTGTACAAAATAAGTTTGTACAAGAATTTGTAGCTATATTATTACTCAAAAAAAAAGAGAAAAACAAATCCCCAAATTGCTAGGCCAACATTAACTTGAATTAAATTCAAATCCTTAAACTATCCCCGCAAGTTGTAGTGACCACCGAGATTTGCCATCAACAGAGTAATATTGCAGCATGTCCAATCCTAGTCGGTAGTTACTAGAATGATCGGCGCGTCTGTCAGTATACGCGTGCACATTCCCCACGCTGTAACCCGTAAGGATTTGGCTGTGATAGTGAAAACTGAAATCCTTTGCATCCTGTGTGATTCTTGCAACCGCATACATGCACGTAATGCCCGGTTTTTATGAAAAATTGATATCTCCTTGCTTGACTGATCGCCCTCGGACTCGGAGGAAGATCCCTTTTCGCTACTTTTGTTGCAATGGGTTAAAATTCTGTTAATTTTTGGCCTAATTTAATATTAAGATGACATCGATAACATAACTTAACGAAATATCTTTTAATTTATTGTTGAGTATTGATAAAATAAAAATAAAAATTTATTGCCAAGTTGGCTAGGAGGATTGCTAATTTTATTTTTTTTTCTTTACTTTTAATTAAATAAATAGGGCTTGTGAAATTATTTGAGAAGTATTACTACTCATGTGTCAAATAATAAAACAACCTAAACTAAGAGAACTATTACAATACATTAGAGATTTCATATCATAATCTGATGTCATATTACCGACTAATAATATCTAAACTTGTGGCAATAGAAACTGAAAAAAATTTTGAAACAAAAATTTTCAATTTCTGAAAGAAACAGACATTAAATTTTTCTCTCTCTTTTTTAAGAGAAATGCTAAGTAGTGAGAAGGACGAGAGAAACGGCATTCTTTCCCGTCGTTTCGCTTCTCGTTCCTCTCACCACATAAAACATTAAAATAATAAAAAAATAAATAAAGAATGAGAAAAATCAGAAATCTTTATTACTTCTCTGTACCACTTTATTGCTGCGTTCAGAGAGAAATCAGAAATCTTATCATCTTAACTCCCAACCTTGACTTTCCTCTCCCTCACGCTCACGCTCCTCTCTCCCTCCCGACTTGCTTCTCTGTCCGTTCCAGCTTCTGGCTCACCTGACCAGCTTCTGTCTCCGTCACGCTTGTCTCACCCTCACGCTCCTCTCTCCCTCACGGGTTCCGACTTGCTTAACCAGCCAGCAATCGCTCACGGTTCTTCTCCCTCACGCTTGTCTCTCCCTCACGCGTTCCGGCTTGCTTAACCAGACCCGACCAAAGAACTGGCGGTCAAGGTTCTTCTCCCTCACGCTTGTCTCTCCCTTACGCTTGTCTCTCCCTCACGAGTTCCGGCTTGCTTAACCAACCAGCAACCGCTCACGGTTCTTCTCCCTCACGCTTGTCTCTCCCTCACGAGTTCCGGCTTGCTTAACCAACCAGCAACCGCTCACGGTTCTTCTCCCTCACGCTGCTCTCGCCCTCACGGTTCCTCCTCCTCCGAGGTATCTCATTTGTCTTTGCTCTCGGCTGTCTATCTATTTTGTTTAAATTTTTTTGACACTTATATATATATTTATCTTTGCCCTGTGCTCACGGTTTTTCTACGCTAATAGTTTTGAGGTTTATATATAAATATTTTTGAAATTGAAACTTGTACCCGTATATGACCCAATTTTGCTGAGGAAATTGCAGAGGTTTATATATATATTTTTGAAATTGAAACTTGTACCCGTATATTCTGAGGAAATTGCAACAGTTTTGAAATTGAAACTTGTACCTGTATATGTATGTGTATATATATATATATATATATATATATTGTTTGTTCTTGTCATATGAAGGTTTGTTTGAAATTGAAACTCTCAATTGGGATATAACGGTTTGTTTGTTCTTGTCATATGAAGTGGAAAAATGTAATTGTTTGGTAAAAGAAAATGTCGAATCAGAAATCTTTGGATATGAGGGCAATTTATAGTGGATTAATTGCATGCTTGCTGTAATTTTTGCTCTGCTTTTTACAATCGATTAATTGCATGGTTGCTGTAATTTTTGCTCTTTTCTGTAACGCATTCGATTAATTGCATGCTTCCTGTAATTTTTGCTCTGTTTTTAACTTCCAGGATTGTATGCCTGCTCTTTTTTTTATTTTTTATTTATATTTTGGCAGTTTAAGTAGTTTATGAATGACGATGTCATCCAGTACAAATGAAACTCGGAAATCATTGCAAATATGTAACGAATGCGGTGAACAAATGGAGTTATTTACGTCACGTACTACAAAGAATCCAAATCGAAAATTTTGGAAATGTAGAGAATGTAAGAA
The DNA here is from genome assembly GCA_030444775.1 of Atalantia buxifolia. Lineage (NCBI taxonomy): Eukaryota > Viridiplantae > Streptophyta > Magnoliopsida > Sapindales > Rutaceae > Atalantia > Atalantia buxifolia. The sequence goes on from CM059832.1 coordinate 10,024,499, forward strand.
CTTTGAATGGGCAGAAGACCGTAAATGCAGTGAAGAGAAAATTGATTTGTTAGTGGATGAAGTTAAAAAGTTGTCATTGGAGATTGAATGCTTGTCTGTTAAGTTTCAATTATGTGAAGCGCAGAGAAAATTGTTTAATGATGAACTTCGAAAAAGACAAACACCATGTTATGATTTGATTAGAATACTTGTAATTCTTTTACTATGTTTTATATTCAAGAATTTTTTTTAAGTTCTTTTAATTTGTACTATGAACTGAATTTACTATTGTAATTATAATTCATTTGCAGAATGAAACTATTGTAGCAAAAGAGGCACAAGCGATACAAACTTGAATCACTAGAGAGCATCAACGCACGAAGAATTATAAAATTAACTGAAACTTATCATACAAAAAGTTCAAAAGCATACAATTCATACCAAAACCAATAACAATAAACAAATTCAATCAATATGCAATCCCGTGCTTCATGATGGAATTAATAAACAAACTTTAAAATAGGCCTAGAACTATAATATTCAACCGAAGTTGACAATTAAAAAAACAAACTCTCTCGTGCAAATACTATTATTACTAGTAAAATTAGAATTCACAGCAACACTTCTGGTGTAAGTGAAAATAATGAAAATAATTCTAAATTTTTTGGATCACCTATAAAAAAATTTTTGTAGTGAAAGGAAATTCATTATGCAGTGAAAATAGTTGTAAACATTAACACAAATGTCATGAAAATAATCTAAACAAGTTAAAGTCAAACATAAATTTGTCGTCTGAAGCCAAATGTAACTGAAATGATAATGAAAATAATCAAAACAAATACAAGTCAAACATCAATTGCGGCGATTGTTGTCTTCGTTACATTGTTGATGTAACAATTGTTGAAAATTTCCACTTGCAGATCCTTCATACGTCTTCGAAGGAAAAGAATAATGCGACTGCAAAGCATACAGTGGGACTGGTTGCTATAATACACAAGAAATTAAAATATCATTATACATTGTAAAAATTTGACAACGTAAAATATAAATATGCATTAAGAAATTTACAAATATAAGTATACTTACCGTGTGCCAGCGATAAGGAATTGGCTGGTAAATATTATTTCCACCAACTTGAAATGGGTATACAGGTACCTAAAAAAAATTGTTAAATTCATATTAAAATTGTCAAATTAATATTTACTTCTAAATTTGTTTCATACATTATAATAGCCTAAACTCCTGTGCTAATTGAGATTTGCATTTACAGTGCTTCCTTCGTGAAACGTCTACATATACTCAACAACATACTTAGTTACATATGTTCAAAATAGTGAACTAACATTAATAAAAAAAACTCAAAAAATTTTACCATTGCCATGTTGCTCTGCTGTATGTTGCTCTGCTGTGTGGAGATTTCATTAGCCATTTCAAAAGATGCTGAAGCATTTTCTTGCAAATCCTGTAAAATAATAATATACAATATAATTAAGAAAAAATTAAGATAAAAGATAAAATGAAATTATAAAACATATATATGCATTCAAACAAACCTTATTTTGCTCTGTTGTCTTGTTCTTTTGGGCAGGTTTTTTCCGAACTGAAGATTGTTTCCTCAAACAAGGAGGTCGCCCTTTACGACGTGCCGCTACTAGATCATTAATTACATGTTCGATGTTGTTGCTACTACAACTTACTTCACCAATAGCAGTTGTTTCCACACTTGTACACCGAATTTGCTTGGGTAGATCCTTCATTATTTTATCAATCCAATCCAACACAAATTTATAACTACTCTTATCATCAGCAGCTATGTTTGCAACCTCAGTGAAATCAGTACACATTTTGTCGTATCTCTCTTGCTGAATGGATAAATTCTACATACCATAACTAACTTTCATCTTACTATAACATCTCCTCACATCTTTCCTCCACCTTGATAAAATGTACATCTCTGGAAGTATTTCAATACCGTACCGTATCAGTACTGAAAGGGCATGTCTACAAAGAATTCCCCTAAACTGAAACTTTGAGCAGATACAGCTAACTTCACATTCAATTTCATCAAAAACAACCTCAAAGTTTTTTTTTCTTTCCTTGTCCAAGTGATTCACTGATTTCATATATTGACCCAACAGAATCCACTATATCACAATACATCAGTGCAGTTAATTCTTGCTGGAATTCTTTGAACTTAGCAATTGTGTACAGCTTCTCAACTACTCTTATCATCAGCAGCTATGTTTGCAATCTCAGTGAAATCAGTACACATTTTGTCGTATCTCTCTTGCTGAATGGATAAATTCTGCATACCATAACTTATTAACATTTATGTTAACATAATGTTGATTTTGATGATGACAAACAAAATTAAGAATGATTAAGTTTTTGACAGCTTAAATTATTTTTCTTACATTTTAAATAAATCATTATTTTCACATTATAAAGGTTTTATATCTAATAGAAAAATAATTTTATGAAATTGGTTGTTTTTCAAGTTTATGGTTTAATTGAAAGAATTTTGAAAACTTTGAAATCAACAAGTATTGCTTGAAATTTTGGAGAAGGATTTATTTGAAACATTTTATAGCATTTTGGGTCATATCATAATTTCAGAATGTTTTGGGATTCACAGTGTATTATTTTAGAAATTCTGAAATTGAACCTATTTGTAAAGTTTCATAACGTTTTGGGCTATCGTACAGTTATATAAAGTTTTGGGGTCAAACTGTCATTTTATAAAATAGTTCACTGTAGCAATCACTGTAGCAGTTACTGTAGATAACGGCGATCCGACATCTTGATAACGGCTCGCCGACATCTCCAGAATTGAAAATTAGCCTCTGGACACTAACGGCGATCCGACATCTAGATAACGGGGATCCGACATCGCCCAGAATTGAAGATTAACCTCTGGACACTAACGGCGATCCGACATCTTGATAACGGTGATCCGACAATTTGAAAATCCAGCCCAACGGTCATATTGACCAGTCAAACGACGATCCGACATCCAGTTAACGGCGATCCGACATTGAGCAGAAAGTCAATAACGGCTAGTTTTCAACTCCAACTATAAATAAGCTCAATCCAATTCAAACAATGATAATCCCAACGATCATCATTGAGCTAAATATTGAGCATATAACTTTCATTGAGCTTTAAATTCTTGTATTCATCTTATTCATTCACACATTGAGCTTTCATTTGTGATCAAACATATTGTGTGAGAGAAATTCATTTGTAATCCTTTTTGTAAAATCAAGTTGAGAGATTGTAAGTGTTGGGATACACTTGGGTTAAGAGATTGGGGATAATCTCTTGTTATAAAGGTCCATTGACACCTTGGAAGTCAATTGTAAGCATTTGAAGCCTTGGAGGCTTACTTAGTGAAATCCTCAAGCCCGGTGAGCTTGGAGGCGTGGACGTAGGCGGGGATTGCCGAACCACGTAAAAATCATTGTGTTTGTTTTCTCTTCCCTTATTCTTTTATTATTGTGATTTATTGAATTTATTGTTTTCGATTCCATTAAGGCATTAGATTGAATTTTTTTTGTGGTTTGCTTAGCTTAAGTTTTAAAATCCCAATTCACCCCCCCTCTTGGGTTGCACATTTGTATTTCATAACTAACTTTCATCTTACTATAACATCTCCTCACATCTTTCCTCCACCTTGATAAAATGTACATCTCTGGAAGTATTTCAATACCGTACCGTATCAGTACTGAAAGGGCATGTCTACAAAGAATTCCCCTAAACTGAAACTTTGAGCAGATACAGCTAACTTCACATTCAATTTCATCAAAAACAACCTCAAAGTTTTTTTTCTTTCCTTGTCTAAATGATTCACTGATTTCATATATTGACCCAACAGAATCCACTGTATCACAATACATCAGTGCAGTTAATTCTTGCTGGAATTCTTTGAACTTAGCAATTGTGTACAGCTTTTCAACTTGCTTCTCCATCTCGTATCTTGTTACACACGGAGTGTTTTTACTGAAACACTTGGCATCTGCTTGCCATTCCAATTCAGCTTTCCTTCGCAATGCATTTTCATATTGCTTCACAAACTGCTTTAAATTTATTTTTGAGTTAACAAACCCATCAAAAAATGCATTCATACTTTCACTTCGCTGAGTTGTTGACATTCCTGCCCAAAAACTGTCTTTTAAATAACATGGAACCCAACGATACCTCTCATCATATAAACCATTTAACCAAGCATTATCCCATAAATCATATGTTGTAATCATGTCATTCCAATCTTCCTCAAATGCAGCAGGGCTCAACGAATTATAAACAGCAGAAAATAACGAAGAAATAATACCTTCACGTTCTTTAAAAGCCCCTAACTTCTCAGGAACCTTCTTCATTATGTGCCACAAACACCATCGATGCCTAGTCGTAGGAAAAACATTCTCAATTGCCTTTTGCATTGCTTTATCTTGGTCAGTAATAATACCAATAGGAGGAGAATCAGACATGCATGATAACCATGTCTCAAATAGCCACGTAAATGTCTCTGTATCCTCGTGAGAAATTAATCTGCATCCTAACAAAATAGACTGCCCATGATGATTAACTCTAACAAAAGGGGCAAACAGCATATCATACTTGTTCGTAAGATATGCGGTGTCAAATGTGACAATGTCCCCAAAATATTTATAAGCTGCCCTGCTCCTCCGATCTGCCCAAAATACATTCTTCAATCGATCCTGCTCATCCAAATCAATGCTGAAAAAAAAACCCATCACATTCTGTTTGTTTTGTCTCGAAGTACTTTAAAATTGCCATAGCATCTCATTCTCCAAGCTGTAATCGTCTTGCTTTATCAACAAAATTTCTACAATCTTTTTCTAAAAATGATACATTTTCATGCTCACCAGTTTCGATAACAATAGAATTAAAATTTTGGGCAATATTAATTCCTGCAGAATCATTCATTTCAATTCGCTTTTTTACACTTGCACTAATTCTACGGTTACAAGAGAATTATCTTGCTTTGTCCGGACTCAATCCATGATTATGCTGAAGGTTTAAAGTTTGAAGAATCCATTTTCCCTCTTCATTTACACAACCTCCGATTTTAGCTTCACAACCAGCTTTTACAACAAGCTTCAACTTCAGCATATTACTAGATCTACTATCTGCTTTGCCGCTATGGCCACATGCAAAGGTTGCATATTTTACAGTCCCATCGCTCCATTTCTTACTTGTTAGCTTCTTCACGGGAAACCCTTCTTGTCTACCGTACGCTTTGTAAAATTCAAACATTTCCTTATAACCATCGAATGACATTCCAAGAGTTGGCTCAAATTTTTCCACTGGCATATCTTCAATTGCACGCTCATTTTCAAAATTTTCCATTCCTACAAAATAATTAATATTTATATTCAGTTTCAAAAAATTTAAATTTACAAAATTTCTAAAACAAATAGTATTGAAATAAAACAAAATTCATAACATAACCGACAACAAAATTCACAACATAAAAACTAAAGTTGAGCAAGCTCAACAACTTAGATTATTACATTGCTTCAATTCCATTAGCTTAAATTGACAGGAACCAGAAATTTCAAACAAATGTTCAATAAACCATGACACCTGCAAAGATGACTTCTTTCTAAAAAAAAAAAATATACATACGGATATAAGTTTCAGTTTCAAAATTGTTGCAATTTCCTCATCATATACGGGTACAAGTTTCAATTTTAAAAAAAAATATATAAATCTTTGCAATTTCCTCAACAAAATTGGTACATATACAGGTACAAGTTTCAATTTCAAATAAATATATATAAACCTCAAAACTGTTGCAATTTCTTCAGGATTGATCAAAATTGATTCTTGCCCATAAGACTAACACATTTGCATTTTCAACTCATTCAGATCAGATCTAAAGAACAAAACTCCAACTGACAAAAGTTCTTAAATTAGATCCAAACTAAAAAATATCACACAACTTGTTAATCGCATAATAACCACAAAATATTAAACCAAACAGAACAAAACTAAGAAAATATAAGTGTCAAAAAAAATAAATGAAACAAGAGCGACAGACAACTGAGAGAGGGGGAGGCCGTTTGAAGTTCCAGTTCTTCAGTTCTTGTTTTCGGGCCGAAAGGGAGCAGGTCGTGAGCTAGCTGTTCATGAAAGGTTGGCTGGAGAGGGATGAGGCCGTGAGCAGTTCGTGAAAGGCTGCTTGGAGAGGCCGTGAGCGATTCTTAGTTCTTGGCAGCTAGAGAGGGGGGAGGCCGTGACCGATTGCTGGCTGGAGACCGTGATCGGTTGCTCTAGCTGGAGAGTGAAGAGTGAAGTGAGTCTGCGTCGGAGAGAGAGCAAAGTGAAAGCTAAGGAAAGTGAGGAGTGAAGCTGCGTGAGAGAGAGAGAGAAGAAAGTGAAAGCTAAGGAAAGTGAGGAGTGAAGCTGCGTGAGAGAAAGAGAGAGAGAGAAAAGTGAAAGCTGAGAAAAATGAAAACTACAGTTTCACGTGTCTTTTCTTCATTTCATTTTTTTTTATTTTTTTAATGCTTAATGAGGGAAAGGAACGAGATGAGAGAAACGGCAGCAGTTGCTGCCGTTTCTCTCGTCCTTCTCTCGTCATTCTCGCTGCCTAGCAGCACTCCTTCTTTAATTAACTCAATCTTATTCTTTCTCTCTCTCCTAAATCTTATCTAATCATCTTTGTTCTAGTAGCAGCCATTTTTTAAACATGATGAAGAAGGATTTTTTTTTTTTTTCTAAGTGATGAAGATGATTTTATTTATTTATTTTATTTTTTACTACAGAGGAAGGAGAAGATTTCTGTTGACGGAAGATGATTTTTGAAACATGAGTACTGCCATTTTTATTAAAACTTTCAAACTCTCCTCAAATTCTAGTGTCAAACATACCAATTACTGCATCATTTTTCCACTGTTGTTGCTCTTTCTACTTCTTGGGTAAACCTCATGAAATTCCATTATCTTGTAGTATAAAGCTTGGATTTGGAAATACGTACAGATCCTAGACCTCCCATTCCTTTAAATAATTCAAATTGATTGGCTGCTTCGTCTCTCTGTTCCATTCTATTCTATTATGGCCTGCTTGGAGACATCAAAGGAAGACCATCATCTCTAACCGGGTACAATCATAGCTTCGTTCATTTCTTGAACCTTAGGGAAGAAGCGAATGGCAAAGCGGAAAATTCAATTTACAGTTCCAGCCCCATTTTGAAGCCAAATCAACACGAAGGATAATGACCAGAAACTTATATTGCTTTCTTTAATTTCTTTCTTTAGGCAAATTAAAATTGGTATTAAATTAATTAACAATTCACCCAAAAAAAAAAAAAGTTCTATACACCCATACCAGCAGCCATTACAAAATATTTTAATGTTTTGTCTCTTACTTTGAAAATCTAGGGGATAATGAAAAGAGAGAATTATTACAAAATATTTTTAAATTTTTTAAACTTGTATTACCATATATCTTAATATTATTAATTCGTAGTTTCACGTCATATTATGTTATAAAATCTTTGATATACTGTAGAATTTCTCCTAAATTAGAGCTTTTGTCACTTTACGCCTTACTCAAGCCTTGTTGCTTTCCAAACCTTAACAGAACTCGTAAAAGACAAATTGTGATCAGCCTCTTTCTTTCAAAACAAAACGACCAAGTTATTGAAAAAGAAAGTTCTATAAAATAGTTGTCTTTGTTGTTTCGTTAGTTAGTTTATTAAACTAATTTTTGAATTTCAGAAAATTCATTAAATTAATGTAATGTATGTGATTCTTAGAACAAGCTTCGAAAACTTGATAATAAATACTTTATTTTCGTCGAGTAGTTGGCCAAGAAGTGTTGCGTTTATCACTCTCTTAAAAAATAAATCAACATAACCCAGCTGACCACAGAATTTGCCGGGGCATAAAATGATTTAAATTGGTCAAATGGTAGCATGATCAAAGCATGATACCATTTATCAAATTCAAAAATGCATGTCATGGCATACATAGGCACGATAGGTTTGCATGGAAGGCTATTTTGTAACAACTCATGCAAATAGTGACCCATCCATAACTCAATTTGATAAGATTGATGCATGGTGTCATTTCGTTCCTATCCAATTTTATTAATTTCTTGGCACTAAGTGTGTGACTAAGTACTAGCCAGTATATCTAAGACTAAGGTCTCTCTTGATTCTTTAGCTTCATTTTGTTCCCCTCTTTCTTCTTCTTTAATCTCTATCGGGATGTCGAATTTCGACAGTAAGAAGAGGAAGAGAGGAGAATCGGGGGTGTTTAGGTTCAAGAAATTTGGTGACAATGGTTACCCAGTTGAGTTTGATGGGGCATTTAGGCATAACGTGGAAGCTCTTCTAGAATTTGGACAAATACACAGAAATTTATGTAATGGAATGCCATGTTGGTCATTTCAACTTGAAGTCCGTCGCCATCCTCCATTCCATGTCTTTTTATTCGTCATCGAGGAACCAGTTGAGGCGTCAATGGATCATCAATGCAAACACTGCCGCTACGTTGGTGATGTCCTAATTCTTTAATTAATATTGTTACCGTCCGTATATTTTGTATTTCTTTATTATTTCTCTGTATTAATAGTTATACATTAAGTGTTCTATTTCATTATGAACATTTGTTTATGTCGCACAACTTAAGTTTTTGAATCATACAACAGGCTGGGGACACCATATGGTTTGTATTAAGAAGTATCATTTTATTTTGCCCTCAAAGAACATGGCTGCTGCTTATTTAACCTTCCAAGGCAATGAAGGTGATGAAGATGCCGGTACGTCGTCGAATTTAATGCAACTACAGGGCCATGCCATGCATGGTGTTTTCCACTCAAACGGGTTCGGGCATTTGCTATATGTCAATGGTGTTGAAACGGGTTCGGACTTGACTGGACACCAGATCATGGATTTCTGGGATCGTTTGTGTAGTGGATTACAAGCAAGGTTCGATCGTGGTGTTATGATTTTTTTTAATTTTTTAATTTTTAGTTTTATCATTTTGGTGATAAGATTGGTGAAAATTTATACTTAATTTACATGGTAGGAAAGTGAGTTTATATGACATTTCGAGGAAGAAAGGCATGGAATTGAGGCTTCTTCATGTAGTGGCATACAGCCAGTCATGGTTTGGTCACTGGGGCTACAAATTTGGGCGGGGCAGCTTTGGTGTTACTCAACCCATGTACCAAAAAGCAATAGAAGCAATACAGGGCATGCCTCTGTGCTTGCTTCTTAATCATCTCGGACATTTGAATCAAGACATTCCACTCATTTTCACAAGATATCAGACACTATCGGACCATTCTTTGGCCACGCTTGGGGATCTTTTCCATTTCTTGCTGGACCTCAAGTCCAGGCTTCCGAAAGAAAATTGTAATTTTGGTTCTTACAATCCTGGAATCCTAGTGGAAACTAACTGTAGATGGTCTGCCAAGAGAGTCGAAATGGCTACTCGAGTGATCGTTGAATCATTGAAAAGAGCTGAATCCAGGTGGGTTTCCAGGCAAGAAGTTAGGGATGTTGCTCGTTCTTATATTGGGGACACAGGATTGCTAGATTTCGTGCTGAAATCTCTTGGAAACCACATAGTGGGGAAATATTTGGTTCGCCGCAGCTTGAATCCTGTGACGAAAGTTCTTGAGTATTGCTTGGAAGATATTTCCAATGTATTTCCTGAGCAGGATTTGGTGCTCAGCAATTCAAAGACAAAGACTCGGTACAGGATTTCAGTGGCTCAATTGATGAAGGACGTGCGCATTTTGTACAAGCTTATTCTGCATGATCAAAAGCCGGCAACGAGCTCAGGAATTTTCAGTGGGATATCAGTGGCTTCCAGGATAATTCTTGACACCAAATACTTTGTTAAAGAATGTTATCGAGACCAGGCTTGTCCTAATAAACCTGGATTGGACCTGGAAGGGAAATTAAAGCTCTATTGCACGGTTATATTAAGAGACGGTGAAAATCCAAATGGAGGACGAAACAATAACGCAATGCAGCCATACGAATGTGTCACAATAAAGAACAATGCTACGTTTGATGAGCTCAAGCTAGAAGTGCAGAGGAACTTCAGAGAATTGTATTGGGGATTGAGGTGTTGCGTGATCGAATCAATAGTTAATGTGAATGCCACTGGCACAGATTTGGTTTCTGGGTTTGTTGAAGTGGGTAGAAAAGTTGTTTTCGAAGGAAGCAACAGCGAGACAGGAATTGTTTATGGCCAAATATATGAAAATGGGATGGTAAATTGTGTTGTAGAATGTGCTTGCGGTGCTGACGAGGATGATGGTGAAAGAATGGTTTCTTGCGATATTTGTGAAGTTTGGCAGCACACACAGTGTGTTCGAATTCCTAACAATGAGGAAATTCCCCATATTTTTCTTTGCAATCGGTGCGAGCAAGAGATTGTACGTCTATCTTCTTTACCATAGCCCATATACAATGTGCAAAATAATAAAGCCATAATACAAGAAAGAATGTTGATTCATACTTTTTCGGCATCAAAGAGCATCCAGTTTTAGATTTATTTTCTCTTCATCATAATTTATGCCTTTTTGGCTTGCGATTGCTTGTAGAATCGAATTTGGAATGTCAATCAAGGTCAAGATGATTCACGAACAATTAAAGCTGGAGAAAATGGCTGTGATTAGGAACACAGAGGGTGCATTTGAGATCTCACACCTTCCTTTAGGATCGGCATTCTGCTAGCCCATTTCCAGCCCATGATGCGGGCCCATTGGTTATTTACAGATCCAACAAAAGCACTGAAACAAAGAAGTTTAAAATAAAAATAAAAATAAAAAGTGAGTCTTTGGTGGGACAATGAGTATTAGTGGTACATATTCTAAAATTTTTATCTTAAAAAAATTATCTCAAATAATATGATATTTATATATTAATTGATGAGATAATAAAAATAATTCACTTAAATTTTATAAAAAATTATCAATTATTTAATTAATGACACATCATTTATTATAAAAATTTTAATATGTCTATCATTACTCTTTACTCTTCTAGATTGAAAATTACAAGTGTTTATTCGGTGCGATTTTGTTGAATTGAATTGAACCGATTGAAATTGAAATTTCTCGGTTCGATTTGATTATAAGGATAAAAATCAAATAAATCATAATTTAAAAATCCGATTGGTTTGTATTCTATTGGACTCAATATCAATCTGAACCTATAAACTGATTAGTTCTTTCAATAAAATTAAAAATCTTTCTTTGAAATTAAAAACATAAACAAGTAAACCAAGCAACAACAAAAAAAAAATTCTAAAAATTAAATTCTAAATCTAAGCACTCACATCTCACTCTCTCTCTTTCATACTCTCACTGGCGCTGCTAGTGGTACACCACTGTTACTCGTCAGCCATCCCTTCTGCCGTTCATCTCGCTATCATCATCATCGCCTCAGCTAGCCTGTCACAGTCACAGATCGTCCTGTCGCACTAGTGTCGTTGCAGCCTTGCCTTTCATTAGTCGTAGCCTCGCCTCCCACTTGTTGTAGGTTGTGTCGTGACCAGCCTGCCGTTGCCGTCGTGTTGTGAGTTGTGTAACTTGCGTTGAGCATTTGTCTTTTTATTCATTCATTTGTTGTTCCTCGAATTTTTTTTCCTTGAGTATATTTATTTTGTGAGCTGGGATTACTAGATTTGTTGGGTATTTTCTGAATGAATTGTTGAATGAATGAAGATTGTTTAATTTATGGGGTGATTGTTGAATAAACTGTTGTATAAGTTGGCATTACTATATTTGTTTTACCATGCAATATTGTGTGTGTCGTTTAAATTTAATACAGGTGGAACTAAATAAAACAAAACCAATTTGAACCGAACCGAAAAATTTTGGCTCTATTTTAAGCTTCAATTTAATTTTATCAAACCGATCAGTTTTGATTTCGGATGGATTCTCAACCTAAACTGAACCGGACTGTATATTGCCAGCCCTGCTGCAAATCTTTGATAGAGAGGATAGGAAAATGGTTTGTGGTTTTTTTTTTTTTTTTTATCTTTTTTGGAAAGGAGTGGTTTATGTTTCTTACACAAGTTAAAATAAGGGTCTCTGAATGGGGTATATTTGTCTCTGTGAAGTTTGATCAGCTGAAAACTTTTAAAGAGTACTTTATTGACTTTCCGGGAACTCGGCTATCATGTTACCAAGCAATTTTGTCTTGTCTTTATTTTTACTTTATCGTCCTCCTTCTTTTACAACTTTTTTTTTTTTTTTATCCTTTTAAGTTTTAAGTAACCTTTTTCTTTTCTTTTTTTAAAATCTTTTTGGCTATTTATTTTTATTATTACGCAAGGCACGTTTGCTTTTCAGAGCCTCTGACATTACCCACCAAACAAATTGTCAGCCCTCTCTCTTTTTCTCTCTCCCTTTCTTTCTTTCAAAAACAAACAACCAAAAATTGCCTAGAAAACAAAAATGAAAGTTCCATGAAGGTTAGAGAGACAAACAAACAAACAAATCTTCTCTATTTATGCCACAAATGCAAGCCAACGCTTTGGTGTTTTTGTGTGTGGAGCAATTAGCGAGTATATATATATATTATTTGTCATGGGATCTTGTAATCTAATTCTTTTGTTTATAATTTTGTTTTTTTTTTTTTTTTGGGTTTCAGTGAGTACAATTTATGGATGATTTCATGTCTTTGGATACCAACAAAACTAAACCAGACAAAGGCCTCAGGTTTCAGTGCAATGACAAAGGGCCCCATTGGTTTGCAGAGCCCATCATGACATTATTGAGGGATGCGTGAATTATGTTTCGGATTTTTCATAATTATTCTCAAAATTAATCTCCCCTTGCTTATGAAAATCAAAAAATCATATCCGAATCTTGTTATTTGTATTGTTTGAATAATATTGTGCAAACAAAAGCAGAAGGTGGTGTGTCACATAAAAATAAGATAGGAATAAAAATAAAAAGGATCATTAACAAACATGACTGAAATTGTGGGAGTTATAAATAGTTGCAATAATAACCAACCATTATTCAAACAGATATGATTCCCTTTGGTAGAAAAGCTAGCCTTTATCATACAAGGAAAATATATTTTAGCGAGATTTGTTTTTCGAATATCACATTTGACTAAGAGTTCCTTAAGTTAATTTGATCAAATATTCGAATTTCAAATAACTCAATCAACTTTTCATTAATATTTAGAGGAAAACATATATCATTGTAGATGAGGAGCTCAAATATCATTCCACAAAAGATATAGATTGTTGTTCAAGTAGTATGTAGTCTTAGAGAGCCTAGACGATTAAGAATATACTTGGTGTGTATAAAGGAAACTAAAACCCTCCCATAATTTTAGCTCTTTCGAACTTTTAAGAATTACTTGCAGCATAATATGAAAAATAATTGAGTAAAAGCAGTTTTCTTCCTTACGAAATATAAATGGAGCAGACGTTCCCTCAAATATTAGAGAGAGTTAAAATTTGGACAATACTATATAAAATTTAATATAAAGTTAGTACCAGTAATTGTCTAATTGTAAATATATAAATATTAGTCTCATATAATATAAGTTGTAAAATAAACAATAGTCTCATGTAATTAAAAAAAAAAATTACTTATGGCATATGCATTATTAATTGTTTACTAATAAAATTTGTTTTCTTTTAAATTTTTTATGAATAACGATCAATAATGACCTAATATTTTACTCAGAAAAAAACATTGATTAGGAGGAATCTTAATCCTTATATGAGTAACTAAATAGGACGTGACAGTAAAATATTACAAGGACAAACTTTATGGTGTTGTTGGATGTTGGTTGCTTCACCAGAAATGGGTGAATTTTGAAGAGTAAAGTTGAAGCTACATTGAAATGAGCATAACCTGATTGAACTTTTTAGCCTAAGTCCACACAATTTTTTTTTTAATTTTTTTTTTCTTCCAACGGGGGCTGCTTTCAATGTCTAATTGTGGATTAAGAAAAAACTTTGTTAGATTTTGGAATCTACAGCACTTGGGAGGGATGATTGCCGCCTACTTACCTTTTTCGATTCAGCAGCATGTGTGGGAATCCCATCTTCCCATTCTTTCCAGCTCGACATCAGGTATAAGCATCTTCTACTTTTTTTATTTTATTACTTTTTTTTTCAATTATAAAATTGTCAAATATTTAATTTAATTTAATTAACTATTTGGGTATGTGAATAGAATTAATATTCTTTCATGAACTTTATAATCATCGGTGGTTTCACTGTGAACGTTAACTGAGGTCAAACATGAATATCGCATACGATCAAGTATTAATATATCCTACCATAGAAGTATCTATAACAAGAGTTAAGACTACTTACGAAACTTCTTTAATCTTTCTCTTCTTCTCATGGGCAACAACCAAAAAAAAAAAAAAAAAAAGATTGCGGACTTGATGAGTAGTAGCTTCAGTGAAGCTTCTTATTGTTGTCTTGAAGCAATTACTTCTTATGTGCTTGAGCTTTTGTATTTTCTATTAACAATATAATAGGAGAGGAATATGAACGTTTCCAATTAGTAATGTTCTATTCTTTATAGCCGGAAAAGCCAAATAGTTTTCATTTGGAAAGAAATGAAAGATGTGGTTGGCAATGACCCCACCACAATAGCTAACAGCATAAGTAACGGAGAAAATTTTTTAGAGATAAAATCTAGGACGATATTATTATTATTTTTTATAATTATTATTATCATTATTACAATCATTCCAATGAAATGTTTTTATGTTGACGGTGATTCTAATACATTAGTGGGCGTGACTCTTATTTTACCTTGTTTATTTTAATAAACTACTCATTAATAAGAAAGGAACTAAAATCTTAACCCTAACTTTTTATTAGTGATGGAACTCGAACCTACCCGCCCTTAATTTTCATGATACAAGTTTTTCTATTGGCCTACAAATCCACTTGTATCCTATTTTAATAAGGATAAAATTAAGTTTTTAACACTAAGCAATCTTCGAGAAACAACCATAACATACGGTGCAACACTATAAAAAAAATGTTATATGTTAAGTGGTTATTCATTTTCTTATTTTACTTTCATGAGGAGATATATAGGAGGACCCAAGCATCAAAATGCACTCACAGTTACACACAAATTTTACATTATAAGATTGTAAGTGTAACAATATTATTTGATAATCAATTACAACCCAAACATACCCCTAATTAGTCTAAAGCAAAAAAGAAAACGTTTTAAAAAAAAATTGTCAAAGCATTTGAAATTGGCCCCAAAATTATTTACTCCTTTTCGCTTCTTTCTCAATTGATCACCTACAACTTTAATTACCGCAAAAAATTCGAAGCCTAGTCTGGAGAAACGAACGTACGCGGCAATATGTCCCTAGATTTGATTACCCCAACGGAAAAAATGAAAATCATGAGTAAAATATTTTTTTTGTTAACGTTTTCTTTGGTTCTAAGAAATGATTGCATCGCTCTTGAAAGCGACTAATCGTGCTTCCTTTACCTTTTGAAAGAGCCGATAATTCAAAAAGAAAATGTGAAAAAAACTAATCAGGGTTTACTTCAGTATAATGATTAAACAAATGCAGTAAGCCAGTACTCATCATTTTGAGATTTTACTTTGAGTTCGAGAGAGGGAGAGAAGGGGAGGGGGAATAAGGTCACGTGAGGGGGAAGTGAGGTCACGTGCAGTAGAGTAGAGTAGAAAGAGAGAGAGAAAGGTGTCTCTGGGCCTGCAGTTATACATGCAAAGTCATACAGTGTGTGATTGAATAATGACTGTTTGTTTTCTTATGGGAATGGATGTTTTTTTGTTTCTGTCTAAATACCTTCTGTGAGAGTGGGACTGGGCTCAAAGTTTCAAGCTTTTCTGATTGGGTCAGCTACAGCTTCTCTCTCTGTAGAGTAATTGTTAAGATAAAATAACAAATGCTTTTTAAATAATAAAAAATTTGGACTACTAACTTAGCCTCGCAAACACTAAAACAAGGTGAAGAAGGGTGGGGGGTCAATGAAAAAAAAAAAAAAAAAAAAAAAAGCAGCTTCCAATTTTTTTTTTTAATTTAAAAGATCTTAAAAGCTTAAAAGATTAAAGAAAGCTGATTGCAGAAAGAAAGCAAGAGCTTTTGCTTCCTCTCCCCCTCCTCACCTTCTCTCTCTATCTCTCTCTCTGAAAAGAATTTAAAGTGAGAAAAGGAAAAAAAAAATACACTTTCTTCTCTTCTTTCTCTTTTCCCCCCCTCCTCTCCACCCATTTTGTTCTTTTATCAGTAAAGCTGAAAAACAAAGGCCGCTATTCCTCCATCACCACCACTTTGTAGTATCGCCTTGCTAGTCAACAAAAATTCTAACCCCATGTTAGAAAACAACACCAATATTGTTGCTCCTTCTTCATCATCTGATCCTTTCTCCTCTTCAGAAAATGGTGCTCTAGCTATTCATAACAAAAGGAAAAGAAAACCAGCAGGCACCCCAGGTAGCTTTCTTTTTCAGTTTTCTATCGTATATGGGTTCAATTCTAATAAGGTCAATTTTCAAGTTTTAATTTTTGTTTTTTCGTTTTTTGTTTGATATACACATATATAATATTTATACACACACGCATAGATCCGGATGCAGAGGTGGTTTCTTTATCACCCAAGACCTTGTTAGAATCAGACAGATATGTGTGTGAGATCTGCAACCAAGGGTTTCAAAGAGACCAAAACCTGCAAATGCATAGAAGAAGGCACAAGGTGCCATGGAAGTTGCTGAAGAGAGAAACACAAGAAGTGAAGAAGAGGGTTTTTGTTTGTCCAGAGCCAAGCTGCTTGCACCATGACCCTTGTCACGCTTTGGGAGATCTTGTTGGTATCAAAAAGCACTTTAGAAGGAAGCACAGCAACCACAAGCAGTGGGTTTGTGACAAGTGCAATAAAGGATATGCTGTTCAATCCGATTACAAAGCACATCTCAAAACTTGTGGTACTAGAGGCCATTCTTGTGACTGTGGCCGAGTGTTTTCCAGGTCCTTCTCTTTCTCCTAAATTTATCCCCTTTTTGATTCTTTCAATCAAACCCTAAGATCCAAACGAAATCGTGCCAAAATCTCGATTCACCAGGGCTCTTTGTTAAGTTAAAGCTTCTGTTTTGTTATCTTTAAAGGAGCTAGAGTAATTAATTGTCCTAAATCCAAGAAAGATTTTCGTTAGTACACTCGACCTCATGTTTTCTTGCCTCTTGTGTGGTGTGATCTATATATGCCAGCCAATCCAAGTTCAAGGGGCAGTACTAGCTGCATGACTATTTCTAAATAATTCTAACAGTTTCCATGTGGCTAATACTATAGCTAAAATAAAAGCCAGTTCCACAGAGAACAAATTAAACAGTCGCACTTGCACAAACAGACCCCATTTCATAATCTCTTTTACTTTATTTTAATATTTATAGTAAACGTAGTCGCATAATCTATACAGATCCTTAATCATTTTTATATTGTTTGTTTCTTGGTAACCCTACATGTGCTAGCCTAAAAAATCTTTATTGCTTCCATTCCATGACTTGGTCATTTGATTATTAAAAGCAATAAGAAAATTCCATCATCACTTTGAATCAACCTTTTCTTTTTTTTTCCTTTTTTTTGTCTTTTATAGGGTTGAGAGTTTCATAGAACACCAAGATGCTTGCACTATGAGGCGAGTCCAGCAGCCTGAATCGCAGGCAATGCATGCTCAGCCGGCTTGTTCATCAAGAACTGCTTCAAGTACAAGTCCATCGAGTGATGCCAATTTCAGCATACCACCAGCTTTGCCAGGACTGCCGTTGCAAAAGCCCGGAGAGCCCGTTTTCTTGTACTCTAGTCTAAACAATGCTTCAATCTCTGATCATCAACAAGAACACAATCTTGAGCTTCAGCTGCTACCATCATCATCGAACTCCAATGCAACACGAACTTCGTATGAAAACTATGCAACCCATTTGAAGCTTTCTATTGGGTCAAGTGACAGCGGCGGCGAAAACAGTGAATCAAATAAACTCATCAGTTCCGATGCAACTGCCTGCGAGCCTTCGTTGGAAGCAAAAAAAATGAAAGAGTTTGCTAATGAGCAGCTAAAGTTAGCCATGTCTGGAAAGGCATATGCTGAAGAGGCTAGACAGCAAGCCAAGAGGCAGATAGAGATGGCCGAGCTTGAGTTTGCAAATGCTAGAAGGATTAGGCAACAAGCACAATCTGAACTTGAAAAGGCTCAAGCTTTGAAAGAGCAAGCTACAAAGAAGATCAGTGCTACTATCATGCAAGTTACTTGCCAAGCTTGCAAGCATCAATTTCAAGCATCAACATCGATGGCGCCTCCTTGTGATGAAACCTCTCTTGCCATGAGTTACATGTCCTCAGCAACTACTGAAGGAGAAGGAGAGTGATGATGAAGAAATTGTCTTGAACTATATACTCTCAAAATAAAAAAAAGGAAAAAAGAAAAGAAAAGAAAAGTTCCTTATTATTTCAACAGGCTTCTTTCATAATCTTTGTTTTTGTGTATGATTGTTCATTTTCTCTTGCCTTATTTCAAGTACTTATTCTGACCAAATAAGTATGTTGTGGAGATTTCAAGTAGCTAGATGGGGCTGTAACCTGTTCTTCAATTGATTTATATAAATTCATTTCTTTTGTGGATGTAGAAGCAAGAGCCTTATAATGAGTTTCAATATTGGCGATGTCGCAGTGAAGTGAATAGTGCTATTGTAAAATCCTCTAGCTTGAAATTTTATCTTTGGTGCTGAATGAGAATGGAGACAACATGTAATTATGAACACTTGATAGAAAATGAAAGAATATATTCTTCACCCCGTAAGGAAAATTAATTACTGTAGAAAAGAAAATATCAATCATTAGAAGAATCCTAGAGCAACATAATCACTTCTATACATAAAAATGCATGCCTTTCTGCCATCTTTGAACTATTTTCTTTTTGTTTTGGACCGTTAAGTTTGAATTAATGCAACTTTAATTTGGTCATCTATTTTTCTTTTTAATGATTGTTTCAGCAGAAAGTGCAATCATGAAACACTGAGGGAGCAAACCTAAATGCTTTAATACGGTAATTATGAACCTGTACCCTTTCAAAGATACTTAAGAATTAAAGGCATGAACCCTCTTGTTCGTACGTTTGCAATATATATGATGCTGCCTACTATTCAGACTTATAATGCTTTCTTTTTATACCCAAATGATAAAAATTAAAAAAAAATTCGTAATTTGAAGGTTTCAAGTTTTGTTCTTTATATATGGCTGCATGCTAAGCTGGATCAGTACCTTTTTTCAATGAAGCATAAATGAATGACCCATGGACTATATAGATTTGTTCAACATCTTTAGCCTATCCAGGGACCATTTTGCTAAAATACAGGAAGAACCATTCAAAGATGCTGACCTATTTATTTCAACTCAAATTCAATGCTATAGGAAAGAGAGAGAGAGAGAGAGAGAGAGAAGAAAATATATAGAGCCTAGAAATAGAGTGAGTGTAAAAAGGAAAAGGGTAATGTCATTTTCGTAGCATTTGTTGTCTCTTTAAATGCTTATAAAAACGCCATGTTTTTCAGTGCCGCAGTTGAAATGGTTACAGGCTTGCTATAGTCCCTCTCAAACGTAAACAACACACAAAAATTTCAGAACCCACCAAAAAAACTTTTTTCTCTCTCAAAATTCAGTAACTCTACTTTATCAGGATGTGTGAAAGAGGCAGCTCCAGCAGAGTCTGCAAACAGAGAGGGTTACAGAGACAATGACTCTTTCATCAATTTAAAGGCCAATACAAATTTAATCACTCTCAGTTGAATCCATTTTCACGTTCAAAAGAAAGAGGAAAAAAAAAAAAAATATATATATATATATATACACACACACTCACACACACACACACATACATGCGTTATTGGTTTGCTTTGTGTATTTATGCATTTATAATAACTGTAAAGGCTGTGTTTGGTTTGTTGATATTGTTTCACGATTTGAACCAAAGCAAAAGCGAAGTCAGAATGAAGGTGCCCAAAAAGTGTTTCCATTTCTCGCTTGCTTTTTTGCAATTTTTGGGACCATGTGTGTGCTCATCTTTCTTTCACCTTTTAATGCAGCCCTTTTTATTTATTTATTGATTTATTTTATTTTCATTTTGCTTTTTGTGGCCACTGGTTTCATTTAGTTGAAGGGTTTGAATTTAAACACTGAAATGAAACATTTTGCTATTGTACATAAATGAACCAAATTAGAGAAGGATTTTTTAAACAACATAAGCTATCTAGTGATTTGACCGGGCTAAAACAACACAAACCACGAACTCTTATTCAACATTTCTGTCATCTTTTGACGCACACGAGTTTATTTTTGTGTATTTTTTTCTTTTCAAATATGGATCATCCGCACCAAATTAAGACCGTGTTAAAAAGTATCTTTCATAATGTGTAACCTTATACTTCTTAATTATATGACTTAATTTCTTTTTAACTTTTCGTTTGAACTTTTATGCTTAGTTTAACCCAAGTAATTTTTAATTTCTTTTATTATGTAAATCATACGAATAACTATCAATGAATTCAAATATTAGAATTTGAGCGAATATAACTATCTTCTAAATTCATGTGAATTGTTGGATCAATTATGTAAATAATTGTACATGCTTCGTGCCTCTACATCTTGACTGACCAATTTTTTTTTCCATTATAATTAACATACATACATACATACATACATGCATATATATATATATATATGTACATCTTGCCTAATCTTAAAAGAGAGTATTTTGATAATCTGGACAGTCTATTAGATATGTGGTGTAGCGTGATAGATGGATGAATATTAATATATGTCCAGCTTCCACAATCTTAAAAGTTAATAGTACCATTAATTGCTACGTATCATAATGGAATTTGCAACGTCATATATTGCTAAAAAAGATGCTGTCGAAATGATAACAGAGAGCAACATTTTAACAGATTTTTGTAGGAAGTGAAAATTTGGATATATATCCTATACCATATATAAACATTAAGGAACGAGTGAATGACATTTGGGTGGGGTTTGTGAATTATGATCGGTCGAATCCTCATTAATGGCGCATTCTGCATCTGCCAAAATCTTGCAAGTGGTGTTAGGGTGCAAAATTTAGCTAAATTGCCAAACAAAAACTGACAGAAAGAGTTCAAGAACATGGATTTTTTATGTAGTGGTGGTACCAAAATGAATCAAGACCACGTGGGCACTGTCTCTGAATTTTTTTTTTTATTTAAAGGGGCTTAATTCTTGGGTTAATTTGATAAGGTGAAGTGTTTGGAGCTCATTTGAAGTGGAAATTAATTACATATATTAATGTAATGCTGTGATCTCTCAATCACATTCTAGACATCATTGATACACTTGTTAATGTATATGCTTGCGCAAAAGGTAGATGGAGGGGCTTTCTACTTTTGAAACAGAGGGGGGAAAGGTGAGTAATACAACTACATAATAAGAGAGAAAAAGGTTTCTGCTTTCAGCTTTGACAGCCAGGTAAAAGTTGTGCCCTCAACATATTCCCCCAACCCATAGAATGAATACTCGATAAAAATATATGCAAAAAGTGACCTTGTCTCTATGCCCTAATCTCCATTAGTTGATGGCTAGGAAATCTCTTCCCTCATGCAGTGCAAGCATGGGAGAGATACAAAAAGACCACCCTACTTTCATAAAGCTATGCACACATGTACGGTTTATTTTTTATTCTCAAAAGTAAAAAAAAAAAAAAAAGAAAGAATCATCTAACCAAGTGAATTTTATTTTTTATTCTCAAAAGTAATTAAAGATGTATTCAAAAGAATAAAGGATAATTTCTAATGTTGTCTTCATAATTTTATGAAAGTTTATTCTCTCACAAATTGACACACACACACACATTAAAACCACGGTTAATTTTAATTTATCCCTTAATAAATTGACTATCTTCAAAATATTTTCAAACTCTTGAAAAACGCAACTTATGCCCAATAATTGCTGTGATTTTTTTTTTTCAATGAGCCCCCATTTGCTCTTATATTTTCAATGGTAATTAAGGGTAGGTTGAAGTGTACAATAATATAAGAAATATTTTGAAAATAATCAATTTATTAGAGAAAAATTAAAATTAACCCTTAAAACAAATGCCTTGAGTCTTCTAATGTTTTGAAAAAGTGACTTACCTCTAGAAATCTTTTTTATCCTAAAAAATGTGAGAAAATATTGATTATCCTTTTACGTGGTTTTTATAACACCGTCCTTAGAATCTTAAGTTAAATTACTTGTTTTGTTCGTTGAATTAAGGAAAAAGGATGGATGGAGTTCTAAGGTTTCAAAAACGATACTTTTAAGACCTTCAATGTACGGCATGTATAAAAATTGTTTAGTAAAATCTTCAAGTTCATTTGGCTTTGACACTGGGGGCCGAAATATGCAGTAAATTATTATTATTATTTTGTAAAAAAACTTAAGGGACTTTATTGAAATTTTAAAAAAATTACATTTTACGGATGGCTCTCTAGTTTTTACATTTACTCTTCTATAGCCTACCTAAGTTTGTAATAGTTTCTCCGTTATGGTCCTACAGTTTCGTTGTTGCCTTGTCGGCCACTCGGCCTTCTCAATTTTATTAATTTTATGTTATGGGTTACTTAAGTTTATAATTTATCCACAGCATCCCTAACTAAACCAAATCCTGATTCCATGAAAAATATTTGTTTTCTTTTAAAGGACGGACGAATACACCACTTCAGTAATGAAACTCACAAATGAATTAAATGGAGTTATATTATTTAAAATAAAAATTTTGTGAGTCCTATCTATAATGTGGGGAACACCATCTCAGCTACAAATTTTTTTTTTTTTTTTAACCTTTCAGAGATGTGAACGTATATCAATATTATCTAATCACGGAAGATATTTATTTTCTCTTAACCCTTTACAATACTTTAATTATTTACTCTCTTCTTTGGGTTTAAAGTGATTTAATTTGTGTTGGATTGCATATGAGACTCAAAATTTATGAAATACTTCTAAATTCACCATCACTTTCGAGTTGACATACTATAATTTTAATGATAAACCCCCTTTTGACTTCTGCAAATTGGCTTCACAGTTCCTGCTGTAAGATAGCTTAAACAGATGCCACAAAGCAGCCTTCCATTTTGAGAACCGTACGTCGAGTGTTTCTTTCCGGGCAAGGGACTTAAATGGGAGCCTTTTGCACATGACCTTGCCATTGGGCTTTTGGAAACCTTTAAGAACTTCATTTATCGGGAGCTCATGATAGTGGGCTCCCATTTTGGGCCCTTTTGGGCCTCGGATCTTAATTGCAATCAAAACCCTTTTAAACTCCAGCGAAACCCCATTATTATATTTGTTTGCATCGTCTATTGTAAAAACTTAAGAAAAACGATTAAACATTATAATGGAGTAAATCAAATTTTAAATATAATTTTTCAAAATAAAAATCTTATCATTACGTAATTTTATTTCTTCATTATCTCAAATCTATTTTGAATTTGTAAACAAAAATAATTATATCATAAATTGGGATTTAAAGATGGGAGGATTCATAATCTGTAGGGGTAAAGATTTTAATTTTGTTAAGTTCATATTGTCTGTTAATGTAACTTCTAATAGTAATAGAACTAAAAACGAGATTATATAAGGATTTTAAACAGATGTAAAAGGAATTACTCTTACTTTAACAATATATTGTTTATGTGTTATTGACCACAGTGACTAGTGTTTTAAGGTTAGGAAGTCAAATTAGGAGACAATTATAATTTTTGTTTTTATTATTTATCATATACTCAGATAATTTATTTTCATGGTCAAAATGCGAGATTTAGACTATCAAAACTGCCTAACAGAGAGCAAATCTTGTGCTAACAAATTTACATTATGAGATTCAAATCATCCCACATAATTTTTTACAACCAGAACACAAATTGAGAATTCCAATCAGAGAATCAGAAGACAAAATTAAAGTCATGTTTGCTATTGAGGTGTTACAACTTTTAAGCTACAGCTATTGTAGAAAAAAAATGTAACTATAAAATAAAAATTAATAATACACAATAAATGTGAATTTTGAATGATCATTTTAACAAAAATAATAAAAATATTATATGTTTTTATCATACAAGTGGTTGATCAAATTAATCTAACTTTCAAACTATAATAACTAGTTTTTACCAAATACTTTAATAACATAATTTTTTAAAGTAACAATTACCCAAATTTAATTTTTTAAATTTACAAATAGGTCTAAATAATTTTACTAAATGACAGCTTTCTTACCTTGCCACAAACGGTTTTCTGCAATAGCGGCAGATGTTGAAACGGCGGCAATAAAACTAATTAAATTATTATGACATGGATGCGTAATACTAGAATTAACAAGTAATATTACTTATAATGTAATATTGATTAACATGCAATACGCATTACGGTGAAAAGCCTAAAAACGAAAAGATTAGTACAAAGCATGGGGTATTAAGTACTGACACATAGAACCTGGAAAGGAAGGCAAAAAAAAAAAAAAAAAAAAACTGCAACACGATTATCTTCACAGGTATTTAGACATTGTAGGAACTAGTGTCACTGGAACAAATTTTGCGTTAAATTAAGTTATTTAATGATATAATTTCATCTTTATTGTTAAATTAATTAAATTTCTCCATCCCATAGATCCTCCAAGGATTTATAAGGACCATCCTCTGATACGAAGACCTCATTGCGACTTCCTCTACACTGTGGAATTTGTCCAATCTTTTGCAGCTCCTCGGCACTTAATTCCCAGTCAAATATGTCGAGGTTTTCCTTCGTTCTTTCTTTATTGAAGCTTTTCACTACCAAACTCACTCCTTGCTGATAAACCCACCTCAGAGAAACCTTCAAGCACACCAAAATAAACCTTATAATCAAGATCAACATAAAAGATGCCCTTCGATCTTATGCCACATAGTGTGCATTTACAACCAAATTATGTTTGTCAAACTCGGATAACAATTTGGGGGAGAAGAGTTACCTGAGCAACAGACTTTCCTTTAGCGTTTGCAATCTCTTTCAGCACCTGACATTCCATGACTCGATTAGTTCCCCATATTGTTCCTTTGGCTCCTAACGGCGAGTAGGCTGTAATATGAATGCCTTTCTTCTCACAGAAATCTCTCAGCTTCTTTTGCTGCCAAACTGGGTTCAACTCCACCTACCCAAATAAAAGGAAAAATAAAACCAACTTTCACGACGAAACATAATAAAACTCAAATTATTGACCTTAAAAATGATTCAGAGAGATAGGTGCCATCAACTCGACCAAACGGTGATTTAGAAATAGGTACATTTGTATGAATTCGCCATTCGATCAATAGCTTCATATGTCTATGTATGTCGTTTCTTTAGCAACAGAATCGAACATATTTTATCATTTATAAATTAGTTAAAAGAATTTTATAATTTTTAAAAAATATTTTAATGAGATTAATTAAAAAAAAGATTATTGCAAGTAACCTTACTTGATTTAATTAAGATTATTGGGCTCACTTACTTGATTGACAGCAGGAGGGATTTTGGCAGTAGCAAGTAACCTCTCAAGTTTCCTGCAAGCAAAGTTGCTGACTCCAATGGATTTAGTGAGGCCGAGATTTTGACACTCCTCCATGGCCTCCCAAACACCCTCGTAATCAAGTGGCTCAATGTCTTCTGTATTGTATGGGAACCCTGTTCCAGGCTTCAAGCCTCCCGGAAAATGAATCAGATACAAATCAATATACTCCAATCCCAGATTCCTGCAAATTAAAAATTATCAATAACGTCCACAACCGATCAATCAACCTTAAACCATAGATGACACATGCCTGCAGCTAGGCAATGAGCTAGCTTGTAATTAATTTAATTTAGTTACTTGAGAGAAGTTTGAAGTGCAGAGAGGACAAGCTGACGGTGTGCGTGGCCGAGCCAAAGCTTTGAAGTGATAAAGAGCTCATCGCGTGATTTGATAAGCCCAAGACCCAACGCTTCGGCTATTGCTTCCCCAAGAGGCTGCTCGGACTGGTATATTGCAGCGGTGTCGAAGTGTCTGTAGCCGACTTCTATTGCATGCACAACGGATTCTTTTACTGCTTCAGGGGCTGCTCCGAAAGGAAATTGGGCCGTGCCGAAGCCAACAAGAGGTATGGTTTTGCCGGTGGAGCCTAAAGGAGCCTCTGGGATGCTTACCATTGTTTTCATTTTCGACGAACAAGAATCAAGATGCACGTGGCGGACAGGGCTGCCGTGCCCGCTTATATAGGCTATTTATCGTGAATTATGGGGCAATAGGGCCGCCGCTTGCCACGTTACTGGTGATGAG
Organism: Atalantia buxifolia; assembly: GCA_030444775.1. Taxonomy (NCBI): domain Eukaryota; kingdom Viridiplantae; phylum Streptophyta; class Magnoliopsida; order Sapindales; family Rutaceae; genus Atalantia; species Atalantia buxifolia. The sequence goes on from CM059832.1 coordinate 10,050,834, forward strand.
CTTCTATATAGACACGCGCGCATACACACATATGAAGTCGGATTATGATCTTTCATGATTTGAGTGGAATTCATTTTTGTGACGAGTGGTTAATAAATTAAAAAATAAAAGTAATTAAGGGTATTTTTAGAATTATTTTTTAGAGGTTTAGAAGTAATTTAAAAAAAATTTAGTGTTGATTAATTTTTTTAAAAAATTACTTTTAGTAAGATTACGTCATCTTAAAGTAAATTTTGAAAAATTGAGAAGCAGTAATTTTTAATATCTAATTCTAAAAATTAGTTTTATACTTAAAAACTCACAACATTTTTAAAAGTAAATTTTATTAAATATTTAACTGATTCTATTAACAATTAATTATTTTTATAGTATAACTAATAATACTTATTTTAAAAAACTATAATATTACCAAATTGATCCTAAATTTTAATTATTTATTAACATTAAAATATAGACATTTCAAGATCTTTACAAAATTTGGAATAGCTCGTATCAAAAAAGGATTCTAATATTATTTGAAATTTCATTTGTATCATTAGGGCTGTATTCCTTTGGTTCTACTATTTTGTGAGTGCTATCTATGCTTTATAGTGTGGGGAACACTGTCTCAGCTACAATTTTTTTTTAACCTTTCAGAGTTGTGAACATATATCACTATTATCTAATCACGTAAGATATTTATTTTCACTTAAACCTCTACAATACTTTAATAATTTAACTCTCTTTTTTACGGCTTAAAGTGATTTAATTTGTATTAGGTTGCATATGAGACTCAAATTTTATGAAATACTTCTAAATTCACCATCTTTCGAGTTGACAAACTATAATTTTTTTATTTTTTTAATCTTAATCACGAGGTATACTGGGTAGGGCCCCAACGGTGGGAGACACCTTTAAACCCGTACCACAATTCAGACTAGAAGTCCTCGCTCGAATTGAGAAACGGGTTTTCCTAACAAATGCGACTTCTCTGCGACTCGAATTGGAGAACAAACCCAATCAAGCCACAAATTATAATTTTAATCTCCTTTTGACATCTGCAAATTGGCTTCACAGTTCCTGCTTAGCTTAAACAGACGCCATAAACCAGCCTTCCATTTTGAGAACCTTCGAGTGTTTCTTTCCGGGCAAGGCTTAAATGTGAGCCTTTGCACATGACCTTCCCATTGGCCCTTTGGAAACCTTTAAGAACTTCATTTATCCAGAGCTCCTGCTGACAATGGGCTCGCATTTTGGGCCTTTTTGGGCCTCCGAACCTAAAACCCTTTTAAACTCTTGCGAAAAGCCATTATTATATTTATTTGCACGTATTATTGTACAAAATTACAAAAAAGGATTAAACTTTATAATAGAGCAAATCAAATTTTAAATATACTTTTTAAAAATAAAAATCTTATCATTATGTAATTTTATTTCTTCATTATCTCAAATCTATTTTGAATTTGTAAACAAAAATAATTATTTCATAAATTAGGATTTAAAGATGGGAGTATTCATAATCTGTAGGGGTAAAGATTTTAATTTTGTTAAATTCATATTGTCCGCTGGTGTAACTTCTAATAGTAATTGAACTAAAAACGGGATTACATAAGGATTTTCAACAGATGTAAAACGAATTACTCTTACTTTAACAATATATTGTATGTGTGTTGTTGACCAAAGTGACTAGTGTTTTAAGGTTAGTAGCTCAAGTTAGAATACAATTATAATTTTTATTTGTCTTATTTACGTAGACTTAGATAATTTGTTTTCATGTTCAAAATGCGAGATTTAGACTATCAAAACTGCCAAAGATTTTGCCTAACAGAGAGCGAATCTTGCGTTAGCAAATTTACATTACGAGATTCAAATCAACCCACATAATTTTTACAACCACAACATAAATTGAGAACTCCAGTCAAAGTATCAGAAGGTAAAATTAAACTCATGTTTGATATTAATGTGTTTTATCTTTTAGGCTGCAATTATTGTAAGGAAAAAATGTAATTATGAAATAAAAATTAATAATATATAATAAATATAAATTTTGAATGATTTTATTTTAACAAAAATAATAAAAATATTATAGGTTTTTATAATACAAGTGGTGGATCAAGTTAATTGAACTTTCAAACTACAATTGATTAGGCTTGGCAAAATCCGAGTCCGGTCCGGGTTTGGTGTTGTCCGGAACCGGACCGAGTGAGTGAAACGACAACCTGGACCTAGGTTAAGCTCGATTTTTACAGTGCGTGCCCCAGCCCCAAGTTTTTTTATTCGGGCTTCTAAGCCCGATGTCTTCCTTCAATTTTTTCTTTCATTTCTGTAACAATGCAAATTTTAAAAAAGACAATAGTCAAATAAACTCATTCAATCTCAAGTTTTAAAAAAGAAAATAGTCAAATACAAATATATAACATACTAACAATGTAAATTTTACATAAATAATAAATAAAAATTATTTCAATCTACTTTTTAATACCTAAATTCATCTAATTTCTAACGTAAACTCATTCAATCTATATAAAAAAAATTTAAATTCAACAACACAATAAATCTAAATAATATCGAACATATCATAAGTTCATAATTATATAATTATATATTTATATTTTAATTTATTAAGAAACTGGGTCTGAGTTTTCGGTGTTGAGTCCGAAACCGGGCCCGTCCAGGTTTGAGAATTTCAAACCTAGGTCCGTTAGTGTATGCGGTCTGAATTTTGCCTGGACTGTATTCACTGGGTCCAGTCCGGACAAGCTTTTTTGACACCTCTACAATTAATAATTTTTACCAAATACTTTAATTTCGTAGCTTTTTTAATTCACAATTACCCAATCTTGATACTAAAAAGGTCTAAATAATTTTACTAAATGACAACTTTCTCACCTTGCCACAAAAGGTTTTCTGCAATAGCGGCACGTGTTGAAACGCCGGTAATAAAACTAATTAAATTATTATGCCATTGAGGCGTAATGGTAGAATTAAAAAATAATATTATTTATAATGTAATACTGATTAACATGCAATACGTATTACTGAGAAAAGCCTAAAAAGGAAAAGATTAGTACAAAGTATGGGGTAATAAGTATTAACACATAGAACCTGGAAAGTAAAAAACACAGGCATTTAGACATTATATGAACTAGTGTCACTGGAACAAATTTTGCGTTAAATTAAGTTATTTAATGATTTAATTGCATCTTTATTGTTGAATTAATTAAATTTCTCCATCCCATAGATCCTCCAAGGATTTATAAGGACCATCCTCTGACACGTGCACCTCAGCGCGACTTCCTCTGTACTGTGGAATTTGTTCGATCTTTTGCAGCTCTTCGGCGCTTAATTCCCAATCAAATATGTCGAGGTTTTCCTCCATTCTTTCTTTGTTGAAGCTTTTCACGACCAAACTCACTCGTTGCTGATAAGCCCACCTCAAAGAAACCTTCAAGTGCATCAAAATAGTCCTTACAATCAAGACCAACACAAAAGATGCCCTTCGATCTTATGCCACGTAGTGTGCATTTACAACTAAATTATGTTGGTCAAACTCGAATAAAAATTTGGAAAAAAAAAAAATATTACCTGAGCAACAGACTTTCCTTTGGCGTTTGCAATCTCTTTCAGCACCTGACATTCCATGACTCGATTAGTTCCCCATCTTGTTCCTTTGGCTCCTAATGGCGAGTAGGCTGTAATATGAATTCCTTTCTTCTCACAGAAATCTCTCAGCTTCTTTTGCTGCCAAACTGGGTTCAACTCCACCTACCCAAACAATCATGATTAACATTTTTAACTTAAATTAGCTGCCATAGGAGAAATAGTTATACCGTACAGTTTCATTTCAAAATTAACATTATATATTTCTCCTTCCAAGTGTTCATGTACGACTGAACATGATAACATAGTGACCCTGACAGCCGGAGGGATTCAACTTCATTCAAAAACATGTTAGGAAATTGATGGGTGAAATAGACACGCAGTTAAAGTGAAATTAGAAGAAAAATAAAGAACAAGCACAAGGAGAATACCAGAAAATTATGTGGTTCGGCTTTTAACCTACGTCCACGGGTGAAGACAAAAGGAAAATATTTTATTAGTGAAAAGAATTACAAGTATTGTGGTATTTTAGCTCTCTTCCCAAAACCTCAATACATCCAAACTCTCAAATCACTAGACTCTTGAAATCACCTTATATAAGAAAAAAAAAAGAACTGAAGAATTCGATAATAACAAATGAGGGGAGCCGCACCTTTTATAGCCAAAATTTAGCTACTGTGTAATCTATTATTTTCTTATTTATTATTATTTTAAAATTACGTGCACCGAAAAGAATTTTGACATTTCTTTTCTTCCATTTTGTTTTTTTTTTCTTTTTCTTCTTTTTCAAAGGTGGGGCACAGCTTCTAGAGGCTGCAGTTTTCACAAAACATAATTAAACAACTTCATTTTAAATACATATAATTAAAACATAATTAAACAACTCTATTTTAAATTTAAAATACGGGTTGGTATAATGCGATTGTAGTAAGATTAAGACATTTTTGCACCTAAATGATGATTCAACTACTTAACAATTAGACATGTCTAACTAATTTGATCCAATGGTTAGATGCATTTGCAGCATAGCTGCATCCTTGAAATACATATAATTAATCAAGATTATTGGACTCACTTGATTGACAGCAGGAGGGACTTTGGCAGCAGCAAGTAACCTCTCAAGTTTCTTGCACGCAAAGTTGCTGACTCCAATGGATTTAGTGAGGCCGAGATTTTGACACTCCTCCATGGCCTCCCAAACACCCTCATAATCAAGTGGCACAATATCTTCTGTATTGAATGGGAACCCTGTTCCAGGCTTCAAGCTTCCCGGAAAATGAATCAGATACAAATCAATATACTCCAATCCCAGATTCCTGCAAATTTAAAATTATCAATAACGTCCACAACCGATCAATCAATTTTAAACCAGAGATGATGCATGCCTGAAGCTACGCAATGGGCTAGCTTGTAATTAATTTAATTTAGTTACTTGAGAGAAGTTTGTAGCGCAGGGAGGACGAGTTGACGGTGTGTGTGGCCGAGCCAAAGCTTTGAAGTGATAAAGAGCTCATCGCGTGATTTGATAAGCCCAAGACTCAACGCTTCGGCTATTGCTTCCCCAAGGGGCTGCTCAGACTGGTATATTGCAGCGGTGTCGAAGTGTCTGTAGCCGACTTCTATTGCATGCACAACGGATTCTTTTACCACTTCAGTGGCTGCTCCGAACGGAAATTGGGCCGTGCCGAAGCCAACAAGAGGTATGGTTTTGCTGGTGGAGCCCAAAGGAGCCCCTGGGATGCTTACCATTTTTTTCATTTTCAATTTTCAAAGAAGAGGAATCAAAGTGCACAACTGCACATGGCGTACGAGGCTGCAGTGCCCACTTATATAGATACACATAGAGCGATGGTGTAACGATAAATTTTTAAATTAATTTATTCTATATAAATTAATTTAATATTAATTCATTAATTGAATAAAAATATAAAATAATAAAAATAAATCATACGGATCAAGAGATATTTAATCTAAATAATTAAAATATGTTATGTCAGTTTGTAAAAAAAAAATTATACAAAAGTTTATAACTATATATATATATATATATCATAACTTATAGGCCAATAGGACAGTGCCATGTTGCTGGTGATGAGCTTCTCATTTATATATATATGTATATATGTGTGTGTGTGTGTGTGTGTGTGTGTGTTTGTTTGAGTAGATTTATTTTTATGACGAGTAGTTAATAAATTAAAAAATAAAAGTGATTAAAGGTTTTTTAGAATTATTTTTGGGAAGTTCAGAAGTAATTTTTAAAAAATAAAAATTAATTTTAGTATTTGATAAAGTTTTTTAAAAATTACTGATAGTAAGATTACCTCAAAAAATCAGTTTTATACTTAAAATAATTGTATATATATTGTCACATGTATCATAAAAATTCAAAATTATTCTTATTAATTTAGAAATAAAATCACTAACTTTAATGAGATCATCATCGTCAATTATTTTGAGATAACAAAATAATAAATAAAACTAATAACATAAAATATTTATTTGGTTATTAATTATAATACATAAACAATAAAAAAATATTTTATATACATATTTATAAATGTATAAATAAATTTTATTCAATATTATATCCAATTTAGTCATTTATATTATTATAACAATTTAATTGTAAAATTTACAAAAATATACGACTACTTTTAAAATACACAACACTTTCAAAAGTAAATTTTACTAAATGTTTAACTGATTATATTCACAGCTGATTATTTCTATAGTATAACTAATAACAATTATTTAAAAAAAATTATAACATTACCAAACTGACCGTAAATCTTAATTATACATTAACGCTAAAAGATAGATGGCTCAAGATTTTTACAAGTTCAGAATAGCTCATATCAGGAAAGGATTATGATATTATTTTAAATTTCATTTGTAATATTGGGACTATATTCTTTAGGTTCTTGAAATTGCATTCAGTTATGGCAGTGATAAAAATTGAAGAGTGAGTTTTAGAAAGGGGAAAAAAAACTAAATTATGTTTGAGTGAATTTGTTTGTACTTTAAAAATAATTTGGAGTACCTCTTATTTTAATAAATTATTTTATTACAAAAATACTCATCATATGAATTATTAATATGGACTCTCTATTATAAACTAACATAAAATAAAGATTCTGAACATTCATATAACATACTTGCTATTTAATATATAATTTTCTTTCCATAAACCCTAAAAATTTTATTTCTATACTCTTAAATAATATTTAATTAAATAATGAGTCTTTCATGTAACTTACAGCTCTTGCAGAGTTCAAGTGGATCTCCCTTGAATGTTATGATTTTTGCATGTTTTAGAGATATTCTTAATTACATGAAATGTGACTTAACAAATCTGGCAAATCAATACTTTTAGTATATATTTTTTTACTTTTTATTTAAAATAGAAAGTATTTTTTTAGTCTTCTCTTTCTTCTTCTGTCCTTGAATCTTCTTCTTTTTCTTCGTCTACTTCATCTTCTTCTATTTGTCGTTTTTTGTTTTTGCTTTTGCAGTTGTTATGTTAAAAAATTGAAATGTAAAAATCAATATTGAACATATTTTTTAATAGACAAAAAATAATAAATAAAACTAATAAATAATTCGTTTGAGACGAAAAGGATCAAATGTAGGTCAAATCTAATGCATTGTTAATACGCCAAATTTATTGCACAAGACAAAATTGCAACCGCGTATTGACTTGGATTTACACAAGGAAAGCAACAAAAAATGAATCGTAATTGGTACTTCACAAGTCACAATTAAATTCAAATCAAAGCCACATGGAATAACGCCAAATTAGTTAGTGTAAAAGGAAATCACTAACTACTCTTATTGAAATCCCTGGGAAAGTTAAAAAACCTGTTTTAATCAATGTTTATTAAATAAATAAGGAAAAAGGACATCTACACCCCCAAGGTTTGGGTAAATGGTCACCAACACCTCCAAGTTTTTAAAGAGGGACACCAAGACCCTCTTTTGACAATTATACCCTTTATCTCTATTATCCCAAAAGAATTAACTCTAATATTTTACAATAAATAGAAATATAATATTAAAATAAATGTAATAATATATACATTTTAAAATAATTTCAAATTTTTAAAAAATATTTTAATATTTTATAATCTATTATATATATATTATTATATTAAAGTAAATTTTACGATAAATAGAATCATAATATTAAAATAAATGTATTAAAAATTTAAATTATTTTGAATATTAAGTAAAATAATAATTTTAACAATATTAGTATGTGAGAATGTTTTTAATTGTAGAACGTATTTAATGCAAATATTTATTTAAACTCTCTACAATGAATAAAAATATATTATTAAAATAAATATAATAATTTACATATTAAAATTTATTAAAATATTAAATATTTAAATATTGTTAGTTTACTGTAGAGATTACATTATTTATATGGTATTTGTATTTACTAAAATTTTTAAAGTTAATTTTTTAGAATAATAGAGGTAAAGGGTATAATGGTCAAAAGGGGGTCTTGGTGTCCCTCTTTGAAAACTTAGGGGTGTTGGTGACCATTTCCTCAAACTTTGGGGGTGTAGATGTCCTTTTCCCAATAAATAATAATATTACACATTCTAAATTTTTTATCTCAAAAAATTATTTTAAATAATGTGTCACTAATTGATTGGTTGATAATTCTTTACAAGATCTAAGTGAATTAATTGTATTATCTCACCAACCAATTGATAAATGACACATTATTTGAAATAATTTTTTGAGATAAAACATTTAGAATGTGTAGCATTACTGTTAAACAAAAGGCAATAATTATATTGGAAATGCTATGCTGTTGAGCATAACTACTTAACCATTCGATTAAATTGATAAATAATAAAATATATATTATAATTTTGGTCGTATTATACGGTGGAGCATCTCCATTATAGTCTGATCTTAAATAAAATATATAATTGACCAAGAAAATGAAAACCAAGAAAATATATGTCTAGATTAACAAATGTCACGAGTACGGAAAATGAAAAATACTCCGTGTGCAGAGATTCCTATCTGATTTAATACAAAAACTTGCATGCAACGCAGATACAAGGTTTGATATTAGAACTTACAACAGAATCTTTAATAAGAAGATCACCATAAATCATTGGCACATGAAACTTGGTAGTTTGATTCATTAAAATATACTACAATAAAGACCTTGTGGTAGTTTGATTCATTAAAATATACTACAATAAAGACCTTGTCTTTGAGGCAATAAGGTTTCGTCCGGCATTGTTTATATTTTATGTTTAGAAAATTATCATTACACCACATTTCTTTTATCTTATATTCATCCAACTATCATAAAATTCTAACATATTCTCCGTACTATTTTTTTTTTTTAAATTTGTATCAATTAGCCACTTTTGCACTAAAACCGTTAAATAATTTAAATGAAATGATAATTTTACCCCTAAATAAATTAAAAGATTATTTTATCTTGTAAAATCTTTGAAAATAAAAAATTATAATTATAAAAATATCCCTACATTTAATAAAGAAATAAATCCAAAAGTTAGAATTTTTCACTTTTAATAAAAAAATTATTTTAATAAAAATTATAATTATAAAAATAATTACAAAATTTTGATATTTAATAAAAATTCCCTAAATTATTAAAATTTTGGGATTTATTTTTAATAAATAAATTCAGTTATTTCAATAAAATTTTTTAACATCTAAATTTAATAAAAATCAACTGAGCACCTCTATTTTGGATTTATTTTTTTAAATTTAGGAGTATTTTTATAATTATAATTTTTTTTTATTTTTCAAAACTTTTATAAGATAAAATGGTCTTTTAATTTATTTAGGGGTAAAATTATCATTTCGTTTAAATTATTTAATTGTGTTAGTGTAAAAGTGATTAACTGATACAAATTTAAAAAGAAATGTGGTGCAGAGAATATGTTAGAATTTTATAGTGGTTAGATGAACATAAAGTAAAAAAAAAGTGGTGCAATGATAATTTCCTTTATTTTTTCACTTCTTCTGAAATTATTTTCATGAATACTAAAAAAAACTTTTGTTTCGAATTTGAAATATTATACATAGTTGGTGTAGTATTTTTTTTTTGGGTGAATAATGATTCCCCTTTTTTGACATTGAAATAAATGAGCAGCGTGTTTGGCATTTTAAAATGTATTATTTATAAAAATGCAGTAAAACTGTTATTTTTAACTCGTCTTCAGAGACGGTGGGCAATAAAAAATTTTTTATTTTCAACATTTAATTTTTAGTTAAAGAAAAAATGGGTTGAACCTTTCAAAATACTCATTATTTAAAAAATAAAAATAAGAATTTAAAAAATTAGTTTTTCTTTTTGTTCTTTTGCTCTTGTCTGCGCACAGCACTCTCTCTCTCTCGAATGGATCAGCCTCACAGGCCTTGTTTGATATGTGGACCTAGCTACGTTACAGATTCTGTAACAAACAGATTTTGAAAAGACAAGTAAAGAAATTAGATTTTGCCACATGTACGAAGCGTAATGAAATTGAGCAGGTGATAATAGTTTGTTAGTAACATCCAACTAAGCTAAACTGTTAGATTTGAAGATAGAAATCTAACGGTGATAATAGATTGTAAAAATAAAAGTGCAACTGGCTGAAAAGGTTTTATAAAAAGAAATCAACTTGCTACTTTTCTTCCTACCTCTCTCCACCCTACTTGTGGACTATTTTTTGATTAACCATAGAAATGCAGCAAAAATTTAGAATTATACACAAACTTTTCACACCCAAAATAATGTTTGAAAAATTTCCACAGGAAATTATTAAGGTTATTAATGATGATGTCAAAATTTCTCTGTCCCAAAAGATTATCCACTGTAAGCACAAGTTTATGTTGAAGGATGATTATTTATAATGAAATAATTATTTTTTATGTACAACTGTACAAGAGTTAATAATAATTCCTATACATGAGTTATCCCCACAAGAAAATATAATGTTAGGATATAAAGATAATAAAATTGTCTTGCATGGATGAAACACTCAATTTGCTGAAAATATTAATTCCTTATACTATTAATAACAATAATATTATTATGGTTGATGCATTAAACATTGCAAGTATCTTACACATATCTTCGTAGTCTTTATTTAACTGATTACTCGAGTTTAAATCGTAGAAAAATATGAGATTAAAATATTGATCTGAGGTTTGTCCACCACTCTATTTTTTTTTTTAAAAAAGGAAGAATTTCTTTTAATAATGAAAAATTAACTATAGCTCATGTATTTTTTTCTTACAATAATAGTATTATCTTTTGTGAGACACATTAAGGCAAGTGTCTTACACATAATAATTAATACAATTAACCATAATTTAAATATTATTATTTTTTCTTGTTAGGTCACATCTTCGGACATGATAGATAGGGCATATTTTTAATCTTGATATATAATATAATACATTTAAGCTATATTTGAGAGAAACAATACAGGCGAATTTGACTATATTATGTGATTATTATTCTAGTCTCATATTTAGATTGGTAATTGGTCATGAGATACTTGTCTCTTGATAAGATTTTATTTCAAATTTATTGAATAAGTTGTCTCATGATTACCAATGAAATTATTTGAGACTACACTATAAAAATGTATATTTCACTGAAATATTTTTTTATTACTCATTTATGAGAAAAAATAAAAAAAAGTAAAGAATAAGTTGATTTATAAAATTAAGTAAACACTAATTAATGAGAGCTATATGTCTTAATTATATAATTTTCTACATCAGAATTACTAATCCTATTCAATAATTGGTTATTAAAATAAAATTATTTATTTAACTAATTAAATAAATACTAATATTTTGATATAAAGATTGTGTAGAGGAACAGTTCAAATACTTCTACCCTGTCGAAAACAAAGATGGGAATCTTCATTTTCAATATGTTGCTTTAAAACTTTGCAACCGGATAAGAACCTGTAAAACCCGCTCAATTTTATTACGCTTCGTACATGTGGTAAAATCTAATTTCTTTACTTGTCTTTTCAAAATCTGTTTGTTACAGAATCTGTAACGTAGCTAGGTCCTTGATATGTGTCTATGTGTTACCCCAAAAAAAAAAAAAGGCTCTGTATAAATTAGAACACATGCTCTACACTTCCGCCACTTGCCCCGTTACTGTTCATGAGCTTCTCGCTATAAAAAAAGAAGATTACGAGGCTGAGTCAAGGTCAAAATTGAATTAATTTTGAGTAAAAGTTGTTGTCGTTAATAAATTAAAAAATAAGAATGGTTAAAATAGAGTAATTTATACACTGCCCCAAATGAATTGACATATAATACCGCACACCCAAAAGAAATCATCAGTTGCGCTGCCCCCAGTTCTGTTAGTTTTCCAGTTAATGTTAAAGGTGTAGGAGTAAAATAGGAAAGTGAAGTAAAATTGAAAAAATAAAAAAAACATAGAGCTCGAGAATCGCGCCATATCATTTCACTTGTTTGATCTTGCCGCAGAAATAAGTAAGGACAGCTTCCCTACTCCTATCCTTGACGAATTGGCACCAAAAAACTCAATTATATTACCTAACACCTATTCATATTTGAAGGAGATAAGATTTGTGAGGGCCATGGGTTTGATTGGTGTGTGGCTGTAAGCATTTCTATTTGGGCAAGAGGAGATCCCGGTGTTTAGTGGTTGAAATAGCCTAGGTTAGTAGCAAATCGTAGTTTCTTTTTCATTGATTTGGCTTTCTATATATGTTATTTCGCAAATCTAAGCTTCTATGTTACTTGCATGTCAAATAACTTATTGGATTTATCGGGTTTTGTGTGACTTTGGCATGTATGTACTGGATTTATGATTGAATATGTGTGTGGATGGATTTAACTTATGTTGCATTACTGTTTAAATGAGCGGGCTTGGTCCTCAATTTCACTTTAAATGCTCGATTATTGTGTGTTATTGCATAGTTACATGTGAAACTACAAGTTTTTTAGTTTATGGTTTCAGTGGTTTCTGATAAACTCAGGGGTGGGATTTGTGAGTTTATGCACATTCATTTTAGGAAATAAAAGATAAGTCTTACATGACACGAGCTTCGTGCATTAGCTAATTAGAGAGAAAATCTAATTTTTTTATAGGTGAAAATGGATGATAATGGTGGTACCACTTTTTATGTTACATTAAAAGATGCAACCCATAATCTTGGTGTCATTGATCCTGATAAGTTGAGTAGAGTCTCCATTATCAATAAAGTTTTGATAAGAGTGTATGAAAGAAGGATGACACCTGATGAGAAGTTTAATATTACTGTTTGGCTATCTTGGAAGTAGAAGAAAGTTCAGATTATGGATGATCATGACCTCATTATTCAATTACATGATCACCATAACATGTTGTACTACTATATGCAACTTTACCTTGATGATATACCTTCGGGTACAGAGTCAGCAACAAAAAGAGCTTTATTCCACACTTCTATTGCCCCTGAAACAAGCATTCCATCTAGAACTGAAAAAAATAAACCCTGTTTTAGATGCCCTTTTTACCAACACAAGTGACAAAATGCCTTCTCAAAAAGTCAATCATGCTTCCTTAGTAAATGAATCCCCTATGAATAACAACACTAGCATTTTAATGCGTTGATTGCACCAGATAGCATCCAATCACAATCTAAACTAAACCAGTCACCATATTCTTCCACACATAAGCCTAACATCGCATCTAAACCTAACTCTGATTTGTTTGAAGATTTTTTGGACACCCATTTCAGAGCATCAACAGACTGGCAAACACTATCACTAAATCAAACCAACAGAACATACAGTTCTGATACTTCCAGTGATAGTGATGTTGATAAAACATTTTCAGGTGATACCGATAAAACCCCATTTGGGCAAAAAATAACACAAAAATTTTCCACCTCTCCTCAACTTCAGCAGCGACAACATACATGATACCTACATGAACCCATACCTAATCCCGTAAATGACTTCCCAACCCAAACAACAACACAAAACCCTGACTCACAAGTTTTCCAAGCATCTAACCCATTTCAAAGTCTTGGTGATAATGGGCAAAAGCCCACAAGAATTAAGCCAACAACTTCAGGATATGACTCTGAAGACAGTGATTATGGTTTGACAGAATCTGAAAAAGAAGATTCATGTCATCCACTTGGTGGTCTAAATGTTATTCATCCCTCCGTCCCTCCTATTCAGCAGAGTTATGAGAGTTCTATGCCTTCTGATGACAGTGATATGGATGCCATGCTATCTGAATGTGACAGTGATGACAATGAATTTGGTGAAGATTCTGATGATATTTTGGCAAGAATGGATACAACAATAAAAGAAAACATGTATGTTCCCAACGAAGACCCAGTTGTATTTGGAATTGGACAGTATTTCAGAAACTGACCTGGCCTTTAAAAAATTATGCGGTTGAAAATAGGTTTAAAATGTACAAGCACAAGTTTGAGAGGTCCAGAGTTACTGTTGGTTGTGCATTTTTCCAATGCCCTTGGATTTTACATGCAGCAAAGATAAGATTTGGACCAACATTTCTTATTAAAAGATTTCACAATGTGCATACATGTTAGAGACAGCTGAAAAACCTTGAATGTACAACAGAGTTCATAGCTGTAAAGTTTGCTTCAACAATTATAGAACATCCAGACACTAAAGTGGATTGGTTTATAACTGAACTTAGAAAGAGGTATAATGTGAAGGTGAACAAGCATAAGATATACAGAACAAAGAAGAAGGTTTTAGAGACTCGAAGTGCTGACCATGAATCTAGTTACAGGCTGGTACGAAGTTATGCGCTGGTGATACTTAACAAGATGCTACAGGCTCTAGCGCTTGTGAATGTGGTCAGATATCGTGCAGAGCAACCACATGCTCACTTTGGCAGATTTGTTGTATCCTTCCATGCACTAAGAGAATGCTTCAACCAAGGCTGTAGACCTTTTTTAGGCATTGATGGATGCCATTTGAAGGACCCTTACAAAGGTGTACTGCCATCAGCTGTGGCCATTGCTGCAAATAATGGAATATTCCCAGTTGCCTTTTGTGTGTGTAGTGTTGAGAGCACTAACACGTGGACATGGTTTCTTCAGCATTTGAACACTTTTATAGGAGATAAAAGGCAGCTCACCTTTATGTGTGATAAGCAGAAAGGCATTCAGAATGTTTTGGCTTTAGAGTTCCCTAATGCACATGTAAGGTATTGTGCTAGGCATATTTTAGGCAATTTGAAAGCAAAACATCCACTTTGTGACTTCAAAATACAGTTTTGTGTAGCAGTAAGAGCTTCAAATAAAAGAGAATTCGACAGAGCGATGAAAGATTTAAGAAAGATAGATGAAGGTCCAGACATGCTTTTGACAGTAATTGCAAGTATGATCATTGTACTAACAATATTACTGAATCCTTTAATGCATAGGTTGGGGTTCAAAGGAAGTTGCCAGTGCTAACAATGCTTGAGTGGATTAGAAAGAAGCTTATGAAACGACTAATTAGTAGAAGACAGAAAGCAATGGCTTAGGGGAGTGAGATTCCAAGGAGGATTTACGATAAGATAATGAAGCATTTACAAATTGGAAGTGCAAATCCCATTGCAAGAGCTAGTGAATGGTTGTATGAAATGGATGACAACTATAGAACCTACATTGTTGACCTAGAACATCATGTATGTGATTGTGGATATTGGCAGGTCAGTGGTATTCCTTGCAGCCATGCAATGCTTTGCATAGTCCACAATCGTAAAGACCAAGATCAATTACTCAATCAATGGTTGAAAAAAGACACTTACATCAGAGGTTATTCAGGAATTATTCATCCAATTCCAGATAAAGATTGGCCAAATCCTGATGGTGATGAAATTTTACCTCATTAGTGAAGAGGCCTCCTAGAAGGCCTAGACTAAATAGAAGAAGAGAAGCTGATGAGGCACCACCAGAAAGAAGAGGATATAGGATGCAATGTAAGTGTTGCAAAGAAGAAGATATAGGCTGCCTGGTTAACCCAGAAAATTCTAACAAGAAGACAAGACTATACCAGGTCAGTTTGATAGCTTTCAAAAGAAGTTTGAACACTTTAATATATATTTTTTACATGTGATGACAGCTATATAACAATAAAGTTTTTTTTTGTTTGGTTGTGGTTTGTCACAACATCATCTCAGAAGATATCTGACAAGGCATGGAGGAGAAAGACAAGGTCAGTAACACTTTGACAAAATTTCATTATATTATTACTGTTGAATTAACTTATTTACTGAATTAATTAATACTTAATTAATAAAGTAATTAAACTTGTAATTATTTAGTGATACAAATAATTTAATTTAAGCAATTAAGTTAAGAACTTGAATGTTTACATTAACCATGTGAAATTGCTTTGTGCTTAAATTTTAATGTATTTTAACTGAAGTAGAATTGGATGCATGTTATATGACATAATGAAAGATACAGCTGCAACATTGGAGAGATGAGGTGTAGATAGTTCTATTCACGAGGAAGCACATGGTTGTGCATCAACTGTCCTTCCAAGACAGGCTACTGACCACATCTAAGTGACTAATCAAGTTGAAGACCGAACAACAGAAAATTTGCATCCTATTAAGAGGCATGAGACAACTCATTGAAAGACCATCAGGTTCAATGAATTTGGTTGGAAAGAAGGTGGAAAGAATCAGTGATGGTGTATAGATAGGTGTGCAAAGGAAGAAGATCATAGCAGCTGGTAGAATTACCTTAAGGGGCGACAATAGAACAAATGACCACACAGACAGTAAGAAAATGGACAAAAGGAAGGCCCCAGCTTTCCCACCATGGAGAGTAAGTTATATATTTAATTTGAATACTGCACAGATGCAATTTCTATAGGTTGTGTGTGTGCGCGTGTATATATGCCTATTACATGACGCTTTTATGTACAACATGAGGACTTGGCATGATACTTATAGCATTGTTAATTGGAATGCAATGATCGTGAATGTAATCTTGATATATTGGCAACAACAGATTTCCTAACAAGTAATACAAGTAGTATAACCAGTTTTTGACACCTTCCACAATGCTATATTGAACCATTTTACAGACATGAAGTTCATCAGGCTTGTGTTTTGATTTTTCATCCTTTTACATATAATTGGAGCTGTAGTTTTAGTTAGTGCTTTGGTACTAGATTTGCCAATTGCAATGATGTGCATTTTGTGATATCTTATAGTTTTCATATTGTTATGAAGGGTTTGTGGCATTTTGTAAGTTGTTGGCATAGGATTCATAATGAAGTAATGAGAATTAGACCAACAATTCATTTTGTTTTTTGGATTAATATGTATGTAACCATGTAGCTTCTAATTACAATGTATAGGTTGCTGTCAATGCTTGTTTAAGGATAAAAATGTAATTTATATTAAATTATTGAGATCAAATCTGATACTACAATCAATATATGGCCTACACTTTTTGTTACTGCTTTTATTCTACAACTTTAGAATTCATATTGTAATGTATTATAAACAACAGAGCTAGTAGCATGAATATGGCAGTCAATTGAAACTTTTTCAGTTGATAAAGCATATTTTCAATGTTGGTAAACCTATGATGAAAGGTGTTGAGGTCGAAATTCTCGTTGATCCTACGATTGCTGTAAATAGCATCTTCAAACACATGTGGATTAGCTTGTTCTTTAAACAGGTGTGATCTTGCTCGAATTTGTGTAGTCTCCTCTTTACTTTTTCCCACCATCTAAAGAACCTATATCCAGGGTCATTAGGATAACTATAGTACAATCTATTCGGATTTGATATAGATTTTGAAACTTTGATTGTTGCATTATGTCGATAGTTCCATACTTTGTTATGGAACTTGATTATGCCCTCGTTGATTAAATTCCTCTTTGAGCTCTGGTTTGATGAACTTGATGCACTCCTCGAGCTGGACATTATCTCTTATTTTTCTTTGGTCTATTTGTTGCTATGTTTCTATTATGTTGAAGCAGTTGAAGGTGTTATGCCTAATTTTATTAGGCTTGTATTCTGTGTGTGTCTATGAGTCTGTTATTGCCGCTGATATTTTAGGCTTGCATTAGTGTGAAAGGATGATGATGGAGGGCAGTTATAAGGGCTGTTTGTGTTGATCCTCTATATATTTACGTGATGCATTTGGATTTTGACCGGTGGAAATACATATAGCCATTGGACTAAGGCTTCAACATCCTTTTCGGTTGAATGTTGTTTCATTTATGTGTTGCCACATGGCAATGTAAATTCTGTAGATTTACATAAGTATTCATGTAACAGAACAACGGGTTGGCCGCTTCTAACTTAATTTATCTAACATTTAAAATATGGGCATTTTTTTCATTTCTTTAAAATTCAAACAATTTCGTTAACATTAACTGGAAAACTAACGAAATTGGGGGGCGGCGCAACTGATGATTTCTTTTGGGTGCGCGGTGCTATACGTCAATACATTTGGGGGCGGGGTATAAATTACTCATTAAAATATTAATTATATATTAATATTAAAAAATATATGAAATAAAATCTTTAAAAATAAATAAATAAATCACATGACGCGGCTGCTATTTTTGTATATTTACTGACAATGTAGTAGGTAGGAAAATAAGATAAAAGAAATGAAATTACGAAAGGAAATCTTCTCCAATATTATTGACCGAAATCGGCAATATATTTTTTTTTTTGTCCGATCTGGGAGCTTGTCTTTATCGTTTTTTTTTTTAAATTTCACTGGTTATCTCGTAATCTGTGAGGTCATTTTTTTTTTATTGTTTATTTCATTATCTAGTAAAAATTTATGGGACTCGTTATTGTTGTGATATTAGTGGCTATCCACCATTGTGATTGGCTGATTTGGTTGGTTAAGTAAGATTTGCATTGAACACATGTTTGATATTTCCAGCTAGTGTAAGTCTATTATGATGCAAATAGGTCTGATGGATACCTCTGCTAATAAGCTACGCATACTGCTATTTTTTGGAAGACTAATATGACGGATCGCAATCGTGATGCTCAATTATTTTAGGCTTACTCGCATACTGTGGGATGCGGGAGTACCGCAAGGATCGTTAACTTTCCGTCCACGACACTAAGCGTAATGCGTATGGAAATTTATGTGGTAAAGATTGCCCACATGTGGAGATAATGTGAGTTTTGTAATTATGCCGTGTGTTCTTTCCGAAACTTAAACCATTTATGATTGGACGAATAGCACTATAAATACGAGAGCTAAGCTTTGTAATATTTGCACCAAAAGTTTGAATGGGATAATTCTCTCATACATTAACGTAATGCGTCTTCTGCATTGTCCTCTTTATACTTAGTGTATCATCCATCTATATTTACAGCAATTGTGAATTTTTAAAGTTGATTTTATTAAACATATTTTTTTAAAAATGATACTTCCTACCAATAAATGTCACCTTAAATTCTACTTCCGCAAAATCTTAAGGGTAATGTTGATATTAATTCAAATTTTAGAGCAATCATTAAAAGATTTCAACTTCATTTTTCTCTTCCTAAATTTGAGGTTGGATTTATTAAAAGGGTGAGATCTTAAATTAAAGGGTTTACCCTAATTATCATTGCTTGTGTTTCTTGTAACATGAAGAGACTAACATCTCCATAAAAACTGTCATTTTTTTTAAAAATATTTTACATTATGATAACTCAATTTCTCATCATGGATGTGAGTAAGATTCCAATTCTAAATCTTTTGTTTTCAACCCAAGAGATAGCACCCAATAGATAAATCCCATTAGTTGTCCTCTTACCTTATGTTCACAAAATTTGTTGAAAAAGGTTCTACTGACCCACAAGCATTATAGAGTAATGCTAAAGAGAGAGAAAGATGAGAGAATTTTACTATTTCTCTCTCTACTCAGTCCACTCTCTCTCTTGCTTTTCAACACACTTTCTCTCAATTTTCTTTCATCTTTCTCTCTCTTTAGCATTTTTCGGCATTATAACTAATGTTTCCAAAATTTCTTTCTTTTTGCTCCCTCCTTTTACTAGAAATAGAAGTTCTCAACTATTTTTCTATTTTATGTCAAATATGAGCCTAATTTTAATTTATGATTTAATATGGAAATTTATCTCTCAAATTTGTTAAGGTCCATATATATAGATGCTCTGCTTCTTTTGCCAAAACATAGTTTTAATGGGGAGTAATATGGTTAAGGAAAGCAAAAGGAGCCAATCAATAATGACTATTTGAGTTCCTAATTTCCGTACATATAAAAGGATTATAGAAAGGGTAGTAAAAATTAAAAGATTAAGAGAGGATCCAAGTCTACAAAAAAATCTGTCCGTAATTAATTAATTCTTGATCTTAACAACATATATTTCAAACTTGAGTACTCTTATTACAGTAGGACTAGATTAAAACTAAAGACGAACCTAATCACCAATTGAAAAGCCCAAAATTTCTTCCTAAACCCTTTCTTATAGCCACCACTACGACTATGACTCCCAGCCAATAATTACTGTAAACTTTGAAGATTAATAATGCTTCAATCAGGCAGCAACAGCAGGGTCTGGGCATGCTGACTCCAACAAAAACGCCAGCTCTCCTGTCTCCTCTTCTGTTTCAATGAAAACAGTGACGTTTCCTGCATATTCAGCAAGTTTGTTTGACAACAGAGGAAACACTTTCTCATCCATCCATCTCTTTAATTCCATCCCAGTTTCACAACTCTCTTTTACAGCGTTCGATGAAATGGCCATCAATGCAGAGCCTGAAGGGCAAACAATCACATCTCCTCCTTTCACTCGTATAGTACACGCCCACTCTCTCAATAGAAACCGAGCGATACCCGCCAAAGAACAAGGCCAATCATCCTGGAATAACTCGTCCAGCGATTCAATCATCTCAGGATCTAGTACAATAAATTTTTCCTTGAAATTTGCATTAATATCCTCAGAGTAACCTTTCATTGATATGTCTGCATCGTGCACGGCCGAAACAAAGTCGTCGTGCGGTACATCCAATCTTGTCTTCATAAAGGGTACCAAACGAATAAAGCAATATCTCAGTTCCATCTCTAACAGCGAGAGCCAAAAATAACCAAAGAAGCGGCTGCCACCGTATTGGGTAGCAGAATCAAAAGCAGTATTAGTCTCCTTAATGAGCTGCTTGAATTCAATCAACGCTCGCCGCAGGATGTATTTGTATTTTTCCAACTCTTTACAATGATCTTCTGTAGAATATATTAATTCTGTTTCACAGGCCTTGTTAAGAATATCAATGAATGTCTCCAGCTTTGACGTCTCCTCAGGGGTCTCTTTCACTAAAACTCCATGTTCTGCCATCATGAGAATATTAATTTAACTAGCGTTGTATCAGAAAGTTTTAGTATTCAGTATAATGTTTTTCTGTGTCTAGATTGATAGTCTTATATAGAGAAGACTTCCTATTTCTGTTTTGACATAGGTTCGAGGACATACGCTTCCTAATTCAAGTAGAAGTCTTCTGAGAATTTTGATAATAGCAAACCGGAAGCCAGGGGATAAAAGCGCCGATGTTGCCCTTCAAATTGGATCAAAACTCTTTGCATTAAATTTTCATCTATAAAGCCTTCAGATTTTAATTATGTTTAATTATAATATAAAAATATAATTACATTGATATTATGTTAAATATGCTTAACCGAGTGATTATGGATAAAGCAAATGCACCTCATAATAAACAACCTAGAGAAAGTCTTAAGAATCAGCCCAACGGAGGAGAGGATAGATCATAGAAGACTAGAAGTTGGATCTTGGGTGAGAGAAAATCGAGGGAGGGATAGGAAGTAAAAAGAACAACGTATCTCTTCACAAATATCAAGTCTACTACATCAAATAAAAACAGAGGGCCTATTTATAGGTAAGTTACAAGTATAGCCCTAAACAGCAAATAAGAGGGGGAAAAACACAAGTTCCCCTAATAAAAACATGAACAAACTAGCAACAAGATAACTCCTAAACCCGGTGAGCACTATTACATCATCCTTCGGTGAAAAGTTAATGGACCAAAAAGAACAAGCCCTTACTCACACTTGATTGACCTGTATATATGTCGAACAAAGAGCAGTGAAGCACGGAAACCCACTGTGCCCAGCATAAGGAAGAAGCCATAACAGATGCAAGCCATGTACCCAAAGAAAAATGAGGTTTGCATAAAACCCGACATATCTGATCGTGCATAGTAGTAGTACAAGCAGTACGCATAGATGAAAACACCAGTAGATCCACCACAAAGAAATGACCTGTGAAAAATTCAAGACCCAAAATTAGTACAAAAAGTGAACATGAAGGTAGCAATTGAAAATTGATCCAAGTTAAATTAATTTGGAAAGCCAACCAACAACATAAACTTGTAATGTATTAAATATACATTTGCTTTATACCCAAAAACACCTCATTCTCTCAAACCAGTTCATCCGACTTCTACAACTATGGGCTATTGTCAAACACTGGAACTTGATAGCCCAGAAACTTGTGGGATGTGATATATCTCAAATAGACTGCCCAAACTGATCCCTGAACACTTGGTTGAGAACCAAATATCTCAACCACTAAAAATTAATTAATATGCTAACGGTATAACATAATATACATAGGTAAGTGACCGTCTGTATATAAAGAGGATATACAAGTGCAAACCTAATAAAACATTGAGATAGCAACCAAAAGAAGGCTTAATTATAGAATCTGCAGGCATCATTAAATTCACAGCTAATAGAAAGACACCTGGTGATAGCTATTTATTCCACACAAAAGAAATTTAATTAAGTGAGCATTGAGCACCTCAAGGCATGCTAGCCTATTTATGTCATAATAATCCCAAAATGTTCCTCAGGAGTCTAACATCCCCGAGAGACAAAATGTAACCTTTTCACACACTACTGCCACCTAAGATATTCTAGAACATGAGGTCATAGAACTGAATGTCACACATTCATAGTAAAGATAGCATCTAGTTTACCTTCAAGGAAGGGAGGGAGAAAAGGTAAAACAGAAAGATGTTCAAGTACAAAAATAATCAGAGTTTTTAATATTTTTGCCAAAAGTATATTTTTAAGCAGTATATTTGCATTGGAAACTTACTTAAAATATGTTTTTGGCATCGAGTATCAACCTAAAATGATAATAGATAAAATCCGCACAACACAACAAAATATGCGTCCCTCCCAAATACAAATCGTTAACGAATAAGATCAATGTGGAAAACAAAACCAAACAATAAGAACAATAAGTTGCTAATATTTAAACCATAAAAAATTAAGAAGCTTAAGTGCGCCAAACAGCAAAAGCAGGCTGCATATAACCACTAAAGTTACATCTAAACTTGGATGAACGTACGGCAATTAGAAAGCACCTTATATAGTAAGTAGGCTCAGTATGGGTGAATGAATGAACCAGAATCAAATTCGGTAATCTCCTGGTTGAACACAACAGTCTAAAACCCAAAACAAGTAATAAGCCAAGCCATACAAGAAAGTAGATGTGTCCCAAGGGGCAGTCTAGCTAACCACAATCTTATTCTTATTGGAATATGAATTTGCTCAACACTATGCAGTGGGATGATATTTTATAATAAACTCCAACTTTGGTGAAGTCAAAACAAAATTGATCTAACAGTCAATCGCCAATTATGAGACACCACATTTTGATTAAAAGAGGAAAAAGCTTGCTGAGAGAAATAAACAACCTCAAGTTATCAAACCAAAAACAGAAATAAACATTCAAAAAGAGACCCAAAAAAAAAAAAAAACTACACGAAATAACAAGTTCAAAATTTCACATTGTGATTATTAAAGAGAGGAAAAGCAAAAAAAAAAATCAAAATAGACAAGAGAGTTTACAAACCTCCACCACCATTCATGATCTTCAGCAGCAAGTTGGAAGTAAGTCAAAGCCACAGTTATAAAAGCAGTAACAATCAACAGAATGATAAAGACAATAAAGAGGATGCTGTATATTGTGTAAATCCTGTGGCCCCAAACACTGGCAAAAATATAGTAAAGCTCAATGTAGATGGCACTAAATGGCAGGAAACCTGCCATTGCCATCTGAGGAATAGCACTCCTATACCAAGGTAGTGGTGGGATTTCTCGAGGGTACTTGGTCGTACGACAAGGAGCTTGGAACTCTGCCTTGCTGTTTTTACCAGCAATACCTCCCAACACAAGTAGAGGTGATGTGACTAATGTCCATATGAGGACTATCACCACAATTGTGCCAAATGGCAGTGCTGCTGTCGCATTGTAAGCAATGGCAACGGTGTTCAGGAAGCAGAATGTCAGAAACAGAGGACCACAGAAAAGGCATCCAGTCAGCAACAGATTCCTCACCTGTCAAACCAACAATATGAAGATAAATTATTTCACAACATCCAGTTTTTAGAAAGATCATGCTAGAAGTTATAATAGCCCAAGACATAGTTAATTCAAGCATACCCAGTTTGTTCCTTCTAGTTGACAGTAGAAAGAGGCAGCTGTGTATCCCGCAATCCCAGAAGTGAGTGCATATATGACCACCAGTGCTGTAAATAGAGCTCCTCGGTTGTATGGATAAAATACACCCACTAGCGCAAGCATAAAAATAAATACAGTGCTGGAAATGAATGCAATTCAATCAAAAATCAATGGTTGGCATAAAATGGCATCATAACAAACTGAATGAAATTTGAACAAACAACAGTGTAAAACATCCTTACAGAGTAAACAACTGGGTGCCAGAACCAAGGGCTGCAGCAAACAAAGATTTGTATTTGGGGAACCGGAACACATCACCATGGATGTACTTCCATCCTGTCTCTTCCTGGTCATCAGCAGCTTCCTCATCTTGGGCATACCTATCAATAAATTAAACATACATGGTAAAACACTTAAGGAAGAAAATATATATCAGTAGATAAGCAAAAGAAGGTAAGAAATTTAAAATACAAAACTCACTTCACAAAATCATTCTTCAGAACTCGCATGAGAATCGTGGCAAGAAAACCAGTCAAAAGCAAAACCGTCACACATGAATTTATAATTGAAAACCAATGAATTTCCAAATGATGTGGCAACGAAGAAGAGAGTGAGTACTTCTCCATCCTCTTCTCAAAAGGGGTGTCAGTTTCCTTCCATTTCACACTGTACATGAACTCCACATCAACCTCCTTATCCTCTGTCAAGTCCACCAAAGAATGAGGATCCATTCGAGCACTGATCTCAATAACACGGTCTTTGTTATAAAGAATGTCAAACTGGATATGCTTATAAAGGAAATACTTATACTCGCTCGGATGTGTCTTTCCTTCCTTGTCAACTTTGCCAATGAACCCCCAGATGGGTAAGTCATCATAGTACATTTGGAAATAGAAGTCTTTTTCCACTGCACTTCGGAACTGAGCAACATCTTGCTCAGACAACTTCTTTCTACATGCAACAGCAGAGTCTTTCTCGTCTCTAAAGTTGAGTTTATAAGGAGCACTAACAAGTCGGTCCCCATTCAACACCTCACCAAGTGCTTCCCTTTTCTCTTTTATTATTCCATCTGCCATAAAAAAAAAACCCGAAAATCATTCTAACACCTACATAACTCAGTATTGGAATAATTCCATTGACCCTTCCCCGAGGTTTTACTAATACACAAAAATTAGAGCAAAAGGGGCAAGAGGAAGAACCTGGGGAGCAGAATGGTAGATCAAAATATCGATAAGTTTCACTGAAATCACAAATTATAACAAACAATAATTAGATTCATAGCATAGAATTCTCGAGGGCGTGTTTGGCAGGATTGATGATAATCTACTCTAAACACCTGAATGCATGAATCGCATTTGCATCCAAACAGGCCCTTGGCAAAGAAGGATCTCACGGATCCAATTCCAGATCTTAAAACCAAAAGAATAAAAAATGATAAGAGTTACCTGGGGTTGTGGAAAGGGCCAACCTTATTGGCGTATAGAGGGACAGGGTCACCGACCTTGAAGCGGTGATCGGAAGAATCAGATCTCACATGGGTCAAGCAACAGGCGATCAGAACCCCGATAACAAGAACTGTGATAGGGGAATCGCTCATTGTTTGACTAATTTTCTGAGAACGTGGAGAGAAGTGCAAGTTTCAATTGACAATGAGCCAGACACAAGCCTCTTAGAGGGAGCTAGAGGTCGTGCACGTCGTGCAGGATATATATATATCTCTTGACTCTGGCAGGGCTTAACTTACATTTACTGTAAGTAACATTTGGAGAAAATTAATCGTTGGATTCATCAATGTTTAAATCCAACGGATGTGCTGAAATTTAACCTAAAATTAGGTTCACGTACTAGTGAAAAATTCATTATTAAAAACAAAAGAATGGCAACCTGCTAAAACGGTTGTCAACAAAACGAAGCTACGGGTAAGTCGGTAATGGAAATTTTAGAGGGAAAAAATGAGTAAAGAGCAGTCCTCTGGACATGGGAAAAATTAAAGAGAGTAAGTACAGTAAATAGGTTTTGAATGAGGGGAAAGCAATAGAAGAAGCCAAACGAAATTACTAAAAAGCTGACTTTCATTTTTCCAGATCACAAATTCGGGAAACCAAAAAAATTGCAGCACCATAAAATCGAAGCTAGAGGCGGTCACATCATTCCTTGGTATGGGCGGCAGTGCAGGATTGAGCCATTGAGTCTTGGTATGGGATAAATAGACATTTATCCAAAGTAATTGTCTTGCAAACGCATGTAACATATTAAGAGGTTTTCTGCCTGCCAAAACCAATAATCAACAACAACAGCAGGAAAAACACATTTAATTGTCATCCCCAGATTTTTTTCCAGTTCCTCTAATGGCAACCCACTGACATGCCAATCCACTTGGTTGTGTGGATGATTTAACTTATACAAAGCCACAGATAGTTATAATTGATTGCGGCAAGCTTGTAATAATCAGCATATCAAGCAATAGTCGGCGACATGTACCTTTCATTAACCCCTAACTATAACGTACATCTTAACTTTAACACGTACTTCCTTTAACATGAAGTACCATAGAGTCGAATGCTAAAAAGGTTCCCTTCTGTAAAAGGTCTTCGAAGCAAACTAAAATGTGGAAGTTAATAAATCAGTTCAATGGCTTTTATTTAAATTTTAAACGACGAATGGAAGTTATATTCATCAACAAAATTAAGAAACAGTTACAACAGCTGAAAACATACTGAAAACGTTACCAGAAGTTATCGTGAAGATTCTAACTCCCATACTTTGCATGGCCGCATGTACTGGCAATGTGGATCTTTCCAGCCATTTTCTAATATTGTCCTGTAATGGAATATCCTGCTTTATGACTAAATAATGCATAGCCAAAAGACATCATCATATCGATGCAATTGCTATAATATCTGTGTACCTTGTAACCATGACGTGTCCTCAGTCCTGACCATCGATGTTGGCTGAAATGTTTGTTGATTCACAGTGAGTCGGTGCCAGCGAAAATGCATCATTAAAGCTGTCTCGATGCTGTTGTTCGAACTGCTCAGATGTTGATGGAATAGTAAACATATTCAGGTCAAATACGCCGTTAATGTTGTTGTGTCGACTACCATCCCTGGATGATTGTGATGGCTGAGATGGGTTATTGTAAGCGCTTTGGTCTGATATTCTCTCGGTGCTCCAACCTGAGCAATTACTGTTTGATTTCTCCCTTTTGTCATCTGACTTGTATTCACCGTTTTTATTAATGCCATCAAAATGGCATGGGATTTGTCGTTGCATCTCCTTACAAGCTCTGATTGTGTGTCCAGGTTGGCCACATCTTCTACATTTCCTTGACTTGTGGGGCCCCGACTTTACTTGTTTCTGCGATCCTTTAGTCAGTACATACGCAGGGTCTCTAATAACTTGTGGGTTACATCCCGTCTGTCTATCATTGGACTGTGTTGCAGGCAACGACATTGCCTCCAGGCGCAAAGTCAGATCGTGAATAGTTTTTATTGCTTCATTGTAGGCATCCATGCTATTTGCTGCATACTTGTTTAAGTTTCTGCAGGCTGAGTTGATGGAGCCTATCCGAGCCTGAGTGCTCATGAAGTTATTTATGGAGGCGCTTTTGGTTTGTGGCATGACATTGATCTTCGCAGTTTTCATCCACCTTGAAACCTGCATAGATTCTGGGATTGAGTGAATGTCCTCCGTTTTCATAACTGAAAATGCATGGCAACAAGGAATCCCCATACTTTGTAGTAATTGGCAACTGCAGGATGTAAACTGAGAAGCCTGGTGAATTACAAGTTTACAACTTTCCACTCTTTATCTCGCTTTCTAAACTCTGATATTGTTATGTTCGGCTACTGATATCTGAAACAAATCCTTTCACAATCATCAACCCCTCCAGATCTAGTTGTTCGCGAACCATCTAACCTGTGAAACTGCAGCTCCCCGTCATTTCTCCATGTACTACTAACGGACAGAACTTCAAAACGATTTTTTTCCCCCTCGATTTTCAGCGTTTGTTCAAAGCTGTATGAAATTTTCGCATATTAAGTTGCAACGCGCGAGATGTTGATTCTTCAATAAGCGATTGATCATATTCTATAATAAGTCTCTTTCAAAAGCTGGGTAAATATTTTTCTTTTCCCAATTTTTCCTTTTTTTTCTAATTTTTCAGCGATGAGCGACTAACCTTCAACCGGCTATAATGAGAAACACATGGGATTGACTTTACCGTTGACCCATTTTGCAACTGGTTTCCAACCGGTTTCAACAAGTTTTTATTTCTCCCCCCCCACCCTGCCACGTGTTGCGCTTACATTAGTTACTTGGTCATGTCATTTATGTTTCTTACAATAAATGTAACGTAAGCTTACCCCTTAACTCTTAAGCGAGACCCCGGAGATCTGAGTAAAGTTTTTTTTTTTTCTCGTTTGGGGTAAATAAATTCATTCCTTCATTAATGTTTGATCCGGCTTGATTTGGTTCAAGGACTTTGCTAGCTTACAGAATCTGTAAGTTACAACTGCAGCATCAGCCGTTGGATGTAGTCGAATGGATAGTGGGATGGTGGAAGATGTTCGTTACAGAGTCTGCACCGTAGACGGGTCCTTGGTTCAATAATTTAAGAACCTACTAGTTTTTATTTTTTAATTTTTTTTAATTCAGCTCGGTTTTGGACAAACCGATAGTTCCCGCGTGGCCGCATCTAATTTGTACATTCAATTTTGTAAGTCCATCTGATCCTATTATCATGACATGGACACATCAATTATGGGTGGGGATGTGGGGATGCAGGGAGGTAGATATAGATTGAATTTATTCTACTCTATATTTAGATTTATAATAAAAATTTAGATTTATAATTATTTTAGATTCATCATAAATTTATATTTTTTACTGTATATATAAATTTAAAATAAAAAATAAAGATGTTTATGTGTTTCAAATCTAAAAGAAAAATAAAAATCTAAATCTACTTTAAATCCATTATAAATTTTAAATCTCAATAATAAGAGAGCAATAACTTTTTAGAAAGAAAATTAAAGACTAAAATGCATTGGCAACAATTAAATTATATAATTTGTATAAAAAATCTAATAAATATTGTAGTTTTCACTTTTACACCAAAACAAACAAATAAGAAAGATAATAAAATATCCATGAAAAATAATTACAGGAATAATGTCATTGTAATATTCTAATGTCTCCTTTACCATCCTGAATTCTTGATATCAACGGCACAACATCATTATTCCTATATCATTAAACAAAAATATATAAGTTAAATATGATTTATTATATTCAATGCTTTATTATTTTTATTAAGACCATATTTAACTAAATATATTATTAACATAATTATTTTATAGTTGATAGCCACCACTGAGTAATGATTATACAATATAAATAAGATTATGAGAAAATAATAAAAAAAAAACTCAAGTCTAGAGATTTTCCTATCAATTAAAGGGTTGATCCAAGCATTCAAATGAAGTGGAGGATCGAGAGTAGGCTAAAAAGAAAGAAAAAGACTTATTGAAGAGTGAAAAACTCAAAAAAATTGGGGCTGGCTGTTCTAATTTTATTTTACACTTAATAAATTTTTGTCTTATTATCATTTAATGCCACTAATATGCTATGAATAAATTTTATTTTCATTTATAATTACATGATTGTTCAGAAATTTTTAAAATAAAATTAAATTAGATGGTGAGTGGATATGGATCTAGATATAGATATTAAGATAAATCACTTGCTCCATATCCGCCGTAGATCCACATATCGATATCCAAATCCAATCCAAATCGATGTTAGTCTAACCTAAATCCAATCTGATTGGATTTGAATTATGTGGATCTTAGGTCAGATCTGATCCATTGTAAACCCTAATTATAGGTTATTATTAAATAAAAATTTTTGGTAAATTAATTGATCTATGTACTATTATTGTATTCACGATGAAAATGGTGAGAGATGCATATTTATTTGTCGCACGGCGTGTTAGGTTCATAATAGTCATCAAATAATTTATAATTAAGCTCAATCCAATTAAAAAGACGAGAAATTTTAATTGAGTTATTTTTTAACCCATAAAATTCATTTAAACTCGAACCTAGTGCATACAGGAGGGGAAAAAACACGATAAACATGCCTCTCACAAATCAAGACATTAGTCTTAAAACAAATAAACTAAGACAATGCTTTTTATATGTATTTTAAATGGAAATTAATGAATAATAGACAAATCAATGTTTGGTCGAGTGAAACAACGAACAAGTATTCAAACTTAATAAAAATATTATAGGAATTTCATTTCCTTCGTCAATTATTTATAATTGATGAAGGCGGTCTTCTCTTTTATGATATACATATACACATATTATGTAAATAATTGAAGACAATCTTCTCCTTTATGGTACATATATATAATGTAATTTTACCTATAATTCCATATATGATATACATATAGTAGACTAGTAGATGCATTACATAAAAATAGAATACATATCCGATATAACTGCATTATAAATTAATATTATTGAGTATTTTGGATCAAGTGCCAAATACTACAAACCTATATATATATATATATATATATAGGATCCGGCTGTGGTACCGTGCCACAGTTGCACCAGCCGTTGGATGCACTTAAATGAGTAGGGTCCACTTGACTTTAAATGAATCCAACGGTTGGATGCAACTATGGCACGGTACCACAGTTGCACCACAGTTCTATCCATATATATATTGTGTTTTCTGGATTTGGAAGAAAATTTTAAATCTTACTTCAATTGAACACGTATATATGGATCATCGTACGTTGCAACTCTCGTATCATACCATAGTTTTTGTCTTTATTTAGCTGAGTCGTTGGATGTTTCACTAGTCAATCTATTGGCTGAAATTAATTATTAGATAATTGATGCAGCAACCTGCAACCGTTGGAGCCGGTTGTGTATTAATGTAATATCATTTGCGAGCTTGCGGTGAGAAAATTTGTTGGTACTGTATCAATGGAACTGATTTCATCTTAAATCGATCTGGAGACAGCAAAATAAGACAAAAAAAAATTGAATTAGGGTTTAGCTATGTTTGTCGCAATTAAAAATTTCTGATGACTCGTAATGTCAATATGGCGTGTGTCTTGTAGGCAATCAATGGCGAAATTATAATCAACAGGGCAAGGGGCAAGGGGCAATCGGAAGTTAGCGGTGCTAGATTTTTAGGCTATATGAAATCAGAGAAGTGAGATTGAGGAGTCGTTGGTTAATTTAATTACAACAAGCATTGGATTGAAGGAGGAAGATGCAATAAAATTCTTGCAAAATAAATGAAGAATGGCCCTGCATAAGGAAATCAAAAAACAATGAGAGCCATGAAGGAACAAACAATGAGGGCATAAGCTGGTGCAACTGTTCCAAGCAATATATGTTATTTTCATTTTTTCTTTCGTCTTCGTGAATTATGCAATCGTGGAAGAACTTTTCAGTGAACAGAACTTCAAGCCAATGAGGAAGATATGAAGAAACCCATTATATATACGTCACTGCAATAATAATTTAATTTGATTTTCAGAATAAAATAACAAATTAAATTGCAGCATGAGAAAAATTGAAGTTGCACAAGACTGTAGAGAAATGAACAAATTAAAGAACTCCACCATGAAATGATATGAGATATCTTTTGATGTCTGATGAGAGAGAAAATTTGGTCAGGATTTATGGGTATAGAGAAAGAAGAGTGTTAGAAAAGAGAATGGCTCAGAAGATTGTTTGTCCTTTCATCCATTTGGCCTTCGGCAGGGTCTTGCTTCGATTTTCACTTGGACTTCATAAATTCCTCAAATTTCCTTCTTGATAACAATTATCGTGAGTTTGGAGAGAGGTGAGTCACCGTGTTTCGATTGAAATTTGCTTTTTCATAACCGATTTCTCCGATCTTCTCCAACACAAACGTGGCCATCTCTTCTCCATTCGATTGGTTGCTTTTAAATCCAATGGTTGTATTAGATGAGGACAAATATTGTGATATGATACCACACTGTTGTAATATAGGTGGATCCATATAGTTGTGGTATTACAATTATACGGTATCACAGTTAGATTCAACCGTTGGATCCAGTCAATAATTATTATTAGAATTGGATCCAACGGTTGGATAAAACTGTGGTACCATACAACTGTAGTACCACAGTTTTATCCTATATATATATATATATATTTGACTAAAAAAGATAATAATGAATTAGCCCTCGAGTTTTAAATTTCTATCATGAAATCTGAAATTTACATTGTACAATTGCGAACCAAACGCAGCCTAAGCAACTTGATTTTCTATCTATAATCGTATTTTCTATTTGCTCTTTCTTCTTTATCAAACATTCTTGACATACATCTTAACAAACATTTTTGTTTCTTAATTATCACTCTTACTAAGATCTTTAAGTCATTTTATTTATAAATCCATGTGCTATTGAAAATTGCACTCCTCGTTCTCCTTCCTTAGGAAAAGAAAAGAAAAAATTCAAAAAACAATGAGTGATTCCTCTTTTCGAATTCTTATTATCGGGGTTTTGATCGCCTGTAGCTTGACCAATAAGAGATCTGACGCCTTTGATCACCGCTACAAGGTCGGAGATGTCGTCCCTCTCTACGTCAATAAGGTTGGCCCTTTCTACAACCCCAGGTAACTCTATCATTTCCCCTTGTTCTCTTTTTAAAATCTGCCCTTGGATCTGAGATGCCAATCCCTTCCGGTTCTTTTTTTTTATTTTTCCTTTTAATTTTTGGGTCAAGCCTATGTTTTCATGCATTCTTGCTTTCAGAAATGGAAATTGCCTATTAATATCTGCCAATATCCTGTCAAACATGCCCTTAAAAAAAGCTATAATTTTAATGCTAATTTTTTTTTTGTATTATTTATTTGCAGTGAAACTTATCGCCACTTCGATCTGCCAGTTTGTTCCCCAGGTTCTTTCTCTTAATCTTTTGCTCTAATTGTTGCTAAAAGAATTGAATTTGATTTTGCATTTCAATTGGTGTTAGGAGCTTAAGAGTAAAACAACATTAGATACATTTGATTGACCAATAATGTTTGACTAAAATGCAGACACCTCTAATTTATTCAGGTTTAATTAAAATTGCTCTGAAACATCCTTTGTAGCCTGTAGGAGGGTCATTGCAATTATTGTTATTGGTCATTGCAATTATTACTATATGTTTAATGTAGCTCAACTATCTTTGTTTTTCTTGTCTTAGTTTATTATATTAATGATTTTGAATTGTATTGTATTGCAGATTCTGTAATTAAAGAAAAAAAAAAGGAAGCACTTAGTGAGGTACTAAATGGGGATCATCTTGTGAGTGCTCCATATAAACTCAACTTCAGAGATGACAATGAATCTACTGTTGTTTGCGGAAAAAAGCTGAGCAAGGAAGAAGTTTCTCAGTTCCGTAGTGCAGTAGAAAATGAGTATTATTTCCAAATGTACTATGATGACTTACCCATCTGGAGTTTCATTGGTAAAGTTGACAAGGAAGGAAAGACTCACCCAAGCGAGTACAAATGTTTTCTTTACAAGCATATCTAATTTGATATTTTTTACAATAAGGACCGTGTGATAGAGATTAACGCATGAATGGATCCTCATTCTTTGGTATACTTGACTGAGGACAAAGAGGTAGATGTGGACTTCATGTACAGTGTGAAATAGAAAGAAATTGACACCCCTTTTGAGAAGAGAATGGAGGAATACTCAATGTCTTCTTCATTTCCATATCATTTGGAAATTCACTGGTTTTCTATTATAAATTCATGTGTGGCGGTTTTTCTTTTGACTTGTTTTCTTGCAACGATTCTCATGCGGGTTCTAAAGAATGATTTCATGAAGTGAGATTTATTTTCAAAGTCATGTCTGTACACATTTATTCTTGTATCAACTGATATTCTTTTTCCTTCATGAAGTATTTTATGTTTCATTTGTTGATAGGTATGCCCAAGATGAGGAAGCTACTGATGACCAAGAAGAGACTGGATGGAAGTACATCCATGGTGATGTGTTTCGATTCCCCAAATATAAATCTTTGTTTGCTGCAGTCCTTAGTTCTGGCACACAGTTGTTTATTCTGTAAAAATCTTTTGGACTGTGATCTGTGTAGTTTCATTCAGTTTGTTATAATGCCTTTTTTGTTCCAACTATTAGCCCCCTTTTTCTAATTAGATTGCATTTGTTTCCAGCACCGTATTTATTTTTATGCTTGCACTTGTGGGTGTATTTTATCTATACAACTGAGGAGCTCTATTCAGAGCATTAGTGGTCATCTATGCTCTCACTTCTGGGATTACAAGATATACATCAGCCTTTTTCTATTGTCAGCTCGAAGGAACGAATTGGGTAAATATGAATGAACTTTGTCTGCAACTTCTAGCTTAAGGCTTCTAAAGTTGATTGTTAGGAACTAAAGTATTCTTAAATTTTGGTTTGACAGGTGAAGAATCTATTGTTGATTGGATGCCTGTTATGTGGTCCTCTATTCTTGGCATTCTACTTTCTTAACACAGTTGCCATTGCTTACAGTGCGACTGCCGTATTGCCATTCAGCACAATTGTAGTGATAGTTCTCATATGGACACTGGTCACATCACCATTACTTGTGTTGAACGGTGGTATTGCTGGTAAAAAAAGTAAAATAGAGTTCCAGGCTCCTTGCCGTACAACCGAGTACCCTCGAGAGATCCCACCGCTGCCTTGGTATAGGAGTGCCATTCCTCAGATGGCAATGGTAGATTTCCTTCCATTTAGTACCATTTACATTGAGCTTTATTATATATTTGCTAGTGTTTGGGGCTACAGGATTTATACGATATACAACATCATCTTTATTGTCTTCATCATTCTTCTGATTGTCACGACTTTCATAATTGTGGCTTTGACCTACTTCCAACATGCTGCTGAAGATCATGAATGGTAGTAGAGGTATATAAGCTCTCTTGTTCTTCCTTCCCTCCCCTCTCCCCCAGGTGTTAATGATCAGAATATGAAATTTTGAACTTTTTTTGCAGTTTTGCAACTTTGTTTTCCATGTTTAACTACTTATTTCCCATTTATGCTTTATATTTGAAGGCTTTCAATTGTCATAGTTGATAACCATTACATTGACTTAATTTTTTTTCTTCCTTATAAAAGATGTTTTTTTGTTACAACCAATTGTTTCCTTTTGACTCAACAAATGCTAGGTTATCTTATAAAGTACAATCCCAATACATTGTGTTAATCACCTCCATATTCTGTTGTGATGTGACTTTGGTAATCTGCACCTTGGGACATATAATTCTAAGGTTAATTATTTATTCATATTTGTAGACCAACTACCTGTTTCCTAGTTGTTGGAGGTTCTTGGAAATTTAGATCTTAACTGCAGTAGTTGTAGGATAGTTTTTTTTTTCTTCCCAAGTATACTTTTCAGTTATTAGATGCTTTTACTACACTTCAGCAGTTTAACCTTAGTAGTTTACCTTTGGTTTGTTTTCCTTTGTCGACTTTCCTCCTGATCTTGGTTAAGTAATACATTTGGGAGGAACAGACCTTTTATCAGATTATTAGGATTTCATGAGATATAATTGATGCTGTATTTTAAATTTAAATATGCGTCTAGTATCATTCTTTGTATCCTATATTTTAAAACTGAAAACAGTAATATGCGTTTGGTAGACACAGTTGAAAATGATAAAAACAGAGAATATGTGTTTGTTAATACTTTTTTCAAAAACAATTTTTACTAAGCATTTACATTATATTTATAGTCATAAAATAATGATTTAGCTAATACATACACAAATACAACAAAATAATTTAAAAAAAATTTAAAAAAAATTATTATAAAAAAATTACATGATGATAAAGTTTTAGAATTAACATTAATTAAAAAAAATTTTGACATTGTCATTGTTTTTACACCATAATTAAGATATATATTACAACACATGATTTAAACAAAATAATTATAAAAAAATTACATGATAAACATTATGCATTACGTATGTAATCATGCCACACTGAAGCTGCAATTCCATCTCTTGTAGCATTCATCTCTACGACACTTGTTGGAAATAAATCAATATTAGTACGTGCCCTACTAATATAATTAGATTTCTAGAATAAATAATCGATGCCACTAATCAAATTCAGTAACACAAATTCAATAACATAAGAGTGAATGAATTTGCTTAAATTATTTTTTTGATAACACGAATTCATGTCAAAATGATATTTTTAAGAGTGATAGACAACAAACTAAATATGTGCATCGGTAGCATGTTCAGGCATTTGGCAATAAAGAAACTGACATTCATGTAAATACAATATTTTACATTAGTTCAAGAATCTTTGTAAAAAAAACTAAGCCTGCTGACATTAACCAATAATAATTAAACAAAACAAACAAATCAAGCAACGAACACAGATCAAGCAACGGACACAAATCAACAAAAAGAGGAAAGCTCAAATCAAACAACGGACACAGAGCAACAGCAAAAAATGTCAATACCAAATCATTCCTTTTTCTAACAGATTTTAAAGAAGATACAAACATTCAATTTGCCTAAAAAACTAATTCAACATAGCAACATCCAATTTGCCCAATTGAACATGATATGGGTCTAAGAGCTGGAGCAAAGACCAAGCGAACTGCAGCAAGCGAGCGGATTTCAGCAGACGATGTAGCAAATTGCAGCAAGCACGCGTAGCTAGAGCAAAGACCAAGCGAAGAAAACAGCTACAACGGTCGAGATCGAGCAGCAGCAGCAACGGACACGAGTAGATCGAGAGAGAAAGTTGAAGAGATAAGCTCGAAGAGGTACGGAAGAAGAGACAGTCACTGGAGTTTATTTTTTAATCTATTTTTTAGTTTAGTTTTGGGATATGCCACGAACATGTTAAACACATTTTCACTTTGATAGTTATAAAAGTGAATCCCAAATTATTTCTTATATAATTTATTTTTTGAAATCCAGCCACCAAACGCGTACTAACTTAAATTTAGAAAAGGAAATGAAAACGAGGCCTCTAAAATGATACCAAACGGGGCTTTACTTTGTCACATTGGGACAGATCAATATTGATTTAGATGTCCAATTTTCAATTATCTTTTCTAACTGTATTTTTTGAAAGCTCGGGAAGTGGATTAGAAACTGATTTTTTGTCCGTTCCTTCCTCAAGATTCTTATATAGTGATCATCAAATAAAACCTTTTGAAGCCACTTATGTAAGTCCGTGGAGCCCCAACTTTCAGTGTCTTCATTACTTATTTTTGGTACTTCGTCGTCCAGGTAAATATTTGAGAATTGGCTAACTCGAAAAATAGTTTTTAAAAATCTAATTTTCAGAATTACTTATATATATATACATACATATATGTACATACATACATATATATATATATACATATATATATATATATATATATATATATATATATGTATATATATATATACACATGTATGTATATATATATGTATATATATGTATGTATATATATATATATATATATGTATATATATATGTATATATATATATATGTATATATATATGTATGTATATATATATATATATATATATATATGTATATATATATATATATACATATACAAAATGGTTTTACAGAGTAGAGAATGCTTTTATCAGTAGAAGAACTAGAAAAAGAGGATGCTCTACAGAGTAGAGTAAATCAAGTTGCAAATCATTTTCACAAAATGGCCTAATCTCGACAAAAATTTCAAGAATCTAAAATCTATATGTAGGCATTCATATAGATTTTAATTGAAGTTTTAAAACAAACATGGATTCTCTACTCTGTAGAGCATCCTCTTTTTCTAGTTTCTAGTTCTTCTACTGATAAAAGCATTCTGCAGTATGCTTATGAGTTCAAAAGCAACTTGATTTACTCTTGCTTATCAACAAGCATCATAAATAAAAGAAACATGGATTCTCTACTCTGTAGAGCATCCTCTTTTTCTAGTTCTTCTACTGATAAAAGCATTCTGCAGTATGCTTATGAGTTCAAAAGCAACTTGATTTAGATATGGTCATAAGTACTCTTCTTGACGATTGGAATTTTAGTCTCTGGTTTTTCTTTTATTTCCAAAGTCTTTAGAAGTTTATCTAAATATTCTCTTTGAAGAGTTGGATCAGAAATTTTTAAAACAAACATGGATTTACTCTTGCTTATCAACAAGCCATTTAGGCCATAAAAATTCTACATTCCTCAGAAGCAAAGAGACCGGATCTCTGTCTTCTGTTGTACTTCTCTTCTCCCCCTCCAATCAGAATACTATTTCTGGGATCCAGATCTAGTATTATGCTTATGAGTCCAATCAGAATACTATTTCTGGGATCCAGATCTAGTATTTCTGGGATCCAGATCTGGATCCCAGAATCTAAAATCTGGGATCCAGATCTAGTATTATCATTTAGTGAAAATGATTTGCAACTTGAAAACATTGAAACAATTCCAAATGATTTTCTTTTTGTTTTAAATCAAATCACCACTAGAAAATATTTAATAAAAATTACTTTAGTATTTTCCAAAGAATTAGAAATTGACACCATTGCCTTATTTGACACTGGTGCTGATTTAAATTGTATTAAAGAAATTTTTGTTCCTGATAAATTTAAAGAAAAAACAAAAGAAAGACTTTTCGCGCCAATAATTCAAAACTAAACATCCATTCTAAAGTTGAAGCATCTGTTCTTAAAGATAATTTTGAATTTAAAACTACTTTCTTTCTAACAAACGACATCCATCATATTGTTATACTAGGAACACCATTTATAAATCTCATAACTCCTTATATTGTTGATTATGATGGTATATCTTTTAAAGCGGGAAAAATAAGTTTAAAATTCCCTTTTATAGAAAAACCTAAAACCAGAAATTTAAACATCATAAAAGCCAACTCTGTACACCAGAACCAAATAAATGTTTTACTTAAATCAAAACAAGAAAATTTAGCTTGTTTACAAAAAGATTTAAGTTTACAAAAAATAGAAAACCAACTGGATAAAGATTTTATACAAAGAAAAATTTCTGAGTTTAAAGCCCTAATTGAAAAAGAAATATGTCTTTGATCTACCAACTGCTTTTTGGAACAGAAAACAACATTTGGTTGATTTGCCATACGAAAATTCTTTTGATGAAAAACAAATACCCACAAAAGCCCGTCCTATTCAAATGAATATGGAATTAGAAAAACATTGCAAAGAAGAAATCAAAGAATTAGAATCTAAAGGTCTAATTACCAAATCAAGATCCCCATGGTCTTGTGCCGCTTTTTATGTCAATAAAAATTCGGAAATAGAAAGAGGTACACCAAGATTGGTAATAAATTATAAACCCTAAATAAAGCCTTAAAATGGATTAGGTACCCTATACCTAATAAAAAGATTTACTCAAAAACTTCACTCTGCATTCGTATTTTCAAAATTTGACATGAAGTCAGGTTTTTGGCAAATTCAAATTCACCCTAAAGACCGTTATAAAACAGCCTTCACTGTTCCATTTGGTCAATACGAATGGACAGTAATGCCTTTTGGTTTAAAGAATGCACCTCGAGAATTTCAAAGAATTATGAATGACATTTATAATTCTTTTTCTGATTTTTGTATTGTTTATATTGATGACGTATTGATTTTTTCACAATCAATAGATCAACATTTTAAACATTTAAAGACTTTTTATTTCGCAACTAGAAAAGCTGGACTAGCTATTTCTAGTAGCAAAATTTCCTTATTTCAAACTAAAATCCGATTTCTTGGCCATTATATTTCAAAAGGAACTATCACCCCTATTGAAAGATCTCTTTCTTTCACTGATAAATTTCCTGATAAAATCCTTGATAAAACCCAATTGCAAAGATTTTTGGGAAGTTTAAATTATGTTCTTGATTTCTGTCCTAACATTAATAGGATTGCTAAACCATTGCATGATAGGTTAAAAAAGAATCCTATTGCATGGTCAGAAGAACATACTAAAGTTATTAAACAGATAAAAAATATTGTTAAAGAAATTCCATGTTTATTTCTTGCAAATCCTGCATTACCTAAAATAGTTGAAACTGATGCATCTGATTTAGGTTACGGTGGGATATTAAAGCAAATTGATAATAATAAAGAACAAGTAGTACAATATGTTTCTGCACATTGGAATGAATGTCAGAAAAATTATTCTACTATTAAAAAAGAAATTTTATCTATTGTCTTATGCATATCTAAATTTCAAAGTGACTTGTTAAATCAAAAATTTTTGCTTAGAATTGATTGCAAAGCTGCAAAACATGTTTTAGAAAAGGATGTTCAAAACATTGCATCAAAACAGATTTTTGCACGATGGCAAGCTATTTTAAGTGTTTTTGATTTTGATATTGAATTTATTAAAGGTGATACAAATTCTCTCCCTGATTTTCTAACCAGAGAGTTTCTTCAAAATAAATATAAATGCCGCCAAAAAAGACCAAAGACAAAGGGAAAGGGATTCTCAAAGACCCTGTATCCCGAACACCATCCAAAGCCTCTTCCCCTCCTAAAGAAAAATTACTCTCATCAGCCATACCCATCAAATCCTGGATTGACACGATCGAGGATGAAGAAGCAAAATCTAAAGCCATTGCCTCGCAGGAACAGGTAAATGAGTGGATGAAATCCATTTCCAAATCCCCTGAGCTCATGCTCGCACTACAAAGTTTTTCTCAAAGCAAAATTTCTCCTAAAGAAGAAAATCTTATTTCTGAAGAAATACCTAAAAGATCTCTTAAAGAAATCCCTTTTCAAAGTTTGAGCCAAGAAATTACAAAACCTTCTTCTCAAAATGTAATTGTTTCTGGTGAAAGCTCATCTTCCCAGATTGTACTTTCACAAACAAAGCTTTCAAAGAAATCTTCGGATTGGTTTAATAAAACCCATTTCCAAAACATTTTATCTATGGAGGATGGATTTTATAATGCTGATCCATTTCAAGCTTTTTCAAAGATTTTCCCAATAGGCTGGTTTTTTAAACCTTGGGATTTAACAAAACCCCAGTCCTATTACCAAAGCATTTTAGAGTCCACTGAGTCAGTTAGATTCAAACACTTCTTCCTCAGTGATTCCCATACAGAGCCCGCCTATTCAACGGCAACCATTCTCAAAGTCCTAAGCCCAAAACAATGGGGTGACCAACTCCATAAACAAAAAACCTTTACCACAAAGATTCAAATGCGTCTACCACATTGTTTGACTTTCTTATCTTGGGATTATCAACAAGCGTGGTTTAACACCTTTTCCTACAAAACCCTAAAAATCTCACTCATGGTTATTTTTCTTCAATTCAAAAATAACCGTTCAAAGCCTTCCAAACTGGTTCCAACAATGGTGGAACTATTTTGGCCCATGTCCTGAAATCCTCACCCAGAATGCCACCGAGTGTCTAAATCTTTTCAAAGCCCATTATAAACCCACAGAATCAGAAAGAAGGTTCTCTCCTTTCCTCTGTTTCTGTACAAACTTCTTCCTACCATGGGTATGGATGTGGAATCTCCGTTACCACACTCAGGATACCCAATTAATTTTACAAAGAACATTCAAAGTCAAATGGTGGTCAAAATTCGATGAACAGTCAAAATTAACCACCCATATCATTCATGATTGGCTTTCTGCCAAAGGTTTCCTTGCCCCAACCATCGAAGATATTAAAGCCCAAGGAACCTTTCTTACCCAAAATCAGAGCCCAATCTCTTCTTGCAGGTGCAAAACTGAAGAAGAATATTTTAAAGTGATGGAACGAGTGCGCGCCTCCAGATCCGAGACATCCGTTGTCAGCTCCTCTGAAGCCGATGAATCTGAACCGTTTATTTCTCTTGGGGATGATAATGAAGACGACTGCTTCGGAATCTTCCCTCCTATAAAGCATTAACGACATTTGTAATTTTCTTTGTATTAAAAAAAAAAAAAAAAAAAAAGATGAAAAAGTGTGTAATATTAAGTTCTTTTGATTCTCCCTTTGTTTCGGGTGGTCCTCTGGACACAAGTGAGAGCGCACATGTCTCTTCACCCGATTTTCCCATGTAAAATCAAAATTATTTTTCAAAATTTCATTAAAGCTACTGATGCCTTCTGGTGACCGAGCTCTGATCGCATTCTGATCTGGGCCTCACCACAAGACGCGCTCTGATTTAAAATGCTACAGGACGCGCCACAGTCTACAGGACGCGCCACAGTTAAAAAGCCACAGTTCCGGTCATAAAGCTACAGTCCCGGTTGAGTCGATTTTGTATTTAAATCTGAAGGAAGACTTAGACTCCTCAGATCAGTTTTAGAGCTCTCTCCCTCTCTTCTTCTTCTTCTCTCCCTTCTCTCTATTCTCTCCTCTCTCTCTCTCTGGGAATCTGGAATCACAAAAACATTAACGGAATACTATCCCAAGATCTTAGATCAAGGAAGTATCTCGTTAAGAGTTTTAAGATTAATTTCCCATTTCTTCTTTTAAATCTCAAGATCTAAAGCAAATAAATGTAAGCAGCTGATCTTTTAAAGATTTGTAATTTATTCAAAGCCTGTAATAAATTTAATTTTCCGCAATTTATTTTTAAAGCAATTTAATTTTCCGCAATTTATTTTTAAAGCAATTTAATTTTCCGCAATTTATTTTTAAAGCAATTTAATTTTCCGCAATTTAATTTAAAGCAATTTAAATTTCTGCACTTTACTTTTCCGCATTTTAATTTAAAGCATTCTGCAGACTGGTTCTTATCAGATCTGCCATAAAAATTCTACATTCCTCAGAAGCAAAGAGACCGGATCTGTCTTCTGTTGTACTTCTCTTCTCCCCCTCCAATCAGAATACTATTTCTGGGATCCAGATCTAGTATTATCTTTGAGCCTTTGTTGTAAAGAAGATTGCAAAACTAAAATTTTGTTTAAAGGTATATAGGCGGGAATCCCTCGACGTAAGTTCCAGAGATGATCCCGAATGGGCATTAGTCTGGTCCGCACTGAGGGTTAACAAGCCACGTACCATTAAACGACTTTAAAATTTAGTAGACTTAGTTTAAAGACCGAGATAGACTTAAGTTAAAACTTGATTTAAAATTGGTTTATTGAAGATCCTAAATAATTGGATAATTTTGAACTCATCCGCTTTCCACGATCCCGGTTTCCTATTGGATTTGCGGAAAATATATATATATATGTATGTATGTATGTATGTATATATATACATACATATATATATATATATATATATATATATATATATATGTATGTATATTGAATGGTTGACCCTTGGATTTGACTCTCTATCCTAGATTTTATATGTATATATATATATATATATATATATATGTATATATATATATATATACATATATATATGTGAAAATGATTTTAGTTCCTTTTGAATTTTTTTATTAGGTATAGGGTACCTAATCCATTTTAAGGCTTTATTTAGGGGTTTATAATTTATTACCAATCTTGGTGTACCTCTTTCTATTTCCGAATTTTTATTGACATAAAAAGCGGCACAAGACCATGGGGATCTTGATTTGGTAATTAGACCTTTAGATTCTAATTCTTTGATTTCTTCTTTGCAATGTTTCTCTAATTCCATATTCATTTGAATAGGACGGGCTTTTGTGGGTATTTGTTTTTCATCAAAAGAATTTTCGTATGGCAAATCAACCAAATGTTGTTTTCTGTTCCAAAAAGCAGTTGGTAGATCAGCACATATTTCTTTTTCAATTAGGGCTTTAAACTCAGAAATTTTTCTTTGTATAAAATCTTTATTCAGTTGGTTTTCTATTTTTTGTAAACTTAAATCCTTTTGTAAACAAGCTAAATTTTCTTGTTTTGATTTAAGTAAAACATTTATTTGGTTCTGGTGTACAGAGTTGGCTTTTATGATGTTTAAATTTCTGGTTTTAGGTTTTTCTATAAAAGGGAATTTTAAACTTATTTTTCCCGCTTTAAAAGATATACCATCATAATCAACAATATAAGGAGTTATGAGATTTATAAATGGTGTTCCTAGTATAACAATATGATGGATGTCGTTTGTTAGAAAGAAAGTAGTTTTAAATTCAAAATTATCTTTAAGAAAGATGCTTCAACTTTAGAATGGATGTTTAGTTTTGAATTATTGGCGAAAGAAAGTCTTTCTTTTGTTTTTTCTTTAAATTTATCAGAACAAAAATTTCTTTAATACAATTTAAATCAAAGACCGGTGTCAAATAAGGCAATGGTGTCAATTTCTAATTCTTTGGAAAATACTAAAGTAATTTTTATTAAATATTTTCTAGTGGTGATTTGATTTAAAACAAAAAGAAAATCATTTGGAATTGTTTCAATGTTTTCAAGTTGCAAATCATTTTCACTAAATTTTAAATTATTAGAACTTGATTCTTTATCAGAGTCATCTTCCAATTGTTTTTGTAATAAAAGTTGGATGGTTTCAGAATCAGTTTTCTGTTTTTCTTTTAACTCTTTAATTTCAAGTTTGATGTCTTTAATTTCCTTTTGAAGATCTTGGATGGTAGGAGTTGTTTTCTTTGTTTTCTTTTTCT
Source organism: Atalantia buxifolia (assembly GCA_030444775.1). NCBI lineage: Eukaryota > Viridiplantae > Streptophyta > Magnoliopsida > Sapindales > Rutaceae > Atalantia > Atalantia buxifolia. The sequence goes on from CM059832.1 coordinate 10,095,465, forward strand.
CCAAGATTTCTGTAAGGTCATAAGTACTCTTCTTGACGATTGGAATTTTAGTCTCTGGTTTTTCTTTTATTTCCAAAGTCTTTAGAAGTTTATCTAAATATTCTCTTTGAAGAGTTGGATCAGAAATATGTTTAACAAGTTCAAGAAAAGTTTCTTGGTCTTTTGTCAAAACATTAATTTTATGAGGTTCAGAATCAGAATCATCATCACTTGTGATAGATGTTTCGAGTCAATCAATTCATCAATTTGTAAAGGATCTTTGTCTCGGATAAGGAGAAATTTGAGTCGAGTCATCGGACTCATGAGCGAGAGGAGAGATCTTTGAGAGGGTTTCTTCATCGAGATCAAGCTCGTGAAGCCTTTTGTTCATTCTGCAATACTTTGCGGTATGGCCTTTATTCCACATTTATGACATATGGCTTCTTTTTGTAGTTAAAAGGAGTTTTGGGTTTGGATTTAAAAGCTTTCTTTTTAGAGAAATTGGGCTTTTTATAAGGCCTCGAAGGTTTCTTATAAAATTTTTCTAAAATCGAAATGGGTTTTTATGGCTCTTGTACTTGTAATGTTTTTGTAAGGCTTGAAGAACACTTACCATTACTGATCTTTGGAATTAGAAATCTTAAACGGGTCATAATTGAATTGTTTCTAAACGCCTAACTCTTGCTTAGATTTCCTAAGCTCCCATTTTAGTCGTTTCTGTAACTTCAAATCTTGACAAATCTTTAGACCTTCCTTGTTGATGAAACTAACCAATTCACCATAGGTGAGTTCATCATAAGGAATACGATTGTCATAAAGGGCTTTAATGGAATTTCTAACTTTTTCTCAAGAGAGTAGGTAAACCAAATGAGGAATTTTTCTTTCCATGTTGTGTGGTTTGCATCATCTCTTAAGAAAAGTCTAGTGAAGAAGGCGGTTTTATAACTTTGAAATTCACTAAGTTTCCTACATCTCAGATTATGTAGTAACTCAGCATTTTTATCTCTAAGGTGTGAAGGATCACCTATGAAATGGAGGGATATGGTGAGGATTAGAGTAGCAACTGCATCCTGCATGGGATTGTTGAACTCATCAAGGATTGGTAACCTTTCTTCATCTGTTTGGATGGAATTTAAAATATCTAATTGTTCTTTGATTAGTGAGAAGATGATCCCACCATCCTTTTAGTTGACTGTAAAACCAAGAATGAGGATTTTGCGCAATAGCTTTGTCAGAAGTTCCTGATTGGGTTTTATAAGCATTAGCTGCCATGGTCATCTGTTGCAACAACCCTAGTATGTTGTATTCGGACATGCCATCTAAATTCCACTCATAGGCGAGAAGATGCATTAAACCGAGATTGATTTAGTGCACTTGGTCTATTATCTATGGCTAGATCGGTGGACTTTTAGTGGTTGGGAGTGTCAATTCCCAATGAACTTTATTTACTTTAAGTAGGTTCTTCTTTGAAGGCTTCATATCAGGAGGCTATAGAAGATTGGTCTGTTTCTAGCACCGCAATCTTGCTAGATTCTTCGGGAGTAATTTTTTGATTGGTCTGTTTCTAGGCAATCTTGCTAGATTGGGCACTTATCGGGAGTAATTTGGACTTTAGAGGAAGAGGCAAAAGAAGATTTTGGTGTAATAGGAGAATGAGATGCTTCTATTCTATCAAGTTGTTCTTTAATAGCTCGGCAAAATCGATTTAGATTCTTGAGCGAGCTTCGACTATGTTTGAAACCCGAAATGGTTTGAAAATAGGTTCTTTAAGCTTTTTCAAGGAATCAGACTTTGATGAAACAGGAGAGGGAAATTGAATGGTTGACCCTTGGATTTGACTCTCTATCCTAGTCAACTGTTTTCCTATTGTATTTAGATTAGCATTACAGAAATTATTCTGTTGGATAATGCTATCTAAATCTTTATCCGGATCACTTGGTTTATGGATTTTGTAAGGTGAGGCTTTAATAAGAGTAGGAGGGTCACCATGATCAATGGTTATACTCCTGAGAGGAGGATGCTCAGATTCAATGGCTCTATCAGTATCTGATAGATTCCATTCAGTGATCTTTTCTGTTGTGATTGGATTTGATTCTTTAAAGGGATAAGAAATATCATTTTGTGAAGCATAGATTTCAAACCAATCAAAAAACATAATATGGACTCTATGCAAATGTACAAAATCATAATAAATTTTTTGAATTTCTTTTCTTTGGTTTAAAAAATGTTTAAAAAACCAAAGTCTTTTTTCTTTATTAATATCCGAATAGAAATCTTTATGCAGAAGGTTTTTATCAAGTTCAAAATCTTTTTCAAGAAACGTTGATAACATTTTTATTCATGAGAAAATGTGGGAGAAGTTGGAGTAGAAGGTTGCTTCTCTCCATGGCTTTGTTCCTGTTGTCTACTAGTATAAATCGGGTGAGGAACACTAGTAGCATAATCAACAGAATGTATTGAAGGGCTAGGTATATCTGAAGTAGAAAACCTAGGTTGACTCTTTGTAGGATGGAAAGGAAGATTTATAAGCGGGGAACTTTTGAAAATTCTTTTTCTAAAATTTCAGAATTTAAATCCTTTTCAGAAAATCTGGAAGACGTAGATGGTCTAGATGGTGTAGACCTTCTGAATGACAATTTTACTTTACCATCGGAATACTGAGTCACATTTTGCAACTCTGTATTTGGCTCTAGTTGTTTTGGAATCACTTTGGTTGGTGGCTCCTTGAGGATCCATTCATCGGAAGGTTTATGTCTTTCCATTGGATGGGTCAGGTATGATGATGTTTGCTTTGGATAGGTCGTCTGCAAGAGAAGAGTCTCGTCTCTTTTTGATTTGGAATTTATCTTTGCGTGTTAAACATTTGAAATCATGGCTTTATAAGATATTTTGAAAATTAATGCAAGCTGGAGCAGATCCTTCCAACATATTGTAATTATGTGTCTTGATTTGTAAAATCATGCTTTTCAAAATATTTTTGTCTTTTAAAGAGATCGTTATATTAGGATAACAATCAAATGAAATAGGTCCTTTTCTGAGAGACTAGATTCAATACTACTTGAGTAAGGAATCATCAAAGGAGATGAACCTCCCATCCCGAGGACAGCAAAGAATAGAAGTATTTAAACCTTCTTTCGTTAATGGTTTTATGCCAACTTGAATTAAACCAATATGGACATAATTAAATTTCTTTTCTTTTAATTTCTTTAAAGAGTGTTCAGAAAATAAATGAATTGTCTCAAATGGCTTTGAAAGTGTGATATCCCTTTCTTCCGTTTTTATAACACAATCTGTCTTTAAAAAATCAAGTTTTTTCATTTTATAAATCTTGTCTTTAGAGACCTTTGGTAAATCCCAATTGTCAATTGCTTTATCAAAGTCTTCAACAATGAATTCTTTGAATTCACCACATTCTTTGAAACTTTGGTTTTATCGGTAGAAGAACTAGAAAAAGAGGATGCTCTCTGAGTAGAGAATCCATGTTTGTTTTAAAACTTCAATTAAAATCTATATGAATGCCTACGGGTATGGTTTTACAGCCCTATGCGGAAAATCTATCGAAACGGGTCTTACTACCAAGTAAAAATTCAGCACACACACTGTAGAAAACAATTTTGGAATTAAAAGCGACCTGATTCTTTTACAACTATATTACACCTACTTTCCTTGGCTCGATACCAATAGGAAACTAGGGATCGTGGAAAGCGGATGAGTTCAAAATTATCCAATTATTTAGGATCTTCAATAAACCAATTTTAAATCAAGTTTTAACTTAAGTCTATCTCGGTCTTTAAACTAAGTCTACTAAATTTTAAAGTCGTTTAATGGTACGTGGCTTGTTAACCTCGGTGCGGACGGACTAATGCCCATTCGGGATCATCTCGGAACTTACGTCGAGGATTCCCGCCTATATACCTTTAAACAAAATTTTAGTTTTGCAATCTTCTTTACAACAAAGGCTCAAAGATAATACTAGATCTGGATCCCAGAAATAGTATTCTGATTGGAGGGGAAGAAGAGAAGTACAACAGAAGACAGAGATCCGGTCTCTTTGCTTCTGAGGAATGTAGAATTTTTATGGCAGATCTGATAAGAACCAGTCTGCAGAATGCTTTAAATTAAAATGCGGAAAAGTAAAGTGCAGAAATTTAAATTGCTTTAAATTAAATTGCGGAAAATTAAATTGCTTTAAAAATAAATTGCGGAAAATTAAATTGCTTTAAAAATAAATTGCGGAAAATTAAATTGCTTTAAAAATAAATTGCGGAAAATTAAATTTATTACAGGCTTTGAATAAATTACAAATCTTTAAAAGATCAGCTGCTTACATTTATTTGCTTTAGATCTTGAGATTTAAAAGAAGAAATGGGAAATTAATCTTAAAACTCTTAACGAGATACTTCCTTGATCTAAGATCTTGGGATAGTATTCCGTTAATGTTTTTGTGATTCCAGATTCCCAGAGAGAGAGAGAGAGGAGAGAATAGAGAGAAGGGAGAGAAGAAGAAGAAGAGAGGGAGAGAGCTCTAAAACTGATCCGAGGAGTCTAAGTCTTCCTTCAGATTTAAATACAAAATCGACTCAACCGGGACTGTAGTTTTATGACCGGAACTGTGGCTTTTTAACTGTGGCGCGACCTGTAGGCGTGGCGCGCGTCTGTAGCATTTTAAATCGTAGCGCGTCTTGTGGTGAGGTGAAGCGATATCAGTAGCTCGGGTCATCAGAAGCGTGATCTTGTAGCTTTAATGAAATTTTGAAAAATAATTTTGATTTTACATGGGAAAATCGGGTGAAGAGACATGTGCGCTCTCACTTGTGTCAGAGAGGACCACCGAAACAAAGGAGAATTAAAAAAACTAAATATTACACATTTTTTCTTTTTTTTTTTTTTTTTTTTTTTTTTAATACAAAGAAAATTACAAATGTCGTTAATGCTTTATAGGAGGGAAGATTCCGAAGCAGTCGTCTTCATTATCATCCCCAAGAGAAATAAACGGTTGATTCATCGGCTTCAGAGGAGCTGACAACGGATGTCTCGGATCTGGAGGCGAGAAGCTGTTCCATGACTTTAAAATATTCTTCTTCAGTCTTTGCACCTGCAAGAAGAGATTGGGCTCTGGATTTTTGGGTAAGAAAGGTTCCTTGGGCTTTAATATCTTCGATGGTTGGGGCAAGGAAACCTTTGGCAGAAAGCCAATCATGAATGATATGGGTGGTTAATTTTATTTGTTCATCGAATTTTGACCACCATTTGACTTTGAATGTTCTTTGTAAAATTAATTGGGTATCCTGAGTGTGGTAACGGAGATTCCACATCCATACCCATGGTAGGAAGAAGTTTGTACGAAAGCGAGAGGAAAGGAGAGAACCTTCTTTCTGATTCTGTGGGTTTATAATGGGCTTTGAAAAGATTTAGACACTCGGTGGCATTCTGGGTGAGGATTTCAGGACATGGGCCAAAATAGTTCCACCATTGTTGGAACCAGTTTGGAAGGCTTTGAACGGTTATTTTTGAATTGAAGAAAAATAACCATGAGTGAGATTTTTTAGGGTTTTGTAGGAAAAAGGTGTTAAACCACGCTTGTTGATAATCCCAGTATGAGAAAGTCAAACAATGTGGTAGACGCATTTGAATCTTTGTGGTAAAGGTTTTTTGTTTATGGAGTTGGTCACCCCATTGTTTTGGGCTTAGGACTTTGAGAATGGTTGCCGTTGAATAGGCGGGCTCTGTATGGGAATCACTGAGGAAGAAGTGTTTGAATCTAACTGACTCAGTGGACTCTAAAATGCTTTGGTAATAGGACTGGGGTTTTGTTAAATCCCAAGGTTTAAAAAACCAGCCTATTGGGAAAATCTTTGAAAAAGCTTGAAATGGATCAGCATTATAAAATCCATCCTCCATAGATAAAATGTTTTGGAAATGGGTTTTATTAAACCAATCCGAAGATTTCTTTGAAAGCTTTGTTTGTGAAAGTACAATCTGGGAAGATGAGCTTTCACCAGAAACAATTACATTTTGAGAAGAAGGTTTTGTAATTTCTTGGCTCAAACTTTGAAAAGGGATTTCTTTAAGAGATCTTTTAGGTATTTCTTCAGAAATAGGATTTTCTTCTTTAGGAGAAATTTTGCTTTGAGAAAAACTTTGTAGTGCGAGCATGAGCTCAGGGGATTTGGAAATGGATTTCATCCACTCATTTACCTGTTCCTGCGAGGCAATGGCTTTAGATTTTGCTTCTTCATCCTCGATCGTGTCAATCCAGGATTTGATGGGTATGGCTGATGAGAGTAATTTTTCTTTAGGAGGGGAAGAGGCTTTGGATGGTGTTCGGGATACAGGGTCTTTGAGAATCCCTTTCCCTTTGTCTTTGGTCTTTTTTGGCGGCATTTATCTGTTTTGAAGAAACTCTCTGGTTAGAAAATCAGGGAGAGAATTTGTATCACCTTTAATAAATTCAATATCAAAATCAAAAACACTTAAAATAGCTTGCCATCGTGCAAAAATCTGTTTTGATGCAATGTTTTGAACATCCTTTTCTAAAACATGTTTTGCAGCTTTGCAATCAATTCTAAGCAAAAATTTTTGATTTAACAAGTCACTTTGAAATTTAGATATGCATAAGACAATAGATAAAATTTCTTTTTTAATAGTAGAATAATTTTTCTGACATTCATTCCAATGTGCAGAAACATATTGTACTACTTGTTCTTTATTATTATCAATTTGCTTTAATATCCCACCGTAACCTAAATCAGATGCATCAGTTTCAACTATTTTAGGTAATGCAGGATTTGCAAGAAATAAACATGGAATTTCTTTAACAATATTTTTTATCTGTTTAATAACTTTAGTATGTTCTTCTGACCATGCAATAGGATTCTTTTTTAACCTATCATGCAATGGTTTAGCAATCCTATTAATGTTAGGACAGAAATCAAGAACATAATTTAAACTTCCCAAAAATCTTTGCAATTGGGTTTTATCAAGGATTTTATCAGGAAATTTATCAGTGAAAGAAAGAGATCTTTCAATAGGGGTGATAGTTCCTTTTGAAATATAATGGCCAAGAAATCGGATTTTAGTTTGAAATAAGGAAATTTTGGCTCGACATAATATGGACTTCCAGATTTTGAAATAAGGAAATCTTTTTTTTTTTTTTTTATATGTATGTATGTATATATATGTATATATATATACATACATATATATATATATATATATATACATACATATATATATATATATATATATATATATATATGTATGTATATATATATGTCCGGGATATTAAAGTGCGGGAAAAGTTCAGGAAGGCTTTAAACTATGGGGTTTTAAAAACTTAAAACTTAAAGCGGTTAAACAACATAATTTATGTGTTTTTCCGGACGATCCCGTACTTTAAAATTCTGGATTTGAATATTTATATATATAATGATATGTATTATAAAAATCTAAAATTATCCTTATTAATTAGGAAATCAAATCATTAATTTTAAAGAGATTATTATTGTTACCAATTATATTGACATAACAACATAACAAGTAAAATTAAATATTTAAATATTTATTTTAATTATCAATTATTATATACAGAAATAAAACATTATATATATATATATATGTTTATAATTATGTAAATAACTTTTATCCAATATTATGTCCAATTCAATTATTTATATTTTTACAATAATTTAATAATAAGATTCACCAAATATATACATATGCTTTTAAAACTCGCAGCACTTTTAAAACAAAATTTATCAAACGTTTAATTAATTTTCTTCGCAACTGATTATTTGTACAATACAACTAATAGCAAATATTTTAAAAGTTAAAACACTACCAAATTACCCCTAAATAGTCGAAGGACAAATATAAATCCAACATGAATAATAATACCAAATGCAAATCCTCATGCACATAGAGAGCACTATATGCATATATATATTCCCAGCCATTCCTGTGCTATTATTTTTTCTTTTCCAAACGGACAATATAAATTCTACAAAATACTTGTGGTTAGTGTAAGAGTTCTACCTTTCGGTTTTGGAAAAGTTGGTTCAAGTCTCTTCCTTTGAAACGGCCCAGCTGGATGGGGTAGCTGACATGTTTTTCGAAGACAAGGCCCAGCTTTAGTGGTTTGGATTCCTTACGGAGGAAAAAATGAGTGAGATTTCGGAGAACACGATTCCACTTTCGCATAGAGCTGGCGACATGTTCAAAATTCTGTACTTAATGGATTGGAGGGAAAAAGGAAACCAAGCGTATTCAAAGACACGATTAATTGGATCAGGAAGCTGCACAATTACATGATTCCCTATTCCAAAAATCCTCGTGCGGCGTATGCTAATTACGGGTATCTTGACATCGGAATAAACAATTACTATGGCCGGACAAGCCTGAAACAGGCAAGCATTTGGGGGCAAGAAATATTTCAAGAACAATTTCATCAAAAAGTTGGTACGTGTGAAAACTAAGGCTGATCCTCGAATTTTCTTCAAAAATGAACAGAGCATCCCGTCACTTGCATCTTGGCGGAACGAGAAAGATATTTGGACATTATGCTGTTTATTAAATTGTTTGGTTATTCAATGTTCTACGCTTGTTAAAAGTTTGCTGATTGTTTCTATTGGGTCCTAAAAGCATCCTATTTGAAGAGTTTGTTGAACCATTTTTGTTGTCGATGTGGTTAACTGAGAGGCAAAATCTCATTTAAAAATTCTTTTGGTGATGTTTTAATATTTACTCTACACACTCATTAAAATTCTGAGTATACCTTTCTATTATTATTATTATTATGTTGTTGTTGTTGTTGTTGTCTTAGTTCTCTCTTTTCTTCTATATATTTATATCATAATTACTTTTTCTTTTGTTCTGTTTTTACTGGCGGCATATATTTTTTTCGAGATAGTTACAGATTTTTGAATAGATTTTTATTTTTTTATTTTCTATGATTCAAAGCTTAGATCAAATGTCACCATTCTGTGACCATAGTATATAATTATCTTCTTTCTTGAATGTTCAAGAGGTTCATAAAAGATTTTTCATAATGCTATAGGCAAATAAGAAAAATATGGAAGATAACGAAGACAAAGAAGAAAATGGGAAGAAGGTCAAAAGAAAGAAAGGGGGAGGAAAAAAACACACAAAGGGAAATTTGATGAGCATTTCTTATAAACTAAATACGTTAAAAAAATTAAGACTATTATCTTTTTTAAAAAAAAGTATTTTGTTTTAGGGCGATCAACAATTTTTGTTTATCATGGGGTTTTTAAGAAATCAGTGTAGTGATAGGTGTTTACAAAATTATTGTAAATTACATTATGGACAATATTATAATATAAAATTTTATAAAATTATGAGTATTCAAAATATTTTTCAGAATGTAAATAGTCCCATCCAATTTTATATTAGTAACCTTTTTCCAAAATTTAAAGATGGATTTTTTAATGTAATGTAATTTAATTTTCATTTTTTGTTTTTGAAATCCCTTTTGGACTTCTCATTTGAAGAGCAATATCATTAATAAAAGTTTCAAAAAACTCTTTAAATGAGATTCTTCAGTATTAAATAATAGCTTCTCACTCTTTAATTAGTAGTATATTATTTTTATCTCATCATTAGAAGAAAAAAAAGTGCTAAAATTTCTATGATTTTGGTGGACGAAAAAATTGATTAAAATAATATAATTGTTTTTTTATTTGAAGAGTCTTTTAAGAAATAAACTTATTTTTTGACTCTCCTATTTGTCATAAAGATAAACAAATAAGCATTTAGATAATAAAATTATAGTCTTTTGGGGTGATGTCTATTTTCACTCTGCACACTTTAAAATTCCAAACTTAACCTTCTATTAATTTTTATTTTTTGGCCTTAGTTATCTTTTTTCCTCTCTCTCTCTCTCTCTCTCTCTCTCTCTCTCTCTCTCTATATATATATATATATGTCATAGTTGCTTTTTCTTTTGTTCTCATTTTGCCATCAGTGATTTTTTTTTTTTGAGATAATAACATATTTTTAGCAATATTCTAATTTTTTTTCTATGATTTTACCTCAAAGTTTAGATCAAACATCACCATTCTATAACCCGTAGTATAGAATTTTCTTCATTCTTGTAGGTTCTAGAGGTTCATAAAAGATTTTTCATTTTGCTAAAGTAAATAATTAAGAAAAATCTTGAAGATAATGAAGATAGAGAGGAAAATAGGAAGAAGGTCAAAAGAAAAAAAAAGGCAATTTCATAAGCATTTCTTATAAACCAGTATGTTTGGAAAAATTTTAGATTACTTTTATTTTTTTTAAGTATTTTGTTTTAAGGTGGTTGACAATTAGGGATGGCAATGGGGAGGATAGGGGAGGGGACTGATATCCCCGTACCTCTTCTCGATATTTTACATATGTTCTTGTCCCCTCCTCGTTCTCATCGAAATTACTTAAAAGAATTCTCGTCCTCTACTCAAATAATAAAAAGGGATCCCCAAGGGTTCCTGATCCCCGAAAAATTCCTAAATAACCAATATATTTTTTGTTTCTAAATTTAATTTAATCTATTAAAATAAAAGTAAAGTTTGACAATATATCTTAGTAAAGTTTGAATGTTTTAGCTTTAACTTTTGCTTTAGTTTTTGTTTTATTAGATAAAAGTTAAAAATAAAAAATTTTGGGCCAAATTCTTTTAAATAAGACATAATCAAATAGTAATACAGAACTCCAATTTGTTAGTTGGGCTAAAAAATTTCATAATATATCTGTATAAATATTTTGATATTTGTTATTTATATTAATATTTAATATTTAATTATTTATTCATTAGTATTTCTAAAAAGTAAAAATAGAATTAAAAATTAAATTGGGAAAATGGGGAATGAGGGAGAGAATGGGGATTCAAGCTCATCCTCATCCTTTCCCCAAAAAAGAAATTGGGTAAAAAATCATCTCTATCTCTTACCCGAATAAGAAATTGAGTATAAAATTATCTTTATACCCTCTCTAAATGAGAAAAATTTCCGAGAAGTCCCGTCCCTATGGGGATTTCTGTCATCCCTAATTCTCTTTAATTATAGTGATTATTGTGGACAAAATTATTTTAAATTGTCCTCATATGTAATTTATAGTATGGATAATATTTAATATAAAATTATGAGTGTCCAAAATATTTTTTAAAATGTAAATAATTTCACCCATTTATATATTAATAATGGTTTGGGAAGGAAACATGAGGTCAATGCTAAAGCGCCACGTGTTGATATTTAGGAAATTAGATTACCTCGGGTATCTCAAGTACCCTAGCTACCCTGGTGTATCCGGAGGGTACCCCGGCTATACTATGTAAGGGTATAAAAGTCAGAAAAACATTCGTAAAAATGTTAAGGGATAAATAGGCCCCAAATCTAAAAAAAGATCGGTTGAATATGTGTCAAAAATTAAGGAATCGATTAGGAAATATCGTGCTACAAAAGAGGAGAAAATCGCCTGTCACGCTAGCAAATCAGTCAAAAGTTTGATATTATGATAGTTGGGACTACTAGCTTTTCCTACCACACCTGCAAAATTACAACGGAATTGCAGAGGTGCGCGGAACCACTCCATGACGCTTAGCACGTGAATACACCTCAAAATTACTCTCCACCCATTTTTTTGAAATGCCTAAGCCGCCATACGCATGAAAATAAGAATATTCCTAGCATGACAGTAGGGAACACCACTAAAATAACGCCAGGTGGCACGGCGACCGGGGTACACCTATAAATACTCAGATTTAATTTTTTATCAAGTAAGTTAACACACACACCACCAAAAACTAAGGTTTCTTCAACCTCCAAACCTCCATTTTCGAGAGCTTGCAAGCTCTCTAACCTGAGACAACCTAACTCTTACTTGAGCGTCCGAGTGTGGTCGCCTAACCTTTTTTTTTATTGTTTCGCAGGTTAAAGACAATTTTCAACAGCCCTTCGTGATTAAAGTTGACCATATCAACTGCTATCTCAATCTTCCTTCATTCCTAAAAAAACTAAATAGCCCGCACGCGCCGAACAAGCGAGGCACCCCGCTCCCCAACAAAAATAAATTTATTGTTCTTAGGTTGGTTTTGTAGTTTTCTTACAGGTGCCCAAAATCCACCGAAAACAGTAACTTTTGTCACAAAGGTGAGATTTTTTCGGAATGTAATTTCTTTCTTTTTTTTTTTAATAAAGTTAGGAAAGTAGCTGACATTATGATTGAAATAAAGCATCTTTTAATGAAGTAACCAACGAATCGCGTCTGCTTGTTTGAATGAAAAGGCTACTATTACATCGATTCCTTCATATTCTATTTTTCTCTATTATTCTGCGGATTTTCCTTTGGCAATGCCTACAAAGTAACCTGACGGATTCTCTTCAATTCCAAAGCCGAGTTTGGATTGCATTTAAAAAGCAGTTTAATTCATAATTTGTGGGGGGGAAAACAGTTTGGTAATTTTTTTTTTTAATGCTAAGCTTATTATTTCTTCGACATAATATAGATAAATTATTTCATAAGGCAACTATCATGGAACAGACCCTAAAACACTCACATGAGTTACTATTGGGAAAGAATCTTAGTGGATCCTTATTTGTTTGGTTTGATTGTTTCGTATTGTTCACTGATAAATACGAAATATGACCTTTTCATTTTTACTGAGGGACAATCTTAAAATAGGAGAGAATTATGAATTAGAAATGAAAATGTAATTTTATTGGAATATAAATCTTATTATTATTGTTATTATTATTACAATGACGACGATGATAGTATTAGAAGACTATTTGGACTTGCTTTGAGGAATTCAAAAAATTCGACATGGAAATCCCACTCCAAGGACTGAGGCATTTACTCGAATCAAAGAAAATAAGAAATTATCACAAGGGGTATGTCGAGACTTGTCTTTATGAAATTCAACTAAAAAATCTATTAAAAATCAGAGATTTACTCTTACTTAAGGAAAAATTTTAGTTCCATAAATTACAATCTTGTTTATATTGAGGTATTGCATTATAATTTAAAAGATACAACTTTGGTGCCAAAAAAAAAAAAAAGATGTACCTAAAAATAAAATTTAATAGTATATAGTAAATATGGCTCCTAAATAATAATTTTAACAAAAATTATAAAAATATTATTATTTTTTATCGTACAAATAATAAATCAAATTAACTTAACTTTTAACATGTGATAGTTAGTGTTTACTATACATTAAAGTGCTATAACATTTACTCAGCCTCAATATCAAACTTAAAAAAAAATATTAACTTTCAATTGATTAAAAACCAAAATAATGTTTCCCTAATTGCCGGAAATTTACGAAGATATATCTACTCCATTCATTAAAATTAAGATGGAGAAAATGTCTAGTATTGCGTCAGGGCTTAACTGCTTAACTGTTATGAAAACAAATGTGTAAATAAATGCCAACTCAATGAAACATAACGGAAAAATTAGGTGCTAACACTTGAATTGATAATACGTACCATAACCACAATTGATATTTCTTTCTATTACCGCTCTGTAAAGTACTAATTGTGTAGCGTGACAAGAAGGGTGACTGACCGTTACTTCGCAGAAAGTGAAGAAAAAAAATCCAAAAAATAAATCAAATATATTTATTTAAATCATTTTAAAAAATAAATTATTATTTAATTTATTATTTATTATTCTCTTTAATTATAGAACATAACCCCAAGAAAAAGCAAATCTTAAAAGATAATAATCGTTGAAAAAAAACTGTTAAGGATTTTCTATCTAAAAAAATTAATTTTAATACTTATTTATTACAAATAATCCAATCAATATCATTAATTTTAAATTAAATAAAAATGCCTACCTTTAAAAGTTTACGTAAGGTCTAAAATTTAATTGAGCCGGCGTGCCAGAAATTTCATTCAGATGGATCTACCGTGCATTTATTTTATAATGTTGGCATAATTTGAAATATATATATAAATATATTCTTTTCTTATTTAAAGCAATCCTTTACAAAAGGTAGTATTTTTTTCCACATATTCTTTCGTGTATCATTGTTGACCGACCGTCCATGAAGCGATTGTTGAGTAGGATCTCCACTTTCATTGCAAAATTTCCATCCACGTCCCTGACCCTTTCAAATTTCTTATATAAGCATATAGTTTTCCTTTTCTCTATGTCGGTCCCTTTCGTCAGTTTCTGGGAAAGGTTTGTTAATGAAATCAGTAAATTGATAAATGTACCACCAAAAATAGCTAATTAAGTAAATTTTATGATATTAACTCCCCCATTTTTCAGTATCTTAAAAAAATAAAAAATAAAAAGAAGGCCAACAATTTTACCCCTACAGTATTTGAATTTTACCATTTTCATATAACTTTCATCATAAATCATCAAATCATTGACATTAAATTTTTTAAAAAAATTATTAATTATTTGGAATTGGGATAAGATGAGATTTTAAATATAAGTTTTTACAACAGGGATAATCGAATATTGTAAAAAAGTATAAATCATAAGTCACTTACAGCAACCTAAAAACTGTAAGGGAAGAAGTCATTCTCTGAAAATAAGAATTTTAACAGTAATTTTAGCAAAATAGAGAATAAAACAATAAGATTGAATAAACGGAACTCTAAGATTGAAATAATTTTTCAGTATGGAAAATCACCTAACCTTGTAAGTGCCAAAATAGATCTTCCATTATGATTATAAACTGTATTATCATAAAATCGATACATAAAAATGGTAATTAAAATGCTTTTGCTAAGATCAATTTTGATTCTCGTGAAGGTCATTAAAGCCCGGAGAATGAACTAGATAACCTAAATCCAGCTTCTATGCAATTAACTAATATGCTTACTCTTGTTATTTGAAGAATCATTTAATAATAAATAGGTAAAAACCGACATCATGGAAAGGTAACAAAACGAAAATGTAAAGGGTTGAAAGGGAAATGAAACACAAGTTTCTGAATAACAAAGTTTTATTGAATAAATCTCAATTGACAAAACTAAGGTTTTGGACCAAAATAAGAATTTACCAAAATAAGTAAATTTAAAATATTATTTTATAATAAAATTCTCCTAATCTAAATACAAAAAGAAAAATAAAAGGTGTTCAAATTCAAATTATAGAAAAAAAAAACTTAAAACTGAGAATGACCAAGAAAGAAGCTGAATTTCTATCTTGACCAGTACAAACATTATGGATTTGGTTTGTTTGACCTCAAACTTCAAAACTATATATTATACACCAAAATGAATACTTGTAACGTAAATTATGTCCTCAAGAACGTATTGTGCTCATACTACACAACCATCCTACGTCAAACAATAGGGATATATACAAGAAAAAGAGAAAACATAATACTTCAGGGGCCTAAATGTAAAAATTCTTAGTACTTGTTTTCCTTACATAAATAAAGAGCATTAGCAGAGTCATCGTGTTGAAAGTAAAGCGCCCAGCGTGGAATCATTGTGGTGATTTAGCTAGGCAAATAGTGGATAGGAGGAAAATGAGGACGGCCATTCCAGAGGAACCCTTGGGCTCAACAGGGAAATCGATTCCTCTTGTAGGCTTTGGAACCGTTGAATATCCATTGAATGAAGCCTTTAAAGAACGTGTTCTGCATGCAATTAAGCTGGGGTATAGACACTTTGATACTGCGGCATCTTACCCATCCGAGCAACCTCTTGGCGAAGCATTAGCCGAAGCTTTACGTCTTGGCCTCGTTAAATCCCGCAACGAGCTTTTCATCACCTCAAAACTCTGGCTCACTGACTCCTACCGTGGCCGTGTCATCCCCGGACTGCAAAAAACTCTCAAGTAATTTTAAGCCCTATTTAGCATAGAGGTTGGACAACCATAATTTAAAAATTATAACACTAATTTTGATAAACGTTAGTTATTGTAGTTTTAAAACTAAATTATATAATCGGTTAAAAATTTATAATATCTTTATTATTTTTATTAAAATTATTATTTAAAAATCATATTTACTATATATTATTAATTTTTATTTTATAATTAAAACTTTTTTCCCTGTATTTGTAAATTACAATATCAAACACCTTTGATGTAATACCCTTGCCTAATTTTTTTGTATTTATTTATTCATTTGTTCTTTTTTTTTTTTTCCTTCTTTGTGTAGGACTCTTGGATTGGAGTACCTTGATCTCTATCTAGTTCATTTTCCGGTAAGCTTGATTCCAGAGGCGACGTATCCGGTGAAGCCGGAGGATATTCGTCCATTTGACTATGAGGGTGTTTGGGAGGAAATGGAGAAATGTCAAGAGCTAGGTCTTACAAAAACAATAGGAGTAAGTAACTTTACATGCAAGAAACTTGAGAGGCTACTTGCTACTGCAAAAATTCCTCCTGCTGTCAATCAGGTGAGTTAATAAAATTAAAATATTGGGACGAAGTATTGTTTTATGCCTATATATATAAAATCCATTTTCTTTGGTAAGGTGGAGATGAATCCGGTTTGGCAGCAAAAGAAGCTGCGAGAGTATTGTAAGGAGAAGGGGATTCATTTTTCAGCTTTCTCACCATTGGGAGCAGTAGGAACTAACTGGGGACATAATCGAGTTATGGAAAATGAGGTGCTCAAACAGATCGCAAAAGCTAAAGGAAAGACTGTTGCTCAGGTAATTCGTAATTCATTCTTCCTTTTTGAATTTGAGAATTAAAAAACAACAACGAAACCTATCAATCACTTTCATCTGCAGTGTTAAATTGAATGCTAACAGTATTTATTTTGTTTCAAAAAAGTTTTTATATTCGAGAAATAATTCTTTTTAGAGGCTTAATTAGAAGTTGAAGAAATGTAAAAGATTATTCAGTTCATTGCTGCTCAGTAAATTCAATAAAAATGAAAGTTGGCAAAATTGTATTATTATATGAACCCATATATTTATCTCTAAAATCTCATAAGTTCAAATAAGAGAACTAGGATGTAAATCTTACTCACATGAGTGGAAAAAGAGTTTAATTACCAATATACTATTCATAAATAATAGTAATAATAAGAAGCTATGTTTTAAGGTTGTATGACATATCTAATTGTATGTTATAAAATTTTATTATTGAATAGATGAATGAACGTCATACATTAATTGAGAAGGTTCAGCTATAGTGCTACAATTGTATGGTACCACAGCTGGATTCAGCCATTGGATTCAGTTTTGGTGACAACTGTCGGATAGATCCAATGGCTGGATCTAGCTGTGGTACCATAGATTTGCCCTATTTGAGATGATTTCTTGTAATAGAAGCGACAGAACAATACAAACATCTTATGTATAGAGAAATAGTAATTCTCTAGTGTGGGTGCTTACTTGTTTTGAAATGGAGATTTAAAATTTCACAGTGGTCTCAACATGCCTGAAAATAATTATATATTTTCTCATAAATAGTTGACTTTTTTTTCTTTTCCTGTTTTTATTTTTTTTGGTGCATGTAAAGGTTGCTATTAGGTGGGTTTACCAGCAAGGGGTGGGTGTCATTGTGAAGAGCTTTAATAAAGAACGAATGGAACAAAACCTTGATATATTTGACTGGGAGCTAAGTGCGGAAGAGCTTCAAAAGATAGAACAAATTCCGCAGTACAGAGGAAGCCGTGCTGAGGCGTACCTATCAGAGAATGGTCCTTTCAGAACTGTGGAGGAAATATGGGATGGAGAAATTTAATATAATAGTAAGCCTTTGTTTTTCTATTCTGTAAGCCTTTGTTTTTCTATTCTGTAATGCCCATTCTGTTTACATTATGTAATTCTTGATTCTAAAATAACTCTTCTCCTTCTAGCCTTTTTTTTTTGGGGTGTGTGTGTGGTTGGGGGTGCCCGGGGGCATTCAGCCCCTTGAGCTTGAGAAAAATAAAGTTACAGAAGTACACCAAATATTCTTAATTCTAGTTTCTTTTGCATCACAACACCAGTAGCAAACATGATAGATTTAGCACCCTTGCAATCAACAAGTTCTTTTGCATGAGTACACAAGGAAGTAAGGAACATACAGACACATGAAGGATTTCTGGTTTAACCAATGACGTTAACAATAATAGTAATAATAATCACATCATCGTTGGACAGAACACGAAACAAGTCAACAACATCAGCATCTCCCACACTGTTTTAACAGACCTTTCACTCAATAAAACATAAAATAATAGTAATCATAAACTTAGCTGAAATATCAGCAATACCAGCTACAGTTTGTTTACTAGAACAAATTACAAGAAGGAAACATTGACAGCTTTCAGTAAAATTTTGCACACCACAAATGAAGATACGCAATAAATAAAAACAACTGCAAAGAACAGAAAAATGTCATTTATCAAACAGAGCATAGCAGAAAGTTATCAAAAACTAAAATAAAGCATTACCCACAATGCAAACCTACTCGTTTGATGCACATTGTCCATGTACTTGTGTTGCAAACCCTACAAGCCAACAGTAGCACAAATACAAATTAAATTGCATGTAGATGATACCAAATGCACAATCTAAAGGAACCCCCCGCCCCTCCTTCCAAATTACTCAAACCAATAGTCTAAACTTAGCCTAACAAACTTCACTTAAATATCTCGTCCAATTCGCAGCTGCACAATAAAGTGTTTAGATGTCATCAGACAAATAACCTTGCTTTCATGCATACCTACAACCAGGAGAAGGCCATTCCTTACAAGTCTACGGGCTTCTTGAAAAGAACATTCCAGTGTCACTGAAATCATAGTATAAGTGGAATGCAAAACGCCAAACACATTACAAAAGAAGAATAAAGACCCTCTCATCTGAGCTGTTATAAGTTTTTAAATATCTTATATCATGTATCTTTAAGTGATAGTGTATGGGTAGTATTTAATTTCTTTATTTTTTTATTTATTAATTACCAATCACCCACATGTATTTTTTCTCATGAGGAGATCAGATAGTGTGAGAATCATAATCCACAAAAGAAATATTTGATGAACCAAACGAGTGTAAACTAATGTTTTAATATATTTATTATTTAAAATAAAAATGTATTTATGAGAATCACGAAACTACTTTCCCATTAGTAAAATATTTTTGTTTCTTAACTTCTTCTTTCCAATGGCGTCAGCTGAAAACTTTTATTACGAGGGCAACATGAATAATGTACAATAGTTAAGTTAAGATTGTCAAAGGGTGGAAAAAATATTAAACCTTAAAAAAAGTCTTTTTTCTTTAAAAGTTTTCTCTCTCAGAGAAAGCTTAGAGGATAAAGTTATAACTAAGCTTGTCTTAGCTCCAAAAATCACTCTTCGTGAGTGTTTTTTTTATTGTTTCTTTAAGTGTATTATTTGCTTTCTTTTAATTCATTGTTTACTGGATAGTGTGAATCACCTTTTATTAAACTTTCTCAACAAAGTTCATAGCCAGTCGTTTGTGGAAGATATTAACAATGGTGTAATAACTGCTCCCAACAAATCCAAGTGGACAGATCTGCTCTTTAATGGACACAGAGGAGTTAATTCGGAGGTGTAAGTCAATAT
This sequence comes from Atalantia buxifolia, assembly GCA_030444775.1. Taxonomy (NCBI): domain Eukaryota; kingdom Viridiplantae; phylum Streptophyta; class Magnoliopsida; order Sapindales; family Rutaceae; genus Atalantia; species Atalantia buxifolia. The sequence goes on from CM059832.1 coordinate 10,114,939, forward strand.
CTTTAAAAGAGGCAGAGGGAAATAAATTCTCTTTTAAAGGAAGAATAAAAGAAAAAAGAGCGCAAATAGCAGCAGAATGTTTAGTTGGCAAGGTACTGCATACAAGGAATGTAAACACAGAGGGGCTAAGAATTGCATTGAATCAGGTGTGTCAAACAAAAAAGGAAGTAAATATCGAGAATATAGGGGACAACATTTTCATTTTCAAATTTGGGAATGAAGTAGATAAAAAGAGGATTTTGGCAGGAGGACCATGGCACTTTAATCAATCTCTAATTGTTTTAAAGAACCAGATGGCATTGGAGAGATCATAGCACAATTATTCACACACGTATCATTTTGAGTGCAAATTAAAAATGTCCTCATTATGTGCATGGATGAAGAAATGTGTATGGGAATTGGGGAGCTCGTCGGAAAAGTAGAAGAAGTGGATACTGATAAGGCAGGTGATTGTATGGGACAAATTATAAGGATGCGAATCTTGGTCGATATCACCCAGCCTCTAAAGAAAATCATATTCATCGAAACTAAAGAGGGGAGAAAAATTCCAATTACGGTAGAGTATGAGAAACTTCCAGACTTTTGCTACTGTTGTGGATGCCTTGGACACTCATACAAAGAATGCACCCAATAGAAGGGGCAGCCGAAGAAGGAGCTCGATTATGGACCATGGTTAAAAGCGCTGAACTGAGTAGAAAGAGCCAAACAGAACAGATCCAAAGAATGATGGATGCCAATGAGGAATAGAGAAAATGGAGAAGAAATTCAGAAAGAGGGGAACCAGCTCACAAGCCCATTAAAGCATACTCAATCTTCGTTGAGTGAACCAGAAGCCCAACCTGAAATTCCGCTGAATTGAGCCAGGAGAAACCGGAGGAGGAGAACCAGCATAGATTGGACAACCTGAACCCAGTAGGTGCAGAACATTTAATGAAGGATGGGGAGACTTTGAAAACCGAAAAAAACAGTAGCCCAAAACCAGATAGTACAGCTGGAAAGGAAAAAGGTTTTGGGGAGTGGAAAATAAAAGCGGGAAAAACAGGGGAAGAACAAAAGGAAGGAAAACAAGAAAATGTGGGTAAAAATAAGACAATGGCTATAGGCAAAGAGTTGGGCCAAACGCTGGGCCAAAATGAAATAGAAATAGAGAAAATAGATGATGGGCTGGAAAAACCAGTGAAGCAGCTAAAAAAAAGAAAATGGAAACACCAAGCTAGAAAATGTGAAGAAAAGCCAAGCCAAAACGATGGGACACTATTGAAAAAAAGACAAACTTGGGAGATGGGCTGGACAAGTCCAGAACATAAAAGAAGCAAAGTGGAAAGCCCAACTAAAATGACCGTTGCTGAATACAGTTTTGGTTCCCCCCCAGCAAAAACCAAGTTGAAAGGGGAAGCTTCAAGCGGAGAGGAAATGGACTTCCAAACCGCAAACACAGAGGAGTTAACGGTGGAGGCTGGATGCCAGCCCTACTGACAACCATGAAGTTCATAATTTAAAATGTCCGGGGATTGAGGAAGGACTGGACGTTTCAAGAAATCAAAAGGATCCTCCGTGAGCATAAACCTGAAATTGTGTTTTTGTGTGAAACAAAATTATCGGAGCAGCTCATGAAAAGAAAGGCAATAGAGTTAAACTTCCAAAATTGCTTTGTAGTCAGCAGTAGTGGAAAAGGAAGTGGGTTGGCAATGATGTGGAGCAAAAATATGAATTTGGAAATTAAGTCCTATAACAAGCACCATATTGATACTTGTATTCAAAATGAGGAAGGTAGTTGCTGGAGAGGCACGAGTGTTTATGGCAACCCAAAAATGGAGGAAAGAAAACACACCTGGGAATTGATGAAAAGGTTATCAGGTTTGTCATCTTTACCATGGATTTGCTTTGGAGACTTTAATGAGATAATGCACCTGCATGAGAAAATAGGGGGTAATGATAGGAAATTAAGCTTAATCACAGATTTCAGAGAAGCAATCAAGGATAATGGTCTAACTGATCTTGGATATAAAGGCTACCCCTTCACATGGTGTATTAGACGGTTTGACCCGTATATTATCGAAGAAAGATTAGATAGAACTTTGTGTAGTAAGAAGTGAGGAGATATTTTTCAAGAATTTCCAGTTGTGCACATAGAAACTTGGAGCTCCGATCACTATCCCATTGTTATAGAAGTAGCAGAAAAAGAAAAAGGAGCGAGCTACCACAAAAAGACTTTCCCGAGAATACACTATAAAGATATGTGGAGCCCGTATGAAAAGTGTCGGGAGATAGTGAGGCGATAGTGGTTGGAACAAAGTAAGTGGGATGGAACAATTACATCAGAGCAGTTCAACATGGTGGCCAAGAGATCTTTGGCAGAGCTTAAGCTATGGAGTATAACTGAATTTGGCAGTAAAGAAAAAAAAGTGAAAGAGCTAATCAACGAGTTAAAAAGTGTCAAGCACAGCTTTGATCATTATATTGGTGGAGAAAAAATCAAAAGGCTGGAGAAGCATATTGATAACATGTTACTTGATGAAGAAGTGTATTGGAAACAAAGGTTTAGAGCGGATTGGCAGGTAGAATGAGACCGCAACACAAAGTTTTTTCATGCCAAATCCACTGCAAAGAAGCAAAAGAACAAGATCGAGAGAGTGCTGGATGAAAATGAAAACTGATCAATCGAAGCTGAGGTGATCGAAAGAAGGTTTTGTAAGCATTTTGCAGAGCTCTTCACCACAACTAACCCATCAAGACAGCAAAGAGAATCAATATTAAAAGATATGCCAAAGAAAGTCACTGCGGAGATGAATAAGGAGCTTGGAAGACCATTCACAGAAGAGGCAATCAAAGAAGCTTTATTTCAAATGTGTCCAACTAAAGCACCGGGGCCGAATGGGCTCCCTACAACCTTCTTTCATAAACATTGAGAAGCTGTCAAATAAGGCGTTATAGCAACATGTCTTATATCCTAAATGAGAAAGGTACTCTAGCCCCTCTAAATCACACTTATATTGCTCTTATTCCAAAAATAAAGAATCCAAGAGATGTAACAGAGTTTAGGCCTATTAGCTTATGTAACGTAATTTACAGAATCATAGCTAAATGCATAGCTAATAGGCTGAAACAGTTCCTTCATGATGTAATATCCCCAAAACAAAGTGCTTTCATTCATAATCGACTCATTACAGACAATATCATTATAGGTTATGAATGTTTGCACAAGATTAGAATGAGTAAAGGGAAGAATAATAGGTTAGTTGCTCTTAAACTAGATATAAGCAAAGCCTATGATTGAGTAGAATAGAGTTTTGTAAAGCATGCAATGTATCAATTAGGCTTTGATAGATCATGGATAGAACTGATGATGAACTGTATAACCACTTCATCTTTCTCGATACTGATAAATAGGGTTCCTAAAGGCTTAATCAGGCCTGAACGAGGCTTGAGACAAGGCTTTCCGTTATCCCCATACCTCTTTATTATATGTGCAGAAGCTCTTTCAAATTTGCTGAATGAAGCAGAGACTAAGCAGCTTATCCGGGGGTTGAAGTTCAACAAGGAGATCTCTATTAATCACCTCCGCTTTGCTGATGATAGTTTGATCTTCAACAAAGCAACAGTTAAAGACAGCATGTCCTTGAATGCTATGCAGTTGCATCTGGCCAGATTTTCAACTTTGAGAAATCCTCCATGTTTTTCAATGGAAGTATCTCAGCAGAGCAAAAGACCAAAGTCAGAGATATTTTCCAGTTGAAAATTATTTCCAAGCATGAAAAATACTTGGGATTACCGTCAATGATCGGAAGGAAAAAAGTCAGCTTCTTTAAGGACATAAAGTTGAGAATTCTGAGCAAAATCTCCAGCTGGCAAAGCAAGTTGTTCTCAAGTGGAGGAAATGAGACCTTAATCAAAGCAGTGGCTCAAGCTATACCAGCTTACGCAATGAGTGTGTTCAGACTCCCCACAACACTATGTGAGGATATTCGAAGAGCAATTGCAGGATTTTGGTAGGGCACCAAAAAAGACCAAAAAAGCACTCATTGGGCTAAATGGGAGAAGTTGTGCCAAGCAAAAGGAAGAGGAGGCCTTGGCTTCAGGCTTTGGTGGCAAAACAAAGCTGGAGAATCATCAAATATCCAGAATCACTAATGGCAAAGATTTTACAAGTAAAATATTCTAAGTGTGCTGACTTTTTACAAGCTAAGCTAGGGTCAAAGTCATCTTTTGTCTGGAGAAGTATATTTTGGGGGATTTAGGTCATTCTACAGGGGATGAGATGAAGAATTGGAACAGGGGACAAAGTAAAGGTTTACAAAAGCCACTGGATACCAAGACCTCAAAACTTCACACTCATATCAGCCACAACCCTTGGCATGGATTGCACAGTAGAAAAACTTATTGATGAAAATCAGAAATGGAAAGAAATTTTGATCCAACAGCATTTCAACTCTGAAGATGTTGAGTTAATCTCAAGAATTCAGCTTTCAAATAGCCCAAAACTAGATCAGATTTTGTGGCATTACGACAAGAAGAGAAATTACTCAGTAAATAGTGCATACCAGATTGCGATGAGGATTAAGCACCCTGACTGGCCAAGTAGCTCCAGCAGTAACATTAGACAATGGAATGTGTTATAGTCCCTGGAATTACCGAAAAAAATAAAGATTTTCATGTGGAAAGCTGCAATAAATTTACTCCCCACAGCTGAAAACCTCTGGAGAAGGAAAATGCTACAGGAGCCAACATGTCCAAGATGCAAAATGAAGAAGGAAGATACCAATAATGTAATTATGGATTGTAAAGTAGCAAAGAAAATATGGAAGTTAACCCCTTTCATAGAAGAAATACAGATACTCGCTAACCAAGATCTGCTGAGCATGTTACAAGAGTTGGCAAAGAGAAAAAGCAAAAATGAGCTAAGGTTAATAATTGCTTTTTTCTTGACAGCATGGTACATAAGAAATATTTTTGTGTTTGAAAACAAAAGGCAAGACCCCAAATCTCAGTAGCCAAAGCTGACGCAGCGGTTGAGTCCTATGCAAGGTCAAAATGACAAAGGCGCGAGCAGCAACAAAAGCAAATCCAACGAGAGGGGCAAAATAGATTCTTCCTCCACAATGTCATTTCAAAGAAAATGTGGATGCTGCAGTTAATACAGAGAAAAATCAAGTGGGGCTGAGGGTGGTGATCAGAGATGATAGTGAAGCAATCATAATTGCAGCAGTAAAGCACACAAAATATCATGGAGATGTAGCTCAAGCAGAGGCAGCAGCTGTCAATTTTGGGTTGCAAGTTGGGTTTGAAGAAAATTTGAGTCCTCTAATCTTAGAGACTGATTGTTAGGATGTGGTGTTGAACTTCAGAAAATTCCAAGAACTTGTAATGCTTTTGCTCACACCCTAGCTAAAACAGCCTTAGCTAATCGGGAAAGTTATGTATGGAAGGGTGCAATACCCTCTTACATTATATCTGACTTTTCGAAGTTTTTTTATTGAAAGTTAAATCTTTTCTTATAAAAAAAAAAGATTGTCAAAGAGTGAAACGATAACAAATTTAGAGGTGAGCTATTAAAACTAGCTTTTGAATTGAATATCGAATTAGAGAAGAAAATTATGATTGTTACTACCTATAAAAAAATAAAATTACAATGAATACGTAGGATTTTTGGTATTGTGAATGATTAGACATTTACCTTAAAGATTAATAATTACTTCAGAGATATTTTCAACTTCAATTGTAATTTAATACATAACATGAATACTAAAAAAAAAATTCTGAAATTTTTACAAAGTCGTGTATCACGTGCGTTACATTCTACCAACAGCAGTTCAACCATCTTTTTTTTAATTAGCACGAATTATTTTTTCATCTATTTGTCTTTTCATCTTTTTTTTAAAGCAATGACGGATAATGCGAGGAAAGCATGCTGCAACATGCAAATATAGTGTATCAAAATTCATAATTTATGCTATGCAGACTACAAACTTGCCGGTTAGTGTTAAGGCTAAACTTGATCAAATTTGTAAACGTTTCCTGTAGAGTGGGAATGATGATCTACGAAAAATGAGCTTAATTAGCTGGCATAACATATGCCCCTTAATTAGCTGGCATAACAAAATATGAAGTGTCTCCATCGGATATTCCACATGCTCTTCCTACTCGGTACGGCTCCCATTTGTGGAAATTTGTGGGTCGAGTTTGGGATTATGCTAAGCACGGATTATGCAAGAATGTTAGTAATGGACTGAAAGTCAAATTTTGGTGGGACTGTTGGGCAACGACTCCTCTTCCTCTTGCGGCTTGAGTCTTACAGCCCATACCTTCTGATCTTTGTGATTTGTATGTTGCTGATTTTGCTTCTACCGATGGCTCTTAGAATTGGCCAAAGTTCAGTCATCTCTTGCCACATCATGCAGTGATGAGAATTGCTTCAATCCACCCCCTGTCAGCTCGCAATGGTGTTGATCAAGTTTACTGGTCAGCTTCTTCACAAGGAATTTTCATGGTTAAATCAGCATATGACCTTTTGGATCAATCTCATGTGCACGAAAGGGATACTTACTGGAGGTTAGCTTGGACATGGAAGGGCCCGCAGAGTAGCAATATTTTTATTTGGCTGGTGCTTCACAATCGGTTCAAGACTCGAGCAGAGCTAGCAGCACCACATTTAAACATTGATCCATCTTGTGAGAGGTGTGGTGCTGGTTTGGAGAGTACGAGTCATGTGCTTCGGGACAGTCCTTATTCGAGAGCGGTTTGGCTACGGCTTATTCGAGGAAATAATCAACATCATTTCTTCGATTCTAGCCTTGCAGACTGGATTTCTGAGAACTTGCAGACCCATACCACTATCCTAGGTAATAAACATTGGCGAGTCATCTTTGGTATTGCTATTTGGAGGCTTTGGTTTTGGAGAAATCGATTTATTTTCACCAAAGATCATTGGGAAAGCAATACTATAGCAATGGATATAAAAGTCAGGGCAGCTGAAATTCAAAGATGTAATTCTTTCCCTCTTGTTGCTGGCAGGAACCGTATTGAAAAGTGGATTCGTTGGGTTGCTCCTACTTGGCCTTGGGTTAAGTTAAATACTGACGGTGTCAAAAAGTCTTCAAGCCGTGCAGGAGCTGGTGGGCTTATTCGTGACTACAGAGGAGTTTGGCAGACAGGATATAGTGCTAACTTAGGCTTTTGTTCAGTAACATCTGCTGAACTCTGGGGTTTATTTCATGGATTATCTATAGCTTGGCTATATGGTTTTCGTAAGGTGATTGTGGAAGTGGACAGCAAGTGTGTCTTGCAATTAGTCTCTAATTTAGCATCTTTCTCTCATTCAAGCCATCTAAGAGCTTCTCCGACGTGATTGGTTGATTCAAGTGAACCATATCTATCAGGAAGCAAATGCAGCAGCAGATTTCCTTGCTACTTATAGCTTTTCTTTTCCATTAGGTTTACATTGCTTTCAGTCCATCCCTTTGAATATGCTTAGCATATTAAACAATTATGTCTCTGGGGTTGCACACTCCCGTTTAGTGTTGCCTTAGCTCTTGTAAGAGCCCTTTATTCATTAAAAAAATTCATAATTTAATTTTTCCTTTAACCACTTTTAATGTGCAAGAACTTTACTTTGTCACATTGGGACAGATCCACATTGATTTAGATGTCCAACTTTCAATTATCTTTTTTAATAGTATTTTTTAAAAGGTAAGAGATAGTCAAATAAAACTGAATTTTTTGTCCGTTACTTCCTCAAGATTCAAGTATAGTGATCATCAAATAAAACTGTTTGAAGCCACTCATCTAATTCCGTGGAGCCCAGCTTTCAGCATCTTCATTACTCAGACATTCACTTCTTTTTTATTTTCCTTATTTCGTAATCCAGCTAATCTTTGAGAATTAGCTAACTCAAAAGGCTAAGGGAAAGAAAATGACATAAGGCAGTTCCATTTGGAATGATCCAAATGGCAAAATAAGGATTTGCATGGGATTGCTTTCGGAAAGGTTAAAAATGATTTTGAAAAGCTAAAAGTTGATGTTAATATTTAATAAAAAATTTTAGAAGTCACTTTTGGTAAAATTACCCCGTCCTACAATATATTTTGAAAAAAGGGAAAGGAATAGCTTTTCAAAATCTAATTTTGATCATTATTTTTATACTTAATATAATTCCATGTATACATCAAGATATATATTATAAAAATATAAAATTATCCTTATTAATTAGGAAAACAAATTATTAACTTTAAAAAGATTTTTTATTGTTACCAATTATATTGAGATAACAAATAAAAAATAAAATTTATAATATAAAATATTTATTTTAATTATCAATTATTATATACACAATTAAAAATATTTTATATACATGTCTATAAATGTATAAATAATTTTTATTCAACATTATATCTAATTCATTCATTTATATTATACAGTAATTCAACAATAAGATTTACTATATATATATATGCTTTTAAAACTCGTAATACTTTTAAAAATAAATTTTACCAAATGTTTAACTAATTCTTTTCACATTTGATTATTTCTACAATATAACTAACAGCAATTATTTTAAAAGTTAAAGCACTACAAAATTGGCTCTAAATAGCCAAAGGCCAAATATTAATCCAACATAAAATAATAATACCAAATGTAAATCTCATGTACATAGTGTGTGTGTGCGCGTGCGTACATATACGTGTATATATAGACCCAGCCCTTCTTGGGTTATTATTTTTATTTTTAAGTATTCCCCAAGCCCCTTTCCAAACGGACAATACAAAGAATTTAGCTATGTCTAAATTCTACAAAATACTTATGGTTAGTGAAAGAGTTCTACCTTTTGGTTTTGGAAATATTGGTTCAAGTCTTTGCCTTTGAAACGGCCCAGTTGGAAGGGATAGCTGATGTGTTTTTCGAAGACATGGCCTACTTTTAATGGTTTGGATTCCTTACGGAGATAAAAATGAGTGAGATTTCGGAGAACACGATCCTGCTTCCGCATGGAGCTGGCGACATGTTCAAAATTCCGTACTTTATGGATTGGAGGGAAAAGGCAACGACGCATATTCAAAGACACGATTAATTGGATCAGGAAGTTGCACAATTACATGATTCCCTTTTCCAAAAAACCTCGTGCGGCATATGCTAATTACAGGTATCTTGACATCGGAATAAACAATTACAATTGCCGTACAGGAAATCCATTTTTTGATTTATTTCATCTATTCTATGACCGGAACATTGGGGATCCACGTTACACCACGATTTTGAATCAGAAGAGAGATTTCAAGAAATGGCATATCTATTCACTCTATCAATAACTGAGCCGGATCTGGTGTATCATAAGGGATTTGCCTTTTCTATTTTTTCCTACGGATTGGAGTAAAAACAATTCTTGAATAAGGTATTCAACTCCAGGAATGAATCGAAAAAGAAATCTTTATTGGTTCTACCTCTTATTTTTTATGAAGAGAATGAATCTTTTTATCGAAGGATCAGAAAAAAATGGGTCCGGATCTCCTGCGGGAATGATTTAGAAGATCCAAAACCAAAAATAGTGGCATTTACTAGCAACAACATAATGGAGGCAGTCAATCAATCTAGATGGATCCGAAAAAGCCTGAAACAGACAGCATGTAGCACAAGAAATATTTCAATAACAATTTCATCCAAAAGTTGGTACGCGTGAAAACTAAGGCTGATCCTCGAATTTTCTTAAAAAATGAACATAACATCCCGTCACTTGCAACTTGGCGGAACGAGAAAGATAATTAGACATTATGCTATTTATTAAATTGTTTGGTTATGGAAAAATATCATTCGTATACTCTATAGATGCTCTGTTATCAAAAATACTACAATACTTTGAGAGTGTATCAATCATCTACCCTAAGTTGACAAAATGTATCTGCCGTCCACCAAACTGTTACTTGCCGTTTAAATAGGATAACGCCAGAGGGGTAATTTGGTCTTTTTATATGACACAAGTGATAATTTAAGGGTATATAAGTAATAATAAAAGAATTTAAGGGTATACAAGTGATACTTTTCAAGGGTAAAATCATCAATTTGTTATAATTCCGTTAACTTTCAAACGACAGATAACGGTTTAGTGGTCGGCAGATAACTTTTGTCAATTTAGGGTGGACGATTGATACACTCTTAAAATATTATAATATTTTTTATAACAGAATATTTTTGATAATATCGCTTTGGTTATTAAATGTTCTACTTGTTAATAGTTTGCTGATTGTTTTTATTTGGTCCTAAAAGCATGCGTTTAATAATTTTTTTCTAATTAGTTTTTATTTTAATTTATTGATGTTTCTTTTTGCCATACGACGATTACATGACATGGTTCATGAATGATTATTTTATGGTAAATATTTTTTACATGGCGTAATGATAGTTACACTATTTCCTCTCTTCAATATAATGGTATAAAAGATAATATAATATTATTTGTAAAAGTAAAAATCACTCTTTAATATTGGCAACGGAAATAGACAATCATATTTGAAGAGCTTCTTGAACCATTTTTTTTTATGTGATTCTTCAACTGAGATGTAAAATCTCATTTGAAGATATTTTGGCGATGCTTTAATATTTCCTCTGCACATTCATTAAAATTATGAACATACATTTATTATTATTATTATTATTATTATTATTATTTCTTAGTTCTCTCTTTTCTTCTGTATATTTATATCATAATTACTTTTTCATTTGTTCTGTTTTCACCAGCTACATATATTTTTTTGAGATAGTTATAGATTTTTATTTTTTTAATTTTTTCTTTTCTATGATTCTACTTCAAAGCTTAGATCATACATCACCATTCTGTGACCATACCAGTGGCGGACCCATACGTGGACTATAGTTTAGAAAAGAAATCATTTATACCCCTTATATTTTAATCAATTTAGTAAAATAATAGAGTTTTCATCTTCTTTTCACATATGTCCCTAACTCAATATCTTTATATTTCCATCAATTTAATATAACAATAGAGTTTTTATTTTATATTCAAATATGTCACTAACTCAATTACCCTTATATTTTCATCAATTGTATATAACAATAGAGTTTTTATTTTATTTACAAATATGTCCCTAATTCAATTATATTATTTTCATTTGAAATTAGTGACTTATTTTATAAAATTATAAAATTATATATTTTTTGAATATATTGAAAACATTAGGGAGCTAAAATTTTATTATTGCTTTAATTTATTTTAAAAAACTTATAATTAAAAAAAATATGTCAATGTAATATAACATCGTCACTAATATTAAAAGTACTTACAGAAACAACATATAGTACCAATTATCAATATTTTCATAAAATTTTTATGTGAATTGTTAGATTTTATTTATTAGTTTTATTGATTAAGATGACAAGTTAGAAAATAAAATTTGAGTATTTTAAAGAACTTTTGGTAGAAGAATCATCAACATCTAATTTTTTAAAGAGAATTAGAGCGCCTGACAACTATATCTAAATATTTTGCTGAATTGAGTTTAGTTTATTATAGAAACTTTTGACTAATAATACTTTTATAATTTGAAAAGATGAATAAATTTTAATTGTAATTTATTAAGTTTGGTATTTAGTACTTCACTTCAAGCATAAAATGTTTTACTTGCAATTTTTAATTGATTTTTAATTTATTAAGTTTGGTATTTATAATTACGTGTATTGATCTATTTTAATTTGAAATTATTAATTATTTTTTAATCCTGATATAATTACATGTTATTATTTATAGGTTGCAATGTCAGATTTTATAATTGAAAAATAATATTTTTATATTTGAGCTATCTTTTATTTTCTACTTTTTTTATAATTAATTTTGTTTATAGTATTTATTTAGAGGGATGAAGTTCTTGATATTCCTTCTTATTTAATGTACTTTTTTCTACTTATAAATTTTTATGTTCGCTTTAAAATATAAATTTTAAAAATTAGCTCGGGGTAATTTTAATTCATGGGTCCGCCCCTGGACCATAGTATAGAGTTATCTTCTTTCTTAAACGTTTAAGAGGTTCTTAAACGTTAAAAAATACAGCTTTTGTGCCAAAAATAAAAAAATAAAATGTAACAAAAAATAAAATTTAATAATATATAATAAATATGACCTTTAAATAATAATTTTAACAAAAACAATAAAAATATAAATAATTTTTTATCATATAAATAATAAATAGCACTATAATTACACAATCATATAGGTATATATTATGATGCAGTTCTTTCCAAAAATAATAATAATAACGATTGGATAGTTGAAAGTTGAGAAATGAAAATAAATGAAAAGTAAAAATAAAAATCAGAATCTCAAATAAATTGATGGGCTTCCATATCTAAGGAATTTCATCCACGAATTACATTGGGATTGGGTCAACGAACACATGATTCTGTATGGACCTCAGCAACGGTCTCACTAAACTTGCTAAATCAATGGACACGGAAAAGAAGTTCTATTTTCTCTTTTTCTTTTTTAAATTAGAAAAAAGTTTTTAAAAAAAAAAAAGAAAGAAAAGAAAAAAAGAAGAAGAGAAGTTCAATATCAACTTGACCACTACATTTGTCTATTTTATAATCAAAACCACCGTTGAACGACACAATTAAATAAAAAAATATATGATCCGTGATTGAATGGGACAAGTCATAAATCTTAATTTTGAAAAGATGTATCCGTGAGAGTGAGACGAACACTAATTACATGTTAATAAATTTGTACGATCGAATCATGTTAGTAAAGGTGCACAAGGTGCCAAAAAAGAAGACGAGATTATCGTAATCACAGCTAAGCAGCAGACGGTAATCCGAATATTAAAACAAAAGTGATTGTAGATTGTTGTTTGAATTCGCCGTTCTCAATTATTTCGGTACGACTAATAAATTTTATATAATAATAAGGTCAGAGACGGAGAGCTTCATCCAAATCCAAAATACGTGCCAGTACACTGCGCGATCCGAGTATTTCGGCTGTCCCCCGGTTACTCCTTAAATCTAACTTAAAAAAATAATATAAACTTTCAATTGATTAAAAACCAAAATAATGTTTGCCTAATTGCTGGAAATTTACGAAGAAATATCTACTCCATTCATTAAAATTAAAATGGAGAAAATAAGTACGATAAACTTGCATTGATAATAAGTACGATAGCCACACCTGCTATTTCTTTCTATTACCGCTCTGTAAAGTATTTCTCGGCGGCGTGATAAGGGTGACTGACCGTTACTTAGCAGAAAGTGAAGCCAAAAAAAAAAATTTACGCGAGAATTTAACAAGTTTGCTCTGCAGGGGTGGAGTGAGTGAACTTGATTAACAGCCGTTCCGTGGCAGCATAGGGGAGAGAGAGAGAGAGAGAGAGAGAGAGAATGGAGAGCGTGAGTGAGGAGCTGCTTCAGCTTCCGTACAGAATATTGGAGGAGGAACAAAAGAGCAGCTCAAGTGAAGGGAATCCAACGGACGCTGTCATTTTTGTGGGAATAAGTTTGGTGCTTGGGATTGCTTGCAGACATTTACTCCGCGGAACCAGAGTTCCTTACACCGTTGCTCTTCTTATCATCGGAATTGCTCTTGGATCTCTAGGTTCCTCTTTTTTCGTCTTCCGTTATTATTATTATTATTATACTTTTTTTTTTTTTTTGCAATTCAATTTGAATTTGGATATTTAACTAATCTCCTTCATTTTTTGGCGGGGCAGAGTATGGGACAAGTCATCAATTGGGAAAGATTGGAGATGGGATTCGTCTTTGTAAGCTTGTTAGATCAAATCAGTTGTTCTCTTCTGTTGCTTGGCATTCAAATGTTAGCTCAGTTGTAATTAATCGTTTAATTGATGCTGTTGTAAAATATGCATTCAGGGGCAAGTATTGATCCTGATCTTCTACTGGCTGTTTTTCTTCCTGCTCTTCTTTTTGAGAGTTCTTTTGCAATGGAAGTCCACCAAATTAAGGTTTGTTTAATTTGTTTTCTATGCTGTGCTTTCTTTCCCAACCCTTTAGGCTTCCATGTGCTCTTTTAATGTACTGTAGTCATCACTTTTGTTTTTGGCATTCTTTTGGTTCAGTCAACTCATGAGGTAAATGATTAAAAGCTTCTTCTGTGCAGAGGTGTTTGGTGCAAATGATCCTACTTGCTGGTCCAGGAGTTCTGATCTCAACCTTCTTTCTTGGAGCTGCCTTGAAGGTATCATGCATTGCAACTTCTTGGACAGCCACTTCTTCTTCTTCTTTTTCAACTCGTCTTTCCATATCATTCTGCAGCTCACTTTTCCATATGATTGGAGTTGGAAAACATCGTTGTTGCTTGGGGGGCTTCTCAGTGCTACTGACCCGGTGGCCGTAGTTGCTCTACTGAAAGAGCTTGGTGCGAGCAAAAAGCTGAATACAATAATTGAAGGAGAATCCTTAATGAACGACGGGTATTTTTCATTGTTGACCTCCTGTTGTGCTCTTCTATGTACATCTTTATGGGTATCTTAATAGTTGAATAAGCACGTTGTTCAAATGCATCAATTAATTCAGGATACATCACCTTCTGCATAGTTGATATTCTTTATATACACTTTTTACCAGGACAGCGATTGTGGTCTACCAGCTATTCTATCAAATGGTCCTCGGCAAGAGCTTTGGCTGGGGTGCCATAATCAAATTTTTAGCTAAGGTCTCGCTTGGAGCGTATGTATCTCTCAACCCTTCCTTGTGCATTTGTGATTAGACTATAGTTTGGTCATAAGACACTTTTCTTTGTCCAGTGTAGGCATGGGTCTTGCTTTTGGGATTGCATCAGTTTTGTGGCTTGGATTTATTTTCAATGATACAGTGATAGAGATTGCACTGACACTTGCTGTGAGCTACATAGCTTTCTTCACGGTACCTTCCTCTCCAAACACGTCATGCTACCTTTTCTTATGCTCTGGTTAACATGTCAATTATTATTGGTGTGAAAGTTGTCAAAAAACTATTGTTGTGAACCTCAATACAATTAAGAAATAATTTAAGTTCAACTTTCTTCACCATGGGTGCACCGAGAAAGATCCCCTGAATCAGGGCCAAAACTTCTTCTTGTTTATCAGATTGTAAAGTTTTGAATATTTAAGGCACCATGATTTGCAATTAATTGAGAGACATACTTCACTAGCAATTTTAGTGTTTTATGTTTATACCTCATCGAGCGTGCAACTTTTTCTCAATCTAGATGTATGGGTAGCTTTTTCCTTGAGGAATCAACGAAAAAATATTTATATTTTTATTTATATTCCATTAAAAAATTTCAATATTCAAGCAGCTTCTCAAGTTTTGCTATTATGGAATATTTTATTATAAATTAACTGTCGTCTGTAATTTATGAAAAGCCTGATTATCATTTTCATGTGATAGGCTCAGGAAGGAGCTGATGTTTCTGGTGTTCTGACCGTAATGACTTTAGGAATGTAAGTAGAATTAATCTTAGTAGTTTCTTTGGACTTGAGGAAAGGACTCTTGACTATTTCTGTTGATAGGTTTTATGCTGCAGTTGCCAGGACAGCCTTTAAGGGTGAAAGTCAGCAAAGCTTGCATTACTTTTGGTATGCCTAGAACCTTTATGCTTTAATTTTAATTAATCTTTCTGATTTATAAATTCGATGATGAAAACCGGAGTTTTTCTGCGTATCAATTTTACAAAGTTAGCATATTTGATATTGAAACTTGGCAATGTAGCTTTTTCCCACCTTTTTGGGGGTAACAAAAGTTAAAGTATATTGGCAATGCATATGAACCACCCTCCCTTGATGCTTAATGACATTGATATAAGTTACGATGGGAAAGCCACAAGATACTTTGAGGTCTTATGTTTCCAAAAAAGGTTATGCTGTGTTTGCTGGCTTGCTCTTGTCTCATTTTTTTGTGAAAACCAGAGATAACATCAATGTCTGCAGACTTATATCATAAAAGGAGTCCTGATATGAAATGAAAGTGATTGTATTTTGTCAATGTATTTTGTGAAATAAAAGTTGTCTAACATGAGGTAAACTAGCTATTTATTGAAGAATTTTGCAATTAGGAGCACAGAAACTGCTGCCACGCAAGTCCTTTCTGCTACCCTTTTCATTTCAATTTATTTGTTCTGCTGCGGGACTAAAGTAATTAGAAAGATATAGTGACCTCATTGCGTTACCCTTTTTATAAAGATTTATAGCGAAAGTAGAAAAACATCAGCTATTACTGGAGTATAGAGGCTCTTGCACTGTTACCGTGCTGATGGTCAAATTGCAGCAAACCATCTGAATTCTTTTGCACAATATTAGATTTGTGTCCCCACATTCTTTTTTTTTCTCTTGTTAGGCGTCATTGACCTGAATATCATATTGATGTACTCCTTTGTCTTGTTTGAAAAGCCGAAAGGAGAATAAGAAAGAATAGTGATAAAACTGGAGAGGAACAAAAGTGAAATGAGAACTGGTTGGCTATTTTTGGGAACTAGTTAAACTGTCTTCGCTGGAGCCAAAATATGAGAGGAAGGGGAAAAAAAAAGTCTAGGATCTGAAACCCTTTTGAGCTCATGATGTTAAAATTTCCATCAGTCTGGTAGGATTAAATCTGAAAAGTTAATATAATGTGAAAGGTTTTCTGCTATACTTGCATTTCAATTGTAAGCCACTGTTGGATGAAAAACAATCACACTCACAAAATAGAAAACAGAAAAAAGAAAAATGAAAATTAAGTAATGTGGATTGACCAAGAGTTTGCTACTCATGTATTGTAGAGTATAATGTAAAGGACATTTTAAGATCCTAAGGATCACTGCTATAATTTAATTGCTTAATATGTTCTCAAAGCACAGATGAAAACAACATCCATTCGCACCATAACCACCAGGGTATGTGTGAGATATTTTGATTGGAGTAGCTTCATCTTGTGCAAATTTTTTAGATGTAACATGTGAACATTTTGTTCTTGCTTTGTTACGTTAATGTAATCTTAATATTTATACTCTGATCTGATTTAATTCTTTCAGGGAAATGGTTGCTTATATTGCAAATACTTTAATCTTCATCTTGAGGTAAGAACATGGACTTCTTAAATTCCTTGCTTTTCTTGACGAGTAGAAATGAGCAATATATTCCATTCATGATTCAATACACAAGGAGAAGCTCTTTCTTTCTCTGCATACATTAAGCCATGCTGCAGCCGTAACTAAGCTTAAAAATATTTTCTCAAACTTAGCATATTAATGCAATTTTCTTAAAAATTTTGTTTCTTTTTCTTGGTGATGAAAATTTTTCAGATAATGATTTTGTACTTGTTTCACGTCTGTTAAAAGTTTCTTCAAGTACTGTTTTGAAAGGTACATATGCTTCAGTTAATAGTGCTTGATTTTCTGTTTTCGTAAACTTTTTACCGTAATTTAATGAAACTAAAGTGCCCATTTAAGCAGTGAGAAACATGCATAATTGCTTCTCCCTGTCATTATACATCCAAGATCAGCATTTTCACCAAGTTGCCAACCCTAATTATAATATAAGGGCTGCTTATTTATTTGTTTTTTTTTATTTGATCAATAACAGTCTTGAGACAGTGAAGCACTCAACTTCCTGGAGACAGCTTAATAATAATAGAAAAACATAGCCATCTCTTCCACTCCACTTAGCCCCAGAAGGAAGCTTTGCTTCTTCTGAGATTTTCTTTTATGGGCAGCAATCCATGCATTATGATAAAGTGGAAATCTTTGATTGACAATTTTTTTTTTTTTTTGGTTTGGTCAAGAGTGTATGGATAAATATGCATGGAAGTTCATTTTACTACACTTGAATGCTAAGTGGTGCCAACTAAGCCTCTTGTTCATTCTTAGAAAATTCAAAAGATATTTATTTGATAAATTCTAATAAATTACAGAAAGAAATTCAACTATTCCATATGCACTTGTAAATTTTTTTTGTTGTAAAAGTAATATTACTTTAAAGTTTTCAATTGGTATGTCAAGCTCTGAGAAACGTTATATTTTTATTTGATGTACTCTAATTGAACAATTCTTAAAAGTATGCTAATATTTGTTAGCACCAGCTGCCTCCTAGATCTCCATCCATTGGTTGATTATTTTGTTCTTACAATTTCTTGCAATACAAGTCGAAGACTTTTTATGCAATGAAATTTTAGCTTTGATGTAAGTTCAAAACTTCCTATTTCACACTTGAAGTACTGATTTGTAGCTGTTGAACCATCAGGTGTTATATCTTTCATTATTTATTTATTTATCTATTATTTGAGATATCTTTGTGTAGGTATCGTAGTTGGCTGGCTTTGTGTTCATTTGGGGATTGATAAAGTAGGGTTTTGAGGGTAGTTTTCAATGTCCACTTGGCAGTTTCACTGAGTTGAAGAAGACAATATCTATGTTTGTTGACTTTGCTGGGATTAAGCCATGAACCATTGTCTTTGAATATGTGTCAAGAGGATACTGTCAAAATCTATGGTCATGAAATCCCAACGGAAGCCAAGAAGCTTTCCCTTGTCCTCATACTTTTAGGAAATCGACAGTTTATATTCATCTTCACACCACACTTCCTTCCTCCCTGCCTTCCTTCCCCACACCAAAACTATTAACACCAATCCACTGTATTATATTCTTGGCTTTCATTGTATTCACTAGGCATCTCTGTTGTTTCTTTATCTTTTGCAGTGGTGTTGTTATAGCAGAAGGAATTCTAGGCAATGACAAAATCTTTCAGAATCATGGTAATATCTCCCTTAAAATGTATTTACTTTGAATGTCCATAATATAAGAAATTCTTTTGTATATTATATTTTTATTTTTTGATCTTGTGAAAAGCAATGCCTTGCTTACTAAGATAAGAAAGTTTTATAATTCTGACACTCTATGTGTTTTTTTGCTCACTATTCTGAGCTCTTCAATTTTGTAATCCATTGGTTTTATTACAGAGAATTCATGGGGCTACTTAATTCTTCTATACCTTTTTGTCCAAGTTTCACGACTTTTTGTTGTTGGAACATTGTATCCTGTTTTGCGGAATTTTGGCTATGGTTTGGAATGGAAAGAAGCTATTATTCTCATATGGTCAGGCTTGCGAGGAGCTGTTGCACTGTCACTTTCACTATTGGTTAAGGCAAGTTTTGAATGAATGGGTGATCATGACTATTACCATAATTTAGCCATTGTCCCGAGGATTAGGTGAAAATGAATAAAGTTAGCGCTCCTACAAGTTACCTATTACATAGGCAAATCTTAATTCCAAGCTTTTGTTTGTCAGATATTACTTTCATGGTTGACTGTTTTCTTGCTTGATAAGAAATGACTGATGGATAGCTATGGACATTTTATCTATCCTAGATAGTGCTTATAACCAACCTTTGTTCAATGCACTCACACATATCTAATTACTCACTGGTACTCGACAAGGGATGTGCTTCATGAGACTGTGGTCTAATACATGAGAAAACTATCCACAAACAGTTTTGGTTACCTTATCCTGTGTCTGTGTAACATGTATCTTGCAGTGGTGCAATATTTCTGACCAGAGATAAACACATTTGTGTCAAGCATATTAAATATAAAAATCTATTGTCCATCTAAGCTAATGGGACTGATAGTCAGTGCATGAGTTTTATTTCTGTATATATCATGTAAATTTACCATTTTGTTTCTGATTCCTCTCCCTTTTTTTTTTTTTTTTTTGTTTTAGCGTTCCAGTGGCGGTTCATCACTTATCACCTCTGAAACTGGAACCTTGGTGAGTTCCTAACCATGTGTATATATAATAATGTGTTATATGTCTTAACATCCAGCTTTATTTCTAAACTTTGCAGTTTGTCTTCTTTACGGGTGGGATTGTATTTTTGACGCTCATTGTGAATGGATCAACTACACAGTATATTTTACATCTTTTGGACATGGACAAACTATCAGCAACAAAAGTGAGCTTTATCTTGATCTTGAGCATATTTCATCTCCTATTTTAAGTTGAAGTAATTTGATTTGTCTCATTTCTCTTTGATAAATTAGCTGTTTGATGATTATGTTTCAAATGATATCGGGGTGAATGGCATAATAAAAATGGCAAATCTGAAATGTGGCTGAGCTATCCATATTATCATGACTGTTTCTGGGCTATCCATATTATTATGACATTGCTTTCCTTTCGTAGTTTTCTGTCGTCGATGACCAAGATCTTACTGATTTTATATAAAACACTACGATTGCAATTTTGGCCAGATTTAACATTGCCTTTGTTGTTATAAACCGCTATAGACTTCATCTAGTTTCAGATGAGTACTCAATTGCTTTACCCCCTTTTGCTCCCTAGTTAAGTTGTTTTCAATCTCTAGTGGACATGAGGTCCAACTTTGTTCTTCTTTTATACACAATTTTTTTTTTTCCTTTTTCTTATCGGAAAAGAAAAAGAAAAGGCCAAATGGAAAGTTAAAATAGGCTCTGACCTATTGCAAGCGTATAATAAAGAAGATTACTATTCCAAAGATGGATTTTTGTCTATAACAAAATGACTATAAGAATATGAGAGCAAGAATAGGAATTCAAACCTATTTTAAATGACCATGTTGATTTAAACCTTGTGTAACTCCTCAAAGAATGAGAAGACAAAATTATGTGATCTAAAGTGGAGCAGTCCCCAGATATGCAAACGACAACTACAATTAAATTCTAAACAATATTATGATACTCGTTACTAGATTATTGAGACGAAGCTTTAGTTTAATCTTTGGCTACTGTTATACAGGTATATTTCCTTGATACATAATCTCGACCATTGACTATTGTTGTAATGAACTGTACATTCCTAAGATAATGGACTGTTTTTATTTATGTTTATATATATATGTATATTATTTGCTTGTATTTTTAAAGAAATATCCCACTATGTGGTGACAGAGGCGTATATTGGACTACACAAAGTATGAAATGTTGAACAAAGCATTTAAGACTTTTGGTGATCTTGGTGATGATGAGGAGTTGGGACCTGTTGACTGGCCAACAGTTAAAAGGTATATAAGATGCTTAAATGATTTGGAAGGGGTACCTATGCATCCTCACAGTGCATCTGAAATTGGCGATAGTCTGGACCCCACAAATTTGAGAGATATACGCATACGCCTTTTGAATGGTTTGTACTTTATTGTTTTTGCTTTGCCTGCTACTGAACTTTTTTATTCTCAATGCATTAGTTCCTGTTATCCTCTCCTTTCATGTGCACATTTGCATGCATGTGTGTGAGGCCAGTGTATCTTCTTTCAAAATTATGCTAATTTTAATCATGCCAAGTTCAATCAGTAATTAGCAAGTTAATAATCTATGAACAAATTGGATATTCCTCAAGGTTAGCAACTAGAAGGGTCTTTACTGTTTTCTTTGAGACTGGAGAGATATACTCGTGTGTTTGCTGCTTAATTTTATTGTTAATGTACATTTTCAAATCCCTTTTGGAATTAAAAACTTCTTCTAGCTACATAATGACGATGCCAAATTGAGAAAATTTCCATATCAGGTGTCCAGGCTGCTTACTGGGGAATGCTTGATGAGGGAAGGATAACACAAACTGCTGCTAATATTTTGATGCAATCAGTGGATGAAGGAATTGATTTGGCATCTAATGAGTTATGTGATTGGAGAGGCTTAAAAGACAATGTTAGTTTCCCGAATTATTACAAATTCCTTCAGACAAGCATGTTTCCGCAAAAATTGATTACATATTTCACTGTGGAGAGATTGGAATTTGCATGTTCCATCTGTGCGGCATTTCTTCGTGCCCATAAAATTGCTCAGCAGCAATTACACGACTTTATTGGTAAATTCTTCTGCACTGCTATATTCTATTTACTTCATTCGTAGTTATAAAATTGTTCTTTGACCAGCAAACTCATTTCTTTCCTACATGGTCTTCTCTTGATTACTCTTTTCTTTTTAACCATCTGTTAGTAGTAAATAAACTTTGTGCATGCTGATATGCCTTCCTTCTTAAAACAAAGCTTCAGAACATTTTCATTGCGCGGACAGAAAATTAGTTCCTAAAACACAGAGAATTAGTCAAAAAGGAAAAATGGATAGGAATATATGTGGAACCATGCCCAAAAATGAAGGATGAGGCACATTCTCCAATGCAGACTTCTTTCCTGGAACAAGTATTTTAAGTGGAAAAGAACTCGGGCATACCAACCGCATAGGTTAGACTCTGAATGAGTGATTCAAGTGACCAGAAGAAGGAATCAGTATGGTATGAGCATGGTCAGCAGTAGACCTAGCTGAAAAAATGTAGAAATTGATGCAGCAGTTTGCCACTCCATTATGGGCAATGAACTGTCTAAGTGATTGTACATATTATCTAAAAAGCAGAGGTGTTGTTCGAATATGCTAACAAAGAAGGTGCTTTTGATCCATGTTATTGTTGAGCTACTATGATCATTGACAATGGCTCCCTCAATCTCTAAAACTAATATGTCAAACATGAAGCTTCCTGCATGATTTCCTGATTGGTTCTGACTATTCTCACTAATCACTATAATTATTTTCATCCCTCAAGATTCCCTTTTGAATTCACTTTCAATCTCATTGAAGCTAACTAAAGTCTACAGCATTGTCTCCTCTCTTGTCCTTGAATGTATGCATACGTAAATGAAGGAAAAGGAATTTCACCTGACACCTGAATCCACATCTAACCATGTTGAAAGGTACCAACCACTGTGAATAAACTCCATTAGCATGAGGTGGCCTAGAAATCTAGTGAGGTTAGTGTCTTTCCTGACTCAATTGGTGGCTGTGAAGTGACGTTCTTTAAGAATAGCTTGTAAAACTGGTTTAATGGGGTTAGTCGCCTTTTCTAGCTGCTCAACTGCCATTGGTATCTGGCTTCATGTGTTTGGTTGTGTATGGAGACTTGGTGATTTGGATGCAAGAAAGACCTTGACATTACAGTGGAACTGTTGAATGTGGGCAGTGTTATGGGACTTTTGGTTGGCAGAATGCCAGAATGGAAGAATATCTGTGACTTGTGATGAACACTTTGTACTCTTATCGGATAAGCTTATTATATGGCTTTGCTTTGGATTTTAGTTTCTAGTGAATTGAAAGGCATTTCTTGTTTATTCAAGAAAACTGGGATGTTATTATTGGAATTTATATGTATATAGAGAAAGAGGAAATTAGTACTCTTTTTTCCCTTCCATGTAAGTGATGGTAATTCTGATACCCTGCTGGTGATTGAAAAACTAAATCTGTGTTTAGATACATTAAGTTAGATGATCTTGTGTTCGAACTATATAGTTGCCGAGCTTAATCAATTTGAGGCAGGGTTAATCAGTCATCTTGCATCACTTTGCTATGATTTGGAGGATAAGTAGCATTGTTATATAGCAAAAGGAAAGGAGATATAGTCCTTGATGGTTCTAATTTTCTTTGATTTTCATAATCAATTGTCTATTACTACCTCATCAGGAATTCCCTCTTTTCTGAAACAATGTCCTAATTTCTTATCCAACTCAATTGTGTAGGTGACAGTGGTATTGCTTCTGTTGTCATTGAAGAAAGCAAGGTGGAAGGTGAAGATGCTAGAAAATTCTTGGAAGATGTTCGTCTAAACTTTCCTCAGGTTTGTAAGATTAGTGAATTTTACAGTTGGCCCCTGCTGACTTCCTGTCAACTTTTTTTAATAATTCTCTTCCAATTCATTTTTTCCTCTTTTTTTCTCTTTTTTTTTCCTTCTGTCTTTCTTTTATTTGTTTCTTTTTTTTTAATGAAAAAATGTTTTTCTGATAATCAGTAATGTTGTATACCAGTCAGACAACCATTTGGGTGCCATTGTTTTAATACCTCTATTTCTGCTTAGAGCATGCTAACATGAAAATATCATTAATATACTCCCTAGTTCAGAGGATCCTATGCAATATGTTTACCCACTGGACTTTTTCAGGTTTTGCATGTTGTCAAAACCAGACAAGTAACTTACTCAGTACTAAACCATTTGATTGATTACATCCAAAATCTTGAGAAGGTTGGCTTGTTAGAAGAAAAGGAGATGCTTCATCTTCATGATGCTGTCCAGGTTTCTTTTTGTTGCATTGATCTTCATTCTATGCACTACACTTTATTTATTTCTTTGTACGATTTAGTATTATTTTCTTGCAGTCTGACTTGAAGAGGCTTCTAAGGAATCCTCCTTTGGTGAAGTTTCCAAAAATAAGTGATTTGATTAGTGCCCATCCCTTGCTAAGGGAGCTTCCTCCCAGTGTTTGTGAACCACTTGAACTTTCCCCAAAAGAAATCATGAAACTCAGTGGCGTGACACTGTACAGGGAGGGGTCCAAGCCAAGTGGTATCTGGCTTATATCTAACGGTGTTATTAAGGTAAATAATGTGTTTACATGGGAAAATTGTAACCTTCTAGGACTTAAAAATGCGTTGATAATTTTGATAGATGCATGTTAAGATTAATTTATCTTTTGGTAGTGGACAAGCAAGAGCATTAGAAACAAGCACTCGTTGCATCCAGTTTTTACTCATGGGAGTACTTTGGGTCTCTATGAGGTGCTAATTGGAAAGCCTTACATGTGTGACATGGTCACAGATTCAGTTGTGTTATGTTTCTTCATAGAATCTGACAAGATACTTTCAATTTTGAGGTCAGATCCTGCAGTAGAAGATTTCCTGTGGCAGGTACGAATTTTGTTAATGATTTTATTGCTTCATAGTCTGGACATGAACTTTGAGAAAGCACAAAGGTCCTTGTTTCTTGCATATGAAACATGTGTATCTGTTAGTGATCAAACCATTGCTTAATTGCGCTTATAAAGCATTTGATGCTACCTTGGTTTATATTTTCACAATGTCTGATCACCATGAAGAGGATAAATTTTAGGAATATGTATTACTGGATTTATTGTGGTATGACTATTTATTTCATTTATCTTGTTTTTGCAGCAAAGTGCTATAGCTCTTTCCAGGCTCTTGCTTCCTCAGATATTTGAAAAATTGACAATGCAAGACATGAGAGCTCTTATAGCAGAGAGGTCAAAAATTACTACATGCTTAAGAGGAGAAATTATAGAAATACCTTACCATTGCATTGGGTTTCTATTGGAAGGATTCATAAAAACCCATGGTCTCCAAGAAGAACTTATTACACCACCGGCAGCTCTGATTCCTTCACAGGGGAATCTAAGCTTTCGAAGCGCAGAAACATCTGGTAATTTAAGACCACCTCTTGAAACACTTTATGTTAATTACACACATAAATCTATGTACGCATGAATGTGAACATGTAAGCATGTAGGTATGTGTATTTGTATATCTGACAACTGTTGTTCATGATTACTTTTAATAGATTATGATACCTGAAAGAAGTTCTGTGCCTATGCAAATCTGCTTGGCCTTTTTATATTGCTAATACTGCAATGGCTTTTCCCTTTTTCAGATTTTCAAATCAAAGTAATCTTAAAGAATCTGTAAGTTCAGATATTTGTCGCATGTTTTATTCTAATGAATGGAAGAGCAGAAGAGTAATTAGTTGGGAACTTCCGAACTCCACTAGATTTTGTAAAAGCATATTAATATAAAGAGAATGTTGACTTGAAAACTGTTTTAAACAATTTTAAAGTCTACTTTCCTTGACCTCCTTTTGGTAGTTTTTTGCTCATGGATTTAGTATCAGCACCTAGAGGAGGTGAGCCAGAATTCGTAGCTAGGTCGGTTGAAAACACTCTTGTTTTATACAGCCATCAAGTTCTGCAACACATTAGGTATGCAATCATTTAGCTTGTTCATGCACAAAGTATTCTTCCCAGGAGAGATGTGTCCAAAATTTGGTTTTCTACAAAAGAACCTCATTACATGGGTGGACTTGCAAAGCAAAGCCCAGAAGAGATGATTTGGATATGTTGTACGACAATCCACAATGACTTAAAAGAGTTTGTTTCGGATTTCTTTTCCTTATTGAAGACAATTCCTTTCCCTTAGTGATGGAAGAGTGCTATTGTTTATTCTACGTGGGCCTTAAGATTTAACTAACTTACATGCCCTAAATGAATGCTGCCTGGTAATATCAAGTCATCAGTTGCATTTTACCAAACATGCGTGACAATGAAATTAGACTTGTTGCCCAGCTAGTCAGCTATATAGATTTATTAGGCTTAAGGAAACATCTTCTTGGTTTGCTTGTTTCAGACATTCAAATTTAACTGTATTCTTTATACGGTAGCAGTTGATAATAAATGAACTAGATTATGTCACTGATTAATGACAGGTGTCAAGGCAGTCAGTTTTTCTCACCAAGGATCTTGCTATCTAGTGGAGACAAGAGCAAGAGTAATTATTTTTGACATTGCAGCATTTGAAGCTGACAATGCAGTTGTTCGAAGGACATCCTCATTGTTATCACACTCAAGTGATCAACCTCACAAGTCTCTAAGTAGAGAACATGGAAATCTTATGAGTTGGCCAGAGCATTTTTACAAGGCAAGGCAACAGAAGCAGAACTGTGAGGAGACAGATCGTAAAGCAAACAGCTTGTCTGCTAGAGCAATGAAGTTGAGCATCTTTGGCGACATGGTATGGTTCTTTTCTTTAATTGAAGAGTTATTCAGTCAAGAAATGAACTATACAGGGTTAATTCATTAGTGGAGGCTCTAATTTGCTGTAATTTAATTACTGCTTTCAGTTCACATTTAAAAAAAAAAAATTATTTTTATGTCGTTTCTCTTTTTTATTGGAAGTGACATATGAAAGGTTAGAAAATGTTAATTTTGTGGGTCTTCATTGTTTTATTGGACTAATTTCTATGTTGTTACAATTCTAAGGTTGACGTCCAAAGGCGTTCTAGAAGTTTCTCAACCGGCACTCAAACCATGCAATCACACAGCCTGTATTTTCCAAGCATTCCATCACATCTTAACCGTCGTCTAGTTTCTGTGAGATCAGAAGGGGGTACTGCTGTGAGGGAGAAGCTTGAAGTGAGCGGGTCCACTGGACAAATTCCTGCAGCCCCATCGCAAAATGCAGGCACAAATGAGAGTCATGTAATAGATTATTCTAGTGATGACTCCGGTGCCGAAGATGAACTGATTGTGAGAATTGATTCACCAAGCCTCCTATCTTTCCCGCAGGACTCTTAAACGGATTGTGGTTTTGCTTATATTGTGATTGTTCACAGTTGAGAGCCATCTTTGTACCATTGTGACTTAGGTGTATATTAAAGTGTCTTTATGTAAAAGGGAATAACCAATGAGCAAAAACCATAAAATCTTAAGAGCTTTTATGAAAATTTCTTTGTAGCTTTAAAAGCAAGGATTTAATCAGTCGAATATATGTGTGTGGATCTCTCTCTAGTGCTGTGCTGTTAAGGGCAGACTTTATTAAGTGGGGTTTTCCAAGTGCTATATATAAAGCTACTCCTTGAGCAAACAGGGTTGCTCGAACACAAAGTGATTTCTGATTAAGAGTGGAGAAAAGTTGCCCTGGATGTCGAAGAAACTTGTCGCTACATCAACATCAGATACATTGCCATTATTACAAATAGGGAGCAATGACATTCATGCTTTTTTTCCCCTTTTAAGAAAAATTTTATCAATAACAATCGTGTTATCATAAAAACAAACAAGATTGATAATAATAATTAAAAAAATAAAAATCCCTTCTATTAAGATAAAACTAATTGTTGGTGGTATCCTTTCCAGGAAGTACGATTTCCATGACTTTTTGGTGAAATTCATGGAGTTAAGTCTCACATAAGAATACAACATGTTGACAAGATTTCAGTAAATAATATAGATCTGCAAAATGTTTTGTGGCTCGCTCTTGCTGCTCTAAACTCTATCTTACATGTTTCACTTTCAGTAACTTCCTTTTTTTTCGCAATTGTTTGCCTACCATGTGTAACCTGCGATAAACATTAAGACGATCCTCTCAAGCCTCATATAGCATTCCCACTTCAATACGTTGTGAAAGTGGCACACTCAGGGCGGGCAGAGCGGACCTACAATTACTATGCAAAACTTCATAAAAGGCAAGCATGATTCGATCAAACCGCTTACAGTTCTTGCCTATGTAGAACCTCGTCTTCCCTCGAACGTGAATCACATCTGAAAGCTTTGCCTCTTCCAGAGCAGAAATCTCCTCCTGGATATCAACGGGATTAGATGGTAAACAATCGAAATATTTTTCTATATGCTCCCGCAAGCAATCAGTTACTTGATTTACAAAGTCATTGCCTTCAAGATTCAGAGTATCAGCATAGCCATACTGAATCACACATCCATAAACTCCTTTAAGGCCCAGTTTTCTTACAATAATTCTCTCTTCTGGAGCAACCTTAGGAACCAACAAGTATCTGAGTGTGGTAAAGATGGTAACTTTGTGAAGAGATCTCATATTTTTAATATAATGCCCAAGTATAGGAGTCAGTCCGTCTTGATGAATGTTGGTGTAAAAGAAGCACAATCCAGGAACCCTTTGAACACCTGGATCCGATAGTAGTGTTCCAAGTCTTTCCAAGTCAATCTTGTGAGTCAATTCATATTCTATCTTCTTTTGCCGTCCATTGAACCAGCCGAACATAATGAATGCAAGGAAAAATGATATGGCAAAAGGAATCCATCCACCCTCAGGAATTTTAGTGAAGACTGCACTCACATAAACACCTTCCATTGTGAAAAATACTAAGAAGTATAGTGCGACCAGCAGCGAAGGAGTTCTCCATATCATGATCATAACCAGCGTCAGCAAGATAGTAGTGATGAGCATGACTAAACTAACAACAACACCTACAAGCAATGTTATCAATTAGCGAGTTTTATACCGGCTGGATATAGGTTTAAAAGCTAAAAGCTAGCCATTAGTTTACCATACCAAAAGCATTTCCGATATCTTTCCCCTCGCCAAAAATAAGTATAACAGCTACACAAAGAATCATAAGGATGTAATTGACTTCTGGGGAATAGACTTCACCCTCTTTGTTTGAAGATGTGTGCACCACCTTGACCCTAGGAAAATAATCCAAAACTACAGACTGCTTGATGACAGAAAAGGTGGCTGATATCAATGATTGACTTGCAACAACAGCTGCCAATGTGGCTATGATAAAAATAGGCCAGTAAACTGATTTCGGAATAAACTTATAAAATCCATCTTCATGATCATTAGGGTGTCTGATCAGGTATGCTGTCTGCCCCGCATATGTCAGAACCAGTGACGGGTATATTGTAAACAAAAAAGCCATCTGCTGGGAAAGAAAATGGTGAGGAACCCAATTTATATGCAGAAAGAAATCAAGAAGACTGAAAATTGGAAATTACCTGAATGGAACTCCTGTTAAAATGGCCAAGATCAGCAAATAATGCTTCAGAACCTATATGCAAGTAATTTCATCATCAAAGAACACATGTTATGGTTTTTCTGAACATTAAATGAAAAAAATGAAAGAAAAAAAGGTGGCATTAAGCACATATGACTCTGAATCCCAATACTTCTTCACTCTTTTTTTTTTTTTGATACCCAAGGCTACTACATTGACTGGGACCATGGATCCACCTCGGCCAAGCCCTAAACTGGGGGGTCAGTTGGGCGGACTTCTAACAAAGAGTGATATTTTAAGCTCACTAGAAGAATCGAACCTGAGACCTCGATACAGCCAAGCACTAGATTTCAAGCCCCCAACCAACTGGGCTGCCCCTTTGGGGGCTTCACTCTATTCTGACATAAATGGAAATTGGAAATAAGTGCAGACCATCCAAATAGGTTATCGCAAAACAGAGATTTACTTCCCAGAAATGATATTTGCCAGTTCACATGTGGCATACCTCTATCTTGTCAAATAATCCTTGTTAGTGTTTGGCTACTGTTATTGGACCCTATTTGACAAAAAAAAAGTTTTTCAAATCCTCCTACCATATTGGTTAAATGATAATGTTAGGTTTTTGTCAGCTGTCATACTGCTCATCCCAAAGTTTTCATCTTAAATGAAATGTCAAGTAACATGCCATTCATCATGTGGGTGATGAATTTTCTCAACCTTCATGATCTCACCATCCACATGAAGAATATCATTTCACTTGGGATGAAGAACTAGGGAATAGGTTCCTTTTTTTCTTTTTCTTTTCCTTAGGATGAGTGGAACTATCTAGTATCTTCTGTTAGCATTTCTCTTTGTAATTCTATTTATGTCTATGTGTGATCCACGTGTGTCAATACTAATCAAACCTTGTTCAGCATGTGAAGGTGCACATTAGAGATTAAATACTAATTATTAGGCCCTTGTATATCAGCTTAAGCTTTTGGATTAGTGTTTTTCTCAATAATACTAACATTCTTTTGATTTGCAATCAATTCTCCAACTTTAAGACCATCAAAAACCTCACTCTAACTCTCAAAACTGAGTAGATGAACCGTCAAAAGTGATAGTACCAATTTTGGTAACCCATGGACTATTATTCCAAGCATATTGCTGAGTATTGATTTTTCTTCACAAAAAATTTTATCCTTTTGGATGTTCTATAAGTCTACTATGATTATAATAAGTCAAAACACATAACCATAATATACATTCCATGGTTTGGCAGCTTATATTTTCACCTTATGAGAAGATAATTTCATCTATAAGCAAAGGTCCACAAGCAAACAATAATCATGTTTCTCTTTTATCATAGTGACAGCATAGAAGTTAAATGCTGCTGAGGCTCACCTGTAATACAGAGGACAGTTCCACCAAGCAACAGCCAGCCTTCTTTTCCTTTCCTCCAAAAGAAATGGAATATGTAGTGTGGGGATAAAGCTTTGAATATACCAGGATAGTGATGTATAATGCTATAAATTCCAACAAGAGGAGTACTGAATGTCCATGCACCCATGATGGGGGAGAAAAGAAAACTCACTCGGGAGGTGCCAAACTTTTGCAGTAGGAAGAGAACAATTAGAACTATAGCAGAAAGAGCTTCCACCAAAGCTGAAATATCATAAACCAGCAAAGTCGAAACCCAAAAAGAATCTACTTCAGGGGGAAGCAATAACAGAAAAAATATTGACAACATGTACATAGTCCAGTTCCCTAAAAAACATAAAGGTCCCTCATGACAGCCACTAGAAAAACGAAAACAGAATCACTCAAGGTCACTTAACTTCAAAAAAACATAAAGGTCCCTCATAACTGCACAATCAATTTTGCATTACAAGAGACAAAATAAGGTAAAAGGATAAAGTGCTCCAACCAAAAAGTACCTTAAGAGCAACTAAGGAACCAATAAAATGTGAATAACAAAGTCAATCACAGAATATACCGTATCTGAGTTGAGTTCTTGACATAATTATAGATTTCTGTAAGATTCTTAAGATTATGACCAAGTTGTAACCATTTGCATCAATACTTACATTTACCGACAGAAGGAAAAGGTGCTCTGATGCCATCCATAGCTGATAATACTGACAAAAGATTAAGTGTCAAATTAATTAATTCAAGTAAATGTTTCTACCAAAAGCAAAATGTTGAACTACAAAAGAAAATGAATGAGAGAAAAGCCATGGTGGCAAACCTGAGATTGCAGGTGTAAGTATTCCATCTCCAATCAACATGCACATTCCTAACATTGCAATGAAGAGCAATATTCTTCTGGCAAGAATACTCTTCTCAAAAAACTTGCCTAGCCTACTTTTATTTTCTGTGCCCTCATGAAAAATAGAGTTTGAATCCAGGGTTTTAGCAGAAAAGAACCCAATATCCATTTTCCGACTAAGTAAGGAATACAAGGCAAATGTTCCTCCTGCAACCAATCAGTTTTCTTTGGAAGTGAGACGTTTATGAACTACTGGTGTTGAATGAAAAATTATACATGGTGGCTCCTGAAATGCTTCATATACATGCTGAAGAAGTTAAATGTATATTCTGGGGAACAGAAATAAGTTGCAAATGTAGGTAAAAACGATAAGAATATATCATCTCTATCAAATAACCTCCAATTAATAGGAAAAATGGAGCATATGAAGTAAATCCTCTGTGGAATTACAAGAATATTTAGAGTAAAAAAAATACTCAAAGACCAAGAATATTATTGCCTTTGTTTCTTTGAATCATATGAGAAAGTGTCAAAGTCTAGAAAAACAGAGCTTACTTTCCAGCAATCCATAGGTTTCTACAATTTCAACCAATTGTTTCCGAAGTTCACTCAAAACCAAAAAAAATACTTTTGTTTAAGATCCAGGTAAGATAAAATCCAACTACAGTTACAGGTTAAAGCCAATTGACACCTCTCCTTTTTCATTTGCCAAACTGACCAACTTCGAAGCAGTGTCTCATTTACACACTTATAGATGTAATGGCACTCAGTCCCAGTGTATTATGACAAGAATTGGAGTAAATTGGTGAAGCTTGTTTATTCGGTACTTGGTAAAGCATAATACTATTGATCCAATTACCTACTAGCTTAAGCCTTGAGGTCAAGCAGTAATGTAACAGAGTCACGGATAGTTTGTGAACCAAAAAGAAGTTTGAATTACTCTGAACTCAAAAGGAAAACTAAATGAAGTGTGCCATTCTGGCAACAGCAATGGCAATTAGAAACCATAAAGAGCATAAATAACTAAGATTACCTTCGCCTTGATCATCAGCTTTGAGAGCTATGCTGGCATATTTGACAACACCAATTAGAGTAAGAGTCCAAAACATGATGCTGTAAATGCCCAAGTAGTCATCTTCAGTTGGAGACTTCAACGGCATTGATGGGTATACATATAATGGAGATGTTACAAGTCCTCCAAATACAACTCCCAGTGTCTTGTATGCGAGTACCAAATTCCCCCATCGACCCTTCTATTGATTCATAACATTTCATCACGATTAAACTTGTAAAATTTCAAAGCCATATGAAATTCTTTATAAAAAAACATATATATATATATAGAATTAAATTAAACACAAAACAAACTATTTAACTCTTTTTTTTATGATATTAAAAAAAGAATTCCAAAAATCCGATAAAATGAAAGGAGAGAAATTTATATGAGACAGACACAAAAGGCATGCATTTTAATGGCAAAAAAAAAAAAAAAAAGGGGGAAAGAAGAAGCGAGAAATCGAGGACATGCAAAGATGACCGACCTTGTTGTCTGCAGCAGAAGCAGAAGAGTTGAAGGAGTTGCAAGAGTGACGAAGACGAGAATGGACGTTAGCATTAGAAGAAGGCTGAACGTCGACGACGACCTCGGAGAAGGTGGACGCGGCAGATGAGTCAGCGGCACCGAGTTGCCGGTCCATAATTGGGGGGAAAAGAAAAAAGACACCGGAAAGATAATAATTTGTAGAATTTCAATTCTGTAATTCACTTCACTTTGTGAATAAGAGCGTTTTTCTGCTTTTTCCGTCGTGAAAAATGTGTGATGTTATATATCATTACATTACGTGCGTGGGCGTGGGCGTGGGCGTGGGCGTGGGCGTGGGCGTGGGCGTGGGCGTGGGCTGCTTCCGGCTTTGGCGCTGAGGGAGACTTAAGACTTGAGTGGTGCCGTGGTTGGCTTATTCACCGTATTTTGCCACTTTTACGGACGGGCCCCACGCACACGCAAAGAGTTCTGTTACGTTGTGTTTTGTTTGCCGGCGGACTCTTGTTTGAAAGATATTCACATGCAATCCAATCTCGGCCGTATAATAAAACAGAAACACTCCGCCACCACTCGGATTTTATGTATTTCTCTTTTATAATAATAAAATTACAAATAAAAAATAGCGTGATAATATATACACACACACACACTCTTCCATGGGTGTGTATCTACTATAGTCTCTATCTGCGTCTATTTAAGACGTGTGGCACCAGGTACAAGTTCGAGCTCCTTATATGACTTTTTTTTGCCCTTTTTTTCTTTCTTTTTTTTTTTTTTTTAAATGAAGTCTCATGTGGAATCTTGTATATAGCATTTATGTATATTCTAATATTACAATAAAAACTTAAATTGTGTCATAATAAAATTGACACATATTTAGATTTATAGGGTTAATGTCATCTCGATGACACATTTTCTATAAATATAAAAGAAAGTGATAAATTTTTTAAAAATAGACAGTGAGATGATAAGCCGTTAATTTTTCCGTTAACTTTAACGGAGTTGGTTGCCTTTTTAATAAAATTACGTTTCTGCCTTTGTGACTTTCTTTAAACATTATGATGATTTCCTTGGATGTTTATTTATTTACATCCCATATAAAAAAAAAAAAGAGAATAAAATTCAACTCATACCAAAATAATAATATGAAAATAAATTTAACAACATATAAATTTTAAAATTATTTTCGTAGTTTTAAAAATATTAAAATTAATTCATATAGTATTGAAAATAATTTAAATTTTTTTATATATTTATTTCATACTATGTTTCTATTTATTACAAAATTTATTTTAACATAATATAAGGTTGTAAAGTATTAAAATATTTTTTTAAAACATGGAAATTATCTTAAAATGTATATATTGTTAAATTTATTTTAATAATATTATTTTTGTAGGAGTTGAATTTTGTTCTATTTTTTTGTTTTTTTTTCATATGGGATGTAAATAAATAAGCAATTGAGGATATTATCGCAATATTAAAAGAATGTCACAGTAACAGAAACGTATTTTCATAAAATGACAACCAATTTCATTAAAATCAACTATTTGTCATCTCATTACCTATTTTTAGAAAACAAGTAGCACTTTTTTTTTTATATTTATCGAAAAATATGTCACCCAAATAACATTAACCCCAGATTTATTTTAGTAAGCTTTTAATCTAAATAAGAGTACACCACTGATGGTTATACGTCGGTATCAAAAAAAGATATCATGTATTATTGATGAATTCGTACATTAGATCTGTCACTTCATCGATTTGTAGAGCAAACAGGGGGCTGAAGATGAAGGATGTTCTAATGGGGTGGTGTTTTGCGTAGATGGAGTTCGCTCTCGCTCATGAGGAGTACAGCTGAGATTCTCCAATCTCCATGCATGTCTGCTCTGCTTATATGGTTTTGTGTCGATTAAAATACAAAACTTGTGGTGTGTAATTATTATTAAACCCCAAAAAAAAAAAAAAAAAAGATGGCGATTCAGATCCAAAAGTGGTAATCTTTAAGTTAATATTTAAAAATCGAGGAATACAGATACCCCCCATTAATCCTCAATGTGTGTAATAATAATAGATTGGAGGTGATCGTCAGTTGGCTTTCAAATTTAAATAAATATTTGGCTTCAACTTAAGTCACTAAAGTCGTATGGTATCCCTTGAGATTTGAGAACAAAGCTGCACTTGCCAAATTCATGCCATATATACGTCCTTCCCTGAGAAAAGTTATTTTCTTGGAGCCCACCAGCAGTGAGCTTTCAGTTAGGAATTTTTAATCATGACAGGGACAAATAAAAATAAATATAAATTTCAGTATATTATTAAATAAAATAAGTACATTATATTAGAATTTATATCCCTAATTAATAAATTATTCCTAACATAATAGCACAATAGGTATATATAGAAACAAAACCTGCTGACTCGCTGAGTGCTGACATAAGAGATAGAAAATTACTTCATTTTGCTTTGTGGGACTTGGAAGTCTTTGAAAGCAGATGTTAACTAATTAATTAAAGTAAATAGGTTAATTAATTAATTATTTGGTTAATATATCTTTTTCGAAGAATGCGTGGTAGAGGTACGCCCAGGGTGCTATCAACTCTTATCTCCAATGACTTTCTTTCAATTTAAGTTGTGTCTGATCCATTAAAAAAAAAAAAAAAAGGTTTAACCATATAACTTTATATAATGGAGGTTTCAATCATCTCGTAGTCATACCTCTCTAAATTCATTGCATTTCCAATACTTTAATTAGACAAAAGCAGCGCCATTATTAAAGTTAAAAATCCATGTGAGATAGTGGTGTCATCACATCAGTTTGTTGATGTAAAAAGACCTTTCACTCAAATTCTAGCACATGATAGAAATGTTGACGCTACCATAATTTTTTTTATTAATTTTGAAAAAAAAAATTTAAAAATATCAGAAATACCATATCAATTATATAATAAATAAACAATATCATAACGTGTGTATATTTATTTTTAAAAAATACTATATAAATAATGGTTCTATTAAATTTAATTATTTTATCATACATACATTAATTGATTGTATTATCTCTTCTATATCTTAAAAAAATTCTTTTATTTTCACACCTATCTTTTAGGCTCTCTTATTTTGTCTCTCTCTCTCACATGTCTCCTTCTCTTTCTCAAAGCAACACCATGCTCTGCTCTCAGATTTGTGATTGGAAATGCTTTGGTCCTTTAATAGGTTGCTTATTATGGATAATTCATCTTTAATTTCATCGTAAGTTTTGGG
Source organism: Atalantia buxifolia (assembly GCA_030444775.1). Taxonomy (NCBI): domain Eukaryota; kingdom Viridiplantae; phylum Streptophyta; class Magnoliopsida; order Sapindales; family Rutaceae; genus Atalantia; species Atalantia buxifolia. The sequence goes on from CM059832.1 coordinate 10,151,285, forward strand.
TATGTATGTGTGCGTGTAAAACTCTGGGATTTGAATTCTTTATCCAATGCTTGAGTTTCAAGATTCAACCACCATAAATCAATCAAATTAGCGTGAGATTAAGCGATGCATACACTTCAAAAAAAAAAAAAGTAAAAAAAGAAAGAGGCAGTGCATAAATTGAAAAACAGATCATAACTGCGCAAATAGAGCATATGCGTACACGAAAACTAGCAATTCCTTTTTCAACACATTCTATGGAATTAATTTATACTAATTCGTCTGACCAATTTGATTATTATCATGACTCTTTATTTTATCAGTATTTTGTTTATGAATGCCTATGAATTATTGTTGATCTATCCGGTCATTCCCTCTAAAAGCTAAAATGACAGAAATATTTTTTCTAACTAAATAGGATTAGAAATCTTGCTTCTGTTACTTAATATTTTTGGTACCTTGATTTCATACTCTTCCTAATTAAGGTCGTTTTCTGACATTTTCTACCGGCCAGAATTATCATTGTTTGATTTTCATGTTTTAAATATTATCAAGGGTTGTTTTCTTTAATCAAGAATGAAACAAGCCACCATCCTTTGCATAAAACATTGACTGACCAACGGTCAAATGGGCCAGCTATCGGGTGTGCGTACTGGTGCGTTATTGATGTTTTAAATCAAGAGTTGGGCTATCGGCACACCTCTAACATTCTTTTTAAACTATTTTTTTCTACATACTCTTCTTAATTTTTAAAATAATTCTCATTTATTGTACTTTTTTAATAAGCCCCTCATCAATACTTTAAAATATATATATATTATGCGCTCTCTCTCACCCTTCTTTCATTCCAAACTATTTTCAATCTCTTATTGATTATAGCATTTATAAATTTATGATTTTTTTCTTTATCTGTCTTTGTTTTTCTTAGTAGGTAATAACTTTGGTATATACATAAAGATATGTGTGCGAATCTTTTAAAAAAAATTGGCCTAAGTAAACGAACTTCACAAAATTATCTTTCCTACAAAAACTTTGTTTATATTTAGATCAAATTCTTATTTTATGACAAATCATTATTTTTCAAATTTTATAGATTTAATGAGTTTATAATGGAGAAAAAATAAGAAAATACAGGTGGGTTTAATTAGATAAGTTTTATTTTTAATATAATTTAAATATAAATGGTAAATTTGTAAATAAAGAACAATAGGGATTTCATAAGAGATATAGATGGGTGCCAATATCGTCACTCTAAATCTAATTATACTAATAATCCCCAAAAAAATAAAAAATCAGCTGTTATATATATTTTCATCAATAAATTTAAAAAAATAAAGATAAATAATAGTTTTGTTCCATGTTTAGGGTTAGAATTGAGAGTAAACATAAGTTTGGGGTTTGGATAGTTTATACTGCCTTACTTTTTAAAATTTTTTTGTAGAATTAATAATTTTAAAAAATTATTAAATATCAAAATTAACTTTTAACTTCAACTTTAGATAATTATAAATCATCTAAAGCACAATCTTAATTTGGCCTTAGTTCTTTTGTAAAGCATTATAACTTATAAGTAAGTGGAGAGCAATTTTAGAGAGAGATGAATTAGTACTTTATACGAACCTTTGGTGGCTCTAGTTATTGTGTAACGGTCTTCTTGGTTACATTGTACAATCTCATGAGTTCCTTAATCATATTAGCAATGTTAGGTATCCAAACATTTAAATTACAAATTTTATCCTAATTAATATGAAATTCATCAGTTAGATGGTTGTTAAATAATTTCATAATTCACAAAATTTATCATCCAATAAAATAAGTGACATAAATCATTAGAATTTAAATATTAGGATCACGAATATAATAATGTGATTGATTGCAACTTAGTTTTGCTACAAAAGAGGAAACATGATACTTTTAAAATGTTATAGTGTAAAAAAATCATAGCATAACTATTTGAACATGGAGTTGTACCATGGGCATCCCTTAATTAATCTCATAAAATCCCTATTCTATTAAAATCACATTTAAAGACAATTATGAATAAAATTAGTCTACTCATAACAATAGTTCGACTCTTCAATATAAATTCAAAGGGAACCTCACAAATGACCAAAATGCCACTGGAACTCAGTCAGTAGGGCCCAAGAAAAATGAAACTAGGAGTTTCAAAGAGCCCAGTTTCAATGGACGCGTTCGCGCTAAACAAAAGCCCACGTGTGATTCCTAATAATAATATCTTATTATTATGTGAACAGCTAAAATTAAAAATTATTATAATAATAATATCTTATTATGAGATCAATGAACGGTCAGTAAATTGACTTTGCTTCATATGTAACATTTTTCTGTTGGTTTTGTTTAGGAATTAAGATACACCAATACTTTATAAGGTAAGATCAATCGACGCTTAAAGCACAAAAGGACAAGATATGGATTAAATTTAATTATTTATCATGGCCGCGCCCTTCATGCGAATATAAAACAAGTTGTTTTGTGTATTATGAGGTAAGTTGACATGATGCTTTTTTTTTTTTAATTACATTAGACTATTACTCAAACTACAAACTCATATTATATGATACTATAACTGATATGTACAATCAAACTATTATTAGGACCAACTTACATCAATGCTAATGGAGCTTTGTTCAGATTTTAAATCTCACTAATATTCGAGAGATGTCTACTCTATTCACTCTTAGTAAGGGAGAAAACTAACTTAACTCAATTATACAATATAATTAAGGAAAGAAATATCCTCACATTGTGCTTGTGGCGGTTCGAACTGTTGCCCTCCAATTTGGAGGGCAGCAGCCCACTCGGCCTTCGGTCGAGTGGCAGTTGACATGACACTTAAAACTTCTACTCCACTGCACATTTGGTATCCAATTTCTTTTATTGTCTAATTATATCTCCTTACTAATAATTGCCTTCTTGATTATATGCATCTCGTTGTATACAGTCCCCCTCCCCCAACCAAAAAAAAAAAAAAAGATACAGGAAAATATATGGTTTTTACAATTTGTTATTAAGGAGAGTTTTGACAATTTTTGAAACAAAAATGGTATTTTCATAAATTTTGATACTGATACAATATATAATTTTTTTAGCTAGAATTTAGTTTCATAATAAAACTGGTTAAGAATGCATTTAGAATTGTGGTTGAGCAGCTATAGTTTAACGTTACAACAGTAAAGCGTTTGGTAAACACTACTTTCTGTAACTTGAAAGTTATGTTAATACGATTTTTTTTCACTTGTATGATGGAAAATTTATTATATCTTTAATAATTTTGTCAAAATAATTATTTAAAATTTATATTTACTAAATATTATTAATTTTTTTTAATAATTACAGTTTTTTTTTAAGAAATTTGTAGTTTAAAAGTCAGACAAAGACTCAATTTCAAACAAAACCTAAAACAGCATCACTAATCGATTTGTAGTTTAGAGACATCTTGTAAGATTTTGGATTTACAAAAGGCTTTTCTTTGTTTGCCCTCACGACATGTATAAAAATAATAAATAAAAGTGGTTGAGGAAATATTTCTTAACCTTGAAAAAGAAAAAGAACTAATAACTATTATTTTCCCCAAAAAAAAGATCAAAAACAGAATTTAAAAATAAAAAAAATGTTAATAATCAAGCCACCACTACTTTATAACCATGAGTACATATCATTATTTTTTTGTCTTTTATGAAATTGGCCGTTCGATATTATCTAATGGCTGAGAAGAATCCACGCTGATGAGTAGCAGTAATCGGAGATATAGGCGATCAACCGATCGCCATAACCCATAAGCATAACATATATTTGATTAAAAATAATTAAAAAATTTTTTGAAGCATTTCGAATCCATTAAGACGAAATCGATAACAAAACGCGACATGCAAGTCTAGTTTGCTTACAACTCTCATTGATGCATTCCAATCTCATCTGTATATAAATATTAATTTATTTTATCCATGCCAATCTCATTTGGATCAAAATTCATCTATAACGTCGTAAAAAAATAATCTCTGGAATATTCACAGATAATTAAGTATTTATAATTCTTCCAAAAACCTTTCGATCTATAAGGAAATCGTCATAGGTCTTGTAATAATCATTTATAAAGATATTTAAAATATATTGATAACATAATTAATTTTCATAAATTTTTTTGAAACCCGTCTTGACAGCTAATGGGTCATCGTTTCCATTATGAAATAATATAAAAACCATAAGTAGGAAAAATAAATAAATATAATGATAGCTATGCATGAAAAACTGTATATAGTTATATATGTCATGATTAAAAAAAAAAGGGTTATCGCTGATTATCGATACATATATTCATAATACCCACCGCTGCCGAATACAAGGCTGAAAAGTGTATGCATGTGGCTCCGTGCAATGGTGCTTCTATCTATGCCTTTATGAATGTTGAGTATATTAACTAAACTAAACTAAACTAAACTAAAAAAAAAAGGCCACTACTGCGGTGTTGTACTAATATGGCCGTGGAGATTGAATAAGAATTGACATAAGCACTGTCCATAGTGATGTTACTGTATTATATATTCTCGGAAGTTGGTACAATTTATAAAAACATTCCAAAAAGAGATACTTGGCCATATTTCAAACAAAACAAAGATTGATTGTTGGTTAGAATTACAGTTTGTGGGCATGCTGCATGCAGACGTGGGGTTGAATAACCTTACACCCGCCCCATGATTTTTGCAACCCAAATTAAAGAGGCCTAAAAACATTCCAAAAAGAGAGAGGGTACAAGTACAACATCGATTACTCTCTTTTAGAAGCAGGTCTTGTCGATAGCTTAATCAGTATGTGTTAGTTTAAAGTCGTTGGATCCTTCTCTTGACCACAATTTAACAACCCATTTTGGTAAAAAGAATACAATCAGTGGTTACTTATCACGCATGCGAACCTAGATGGACACTCTTAGGCGCAATGTCACCAACAATGCAATGGAAGAGCTATGCAAACCGAGGTCTAAAAACATTGCACGAAGAAAAATGTGTACACCATCCTTTTCTCTCTCTCTCTCTCTCTTTTGTAAAAAAAAAAAAAACAATGTAATTAATAAGTCAACTTAAAAGAAAATTACAAAAAAAAATTAGTTTAGTTTAAGAAATTATTTTTATAATTTAAGGAGCGAAGTAACCTTCACCAAGTTTGTGGAAAACAAAAAAAAAAAAAAAACAAATCATTTTCATGAAAATAAAATGTAAAGTTTTTCATTTTCATAAAGATAACAGAGGAAGAGGAGCAGTTTTGAGGTTGACACGAAAATTGATTAGTCCGATCGTGCTCGTGTTCACACTTCACCTCGGATAAAGATTTACCACTATACCCTCAACCACAATTGTCGAAAACTCGAAATTCGACGAGGGTAAGTTGGTCAGTTCTGCTGCCACGGCCCTGAGCTGAAGGCAAAGCCACCAGTTGCGACCAAGCGCGGAAAGAAAAGTCGATAACTAACAAACCGTGTGTTCTAAAACATCACCTGTTCAAATTAAAAAAGTAAAAATAATTGGACGCCACGTAAAACATCGCATGCCGTGTTAGCTGTCCCGAGTTTTTTAACGCATGGAAAAATTTTTATAGGTCAATTCTATCATCTCAATCTATTACTATTAGATGCTAAGAAAAATTAATTGATATTTTTTGTTATTTGATAGAATAGTAGGTTCATTGTGCGACCATAAGTAAATCCCACAATAAGGTTTACTAAAATTTAATGTTTAAAAAAAATAAATGAATCCCGAATTAGACTCATGCTTTGTTAAATGACAAAACATTAATAGCCATCCTACCATCTTAGCCTTGGCCCGTACACGTCATTCTTCCTGAAGTAGATGTGGAGCCAGAGGAGTGGACGAAGTCTTGGGCATGGGACTCTGCTCTAGGCGCGTCTTAAAACGGAGGACTCGTTCCAAAAAAAAAAAAAAAAAAAGGGTAAAGATTTAGAGCCAAAATATTAAATCAAGTGCCTGGGGCTTGAATTTAAAGAACCAAGAGTCTCTTATTTCTTCCATAAACTTAACACAAAATACAACAGTGAAATTCACGCGCCCCACACGGCTGGCAACACGGAAACGCGGTCTCGACACAGTATTTGAACGACGTCGGTGCTTCATTCGAGCTTCATCTCTCTCTCTCTCTCTACCCTTGGCTAAGGTTGCTGCTTCCCGACAATCGAACCTTCCTCAGTGCTCCAAAGTCGAGGGAAAAATTCCCCCTTTAGCATGGCGGCTACAGCTGCAACTCCGTCGACGGCAAATCCGCGTTTGATCCCAAAACGTGGCCAAGTTCTCAAGAATGCTCTCAAAGCCATCTTCTATGCTTGCATTCCTTGCGCCAGACCCACCACTTCTGGTTCAACAAAGTCTTCTACGATCTTCCCTTAGGGCTTAGTCTCGCCGCCGGTAGCTTAACATCCATTAGTCTTACTTTCATTTTCTTTTCTAACAGGTATACTTGTTTCTCTGGCATTTTCACTTCTGGTTGTGTTTGGTGGGTCAGCTAAGGTGACGAAGGAAAGGAAAGGAAAGGAATTTCTTATTCCTCTGTCTCATTTCAAGTGCTAGAATGCTTCAGCTTCAAGAGTTTTAAATTACTCTAGGTTTCTCGGGTTCTCTTTGTAACGCCGAGTTTTTGCATGTTCAGTAATGTTATCGATTATTGGAATGTCGATTGTTTATGTTTTCTTTTTGCACTTTTTGGTTCAAATACGGCTAGAAAAACAGAGAAAGCGCCTCGCTTATGTTCCGTAATTTTTCAATTTGATGGAACTATCGACGCGTCGGAAATTCTGATGGCTTGTTACCTAAACAGCTAATCAAATGGGCAAATTTGATAATACACTCTACTCATTTTACTATCTGAGTCCATCTAAAATCACAGGCAACGGTATCATAGTGCTCCCACGTACAATTCTTTGCATTTCAATCATCTTTTGACCACGCGGCGCCGTGCCCAGGAATTACAATTTGACTCTTATCTGGATGGCCAAGGCCACAAACGATCGTGATTCGTGTCCACCCAACGTCAAATCAACAGGACGACTTTTATGTCCCGGCCAGCTCTACGAGGCGTGACGTTAATCTTTCTCAGTTTCAGTACGTAGAACTTAAAAAATAAGCAGCTCATGGTCCCCATAGGCCGTGGCCGTGCTTGCCAGTTTCGCCATTTTTTGGGGGAAATTTTCTATTTTTGTCTCCTTCAGTCATCAGTACGTTATATTATTGGTTATTTTATTTTCTAGTAAGTGATTTTCACGAATTAAATAATGACCAATTTTCTAATTCGACCACCAACTTTCTCTTACCATAAAAATAAATTAAATAAATAAAAATTGAAATATTAGATCAAACTATGTATAAATAATATTTAGTATCCTTAGAGCATTAATCTTTATTCATTTATTTCTTGTCACATATGTATGTATGCATATCAACTTATATTTAGTGTAAAAATTTTCTTCTACAATGTTAAAAAAAAAAAATTGTGAGCAAGAGGCTTCAATAGTAGCTACTGTAGAGTACATCTTCTCTTCGGAGTCGGCTTCTTAGTTATTATCCCACTTGGTTTTTATCTTGATAATTAAATTGGTTGACCCGGACCCGATCCAATATAAACTTTCCTCCAGTGGAACTGGTGGCTGGATTTGGGTTTTGCAGAGAATGGATTGAGATGAAGAACGAAAGAGATTAGGAGAGATTCTTCTAATCTCCTTTTCAGGATATGTGCCCTTTACAAAATGATCATTATAGTTTTGCAGACACAAGTATCAATCTCATGTTCACAAATTTCAATCTCATGTTCTAAAACATTAAATTCACAGCAAAATGCATACAAAAATTGCCATAGTAAATGTAAAGTGAATTTGTATAAGATTATGGTATAGATTTTTTAAGCTTATAGCACGTTATAATTAAAGTTCATACTATAGGATGATATTGCACTAAGTATAAGTTATGACATGAAATATAAGCTGATTGATTATTGGAGATCAGATTCAAAATGTTTGAAAATCTCAATAGTCTATAAATTTGGGTTTTCATAAACACATAACAAGTTAGCTCGATGAAACACATAAATCTAACATATCAATCATATGCATATAATAAATCTATTTGATAAAGTAAAGAGATATGACATGTCAGTCATATACATATGACATATCATTTTATGATAAAATTTGTAGCATATGACGGCAAACTATTAGTCATTATAACTGTTAGAAAAGAAAAGTAAGTAATTTTCTTGACTTGACTTGCATTCTAACCTCTTATCATGTTTTTAAATAATTTACATTATTTAGGAATGTTCGAAAATCTCAATTAAGATTTAGGATAAAATTGAAATATATTTTTTTCCCAATTTATTATTTAGAGACGAAATTCAAAATAAAATTCTCTCTTAATTTATTATTAGGGATGGGATTGGAATTATCAAATCCTAATTGGGACGTCTAACCCTAATTTAGACAAACTCTAGGAATAAATATTTGTATTTGTGTTTGGATCAAAGGTAATTTTGCATTTGTATGGGAAACCCCTGGATTCAACTAGCGCCACATCAGAACTTGTTTTACATCAGAACTCTCGATCATATAACTGCTGTGGCAGCATTTAATTGGCTGAGAGCCTGAGACTTGAAAGTGGGAAGCGGTCAACCTTAGCTCACGGCAGCAGAATATTTGACTATGACAACGAGCTCGTGCTTCATAACAACAACAGAAGTTCAAAGTCAAAAAACGAACTCCTGGCTAACCAATGATTGAACATCTGACGCGCTAGTTGTGACTTTCTAATGGGACTAAACCGTACGCAATACACAGTTTTATTTATTTATTTATTTATTATTTGAATTTGCCTAAGTTACATTAGAAGTTGGCCTGTAAACTTTCATCAAGCCCTTATGTTTTATATTATTTATAATTTATTCATAAATATTATAAAACTTTCTTAGTTGTAAAATTTCATTTAACCTCTTATACCTAATTTTATTTTATTAAAATCCTAAAGTATGAATTCACCCCATATAATTTTAAATTTCCAAAATCACCTCTATTTAATTAAAAATATAATTATTATTAAATGAATCATAATCATAAATATGATTTTATTATAATATATAATTACATTTTTTAAATAGATTATTGTTGTTATTATCAATAACAAGAATAAAAAGTATTATAATTAATTAATCTATTAACAATAATTAATAATAATTTTCGTTAAATTGTTAATAGTATTAAATAATTAACCATAATTATTATTAATAATTAATTTTTGAATAATAATAACAATAACAATAATCAAAATACAAAATAATAATTATGATAAAAATTAATTAAGGATTTTATAGTAATTTGTTACAATTTAACTGATTCCAATTTTAATTATAAGAAAAAGTAAACACATAAATAGTAATATAACCAATTCTAATTACGATTCCTGGAGTTCAAGTAAATAAATTATTCTGATTCCAGCTATTCCGATTCTAACTCATTATTTTTCTAACTAATTTCAATTCCTATTTAGTGAATACAATATAAAATTCATAATAGTTATGCATAAATTGTAAATAATATAGAGTGGACTAATTGAATATAGAGTGGTTTATAATTTTATAATGCATTCACTAAAAAAAAATCAAAATTATTTAGAAACATAATGAGTTAGAATCGAAATGAGAAATTAGAATTAGAATAATTATCTACTTGAACTATAGGAATTGTAATTAGAATGAGCTGTACTATTATTTATATGTTTACTTTGTTTTAGAATCAAAATCAGAATGAGTTAAATTGGAACAAATTACAAATAAAATCCTTAATTAGTTTTTATTATAATTATTATTTTGTATTTTAATTATTGTTATTTTTATTATTATTAAAAATTTAATTAATAAGAATTTTAATTATTATTGTTATTATTATTAACAATTGAACTAAAAAATTATTATTAATTATTGTTAATATATTAATTAATTATAATACTTTTTATTCTTGTTGTTGTTAATAATAATAATCATCATCATCATCATCGTCGTCGTCGTCGTCATCCGTTTTAAAATTATAATTATAATTAATTATAATTATAATTATAATTATAATCCATTTGATAATAATTATATTTTTAATTAAATTGAGGGTATTTTGAGAATTTAAAATTATAGAGGGCGAATTGGTACTCTAAGGGTTTCAATGAAATAAAACAGAGGGTAAGGAATTAAATGAAATTTTATAATGCAGAAAGTTTTATAATACTTATGAATAAATGGTAAATAATTAGAAATATAAGGGGCTGAAGATATTTTACAAAGCAACCGTAAGTTGCGTTAAATGTAACTTAGGCGGACCCTTATTAATTTCTTAAAGGATTAATTATTGTTGTTGTTACAGTAAGTAGGGATGGCAAAAATCCCTATAGGGATGGGTACATTCGGAGATTTTTCCTATTCAGGGAGGGTACACATATAATTTTATACTCGATTTCTTATTCGAGAAAGGGACAGGGAAATTTTTTTACCAAATTTCTTATTCAAGGAAGCACCTCATCCCCTCCCCATATCCCTCATTTTAATTTTTAATTTTATTTTTATTTTTAAAAAACTACTAGTAAAGAAATAATAAAATTTGAATTATATTATAAAATTATAAATATTGGTAAAAATAAAAAATATCAAAATATTTATATTATTAAACTTTTAGGCTTAATTAACTAATTAAAGTCTTAAATTTTTATTTAAGATATTAAAATGCCGGGTAGATTCTATTAGCCCAAAAATTTTGTTTTAATTTTAATTTATTTTATTAAAAATATTAATTAAGTGTCTACATTTATTTCATTGTCAATATAAAAAAAATTCTTTTCGTTTTATTGTAGGATTATGAAGATTGACAAAGAAAATTATTTTGATAATTTGTATTTTGCATGTGACTTTTGTAATGGATCAATGTTAATGTAAGATATATTTCGAACATTACTTTTATTTGAATTTTATTTTAATATAATTAACTCAAAATAAAAAAAAACATATTAGTTATTTGAGGATCGGAGACCCTCAGGGATCCCTTGTTATTATTCGGAGATGGGATGTGGATTCTCTCAAGCAATTTTGACGGGGACGGGGACATTCAGAAAATATTAGGGATGGGTACGGAGAGATTGGTCCCCTCCCCTGCTCTCCCCTCCCCATTGCCATCCCTAGCAGTAAGGGAGATTGTTATTTTTTTTTTCCTACAAAAATTAATATGTACTATTTGTTTCTTTATTATTTTTAAATTATTTTAAAAAAATCTCCTTAACACCAAAAATTTAAAAGAAAAGAGGGGGTAAATGAATCATTTGTTTGATTATTTAATCTTAAAAATATAAAATATATATTTATTATAAGAAAAATATTTAAAAATAGCAAAAAACTACAAGAAAAATTTTTTATTCTTATTTTTTATTTACACTAAGATATATATTTCTTATTTTCATTTCTTAAATTTTTTATTTTGACTTTTTTATGATTTATTTAATTTATAATAAATATGAATAAAAGTAAATTTAATAATAAGGATAATACTATAAAATTATGACATTATGAGGGTTATTGGCTATTATGAAAATAATAATAAGAGAATAAGCAGTCTATATTATTAATTCATTAGAGGGAAACTAACAATCTTTCGTACAGTACTTTTAAATTGCGCCACACTTCCAAGTAATTTATCAAAAAGGGAGAATATTTATACTAAGGGTCGGCTACAGTGCAACTACACTAGTTTCTGATGTTCATAAATATATATGCTTTCTTTAATGGTAACAATGCTTTCGTCACATGTAATAGATTTTCTTGATAAAACTTGTAAATGCCATAATAAAGTGATTATTAAAAAAATGTTACTAATAACAAAAAAAAATTTAATAATACCCCAAGTGATGTGATATTTATTTAAGAAAAATATAAAAATAATGCACACAATAAAGATTTAAACTAAAATCAAGACCAATAAATATCTGAAGCACTCCACTATAGTTGGGGCAGGGGGCCAAGTAATTGATCTCTAAAAAATTCAATATGCAATTGATAAGTCATATAATAATTATTTATTTATTTATATTTTTTGTACTGGAGTTGTTGTCTGATTAGTCAAATGTAATGGCACCTTATTTTGTAGAGTAGGGGCGGGCCCAGGATTTACTATTATCCTAGGCTAAATTTTAAAATTTTAACATAAAAATTTATAATTAGAAATAATTATATTAAATAAGGAGGAATACCAAAAATCTTATCTCTCTAAATATGTAATATAGACAAAAATAATCATATAAAAAAGTAGAAAATAAAAGACAACTCAAATATGAAAATATTATTTTTAAATTATAAAATCTGACATTGCAACCTATTATAAAATGTAATTGTATAAGGATTAAAAAATCAATTAAGAATTTCAAATTAAAATAGATCAATACATGTAATTACATTCAATAAAAAATTGCAAGTAAAACTTTTATCCTTGAAGTGAAGTACTAAATTAGCAGACTTAATAAATTATATAATTAAAATTTATTCATTTTTTCAAATTGTAAAAGTATTTTTAGTCAAAAGTTTCAATAATAAACTAAACTCAATTCAGCAAAAAGATATTTGGGTGCAGTTGTTTCTTTGTCAAGTGCTCTAATTCTTTAAAAAGAATTAGAAGTTGATGATTTTTTTATTAAAAGCTCCTTAAATACTCAAATTTTATTTTCTAACTTGTCCTCTTAGTTAATATAACTAATAAATAAAATCTGAAAATTCAGATAAAAATTTTATGAAAATATTGATAATTATTACTATATGTTATTTCTGTAAATACTTTTAAGTCTAGTGATGATTTTATATTACGTACATTGACATATATATTTTTTTAATTAGAAGTTTTTAAAAATAAATTAAAGCAATAATAAAATTTTAGCTCCCTAATGTTTTCAATCTATTCAATAAATATATAATTTAATCATTTTATAAAATAAGTCACTAATTTCAATTGAAAATAATATAATTGACTTAGGGACATATTTTTAAATAAAATAAAAACTCTATTGTTATATAAAATTAATGAAAATATAAGGGTAAATGAGTTAGGGACATATTTAAATATAAAATGAAAACTCTATTGTTATACTAAATTGATGAAAATATAAGGGTAGTTGAGTTAGGGACATATATGAAAATAAAATGAAAACTCTATTATTTTACTAACTTATTAAAAAAGTAGGGGGTGTAAATAATTTTTTCTAAACTAGCCTACGTGCAGGTCAGCCACTGTTGTAGAGTCATGGCGTGAGTCACGAGGCATGATCTGAAAACATACTTAGTTTTTACTAATTTTTAAGTTTGTAATCTCAAGCAAGTTATATTATTTAAAACTCGATGTTAATAGTAAAAAGTATAATAGCTCATGAGTACTATTATTTTGACAGCTTATAAATTTTATTACGGTGTTTATCGGTTTCTTGAATTAACCTCATTTTTCATCTATTTTTCTATTTTACTGGATTTCTCGTAACGAACATCGCGTTTGTAACAAAAAGCTACACAAATCGACTCGTACTCTAAAACAAATAAGAGTTTTTCCTGCTTCAAGCTCACTGAGTTATTGGACTCGTAACATACAATTTTTCTAATTTTCTTGCCAGGTGTCGTGGGGCTTGAGTAAAATAATTTGACCACATGACGCATGTGTGACGAGGGAACATTTTATGGTGCATCTTTGATTACAATTGCGCCAAATTATCAGAATGAAGCTTTTCGACTTCAGCAGAACAGCGTGAACAAGACAGCGCACGAAGGCCGCGACGAATCCACGGATCATAGAAAGTTGGCCCAGAACGTCACATTCATAGTAAAACGATAACCAATTTGATTTGAAGTCGGCCCAAAATGGGAGGTTGTCCCACTCTTTGAAAAATTTTTACGTATATCTGACATCACAAAAAAACTTTTTTGGCGTCACTGTCACCAGCACCTTACGCTAGCAGAAGCAGCTGGGAAATTATAATATTTATAAATTAATCGTAATCTCTTAGAAAGTAATAAAATCGCATCGGGTGAAATCCCCATAGGCATAGCAAATAAAAAATTCACAAGAGAATCTCTTCTCAGCAATTGGGGTTGGGGATTTGGAAAAAGCAAAAGATATTCTCAGTCACGAATACCCATGATTTTCTTTTCTCATTTTGTTTCCCCTTTTCGCCAATAAAGAAGATAAGGATACGGCTACGGTAATAATGATGGATTAATAAACTACTTTGAAAAAAAAAAAAAGGTTCTAAGACAAATTTGGTACGTCGGATTAAATGGACTGCACTGAGCCACTGAATAGGTTATAATATAATTGAATTAAACTGAGACTGCCCAGATCGGATTATATTTAATTGTATTACCTCATTTCTCTTGTAGTTAGCGTAGCATGGGATTATACTTGACTAAAAGTTTAATTTAATTATAAAATAATTTGCTATTGACATATGTACCATTAATTTAACGAAAACAGTCCAAAATAAAAAGTAATTACTTTTAGGAAATAATTTACATTTAAAAATATAAAAATGTTACAGTATTTAATACTTATTTTATTATTAACTAAAAAAAATTAAATTTTTTATTACGTTTATTTTTCTCCAATTATTTGAGTAGTGTAAAATTTTATTGCTGAGTAAGTATTTCTGTTGCTCATATAATTTAAAATTTTATTTTTAACGATTAAAATTTTTAATTTATTTACCAATACTTATCCCAACCCATTCTTTGCGGAGGGCATGAGATAAGTTTAAACCTTTTTTTGGGGACTTTAAAAAAAGTGGGTTCCAGATAATTAACAATAACTTTTTGATTTATACCTTAGTCCAAAACAAGAGATTGAACTAAAAATAATTTAATCTTTTAATTTAATAATACAACCAAACAAACCTTTACAGTTTTGACACACATACACTTTTATTTATAAAAGGCAAAGATTTACTAATTTATTATACTTTCTTTTACTAATCATCAATTATGCGAGTGTATTTTCTCAGATCAAAGAATTCTAATCCATGAGAATCCTAATCCGTTTATATGACTTATTTGATCAAAATGACCACGGTGTAAAGTCACATAAATTTGTACATTTATTAAATCGGTATCCTCTTAAAATTAAACCTTTAAATTATACTTCTCATACAAGTGTCCAGTAGCGCATTCGTGTCGTTGGCTAGATTTCATAAATTTAAACCATTTTCACTTTACTACAAGAGGCACATGGATGCAACCATGCTACGCAAATAACTTTTTAATTCACTATTTTGCCTTGAGAATAGATGAATAATCAACGAGAATTTAAACTTGAAAGCAAGCAAAACAACATAAATTATCCAATTGGGGTCTAGTCGATCAGATTTTATAGACAAACATGCGTTGCATCTCCATAAATATATAATAGTTAAAAAGTTTAATAGAATTCTTCGCCTAAATATCAATAATAATTGTTGTAAAGCGATATCACTCTTCACCAGTGACGAAATTAGCATTATTTTTTTAGGTGGGCTGGATTTTAAAAAAAATAAAATTTATTTCTCAAAAAAATTATTTTATACAAACGAAGTTAAGCACATTATATAAACAAAAACCTAACTATAAAACTATATAAAAAAATACAAGTGTAAGTAAAAAAAAAAATTAAATATTATATATTTTTTTTATTTTTTATAAATATTAATAAAATAAATTTATAAATTATAATTTTTTTTTTTTAAAAAAAGCTAACCCAGGCTGTACCTTTAGCTTCGCCTCTGCTCCTCACCCTCCACCAAATTTTCAAGCCAAGCCTTGCACACAGGATACAGCTGTTAGTAATAATTATTATTTTAAAAAAAAATTAATGTTTATTAGACAGATCTATTTACCAATCGCTATATAATTACACTATAATAGTGCCATAATAAAAATGACATTAGTCATCTAAGTGGTCCTGATGGACACCTTGATTACTACAAATTAAAAATATTAGTGCTAAAAACTGAGGGGTTCGTCTACCTTAGTCAACACAACATGTGTAAATCAAGTCTCGTACTTAATTTCCATTCGTAACAAGTCAACTAATGGACGGTGATGATTAAGTGTGCACAGTGTAGGTGGGAAAAAAGCAGAGCAGGTGGAGTTTAGACGCGGGTCCCACATATTAGATACTGCATTGAGATGAAATTTCAAAATGGGTGGGTGTTGACTAAAAAAGAAAGAAGTCACATTTAAAGTTAATGAAGAATTTTGCTACCCACCACAAAGAAATTAGAGCAGTAATGATTGATTTTGATGTTCCTCCATGAATTTCATATATGATGAAAGCCTAAATATTCTCCCTACATCTCATAGCTAGCTATTAATAATCTTAATTTGTTCTGTATGCAACAACCGGTAATATTAATGGACGAAGCTTACTAATTAATTATTTAGTAAGTCGAAGCTCGAGGTAGCTTTTATTGATTTGGTGCCGATATCTGAAGTTTTCTTTTTAAGTATCGTTATTATAAATTCTTTAAACATAAAATTTCAGCCTACGCAGCAGCTAGCTAAAGCGGATAATAGATTTTATTGCTGTAAGATTCTTTTAATTCGCGTGAAGGCAGCTTAACTGAGGTTCGCAGTAACATTGTACTGCAGTTGAGTTTGATTAATACATATAAATTTCATCTTATTATTATAGATAAAATTATGGTACACACAGTTGTACGGTATCATAATTTTATTCAGCCGCTGAATTCAATTCTAGTAACAATTATTGACTGAATCCAACGATTGGATTCAATGATCTGCGTCTGTTATAGTACTGTTAAGCATCACCAACCACTATTATTATTATTATTATTATTATTATTATTATTATTATTATTATTATTATTATTATTATTATTATTATTATTCAAATAATCTCACTTGAAGATAGATTTAGAGTTTATCTTGGTCTCTTTTCTTTTTCTTTGTTTGAAGTAATTTTTTGGGTGCATGGTTTTTGAATTCACCTGAAGTGTGGGTACCCCACATGAAGCTGACAAAATTTGCCAGCCCAGTGTGATCTTCTTCTTCTGTTCTTTCTTCCCAATTCTCATGAGCTGCCAAAATTTTTTTAACCTGAGATATCCCAACATCGGCATGATCTGCTGTCTCCTTCATCAAAAACTAAATTCTTGTACCCTTTATTCTGGATATGGCCTTTTTTTTTTTTTCTTCTTTTTTCTTTTTTGGCTTTGGCTTTGCTTCTCTTTTCCTGTCTAATTTTTCTTTCTTACTTTTCTCTTTTTTCTTCTACACACTTCCTATTTTTGTTGAGTTCAGATCAAACCACTCTTCCCATAATAATTATTACGAATTAAATCTATAAATAACCCGCACACAAAAAGCTTCAATGAAAGTAAATTAACTAAATGAGATATAGAAGTAAACCATGCACATATATTTGCTTAGTTACATACACCACTCTCCCTTTCTATACATTTAATTCAAACACAGCTTGAACTTGAAACTAAAAGAGCTGAGATAATTAATTACGTAACCAATAATAATAACAATCCTAATTAATCACCTGATAATTAATCAACTAACCTTTGGTTCTAATGATAGTGATTGTGCCACTCCCTTGAGTGTGAATCCTTGTTAGGGCAACCACAGCTTTCCCAGAAAGGCCTGGACCATCAGCAGAAACGCATGGCCTGCAAGCAAAGTCCCCCACCGGATGCCTCACCGGCCTTGTCGGCGGCATCAGAATTCTCTCGTTAATGTCGTGTAACGTCACGTCTCCTTCTTTGCCCCCTGGCTTCACCAGTGCAAATGGATACACCACTCTCGTAACCACCCTCTTCTTTCTCTTTTCATCGTCGTCAACGCCTTTAAATTTTAAAATGCGCCGACCAATTAAGACAATGGTTTTAATCAAATTAATTAAACTGCTATTAATTTTAAATTTAATTGCAACTTGAGAATAAGAGTTAGAGATGTTACCGGCTGAAAAGGGTAGAGCGTCTTTGTCGAAAATGGACCTGGTTTTATTAGCTGACGATGACGAATCAAGAGCCTCAATGGCGGATGAATTTATCTCTTCCGGTGTCTTGATCTCAGCTGGTACGAAGTTTGCTTCCTCGTTACTGACTCTGCTCACTGATGTGCTCATACGCAGTTCATCTAACAATAAATATATGATGTAATGATTATTCCTAAAGACAAATTCAGATCATAATTAAATATATTGTAAACTAAAGCACTTATCTTTTTTATTACCACTTACATATATAATGTATACTGCTAGTAATTGATTAATTACCTGAAACTCCATTAAAGCTTGGTATCTGGCTCATGCAACTAAAATTCTCAGACAGGCCCCAGCTGCTGCTGCTTGAATTATTCCAGTAGGACTGTTACACCCTCAAAATCATGAGCTTGCATATCTATAATAAAGAATATATTTCCAATTCAAATTCATGAATAAATTTAATAAATTTTACCATAGCAAAATCCTTGGAGATTATATTTGTTTGATGGTCATCGTCGTCATCATCACTAAACAACAGCAACCTTCTTCTTTTGGACCGCTCACTGAACTCAACCAATGCATCTTCCAAATACCCAGTTGAAAAATCATCAGACCGATCCAACAGAGGAGAGACAAATGGCGCACTTTCATCCATAACTACACAAAAATAACAATTCAAGTGGCCAGCTATATATTATTGAAGGAGCAATAATAATAAAAATTAATATTAGAGACCCAAAAAAAAAGGGTGAAAGCATAGACAAAAAGAGAAAGAAAGAAACTGAAAAAAAAAATGAAGGAAACAGAATACTACGAATACCTAAAGACATGTCTGCGTTGAAAACTCCAAGGTTTTGAAGATCCCAACTGAGGAGAGAAGAGCCATGGAGGCTGCTTGAGTAAGCCATGGAGTGAAGCTCACCCATGATGGTACTTGAGGAGGTGAGAAGGGCCTCTTAATTAATGAGCAAGAATGATGGGTATTTATGTAACTGTAATGGGGGAAAAAGAACGGAGTTTAGATAAAATTTAGAAAAAGGAGTCAGTCAACTGCAATGAGAGAGGAAAATTTTTTGTTTCTTGGGATATGGAGAGAAAAAAAGAAAAATGGGGTCACTTCATTCTCACTTTTATTTTCATGGTTTTATAAATGTGGGGGTTTGGTACATGGGGGGCTGAATAATGGCAATGGTTATGATATCATGTTTGGTTTTGTTTGCATGAAAAAGTAAAGAAACAACATGCTGAGACACAATTCAAATTTCAGCTTTTCCCTTTTTCTCTTCTCTTCCCTTCCTTCTGATTTTGTTACCAACCGTTTCTCTTTTTACAACTTTTTTCTTACACATTGTGGGGCCTTTTCACTCATATCACCTTCCACCTCTTGCATCTTTTCGATAGGTGTTTAATTTATTTTTATTGCTTTCCTTTCGATTTTTGTGGGGTTTAATTAATTTGATCGACCCTACTACTATTTGCTAAAATACTAATACGAGACAGACCTACCTCTACTCTTGAGTGATACACTCATGAGAATTAAAAATGACAATTTTTTTTTATGAAATATTCTAATCACAGACCTTTTTTCTGGGTATGTTAAAACAATTTAATTGAAGTGATATTTTTCTAAAATTATGATATTTTTCGTAATTTTCTTCTTTCGCACTCCTATATAAATCATATGGGTTAGGCTAACTATTATTAAGTATATATGTGCCTAACCATGAAACTCAAAAAAATGAAAAAAAAAAAGTAACTAAAATTCAATCGCACTACCGTTACAATCAATAATCTTCCGCCTTCAAAATCTTTTTTGTTTTCTTACTGTTTTTTTTTTTTTTTTTGGACGTTTATATAAATTAGGCAAATGTTGGGTGTGATTTTACTGGTGGGTCCATCGTTGGCATGCCATTTCTGGTGGGGCCCAGCGTAAGAAAGGCTGGCAAGAAGAAGAATTCTAATGGGGAACCGTGGGGGCCATGCCCTTTGAATGGTCCAAACTTTGTCACAATGTTGTGCTACGCACACTGATTTTTGTGTGGAATTTTTTTTTATTGATGTTCGATCGGACGGTAAAGGGCAAAGCTCGTGTGACGTGTCTCATTGTTTGTGGTGGTTTGTGCCAAAATTTTGATTGAGAATTGAAAACCACACAGCCGGGTTGATGAGGCTATAATGGGCTGGGCTGAGCTGGACATTTTTTCCAAATACTTTTCCAACAATGTCCAATCAAGGCGTAATTGAGAGCTAGGCCCATTTGACAGCTGGATTACACACCCTTGGCAAAAGGGCATTTGTTTCCTGGTCGTGGACCTTGTGGTTCCACATAAACGAATTAAACAAGTTATTAATTATTTGACTTTGATTGAACCAAGGATGAATTGTTTATTAAAACTGTTTTTCTCTTCCAGTCATCTCGATTGTGGGTGCGAGTAGTTATTTGACGACGATATCTATAGTTTCAAATTTGAAATCCCCAGTGTGTGTGCACATGATATGCGTGTGAAAGAGCAAAGCAGTTCAAACAAAATAAGATTATGTGTACTGTAATTTCAACAAACGCCCGCTGTTTATTGGTAACATTCAAATCACCTTAGATTTGCGACAAATTTAAGAAAAAGAACTTGGTTTTTAAATTAGAAAAATAATTCTCACATTATAGTTAAGCCAGGTAATAATCTTGGGTCAGATAATTTGTCATAAAGATGTTGAAGTTGACATGGTCAAGCTGATAACTAATATATTTCTTCTATAAAAAAATTAATAAATGAAGTAAGATTCCTTTTTTTTTTAGATATATATATATATATATATATATTGGCTTTTATTAGAAATTTTAAAAAAAAGACTTGAATAAAATGTGTAGATCCTTTTGTAATTTATTGGTTAAGATGCATCATGTATGATGTATATGATTAAGTTGTAGCGGTAATTTTAGAGTTTTCGATAGTGAAAAAAAAATGACTGTGTTGTGGAGAAAAGATAAAATCACCAATTATTTAATATATGGTAATTTAGGATAATGTCACGTCATATACAGTATTAAGAAGGTACGAACTTTGTATTATTTATTGGCTCCATGATGCTGTCACAATCTGAGTTGGTGATTATGTCCCTGCACTATCAGTTCTTTTTTTTTTTTTTTAATGTGGAATTTCTATAATCCTGATTTGAAGGCAACTAGAAAGCGATTGCATTCTCCAGATCTCATACCCCACCTTCCAGTATTTGTAATAGCTTCAGACACTTGATCACAATCTCTTAAAATCAGATGCAAATTAGGTTGTTCGTATGCAAATTCTGATCGGAACACATAGTAAGAGAAATAAGACATAAAGAAAGAGAATTTATTTTTATTATTATCAGCAGGTAGTAATGAAGCAAAGCACAGAAGGAACAAATCCTTAATTTATGCAGCAGCAACAGCCTCTGCAATAAGCCAGACAGCCAGTAAGTCTTTCATAAAGCATAAACAACTACCACTAGAGCCCAAATGAGCGGAACAAACCCGCCCAAGGGACAATTTATTTGTTAACTACGTACTCTCCCATTCATAGCATTTAATGGGCCTCTGATATTCTCATGGGACAGTGTACCCTGCAGAGAATGAAACAATATTCAGTCGCTTATTAAATGTGTCATGAAAATGCACGGACGTACCAATATAACACGACTATTTGCAAATTGAAAAAAAAAAAAAAATCTTAATGGACACTTACTTCCACATTTCTTTCCGACGGGTCTCCTGAGGTTGCATCGTTTAGGAATTGAAATAGCAATGGCAGGCCTGATTCCAGCTTGCTTTGCCAAAGGTGACAACAAGACGGCGCAAAGACACCTTGGGGCGGTTCTTATTAAAGCACCAACTTTTGAGCAGCAAATTGGCGGCGGCTTAGCCCTGGCATTTCGGGCCGCACCCAAGCACGGGGTCAAGCTCGCCGCCGCCGACCGTATCGGAGTCCTCCCACACTCTCCTGCCGCATCAGTCTCCTCAATCAAAGTTTCAGAAACCAGCAAGAACACAAACAAAGTGACAAAGCAAGTCTTCATGCTAAAATTCACCATTCTTGTTACACTTCAATTAGTGGACTTATGTTAGTTCTGTTTGATCGAACACTGAATTTAATTGGGCAAACGTTGGAAGCATATAGATATATATATATACGCAACCGTCAAAGAGACGGACATAAAAATATTAGTGGGTATCTTGCTAGTGCGGTAGTTGTGGAAACGTGGACGAATTTTATGGCTCTGCGGTGTTGGGTATTCAATGAAAATCATTATAATCATTCGCTCTGAGCATCAGTTATTGTGAGTCGATGCTTCAATAAGCCGACACGTTTGGTTTTGGTCCATGAGCGAAGGAATTTTCTTCTTTGTTCATTGGAGCTTTGTTGATTTCCCATGGATTTAAGCGGCTGCTTTTGGTGGGTGGAAAGAAAAATTAGTGTGAACGAGCAAAGTTTGAGCCATGCAAATGTTTTATAGTCCAGAGAGGTCTTTGAATGATAATCGCAAGCTCCTTCCACTACGGTTTTGGCCTGTGGGTGTCGTATGAGTGCGTGTGGCTTATGTAATATATATATATAATATACTTGCTTGAATTGAGGAAACCTCAAGAAATTGTCGAAATGGTAATATATTTTCATTAATATAATCATTGAATTAGTTTATTCGAAAACTTAAGTTGCAATATTAACAAACTCTAACACAATTGGTTGTAGATTTGACCTGGATTTGAATTGGACCTAGTGATATTTCTTGACAGCTGACACTGACAAGAGCAAATAAAAATGTACTAATTTTGAACCGTGCAATTCTAATCCGAACTACACTAGCCCTACAAATTTTATTGAAAAGCTTTACATACATATTTTATGATTTGATTGTGGGCATGTTCTAATTAATTAGTTCAATCAATGGATTTTGAAATGATGTAGGAGGGTTGGGATTGCAGTGGAGTTTGATTTATGTTTGCATTAAAATTAATATTTATTTTTTTGTGTCGAGCGGAATGTTCTAATCTTAAAACGCCTGAATCTGATTGGGTGTAAGAACTCGACTGCCAAAGCCTTTCGCTAGATTTAAATTTGAGGGTTGGCCTGCCAAGCCGTTAAGGCCCCAGAAGCAAATGGATTGCAACATTAAAAGGCCTCAAGAGCAAGAATAGTAAAGTAAATCGACTATCTGGTCCCCGCCCAAATCCTCCTAAAACCCCCTTTGCAATTATACCCCACTTAATATCAAAATACTTTTTTTTCTTAATTAAATAAACATTCCTTTCATTTACAAATATTTCCATTTCTAAAAATTTTCTAACTCTTTAAATTCTTTGCAGTAATTAATATCTCCAATTTCTTCAAACTTTCTCTTTTTAAAACTCAAAAACGACAGTTTTCTAAAAAATAAAAATAGTCAATATAAAAAAAAAAAAAGAGAAAGAGAGGAAAAAAAAGATTAACCTTTTTTGTCTTCATCGTTATTTCTATTCAAGAAAGCCATTGTTAATGGGGTTGGAATCCTTCATGCATCAAAACAGAAGGGCACCATTGATATTTCTTGAGATATAATCAAGAATAATTTTAGATCAATGTAAATTAATGAATTTATTTTAAAAATTGTAAATTAGTGCTGTCACCAGCAAAAGAGAGAATTTTTGAGGA
Source organism: Atalantia buxifolia (assembly GCA_030444775.1). Taxonomy (NCBI): domain Eukaryota; kingdom Viridiplantae; phylum Streptophyta; class Magnoliopsida; order Sapindales; family Rutaceae; genus Atalantia; species Atalantia buxifolia. Next base: position 10,174,979 of record CM059832.1, read on the forward strand.
TGTCACTAAAATATTAAAAAAAATTAGTCTATTAAAACTTAAAAATTGATGATAATTAGAGTTTTGACTTGACAAGACTTCGCATAGGAATGAGTTATTTAAATAATTGTAGGTTTATAGTTCATGTGATTTCATATAAAGACAATTTAAAAGGTACACAACTAGCTATAATTAGGACTCTTTAATTACAGTGAAATAATATTCTATTTGATGCATTTTATAGTTTAATGCGCAAAAGTTTTAAGAGCATTGGATTGATTCAATTTGATCCAACTGCTTATACTGGACCTGCGGAGGATAACTAATATCCGGACATTTGGATAATAGAAATTTATACCATCAAGCTTCATTTGCAGTTTTGTACGGTTTTGTACTGCGTGCGGGTGCGGAGGGGTAATTTTGGTTGAGGGGTAAACTTGTAAACAAGAAATAACAGGGGGGATATTAGAGGTGCGCCAATAGCATTAGCGCCACTCTAGTAACAAAGCCTAAGAGTAGAGAATACACTGATTTATGCCGATTAATATATGTTGGTGACTACTGGATCACAGTTTTGATTGCTTTAAGCTGTAGGTTGGACGCCGAGGCCACCGAGGTTCACCCTTATCACAGACGAATAACCAGAGCTATTCTGACTGCTACAGATGAAATAAAAATATATAGATGAACTTTGATTTAGTAAATGGTCTTAACAGTTAACAATAGATTTCAGAAAAAAAGTACAAATAATCAAAATCGTCAACATGCTACACGCCAGCAGTTTCATATGCCAATAATAAAATGTAAAATACTAAAATTCAAAAAAATGAAGCAGGGAACACCAAAAAAAAAAAAAAAAATCTAACAAATTTTATTCTTGTTATTAGCTTTCCTATCGGAGACGAATTTCCTCCAGTAAGTAGTGACTTCCCTCTGGGTCTCAATTTCAGTCTTCTTTCCATTCCTTCCATTCTGTTCAGAAGCAGGTACAAGCACTTTTGAAGGAAGCGAATCAAGCTCATGAAGCACTTTTGTGATGTCGAGCACAAGGCGCTCGGCAAGTGTGCGAGAGAAGTCTTCCCTGATGACGACACGTAGCACGGTGATGTGCTGAGCGTCGGCGGGCATGGTGTACGCTGGCACAATCCAACCAAAACGGCGCAGCATTTCGGCCACTTCGAATTCATCGTGCCGTTTGTTGTCCTTGAGAGAAAATGCCACCAACGGAACCCCTTCGTCCTTTGACACAATGTTGAAGCGGCCAGTTTTTTCTAGGCCTTCTTTCAGCACCATTGCATTTTCGTGACAATTCTCCATCACATTACGGTATCCCTCAAAACCTAAGCGGATTAGTTGGTAGTACTGAGCAATTACTTGGCTCGAACCTGCAGGTCCCCAAGTAAAATATTACAATTAAATTAAACTTGATAGTAACGCAGAGTAATCAAATTGTGCTGCCGAAGACAAGCTGCAAGTAATGGAGAGGAACTGTTTTGGATTTATACCTTTAGAGAAATTGAGGGTGAAGGTGGGTTGATCAGCTCCAAGGTAATTGATGTGGAAGATGAGTTCTTCAGGCAAGTCCTCTTTGTTTCTCCAGACAACCCAACCAATACCAGCGTACACAAGCCCGTACTTGTGGCCACTAACATTAATACTCTTCACCAGCGGCAAGCGGAAGTCCCATTCAAGCTCTGGGTACAAAAATGGTGCAATGAAGCCACCACTTGCAGCATCAACATGAATTGGAGTATCCCATCTGAAAGAACGTAACAAGGAATAACATAAGCATAAACATAAATACTAAATAATAGTAGTGTACACAGATTAATTCAAATTCTCAATTCTAGTTCAACAATTAATGGCACATGACATACCCTGTTTCCTTGTTCTTCTCTGTCAAAAGGTCGTTCAAGAGTTTGACATCTTCAAATTCGCCATTAAGAGTAGAGCCCAGAATAGCAGCAACACAGATAGTGTTTTCATCCACCATTTCTACAGCTTTGACTGGGTCCATCACATAGTAGCCTTCCGATAGCTTCACTTCCTTCAATTCCACCTCAAAATACCTTGCAAATTTCTCCCAGCAGACCTGTAAAATTGTGCAGGGGTTTTATTATTTTAGTTTCTTCTAAATGCTAGTGTATTTTATTTTAAAGTTTGGTCATGTTTTAGTTTATTTTATTTTATTATTTTAGTTTTATTATTTTAGGAATAAAGTTTGGTCATGTTTAAGCAAATAGGTCATCGTGGTTAATTAGTATTGATGAATGAATCAGTTAGTAGCAGTATGACATCGATGATACCTGAACGTTGGCTCCAGTGACAATATTGGGTTTGTCAAAGGGCTTTCCTTCAGCCCTGCGCTTGTTCTGCCACTTCCTTTTGAATGCAAGGCCGGCCAGCATTATGGCTTCCGATGATCCTACGGTTCCAACTCCGACAGCCGTCTCGGAGTCCTCCAGTGGAGCATTGAACAGTCGGGCTATAATGTTCACACATCGATTCTGTATATAAAAATTAAAAATTAAAATTTCAATATCAAATTTTTTTTTAATTTGGATCAGTTAATGATGATATGGACACATTTTTACCATGTTGACAACTTTATGGAACAGTGAAGTTTGAAGTTCAAATATGTGAAATAATAATAATAATAATCTCTTTCCTTTACTTTCCTGTTTAATTGCTTGTCTCTTATTATTAACGCGTAATCGCGTATGGACTTTTAGTTTCTCTCGCTTTTTTATTTTAATTTTTTATGAATTAATTTTTATTATTGTTTACAATAAAATTTTTAGAATTATATATTAACTAACCAAAAAAAAAAGTCAAAAAGAAACTCTATATTTTTCAAAAAGTTTCTCTGAAGTACCTAAAAGTAAATATGAATTGACCACGAAAATATGTGACAGCCCAAGTAAATTCGTAATAGAATATGAAAAAAGTGCCAAAAAATTATGTATGTTCACAGTGAAATTAACTCTTCTTACTAAGTTTTTTTTTAATCATATTTTCCAGTTGCTTTTTTTTTTTCTGTTGCTAACTTGCTATCGACGAAAGATATCAAGTATCTTTGTTATAATATACTCACTTAATATATGCATGATATATATATATATAAATTAAATATAACTATGAATTAGTGCAATAAAAATACTCTAGATTCTCTCTCCATCCACATACCAATTACCAAATATTTCCTACATAACCATAATCTTCCGCGTTATTTCCTCTGCTAAACATGTTTCAAGTTTTAGCGTTATTTAAATGTTTTAAATGAATATTTTATTGCCTTAATTTCTGATGGGCCCCACTATTTCATCTTCAGAAATTTTAGATAGCGCCCTCCTCCGCGAGACAAAAACATTAGTTAATGAGCCAAGTGGAGAAGCGTACGCAATATGCCAAGTACAGTAAATTTTTTTTTTTTTTTTTAATTTCCAGAGATAAGAGAAAGAGTGATCGGAATAGGATTCTGATTTCCGATCCAACTCCATCCCAGAAGGGCTTGAGTTTAGACTTTAGAGTCCAAAACGGCATCGCAATTGTTTTTTTAAACGAACATATACGTATAAAAAGAAAAATCACCTGAAGCTCGGTGGTGACAGGATACTCATCCATGTCAACGTAGTTCTTGTTAATGGCAGCCATCATAAGCTTGTCACATTCAGGCTCCATCCAGGTTGTGACGAAGGAAGCCAAGTTCAATCTTGGATTCCCGTCGAGCATCAGCTCGTCGTTTATGATCTGGTACGCCGCCTCCTTCGGTATTGAGTTCTCCGGTATCGTGAACCTGCATCAACAGACGACAGCAGTGTTTAATTTAAAAACCAAAAAAATACAAAATAAAAACATTTTATACAAATACATAAAATTGGAAAACAATATTTACACATATATATTACAAAATAAAGAGATAATCAAATTATATTTACCGAGGTAGAGAGTTTCGGACGTAGCGAGAGGCAAAGGTGGAGTGAATCGACTCATCGGATTCCGAAAATGTCTTAGAAAGAACCATGATTGAAAGATTAAAACAAACAAAATTTAATAATGATTTTTTTTTTTTTTTTTGGTGTCAGAGAGAGTATAGAGAGCTAATGAAGTATGAGCTTGGAATTGCTTGGAGAAGGGACTTGGCTGCTTTATATAGCCAAGGAGAAATGTGGCAAAGGAGGAAGGACTAAGGAAGCCTCAATGAACCTGCCCTTCGAAGTTTCTTTTTCCTATTACATATTCCAGAGAATCAAAGACTTAGACAATTAAAAGAAAAAGAACAAATCCCTGCCTGAATTTTTTGACTTAGTTATTGCAACGTGTTCGATGATTTAGCGGCACAACCCGCGATCAGGGACCGTCGACGCCTCAAAGAATCAATCAACGGTCAAGCTAATCCTGGTCGTTGTTGTGGACCTTGGCCTTTTGAAGTTCTCCCATTATGCAACTTTTACTTGTCTAATTAAATCCTAACCACTTTTGGCTAAATGGCAAACCCACTGGAATTGACAATAATTACGAGAGTGCTCAACCGGTATTTTAAATTATTGGATTCTGGTCCATCCATGCCATTTGCCATGCCCTAGAAGGCCAGAACAGTCTGCATATTAGCTGTACAGAAATTGAGATACAATCGCCATCCACTGTTTCATTTACATTTATTTATTTATTTATTTATTTATTCGCGAACACTTTTTAAATATATATTAGTGGTCATGTGAGGACGGAGCTAAAACACAACTTAATGTCTGCCTAACAATCAGAACTCGTTGAAATTCATATAACTGTCCCCACGTTACGACTATTTAAATGTTACATATATAAATCAAAGTTTTGTTAAATGATTGTGCATAATTACACAACATACATTTCTTTAATAAATAAATAAATAAATAACAATTCCTACTCCAGCGTTTTTCTTAGTCAACCAAATTACTCTCTGAAATATTTGCCAAACTACAGTCAAACTTTTCATCCCCTTTTTTTTTTTATATTAGTTTGTAGTTATACATACTGAGCTTTGCAAGTACAGATGCTAAAATACTGATTTCATGCAAATTTATTGCTATACCACACAGCACCGTAGTATTTCTGTCTAATTAACTATTATGTCATATGACGAAATAGCAAATTCGCATAAAATCTGCATGATATATTTTAACGTTTAATTAATTTTATGTTGCACATATTAATCAAATATTTATATTAATTAAGGCAGTCAATCGTCAAAGCATAGCATTTCCAAGTTTTGACATCGTTGACCGATAATTTCCAATTTCAACCTGCTATTAAAAAAATAAATAAATAAAACAATAGCTTCAAAATTGAATTTGTATAACAATAGGTATCAATTTGAAATAGCACCATTGCTGCCTATGTAAAGTGAGGGGCCTCGGGGCCTAGACGCCGACTTAGTCACCTCGGCTCGGAGGGAAATATGTGATTAGATAGAAACCCGATGCAGATTGCATATTTTCCTAATCTACTCGGATGGGAAAAACCTTCTGCACGACACTATTAAAAGGTTGGGACCATATTATTCCGTTCAGATCATGACTTGTTTGCAAAGGAAAAAAAAAAAGTGTGAAAGGAACCAATGGTTCAAAATATGGTAGTTAATACGTAACTCTACTTCAAGAAAATAGTAGCGAGAAAATTTTCGTGGAAGAGAAGCATTCAAAATCTTATAATCTTGCCCAGGGTGGCATTATCTTTCAAGACATCACATAAGGTCAATTTTGTGTGAAGCAACAACATTCCATATGAAAACAAAAATGGCATTATCAAACCTCTTTCCACCATAAAAAAAAAAGGGGTTAATCTTTAGGTGCCCCTCATAAAATGACAAATTTTAAATTTCTTCCCTTATTTTTGTAACATCAAGTTATCCCCTAAATATCTTTATGTTTTTATTATTGTTAATGGCCAAAAGAGTAAAATAATACTTGTACATTCTCTTAATGGTTAATTAATAAAAAAAAGGTCAAATGTAGACTAAATTTATTGAGTATAATTAAATCTTTTCGAGATTTCTAAAACACGCATAGATATTCTTAAGGTTTCTAAATTATTCATATCTCATAATCTTTTTAATTTCATATAGAGTACAAATCTTTTAGAAACCTTAATAAAGGACGTAAGATCTAGGATCTAGGAATATTTGTACATCCTCCTAATGCTTAAGAAAGGATGTAAGATCTTACGTCTTACGTCCTTTCTTAGGCGTTACTTTAATTTAGCTTTGAATACATTGTTTAGTGTTTACCGTGCGGGATCGGCCGATCAGGGGTGTTTATTGACTAGACAAAAACGAGGCTGAGCCAAGTGTAGATTAAATTTTGTTGCAATAATCAAAACCGACGGCTTCAGATTCAGAGGCCGAAAACCACAACCTAAAACTACCCTTTTATTGGAGACGCGGCGAATCTGATGTGACAAATGCAACAACGGACCATTCGCCGACTCGCCCGCCTCCAATTACTCCGACCTTTTCGTTCATCTGGATTTTTGTTTTTCTTTTCTTTTCTTTTTTTTTTTAAAAAAAAATTTGGAGACCAAAAATTATTACGTATGTGAATGGAGAGAGTGCGACCTCCACCACATCTACCCGCTTCAGTTAGTCTTGTGTGAAATGATAAAATAAGCCATTTTTCTTGGTCGCCATTTGTCCTGTTTCTAAAATGATTCCGACCTCCCTGTAGAATCTCCCCTATAAAGTCCCACCACGCCTATTGTGTTTTTCAAAGAGGGGTGGTTGCTGACGAACTCGCAAATTTGAGCGTTGGCGTCACTTTTTGACAATGGTAAATTACTTCTCCTCAATTGATATTCATAATTTTCTTTTTCTTGATGTAAGTCATAAGACATGGGTATCTTAATTAATTATAGGTTTCACCAGCTAATTCTGAGCTTTCCTATCGTTGTTATTTTTGGGCAGGTTTAAGCTTGTTCTCTTTCTATCTTATTCCCTCGCAGAAAAAAAATGAAATACGGAGTGTCAAATGGGATTGCACGTGATAGAACTAATAAATAGAAAGGTAACCCATCAAGATGTGACATTACACAAGACCCTCACAAGCACCAATCACTCCTGGTTTATGGTTAATTGGGCTTCCCCTTTTTTTTTTTTTTTTTTGGTGGGCCGAGGGAATCAAATTAACGTCGGCACAAATCAATTCCATGGGGCCTCCGGCCCCTCTGCCGACTCACCCGGACCACCCGCTCAATTGTTTGCGCGTGAAAAAATATGAACAAATATTAGTAGTGTGCGTACGTGGAATAAAATAAATTTATATACATAGAATTTTTTATAATAAAAAACATCATTATTTTAAGAAAATGAGGACGTGTTTCTATTATATTCATATATATATATATATATGTGTGTGTGATGAAATAATGCTAGATTAAAATATTTCGTTGAATAAATAAATTAAGAATTTAGTAGCCACTTTTGTTTTGTCAATGGTGGATCATTTGAAACTCTCAACCACCTATTCAATCCCCCTCTTGCAAATGAAAGCGCCGCTGCACCCCCATTTGGTCCGTTTCCATTAAACACGGACGAAAAAATAATAAGTTAACAAAATGGTCCAGGGAACCGTAGACGTGGGGACTACTACAGTATTTGACATATTCAATAACCAAATAAAAATCGTATGTCTCCAGTCAACTTAATATTCAAATATTTGAAATCTTATTACTAATTAATTTGAATTTTGGCAGCTTGACTAGTTGTAATGTACCCTCATTTTGGTTCATTTTTATTGCCGGCTCTTTCCTTAGAACCGACTTGGGCAAGTTGATTAGGCGCCATTCTGTGGTCTATAGGAATGCCGAAGGCCCCACGAAAGGCGTATATTTAATTATATGTGCTACAAATGTGTACTTTTCTTTTTTAATCCAAAAATATAGAAAAAAAATTATTTAATAAACTATTTTTACACTAAATTATGGCCTTTATTATTATTTTATATAAACAAAATAACTTTGTAATCCTTTTCCAAGAATAATTTCTGTTTAAACCTAAGGATGCGCTTTCTGGTAGGATAAATTTATGAGATTAGATTATTTTTAGTCCAATCTCATATTTGGATTATCTTGAAATTGGTATAGAAAGTGTGTGGCTCCCACATAGGACCCACCATTCAACTTGAAGCTGAGTGAAAATTTTATTTTAACGAAAAACAAGTGAAAATTTTATTACATGGTAGCTATGAGATGAGCAGTTTAGGATAACTCAAATAATTAATTTTTTTTATTAGTTTTATAATATAATATAATATAATACTGATAATAAAAATTATTTTTATTAATGGTATAGTAATAAGAAATGTTTTTATAAGTAAGTAAATTTTAATAATTATTTTATTAAAATAATAACTAATAAAAAAATTATGTTATTATAATTCATTACAAAAATGCTTAATAAAATTAAGTATTGTTTAAAATATTAGATTTTTATGACAATAAAATAATTTAAATTTTTTAATTATTATAACAATAAAATTACAAATATAATCGAATTTTATGCTACACTAAATAAAATATAAGATAGTGTTAAGACTTAAGAGTGTTTTTACTTTATGGATTGGAGAATGAGCTCATTCTCTACGTTTACTTCACAAAATGGAATTCAAGAATCAGATTCAGTTGTGATTAGATCATGTTCAAGTTTTGGTTGTACGTTCAAGTTAACATTTCGGATTGGATTGCAATTGGTGTTAGAACCTCAGTTTCAAATTCAGCTTAAATTTGTAAATCGCGAACAAAAATGCATTAAAAAAATAAGTTATAAAAGTTCCAAGCTGTAAAGTTAAAATACATACGACAGCATACACACATATTTGAATTTTAATTAGGTTGAGCAACCTCGAATACATTCAACATGTGCACATATCTAAATCTTAATTAGTTTGAGCAGCCTCGCTTTGTGTTATTGAATCCAGGACCAACAATATATAGATGTATGTGTGTTTGCGTGTAGTAGTTTTCTGATTTGAGATCTTAAAGTACAGGAAAAGTTTGGGAAAACTTTAAAACCGCGGAGTTTTAAAGGTTTACAACTTAAAACGCTTAAACCGCACGGTTTATGCGTTTTTCCAGATGTTCCTACACTTTAAAATTTTGAATTGGAACACACACACACACATGTTCGTGTGTTTAATTAATTAATTTTACAAAAGACCATCACTAAATGTTTATGTTTTTGGTCAAAATACCTTGCAGAGAAGGCAAAGAAGCTACAGATGACGTCTAGTTTCGATTCAACGGCCGTGGCTACAACGGGAGGCAATGCTAGCACACCTAAATGGATGTGATGGTAATAAGTGTATATTTTTCATATATTTTGCTATTATTTTCTCCATCTTTTTCTTGTTTTGGTCTTAAATATTCTAGTTATTTTAGTTAATTTCTAATTTAGTAAATTATATTTTATTATGTTAATTTTATCTTAATTTTTATATTTTATTATTTTAGGTGTATTTTGAGAATAAAGAGGAATGAAATCAGAATATTCAAGTAAGGAGAGCTTAAAGAAGAAATTAATTAGAAATTTAAGGAAAGTAACGGGAGTTAAAATGGAAGAAAATCAAAGCAGCCAAGGCCTAATTGAAGTTCACGTGAAGATGAGAAGAATTAGCATTGGAAGTAATTTACTTAATAAGGCAAATGCATTCTTGTGATGGGCTTTGGCCAAATTGTTATTGTCATGTGCATGGCAATTAAAGGAAGCCAAGCCATCACATGAAAGCAAAAAATTGGAAAACAAAGATTGCAAACCACAAGTGGCCAGCACGTGAATTGCCAAAGAAAAGTGGCGGTTTGGTTTTTGTCTTTATTCCTTTCCATGTAAGGATTCAAGACACAATAAAAGCGAGCCAAGCGGAAGCAACACGGTGGAGATTTTTTGGGCAGCATACAAACTGAAAATTTGCAGCCGCAAAGGAGAAGAAACAAAATCAACAGCCGGAAGGAATTAAAGAGGAAGTTTGAATTAATCTTCATAATTGGTTTTATCAATTCTCTTATTTCCAATTTAATTATGTTGGGCTAAATTTTCTATTTGGTTGAGGGTGAATTCAAAACCCCAAACATGTCATATGATTAATTTTTAATTTCTATCATTCAATTTATTTAATTGAGATTGTTTATGTTCTTTTATAATTAATGTTTATGATTATATTATTGTCTTGTTTGAGTAGCCAATTAAATAGGATTTGAATAAATTCTATTGCTAGATTAAAATTTTTGATCCGTAATTGTCTTGATATTTTAATTATTAGTAGCAGGTTGGAATCTGTGATTTCAATTGGAGAACATAACCTAGATTAAATAATCCGAGCTTGTGTGTTTATTGCCTAGATCAACCTAATATCTTTCTTTGTTTAATGCTTCCATTATCTTAAAGAGCTTGTTTTAAATTATTTAATGGTTAGAGATTAGGTGAAGAGCTTGTTTTGCCTAACGACACACTAAGGAAAGATTGAGATTAACAGATCTTATTGTTGTCTACGGTTGATAGTTTCAATATAAATTGATAATAGAATTGATATATTATGTGCATATTTGGTGGTGGCGAATGATCCTTTGACCAAAGTTTTTCTCATTGTTATTTCTTTATCCTTTAATTAGAGTTTTTATCAAATTATTGTTTTCGTAGTTTTAATTTCTTTATTTCTTGCTATTTAGTTAAAAATTCAAAAACCCCCCTTTTTATTTATAATTGGCATTTTCTTTAGTTAGATTAATTTATATTATTATTCTTATTATTTTATTTTATTTTAAGCCCTTTTTTAGAGTTGATAATAAATACAGGTAGCATAATCTTTGTGGGATCGATCCTTACTCGCTCTTTACTAATTATTTATACTAGTAGTAAGGTTTTAAATTGGGTGCACCCTAACGACACTACCAGACGATGACAGTTGGTGGCTTTGGTGGAAGTGTGTGTGTCAACTACTTAGTGTTTTGTATAATAGTTGGGAGAGTGAAGCGAAGACTAAGAGTATTACTAAAAGATTTTTCAAATGATATTTTACATTTCATTTGAAGATCTACATTAATAGAAAGAGTTTTGAAACATTCTTTAAATGAAAATTTTAAAATAAGATTGTTACTCTCTATTCAATAATAGAGAAAGTAATATTATCTTATTTGAAAAATCTTATTTGGCTAAGAATCTTATTTGGAGAGTCTTTTAAAGTCTTTAATTTAATATTAATTATTTTTTTATCTCATTATTCTTGAAAGGAGAGAAGTGGTGTGATTTTATTTTTATTTGAAGAGTTATTTTGAAGAAGACTTTTTTTTTTACTCTTCTATTTATCACATACATAATCAAACAAATATTTGAAGAATAAAATTAGAAGAATTTTTTGGTGATGCCATGAGGTTTTCATTTTAGAATTTTTTTTACCTTTTTTTTGTTTTTTTAAGCAAACACAATTGGTTTGCGTTCCATTTTGAGTTAATAAAATTCAACCCGATTTGGATTTTAAGAGTAATCTAATCCAAACTGAATCAATTTATGACTGTCCACTTATAGAGGAGGGTGCTCCCTACTGAAATAAGGAACAAGTGGGGATTGAAAATGTGAATCAAAACTCAAAATTATACATTTTATGGAAATAAAAAGTCCCTCGTTTGCCTCGTATAAATAAATAAATAAAGATATAAAATCAAAATTTATCTATAATTTTTGCCAAACCTTAACATATTCGAACACCCAATTATGCACATTTCTCATTGCAGTTGCTCATCTCACCACTTCCAGTCGGTTCACGGCTACCACTACTGAATGGTGGTTCTGTTGTGGCTTGTTGGTATTAGTGGTGAGTAGAGCTGACAAAATTTGATATGACCTGATTATCCGACACGAACACAACACGAATAAATGAGTTTGCATCGTTAAATTTGACATGATTATTAAATGGATGGGATCTAAGTCGACACGATTTTTTATCGGTGTCATGTTAGGGTTAAAGTTCTTGACTCATTTACCTAACCAATATCACGATTATATTTTCTATTTTAAGTTAATTTTTAGGTTCTTGTCATTAAAACTCAAATATCATACACGATTATGTCTTTTTAATTTTTTGGAAGGATAAACATAAACACAATATTTCATTCATAAAATTTTATATAGATTTAGAACTTTAATAGTATAAATGTGCAATATATATATAACATTGTAAAAATGTTTGATGCAAATTTTATTAAATATATAGATATTAAACGAGTTATTGGACAATCTGTTTATTTTTTTATATTGGATTAGGGTTTTAATATTTTGACATGATTATTAAATATATTATATTTGGATCGATCTAACTTTAATACGATATAAAACTAACACGACGTGAACACGACCCAATGATTCGTTGGGCTAACTCTAGTAGTGAGGATAAATGTTTGTCGTTGTCGTAGGTGTTTCACAGTTTTGAATTTTGGGTTTTAGGATTTAGGTTTTTTTTTTTCAGTTCTTTAATTAGATTAAAATTAAAAAGTAAAATTTAACGAAGCGAAACCCAGAAGTGAATTAGGCTAGGATGGCGGTGCCTGGGCTTGAGTTCGTGTGTTTAGTTTTAGTTATTTTTTAAATAAACGAAAATTAACATAATTAAAATAACAATAATATTCACTCAAAAATCAAAATATTAAGCTCAAATGTTATGATAAACATGCAGATATCTTAGTCTAAAATATTTAATATTATTTTTTTTGTGAACAAATACAAAATTTTAACTAAAAGTATTTCTTTTATCTAGTTAAAAGGTGTTTACATTAATGTCGGATATGTCGATGATTTTAAAATAGGTGCGCAAGAAATGTCAAATAATTTTTAATTTTTTAATGAGATTTATTGATTATAGGGAGGTTTTAGGATCAATTTGTAGTCACGCGATTCTTCATCTGAGTTGGATCTGGCCAGATTGGATTGATCGATAATTGTTATTAGAATTAGATCCAACGATCGACCAAATCGCAGAAGATGCGTAATTTGCAGACTGCATAATAAATGAGTATCACAGTTTTATCCGAGATTTTATGAGTGGAACTTTTTCCACCCCCTTGAATTTTGAATCTCTCAAAAGTCAAAACACCCCTCTTTCTTACTTTTACCATTTTAACCTTTGACAATTACACTATAAGACATAACACATTTTTTATACATAATTTTCACACACCCCATGCAGTTTTTTTGATTTTTTCCTCGTCTTTCACCCCGACTTGTCATGTTTATCATTTCTTATTAACAATATGTAAGAGCTTGTAATATTATTACTCATTCTTTAGCTAAACTAACTTTAGCTAAACTAACTTTAGAGAGATGCGAAATTGTTGTGTGGACATTGGACAGGTAACACGTTCATATCCTTCAAAACTGATATATTTATTCTCTTCTATGAAGTGAAAGTAGCTTTTATTCTATATATATATATTATTCAGTTTTCTTCCTACATTGAAAACAATTAATGAATTTTGCATTAAAATAAAGATTTTGTTTTGATCTAGGAGATTTTTTTCTCTCAAACTTTCTTGAAATTTTAAGGTTTTATATTGTTTTTAAATGTGTTTTGATTCTAGAAAGAATTTGATTCGCCTGTATTGCTCATTTGAAGTTTTCTTGTTTTGAAATGATTGTAAAGAGTAAGAGAGAAATATTGGACACTAAATCTTAATCTAAAGATTTTTTTTAAAATTGAATTAAAAAATAATATAAAAGAGAGAAATACTAGACACGAGATTTGATTAGCCCTCCCGATTGATTTATCGACAAATTTGAGGCAAAAAATACTTTCTTGAATACAAATAAAGAGAACTCGTTAAATTCTTACGGCATGAGATGGTGAGAATTTAATAAAGAAACATCATGAATTTATTCACGTTAAGATTATTTATGGAATTAGAGTGAGGATGGATAGAAATAATTTATTTTTAATATTATTGCATGGAGGTTAATTAGAAGAGGGGTTTGAAATGGGCTTTTTGAGGGGTGGCAGAAGCACAACTCAGGTTCATAGGAGAGCGAAACATCTATGTTGCGTCTACTTTCCAGATTAAGGATTTTAAATCATTGATACCGTTTACTTCGCAAAATAGAGTCAGGAATCGGAATCGTGGGGTCTACCATAATTTGGGAATGAGGAATGGGAGACTATTCCCAAGGGGGGAGTGGGAATGAGTCTCCAATTTCTAGAATTGACTATTTTGCCCTCCCCAAAAAAATGCCCAAATTGTCTTTATCTATAATTAATTAATAAATTAATATTATTAACAATAATATATTAATAATTATTTTTAATGAATAAATAATAACTATAATTAAAATATAAAATAATAATTATGACAATAATTTATTAAGTACTTTTTAGTAATTTGTTACAATCTAACTCATTCCAATTTTGATTTTAGGATAAAATAAACACATCAATAGGATTTCAACCCATTTCAATTCTGATTTCTGTAGGTCAAATAAACAATTTATTATGATTCTTATTCCCCATTTTAATTACAGCTCATTCTGATTTCAACCAATTTCGATTACTGACAAGTAAATGCAGCACTAATACTCTTTTGAAACTCTTATAAAATTGCTCTACTAATAATTTTTCAAAATTAACCTCAGTATGAACTATATTAAACAATAAAAAGAGATTTATTTAATTATACCACTCGTCTCCTTCAACTAGACATAAAAAAACTAGAGTTGTTTATGACCAAATGTGGCTTTCATTTAAAAATTATTCATTAATTGGCATCAAACGAGTTCTTCAAAAAAAGAGTTTTGAATGAAATAGAAAGACTAATGGGAGAGATAAAATTACTCCAAAAATATTTAACTGGTTCTGGATGTGCCAAAACACATCATTACTCGTAATTGCATTAATTTACCGATATGAAAAATAAATTAACAATATAATCCAGAAAAAGCACACGTTCAATAAGGAGAAGAAAAAGAAAAAGCTATCTTTTTCTTTTTGTTTAGTAACAGGGTCAGAGTATTTTAAAAAAAATTTACGCTCAATTTGGAATAGTTTTACCGAGAGAGATGAGATTTATTTGCGTATGTTGAGAAAGATAGATGGAGGGTCATTTGTGGAACTAAAACAAACGATTTTGGAAAAAAAGAAAAAAAGAAAAGAAAAGGGTTTATATGGATAATTGAAGGGCTGTAAATGGCACGACTGTTGTAAGGATCACTCTTGTCTTCTACTAACCCAAATTACTTGGGTTTCTACTGTGGGCCTTGCATCCACCCAGTGCTACTTGGACCGTATTAAGCTTTAAAGCACAAGTATTCTTATTATCCTCCACTTTTAAAATCAGGGAGCCTTTAAGTTACAATCATTGTAACTTAATATTTGTCTTAAAATTAATTCAGTATATTTCTAAAATACCCTTACTTCAATGGATACATTTTTTTAAAATCATTTTTCCTAACTCAATTAAATTCAAAATATACCAAAACTATAAAATTGAATTCTCAATCATCCTAAAAAATTTCAAACTAGACCCAAACCATTTTTTTTTAGAAGGAACTAAATTAAAGCTTCTAGTTTCGTTTCAAGTTTCAATCATGCAAAATTCTTTAAAGAAATATTGAAATCCTTATCAAGTAGCAAAAGAGATCAACAATTACTTTACAATAGATTATACAAATTAAAATTTATTAATTATTAAAAAAGAATTATATTTTTACAAAGAAAATGGTGAAATGAAATTTTGACTAAAGAAGATGAGAGTGAAAAGAAGGAAAAAAAAAATGTTTATTTTTTGATGAAGGTAATTTTGGAAATAAGTAGTATTAACTAAATGGTGGGTTTAATAAGAGAATTTTAGAGGATTAAATATAATTACTCTGCACGCATTCTTTTGAGCCCATTGCGAACAGGTTTAATTTAGCAAGTGATAATAACTACCACTATTTAAAATAAAACAGGATAAGTAGAATTAATGCTCATGATAATAGTAATAGTTTGATATAAAATAAAATTATTAAAATAAAAATTCCGAGAAAATTATTAAAGTTTAATATCCGACAAAAATCTATTTTCAAATAAAATATTAAACATTTTTTCCGAATTTTTTAAATTTTAAAACAATTTTAAAATGATACATCAAACCCATTTTTAATTATTAACGCGTTCCATCCTTGGTTTTACTTTTTCGTTTTTGAAGAATTATTATTATTATTTTTAAAATTCCTGAAAAGAGAATGATTCCTCAAATTCCCGCGAAGACTCGACACGCATCCACGCATCGCCTAGCAAAAGTAAGTCGAGAGCTTAAATGAAGTTACTTTCAACCCGCACGAAGCAAATTTTATTTCCCTCCAAATATAAATATCCCCAAACTTGTATTCATCAATTTATAATTTTCAGTTCCAATCTCCACTGATATTTCAAAGATCTCCGTGATTTCACCATTCAACGGTCCTGATTCGTCCATCATCGACATTTAGGTCAGTTTATTTTCTCTTGAAATATTAAGAATTATGCATACAATCGAATCTTTTAATGGCGAATTTTGAACTTTCTCCAGTGCTTTTTTGTTTTGATCAGTGTTGAAAACGCTAATTGGTTGCCGTTTCTGATTACGCTACGCTTTAAGACGATTGTTAAGTTCGATTTCATTTGGACTATTTTGGAGATTCTGTGTGTTTTGATTGAGAAGCCTTGTTTCCAGAAGGGTTTGGACGCCTACGAAAAGTGAAAAAAAAAATAAAATTATTACTGATTAGATTTCTCAAATTGAGGTCTGCGGTCTAATTGACTGAAAAAATAGGTGAACTTAGTGCTTTGAATTGAATGTGCTTTCGGAAACACTAATTTGGTTGTCATTTTAACACTTAATGCGGTAGTAATTATGATCTGATTTCAAATTAAAGCGGGATCTTGAGACTTATAGAGAAAATGATTATGAGAAGAAAACTCTGAAGTCTTCCCTTACATCTCTGTAAAGGTTTTCTGATTATTTGGCTTTCAGCCCCCATACAAGGGCAATTTTGTCATTCAATAGTATAGTTTTGTCATGTCATTTGTTGTAATCTTGGAATAATAATGCGAGAGATTTAGAAATTTCAATGATCTCTGGTTATAAGGAAATTGGAATGCCTAGTTGCATAAAATTA
This sequence comes from Atalantia buxifolia, assembly GCA_030444775.1. Taxonomy (NCBI): domain Eukaryota; kingdom Viridiplantae; phylum Streptophyta; class Magnoliopsida; order Sapindales; family Rutaceae; genus Atalantia; species Atalantia buxifolia. The sequence continues at coordinate 10,192,098 of CM059832.1, forward strand.
TCTGGCAATTCATAAGTTCGATAATAAGCCTTACTATCTTTCATTTGAATAACTTCTTTATGTAATTCTGTTAGCTTAGGAGTTACAATTCTAATTTTGGATCTAATAAGGACGAGCTGCTGCATTCTTGCTAGAATTGAGCTGCAACTAATGGTTGGGATCGATATATCACATGCTGCTTAGGATTTAAGCATATATTGCTTGCAGCACGGGAGCTGTGATTATGAGTAACACATATCACCGTTATGTTAAAATGTGTATCCATGCCTCTTTCTTATTTTTTAGTTTTAATTTTAATTTTTTCTGTGTGTTTGTGTGTGTTCCATGGTTGACAATCACTTCTTTTTTCATTCATGCTTAAACATGTGGTATAGCAAGTTATGGATCCATCTGCTTTGGAATTTACAAATTCATGATATCTAACTTTGCATGATTAACAAACTCATGTTTAACTTCTTACTACCATAGGCAGCTTAAGTGCTTTACAAAGAAACCTCGTTTCAGTGAGTTGTGGATTATGCATTCATGTTGTTTCCATCCTGATTATAACTGATCCTGGTGTCCAAGTTTTCTTTTGATATATTTTCATTTTCAAATTTCTGTTTTCATAGCTTCAATTTTGGATGCTTGTCTGAATGTGAATTTAGTGACTTGCTGTGATCCATACCTTGTTTGGTTGCGTAATGTTATGTGAATCTCTTAGCTTTGAGATCATTGCTTTTGATGCCCCTCATGAGAGTTATTGGTGTTGCAATTGAAATTTCAGCCAAACTCCGTGAGTCTTTCTCTTTAGGGGACCGGTTACAAGTCCACCTAGTTTGTTTATTGTTGAGCCTCTGATTTGATTCATTCATGATATTCCATACAGGAGAGTTATTGACTTGTGAAGAACCTTGTTATCTTGTGGGGTAAAGACTAATAACAAAAACTGAGATGAGATGCAATGCATGCTGGCGAGAATTAGAAGGGCGGGCCGTTTCCACTACTTGTGGTCACCTGCTGTGTATCCAAATGCATTCTATAATTCTGCTTTTTGCTTTCTTATACATTTTATATACCTTTTCTCTTTCATTTAAAGATGAAGAAATCATTTCACTTGCATAAAATTTTCTTAACCGTGTAAAAGGCACTGAAGATGCCAACAAGATCCTTAGCAATGATGCGGCTTGTCCCATTTGTGATCAAGTGCTTTCTAAGAGGTAGGAAGTCTTTATGTGTTTGCCTCCTTGGTGTTGGGAATGTCATTTAGGATATGCATTATATTTTTAAGAATTTGGTTGCTCATAACTGTGGGGGTTCAAAAGTTCTATTTCTAAGTTTTCCATCTATTTAGTTCATCCTTTGGCCTACATGTGCTACAGAGCTTCCTTCTCACTCAGTGGGGCAAGCAGCTATATGAATGAAAATAATCCCCCATTGTTGTTTAACACCTTTGGAAGGGTGTTTTGAGCAGCTTGTAATATTGTCTCTTACCTCCATATGGATATTTGGTGAAATTAATTCTACTTACCCTGTTTATTTTCCTTTGACAGCCTTATGAAACCTGTGGATATCAATCCAAATGATGAATGGGTTAATGTAAGCAATTTCTTCACTTTGTTTATTAGTTACATTTGTTTATACCTGCTGTCACTATCTTATAGTGAAATTCAGACCATGCTGAAAACTTTTGCTTTTCCTTTCAACTGCTGCCTTTTATCTAGTTGGTTTGTTGCTAAATGCTAATATTCTCAGTACATTCTGTTGCAGATGGCCATGGCTGGTGTTTCTCCACAGATATGTATCCTTAATATTCTACTTCGCTTTCAGGCTTGATACTTAATTTTCTTTTGAAATCCATCTGTTGCTAAACAAAGTGGATCTAAAAATGAAGTAAGAAGTTGAGTTGGTACCGCATATGTATGCTCTAGTTAGAGAGAGTTACCAATTTAAAATGAGATGAGCATCCTATCTAGCAATTTGTTAGGCCTGCGTCTTCCTTAAACAAATTCAGTGATGAAGAGTGCATATAGAAGTGTAATGTTCTATTTGGGACAAAAGGAATTGGAGATGCAATACAAGATGAACAGAATTGTTGCTCAGTGCCGACAGAAATGTGAGGCAATGCAAGAAAAGTTCACTGAAAAATTAGAGCAGGTACATACAGCATATCAGAAAATGGCCAAGAGGTGCCAGATGATGGAACAAGAGATTGAGAGTTTGTCCAAAGATAAGCAGGAACTCCAGGAAAAGTTTTCTGAGAAATCTAGGTCAGTCTTTTGTCTATATCATTGTGTCCTAACCTACAGCTTCCATTTCCTAATTCTAAAGGTCTGGTTCTTGGATACCTAAAAGAACTGAGTACGTTTTAATACCAGACAGAAGAGAAAACTTGACGAAATGTATGATCAATTGAGGAGTGAGTACGAGTCAATGAAAAGATCAGCAATCCAGCCTTCAAACAGTTTCTACCCAAGAAATGACCCGGATTTGTTCTCAGCTAACATGATGGATGACAGAGACCCTATTCGAAAAGGTATTCTAATGGATGTTGCATGTTTCTACTCATTATCATCTTTAAAAGCAATGCCACTTGACACACTGGAAGTTTTATTGATGCATTTAAGTTCTTTTGGTTTTTTAGTAGATTTATGAATTATTTTCGTTTAGTAACTCATTTTTGCTTAAATATCTCCAAAACCAATTGACTTACATTTTGCAGATTGGTCGGTTTACTCTCCTGGAACTCCAGGTCCTAGGGAGGATATTTGGCCAGCAAGACAGAATAGTTCAAACTCTGGTCCGTTCGACATAGCCACGAGCTCACCAGCAAAACAACCAGTCATTCCAGTTGATGGTGGGAACAGAAGAGCTGATGCTCGCCCGGCTTTTGGAGCTGCTGCTGCTAACCCCTCAATGACACTTAGGAATTTAATACTCTCCCCAATAAAAAGGCCTCAGCTCTCTCGTAACCGCACTCAAATGTTCACGTAAGTGACAGTTGATTATCATGCTGAAGCAACTTGCTTCATATTTTGAATTTATTGTTAAATCTAAATCTTGGCTTTTTCAGGTTATAGACTAGGAGTTGATGGATTGCTGTTTGATGGACACTTCTGTCTGGGTAGTTTCTATCTTCTTGTTTCCTTTGCTGACTTGTGGAGAGGTTGACAACAGAAGGCTAGGATTTTACGTTGAATCTGATTTTTGTTTTGTAATTAGTAACTACATTTGGATTGTATGTTGGCAAAATATGTATCTTAAACAGAGTAACAAGACGCATTTTTAATTTGTTGTGCCTCTAGAGTATAAATTGTTAATTACAATCAATAAATCATCGCATGCATGTTAATATATTGGAATAAATCATGATAGCTTGATCTTGGAACGATGATGAGCAACTGCACATCACGGAAAGGTTTTGTCAGTTGCCGTTTTTACATTATTCTTTAAATAGCAGTTAACATATAGCTCCTCGTTGTATTGTACCCGAATTACGTTCCTAATTCAATACTAGTTAACAGCTGAAGGTTGTCACATTTATTTTCTGTTTTTTGAGTGGTAGACAAGAACACTTGACAAGCTTACTGTAGAGCAAATTGTTTTTCTTCAAATCAGCTCTCTCTCATGCCAGGCTTCGGCATCGTCAGCAAACTTGAAAACGCAGATTCATCAAATAGCTTCCGCAACAACATAGTGGTACTTGAACATGTAAATCTAACACTGCCGTAAGGAAAGTAAGACGACAGATTGTCAGAGTCTGGTTGGTAAAGTTGTGCAAAATTATTTTTGAAAACAAAAACAGTAGAACAATTTTATTCAATGCATTGGCATTTGTAGTTCCAATTACCAATTGTTTATTCAGAGGGGTTGCCATCTCTGGTTACTCAAAATTGAAACACTCAAGTAGCATCAATTACAGGGACATAAGAGTAAATGCAGAGATTCTAATATCATTTCAGCGAATGCAATAGCTGATGACAGATGTTGAGTTATTTTTGGCAGCACTGCATGGACCTATTTGAACAAATATTGAAAACTATATCTTCTTTGTGGTTTCATCACTGTCAGTGAACCCAACGTGTAAATAAAATAAAGCGTGCGCGCTAAATTCTGTAATTGAACGAACGCAGGCAGGTGTACCGCTGTACTTACTTGATTGCCAACCAAATGTATCTTATTGACTGCTTTTCACTTCACCCACCTGAATTATTATTGGTCTCTTAAATGCTAAACGAGTTAAACTTAACAAGGAGGAAGTGGACCCGGGGGAGGAGATGCAATCGTTCTTGAAAGAAGGGATCATAGATGTTATTTAGCTTAACATTAAATTTACTTGAATCGGCTGGTCCATTTTAAGCTTCGTGTTTAATTTTATGAGAGCTTAAATGCGTTTGTGTCAGTTGGTCTCTCTGGAAATGTCAATAGGCAGTTGTTTAGGTGTTAAACTTCTGGGTTGCTTTTAAATTTAGTTAAAAATCGAAATTGGGTCTGGTTACATATGAAGTGGATTTTGTTTGTTTACATTTTTCGGACAGTTGACTATTTACGAATGTTAAATAATTCTTCTTGAGCCTTAAATCGATTTAACAGTTGACAAATACTAAACTTCTTGGACTAAACATAAGGATTCTTGACTCAATGACCTTATATATCGGTGTTAAAATCCTTTTGCTTCCAAGTTTAACATGTGAGGACTGGCATGAGCAAAGATAGCAATTTTTGACAGGATCCATGGACTTGGCAGGGAATAATGTGTTTGATAAGCCAATATTGAGAAGATTATTAAATAGGTAAAATTTCATTCATCTGTTTAATAATCATTTCAAGTTTGTGTTTATACTTTTCTATACAATGATTAAATCATATTATATTGAGTTATTTTTAATCCAACAGAACAACGTTATATTCCGATAGAACTTCGTTATATTTGTCATATTTCAAATTTTATTTAAACATATTTAAAAGCAAAACTAATTAAAGTTTGAGTAGGTAGTACGATAAATATTTAAAAATGTATTAGATATTTTTTTTAAATATATTAAATATATGTTAAACGAGTGACACAATTATGATATAATGATAAATGGGTTAAATCCAAATCGATTTAAATTTGACATAGCACATATAACATAAATTACAACCTCTATTGATGAGTAATAAAATTGTATTAACTACTCTCTATTTGCTAATTGGTTTAGTTTGATTAGTTGGTTTAGTTTTCACATATAGTTTGAGGAGAAACTTGTGAGACTATGGGCAGATTCCAGCTTGGGCCTAGTGTCACGGCCCACTTATTTCCTCGGTGTGCCGTGTGGCCTTAGGTGCCAATTCATACTCTCTTGTCCTTAAGTCATCCTTGCACACTCCAAGCGTCGCTGGATTGAAAGTAGAAAAGAGCACTTAAACTCACTCAAGATGGGAGGAAAGAACTCTTATTGCTTAAAGAAAGCTCACAATGCTTTGGTGCTGGAATTTCTGTGTTTGTTCTTGTTATTCTTCCCCATCTTCGCATTGGGGTTTTGCTCCCTCCCCCTTTGGTCATCATGAGCGAGGTTTGACGTCCTTCCTCTCAAACAACGCAATCACCCCACGAGTGATTATGGCTCCGATACCAAATATCATGGCCCGCTTGTTCCCTCATTGTGCTGTGCGGCCTTAGACGCCAATTCACACTCTCTTGGCACCTAAGGCTGCACGGCACAACAAGGGAACAAGCGGGCCATGAAACTAGGATAGGGCTTTTTTAAAATATGCCTCCAATCTCTTCTAAAATGATTAAATAGAAAGAATTTGAACACATTTCTTATATGACAAAATATTTATAGTTAGTGGTAATAGTGTTATTTAGTGGTTTTGGAGACTTGATTCAAACCCAACAGCCACATTATTTTTTTAAAAATATTTTGTAGAAATTACATAGAAAAATGATACCCTCGTAAATGTGACCAAAACAAGCTCAAATTATAAAATAAATAATTTATTACTATTATTTTTAAAAATTTAAAAGAAAATAATAGAAAAAAGATACCTTTACAAATGTGGCCAGAACAAACTCAACATTTAAAATGAATAATTTATTTTTATTATTTTTTAAAATTTAAAAGAAAATAATGGAATTTAAATTTATGAGACTTAAAATATGTTCAAGTGAACAAATAAAAAATAAGCACCCCAAATTAAATTATTATTATTTTTCAATTAAACCCCCTTAATTTAAGTGTCTAAGTATGCTATATGATTTCAAGTGATTGAAAATAATGATGCTTGGTAGTTGGCACTCAATGGGGCAAGTTATTAATTTTGAGTGTGGCGCATGCGATGCAGGATCAGAAACCAAACTGGACTGACCACTCTCTATCTGGTAAATAAAACCAGTTTTATGAATTATGAATGCCTGCGGTTGCTGAATTTGGAAACGCACCCTTTGATGCCATATTAGTTTCTTTTATTATTGAAATTGATGAAATGTAAAAATTAATTATTAATAAAAAAGCGAAATATAACTTATGATGGGATTACTTACAACACTGACTACAACAAAAGTGGTTATTGCCTACCAATTATTTCAGAGGGACATCTAAATCCCTAGGTAAAAAGTGTTTTTCCCATGGACTTTAATTCATTGTAAGTAAAACTAGAAAAATGTATAAGTTATTATCTAGGAAAAATTTTCCATCTCTAAACGATAAAAGCCCCTCGCTATTGTGAATTACTTTTTGCGGGAAGGTTAGCGCCAAAGCTTGCAGCGACGGTGGTGATATGCCCTCGGGAAAATAAGATTTTTAAAAAATAAATTTTATGTCTATTTTAGTACCAAGGAAAATATTGTAAGAAAATATCAAAAGTAGCCTTCGATAGTAACTGGGTAAGTAAAACATAGCATTTTTTTCCTTCGTTTAAACCTTTTCACTTCTTTTTCTCCTTAACACCAACAAATATCTAAAACTTCTACTGTAGAGAGAGAGAGAGAGAGAGAGAGAGAGAGAGAGAGAAGGGTTCTCTTTTCAATTTAAGGACACTCTGTCGCCCCAACTAGATCAAGTGCGGGTGGCTCTGTCGGAGGAAATCTTGCTGCCGAAACTCATTTCGTCCACAAATCCCTAAACTAAAAGGACGAGCCAATGAGGTACTACTCCATAACTGCTTCCTACGAAATGAAGAAGATTAAAGAGATAAGGATTATGGAAGATGAGTGGTACAAGAAGGGATGGAAAATATTAATATTGTAATGGAGGCAAGAGTACGTTTGTTATTAATTGTATTATCTCCCTAAGATTTGGGTTTGGCTGACACACTGATACGTCAATTATTACAGCTAGAGATGTAACTAAAATTCAGACGCTTTATCTGGACTGAAATATGCTTTTAACAGCCACTAAAACTTTTGTCATTAATTTGTCATTAATACTAAAACATTTGCTTGATCTCTTTGCTCAATGACTGTTATTGATCTAATTATATACATAGGCTGCTAGCCTCTCACTGCACTTTGATTTTGTGGAATAATTTGAAATTACTTCGGCCGTTTCATTGGTTGATACAGATGGGTGCACTTTCGAGAATACTGATGGACTTGCATCCAAAAATATCTGATGCTTCGCGATGAAATGAGAAATTAAAGCCAAAAAAAGTGATCAATTACCCAAATTATTAACCAGTAGGAGACTAGCAGTACATGTAACTGAGGTTATCTTTGTCGGGCTCTGGTCGAATATTGGCTCATCTAGCTTATAGATAGATTGCATGGCATAAAATATTATTATTAAAAAAAAATCTAAAAAATGCTAACAAATTAAAGGTACAAATAAAATCTGTCAAACCCACGTTGGCGGATTTATACGATTACATAAATTACCCCAAAATCGTAGGTCAATACTACAATCTTGAATGTTAAAAATTCCCATATCCTTTCCGCCACCTCTACGATTATTGGAATAGCAATACGTTGTAAAATTATCATCGGTGAAGTAAATAATATTGTTGGGCTGGCATCCAAAACCATCTGATGCTTCGAGACAAAAAGAAGAATTAAAACCCAAAAAGAGTGTCCTATCGCCCACATTATTAACCTCCGTCCATGTGTTGGGATCTAACTCCACTTCAAAGACTCGAAACCTGTAAGTTTGATGGGTCGTTTTGTTTCGTGACTTGCACGATTGACGTCTAACCAACCGTGCAACTGCGAATAACGATTCACCTGATCCGACGATATACAGTCGAGCATAACATTCTAGAATGAGTCCATCGGGCAACGCCGTGGCGGGATCACCACTTTCAAAATCACAAGCCATTATTGCTCCAGAACAATCTACAGCATAAAACTGCCCTCTATGGACTATGATAACAGATGTCTAAATACGCGCATTCCCATTTCTCTTTTGTGGTCCAAACTTTATCACCCGGCTTGTAATATGCCAATTTTCGCAAGTCTCCGTGAATTACCACCAATATATAATCTGATTGATGTAGATGAAGGATCGGCAGATAACACACATTTGGATAAAAAATTAAGCACGTTACTCGGCCCTGCAGAAAGATCGTACATGTCTTTAAACTTCTTCATGTGAGGAAGTGTGATTTGAGTACGAGAAAAGGGGTGCAGAAGGCACATACTCAAATCGTAAGCAACTGTCATGAGCCAACCCTTAGATGAATAGTACCTGTTTCCATTAGCTTCCGGCAGAAAACTTTTGCGCGTTTTACCCGTCGAAACACTGAAGAAACAACGTACATGGTAGTCATTGTGGTTGTGGTTGTAGTTGTAGTTGTCCTTATCTTCCGTTTTTGGTGGAAGCATAAGCCACGGTATTTGACCAGATGCATATCCAAAATTTTTGTTTACGGCAGCCGCTCGCCATGAGGAACAAACTACGCCAAAACGAACAAAGTCCCCGTGCACTCTTATTCGCCTAGCGATTTCCACCAAGAGATTGTAATCAAGATTAGACCAGTCGGCCATTATAGTCTAGGTATAGAATCAATACAAACAATCGGCAAAATAATTTGATCTCCTGACTACTTATAGCCCTCTGAAACAAATATATAGCTAGAATCTTTCTAATTTTAAAAGGACTCGGTTTCCTAATACACTTTAAATAAGTTAACCATGATGCCTAACTTGGACTGCTAAGATTTATTCTTGAGTTTCGGATCGGATTAATTCATGTTACTTACTGATTAGTGATTACTACTAGTATGAGGAGAATTTGATCTCTTTCTTTATTTTGATATAAAATGGAATTATTAATAATTATATACTATTAAAAAAAATCAGATGGACATTCGGATTTTAGAAGTAATCCTTGATAATCTTTATTGGCTGATTTATAAATCTTACCTTATCGGTATAACATGCGTTATAAAGCACGTGCTTTACTGTTTGGCAATTGGCGTCTTTTTCATAGTTTCTATTAATTGATAAATTTTTCCAACAAATACGTTTTTATATTTTGTTATTTTTGTTTAATTATAGTTTCCTAATTTTTATAGTTATAGCCCTATGGCCTATGCCATAATGCGAAGTCGATGTTACCTAATTTTGACTGTTAATTAAAAATATATTTAATTTAGAACTTGTTTGGACTTATTCACTTCAAGCCCGCGTGAATTGGATCGGCTGTGGTTTTTCTAAATGAACACAACTTCCGTGTTGACCGAGACCCGAGGCAGGCTTTTGTCGCTTTCTTGTGCAACCGAACGTTTGGCGACTTTTTGCAGCAGCTCTTTGCCAACGCAAAAGGCGTCGCATTAGACCCCCTTTTTCCTAATTTTCGTAGTGTCATGTAGAGTTGACAAAACCCTGGGCCGGGTCTTGGTATTGCAATGACTAGACCCTGCCCGAATGCAATCGGTCCAGATCCCGGCCGGGTTTTAATTCGGGTACTCGAATTTTATATTTTTTTAATATTATATGTGTATATATTTTTTATTTTTTGGTAATTTTATAAGTTTTAAATTTATTTCAATAAAATTTGACATGAAAATATAAACTTTAAGTGTTTAAAACTTTATATATGTATAATAAATTAGTCAAATAAATATAAATATTTAAAATAATATATATTTTATAATATTTTTTTAATAAAATCCGGGTTCCGGGTTTATCAAGTGATGCCCAAGACCGACCCGGCTTCATACCCGGGCCGGGTAATACCCGGCCCACAACGCCCGGGTACGGTCCGGGTCCGGACCGGGCGGGTATTTTTGCCATCTCTAGACTGTCATGTGTTTGACCTTTGTCCCACTTATATCTCATTAACAGAGTCATTTTACGTTAAATCATATTTAACATAATCTAGTCGCTCATAACAATCCCAAATTTTTAATATTTTGACTTAAGAATAAAATTAAAATGCATAGTTTCGGGATTGGTATGATAATCAAGTGGGATGTCTATCATTTTTCCTTTTAAAAATTCAGCAACAGTTCGTAATATGATTGGGACAATTTTTTGAAGGTCAAGTGTCATTTTTCACTAGCAAAATGGACACTATAATGAAAATTATTCATATGATTAATTTTTACTTATTGAAAAAACTGACGTGGTGTAAAAAATTATATGAACACATTTGTCAATTTAGCAGCAAAATCTTATTGTTATTATCTTATGGGCCTGTGAGTTATTTTTTTGTTGAGATTTATTTTTCTATTATTTGTAGACAACCAAATGCATTGATGTCCAATAAGTTTGATTTAGAATTAATTAGAAACTAGAAAATAGAACCGCGTTTCACGCGGCTTTGAAAAAAGAATTTAGTATTATCCTTTTTTCTTACTTTACACTTGATGAAACTAATAAAAAATATGAATTGATTTTTTTAAGATGAGACAGCCTTATAAAAAACAAAAAAAAAAGCTATTAGCCAACAATACAAATAAAGAAGTAACGCAAGATAAAGATATATTATAGAGTGATTTTATTCATTCCAATTGTGTGTGTACAAAACAAAGGATGAGCTCTCCTTTTATAGTTACATAATCACTCCATGAAATTAATGAAAAATTATGGATCATAATTCCTTGTGAGATAGTGGGAGTTATAGGGAAGTTAAAGGTTGCTAATGGGAGATAGTGGGGAGACTAAGAGATATATGTTATGAACATCTACATTTATTTTAATAAATATATAACATTCCCCCTTAGATGTTCATTACAAAGAATATTAAAGAAAATATTTAATGTTTAATTTCTTATATTACCTTACAACATCCCAATAAATTATTTTTGTTTGAGAGTGCCCTGCAACCATAACCCCCATCAAACTTTGACTTTTGAAATTTTAATCTAAATTATAAACCCAACACAGTATTACTTCTATGCTTTATTTACATGACGCCATGCAATTATAACCCCATCATTGGACATTAATTTTTGAAAATTTTATTATTAATTACAAGATTTTTTTTTTAGCTCCTACTTACTTCAAATCAATTGACTTGTCAAAAAACTCTGCTCAAAGATCACTCAATCAAGCCTCTAATTAATTGCTTATTTAGTTACAAGATCTTACAAGTGAAGAGATTATATAATGATATAAGAAATATTTTGCTGAAAGTACGAAAAAATATTAGTAGAAAATTTGTTAAAAGTGAGGAAATTAAATGTTTACGTGAGAGCAAATCTGAAAAACTCCCAAATTTTTCTATAGATTTTTAACGTGGTTAAAAAATTAATAAATAAGGATAAAATGGTTAATTTATTCCTAAAAGATATTTCAAGTGGCTCTTGCAGTAGATGCAAGAGGTTGCCGGTTTAAGCCTAACAGTATACATTTAATTTAGGGTGTGAGTGCATACATTTAGTATACATGTATGTATGTATTTGTCTTCTTACGCTCACGCTAACATTTTCACCAACTTTTGGATTGAACGAAACTCTTGGGCTTCTAGGCCTGCCCAAATTAAGTTATCCCAATTATATAATAATAAAATTTAAAGAATCCAAAAGACACTAAATAAAAGGTTGCATAATTAAATATGAGATTGTGGCATTGAAATTAGGCCCTAGTGACATTATTGAGGGAAGATGAAAGAACCTCTCTTCCTATGTTAATTAATTGATGTATTTTAAGTCACTAAAGTTTAATTGCTAGCATAATAAAAGAAATGAATGTTTCAAAAGACTTATAATTAATTATTATTAATGGTTATATATTGTTGGATTTAAAGACACTAAACAAAAAGGTGCATAATTAAATATGAGATTATGACATTAAAATTAGGCCCTAGTGACATTGTTGAGGGAAGATGAAAGAACCTCTCTTCCTATGTTAATTAATTGATGTATTTTAAGTCACAAAGTTTAATTGCTAGCATAATAAAAGAAATGAATGTTTCAAAAGACTTATAATTAATTATTATTAATGGTTATATATTATTGGATTTAAATAGGAAGAGGAAGAGATATGTACAAAGAATTAGACCCTAGTGGCATTATTGAGGGAAGATGAAAGAATCTCTCTTCCTATGTTAATTAATTGATGTATTTTAAGCCACTAAAGTTTAATTGCTAGCATAATAAAATTTAAAGAACAATCACACTAATTATGAGAAGATGAAAAACTAAATTTAAAAGAAAAATTCTCTATTTATTAGATAATAGAGAATATACAAAGATGAGAAATGGTGATGCCACATCACCTTCCCAAGTCCTAGCTTTATATATATATATAGATATATGGAGGTTGACTCTTATTTATAACAAATCTACAATTCTTAAAGCTCGACATCTGCCTCCATTTTCTCGGTATTCATTTCAGCAAAATCACCAGTTAAATTTTCCTTTGTCCCTTCAAAGGCAACCAAAACTTTCCGGTAATCGAAGAAGAGACTATAATTTGGATTTTGGAGCTTCATTTAGAAGCAGAATGAGGCAAATCTAGGAAGTATGTCACAACCAAGAAAACAGCAAATAGCAGTTTTAGGATATGTACCGTTTTAACATACTAGTTTAAATTCCCTTCCAAAAAAAGAACCAACTTTCATGAAACATCCGAGCCCTATCCATCTGAAGGTTACAAAAAGCAAGCGGCAAGTCCTAAAGTTCCTGGCAGGTAAGTTTACATCACCAAAATACCAGGAAGTGACATCAGTTTATTAAGCAAAAAAAAAAAGAAAACTGTAGGAGACGTCTCATCTGAACTTGAATGCAGTCAAGGACAAAACCAGTACAATGAAATACTGGCAGCAGGAGAGAACTGTACAACTCTCTTCAGAAGGTTTTTTAATCAAAGCAGGGCGCTATTCCTTTCGAAACACTGGGAAGAGATGCAGCTAAATGGAGGTAATACCAAGGGCACATTTTCAAACTCATTGAGGTACTCCCGCCCAAGTGCATCCATTGCTGTAATTTTCCGTTTTAGATTCATGTAGAGCATTTTCTGTAAACACGCAGAGGCAGGCATGAGTAAAGAAAAGTGCAAATCTGTAAATACAAATGCTAAAAAATGGGTTTAATTTTTCTCCTCAGAAATGATATCAATGAATATTTTTTCGATTATTAAGTTGAATAGAGTTTCATATATGAATAGGACTATACATTTGCACTGATTTCTACAGACAGAAGATCAACTCCATCAGGTTCTAGATCAGCCAAATTCTGTATAGTAACAGATGAAAACAATATCAGTCATTTAATTCCAAGGTTCTTGAATCAAAGTAGAAAACAATTCCAGAAAATTTCTTACCGCAGGCTCGCAATGAGGATATAAAGGAAGGATTTCACTCATATAAGTCAATCCAGGCCAAGTTTCTTCAGTTGAGGTACCCAAAAGCCTTCATAAAAGAAATTTGATGTAAGAAGGATTATAATTGGGAAGAAAGGTATAGCCAGGTGGTATATCAGGTCTGTAAAAATACCTAAAATTGAGTGACAAGTGATCGTGCTTTTCGCTGGGGAATAGAGGCATCCCAGTTATCAAATCTGCGAATATACAGCCCACAGCCCACACATCTATTGGAGTAGCGTACTCAACGCAGTCAAGCAGTAGCTTAGGTGCCTGGTTTAGAGAATATAATGTTGGGATTATATGCTCTTTAAAGTATATTAATTTTCTGATTAATAAAATATTTGAGATATTTTTTAATTATATAAATATATTGAATAAGACCGTTTAATTATATTATATGTATTTATGTGATTATTATATAGATTCACAGAAGACATAAATACAAGTTGTCTTATAATTAAATAAATTAATATCGCAGGTGATAAATAGAGTTGGGCGCTCTATTTATATTTGGACTATAATAAATTCATTGAATAATTTATCTTAATTATGTATGAATTTACTAATGTAGTTTGACTACATTGAGTTGGATCACATATGAGATTTAATTAACCTTGAAATGACTGTCAGACTTATTAAATCTCATAGGTATTGATTTTACTATAATCTTAATCTTGAGTTAGTTATAATTTCATGATTGTAATTGTAATTCCATTTGAGTTACTAATGGGCACGATACACACTTGTAGTCAAGATTACTCGATATCTTGGTGGGAGCAATTATGAGTATTGAAGTTATATATTAACAATATAAAATTTGTACAACACATCTCTTGATGGGTTTTCGGCACTTGATCATAAAATTCTCCGGGAAGAGTGTTAACATATTTAGTATGTTGAAAATGATAATTAGATAAAACCAGTAAGTATCAAGGAATAAGATGAAATTAAATTGATTGGACAGTTGAGATATTAATTTAATTAATGATGTGATACAAAGGATTGATCAGTAAAGAAATCAATGTGGCTTGGGACGAATTATTATTCGAACATACAACTATAAAAGTCAGTTCCAATCTTATAGTGGAGTAGAGTTAGAATTAAATAATTAGACTAATTTAATTATAGGCTTAATTGTTATAGTCACTATTATATGTTCCAAAATGATCCCCAAGTTAGCTCATTTAATTGACTACACCACTACTGGATTAATAAGCAAGATAACTAGTTATTTGGGTTAAGTCTAAATATATCATTTAGTGAGAGGCTCTATTTAATATGCTTATATGTAAGGGGCCTTATGTTATTTTACAAGGTGGGCCCCTTATAGGAAAAGCAAGTAACGTGACTTTTGGTTTTTATTATTTGGAGCCTAGGGTTTTCACTAAAGGGAGATATAAAAAGGGCTTATTTTCTCTCGAAAAAGTAGAACCGCATTATACAGTTCAGAGAAAAAGAATTTCTCTCTTATTTTGAGAGAAAAAATTTTCTCATGCTAGTTGTTTTTAGTGGCAATAAAGGTGCCCACACGTTAAGTGCAGAGCAAATCTGAGTCACAACTTAGAAGATTATTTGGTGACGGATCGTGATCTAACAAGAGTGGTGGTGACGGATCGTGATCAGAGAGCCTTAATCACTTCAGTGGAAAAAGTAAAGATTGATCATCTTCTCAGATTTTCAAGGTACGATTTCTAGATTAAAAATTTTTATATACTGTATGAGATCAGTCCTAAAAAGTTTTATTTTAAGAAAAATTGATTTTTCTTCAACATATACATACTGCAGAAAATGCATAAAAGGAAAATGATAAGTCCAAGACACTCTATGCTTCTATTTTTTACAGCATATAGTCAACATGTCCACCTACTCTTCTGTTGCTTTAGAATGTTATATATTTGATAATCCACTGTCATGTTGAAGTCAATGCATTACTAATGAGTCGAAAAACGCTTATAACAGAAGTTCTCAATTTTAAGGAAATAGTGCAGAGGAATAGATATCAATTTTGGCTCACAATTTCTACTAACAAAATTCTTAAAGCAATAAGTACCGTTGTCTAAGACTTCCAAGAGTGAAACATGTGTCAGAGAGAAGCAAAACGTCTTAATAACGGGCTCAAAGTAAATAAAAAAGGAATATTGTAATCAAGCTAAGGCCTAAAGCTAATTGATAGAGTGAAAGATAAAATATGCATACATCGGAAGTATATTCCTTCTGAGGAACTCCAAAAGCTGCAAGTTTAACTGCATTTGTTTTGAGAAGACAATATGCGAAACAAAGAAGAATTTGCTTCAATATACTCTGTAAAGGAATAGATGAATGAAAAACATGTTTACTCTAAAAAATATATAGACAGATAATTAAAAAGCCAAAAGAATATTGAATCATTAACATACTATTTGAAATATATTCATTTCAAATTTCTAACAAAAGAAGTGAAGATTGTATGCGTTCCTTCTGCAAAAAGATTCATCTCCACTAATAAAACAAATGTGAAACAATAATTTCAAGTATTTTAATTTTACAAAAGAAATCATCAAACCATGTAAAATATGCTTTCTGATAGAACAACTATACTCATTCAAAGTATCACAGTGAGCAAAAAAAGTACTGGATAGAATAAAGTAAACAATCCTGCTTACCTTTATAATGAGCAAATTCAAAGTGGTCTTATGCATGGTGATGAAGGAATGCAGATCATGATCTAGGTACTCACAGACAAGAAACCCATCTATCCCGCTACTCTGTTCTAGTAACCTAAATCGAACTAAAATAACAATTTATTTAAGAAATTAGTAAGTTGTACTTAAAGAAATGACCAAAACTTATAAAGAACGAAAAAGAACGTAATACCTGAAGCAACTTGTGTTGCTTCCCCTTTCATAAACCTAAATCTAATAAAGCAAAAACCTATACTTGAAACACCAAAAAGCTTAAACAAAAAAACAAGAAAACAACTAAAGGCGATTCTTTCTTCGAGTTCGCTGACTATGTCTTCCTTTGGCAGGTGTGCAAGGGTGCTTCTCTTGGAAGTACTTTGATCGATCATTTTCATTCCTAAAAATATCTGTACATCTTGTACTGTTGATTTTCGAGCAAGAATCAACATAAAAACTTGTAAATCTGAATTTAAACACATACCTGGATTATATGGGAAAAACCGATAAACCAAGGTTGTGCTACTGATTTATGGTCGGAGGATGATCATAAAGTCAGAAAATCCTCTCAATTCATGTTGCAAGAACCCTCTAAGCTTCTTTTGACTTGAATTTTCTCCAAATTGCATTTTGCTTATTTTTTGCTTAACCTCTTTTTTTTTATGGATTTGTACTCTATTTATAGCATTCCAAGAGTAGTGATCATCTTCTCAATGATTACTAAATAAGCTTAAACAATTGTTGGAGTGATCATCTTTTTAATGATCACTTAATATCTTACAATATAATATTTAAGATATTATAGAGTTCTAACTCAAAATGATCACTTACTTTTGGTCATGCTTCCTTTATGGGTGACCTCAAAGTGATAGAACTATAAATAGATATATAAATATATATATATTTCCAACATGTATAATGGATTTTATGATGAGGATGCGATTCTTGATATCTAGTAAGATCATTTTGATCTTCAAAAGAGATGCCACATACGTTGCATTTCATTTTTCAATTATTGAGAAGAACGAAAGTTGCAAGCAAGATCCAAATGCTTGAAGAGAAGGAGCTCACTGAAAATAAAGAAAAGAAAAGTGAATTGTTAATAAGAAAATAAGAAGATCGTCTTGTATTCAGTTAACAAAACTCAAGACTGTGGGGTGGTATAACTGTTTCAGGGTTGGTATTATATTTAACTGTTTCTGTAGTGATAAATTCAATGCTGATATGATTTAACTGTTTTAATCTCACAAATGAAATGAAACTGTTAGTTTAAGAGAAAAGGAAAAGGCAAAATTCTATTAATGAGCCTTGAAATTCCTGCCAAAAAGTTAAGATGCATCGCAGCCGTCAATCCACCACCCGACGTTGAGATGTTTGTAATTTGTGTTTTTGACAATTTTACCCTCACTTTAGTGGCTATGATTACAAAAACGTTCCTGGGCTGGGTACTCTGTGGAAAAGAGTTAACGTGAACTTTAATTTATCAATAACTAATCAAACAATAATATTAAGATGCTAATGTTGGAGTTCCATCTTGAGTTTTAATGGTGTGTGTTATTCATCTATTGAATTTGAATGAAATGTTTTATAGTTTGTAAAATTTAGATTCAAATAAAATTTAGATGAATACTATATCAATTAAGATTTAAATAAAACTTAGATGTTGGAATGCCCACAAAAAATTACTAACCTAATTGAATGTCAAGAAAACTACAATGATTTTCTAGTAAATCACCACCCTAACCTAGACTTTAGTCATCTTTGTTCCATATTCAAATAATTCACAAAGCTTTAAAATTAACAACTTAACCGATAATCAATTTTTTATATTTTGGTTTTATATTGTAACAAGTTATGTTTATAATTTTGTGAATTCCTACTGTTTCAACCTTTTAATTTTAGTTGTTGGATTGTCTGAAAGCTTCGCTTGAAATGTTCTCTATGTGACTATTTTCAATTGGGCTAAGCGTAATCAACTTTATTGTACAAGCTCAAATAATGCGAATGTGCAAAGTTCTTATTATTATTTATGCATGTCTATATGTAATTTGATGACTTATTAGATCAAAGCATCTTAAAATATAGTGAATGAAACTTTATATTAGGTTGCTTTGATTTTGATTGAGCATGGGTTGGGTTGACACCCGACCTATATCTATGCCTAATATTTTTTTATTCCTTAACATCAGTAAAATCACCTGTTCAAGAAAAAAAAAAGAGGGCAAAATCGTAACATTCATTCAAAGCTTACCATAGCAAGTAGCAAGTCGATAAAAAAGGAAACTTTTCGAAACAAAAGTCTCTGTCCTTAGAGTTTTTCTCCTCTAAAAACTTACAAGGATGAGAGAGAAAATAGAGGCGTCATGACTTATTAAGTCACTCCTGAGTGGGTGGTTTGTTGTTTCTCCTTTACTCTTTTATTCTTTCTTTTTCGTTTCTTTTATTTTTTTTAAAGCTTGGTTGTGGTTGACTGTTGGAATAGCATTGATCAGTCTCAATGGTTCTTTTGTCTTACTGAAAACAAAGCATTTAAGATATTATCTACCAAACAAACTGATTAGGTCGTTGTGAACTTCTGGCTTTAAAACAGATTGACCCTGAAGAATTAATTAAAAGATGTAACACTATAAGATTGAGTGACGAGGAAGAATGGAGAGTTTCCTTTAAGGGAAGAATGAAAACGAGAGGGGAAAATATAGTAGCAGGATGTTTAATTGGGAAAGTGATGCATACAAGGGGGGTTAGCATTGATGGGCTAAAGACTGCTATGCGAAGAGTGTGGAGAACATCACGAAATGTCATAATAGAAAGCCTCAGTTATAATATTTTTATGTATAAGTTCAGCTCGGAGGAAAAAAAAAAGAAGAAGTATATTGGTGGTGGCCCTTGGCATTTTGACAGAGCGCTAATTGTACTTACAAAACTAGTTGGGACAGGGGATGTAAAGAAGTAAGATTTTAGTCATGTATCATTTTGGGTACAAATATATATTGTTCAAATCATGTGTATGTCAAAGGAGATGGCAACAGAGTTATGTAGTGTAATTGAGAAAGTTGAAAAATTGGAAACTAATGCAACAGGGGAATGTTTTAGCCAATTCTAAAGGTTGAGAATTTCAATTGATGTCACTAAGCCGCTGAAGAAGATTATTGAGCTAGAACAAGATGGGGAATGTGAAGAAAATATCTCTATATGTATTATATATGAAAGGCTGTTTGATTTTTATTATTGTTATGAATGTATTGGTCACCAATATAGAGAGCGTGCCCCACAAATCTCAGTCATAAAATGGCATGTAGCCCTTGGCTCAAAGCAACCACCATAATAGAGAAATTAAGATAGAGGACAGGAAGGGATAGATGGGATTCAGAGTATATTAAAAAAAAAAAACAAATGTTGCAGCCTCAAGAAGGATGGATGTTGCCAAAAATATAGTAGAGGAAGGGTATCACATATCAATTGGATCTGAAATAGAGGGCAGACCTAATTGGGCTCAATGGGATTTAGGTATGGGTATCTTGAGTGAAAAAAAGGAGTGGGGATCAGATAGGAACTGACATGTAATTAATGAACGAGGTAAAAACGTTACAAAGCTAGTTGTTAGCTGAAATATGCATAATAACCAAGGTGCTGGGGTTCAGTGCATTGGGATAGGGACATGAGAACGAGAGGTACGGATGAGGGGGGAAAAGAGAGGGAAGTACTATTTCGAAACAAAAAATCAGAAAAATCAAATCCCTTAGGATTAGATAGAGCGGAAAAGAAATCGACGTAAGGAGAACTTAAAAGAGAAGAGCTATTCATAAAATTCGAATGCTTTTCACCTCAAATAGAATCTGAAGTAGAAGATTGAGATAATGGGCTTAGAGTGGATAAAACAAAGCCTAAGAAAAAGAAGTGGAAATTTCAAGCCCAAAATGTGAATGCAAAGCAAGAAGTTTTCAAAAAGGCCAAGCAATTTAATGAATTGGGAAAGCCCAAAATAAAAAAAAATGCAAAATTAACAGCCCATAGAAATTGGAAAGCATGCAACGATTTCAGAAAGCTCCCGAAATAGAAAAGAAGCTCAACTTTGCCAATGAGGAAGATGAAACAAGATAAGAGGTTCAAAATATTGGAAATGAGACATCGGCGGTGGCTGGGAGACAGCCCCGCCTACAGTCATAAAACTCATAAGTTAGAACATTCAGGGGCTAGGGAATGACTGAACGTTTCGAGAAGCCCAACAACTTTTGCGTGAGAATAGACCTGAAGTTTTATTTTTATATGAAACAAAAATGACGGCTAAGTAAATGCAAAAGAAATAAAAAAAGTTACAATTCCAAAACTATTTTATAGTTAGTAAAGAAGGATTGGGTGATGGCTTGGCTATGTTACGGAGCTGAGATTTCAATGGAGATCAAATCCTTCAGTAAACATCATGTTGACGCCGTGGTACACAACAAGAACGGGAGCTACTGGAGGTGCACATGTGTATATGGCTATCTTGATTCAGAAAAAAAAAGACATATGTGGGCATTACTGAGAAGATTAGCAGCTTTATCCTCGTTAACATGGTTATGTTTTGGGAATTTTAATGAAATTTTAAATTTAAATGAAAAAATTGAGGGAATGAAAGAAAGGGTAAACATGGTGAATGATTTTAGAAATGCTATTAAGGATTGTGGTTTGATCGATTTGGGAAGTGTCGGTTATCCCTTCACATGGTCTAATAGGAGATTTAGGGCTCACATAATTGAAGAAAAGCTAGACAGATTCTTATGCAATAGTAATTGAAGGAGTAATTTTTAAGAGATAGTAGCCTAAAACTTGATTTCTTAGAGCTCGAACCATAACCCAATTTTGATAGAGGTTCTTGAGAAAGGCAGGAGAAGCAGATATAGGAGAAAAATGTTCCCTAGACTTTATTATGAAGATACGTGGAGTCCGTATGAGAAATGTAGGAAAATTATCAAGCATGTTTGGAGGAAGATGAGTTGTTGGAATAAAAGTAATTTGGTTGAAATGTTTAAGGAAAAATCCAAAGAGACTTTAACGGAGTTGAAAATACGAAGCAATAAGGAGTTTAATGGAGGGAAAAAGAAACTAGGCTGCTGGTAAACAAGCTGAAGAGGATGAAAAATGAATATTGTCATTTTAAAAGTGGGGATGAGATTAAAAGAATAGAAAACCAGATCAATAATATTTTGCTGGATGAAGAAATCTATTAGAGGCGAAGATCAAGGGCAAACCGGTTGAGAGAGGGAGATAAAAATACAAAATTTTTTCATTCAAAAGCCTCTACGAAGAAGAAAAAAAAGTAGAATTTGCAGCCTTGAAGATGAGAATGGTGTATGGACAGAAGATATTGAGGAAGTATAGAAGATACTCTCTGAGTATTTTACAAATATTTTCACCTCAACAATTGCATCATTAAATCAACTAAATGTAGTAGTAGCACATGTGCCAGTAAGGGCTATGGAGGAAAAGAAAAGATATTTAGATCAACTGTTCACGAAAATGGAAATTATAGAAGCTCTTGTTCAAATGTGTCCCACAAAGGCTTCAGGCCTATATAGACTCCCAGCTGTTTTTTTCCATAAATATTGGTGTTCTGTCAGAGACAGAATGGTTACAACTTGTCTGCATATCCTAAACAAGGGAGGTAAACTTGCACCCCTGAACCATACTTATATTGCCTTAATTCTAAAAGTATCAAAGCCTAGGAAAGTCACTGATTTCAAACCAATTACCCTATGCAATGTCATTTATAGAATTGTTCCAAAAACAATAGCAAATAAGTTCAAATAAGCTCTGAATGATATAATTTCTCCAACCCACAGTGCTTTTGTTCCTAATAGGTTGATTACAAACAATATAATTATAGGATATGAGTGTCTTAACAAGATTAGGCAGTCCAGGGAAAAAAAGGGGCTTAGTAGCTTTAAAGCTAGATATTAATAAAGCATATGATAGGGTTAAGTGGAGTTTTGTAAAGTGTACTTTGGAAAAGCTAGGGTTCTCTGTTAAATGAGTGAATTTAATTATGAATTGTATATCCACAACAAGCTTTTCAATTTTGATCAATGGTACGGCAAAAGTTCTCATCCATCCCCAAATTGGATTAAGAAAAAGATGCTCTCTTTCCCCGTACTTGTTTATATGTGGGTAGAAGTTTTCTCACGTTTGGTAGTGAAAGCAGAAAGCCAAAATCTCATCCACGGCTTAAGATTCAGCAGAGAGATTTTAGTCACTCACCTTTTGTTTGCAGATGATAGCTTGGTTTTTACAAGAACCTCCAGTTCAAAATGTAGAGAGTTGAAGAACATTTTCGATTACTACACAGCAGTCTCAGAGCAAGTTTTTTATTATGAAAAGTCCTCCATGTTTTTCAATACAAACGCAAGTCAGAGGCTGATGGAGGAAATAAAGAGCATCTTCAATTTGAATGTTGTTTCCAAACATGAGAAATACCTTGGATTGCCGTCAATTGTGGGTAGAAAAAAGACAAGTTTTTTAACGACATAAAGTTGAGAGTGCTGAGCAAATTGTCCAGTTAGCAGAGCAAATGTTTTTCCAGTGAAGGGAAGGAAGTCTTCATTAAAGCCGTTGCACAAGCAGTGCCTGCAAATGCAATGAGCATATACAAGATTCTTCAATGTCTTTGTGATGAGATGGAAAAAAACGGTAGCAAAATTAGAGAATTTTTGCTGCTTTTGGCTAAAAGCTTGAGGCTGCGGTTGAAGTAGAACTAGGCGTACCATTAACCTGATATGTCTGTATATATTTGTCTAAACAGAGAAAAATTTGAATTCTTGTTATTCTTCTTTGAGAAACTAGAGTTTGATGTTATGGTTATAATAGAACTATGATTATCATTTGTCCTATAGTATCTCTATACTGAATTTAATTAAGTGAAGAGTTCAAGTTAGAGGATTTCCTATGGTATCTATCTTGTGAGGTTTTGTAGGACACCTATAATATTTTCTCCTTCTTTCTTGTAAATTATCGATCCTCCTCACTGTATTCTCCATGAGCCACTTGCTTAAGCAAAATATTGTGCAAAATTACACCACTAAATGGAAAGCTTTAGCACTCAAAAAAACGTCCAAATATATTTTTCTTGAACAGATGCAACTGCCATTTTGTTAATTTTTGCTCGATGGCTTTTACGACCGTAGATAAGTTACACATACTCGAAATTCACCCCGGAAAGTGATCGGCATAAGAAAATATCATCCTGCCTAATTCGTTTCTTGACACTTCTGATTTCGTCATATATCTATAATATTTTTAACATTATTAGATTCCATTTATAATACAATAACAGTGAAATTAATTTTTGGTAAAAAAAAATTAAATCTGTTATTTGGTGCGCCATCGCGCGCGCTCGCGCCATTGCTCGTGCGAGCTCCCTCTCGTGCCCGTCGCTGGGCAGCACTTCCCGCAAACACCATTCTCCCCAAAACAAAAAAAATCACAAATCACTCCCAAAACAACACACTCCCAAACCAACAACCACCACTACAAGCACCACCACCATCATTATTCTCAAACTACAACCACTATTATTTTAAAATTTCATTTAAATTAATGAAATATAAATAAAATAACAAACCTAGGTTTTGTTGAAGGCCATAGAAGGTAGATCTGACGTCGATGATGGGTGGAGCCACCGCCGACGAGGGCTGAAGTTGCCGCCGACTATGGGTGTTTTTTTTACTTTGGGAGAGATTACATGAAAGAGAGATTGTTGGGGGAGAGATGTGAGAGGGGCATTTTGGTCTGAAATTTTTTTTTTAGCTAATATTGATAGAAATTAATTTGGGGGATTAAAATAAAAAAAATAAAAAATTTTGTGGTTATTTATGTAAATTTTCCGAAAGTTATAGTCAGCTAAACTCACTTAAACTTTTACCACAATTCCTTATTATTATTCTTCTTATTGTTAATCTTCTGAAATGAGATTACAATTGAATTACTTCATTACATTGATTTTTTTTTAATCTATTCCAACTGTATTTGCATACGTGTACTGGGTTTCAATTGTCATCTCGATCGATTCGGACATTAAGCTGTTATTTGCTTCGCATAAATTATTTGTCATGCACTGAATTAAAATTTAATGGATAAAATTAATTGGATGTAAATTACCTCCAATATAATTTAAGAATTACCTAAATTTGAACATTTTATGTTGTCTCGATAATAGTGATATATGCAACTGCCTGAGGTGTTGCCGTCAAATTAATTTTACAAAAACAAAGTGAAATAATTCAACTGAAATTTGTGATAATATGAGGTCACGACCCAGTTTTAAGCTTTGTTTTGAAACTTGAAAACATAACACAAAATTTGGTAAGTGTAACGTAAAAATCTTGCAGCTTAACAACTATGATATATGTATGTATTTGGCGACTGATTCAAGACTGATTATTGAATTTGTAATCTTTTTACTGTAACCCTACGCGCGTGCAGCAAAATTAATGAACTCATCGATCATCATTCATATATGAGTGTAGTTACCGGTATTACCACCATTAAGGAAACTACAATTAATGGACGTAAATATTAAAGTCCCCGTCGATGCAAAATAATATAATCAAATTGATATAGACCAATGAGCCTGATTGAGTGATCGGAAAATGGAAGAAATGTAACTTTTAAAAGCAATGATGATCCTCAAATCAAGGGGAAAAACTTTCATTGAATTCTCATCCAAATACACACAGAGAAAATAGAATGGGGCAAGCTGCCCATGAGATGCATATCATATATATAATTTGAAAGATTACACAATATTGCATGTGAAATAGATTGTCTTGAATGTAAGATATATACAATCGAATCTTTTTTTTTTTAAATATTCTCTCTCAACTGAGTTTGAGCTAGGGATCGCAAAATTCGGATCTAGATCCGTATTCAACTTTTGGCATTCGGATCAGCAAAAAAAAAAAAAAATGTGGATTCGGATGCGGGTAAATCTGCACGGATTGCGAGTGGAATTTTCGGATATCTAAATCCGCATAATAATATATTAAAACATAATTTTAAATTTTACCTAATAATATCAAATAAAATTCAATTATAATTTAGCAATCAACAATTCAATATCAATTCAACATAAATAACGTAAAACAACACATAAATTCACAAACGATAATTTCACAACATAAATCAAACATTAAAAAAAAACTAAGGTAAACCGATTTACTATAATATTCTCTAATTATTATTATTTTTAGTTTTTTAACATATTTTTCATAGTCAATGAAGATTATAGAGTTAATCATGCTTATACATATTAAATAAATAACTTAATTTATATTTTTTCAATTGAAATTTAATTAAATAAATAATTTAATTATAAAATAATGCGGATTCAGATATCTAAATATTCGGTTTTCTAGATACACTTGTATCCAAATCCGAATCTAGATCTGCACAGATCTTGGTTTTTAAGTTTCAAATCTGTATTTTTTAATATACGAATCTTGATTTTTTTGGATCTGGATCTTTCGGATTCGGAGTATATTGTCATCCCTAGTTTGAGTTGAGTTAGAAACTATAAGCTAAAATTGAACACATGCCCATTTTCACTTTTATTGGAAATCCACAAAAAGTAATTGCATGGGTTATTTGAGCCCACCACATTTTCTCTCTATTACCTAATTTAAAAAATAAATTCATTACTAAAAATTTAAATTTGAAAATCTTAAAATTATCCTTCCCTAATTACTTTCTCTCTATCTTATAATTACATATTCCCCCTCTAGTATTACAAATTGAAAACTAAACACTTAATTTCACTATCTTTTGAATCTATTTTTTTGGTATTTCTTAATATATCATGATCGATATTTCATTCTTTCTATATATAAGAATTTCTTTTCTTGATATTCATTAACTTTTTTTGTTTAACAAAAATTAATTTCTTCATATTCATTAACTTTCATGGCCGATAAAAATTTGTTGATATTTATTTTTAAATGGCGAGTTTTATTCCTCTTAGTTAATGATACAAATTATTTACAGTTAAGAGAATATATTTGAATGAATTGATGAGAATTTGTGAAATTGAAAAGAAAAATAAAAGAAAGAGTTATTATTAAACATTATTTAGATAATAAAATTTTTAATTAAAAACAGAGTATAAAGAGAAAATTGGTGGGTTCAAATAACTCCATACAACGCAAATGGGGCCGTAGCCCATTGGCACACCATGCCCTCAACAATCTTGAGGGCATGGGTTCAAGTCCCAGTGCTCGTCCAGTGCTGAGACTTGATTTTCCTATATATTGCGGGTTTGTTGTTTCCCACATTGGGGTAGAATCGATCTCTCTCCAATATTAATAGTGAGGGTAGATCTTCCTCCAGCTTTAAGTTTGTTGTCTCTCCACATTGGGGTAGAATCAATCTACCGCCACTAATATTAATAGTGAGGGTAGATCTCCCTCTAGCTTTAAGTGAGGGTTGACACTCATGTTGTGTTGTAATATGATTATTCAAAAGAGTCATGATTGATTTTTGATTATAAATATTAGTAGAGCTCTGATTGTAATATATCAGTGTACTAAAAAAAAACTTCACACAACGAAATTTTATCTCATTCATTTAATAAACCATTTGATAATATTTTACCCACGACTTTATACATATTTACAGTCAAATGCCAATTGCCTCTTTCTTCAATTTACTTAATTACTCTTCTCTTTTTGTTTTCTAAGTAAAAAATTCTGAAAATTCACATATCACAAACTATTGCACACATCCAATTCAAGTGTTCAATAGAAACAATTTCAGTTTACAAACTTGATTCTCCTGACCAAGTGGTTCTTGGAGTACGGTTATATTTCGAAAATAAGAACATTCAACGAAGTTTTTAACAACTTATAATGACATAATTTTGTCCGAAGAACACTAATCACAAAAATAGTTCTTCTTTGCCATATGGAACACCTCTCCATTTGAGAACAAAACGTTGCCTTGAAAACTTCATTTTATTTTGAAAATGTCGAGATTTTTTGCTTGAATATTAATATATTTAAACCTATATAAATAAATAAATGTTATAACAACACTAATAATAAATTTTAAAAATCAGAAAGTATTTAAAGAAAGTCTTACGTATATTGAGCATTATTGATTTGGAAACAACATTGATAAATATTTCTTCTCAAAAAAAAAAAAAAGAAAAGAAATATTGACTAGAAAATTTCTTTAAAGATTCATTATATATCTTCTTATTAGACATTTTAGATTCACTCTGTATAATAAGTTCTCTGATGAATTACAATAAAATGCACATAAAAGGTAAAACTAATATCTTTCCCTGTATACCCAACATTTCCATATGTACCATTTATTTTTTGCCGTTGTACCAAAAATCTTAAATTCAGCCACACCAACTGCATGTAAAGTACTAATACTTGCCATGGGAATAACTTTTGACATGCAACGTAGCTCCTTTTATCCAGTGCCTTGTACATCCAACACGAATTAATCTCTAAATTTTTACTTAAACCAAGAGAAGAATGAAGGGATTATGGGTACTGGCTACAAAAAAAAATAAAATAAAGAAAAATGTGTTTTCTATGTCCTTTTGGAGTGAGAAAATATGATATTTAGATGGAAAATTTTAAAATTAAAGCGAGCGCTCATACCAATGATGATATTTTCAGTATTTTTAACGAGGTACTTAAAGGTAGGGTTTTAAGAGGATATTAGTGGGGCACTAATAACTCAATAAGGAAAATTTGCCAACAATGAACGCACCACTTCAATATAAAAACCTGACATATATAGCAGGTGGACTTAAACATCTTTTTTTTATATATAATTTTTTTCTTCTCTTTTATGTATTAAACTGCAAACAGGTGACAAAAGAAATAAAATGTCACGAAAATGAAACCTTGATATTACAAATACAATGCAATTCCTAAAACAAACAAAAATGAAGTCGAGCATAAGCTGATTTATACGGATAAAAATTGTCGTCCACAAATCCGCCAAAAAAAAAAAAAAATTCTGCTAATCCGCCAAAATCATATCTTGATGTTGAAGTAATCCGGGTCGAAATGGTGTAACCTCACATAACCATCTTCACCTCCACTTGAGAAACTATATATTATCAATTACATTAAAAAAAAGTTAGTGAAAAACATCAAATTTAAATATAATTCATCATTAAAGGCTTCAACATGTTATCACCATATTGATTAGGAGAGGGAAAGAAGGAAAGAGTTTTGGGGAGGGGGGGGGGGGGGGGGATAAAGACTAGCGCCTAATAAAGACAAAGGCGTACCATCAGTTTTTCAAACCGATATCACCAAAATAGCATAGGTTTTTGCATGTCCAAGCACAAAACCCCAAGGATACTAAATGATATGCAACAGTTTTTATTATATAAATCCACCTGTTATTTGGGAAAATTTTAAAAAAAATTCAAATAATATTGCTATAATGCCATTAATTATCAAAACTTAATTAATGCACACATGCATCTTTTTGTTTGGTGAGAGATTCATAAGTACACTACAGTGATGCATGATCTTGTTCACCTGCTATGAGGAACAGTGCACATGATGTAACATACATGATCGCACATATACATGCATCAGATAACTAAAAACAGATAGCTTCTAATCGAGCTACAAAACAAAAGTAGAAGGACATTGGACAGTGATCATATATAACTGACTAAAAGCTTTTCGCACATCAACTGACGTGTATCTGCAATAACAGAAAGCCATACCTTTTACCATCAGGGTTGAAAGCCAAGGCATTTATAGGTCCAAAGTGTCCTTTAACACCTCCAATTTCTTCTTGGAGAATCTACACAAGCAACGTTATAACATAAGAAATTAATGAAATTCCACAACCACAGTTTTTTGTGAAATACAAAATAATCAATCAAAAAAAATCAACCTTGTCAAAGAATTTAGCTTCAAACTTCCCTGCACGATGATCAGTTGTCGTGACAGCTGAAGCATCTTGACCACCTCCAAGGACCACCTAGCAAGGACAAAACCATTGAAATCCAGATGGTTAAAAAAAGGGCTATAAGGGCATCAAATAAAGGTAGAGCAGATAAAACAGGATGCACCATTTCATTATTCAGTTAGCATGAGACATAATCAAACCTATAATAATTTATACATGAATTGTATTCCGGTGAGTAAGCAATTTTAGCATAAATAAAGTCAACTCCTCCAGGCTAATTATGGAACATGGCACCTATAGACACTGCAAACCTTCATAAACACTATACAGGATTACTAACACCAAAGTGCTACTGTCCCCTCCAATCATGCAGATGATTAGTTCAACTATCATATACAAACACACAACAATCGATCAGAAACAAATAAGACCTCCAAACTAATAATTTTCTCTTGTTCTATGAAAACTTCAGCAACATTTTCAATTAAATATCATATTGCTCAAACTTTTGTTGCATAGTTGGTATCCAGTAGTTATACAATTCACAACGAAGTAGTCTAGCATCTCAAAATAGACACAAGACAAATTAATGCTCAGAATCTCCTCACAAATGGAAAACAATAAACCCATCTGTAAGTTACAAAGTTAAAGAAGATCCAATCACCAGAAGTTTAAAATAGCCTAATTCCAATGAATTGCATGATTAAAAATATCTGTTTCCAGATGAAGCAATTGTGCAAAAACCTCCTGTTTTTTGTACCTTTCTGCTCCATATAATTCATGAAAGAATGTAATAAACTATTAACACAACAATGTCAATCTGCGGTTGAAGCTTAACCATGAAAACATTTTAACTACATCCCACCAGATCATTTCCTATATTATACTTTAATATCCTGTGATAATTATAGGATGTACTGAAAAATGCAAATTCCATTTAAATACTGGGCAGAGTCAAATTGTCATTCGCTGGAACTGACTGGCAGACTGCTATCAGGCAGAGGAGATTAGCTTTACCATTGTAAATATTTTCAAACTGGAGGGATAGTAGATCTCATTGCTAGAAGTATGTGTGAATATGAACTGAAGTCTTTTCAGAACCTAGAGTCTTACGGAGGAAAGAATTAAAAAATAAAAAATAAAATATGAAATGTTGAGGACCAGCATCAAAATTCAATAAATCATCATATATATATTTCCTTGATACGACAGTATAAATTGTAAAATAGTTTGTCAAGGAAAAACACAAATAAATAGACCAATAGCATAAACTTAATAGTTTGCGGTTCAACAATACATACATGATCAAGAAGAGGAGACATAGTAACAGCATTGACCGGGCGCTCTGTCACATAGGTCTTGATAAGCTCCAGTGTTCTGGCATCCCAAAGCTGAAAAAGCATTTGCAGAAAAGCAAGAAAAGATCAGGCAGTAGAATTAAACAGATAAACCTAGAATAGCAGAATACACAATCTCAAAAAGCATGATCCAAAATATCATGTTTTCTCAAGAAACACTACCTTAGCAGATTTATCAAGGGAACCAGTGAGGAAATGTGATCCATCAGCAGCTTTTGCAAGCGATGTGATAGTCTTTTTATGACCAGTTTCCTTGTCTGACTCTTTAAGCAGTTTTCCTGTCTGCAAGTTTGATATAGAAGTAAGGTAAAACATAAACAAATGTAATGAAATTCAAAATAAGAACTAAAGTTAGGGTCATTTGAACAAAAGCCAGAGGATAACCGAGATTCAGGTTATGAAGGCAAAAAAATAATAATAATTTGACCAAGTATTAGAGAAGATCCACAAGCAATATAACCAATACCTCAGTATCCCAAATACGAACTATAGCATCTTCTCCAGCACTAATGATAGTCCTGTTTAGCGGTCCCCAAACTGCTCTGTTTATTCTTCCCTGAGGGCCTTTTAGAATAAGCACAGATTCACCACTCTCTACAAAACGTAATTGGCAAGATTAGTAAGCAGAAATGATCCTTTGTAAATTTCAAAGCCTATTCATAAAGAACAAGAAGCATATAACATCAATGGACCTAAATGTCAAGGCATGAAGATGATGACAGATCAAAAGCTTGGCATGTTTTATCGAAAAATACACAGATAAGTATAACTTAAGAAACTGAGTTGTGAGTATTCATCATACAGGAGAAATATACAAGTCATTAAAATTGAAGAAAAGTAGGCAGTAAACATACGATCAGCAGGATCTCTTGCAATGCGTTTGACATGAATGGCTGAGTTTAATTCCATGAAAGGATCAGTAGTAATCACAGCAAGCTTATCACCAACAGCAAAGTCGACAGACCTAGCAGGAGAATCAAAATTGAATGTGAACAACTGAGCCCCTGTTTCAACATTCCATAGCTTCGCCGTCTGGTCAGCACTCCCGGTTATTAGCGTCATCGAATCTCCTGTAATTCAATCCAAATATCTTCATCAATATTTTATCCGTCTAACACAGTAATATAATGCAAAATATATAGCTTGAGCGAAGCAGCAGAAAATTGAAATTGGAAAATAAAAGTAATAAGAGATGACTTGCTTGAAACGTCGCAGCACCAAACGGCGCCGTTGTGGCCGCGGTAGGTGCCAAGACGCTCGCCGTTGTCAGCGAACCAAACGGTGGGTGTGTGATCCTTGGCACATGAAAAGAGCAGATCTCCGTCTTTGTTGTATTTAAGATATGTTAAAGGCCTCTCATGGCCTTTCATCAAAATTGGTCTCATGCTTGCTTTTTTCTTCTTCTTTCTCTGTTTTCCTGAATTCCGCGACGAATGGAGTTGCCGGTGGAGCGTTGCAAAGCCTTGAGACCGCCAAGAAAAGCTAGTGGGAGAGATGACAGAGAATTAGGGTTTTCCTTCGGGTGGGGAACTATGAATACAAGATACACTACTCTAGCCCGATGGATAACGTTGGGCTTGTATAGAGCCGCTCCTGGCCCAAACTCTTGCATGCACCATTACTCCAGAGCACGCAAAGCGAACAAAGAGATGTACTAATATTAGCATCCCAAAATCCTCTTCAGCCTCTTTTGCAATTACACTCTACTTAATACTAAAAATATCCTTTTATTCTAAATATCAATTCTTTTCATTTGTAAATATTCTAATTTTCAGTAATTTGCTCATTCTTAAAATCTATAATACCAACCCATCTGGTCTTTTAAATATTGAAAGCTTTTGTAACTCAAGAGTGACTTTAAATATAAATGAATTAGATAGTTGTCCAAGGCCTCACATGTTAAGAATGACCTATTTTGGCTTCCTAGTCCTCATATGTTAGAAGATTTTTTTTTCCTTAATATACTAAAATTAATTTTTTTTAACCTACTTATAATGAGAAAGCCTATTTTAAAGCCTCTTTTTAATTGATAATTATCTTACAATTAAAATTTTTTACCCAAATTTTATATTTGATAACCTTAATGTTGAAGAGCTATAATTAATAGTATTAACTATTAATTCATTATTATTTTTTCCAAGAAAAATATTAAAAAATTATTTATCTATTTAAAAAAAACTTAATTATTTAACATTATAAAATTTCTTGCACTTTTCTCTAAAGAAAACTATTGCATTTATTTGTTTACTTTTGAAGTTAAAAAAAAAAAAGTTTCTTGAAATAATAGTCGCAAGAAATTTTTTAAAAAATATTCTTGATTACTTTTCTTTTTTAAAATTTCTTACTATCGTCTTAATTATTAATATTCAATATGCAGTTAAAAATTGATTAAATTTTGAGTTTTGTTATGTTTCTTTGAGTGTTAAAGTTACTAAATGTAAATAGGCTTCACAAACAAATTTCGCCTAAGATCCCTAATACTCTATAGTTGGCACTAACTTTTGTTTTTAAGTTTATATTATTATGTACATTTAGAAAAAAGATAAAAAAGTGAGAACAGATAAAAAACGTTTAAGCAAACAAAGAGAAAAAGAGAAGGAAAAAGGGCAAAAAGGAGATGAATTTAAATTTTTAGTGAAAGAAATTGCAATTCGACAAAGATAGTAACATCGAGACAAGAAAAAAAAAATACATAAGTGGAATTAATTCTATTTGTATTTGTTCATAAATATAATTCTAATAAAATTAATTGCACAATATTGAAGAGTAGGTGTCAATAGTTCAACCCCTAAACAAAATACATCAAAAAAGCCAAATTTTCGGGGCCAAGAAGTCTAATCCGTGTTGTCTCATAACTCTTGTTGCCAAACAAGGGCCACATCAGCTTTTTTGGTAGATAAATGCTTATTTGGTATTTATATTTTGAATTAAATATCTTTTTAGTCATTATATTTAAAAAAAAATTTAAGACATATGTGTTTTGTTAAATATATTATTGTCTGTTTGATATGACTTATTTAATTATCATAAGTGCTTATTTAATATTATAAACTCTTATTTTTAGTACTTTTGAAGATCAAACAAATTATTTTATCTCTACTAGGAAAAAATCAAATTTTAGACTTTTAGAAGTAGATGTTGAAAATATTTTCTAAATGTTATTTAATAATTTTGTTTATTAAAAAACTTGTTTGTTAAAATAATTTTATAATTTTTAATAAAAGCTTTCATGGACAACTAAAAAACTATTTTTTTTTTGGTAAAAGCTCTACTTAAATAAACTCTATTTGAAAAACTATACCAAATGAAACCTTACACTCTTACTCTTACTTTTATTTTCTTTTATGATGATACCTTGCAACAATATTTTTGAGATATTAATTAAAAGAAAAATAATAATTTAACAAATTAATCTTAAAAGTAACATAAAAATTTACTCAAACTTTAATATTATTTTTTACTTTCAGAATTAATTTGGTAAATTATTTTTTATAAAATAATTATTAGTAAAATTATTGTAACGATATTAAACACTGCTTTAAGTTGGCTAATATTAATTTATTTATGAACAATTATTGGTAAGATTGTTGCATATGTACAAAAAACATTAGTTCTTCACACTAATATTTGTTGTTTAATTTGCTAATTAATTTTTTTATAAATAAATAAATTGATGTCCATATTATTGGAAAGGTATTATTATAAAAGGGAAAGAAAAAGTAAAAGTCAGAATGTAATATATTTAATTACAATGGTGTTTTGAGATTTTTTTTTCCGAAATATGAGGACCAAATGAGCACTTAAATAAAAATATAAAGTCTAAATAAATATTTATAAGTTTAGTAAATAAATATAAAAATACAAGTAAAAATAAATACTAACCACATCCTGTTCTCCCAAGGTACATGTTTGAATGTTGTAATGTATATTTTAATTTTTAAGCCTTATTCCAAATTTTAGAGAATCATTGAGGGGAGGGCATTCTTAGAATTTGATTTTCTAAATAGAATCGTTTTCAGAAATTCAATTTACATAATTAGAATTCAACATTTTGTTTGGCTCTAATATAAGATGGTTTCATTGAAAAAGGGTCATAATCAACAAATAGCAAATGAGGGATCAAAATGGATTGCAGTTCCCCAAGAATTTCATTGTTTGAATTGGAGTGGGGGTTTATTCATTTTGTAAGACTCTTGTTTTTATTTATTAATTGTTAGATTTTTTTCGAACTTGAATAAATCATGAATTTTTCTAGCACAATATTAAAGATCTAATCGAAATCTTACAACAACTTGCCAAACAAAGGCTAAGAAAAAATTAGAACAAGTATTACTAGCATAACATCTACAATTGTAGGCCTCGGGTAATTTAGCGAATAAAAAACTATTCAAATAAAGGGAAGAATTAAGACAGATATACATTAAACTAAAAATATTAAGCATAACAAATATTTTGTTCTTGAAGATAATTTTATAAGAACAGAATGGTTCAAAAAATGTAAACCGATTGGTTTTTAATTTGAACCAAACTAAACCAAAAACTGATTGATTTAGTGTCAAAATTTTTAAAAAATCAATTTGCATGTACATCATAATGTTTTTTTATTAACGTTTTGCATAAAATATGAATGATTAGAGATTATAATTAAATTGGACTAAAAAAATAAATTTGGGTGAAAAGTATAAAAATTTGGCTAATATAAAAGGAAAAAAAATTAAATTTCATAGACCAGATCATTCGGTTCTATCCCTAACTTCGGTTCATATTCGGTTCATAACTTCTTGAACCGATCAGGCTCAAGAAGTTTGATTTTTGGACAAAACTGAACTGAGCCGATTAATGGCCACCCCTGTTCGAGGGACTGGTTTCATGCTGACATCCTGAGAACTCAGATTCACAAATATGACCAGCTTCTTTCATGAAAATGATACTACCTCTAAATCAGAACTAAAGATAAAAGAGAACTTAATTCCTAATAAATAAATACAAGCAGTTATTATTAAGAAAATAAATTCTTATTATTTTACAAACACCGTTCTTGGAATCTTTAAGGAGATTTGGTGGCTGGGAAGCTGCAGATTTTATGCACAAAACCATTTGGAGAAATGGCTGCTGCTTCTTCTTGTAATAAAATTAACAAGCCTTCTTCTGCTTGTACTTTTTGGCACAGACAACATACAACAGCATATTGAAAAAGCTGAGTCCAGCTAAGAGCCAGAAGAAATAATCAAGATGACCCTTATTCAAGTTATCCGGAATCCATCCTGTTTTCCCGCCAGCAGTTGTGAAATAAGTTACCACTGTCAGAATGAAAGAACTAAGGTAATTGCCTAACGCTGTCGTCAGAAGAGACAACGCACTGCACAAGCTCCGCATGGCATCTGGAGATTGGTCATAGAAGAACTCAAGCTGTCCAAT
Source organism: Atalantia buxifolia (assembly GCA_030444775.1). NCBI lineage: Eukaryota > Viridiplantae > Streptophyta > Magnoliopsida > Sapindales > Rutaceae > Atalantia > Atalantia buxifolia. The sequence continues at coordinate 10,228,160 of CM059832.1, forward strand.
GAATGTACATACCTCTGCCGCACCCAACAAGAAATACTGCGGTATTTGCCAAAAGATGCTAATTGGCACAGAAACATTTTGGTCAACTAGCTCAAGCTCTCTTGCAAGACGCAATCTATTGATCTCAACCACAGCAGCAGCAGACATGCAGAGAACTGACAGAAAGAGGCCAATTCCCATTCGCTGCAACTCTGAGAAACCCCTCTCCTTGCCTGTGAACTTCCTTGCTATTGGGACAATGATCTTATCATATATAGGTACCCAGAAAACAACACTGATAACATCAAAACTTGAGAGGGAGGCAGGAGGAATGGTGAAAGAACCAAGAGACGTGTCCATCACCATCCCTTGTTCCACAAACAATGTAGACATTTGGGCATATACAGCAGAAAAGACAATTCCAGTAGCCCAGATAGGAAACATTCGGATCAAAATTTTTAGTTCCTCCACCTGAGTTACAGTGCAAAGAATCCAAGGATTGGAGAAATCACCACTTTTGATCTCAGCATCTGAAACTACAGCAGCTTTGTCAAGGCACCTGCGAAAAGTGGCTATTAGATACTCTGCTTCTTTTTCTGGGAGCAAAGATTTATTGCATACGAAATTTCAGGAAACTGTTAGTTGAAACTTCCTACAAGAATTAAATAGCATTACCATATGCAAAAAGAAAAGAAAAAAGGAATTCTTATTAATGATAAATTCTAAAAGATAAGATGCAAGAAGACTGTATATTTCCTCAGTCCAACATCCAAGAAACATGGGACAACAAACACACAACATAATCCCATATTTCATACTGTAATTAGCATAATTCCTAGGAAAACATTATCTAAAAGCGAGCATGGCAAACCACATTGTGCATCCATACCCAGCCAGTGATACATACTGCCATACTAAAAAACTACATGTCAGAGATAGAATCCCAAACATAGAATAAGACTTCCAGTTTAAGACAAGAACGAGTGAGGAGGATACCCAGACACAAAGATACGCTAGACATGAAGTGGCCAGATAATAATTAGGCGTTGATATACATAACAAAAAGAGGACATACACGAGAAAATTCTGCAATTAACATTTTTCATCTAAACATGGCAATGTCTATGTGGTGGACAAATTGCCCTCAAAATATAAGCTTAAGCGACCATGGGAAAAAACTGGAGTAGGAACTCGATTTTAATATGGTGAGGAAATTCACTGTTCTATTATCCTTTCAGATGATATTCAGTATCCCCAGTCATCTTCACACATAAATTCGATTAGTTTATTCAATATACTGAGCATTACATCAAATGAATCCATAAAATTTTCCTTTGTCAGTTACTTATCCCCATTTAATTTGACTATCTTGAGTCAAAATGCCAAGAACTAAAATTGTGGATGTCAAAACACCCCCCAAACTTAGTATTGTGATGTTCCATTTCAAAACTAGCTAATAAGCTTTTGTGAAGAGAAAATTATCCACTGACAGTTCAACCCAAAAAAGGTGGGGGTGGGGAATGAAGCACACAGAATGTAGAAGTATAGAAAAGAAACTTTACTTAAGTTCATCGCTGTGCTCTATCTTCCGGCTACCTTCAATGGCAGAGGCTTTGTCTTGAGTTTCATACAGAAGAGTACTGTCATTAGGTACTTCCAAATTCCATTTACGGAATGAAGCAACCAAAACCTGACACATTCTTGTAATGGGGCTTCCCCCTGGTCTTTGAAATCTGTAGAGTGAAGTTCCTGAAAAGAAACTTGCAATGGCAAAGCCCATAAACAATGCAGGAATTCCAAATCCCAGTCCCCACCCAGCATTGTCTTGGATCCACACAATAAGACTACTTGATATCAGGGCACCAATGTTGATAGAAAAATAAAACCAGTTGAAGAAGGATCCCTTCTTTACTCTTTCTTTGGAATCAGTATCATCAAACTGATCTGCCCCGAAGGATGAAACACATGGTTTAATCCCACCAGTCCCTAGTGCAATCAGATAAAGCCCAAAGAAGAATACAGCATACTGAGCTGGAGTAGCCGAAGGGCATAAAGAACCCACACATTCAGCCGGCTTTAGAGCAGGAATTGAGGCTGAGAGAGTCAATGTGCACATTCCCTAAACCAATTAAAACTTCATGTCACTGAAGGCCTCAAGCAATTGTGGAAAGGACATGAGGAGAAAAGAAACCATTGCCAATAAAGAGAGATAAATTACAATGAAGTAAATTGTGGAGAAAGCAGCAATTGTCCAATATCTTCCCCAGTAAGCATCAGCTAAGACAGCTCCAATAAGAGGTGTAAGATAGCAAGTGCCTTGCCAGGTGGTAACATTTCTTGCAGCAGACACATTTCCTTCGTGTAGTTTGTGGGTAAGATAAGAAACAAGATTAGTTGCGATTCCATAGTAGGCCAAGCGTTCACAACACTCAGTACCTGCATTTCAGATTACAACCGTCATAAATAAGAATATTTGATAAAAAGAACAAGGGAAAATAATCCTAAATTACCCAAAATGAAGGGGCATGCTCTCCAATTTCCAGTGTTCTGCTTCAGAACAGGCTTCCCACTAATGTCTACAGAGCCATCTCCTGTGTACAGTCCACTGCTTTTATTCTAAAGAAGTAACATAAAAGATCATATAAGACAAAAAGATACCAATCTCCAAGGCAGTATATCAAGAGAGATAGAGAGAGGTGCAGGAGAAACTGAACAATTTTGAGGAAAATAGATGCACAAAAAAGAAATAAATAAACAAACAATAAAAAAGGAAAAGTGAAAAGGCATTTATTCAGCGAAAATAAAAGAATAAAAAGTTGTTTTACATTTTGTTGACACGAATACAAAACTTAAAAAGGTCATATATAACTTATTAGTACATTTCAACTACAAATAGTAATAAACTTTTAACTACCCATGGGAAAGAAGTCTTCACTTAAAGAAAAAGCACGCAGATAGGTTTTGCAATCAGAACTGAAATAATAACAAGATGACTGATGACAGTTTGTTATCTGCATCTCATCAATAAAGAAATGGATATATACAAAGTGAAGGGAAAACCTCTATTCATTTGTCTTTCACACATTGAAGGTGAAATTAGTAGGTAACCACTTACGGATTACCCAATCTAATTTTTATTCATTAAGGGTAATCATTTATTCATTACCACCGAACCCAACCTTGCAGTTCATAAATAACAATGATGATCCTTGTAAGCCACTATTTGCAGCCTAGACATCATCAACTGAGGGACAAAATTGAACAACCTCATCAATTTTCCATCTGTCTGTCCCTCAAAAAAAAAATCTTGGAGGCAGAACGTAATCTAAGAACTCTCATCACAGCTTGTTGAGATGATGCATTTATATCATACTGCACATACCACTATAAACTAAGAAAGAAGATTTTAAGCAAAAGCACATAAGATTTAAGATTTTGAAACAACATACGGAGGCAAAAGAATTCAAGTCTCAGCAGAGAGTGATGAAATGTCATCAATCAGGTCAGAGAATTCTAATATGCTCAATAATTTGAGATTAGAAGAACAAACAGACGAAGAAAGAATAAATATCATGAATGATACTAAAAACAGTAAACTTTTCATTTTTAACAACTATTCAAGGTGATGATTTTCCTATAACTGATGTCCTCCAGCGAATAATTGACTAGACTATGCTCAACCCACAATAAAAGCAACCCTGAGATCATGTTTGGCTCACTATATTTCAAGATGCATTGATCTAAGTCAGAGAATAGCGTATAGACACATCAATAATAATAAGATCTTTGCACATTCATATTATTTGAGCTTGTACAATAAAACTGAATACGCATTGCCCAATTAAAAAATAGTCACTTAGATAAAACTTCACTTTCACACACAGCTTTCAGACAATCCAGCAGCTAAAATTAAAATTCCGTTGTGTTCAAAAAGAGTACAGAAATCCACAAAATTATAAATATAACTTACAAAGAGACAAAACCAATATATACAACTGATTCATCATAAAGCAAGCTAAATTTACTAAACATAATGTCACCCAATAACTAAATGCATAAACTATATCAATTTGACTTACAATCAGAATGTCTAAATCCCTAAATTCACTAAAACTCAAAGATGTGTAATAAAGTCAAAATTTTCATTTCAAAATTAAAAGAAGATACTGGTATTGATCAAAATAACCTCAATGTTTCCTTCTTCCAAGAGCAGTCTTTCTTCCTCGATAGATCCCATGATCTGTAATTTTATCTGTTCAGGATAAGAAAGATCGAAGCAAATTAGAGATGAAGAAAAGACTTCCTTTCTTTCAAATACTAACAAGGTATAGATAAAATATTAATTTAAGTTGTGGGCCATGAGGGATGACATATAATCTTAAGTGCGCATTTTTTCTGACCGGTGAAATTGTTAACTTCGGGGCGTGAAGACAAGGATGAGTAAATGAAGAAACCACTCCGCGTTGGGCCCAAAAGGAAGGCCCATTAAAATTAGCGGCCTTTTTGATATTGTCTCCAGCCAACTGATTACTGATTCACAAGGATGGCGTGGTTTACAGGAAAAATCCTTATAGCTCTCTTTAACATTCAATTAAGTTGTTAATTTTGTATGATTAAATTGTTAAAATGGAAGAGGATCAAATTGTCACAAAATTATTGAAATATCTCAAACGCAGTGGTGGATAAGGATTGACCGCTGAGATGCATTTAAACTTTTTTGGCGGGAATTTCAGGGGTCAATAACAGAATTTTTTGCCCTTCCCTTTCTCCAAAACGAACAGTTTCATTTTATTTTCCCAAAAAAAAAAAAAGAAAAGAAAAGAAAAGAAAAATGGCTTCTCTGTAGAATCAGTGATCGAAGAACAGGTACCATCTCTTACTCTCTATATCTTGCAAGATTTACGATTAAAACCCGTGATTGGTTCTTCAGTAATCAATGTAAATTTCTGTTGATTGTTGGGTTTGTCTTCAATTTTGGGTTTCTTGAAATCAGATTCTTGTTTTTGTTTCTTAATTGATGATTTTTCAGTTGGCACTTCATCTTAAGTTCATGAATGCTTGATTCTTTGTTCTTCTACTTTAACTGCTTCATTTCATAAGATTCTAATCTTTATCTTGTCAAATAATTCATTTCTTTTAGCTATCAATCATGTATCTTTCTACGATTTTAATTTAGCACATTTTCGTATGATTCTTTATGCATCTGAGAGATACATTCCTTTATTAACCTTGTATTAGTATTTTACATAATTTTGTCAGTCAAGCTCTATTTTGTCATTTTTTCTGTTTCGTCTCTCAATTTTGAATCAGATCAATGGGAAAGCTGAAGAATTTGAACTACAAAAAGATCAAGAAAATAGGAGCAGGTGGCTACGGCGAGGTTTACAAGTGTCGTAATACAGTAACCGGCCAGAAGGTAGCTATCAAGATGATGACTATTCAGACTGAGCAAGAAGGTGTCCCAAGCTATATTATTAGAGAAGTCTCTCTTCTCAAGGAGTTGGAACATGAAAATATTGTCAGGTATTCTTACTAATATTCACTTATTGAATACAATAGTGATTGAAGAAACTAACTTACATAATTGCAATTTGCACAACGAAGAAATGGACTAGCTGCTTGATATTTTGGTGTTTGAGGCTTGGCATATATGTTTGGAACCAATCAGAAGACAAATATGTTTCAGTTGCGTAAATTTGCTTGGTAATCAAAGGCATGAGACCAAATATACATGATTCCCTTATGTTAACACTCGTTGAGTATGATTCTATTCTCAAATATATGCTTAATAATTGGAAGACTGCCTGGACAGATCCTACTAAGACTCCAGCACCTTTTTTGCCTGAATTTTGGTGGCAATTTGGCTGCAGGTTGCTGGATGTACAGAGCAGTAGGACAGATGTGTTTCTTGTCTTTGAGTACTTAGACCTTGATCTGCATTCATTCATCACCAGGCACAAAACCACTTTGAATTTACTCATTATAAAAGTAAGCAAGATTGCTTGCTTTATTCTGTCCGGTACTCCTTTTGCTCACTGTAATACTTTGAATGAGATTAGTTCTTCTATCAGAAAGCACATGGTACATTGGTAGATGATTAATACAGTTGGAGAGCTTAGTTTTTCAATCCGAAAGCACATTTTACATGGATTTATGATTTCTTTGTAAAAATAAAATTATATATATATATATATATATAGGAAGAATAAAATTATATATATATATGATTTCTTTGTTTGTGGAGATATTATATTAATTAGTACATGTGAATCTTTTTATAGGAAGAATTTGATCAAAATACATTCTTTTTTAATTGCAATTACAAAACATCAGGGATGCATATAAACTTCACTTATTGTGTTGAAGATTGAAATTAATGGATTTCAAATAATATGTTAAAGATTCAATGTCCATTTGGCTTTTTAATGGTCCATCAATATATTTTTGACATTAAACAAAATTTTCATTCTCTATGTTCCTTAACAGGCCATATTAAAGCAAATTCTTCTCGGTTTGGCATATTGTCATTCACTCAAAATTCTGCACAGAGATTTGAAACCAAATAATCTGTTGATAGATCTCAAAAGCAACACAGTGAAACTTGCTGACTTTGGACTTGCCAGAGCCATTGGAGTTCCTCAGAAAGAATATTCTCGTGATGTATGCATATTTATTTCATTCTACTGATTAGCTTTAAGCCTTAGCCAGAGCATAATATTCTATTTTCATTACTTTGAGCTCATTACTGAGAAGTTTTGCTTCTCTCTAATCTGCTATAAATGCAGGACATCTAAAACACATTTACATGTTTCACTCTAGGAAATCTTAGAAAGTGATACTTATTGCTTCATAGTTAGATGTGTGCTGGTAGAGTTTGTGTCAAAATTGTTATCTATTCCTTTACACTTTTACCTTCAAATAAATATCTTATGTTTGTAATCTTTTTCGTTAGTAATGCATTGACTTCAACAGGACATTGATTCTCAAATATATATATTATTGTAAAGCAACCAAATAGTAAGTTAACATCCTGATTTTATGCTTTACAAAATAGAAGCACCAGGTCTCCTTGACTTATTTCTTTTCTTTTATGCATTCTCTGCAGTGTGTATATTCCCCGTATAAGGCACCTGAGCTACTGCTTGGCTACACTGGATACTCTACTCCTATAGACGTGTGGGCTGTGGGCTGTATATTTGCCGAGATGATAACTGGGAAGCATCTATTCCCTAGCAAAAAGCACGATCACTTGTCACTCATCTTTAGGTATCTTACAGACTTGACAAACTACCTGGTTATATCTTTCTTTGTGACTGTCACCCTTCTTACAACAAATTTCTTTTATGAAGCCTTTTGGGTACACCAACTGATGAATCTTGGGCTGAATCAACTTATATAAGTGAAATCCTTCCTTTGTATCCTCATTTTGAGCCTGCAGTAAGAAATCTTCTGGATTGGTTTTCTACTTTGCCTCAAGAGCCTTGGAATTATGATTAACACTGTTGCGTCTGTCACTGTGCAGAATTTGGCTGAAAAATTTCCCAATTTAGAACCTGCTGGGGTTGATCTTCTGTCTGTAAGTATCAATAAAAATGCAATTATAGACCATACTGTAAGGGTGGTTACCAAATTTTCCCTATTCATATATGAAACTGTATTCAACTTAATAATCATAAAAAATTCATTGATATCCTTTCTGAGGGGAAAAATTAAACTGATTTTTTAGCAATTGTATTTACAGATTTGCACTTTTCTTTACTCATGCCTGCTCTTGTGTGCTTACAGCAAATGCTCTGCTTGAATCCAAAACAGAGAATTACAGCTATGGATGCACTTAAGCATGAGTACCTTATCGGGGTTGAAAATGTTCCCTTGGTATTACCTTCTTCTAGCTGCATCTCTAGCCAGTGCTTTGAAAGGAGTGCAACCCTGAGTGATATAATTGAACAAAACCGCCATGCTTTGATTAAAAACCTTCTGAAGCGAGATGTATAGTTGTTTGCTGCTGGTATTCTTCCTTGAACATAGTTTTCTACTCAGCTGCATTCAAGGGCGGATGAGACCTCTATAGGAGCTTCTTTGTGCCTTTTTTCCCCCCTTAAAAGAAGCTGATGTTGCTTGCTGGTGATTTGCAAATGTAAACTTAGCCGCCAAGAATTTTAGGACTTGCTACTTGCTTTGGTAACTTCGAATGAGTCTTCTGATTTTGCTGATTTATTTTTATTTTACTTTTGGGAAAGTTGATTTTGCTGATTAACCGTAAGAAAAAATTAGGAGTGGACAACGGTCGGGTTGGCACTCAACGTTTGGCTCACTATATTTTAAGATGCTTTGATCTAAGTCATCAAATTTCGTACAGATGCATCAATAACAATAACAACTTTACACAATGACATTATTTGTGCTTGTACAATCAAATTGAATACTCATAGCCCAATTAGAAAATCGTCACTTGAAGAAAATTTCAAACAAAGCTTTCAGACAATCCAGCAGCGAAAATTGGAATTTCATTGTTCTTCCAAACAGAGAATGCGCTTGCGATTGAGGTGCTGTAACTTTTAAGCTACAGCTGCTGTGGAAAAAAATCTATAATTATGAAATAAAAATTAATAATATATAGTAAATATAAATTTTAAATAATAATTTTAATAAAATTATTAAAGATATAATATATTTTTCTTTATACAAGTAAAAAATCGTATCAGTATAATTTTTAAGTTACAGCAGTTAGTGTTTACCAAACACTTTAGTGCTGTATCTTTTAAGTTACAGCTACCCAACCTCAATCCCAAACGCACTCAGAGTACAGAAATTCACAAAATTATAAATATGACTTAAAAGAGTCTAAATCCCTAAATTCACTAAAAGATAATAAATAAAGTAAAAACTGAATAAAGATACTTGTAATAATTTAAATAACCTCAATGTTTCCTTCTTCCAAGAGCAATCTTCCTTCCTCGATAGAACATAGAAACCATGATCTGTAAGTTTATCCGTTCTTTTTCCTTTTCTTCTTTTATGATGTAGTTCAACTAATATTTATGATCAGAATTCAAATGGGCTCCCTTGGATCAAAACTAGTACACCACAATTCAGTATACAACCCTCACAAATTTGTAGGGATATAATAGATCTACCAACAAACTAGTGGAAGAAAAATAAACTCTTACCAACTATATAATTAGAAGGAAGAGGAGAGTCCTAAACTCAAATTCAAGTTCCTGTGATTCGTAATTTTATCTATTTAGGGTAAAGAGTGAATCATTCTTTTCAAATCTAAATTACGATACTTCAGGTTTGTTTCTTAACCTCTGAAGTTATTAATTTCAAACGATTTTAAAATTTTCTTGTTTGTTTTTTGTAATTTATATTTGCTTTTTAGATATTTACATGTAAAAAAATAAACTTTTGTAACTTTTATTTTGAATGAAAAGTAAATATTATATCCCAAAAATATCTATATTTATATACATATTTCCTAAACCATAAAATCTAAGCCCTTTATTCATTTTGACTAGTAAAGACGTAAATGTCAAATAACCATATTTAAGGTATTTTTTTATTTATAAAAACAAACAAACAAACAAAATGCCCCTTATATTTAGATATAAGAAAAACAAAAATAAACATATCATTCATATATTTTTTATTCAAACTCATTTAGATTTAAAAAAAAAAAAACAAACAAATGGTACCTTTGTTTAAATATTGATAAGGTGGGAACAAGTCACGTGGGATGACAAAATGATCGTAAGTGCGCTTGTTTATTTATAGGTAAATTGTTAAGTTTCATGCTCTGCGAATGTGAAGACAAAGATAGCCTAATAGGAAGACCCTTATTTAAATTAGAGGCTTTTTGATATTTCACGAGGGTGATGATATACAGGAATGTCCTTGTAGCTTTTTTAGGACTATTCATGGATCATATTTTGTATATTAGATATCAATTCATATTCGATTCATAATTTTATATATTATTAATTTTTAATTCAATCCAATTTATAGGTAACTAAAATTTAATTCAAATTTAATCCATATGTCTGCAAACATATGCAGATTTGACATAATACACATCTAACCATCATCTTACAGATTGGTTGTGGATTACAAATTTTTTATCATGTCCGATCCACAACTAATTAAATAAAAAAATTAGTATAAAAATAATTTTACTATCGATAAAATTCAAAATTAAACAGTATTTAAATAAAACTAAAATAATGCATTCGAATTTCGAATTATGATGCCCCAAAAAAATGATTTATTTAAATCAATATATGAAAATTAACTAAAATTGTGGAATTGAGTTAATATAAAAATTGAAACTTGAAAGTTTGGATGATCTGTCAAAATATCCATTAAACTTGAAAGATCAATGCTAAAGTGCTTTATTTGGCTTAGGGCCTTTTGTTTTTTTGATTTTTTGTTTAGAGTTTAATATTTAGACATCTTTTTTTAGTATGCACAATTAAGTACCTAACATAGAATGCATAATTACGAAGTCACGAGGGAGATGAAAGGAAAAGCAAATTGAATGAACTTTATTAAAATGAAGCTTGGTTTCTGATATGTAACATATCCTTAAAAAGGAAGTCCATTCTATCTTCCAACAACATAACTAAAACTAGCATCATTATTGAATACCATGGTTATTCTGAGCAGTACCAAAGAAACCTTTATAGTTTTGTCCTATCTCTAGGCCTAAAACCATCTCCGCCATGCCTACGAATAAAATTTTGATTGAACCTTTAGCACTTATATGCTCCATGTCCAAGAATGAAACATATTTGGCAAATGATCTCCTTATCGACATTAAATCCATTCTTATTCTCATTTTTAGGTATTTTATAGACTTGACAAACTTGGTTATATCTTTCCTTGTATCATCCTTTTTACAACAAATTTCTTTATGAAGCCTTTTAGGTACACCAACTAAAGAAATTTGGCCTAAATTGACTTATGTATTTATAGGCTATATGGTGGAGGTTACCAAATTTTCCCCATTCATTCATATATGAAACTATATTCAACTTATTAATAACAAAATATTCATTGATACCATTTATGAGGAGAAATATTAAACTATTTTTAGCATTTATGTTTATAGATTTTCACTTTTTTTTGACTCTGCTTCTATATGTTTACAACAAATTCTCTGCTTGAATCCAAAAGAAAGAATTACAACTTTGGATACACTTGAGCATCAGGTTGAAAATGTGCCTTGGTATTGCCTCCATCTAGCTATATCTCTTGCTAGTGTTTTGAAAAGAATACAACTTTGAGTGATATAATTAAACAAAACCGCCATGCTTTGATTAACAACCTTCTAAAGCAAGATGTATAGTTGTGTGTTGACAGTATTTTCTCTTGTACATAGTTTTGTACTCCACTGCATTCAATAATTAAGGTTGGATTCAACCTCTCTAGAAGTTTCTTTATGCCTTTTGTTCTTAGTAAGCTAACATTACTAGTTGGTGATTTTCAAATATAAATTTACTGCCACGATTTAGGACTTGCTACTCGCTATGGTAACCTTTGAATAAGTGTTTTGATTTTTCTTTTTTCTTTTTTTGGAAAGGTGATTTTGCTGGTGTTAAGGTAAAAAATATTAAGCTTGGACATAGGTCGGGTTCGCATTTAACCCATCAAATCCAACCCATGTTTAACCGAAATCAAAGCAATCCAGAAATCAATTTGGCTCATTATATTTTAATATGCTTTGATCTAATAAGTCATCAAATTGTGTATAGACACGCATCAATAGTAATAAGAACTTTGCACATTCACATTATTTGAGCTTGTATAATAAAATTGAATACGGCCAAATTGTTAATTTCAAGGATATGTGAATTGTTTGAATGTGATGACAAAGATAAGTAAATTCTAGGTTAGGGTAATGATCTACTAGAAAGTCCTTGTAGTTTTTTAACATTCAATTAAGTTGGCAATTTTCTATGGGCATTCCAACATCTAAATTCTAATTTAAATCTCAATGTGGTATTCATTCATTAGATAGTTTACGTAATTTTACAAACTATAAAATCTATCATTTAAATTTAATAGATAAATGACATGACTCAAAAGTGTTATTACTCTCAAGTATAAGAGTGTATAATTATAATATAACCCGGTGAGTCCGGGGTCAAACCACAGAGAATTTAAAATCTAGTAGTCAATTTGTTAAACAAAAAAATTAATTGCGGGAAAAGAAATCACTAGGAATTAATTTAAAAATATGCTAAGGTTACGAGATCCACTCTTAGTATTCAAACTATAATTTGAATACTCTCTCATTTTTTATATTTTCCCTCACGTTTACTAGTTAATTATTGTGATATTTAATTTTTAACTAACTATGTGTGTGGATAAATATAGAATTAAGTACCTAATGTGCCACAACTATATTAATATATCGACAATATGTCAAAATACCATACATATCCAAGGAAATCTATAAATTAACATGACATAAAAATAACTAGAAAAAATAAAATCAACTTAAAACTCACTTAAGAAAATAATTAATTTAATGATTTGAAACCTTGAACTTTACCTTTCACCTCAGCTTAGTAAAATTAGTCATTCATATTAAAAAAAACAAAATACTCTTTTTATTATTTGACAAACTTCTGGAATATATTACAAGAAAATTGATATAAAAGAAAACAAGAAAAGAAAAGAAAAAAAAATTCCTTAGCTTCGCTCCCTCGTTCTCTCCCAGCTCCCCCCCATTAAATTAATTATTTTCTCAAGTGAGTTTTAAGTTTATTTATTTTTTCTGGTTATTTTTATGTCATGTTAATTTATAGATTTCCTTGGATATGTATGGTATTTTGACATAATATCGACACATTAATATAGTTGTGGCGCATCAGGTACTTCATTCCATATTTATCCACACACATAATCAGTTAAAAATTAGTCATTCATATTGAAAGAAAACAAAATACTCTTTTTATTATTTGACAAGCTTTTGGAATATATTACAAGAAAATTGATATAGAAGAAAATAAGAAAAGAAAAGAAAGAAATAAAGAAATTCCTTAGCTTCACTCCCTCGTTCTCCCCCCGGCTTGCATCCCATACCTTTTATAGGCAAGGGATGCATTTCTTTTTATTATTATTTTATTTTATTTTTATAATATATATATATATATATTGAGAGGTGTGATGGTCAAGTGGCAAGATGATCACTTGATCATCACGAGCATGGTTGCTCACCCTTTTTATTTTTTTAAATATTTATTAATTACATCTCCTCAATGATGTATTCCAAATTGCTCCAGCAGTTTTTCTTTGTTCTCGCTTTCAATTCCAATTCCATCTTTATTCTTGAAAAATATTTACAAGATAAAAATTAATATATTGCCAATTAATTTAACATAAAGATTTATTAGGAGATCAGTCATATAATTTATAAGTTATGAGTGCATTAATTAACACTTTAAGTGAAAACTAATAATTTTATCCTTATTACATGTAAACTTTTAAGTGTTAATCAATAAATAAGACAAACATCAACACTCAAGGTGAAACTCAAATATTAAAATCTTAACATCATTGTTCGTATGATTATTAATCAATTAAAGTCTACTTTGACTCTTTTTCCCCTCGGTGCCCTAACCTTAACCATTTTTGTAATTGCGGCCACCAAAGTTGTATGAGAATAGAATTGTCACAAAATAAATTATAAACATCTTAATGCACAGTGGTGAATTGACGGCTAAGATGCATCTTAACTTTTTGGCAGGAATTTTTGGCTCATTAATAGAAATTTTCCTTTTTACCTTTTCTCTTAAACGAACGGTTTCATTTTTGTTTGTGACATTGAATTTATAATAAAAAAATCACTTCAATATTATGCCCCAGCCTAGAAATAGTTATATCACTGCATCAGTCTTGGTAATAGAAAATACTACACCTGTTTTGTTAAACAAAGAAATTTATATGGCTTAACCAGAGGGATACAGGGTACCTAGAGTGAAAACAAAGTATAACTATTGAAAAATTTTTTGTATCGGCTGAAGCAATTACCAAGATAGTGGTACAATAGGTTTGATGTGTTTATGCTCAAAAATAGGTTTACGAGAAGCAAGTTTGATAGTTGTGTGCATTTGAGGAACACTGAGCAAGGTTGAGCTATCTATTTACTACTATATGTTAATGATATGCATAGCATGTAGAAATATATAAGAAATTAGAAAATTAAGGGTATTGCTGAGTGGTAAATTCAAAATAAAGGATCTAAAGCTTGTTAGAAAAAACCCTGGAATGTAAATTATTAGAATCAGAATAAAGAGTTTCACATTCTTAACTTAGAAGAGTTATGTAGAGAAGTTTCTTCAGAGGCTTCGTATGGAAAGGTAAAAAATAGTGCAAACACCCCAGGCTATGTACTTTAAGTTGTCAGAAGAACAATCATTTAAGAAAACTGATGAAAAGAAATTTATGACTGTATTTCCTTTTACGAGGGTAGTGGGAAGCTTAATGAATGCTATAATGTACACAAGACTTGACATAGTCTAAGCAGTCAATGTAGGGTTGGCAAAATCTGGGTCCCAGACCAGGTATCACAATGCTTGGACCTGGCCCAGATGTTATGCCCAGCACCGGGTCGGGTTTTTAATATGAGTTTTTGTACCTGAATTTTGTACATTTTTTAATATTATATATGTATATTTTTTTAATTTTTTGTAATTTCATAATTATAAATTTATTTCAATGAAATTGGACATGAAAATATAAACTTTAAATGTTTAAAACTTTACATATATGTAATAAATAAATCAAAAAAATATAAATTTTTAAAATAATGTATATCTTACAATATTATTTCTAATAAAATTTGGGTTTCGGGCCAGGTCCCGAGTTTATTAAGTGATGCCTAGGACCGACCGGACTTCATACCCGGGCCGGGTATTACCTGGCCCACATCATCTGGGTTCGACATGGGTCCAAACCAAGTGGGTATTTTTGTTAGCTCTAAGTCAGTTTCATAAGTAGGTTTATGGCAAGCCTGAGAAAAAAAACACTGGAAAGCTATTAAATGATCATTGAGGTACTCCGGGGAGCCTCGAATAAAGGTTTGCTATATAAAAAATTAGAGATTCTGCAATCAACATTAGGGGATATGTTGATTCAGACTATATTAGTGATTGAGATAAAAGAAAGTCAATGACACAGTACCTGTTTGGGGTGAACAGTAGTACGGTAAGCTGGAAGCCTACTATGCAATCTCTAATTATTTTATCTTCGATGAACGCTCAATATGTTGCTCTGACAGAAGCAATTAAATAGTCAGTCTAGCTGAAAGAATTTAATTAAGAAGCCAGTTGGAGATTTAAGCAATGTTTGTGTGTTTTGTGATAGTCAAAGTGCAATAAATGTACGTAAAAATTAGGTGCACCGTAAAAGGACAAAGCATAAAGATGTGAGGGTGCATTTCATTTGAGATGAAATTAGCAAAGGTACATGAAGGCTAAAAAAGATGCATACTTCAGAGAACAAAGTAAAAATAACGACTAAACCTTTACTACCAGCAAGTTCATGTTATGCTAGGACTTAACTAGGGTTTTCTAGCTTTAAGTTACAATGTAAGTGGAAGGATACATATGGTTGTTGTTTGATAGGACTTATAACTAAAGTAGATAATTGTAAGATTATGGTTATAGATTCTAGCATCCATAAGAAATGTGGTGGGTATTTGAGGTGTACTGATGGGGTAGCTACGATAATAGGAAGCTGATTTGGCATTAAAGTTTTAATCTATGTGGCACATGGTGGCTAAATAACTGCTGCAAAAGTTATTTAAGCTCACATAATGGTTGGATAACTAACTATGATGATAGATAACTATTGTTATAGTTATTTAGCTTTTATGTCATTATAGAGTTACTCCAAGGGAAGCTAAAAGGAGGCAGACCAAGGTGCAATTGCGGATTAAAGTGTTTGAGGTTTGGGAAACACTTCAGAGAACTAGGTGAATAGTTTTCAAGTGAGAAAGAAATCATAAGCATGGTAACCTCAGAGCATCAGTGTATTTCTACTGTAAAATCCTTTGCAATTAATAAAAATTAACAAGTGTATATTTGTCCCTAAGAAGGTTTGCCTAACGAAGTCGAACTACATAAACCTCTTTTTTTTATTCTCTTTACTTTTTTTTGTTCTTATTTTGTGTTGATGTGTGAGAGTTTTTTTAGTGATTTTTTGTTTGTTTTATAACTGAAGTGAATTAGAGTATTCAAGCTGTGGCAGAGGACAATTGCATTGCTTAAGGAGCTACTCTAGCTAGTTAATTTAGCATCGATCGTAACAACATGTAATTTCCCCTGTCGATATAGGATTTATTTTAGTGTGATTTGTCATAATCAAATTAGCAGAAAGATCAAAGTATTGCATTTTGATAATAGGGGTGAATATACTTCTGATCCATTCTTACAAGTATGATAGAGTAAAGGTATAAAAAGACATTTCACTGAGAGACATACTCCACTAAAGAATAGTGTGGCTAAGCGTATAAATCGTACTTTGCTAGAGAAAGTATAGTGCATGTCATCTAACGCTGGTTTAGATAAAACGTTTTGGGCTAAGACTGTGAGCTATACAAGTCACTTAATAAATCAGTTGCCTTATGCTACAATCAGAGGTAAAACTTTTACAAATATGTGGTCTAGAAAGCATGCATAAGACTATTGACTTTATTCATGTATTTGGGTGTCCAACTTATTATCATTTAAAGAATGATAAGCTCAATCTTAGTGCAAGAAATGTTATCTCTGTAGGACTCAAAGGTGGAGTTAAAGGTTTCAAGTTTTAGGATCTCGAAGATAAAAAGTTTGTGTAGCAGAGATGTCACTTTTGATGAAGATAAAAGATGAAGTTAAAGGTTTCAAGATTTTGGGATCTCGAAGATAAAAAGTTTGTGTAGCAGAGATGTCACTTTTGATGAAGATAAAAGATAGAGTTAAAGGTTTCAAGTTTTGGGATCTCAAAAATAAAAAGTTTGTGTAGCAGAGATGTCACTTTTGATGAAACTTCTATGTTGAAGGCTTTAAGTTCTCGGTAGGTAGAAAACAAAATTAATGAGATATTGCTGCAGGTGGATTTTGATGTAACTCTATATATACTAGTTGGTTCTACATAAGAGAAGATTTTAGCTTTAAATGTGACATGAAGAATTGAAGAAGAGGTTGTTTTTGTTGATGTCGCACAAAAGGAAAAAACAACTAAAAATGTAGAAGATGAGAATGAGACTATAGCAACAAGAAGATAAAAAAGAGTGATAAAGAAACCTGATTGACTTATTAAAGACATAGTGGTAGCTTATGCATTTTTAATTGTTGATGATGACATTCCTAATACTTTCAGTGAAGCGTCACGCAGTATTGAAATTGATTAATGGAAGTTAGCCATAAAAGAAGAAATGAAGTCTCTTCAGTAAAATCAGACTTAGGAACTTGTAAAGTTACCTAAGGGAAAAGGGCTATTGGCAATAAATAACAAGTACCTCAAAATAAAAAAAAAACTATTTGATACAAAGCAAGTCTCATAGCAAAAGGTTGCTCAAAAGAAAGGTATTAACTATAATAAAGTATTTTCTTCAATTGTAAAACACACTTTCATTCGTATCCTACTTGCTTTGATAGCTAAATATAAGTTTGAGTTGGCTCGATAGATGTTAAGACAATAATCTTACATGGAGATTTGGATGAGAAAATCTATATGACTTAGTCTTGTGGTTTTAAAATTGTTGAATAGAATAATCATGTGTGTAGATTTATTAAATCTTTGTATAGATTGAAACAATCATTAAGGACAAAAATTCATATAAAGACAAAAATTTACCAAAAGTGAGCACGGCCACTGTGTTTATTCTAAAAGACTATAAGATTGAGCTTTTATTTATTTGTTACTTTATGTCGATGATAAGCTTATAGCTTCAAGGAATAGAGGTGGGATTGAAAGATTAAAGAAGCAACTAGCTTCTAAGTTCGAGATGAAAGACTTAGATGATGCACAAAAAATACCTGGGATGTAAATTTGTACAGACAAAAGGAATATAAACGTGTAGTTAACTCAAAAGTCTTATTTGAAAAAGGTGGTAGGAAGGTTTGATATTAATAACATAACTAAATCAGTTTGTACTCTTCTAATTTCAAATGAAGCTCTTTTCATGTCTTTCATCTTAAGAAGAGTGCGATTACATGGCTCGTGTTCCATATGCTAGCAGTTTTATATATACTATAGTGTGTACAAGGCTCCATATATCTCAAGATGTGAGTATGGTTAGTCGATACGCGCACAATTCAGGTAAAAACCATTGGCTTACTGTAAAGTGGATTCTCTGATTTCTGTATGGGACAATCGATGTTGGATTATTGTTCAAGAAGGATTATGATCAATAATGTATTGGGTATTATGATTCTAATTTTGCCAGAGACATTAACAAAATGAAGGTCAACAATGGGTTACGTATTCATATTGGGTGGAAATTCGATTAGTTAGAGGTCGATTCTACAATCGATAATTCTTTTTCCACTATGGAAGCAAAGTATATGGCATCAACAAAGACTGTAAAGAAATTTATTTAGTTAAAAGGCTTGTTAAGTGATTTAGAAATAATTTAGGAGAACAATGAGGTCTTCTGTGATAATCGAACCTCTATATTCCTTGCTCAGAATCAAACATTTCTTGCTCAAACAAAACACATAGATATGAAATATCTTTATGTGAGGGAGATTTTCGAGAGCGGTGTTGTTTTATTGAAAAGGATCGATACCAAAGATAACCCATCATATATATTGACAAAGGTAATTTCTGCAATTAAGTTTTAACGTTGCTTGAAACTAATTCAAACCCTTTGAATGTATTGAGTTTGTGAAATTTTGAACTACGATTGGCTGGATCCCATATTTTAGGTATGTAGGCAGTGACAGAAATGCAGTCACTTTTGGAAATGAAGTGTCATGAACCATAGCAGTCAGCCCAGATTTTAGTAAAATTTTTACCAAAGTAGAAAGTTGTTGACAAAGTCAAATAGAAACACATGGATTGCATTGAAATCGATGCCCAAAAATTTTCACATGTAATTGGATGATGGCTGAATTTTGATATGTATTTGGAGGTGGCTGGAATTATTAAAAAAGACTTGGTGCAATCGTGCATCCATATTGCATATAAATAGAGGGTATTTCTTCATTTCATATCATCCCAAAAATTTACAGAAACAATTCAAGTGAAGAATTATTGAGAGGGTGAGTAATTAGAGAGTGTGAGCAACCGAGAGTTTCTTTTTTTTCAAGTGTGTGTGAGAGTATTAGGTATATCTGGGTTCTGAGAAGTGAGGGTTTTTTACTCAAGTATTATACTTTAATAATTGTTAATAATACAATTATTTTCTCTTGCTCCCATAGACGTAGACATAATTGTCGAACCATGTTAAATTCTTGTATCCTTTATTTTTCAGTGATTATTTGGTATGCTTGATTCTGCATTACGCACACAACACAATTAACATCAAGAAAAAAATAGAGGAAAAAAAAAACCTTTGCTTAAGATAACTGCTACATTTTTGCTAGTTAATCTAGAAAATAATTTCTTCTTTTTAAACCATGAATTAATCACTGAATTTATATAAAGGATTCATACTCATGTATGTGTCTATATTGGGCACATAAAATCAAAGGAAACAAATTATTACATCAAGAATCGATGCAAGAATTAAATAAAACAATCTAGAATAGAATATGAAATAATCAAATAAGTTGTTTTAATTTCAAGAATCCCTAGTTTTTTCTCTAAAAAAAAAAATCATATGTTATTCGTACAATTGTTACAAGAAATTACATTTGTGGATTTTAACAAGCCTCCCAACTTTTCATATTTCATAAAATTTGATTATTTCCCTTGTATGATTGGTCCAAGGGTAAGGAAACCAACTTTTACATTTTAAAATTATAGCACTAAAGTGTTTAATAAATATTAGCTGCTGTAATTTAAAAGTTAAGTTGATTTAATTTTATACTTTTATGATGAAAAATCTATTAGATCTTTACTAATTTTGTCAAAATTATTATTTAAAAATTGTATTTACCACATACGATTAACTTTTATTTCATAGTTATAATTTTTTTATAACAGTTGTAACTTAAAAGTTACATCACCTCAATATCAAACATGGCCTATTAGTTGCTTAAATGATCACTCACTAGCTTTCCTCAAATTGAACATGTGCCCATTTTCAATTTTTATTAGAAACTCATAAAAAGAAATTGGATAGGCCTATTTGAACCCATCAAATTTTTCTCTACACCTAATTTTAAAAAATAAATTAATTACTAAAAATTTAAATTTAAAATCTTCAAATTAGCCTTCCATAATCACTCTCTCTATTATCAAAACCTGAAAATTAAACACTCAATTTCACTCTCTTTTGAATTCATGTTTTGGCATTTCTTAGTATATCATGATCGCTATTTCATACTTTCTATATATAAGAATTTCTTTTGTTGATTTTAAATGATGAGTTTTGTTCCTCTTAGTTAGTGATACAAACTATTTACAATTAAAAGAGTATATTTATATGAATTAATGAGAATTTTTAAAATTGAAAAGAAAAATAAAAGAAATGGTTAATTAAGTAATTTTATTAAAAATTATTTAAATAATAAAATTTTTAATTAAAAAGAAAGTGTAGAGAGAAAATTAGTGGGCTCAAATAACTCCACTTAAAATAATTTTGTGTCATTCATTCAATAAACCATTTCATAATATTTTACCCACCAATCTATACATATTTACACTTAAATGCAAATTGCTTCTTCATTCAATTTACTCAATTACTCTTCTCTTTTTGTTTTCTAAGTAAAAAAATTCTGAAAAATCATATATCGCAAACTATTGGGACACCTCCAATTCAACGGTTCAATAGAAACAATTTCGGCTTATAAACATCATTGCCCTGACCGAATGTTTCCCCGAGTACGGTTATATTTCAAAACAAGAACATTCAGCAAAGTTTTTAACAACTTATAATGCCACAATTTTGTCCAAAGGACATTAATCACAAAATTAGTTCTTCTTTGTGATATTGGACATCTCTTTATGAAGATTAAGTTATTAACCTTGGAACTGACATATGGGTTTAGTTGATCTAATGACAAAGAACACTCCTTTTTTTATTTCATTTCTTTTCACTAATGCTCTGTTCTTTTTTCTTGGAAAATAAACTGTCTGCAGTGAAACCCAACCACAAGAATCACTGCCAAGAGTGGCATTCCCAGCACTCGATTCCCCCTCGTTATTCATACCATCCATTTTCATAGAAACAGAATATGGCCACAACTACGTTTACGAAATATTTCTTGTAAAACAAATGCATTGTCAATTTTTAAACATCTTCTGGTAATAGAAAATCATTGCTCTAATTTTTTATGTTCCCATACTCAAGAACTATTGGTAGATAAAACTCATGCTACTGGTACCTGTAGTATAACCTCCATCAATAACAAGATTGTGTGCTGTTATAAATCCAGCCTCTTCACTTGCTAGAAACAGCGCAGCTTGTGCCACATCTTCTATGCTTGCACTCCTCCCACGCAGCAAACTTCCACTCTCTCCCACCATCTTGCTCACTTCTTCAGGTTTCATATCAGCTTTCCCCAGGTACTTTCTGTAGGCATTCACAAGCATCTCTGAAGGAACTCCATGAGGCGAGATGCAGTTCACTCGAATTCCATGCTTGCCCAGCTCGCAGGCTGTGCTTCTTGCCAAGCCAATGATTGCCTCTTTTGACAACGAATAGGCATGGGATGCAAGGCCGCCCATGATGGCTGCAGAGCTAGAAGTGCAGATAATGCTGCCTTTTCTCTGGCCTTCGATCATGGTCTTCGCCGCATGCTTGATTCCATGTAATATGCCATTCAGATTAACTGAGAGAAGAAACTTTACATCTTCCATGTTAAGGCTTGTAATGCTGCCTCCAGAGCCTGAAATTCCAGCATTATTGAACATTATATCTAACTGGCCTTTCCAGGAAACTGCAAGCTGGACAGCTGATTCAACATCTTCTTCCTTTGTCACGTCGCAATGTATGTACCGGCCGCCTATTGTGTCGGCTAGAGCAGCGCCGAGTTCATCAAGAATGTCTGCTATGACAATGTGGGCACCATTCTCCGCAAATAGTTTAGCTGTGGCTGCTCCAATCCCTCTTGCTCCGCCAGTTATCACAGCAACTTTGCCCGTCAATCTAATTCATAGAATTTAACATGAATGGCCTTAAAAATTACAAAATTTTGCTTATATATAATTGGATGATCAGTGGAAACTAACCTCTTTGAAGATAATTTGTTTGTGTCATCACGTGCCTCCATTTCGTCCGTTGGTTCCAAGTTTGTTAGTATTTCTTCATTTGGATACTTATGCGAGAACAGTTCAAATGCCAAGATGAAGAAAGAAGATGTTTGCTAAAATATCTCTGTGCTTCTTGTTGTTTGATTACTCTAGACACACTCTTTGTCCTTAGCAACTACTTTCAAACCATAAGCTAGCTGCAGATCATCTATCGGTTTATTTATTTTATGCTATTTGCAAACCATAAGATTTGGTTATCTGTCTGATACTTCAACGTGCTTCTGGTTCTGGTGGTTGACTCAATGTATGTCAAATACGAAGTGACTAGGTGATAATTCCCCTGAAAAATATTAGTCTTACAAGTCAAATGACATTTTTGCCCTCTGGTTGTGCTATATACTAGATAGAGCCGGTTGAGATTAGTATTTACTATTTAGGTGCCCTTAAGTTTGTAAACAATTACAAAAACGGCATCGTGTACGCACCACAAAGCCATTGCTCTTTGCTCGTCTGGTACAAACAAACACCAGAACCACCAATCAGAACACAACAAACATAGTATTTAGAGCAGCGAGCTAGAGTTAGCATTGAAGAGAGCAACAGAAGAAACACGAACAAACAAATAGTAATAAAAAAGAAGTCCATAAAATCATGGAAGTGCCGGGATCATCGAAGAAGATGATCGCAACCCAAGAGGAGATGGTGGAGGCAAGAGTCCCGATTCCATACAGAGACCAGTGCGCGCATTTGCTGATCCCACTGAACAAGTGCAGGCAGGCGGAGTTTTACTTGCCCTGGAAGTGCGAGAACGACCGCCATTCCTATGAGAAGTGCGAGTACGAACTCGTTATGGAACGTATGTTGCAGATGCAGAAGATCCGTGAAGAGGAGGCCAAATTGAAGCAGTCCCAGACCCAGAAGGGCGCCCCCATCCCTCTTATTCCTAAGACCGCCAATGCTTAGTAATCTCAGCTTCCTTCTCCTTTTTTCCTTACAGTGAGTTTTCTTTCGCTGATTTGGGTTTTGATTCAGGAGTTTTTTAATTCATGATCTTATTTGGGTTCGTCATATTTTAATTTTTTTGGATATTATTAGATTTTGTGATATTGCATAATCTGGGGTTTGATTTTGAACATTTTGTAATTTTTGAACTTCATCCGGGATGGATATCGTATTTTAGGGTTATTAAATTATGGGATGCCGTGCAAAATTCTGGGTTTTGAGCTGTTTAGGCAATTTCTGAGATATTGTTTATGGGCTTCTGGCTTAACTGAGATTGTGCTTTAGTTTGGGGTTTGACTAGCTTTGCAGTGTTTATGAACAATTAGGGTTGACTAGCTTTGCACTGTTTATGAACAATTAGGGCATCTTGTGGGTGGCTCATTTTTTCCTTTTTTTTTTTAATTTATGTGTTCAATAAATATACCAGCCTGTGTTAGGACATGGGATGGGGTTTATTCTTCTTACTATTGGGTTTCCTTTTGGTTTATTATTTAATCTACAAGTCCAGTAAATTTTGTAGTTTATGAATAACGTGGTTTACAAATGACGTGTTTCACACTCAAAGTCAGAGTCACATAAGAGCTTTCCTATCAATGTATAAGGGTTCATATTCGTGAGTTCTTTCAAAATTGTGTAATATGTTATGAGGAGTACAAAATATTGGGTCCTTATTATTGCCTTTTAGTTAATTTATTGATGCACAACTGATGTTTCTTTCATGAAGACTTAAGGTACTTTTTATTTTAAGTTTCCAAACTCAGTTTCGTAATGCTGTGTTTTGAATGTGGAGATTTATTTAAGTTTCATGTATAGCATTGCAAGCATGATGGGAATGTTTTAAAATTCTTTCTTTAATGTGGCCGAATGGGATGCTCAAATAGACCAGTCAATAGAAACTGATAAAATCAAAGGTCTTGTTGTGTTTGTCTGTCACTTGAAATTTTGAAAGACTCATTCCTTCCAAACTGATGTTACTAACTTTTTGTGTGAACGTGATGAGGTCTTTTTCAGATTTGCACTAAGAACTTTTGATTGATTTTTCTTTTATGGGGAAAGCAAAGTGGTAATTGGAGAAATGCTTGCAAAAATACTGCAAATACATATTAAAATTAGTCTAGCATATCCGTTAGCCCTTGTTTAATGAAAAGGAATCTCCATTCTTCCTTAGCTTCAATCATATTGTCTGAAATTGAGGAGTGACAAGCAATGGTAAATCAGTGGGTTATCTGTTACTCTGTTGCTTAGTGGCTTAGGATATGTGGAATTTGATACAGTGAATTTCGACTGTATTTTGGGCCTATCACTGGAATTTACACTTTAGAGATGATGAGGGCTGCTTCGACAAAGGATGATCGTGGTTCATGTGAAGCTCTTGGAAAGAGAGAGATATGTGTAGGTTTGAGGAGATTAAAGCACCTGTATTGCAGATTGAATCTGAATATCAGATGCCTTAATCTTCATGAGAAAGTTTTTTTGTTTGCATTGTGTTTTTTTGGGTTCCTTTTCTGAATAGAAATGTAGACTGCTGGAGACTATTATCCTTTAGCGGTATAATTACCTGATGTTTTGATGAATACTGACTGACTCTCTAATTCCTATTACTTAAGTATTTTGTGTAGGATTTTTCTGTAGATGTTGAAATTTTTGGATATCTCACTTCCTAGAACAAGAAGAGACATACTGCTTGTCTCTGGTTCATGACATCCTGCCATGTGAATATTGCTTATTGCCAAAAACCAAATTGGTCATAAATCCTTGAATTCATTTTAACCCCAAAATCCTTCCTACTCTGTTACATGTCAATATTTATTGGTACCATATCTTGATCATAAGACTGCTATTAACTTTTTCATCTTAACACATGCTGCAGTTATCGTTGTAGTTTTATTTCTATTTAGAAGGGCTTCGGTGCCTTATTCTGATTAGAGAAATTACCTCAAAGTTCATATCATGTGATAGATCCTAGATACCCAAATTGCCATTTTACGAAAATTGAAGAATGTAACCCCATTTTAATGCATTTGTCTGATTATTGTTTTCAATAAGTGATATTTCTTTTCTTAAATGTGATGCCTCACATCTCAGTAGTGATATTTCAGACCATGGTCTGTTGGTGTTTGACCATGGATAAGAAAAGATCTTTCATTGGATAAAATATTAGTTGCCGTTTATAGAATTCATAACAAGTAAACGATTGCTTCTGACTATGGCAAATTCTTCCATCTTCAGTGAATAGATCTTTTTGCATGGTTGTGAACGGTGAAAGTTCTTTTACTAGGATTTTGGGTTTCAAAGCTTAAGGTAATAGGGCTTTCTAAATTGCTACTTGTGACATATATCACGGGCCATAGCTGAGGTCCCATGCAAGCTTGTTTAGATAAGAGAGATTTGAACCCAGCCGTTTAGTATTTACTAAATGATTGTTGCGTTCTTAACCAAAAACAAAAACAAAAACCTTTTTTCAGCTTCTGACTGTTAGATCTTATCATCTTGAATGAATTGTCCATTTCTGATAGTTGTGGCTTAAAATGCTTCCCACTAGAATGCGTTGTTCTCAAATTGTTGTTTTGCCTGTGGGCCAGGTGGCACTTTCTTTGCCTTAAGTTTTATTGGAAAAGCTAGAATAAATTTTTTTTTTAGATAGAAGATTGAAAATTTTTTCCTATCCAATATATATATATATATAGAAGATTGGAAAAAAAGACAAAAAAAAGGTTATATGGAATTGATTTTCATTTCCATGCATAACTTGTATTTTCTTGACCAACTTCTTTTGATTGGATGTGGCATTTTTCATCGTCTGTGTGCTTGCAACAGTGCTTTAGAGGTTCTCCAGTTATTGTAGTAATTTGGTGGAGAGAATTGAGAAGCTTTTGCAGACATGATTTTTGTATATACAGTATGGATGATCGAAGTGGTACATCATGTCAGGGAAACTCAAACATGATGATAATTGTTTCTTATGCTCTGGATAGATTGCAAAAGTGTGCACGAATACTTGTGGGGCATGCAACTATAGTTCTATTACTTGAAAAATAAGTGTGTAGTGCTGCAAGTGCGCATCAGATGATGAGTGGGTTCAGTTGAATTTGATGCTCAGTGACTTGCTGAATTTCCTCGCATCTATTTCTAAATGCTCTGCTTTGATGGTTCTTGTTTTGCTTTTTGGTTGACTGGAATTTTACACTAGTTCTGCTCACATATTAACATTTGATTTGAATATTGGACAGGAGGCCCTAAACCCAATGTGGATGCGTCGATGTTTGTTGCTGCTGTCTAATAAGTGTTATTTGGAACTGTTTGTTTGGGAATATTTAACCTTTTTATTGGTTCTGTGACGTTTTATATTGAATAAAAATTATTCAAATATGATGACATGATTTATGTTTTGCATCCTATGTCATTTTGATCTCTGATAATACTCAGTAAATTAAACCGGATATGGCCAAATCTATGGTAATTTGATAGATTCCTTTTGCATTTTATTGGCCATGACACAATACAAAATATTTCCATTTTTGTTTTATTTTATCATAATCAACGTATGTCTTAATAGTAAATATTTCAAATTGCATCTTTCTTTTTAGATCACAAATCAAACCCTTTTGGAAATCGCTATCTTTCCTTTTTTTTTTAATGGGCCCTCTGTAATCAATCACTTCGGTCGATGTACTTCTGTTGATCAGTCAATCTTTGTTTTTTAAAATTGTGTAAAATAGATGTTTTATCCTTAATTGAAGTTATCTGCAAATGTAATTTGAGCTTTTCGTTTTAGGCATGATAAGCCCTTCATGAATTTGCCACCTTTCGATCTGGAAGACTAATTGAAAATCTTTTCGGGAAGATGCTGAAAGTGAAAGCTGTTGGTAAAGACTAAAAGAGATTGAATATACGTATATATTTTTTCGCGGATTGATTCTTAACGGGGATGCAAAAAGGTAATAAAACCCAATGCGTGAATAAAACGTGGAAGAAAATCGAATTGCTAGAAGAGGTTAGTGTTTAATTAAAAAAAGACAAAAAAGAAGAATATAGTCAAGTGGTTTTAGATTTTTGAAACAAAGACAAATTAAATAAGAAGATCGGGTTCGGGAATCTGAACATTGTTTAACTGCCAATTATAAAGAACTGCTCTTAGTCAGCCAGCGTTTCGGGTCCAAAACTGGAGGCAACAAGACAGTAGTGGGTTTAACATTTTCTTCCTAACGATCAACTTATGCTAATATTTCTGTTGATCTGCAATTATTTCATCATCACTTTCCTGAAGCCACCTTCATGATATTCAGTACTTGTTCTCCATTCGAGTGTATATCCTTTCTGTGTTTATCCACCATGTCCGACTATTTTTCCTCCTCGGCTTTGGCCTTTCTTCTTGAAAAGGCTTAGCTTATACTTCTCTTCCTCCTCAACCTGAGATCGCTCAAAGATTTTCCGCATCCCCAGTATCTCCAACACTACAACTCTAAATAAAGCTACAGATATTCCATCCGGGAGCCAAATAGCTAGCCTGGAGTTCCTCTCATGGTCGTCACAAGTCACAGTTCTGGTCCCAGTCGATCATTTTCGACAAACCAGAATCACCACTTGATCCAAATAATCTTCCTGATCAGTTTCATCAGCAATGTTTTTCTTCTTCCAAAAGAAATAGATCAAGACACTGATCAAAATTAAGAAGCCAAAGAAAGATCCAAAGCTGAACCTAAATATATTTATTTACCTGAACCGTTTTCTTTCCACCTGTACTTGCCCATGGCACTGGCAAGCTCTGAACCTTAATGTAAGCAGTTGGGTTATAATGAGTCTTTTCCTTCTCATTATTCATTGTTCAAAATTAAAGATTTCAGATATGGGGTAGCAATTTCCAGCAGAAGAGTTCCAACCATTCCGAAAAAGAGCAGCTTTGCACTCGCAGTTCACTAAGCAGGCATGTTTACA
The DNA here is from genome assembly GCA_030444775.1 of Atalantia buxifolia. Taxonomy (NCBI): domain Eukaryota; kingdom Viridiplantae; phylum Streptophyta; class Magnoliopsida; order Sapindales; family Rutaceae; genus Atalantia; species Atalantia buxifolia. The sequence goes on from CM059832.1 coordinate 10,256,426, forward strand.
ATTACATGTCTCCGAATCTATATCTGTAAGGTCTGAGCTAAAGATGAAGAAAGTGACAAGATTAATCTCGACAGAACGGCGATCTTGCGGAGCTTCACATGATAATGTAGTAATCCGGGAGCACCGAACGGCAGGCTGTCTATATCATTCATTAGCTTGAAACAGGTCGTAGGGCAACTGCGTTGCCTGCCGCCAGGGCAGATGCCATACTGCCCCGCAAACCATAGGATAACCGCATTAATTCCCTAAAATAACTTGTGAAGAGATCCCACACTTCTGCTTACCCTTTGAGTGTTTGCCAACTCTTAAACTTTTTAATTAAAAGTTTTAAAAGTCCATCAGGGCCACAATCTCGTGTACTGTGCTGGCGATGGAAACTGGATCACTTGATTCGGGGGATCTAATCAATAGTGCCAAGAACATAGTAACATACATATAGCTTGGTTCCTTACTTGTTTTTATGCCTCTCGCTCTGTTTTCGTAATACACTGCGTAATGAAGAACTATTAGACTCTATGAACGCAAAGCAAACAATCCTTCATTAGTGACAGAAAAACCTCCATCAAACACAAGCTGTAAGTTTCTTCCCTTCCGCCAATTTTTGCGCAGGAGCCACTACCAGCGACGCTGTGTAACTATGAAAACAGCAAAAAGATCAGGCTCCGTTACAGAAGTAGCCACATGCATATCAGGAGCCTGAGGCTCTCCTCAGAGGGATGGCTGCATCAGCAAATTCATAAGGTAGAAAAAATGAAAGTTAATTTTGGATTATTCATTGTGGATTAACAATTTTCAAAATACCTTAACTTAAATTTACTTCATTTTTGTTAAAAAAAGAGAGGGGGAAGGGGGGTGCATCTTGATGAAAAGTTTTTTTTTTTTTTTATCTTTTTAACATTACTAGAAGGTAAGTTGGGTCTTATAATAGTTAATGGAGTATTTTGAAGGTTGTTGTTTCATGATAGGATAATTAGAAGAAGCAAATCATATAATTTTATCAATAGAGTTAATAATATTTTTTTTTGAAATTCTTAAAATGACCTTCTAAATTGAATAGATATTTCTAAATTATATATAATTCATTTATATGTAAAATCTTATAAAGGACGTCATATATATTTTTCCTCTAAAAAAATAACGTTAATATTTTCTTTCCCTTAATTCGTTACTAATTCTACTTATTTCTTTAATTCATTCCTGTTTGTTTACCAAAAATGGAGATTGTTTGTTATATGCAGATAGGGCGAGAATGAAAACAACGCAAAAATTGTTTGCATCTCAATTGCAAAATCCTCTACATTTTTTCTTTTGAAAAATAAATTTAAAATTCCAGCATTTTGCGTGTCTAGAAGAAACGATAAAAAGTGTCACATAAAATATGAATATTACACATAGGTAATTTATTTCAACAGCAAGTACAAAATGCATTAATTAATTAAATCTTTCACTTGAGGCTTCGGAGATACTCTAGAGCCGGGCCCTATCATGACTCGTCTTATTTCCTCACTTTGGCATTGCCAAGTTCTGAACCTTAATGTAAGCAGTTGAGTTATAATGAGTCTTTTCCTTGTCATTATCAATCATCGAAAAGATTTCAGACAGCAAGGAGCACTCTCCAGCAGAAGGGTTCCAACCATACCGAAATAGAGCAGCTTTGCACGAGCAATTCTTTAAACAGGCTTGTTTACACGTCTCGGAATCTGTATTCGTAAGGTCTGAGCCAAACGTGAAGTAAGTGATATCATTAAGTTCAACAAAACTATGATTTTGGGAAGCTTCACATGATAAGGGAGTAATCGGGGAGCACCCAAGCGCAGGCTGTCTATCCTTTATTGGCTTGAAATAGGTTGGAGGACAACTGCATTGCCCGCCGGAGCAGATGCCGTACTTGCCGCAAACCATAGGATAACCGCATTCCCCAAAATAACCTGTCAAGAGATCCGCCACTTGTGTCCACCCTTTCGCTGCTTGCCACTCGTAAACTCTTAAATGTCCGTCAGGCCACAATCTCATGTACTGTCCCGGTAATGATGATGCCGGAGGAACAGAAACTGCCCCTTCTGGCTCACTTGGTTCCGATAAATTTATGAATAAAGCTAAGCTTCCATTCAGATATCTAACATAGCTTGGTTGCCTTCTTGTTTTCGTGCCACCGACTCTATATTCATAGTACGGTACCGGAGTATTATTAGACTCTATGGAAGCAAACAATCCTTCCTTGGTGACAGAAAGTGAAAACAAACCCCCATCCATCCAATTCGTGGTTGAAACACTAGCTGTAAGTTTCTTCCCTTCCACCAATTTTTGCCCAGGAACCAGCGAGTCCGTCGGATGATCGAAAGATTGCCAAACTGCTGCATTATTCTTGTCAAAAAGTACAAGATTGCCCGTGTCTGTCAAGTTTAAGCCCACAACAGATTTACCATTAGTATTCGTCGACCAAGCTACAGTCCCGTCAGCATCTCGCAAAACCAAGTTCCCACGTGAAGTGAGTTCTAAGGTTGCATTTATTCGAACAGGATTGTTACGGTTAGCAGCCCAGACGACCTGTGGGAATCCGATTGCTGGCGCAACGATTGAGGAAGCACTGTTGGTTTGAACTATGAAAACAGCAAATAGATAAGTGTCGCAGGCTCCGTTACAGAAGAAGCCACATGCATATCTGGGGCCAAAGGTTCCCCTAAGAAGGATGGCTCTCACAGTTGATCCGTCAGTGAAAGCTACGGAATGAGGAGCTGACGGGCTGTTGACCCATTTAGTTGAGAGTTTTGCTGTCGGATAATCAAAACCTTGGCTTCGGGCATCAACCAAGAAGGAAAACGGTGTAGAGAAAATAAGAAAGAAAAGAACAGAGCACCAGTTCCAGCTAACACTCATCGCCGAAAATGTGCAGTGCAATTCGGAATAAACAGGATGATTTGAAAGGGAGATTGCAGGATTTGGTTTAACTGCAGAATGATTCAAGTATACAACAATTGGTTGATTGGAAAACTTATTTATAGAACAAAAGTCAAAACCTCTAGCCTCGTTCTATGTGAGTCTTCCCCCACCCACAAGTTCAATGCCCATAGATGAATTTTGAAAAACAGGCAATGATAAGGCTAAGAAGTTATGTCTTTGTTTATCCCTTGGTCAAAACCTTCGAGAAGAAAGAGACTCGACCCATCCACAGTTTAAATGTAATAAAAGAGTAGGCCAATGGGCCCCCCTTGGCCCTTGCCATCAAAGCGCCTAAGGGCAACCTCATCTCGAGTCCAGACTCCAGACATACACTCAGAGATTCTACTCTTTCATTAATTATATAACTGGAATTCTATTCACCTTCCACTTACATAATTGTTTTGGATATTTTTCTCACTTTTTAATTATTAGATATTTCTCTACTAATTTTAGTGGAGTAGTTTTTTTTTTTTTAATATCAGTGGAAGTAGATATAAACTATGTTATAATAGACTTGATCTACATAATCTCAAAAAAAAAATTGGTAATTAAAAAAACAGGTAATAAAGAAGTAAGTTATAAAAAATGACCATAAAAGTCCTGAAAAATAAAAGTTTTTTTTTTTTAAAGCATTGAACAAGTCAAAATAAAGCGTTCAATGTAACGCAGCTTGCTTCGCCGCCCCACTTACATTCTCAATGTCTGAAGACTGATATTCTCAGTGTCTAAACAACAAATTAGCGACTGACGAAATCAGTGTAGACATGCATTTCACAAGTGTGTATCCTACAGAAGACCCACTAGTAAAAGCTTCAGGTAACTTCCCATAAGATTGGACTTCTTCGCTCAATTTTGTTTGGCAAAATGTATTTGGTAAGTCCTAATGTTATAGGCACCCTCTTCCTGTTTCTGCCATTGATCTGATTGAGAAGCAGAAAAGATCAGGGCCAAAGGTCAGTCAATGATAAGATTCGCTAGATACTGCAAATTTGAGACCAATTACCACCGATACTTGCCACAAATTTCTAAATTTGCACATCAGTACCTTAGATGGTTGCTTGCAGTAATTTGATCCAAGAATTTAAAATTTGCTTAATAAATCAATTATGAGATTTACATTCTTATCAAAGATTTGAAGTTTCTTTCATTCCAGTTTGTATCCACAAATAACTACAAAAATTTGGCGCCAATTTTTTAAGAAAGATGCTGAGAATTGCTGGCAAAGCCCAATTAGTTTTCTTTTTCAAGTCTAAAAACAAAAGTTGGTAAGCATTATTAATGCTAATCATGAATGGATATGTGGTATGTATACTTGCTAATCGTCTGTCACCTTGGACCTGACAAAACTGAAGGCAACAATTGAGTAGTGGATTTATCATTTTCTTCCCTATGATCAACGTTTGCTAGTGCTGCTGTAGATGGCAGGTGAACCGAGTTATACTGGAGGTTATGCTCAAACTCTGTAACGCCCTCCAAAACCTTAACTACCATAGACATAGAAGGTCTCTTTGCAAAATCACTTTCCAGACACCATGCAGCCACCTTCATCATATTCACTACTTCTTCTCCATTTGATTGCATATCGTTACTGTGTTTATCCACCAGATCAGACAATTTGTCCTCCTCTGCCTTCTTCTTGAATATGCTCAGCAAATACATGTCTTCCTCAGGCTGAGAGCGGTCAAAAACTTTCCGGCCGCACAATATCTCCAACATCACAACCCCAAAGCTATAGATATCTACTTTTTCTGTAATTACTGAGCTAAGCCATTCAGGAGCCAAGTAGCCTGGAGTTCCTCTCATGGTTGTCACAACTTGGCTCTGGTCCCGGTCAATCAATTTTGACAAACCAAAATCAGCAACTTTGGCATTAAAGTTGTCATCTATCAGAATATTTTGGGGCTTGATATCCAAGTGGAGTATCTTCTGCCTGCAATCTTCATGGAGATAGGTTAGTCCCTTGGCAATATCAAGGATGATCTTCTTTCTTTGCTGCCAGTCAAGCAGAAACTCATCTGATCTCTGGAAAAGCCACCTATCTAGAGATCCATTCGGCATGTATTCATAAACAAGAAGGCTATTAGATTTCTCAGCACAAAACCCTATCAATCTCACCAAGTTCAGATGGTGAATGCTTCCAATTGTCTTCACCTCTGCTAAGAAAGATTTATTGATTTCACCAATTCCTTCGAGTCGTTTCACTGCAACTTTTGTGCCATCAGTTTGTGTCCCCTCAAAGACTGAGCCAAAGCCCCCCTTACCCAGCATGTTTTTGAAATTGTCTGTCATGACTTTCAACTCTTCAAATGAGAATCTTTTGGGTAGTCCTGGCACTTGATCTAAATAATCTTCCTCAATTTCATCAGCACCCTTTTTCTTCCGAAAGAAAAAGATCAAGATACCAATTAGAACTAATAAACCAAAGAAAGATCCAAGGATGAACCCCATTATTCTTTTTCTGTGGCTCGTCTCCTTTCCTCCAGGACTTGCACCCGGCATTGGCAAGTTTTGAACCTTAATGTAGGCAGTTGAGTTATAATGAGTCGTTTCCTTCTCATTATTCATCATTGAAAAGATTTCAGATGGTAAGTAGCAATCTCCAGCAGAAGAGTTCAAACCATACTGAAAAAGAGCAGCTTTGCACGAGCAATTCTTTAAACAGGCTTGTTTGCATGTGTCTGGATCTGTATTCGTAAGGTCTGAGCTAGATGAGCTAAACGCGAAGTAAGCTACATCATTGAGTTCAACAAAACTATGATCTTGCGAAGCTTCACATGATATGGGAGTAATCTGGGAGCACCCAAGGGCAGGCTGTCTATCATTCAATAGCTTGAAATAGGTTGCAGGACAACTGCATTGCCCCCGAGAGCAGATGCCATACTTACCGCAAACCAGAGGATAACCGCATTCCCAAAGGTAACTTGTCAATAGATCTGCCACTACTGTCCACCCAGCATATCTTTGCCACTCGTAAACTCTTAAATGCCCATCAGGCCACAATCTCATGTACTGTCCTGGGGATGATGATGCTCGAGGAACAGAAACTGCCCCATCTGGTTCCCTTGGTTCGGAGGAATTTATGAATAAAGCTAAGCTTCCATTCAGATATCTAGCATGGCTTGGTTCCTTGTTTTTGTGGCTCTGACTAATTCACGATACGGTACTGAAGTATTATGAGACTCTATGAAAGCAAATAATCCTTCGTTAGTGACACAAAGTGAAAACAAACCTCCATCCGTCCAATTCGTGGTTGAAACACTAGCTGTAAGTTTCTTCCCCTCCAACAATTTTTGGCCAGGAACTAGCGAGTCCGTTGGATGATCGAAAGATTGCCAAACGGCTGCCTTATTCTTGTCAAAAAGTACGAGGTTGCCCATGTCTGTCAAGTTTAAGCCCACAACAGATTTACCACTGGTATTCGTCGACCAAGCAATAGCCCCGTCAGCATCTTGCAAGACCAAGTTCCCATCTGAAGTGAGTTCTAAGGTTGCGTTTATTCGAACAGGTTTGTTACGATTAGCAGACCAGACAACATGGGGAAATCCGATAGCTGGAGAAACGATGAAGGAAGCACTATTGGTCTGAACTATGAAAACAGCAAATAGATAAGAGTCACAGGTGCCGTTGCAGAAGAAGCCACATGCATATCTGGGGCCAAAGGTTCCCCTAAGAAGGATGGCTCTCACCGTTGATCCGTCCCTGAAATCTACCGAGTGAGAAGCTGACGGGCCGTTGGTCCATGAAGTAGAGAGGTTCGCTGTCGGATAATCAAAACTTTGGGCATCAACCAAGCAAGAAAATGGCGTAGAGAAAATAAGAAAGAAAAGAACAGAACACCAGTTCCGGCTAACACTCACCGCCTACAATGAAAGCTTGCAATACGTAATGATTTGGAAAGGAGACTGCAGGATTTTTTTCACTTACAGAGAATTTCAATGATAAAATAAGAGATCGACTGAAAAAATTTATTTAAAGAACAGACGTCAACCCTGCAGTCTCGTTAGCTCTATTCTGTATCATCCACCCACTGGCCACTGCCGGCTCGCCACTCATCCACCCGCTGGGCCAGGGCTCATTGACGTATATATTAGAAGATAGGCATAAGAAAAAGTAAGGGTGTTTAGAATTTAATTTTATCCGATCATTTGTAAAAATTTGATCTGTAGATTAATGAATTGGATTGAATTAAAAATTTAATAATTCGTAATCAATAGATTGAATGTGGATCTACTTATGTAAATCTTTAAAAATTCACAAATCTGCAACAAATAAAAATATTTATTTAATTAAAAAACTTATGAATATGGTATTAATATTTACTAATAAATAAATAAGTTAAAATATAGTTACATTAACATTACATTATCTTATTCGATAATAATATAAAATAAAAAATAAGTAAATAAATAAATATAACTTTCTAAATAGTTAATTTTTATATACTGATCTAAACTAATGAGTTTTTTTTTTTGCGTGTTGTATCTTGAAACTTTAAATTTATTTTCTAGCTTTATTTAAATCTTATTTAATTTTAAATTGATCGGTAGTAAAATTATTTTTATATTAAAATTTTTTTTGTTAGTTCGTGGATTAGATAAAATTAAAAATTTTCAGTTCGCAAATCAATCCGTAAAATGATGGATTGAGTCAAATCTGCATCCGATCTACGGATGTATGGATTGAATTTGAATTAAATTTCACCAATCCGTGAATTAAATTAGATTAAAAATTTAAAATCTACAAAATTATGAATTAGATATAAATTGAGATCTAATCCGTAAAATCTAATCTACGAACGCTCTTTAAAAAAAGGTATTCATATTAATAATGCTAAAGACAGAAAAAATGAAACGGTGAAAGATAGAAAAAATTTTACTCTCTTTCCCCACAGTTCATTCTCTCTTCCTTCCTTTTTAACACACTTTTTCTCATCTTTCTCTCTCTTTACGATTCTTGTATTCATATTTTAATGTTCTATAAAAAGGTTTGTTTTTTCATTTCAGTTTTCCCGTGAGTCAAACCCTCAAGAAGAAGCAGAATCGGTGCATGGTAGCGTAAAACCAATGAAGGAGTACACTACAATTTATCAAAAGATGACCATAAAAGTCCTCAAAAAGTGCAATAATATAATTGAAGCATTGAACAAGTCAAAATAAAGCGTTCAATCTAGTACAGCTTGCTTCGCCACTTGCATTCTCAATGTCTAAACTAAACAACAAATTTAAAGACCGACAAAATGACCGTAGAGTACGCATTTCGGAAATAAGTATCTTACACAAGACCCACTAGTAAAAAGCTTGAGGTAAACTTCCCACATGAATGGGCTTCTTCAGTCTTCACACAATTTCGCTTGCCAAAATGTATTTGCTAAACCCCTGATGTTGTACACACCCTATAAGTTTCTGCCACTGACCTGCTTGAGGAGCAGAAAAAATCAAGGCCGAAGCTCAGCCAACAATAAGATTGCTAAATACTGCAAACTTGAGACCAGTTACTACTGACACCACGGATTTCTTTGCCTGATAACCTGATCATCAAATGTAAATCAATGGATCATTACACAAACTTGGACCACTGTGATAAATACCAAATCAAACCATTGCATCAACCTAAGGTTCCAACCCAAACTGCATAGATGTCCAATGTTTTTAGTGGAGAAGGTTCAGCAAGAGGCTTACACAAGATTATCAAAATTCAAATCACGTGATTACTAGAAATTTCAAGTGCCCTCATCTAGATCATCAATCTCCTCTAGAATAACATATTTTGCAGAAGCATTTGCTTCAGGTGATCCCAGCATGCCATCTTCATTTGCACGACCTGCCTGTAGCTTTTGGTATCTGAAAAAGGATAAAAAAGAGTAACAATCGATAACAAAAACCAGATTAGGAAGAAATTGACAAGAAGCACACGGCAGAAATCAGGCGTTAAGATTAGGTAGCTTAAAGTTGAGCTTTATCATTCTGCCCTTAAATTGTTCCACAACTAATGTTGAATACGGATGCTTTTCTGATCCATAAGCTCAGATACTAGAGAGACTCTAAAATTCCAATATTTTTAATATGTAAGGAAGAAACATCAAAAACCAAAATATTATTCAAGAGATCCACAAACAAATGCAATCAGTACATGTCAAATTTGGTAAGTGAGGAGCAAAGGACTGACAAAATTTAGCTGGATGAGCCGGTAAAATATCAATTCTCATTGCTAACTGATAGCAACAGGACAAGGCAATTATAAGTTGGTTGATCCCATTTATAATGACACATAATGACCATTGGGTTGATCCCATTTATAATGACACAAAATGACCATTGGGAAGCTTTCTTGGATTTCGAGAAATGTCATTATCATATTCTTAAATTTTATCAAACTTCAATGACTAGGGCACATAATGAGGAACTTTTGTATAATCATCCAATTTTGTGCAGCAGGCTAACCGTTCACAGAAAAGATTAAAGCTCACCACCAGAATGTTCGCAAATCTGACACACAACATCTGATGGACATCAACCAAGCTTTAGTGTTTAATGTTATAGAAGGGCATTTAACATGGAAAACATGCAAGTTAAAGAACATCCTTGTCATGCAAACAGCCAAAAGCAAAGGCTAGTCATGGGAAATTTGTCCAGTCCAAAAGTTCTACAATTACATTTTGTCCCGTTTAATTGGACTCTTTGATGAGAGGAAGTTTTAAGATTATTAGCAATGAACTGGATACTTATGTATTCTGCATCACACAATCCACATTTGGCCACTACACACTAAGCAATAATCTAACAGCCAAATAATACTTAAAAAAAAAAGACAACAAAATCAGTTAACACAAAAAAAAAAGGAAAAAAGAAAAAGAGAAGAAACATACAATAATAGTTCAAAACTACAATAACTAATGACTTACTTGTACCAATTGAATAAACTGACACCGACCAGGATTGTGAAGAGACCAAACCCCTTCAGCCAAGTGAACTCATCATGGAAGTAAAACACTGCAACCTGTACATTTACATATTGAAGTAGAATCCTTTGAGAGTCCTTATACTGTGTAGCCATTCATGTTTTTTATATTTGTAATTATTAATAAAATAACTAAACAAATGAAAAAACACAATAAGAAAACATAAGACTAGGGTTTAATTCTATACAGTGTCTGTCTATGCAGGAGACAGCTACATTGTGACAATAAAACTAGTAAAACAATCAAAGCACAGTGTCCGTCTATGCAGGAGAGAGCTACACTGTGACAATAAAACTAGTAAAACAATCAAAACGTGATTCTTACATCTTATAGATGAATTAAACATCCTCAAACAAAAATCTAAATGTAATTATAGATCACAATCAAAAGTTACAACAGATGGCTCAGACCATAAAAAATATTTTAAGACAATAGCCATAATCATGAATAATTGCAACCTCATGACAAACAGGGTATTTATCTTATCTAATAGGAGAGTTTGAATATTTAATGTTTCAAACGTAACTAAAGGATTTCACAAGGTAATGACTAGAAAATAAGATAGAACAAACAATAAAGCCCATACAACGGCCAACATTTTACCAAAATAATCTAGAATGATGAACTACCCTAGAAAATTTTTACCAATATGGTAACAGCCTCCTTGACAACACCGGCAATTTGAACAGTGACAGCACTTGTTACCGAGACAAGTACAAATTCCGTCAAAACCTGTAACAAGAGAAACAAGTTAATTTCTTTTGGGGACCATGAAACTCAGATCAAGTGTACTCAATATGCAACATGAAAAGCATGTAAATGTATTAATTTCTTTTGGGGACCATGAAACTCAGACCAAGTGTACTCAATATGCAACACGAAAAGCATGTAAATGTATCTTCCCCCCAATCCTTTTGTTCAACCTCAATTCTTACCATGAAAAAGGCCAAAGCTCCGCCAGAAAGCATCAGCAACAAACTCCGAGTGACATGCCATGAGTTATTGAAATAATTATTCCTTTTGAATTCATGCCATGGATCCAGCAATAGAGAAAGAAGAGCAGTCACCAGCGCCATAATTGGTGCCACATAGCTCATCAAGGTAAGTGGATTTTTAAGACCTAAAAACAAAAAATAAGGAAAACACTTCTTAGTGATTGATTAGAAATAATGGTATAAAAACTAAGGCAAAGCATCTAGGAAAGAAATGCAATGTATAAGTTTGTTCACCAGAGACTCAAGCTTTTTACCAAGAGCAAAATTTGTTCATCAATAAGTGCTGGCTAGCTTAGAGAAAAAAGCAGAATGACACCATATTAAAAGACTATTAATTCCAAAAGCTTAAGCTCGTAAGAAAAGGTCCAATAAACAGTATTTCTATGTATCCTGAGGAACATACATGTTACACACACTTGCAGATGCTTACAGCGGTACATGAAAATCGAATATGTGCAAAGCATGCTTGCGGATACTTATGGCAGTAGATAAAATCTAGTAGCAGTTGAGATTGGCTAAAATTCAAATGAATAAAAGAAAAAGAATAAGTACCTACCGTAAGTTTCTTTCTTTACATCCATTTTTATTTCACCATGGACCATCGTTTTGAAATCCAAACAAAAAAATAAAGTCAGGTTGGAAAAAAAAAAATTGGGTTTAAGTTACACAAATTCCATAAACCATGTATATCGGGAATACAACTAAACCATACCTGCAGAAGAATTTGAGTCATGCACCAACGAAATCCAGACATGACAGCAGCAAGCATAACAAAAAGAAATCCCCAAAACTCAAACTCTGTCTCCTTCGCAACTGGAATATGAAGTGATATACGATCACAACAAAATACAAAAGTTTTATATTGGAGAAATTATAAAACCTTGAAAATGGCATTAAGTTTTATCAAAGAGAGACCCCACATAAAAGAAAAGGGTGAAATAGAATACACTTGAAGCCTTGCCACATAGAAGTCAAAACTTTTACGAGCGTTTAACAAGAGATTTGATTATTTAAGGACTCAGGGTGCGGTATATAAGCTATGGACAGTCTTTGCAAAAACTTCCTACATTGTATTCTTAATCTTAGGTGCGATATGTCTTCATGACGATTATATTCAACCTCTGCAATATGTCCTCATGATAATTATATTCATCCAAAAATTAGCCATACCCTCCTAACACAACAAGAGAGGTCATAAAAAGTGACACTAAAATTGCCCCGTTACCACTCGACCCAAGAGCTAAAGTTTTGGCATACTCTTCATTATAGTGGGATCTCTTTGCTTCCAAACAACAAAATTTCCCCAACTCCTTGTTTCACTAACAAGTAACCAGTAGGCAAATATTATAATAAAGATGCTATTTAATGCTCTTTATTAAGCAACATTTTAGACCCAAAGGCTGCTTCATTCTCACTTAATTTCTACTGTTTTCTTATACTAAAAATGTGTACACAATACACAGAAAGCAAACAATGCTACTGAACTATTGTTATTAGAACAAATAGATAAAAGAAAATGATTAAGCCGTTTACCTGAAAACAACACTCCAGTAGAAATAATTATAATGATACCTAAAAGTTTAATGCTTGGAGACTCCAACCTTCAAAAGGTAAAAAATAAATACAAAATCAAATAGTAGAACAATACAAGTAGAAATTGAATTCTGAAGTTTGATCATGAACAAAATAAAATTTTATATGTTCAACAAAAAATCATAAAATTTCACAGAAAAGCAAACAAAAGATATTTTACTAATATGTAGATAAATAAGATTTTTAAAAAATAAATAAATAAACCAACATTTAGAAAAATAAGTTTTTGAACCAGATTTGTTGCATCAACACAACAATTATCCATAAATATTTCAGACTTCACAATCAGATTGCCATTTGCGAACACAAATATTATTCCAATCCCAACACAAACCCGTAACAGCCATCAAGAAAGCAAATTGAGTGAAACAAGAATTGTTCAAGCTTTTTCCAATTAACAGACTTCTAGATGAGCTATTCTATGACCTGTAAAGGCTTCTAACTAACATAGAACGCATCAAAAGAGCTGTGACCTTGAAATTTTACATGGGCTTGTCATCTAGAAGAGTAATGCTAGGGATCTCAACATTTGAGTCCCAATTTGGGTCCCGACTGATGTAGGATTCATCTATTGGATGATCGAATAGAGTAATAAGAAATTTTACATTCATCATCCAATAAATGAGTGACACATAGTATTGAGACTCGAACGTTGGGATCCCTAGCATTATTGCTACTAGAAAAAGTAAATGGTAATGTTTCATACCGTGTCCATTATTATGCTAAATCGATAAATACTTGAACAGAGACAAAGGCAACGAAATAGGATCTTTGTAAAACACTCCAAAGTTGTAGCAGAATCTTATTAGAGGGGCAAGGTAACACCAGTTGGAACTTGGTGTCTTCTCCAGGTTTAAGCACCAATCTTTCCAGTTAAGTTGCAAAGACATTTCTGAAGTAGCATGGTTCATTTTGTGGGGAAAAAAAATTGTGGAAAATAGCTTATCGGTCACGAAAGTATCTCAGCACATGGACTTTAACAAAATGAAGGTAACACCACTCACAACTTGGTGTCTTCTCCAGGTTTAAGCACCAATCTTTCCAGTTAAGTTGCAAAGATATTTCTGAAGAACCATGGTTCATAATTAAAAAAAAAGGTCGAAAATAGCTTCTTGATCACGAAAATATCTCAGCACATGTACTTTAACAAAATGAAAGAAACCTGAGACTGCTGTTGCACAAGTCCCAACTGGTTGTTTAAATAGCTGTATCAAGAGTTCTCATTCATTAAAAGAGGAAAATATAGTACTAGTGATTATGATAATCGACTAGGAGAAGGACACTCTAGCAGGACGAATAATCAGACAGAATACTAGCAGCTTGTCAAAATTTCTGAAACTCTATCCCCACAGGCTCTAAAAATTACTCAAGTACCTCAGGCAATACACAAACGTTCTTCTCCAATGTCAACTATTCATGTTTTGCATAGAATACCACCAAGCTGATTTCACTCATCTTGTCCACTATCAATGCTATCTCTCCAAACTAATATTTGTTCTCTATTTCATTTTCTTGACACAACATGACACCAAAAGGTGTATACTGTAATTCAGATAGATACAGACAGAGACACAACACACACAAATACTGACATGAAAAGCACATGCCCAATTTTAACTTGTGTTTGTGTGTGTATATTGATAATACACATAAGAGATAGTCTCGCACTCACGTAAGATATTTATATAACAACATTGATGAAAGTGGATTGAAGCTGAATTATCAAGAACTTTACCTGAATGCAAAAGCAAATAGGAGGAGGAATATAGGAGAAGCAGATTTACACTATACAAGAACAGAAAGATTGAAGTTAATAAGACGGCTCTATACAGGTAAAAACTCATATATGAATAATGAAACTTATAGAGGAAGTTGACTAAACAGAAAGAAAAGAGAAAACAGCTAACCATTGTAGCAAATGTAACAGAGATGAAAACAAGTGATTCATTGCTCAAGTTGACATCCAGTGCTGTTGCTAGACCTGTCGGTACAACTGTGAAAGGCAAAGTCCATCTGTAGCATTAGTCGATAGAAAAGTTAATAAGTCATAGAGATTTCATCATGAAAAGCATGGAAAAAAGAAGATTATAAAATAAGACTAAAGTTTGGGCAAATTTAGATCACTTATAAAGTTCAAATGACGAGCATTCAGATTAGGAAAGAATGAAAAATAATTTACCACATAAGGCAAATGAAAAATGAACCATCATGAGATCAAATTACTTTCAAAATGTTAACCATCAGCATACATGCAATTTCTAACACCTATGTGTCAATACTTGCTTATACAATGGCATTGGTGACTCGTCCTTTCTATAGTCACTTTAAAAAATCTCTATTTGAATCCATAATAGGAAAAGATGAAATTTATTGCACCTTTCCCCTTTAAATCAGTGCAGGATTCAGTGCAACATCATAATTTGAATAGTAATAATTTCTCCAGTTTCTTTAAGGGGGGGAAAAAAAAAAGTGGTGGTTAATTTCAAATTTTTTACTCCACATCATCCACAATTTTATTAGGCAATCATCACACAGATTTTATGGACTTCAGTGATTAAGAATATACATGATAGGACAAGACTCAAAGACTAATTGGACAAGAGGATTATAGCATTGTCAAAAAGTTAAAAAGAAGATGTTAAAGATTGAAGCATCCCCTCTCAAACATTTGTTCTGTTAGGTCAGCAGTGTGAATAAATAATAAGCAACGGATTGGTTTTTAATAATTTGCAAAAGATATTGCCCAACTTGCTTGTTCAAATACAAAATCAGAAAGAGAAGGGCATAAATTGGTGAGGTTACCTCTGACATAGTAATCCCTCCACGACATAGAAACAGTATGTTGAAACCTATGGGACCAAAACCATATGATTGCCTTTGATAAAATAGCTTGCATCGAAAAGTGGACAGTATTCATCAATAAAGGAGCTGGGAATTTTCCCATATCATCGCCTAACAGAGTTTTATTATACCTAATCAAACCAACCAAAGAAATAAATGAAAAAGGAACAATACAAAATTTATAAGAACCATTAAAAGTTGTATAATTGATTGAATAAAAATAACTTACAAGGTCAAAAATGTGCTGAAAGTGTACCACATAAGAATGAGAAATAAAGTCTTCAACACATCAGCAGCAGAAACAACACTCTTAGTCTTAGACTTTGGTGGCAATGTGTTACCATTACCAAAAGATCCCGGGCCACCAACACCAATATTTGATAAGCTTATATCTGTTTCAGACCCATTTTCAATATCAAAAGGCACATACTTTTCGTCCCGATTTCTTTCACCATGTATGGAATCAACTTCCGGAGAATCACCTCCATTCTGCATACTTCCCCTTTTTAAAGGGAGAAAAAAAAAGTAAAAAGACGCTGCTCTGTACTACTCCTAGGATTCTTTATTTCTAACTCCCAAGCGAATCGGAGTGTTCTATGCTTCTCACTGGCAATCAAAATGCACTATGCCTTATTCATTGCACCAGCCCGAGAAATGAAGATTGGTTTGCACTATGAATGAATTTGACTCCTGCGTTACTCGGCTTGCATCTGGATCCAAAACGCTCTCTACAATCTCCTAATCTCTCAATTAAAATTCAATTTCACAAACATGAAGAAACAACAGATTTTTACAACTCACACAACGCTGTGCTTAGATTGAAATTGCTACCTGCTCCAACCAAAACACCATAACAAATCAGATGACTACTTAAAATTTGAATTCAAACTCCAAACAATCATTCTGTCAAGAAAAACTAAAAGCCAAAAGCAGAACTGAACTTGTGATTCGTTCGTTATATTTAGCATTGACATACAAATCCACACCGATAACTAAACAATTAATTTTTGGTCAAAACAAATTGCAAGCGAAACAAAATGAAAAATACAGCAAAATAAATGAATATTCACACGGTTCAGCTCATCAAAACTAAAACTTTCACACAAATCACGTACCAGTACGATTTGAAAATTTACCTCCGCTGTTGAAGAAAGAGAGAGATTTATAATAGCATTTGAGAGAGAGAGAGATTGTTTTGTTAGTTGGTTGGACCGTTCGTTCGTTCGTTCGTTCGCTCTCTCTAACGAGAAAGAGATCTGATCTGAGTGCGGGTTTTTGTAATACTTAGCGTACTTCAACGGAGATGTTTGGTTCGGCTTCGTTTAGTTGGGGGGTTATTGTCTGTTTTTGTCCACATGCGTTTGCTTTAATTTTCAGGCTTAATTTTCATTTTTTCGCTTAAAATATTTTAAGTAATTAAAGTATTATCTAATGAGGGCATGACAAATATGTCTAAAGTGCTTGTTGAAAATCTTTTTATTTTTATTTTTTTAACAAAATTGGAAAAAAAGAAAGCACAATATTAATGCGAGTCTCTCTCTTAATCTCTTTGATCCAATGGCAGACCCCTGCACGCGCTACAGTTCCACAGGGAACTTATTGATGTTTTCTTTGCCTTTGCTAAAGGCAAGCCCGGGTTTATAAATTATCTGGGTGCTGAGTTTTATGTGTGAAAAGAATTCACTCGCAAAAAATATTCTATCTGCATATTTAATCTCTATTACAAATACTGTAACACCCCAAATTCACCCAAAATCTCAAGAGAAATTTAGAATGAAACCTTATAACATTAATCTTATAACTAATCTTAAATAAAGTTAATGTTGTCCATAAACAAAGCATGTCCTCCAAAATAATAAATAAATCAATAATCCTCCAAAATAATAAATAAATCAATAATCCTCCAAAATAAAAACTAGCTCTAAAAATAATCAAAGTAGCTACAATTAATTTATGTAGAAAATGTCAAAGTTTTTCAACTAACAAATCCTCTCCAGACCAAAAGCCCACATCTTTAAAATCAATCTGCAAAATGTTGAAGACGAGGAGTGAGCCATCAACTCGGTAAGCAAACTCATGCATACAGTTACTAATACGAAAAAGTATATAATCATTATTATAAAGTACTATAAGTCAAGAAAACAATAATAATTTTATAACCATGTGTAAATCATAATCAGTTAAGTCATAACGTAAATATCATTTTCAATAAATAATCGCATAAGAAATCTTTTCTCATGAAAACCTTTTTTTCGTTCAATTTGCTCATGCCACATAGTGTTACTGTATTCCTAGTGACCTGGTCAATAGTTCAATATATTACTTGTACTCTCAGTGAATCAGCCAATAGTTCAATCAGGGTACTGTACCCTACAATAATCGTCAATAGGTGCACACAATACAATTAACTGTTCAATAATATCAATAACGATAAGTACAGACAATGAACCAAAACCTTAAAAATAATTTTCAGTCTTTCAATATTAGTCATTCAGTAATATTTCGATAAAACACTTATAAGACATTGAATTGGCAAGACTTTACAAATATTTTCCAGGAAAATATTTTTTAGAAAAACAAGTATTTTAAAGTTACTTTTTTTAAAATTAATTTAAGAAAAAAGTTTTAAAATAGTCTCAAAACTATAACTTGCTAATCCATTGGAACAATATTATTCTATTCATAAATATTTACCAATACACTTATAATAAATATTATGCATGAATTCATTTATCTCGATTCAATGCAATCAACAATAACCTCAATCACACGAGCTCATTCTTGGCCGATAATTATCAAGACAAAATTCTTATCAATATCTTATTCAATCCTGACCTAGATAGGAAAACCCAAAAATCTTTAAACCATTTACTCTTACTTAAGCACATCAATTCATTAACTACACTAGACTATCATACAAGAGCTGATTTCTATCAAGGTATAAACATCACAAAAAGCTATTGTAAATATGTTGGCATTCAATACAAAATTTAACAATATTAATTAGAGTTCATAATATCTCTGAAAATTTATTTTTCACAAAAACATCAAAACTGTCCAATGACAATACAAATAGAGGACTGTTGATTCAAAAAATCATAATTCTAATTATACATATTCAGAAATAGTGATTCAAACTTTGAAGATCAGAGAAGACAACAAGGAATCAGAATTAAAAATTTATAAGGCATTTAGTGATGAAGAAGTAACCCAAACTCGCTTTAATAATATCCCTCGCAATTCTGGAAAACTGTTTCTATGATTGTGGCAGCCCAACTCTACGATTCTTAGTGATTTTTATATAAAGCCAAAAATTACGAAATTAAAAATAAAGAAACTAGACATATATGCGTACAGTAATAAAAATTCCCAGAATTTTCAGAAGTTGTTTGGGTTATGAAATAAATTATAGAAATAAGAATTACGGTTGAAAATTGAAATTTTCCAGCATCAGTGTTCCAACTTCGAAAAATCAAAACAATTTATATAAAACGAGTTTTTAAACAATAAACATATGCATAGAAAGATATAGATGTCTAGTTTAATAATATATAATTTTTTACGCATGAAACTCAATGAAAACAGCAGTTGTATGAAGTTCAATCTATATTGTTCACAGTTTCCAGATTAACATAACAACACTAATTCCACTCAATTGCACATAAATCAATACATGATCATACTTTTCACAATTTTATAAATACAACACATACAAAATCATTCAATCAATCACATAAAATCACAATCAAAAGTAGAGGTTCAAAGGCTTATAAATTCTTTCCTACCTTCAAGACAAAATCCAAGCTTAAGACCTCCTTTAATGGAAAACAAGAGCACAATCAAAATCTTCCCCTTTTCTTATTTAAAAACATGAATTCACTCTTATCGCTTCTGCTGTATTCTTTTCTTTATTAGACTCTAGGGTTTTGAAAAACAAAATAATGTAGAGGAGGTTTTTTTATAGGCCAAACCTTTTTAAAACCCTTACCCATTAAGGATTTATTTCCTTTTTAAATAAGTCATTTAACAAATAAATAAAATAAAATAAATGATTTGAGATTTAAAAGAAATAAAATAAAATACAATAAAATAAAATACCCTCGAATACATTAACCTAAAATATTATATTCTATAATATATATATATATATATATATATATATATATATAAAAATAATAATAGTGTAATAAAAATAACGGGTGTTACAAATACCATGATTCAAATTTTTTCATCCATTTATTACACTAAATTAAATTTAAAAAAGAAAGTAAGAAAAATGTTAAGAAGTACTGAAATGGAGTTAAGTTAATTAGTTGTTAAGATGAGGATTAAATATGTTCATCGTAATATATAGGCTTGGCAAAATCCGGGTCCGGTCCGGGTTGTGGTGTTGCCCGGGACCGGACCGGATGCTTGAAACACAAGACCGGACCCGGGTTAAAACTCGGGTTTTCCGGGTCTGGTCTGGGCTCAAGCCCGGCACCCCTGGGTCCAGGTTTTTGGATCGGGCTTCTAAGCCCGCATGTGATAGCTTTAATTTTTTTTCTACTAATTTTTTTCTTTCATTTCTCTAACAATGCTTACTTTTTTAAAAAAAAATAGTCAAATAAACTTATTCAATCTCATGCTTTAAAAAAAAAAGTCAAATACAAATATATAACACTAACAATGTAAATTTTACACAAATAATAAATAAAAATTGTTTCAATCTACTTTCTAATACTTTAATTCATCCAATTTCTAACCTAAACTCATTCAATCTATATAAAAAAAAATTAAATTAAATTCAACAACACAATAATCACACAATAAATCTAAATAACATCCAACATATCATAAATTCATAATTATATATTTATGTATAATAAATAAATATATATATATATATATATTTTGTTAATTTATTAAAAAATCGGGTCCGGGTCCGAGTTCCGGGTTTTCGGTGTTGAGCCCGTACCCAGACCCGGAAATGTCCGGGTTTGAAATTCTCAAACCCGGATCCGGGTTTTTTATGAGTGTGGTCCGGGTTTTGCCCGGACCGGATCGCCCATGTCCTGGTCGGGTCCGGTCTGGGCGGGCTTTTTTGACACCCCTAGTAATATGCAAAGGCCGAAGAGTTAAGTCTAACTTAATTGTCTTTTTTGGTAATTTTGCCTAAGACTATTTCTGTAATACAAGATTTCATTAAAATATGGGTTTAAGTTTAAATAACTCAGGAAGTCAGCAAAAAGTTGCATTTAGTACTATTTTCACTCTATTATTTTTCATTTTGTGAAAATAAAAATGTGGAAAATTTAGGATGCGTTTAAAATTATTTTTTATATAGTGTTTTTATTTTGTTTTATAGAACAAGAATAGTTAGTTTTTGATAAAAATAAAAATATGTTTGGTAGCTTATTTTTAAACTAATGTCTGAAAATGAAAACGGTAAAAATGTATTTGGTAGTTTGTTTGGAAAAATAAAAATAATAAAAATTTAGTTGGTATATATTTTTTAAAAAATAATCTTTCAATAATTATATTATAAGAATTTATCTATCTCATTCTAATATGTTTTCAAAATAAAAATTTAGTTAAAATTTAAGAAAAATATTATTCCTTGATTTTGTAAATTTCTTAAGTTTTTAAAGAAATTAATTTTGTATTATGAGAAATTCAAAACTTATCTATTGATTGTTACATTTATTTATATTAATTACACTAAATTTATTTTTTATTAATAATATAGCTTTTTGTATTAATGTATGCATAGCATTTTTTATTTTAAATTTACTCTATTAAAATAAACTATTTATATAACAAACACATGGAGCCTATCAAATTTGAGTGGTATTTATTGCATTACAAGTGTAGGACCCATAATGAGAGAAAACAAAACGGTAAAGAACACCAATTTAGCTTTCTCTACATTTATAAAAAAAAGTGAAAATTAAGAACTTTTTTATTTTATATTTTTAGTTCAAAAACGTATCCACCAAACAAGTTTTACACGTCCTATATTTTCATAAAACAAAAAAACAGTTAGTAAAAAATGATACCACACACACTATATTTGGTGGGCTCATTTTGGTGAAAAATTCTCTAGTCATTGGGAAAAAAAAAATTTCCATTTTCCAATGTTTACAAAGAAGACAAGAGAACATGGTTAAGGGAAAATTTTTCCATTTTGCAATAGAGAACATGCGTTCTCTATTTTGTTTCACTTCTTACAATAGAGAACATGCGTTCTCTAATTTTCCATATCTTGACTTTATAACATAGTATAATAGATCTCCCGACTCTATGAATAAAGAAATAATTGAATAAATATATTATTATAACAAATATTTAACAACAGTAACAAGAATTTATTATATGCCTTACAACCTAATCACTTAATAAATTACATAAGTTGTTTTAAATAAAAATTAATATCACATAATTATTATAGTAAATTATTACATTGTTCGACCAATACATAGTTATCTGAAAATGAATGCAAAACTTTTATATATTGATGAAAATGTATCAATAAAGAAGTTACATCTTCACAACTAATATAAACACATATATGATAATTATAAAGTAATTGAAGATTTCCTCAATTAATATTATCTTACAAATACAAATTTTCACATAATTAAAAGTTTTTTAAGAAATTATTAAAATAACCATGTACCTATATTCATTTGTAATAATATATAATTCATCATAATGTAATAGCTAAATATATAAATTATTTAATGACATAAAAGATATATCTATATTCATTGTATTATATTATTCCTTGATAAAGGTTTCATTAAATAATACAACTACTAAGAAAAGCTTTCATTAAATAATTCTCTACTCTCTTTTTCTATCTTTATTTTTCCACAACAAACAACCAAATATTTTTTCAACTTCTTTATTTTCAAGTACTATCTTTAAACAAGCTACCAAACATACTTTCATTTTCAACAAAAACTAATCATTCTTATTCCATAAGAAAATTCAAAATCAAAAACACCGTTTAAAAAACGATACTACCTTATGGCTTATTCCATGAGATCTAGAAGCATTTTTGCAACCCTCACTCTCCAGCGCGAATTTCTGTTTAATTTTTTAACTTTGTTTCCAAGGAGAATGAAGGCTTTCCTTGCAAGTTATTTTGACCATTCTAAACTGCCTTACCCAATAAATTGTTTGATATCTTTGTTTGGAAAAGACATAAATGATTATAGACTTGTGCAAAATGAAATAAATAAATAGAGGTCCCCCTTTTACTGATGCAATGTTCAATGTCCGTTGATTATTCTCCGTGCAAAGTTTGCCTCATTTTCTTTCGTTTTTACTGTTGATTAGTTTCCAAAAATGTGGTTTCACCATTATTCTTGTTTAGACACCAAAAAAAAAAAAAAAAAAAAAAAGGATGGTACTTTTAACTTTAGTTTCAAAATTCAGCCTTTTATATATCTTATGAAACTGAAGTTAAGACAGGAGTTTCTGGTTACCTGTGGTCGTTGAAATTCATTAATAATCAGAAATAAAGCAGCAAAAATGCATGAATAGAATATATAACAGGACAGCCTGAAAGCACATAGACAAGATTGAGTACCAAGGATTTTCTACAAGGAATTAGTTTAGATAGACACAAAAGTCGACCGAAAAAATTCATATAGCTGACTCCCATTATGCACTGAACCAATTAAATAAAATTTCAGAAAATTTAAAGTCCAATTCAAAATCAAAAGTAAATGTATCTCTCTCTAGTCTCTACTTAATTATACTTTACAGAAATAAAAGTCCTGATGCAATAATCAAACAATAGTAATTTAATTTCATCCAGCGGAAGTAAGGTTCCCAAAATGCCTTGTAAGAGTATCCAAATTGTTACTGTGCCACCAAAATTTTTTGCTGTCAGCTTCAGCTGGCTTGTTCACATAAGCTGACCTGCTCTCAGGATCCCCACTTTCTGGCCGTGCGCTGGATGAAGCTGCTGCTGCAGGAGTCTCTGTCAGGAACTGTTCCCAGAACTGATCATTTGCTCGATTTTTAACAGAAGAATTTGCTGTCTCATCCTCGGTGGCACTAGCACCGTCAACGGGGTTTTCTGAACTAGCAGCCACCTGCTTGGGGGATGAATGAACATCCATTGACTTGGGAGATGACACATTTGATAACACATCGTGCTCTTCTGATGACACGCCCTCTTCAATTTCATCATCGGTGACAGCAGACACCGGTCGTAATACCCCAAAATCGTACACATCTTGATTAAAAGCTTCCCCAATGCCGTACAAAAAAAATGTCCAAAAGTCCACTGAGGATTCTAGCCTGTCAATTTGTTCCAAATTCAACGCTGGATATGGATCAGAAGTAGCATCTGGATTCTCTTTCTGTTCATTCACACTTAGGCTTGCAGATTTTACATCATCAATGTATTCAATAGTCGTAGGCCTCAACAGCCTTCTCTTTTTGCTGTGAACTTCTGCTTGTTGATTAAGAGCCGAGGAAAATCCCGGTTTCTTCA
Source organism: Atalantia buxifolia (assembly GCA_030444775.1). Taxonomy (NCBI): domain Eukaryota; kingdom Viridiplantae; phylum Streptophyta; class Magnoliopsida; order Sapindales; family Rutaceae; genus Atalantia; species Atalantia buxifolia. The sequence continues at coordinate 10,280,244 of CM059832.1, forward strand.
ACAGGTTGGCTAAACAGGCGATCATTTGCGTCTGTCGATTTTCCAAGTACCTTAGACGCTCTCGTACTGATTGTACATGATACTCAAACTCGTGATTTCCACTCTCACGCCTCCGCAGCTCTAATTGAAGTAAGCTATTCTCCTTTTTGAGTCTCTCAATTTTGGCCTCGAATTCATTTCTTTCTGTTTCGGTTAGTGGAGTTGGACTCTGTGTGGAATGGCTGTGAACTGGCTTGCGTCTGTGAATGTTCTTTAAGAGATGCCTCTGTCCTCGTATGAATTCCTCATTTGCAAACTCCCACTGATCAGGATCAATCTTCCTGAATCCCTACTCACATAAAATTCAAAGCTTCAGCAAATATTCACCGTAAGCTAATAATATGCATGGTCTTGTAGTTGTTGTTGTATACCAGATTCAAGCATAAACAAACTGTAAAGATTACACATAGAGACATACCAATCTCAAGTCAAAATGAGCTTCAACACATCCTATTGTAAAGAAAGGCATCATTTTCTAATGAAAAACCAATCTGGAGCTCGAAATCTAATCAATTCTTAATCAAACAGCAGCATAGGTTGCTCAAAACGAAGCGGGGGGAAAAAAAGAAGAAAAAGAAGAGTGAACTTACATATGTATTAAGCTGCCTCACAAAACTGGAGAAATTATTGTGCTTGAAGTATTGAGGCAGCAAATCTTTAGCAAAATCCGGGGGATTCCAGACAATGAAACTACCGCCACTTTGACTCCAAGACACCAATGAGTTGGTTAATGGATCATCCACCATCTCATATGTCTTGATGAGAAAAGGTGCCGGCGAATTTGAACTACCCTGTCCCTGTGATTCATCCATTAGTAAATTCTACGAAAGAAAATTTCTTAAACTTTCAAGAGCCTGCATATACAAACAGTCCACCAATATTGACAACTTTTACAGCACAAAGCTAAGCTGCGACAAGAAACCAAAGATCCAAACAATAAGGAATCTGAGTGCGAGCTAAAAGTAAATTGAAAGAAAAAGATGGAAGAGAAATTGTGTGCACCACCAATTGGTGTGTAATTTCCAGACTTGGGAAGGAAGCAATAGGCAAAGAGTAGTTGGTCAATTTCTTTTTAGCTGTCATTGTTGACTTTGGTATCCCCCTATATTGAATCTTCTGATTTCTCAGGGTATTGTATGTATTTTAATGTATATAGTAGTTTTCAACGTGGATGACTGTGATTTTTCATTTTCAATATTCAAAGGTTCCTCTTTAGGCCTTCAGCGTGGCTCTTTTGACCATTTTATTAAAATCTTTCTTACTTTTAAAAACTCTCCCTATATGGCATAGCTCTCCCGTAAATTGACTGCAGCCATGAGGTTTCAATCTTTCAACAGCTAAATATGTCCTATTGTTATCTTCTTCTCGAAACAATGCTTCTCAAAAAAACAATAAATGAGATGGCACAATCAGAATATCTAAGCTCAAAATTTTTAAAATATTAAATAATAATAATAATAATAATAATATCTCTTTCATAATAGAGTTCCTCGAAAATTCTTGTACTTTTACAAGATAAACTAGATGGCACTTTCGTGAAGACTCTTCTTTCGAAACTTCTAAATATTTAATAAAATCTTCTTTGTTTTTAATAAAAATGTGATGGCTCCTTCTCGATAACTCTTCTCTCATAACTTCCATATATTTTAAATAAAATTCTCGATTTGCAAAATAAAAATGTGACGGCTCTTATTTGAAGACTCATATATTCTTATAGAAAAAAAATATATACATGAGTTGCCTTCTTACAAAAAACTCTTCTCATAAAACATCCAAATGTTCTAAAAGAACATCTCTTTTTGTAAGAAAAGATGTAATGACTCTTCAAAAACTTTAATTATCCTACAAGGAAAAAAAAAAGTGATATAGTACAGTTGGTAGCTATCTTAATTTACCTATTTTCTACTTCCATTATTTTCTTATCCCTTTAATGTCTTTGCAATGATAAAATAATTTCTTTTAAATAGGTTTGACACAGAGGTGAAAATTGTTGCAAACTAAATTCCTAATAAATAAATATGAAGATAGATCTACGGAAAAAGATTTCATTAAGGGTGGAGTCAAATTATTAGAAAATAGAAAATATAGTGAAAGGGTGTTCATTAGACAACCAATAAGTGGATTGTTAATTTGTATTCAAGAAGGGGAAAAAGAGAGAGAGTAAGAAATCTTTGGCCATTGATGTATGTAATTCCATCATATTAATGACATATCATAGAGATATACATAATTTATATGACATGCAATACAATTTTTTTACTCTGCAGCAAAGAATGTATTAATTGTCGTTTCCCTCATCATATGAGATGTCGTCAATTATATAGAAACTGAATAACATTCTATATATTTTTTCAGATAATAGACGACATGGCGTACATATTTAACTCCGAGTATAATTTGTATGCCCCGTCATTTTTTGTTTCACCAAATAGACGACATGTCATCTATTTTTAGAAAAGTATGAGATGTTTATATTTTAGACAAGTAGATTCCATGTAGTTTTCGTGTACGTGAGTGTAGACCAGGCACACGTGTTTCTCGCTCTGTTCGTTTTCACCCTTTTCTTCTTTTTCACATCTTATCTTATCTCCTCTTCAGTCGTCGGTAAGAACTAAGAACTGTATTTTGTCAGGTGAAAGTTACTTTCTGTCTTTTTCCCAAGATATATTTCCGAGCATTTAGTCTATCTATTATTTACTTTTTTTTTTCTCATTATTAATATTTTAATAAAGTTTCTTATCACATCATAACTATATAACCAAATGCCTATTGTGTTCTTCATTAAATATTATTTTCTTAAAACATAACAATAAATAATATGATTATTTCGTTTTCATCTTTTTAATATTATCAAAAACATGCTTTCACACACTGTTTAATCAAAAAAATCATATTTGGATATCATATCAAATGCAATTTAAAAAAATTAAGGATATAATTCAAATTTTTGATAATATCCAAATTTTTTTAAAATTACTCTCATATAACAAATTAAACAATTTCTAAAAATTTTACTTAGAGATATTTCTAAGAAAAAATGGTTCTTCCAAAATTATAGGACTCTAAACAACTTCCAAATTCAACTAATGATAAAATCAAGTATAGACTTAAATTTTTAAATATTAAAAGAAAACCATGTCTCCTTTGCCAAAGATCACTATAACAACCATTAGAAGCTCAAACCCCCACCCTTAATTTGTTGAAAGTTGGTTTGTTTTATTTATTTTTTAAACAAAGATTTCTAGAAGGATTTAAAAAAAATAAAAAACCATTCGTCCTTCTAGAAAAAAAATCTTTGTTAAAAAAATAAAACAACTTTCAAATAATTAATGAGAAACCTATCTATAGCAATTGTCGGCTTCCTTCCAAAAGTAACAAAAGATTTGAGTGGGTAAGAATTCGTACTCCATCCAAGAGAAAATAAATCATATAATAATTTATGAAGATAATCTAGTGAGTGTAATAAACACTTGAATACAGGGTAAAATTTTGTGACTTTAGTATAAATAGTATTTAAATTATAAACTAATTAGTAATACTGCATGAACATGTCACTTATTGTCCACTAAATAACTAAATGATTACTCTTATAATTTATATCTTCCATTAACAAGCTTTGGATATACTATGAAACAAAGAAGAAGATGCCTTAGAGAGATAAAATAAAATGAATTAAAGAATGAGTAAATTGGAGAGAGAAAATTTCGGCTCAAAAATCTATGTTACTAATTATATAGTCAACGTAATTAATTACATTTAATCCTAACCATTGATTAATCCTTCATCCAAAGGTACAAAAGATGATGTAGAAATAAATATAATTTTAAAGGGCCGTTGATCTTTCTCCTCTTCTTAATTATTACACACGCAAATACAATCAAATTAAAACGGTAATTTATACACTCTTTTTCATAACCAAGTGTGCACGTGAAAGTAACTTCGAGAACCGAGAAAAGTACTCAGAAAAAGTTTTAATTCCTACAAATACAAATTAATTTCTTTCAAGTAGCTTTGACATAGAGGTGAAAATTGTTGCAACCTATATTCCTAATAAATGAATATAAGGATAGGTCCAAGGAAAAAGATTTAATGAATGGTGAATTAAAGTCATTAGGAAATAAAAAATATAATGAGAAGGTGTTCACCGCTCATCTAATAAATAGTTTGTTAATTTGTATTCAATAAATAAAGAAAGAAATGGAAAGAGAAAGATATACCTTTAGCCACTAATGTACAACCAGCATATGTAATTCCACCACATTAATGAAATATTATAAAAATGTACATAATTTGTATGACATGTATTATAACTTTTACTTTGCAGCAAAAAATGCATTACTTATCGTTTCTTTCATCATATTATATGTCGTCAAATTTATAAAAACTTAATGTCACTTCATTTATATTTTAAAATAACAGACGACATGGCGTACATGTTGAATTCAGAGTAAAATTTTTATGCCCCGTCATTTTTTAGTTCATCATATGGAGGACATGTCCTCCATTTTAAAAAAGTTTGATTTGTCGTTCATATTTGAGGAAAGTAGATGCCATGTAGTTTGTGTGTGTATATAGACAAAAGTGTTTCTCGCTTTGTTTGTAATTTTTTTTTCCCCCACAACTTATCTCGTCTGTGGTCTTCAATATGAACTATATTTTGTCCCGTTGAAAATTACTTTATCCCAAGGTATTTTCCAAACATTTATGGTGCATTTATTAAATAAGAACATGAATGGGTTGAAATGGAAATGAATTAGAAATGGAATAAGGAATATAAATTATAATAAATTATTTTATTTAATGTAGGAATTTAAATTAAAATGAACTGTATTGTTATTAATGTGTTTATTTTATTTTTGAATTTGAATTAGAATGAGTTAGATTATTACAAATTACTAAAAACTTCTTAATTAATTATTGTCTTAATTATTATTTTGTATTTTAATTATTGTTATTCAAATATGATTATTATTAATAATTATTATTTTTAATAATTATTATTATTAACATTAATTAATTAATTATAGTACTTTTCATCATTAATATATTAATATTAATATTACAAATAATAATAATAATGATGATGATGATGATAATAATAATAATAATCCTCGCGACATCATCATCAAATCGAAACGCAATGGTAGCTACTGCTAGTGGTTCGACTTTGGTGAAGCGACAATCGGTGACTAACTGTTGCTTCACAGGTGACGATCGACGACGAGGGAGTTGTTAGCAATGGCTTTTTTTTGTGTGTGGCTATTTACAATTTTTTAAATTAAATGAGGGCATTTTCGGGATATCAAAAATTTTAGTGGGAGTAAAAGTGTCAGTCTCGAGAATGCGAGACTTCGCAGTAATCAATCTCGCATTTTCTTTCCTCAATTTGAAGTGGACCCATGATTTTGATTTTGATTTTCACTCGTTTTTTGTAAAGTAAACACTATAATAATTTCGATTCCTTAATTTCAGAAGTAAACACAATATTATTCTATATATTATTATTTCACTTTTTTCATTAAATATTATTTTCTTAAAGTATAATAATAAATCATATGATTATTTTGTTTCCATCTTTTTAATATTATCAAAACATGTTTTCACACACTGTTTAATCAAAAAATCGAATTTGGATATCACCATATCAAATGCAATGTAAAAAAATTGAAAATATTAAGAATATAATTCAAAATTTTGGATAATATCCAAATTTTTTAAAATTATTTTCATATCTCATTTCAAACAATCCCTAAAAATTTTAACTGATAAATCTAAAAGAAACGAGCCTTCCAGAATCAATGGACTCTAAACGACCACCTAATACAACTAATGATAGAATTAACTATAGATTTAAAACTTTTATATATTTAGAAGAAATCAACGCGTCTCTTTTGCCAAAAATTACTATCACCAAGTCCTACAAAATCAAACACCCACCTTAATTTGTTGAAAGTTGGTTTGTTTTATTTATTTTTTAAACAAAGATTTCTAGAAGGATTATATATTAATTTAAAAAGACCACCACTTATCCTTCTAGAAAACCTTTGCTAAAAAATAAAAAAATTAAAACAACTTTCAGCTAATTAAGGAAGAGAAACATGCTCTGATGCTCACTCACAGCTTTGCTGGCTTTCTTCAAAATTAACAAAAGTTTCAAGTATGTAAGCGTTCGTACTCCATCAAAGAGAAAAATATTCAGGCCTGTTCGGTCTTGTTTTTAAATTTGTATTTTTTGTGAATAAAAATGAAAATAAAAATGATATTTTACAGTTATTGTATTTTAAATTTAAGTATGTGTTTGGTATCATTTTTTGTATCCTATATTTTAAAACTAAAAACAGTAATATGCGTTCGGTAGACACAGTTGAAAATAAAAAAAACAGAGAATATGCGTTCGGTAATACTTTTTTCAAAAACAGTTTTTACAAGCATTTATGCCATATTTATAGTTATAAATAATTATTTAGTTAATACATACACAAATACAACATAATAATTTAAACAAAATTATTATAAAAAAATTACATGATAATAAAGTTTTAAAATTAACATTAATTAAAAAAAATTTATATTGTCATTATTTTTACACCATAATTAAGATATATATTACAACACATGATTTAAACAAAATAATTATAAAAAGATTACATGCTAGACATTATGCAGTACGTATGTAATCATGCCACATCGAAGCTGAAATTCTATCTCTTGTAGCATTCATCTCTGCGACACTTGCTGGAGATAAATCAATATTAGTAAGTGGCCTACTAATGTCTCTTTCTTAGTTGGTAGCCAAATCTTGCACATCAAAGTCTCCAAATAACCTATCACTTGCATTTTCTCGTAGAATAAAATTATGTAAAGCGCAACATGCAATCAGAATTAGATGTTGCTTATGCAAATTATAATTATGCATATCCCTTAAAATTGAAAATTGCGCTTTTAAAACACTAAAGCAGCGCTCAATTACATTACACAATGATGAATGTCTATAATTAAACAATTCTTGGGGACCTCTAGGAGCTCGACCAGGTCCTCTATAATCACATAAATGATATACAGAGCCTTCATCACTTCAGTCCTTCACTTGAATGCCCATTGGTGCTCTCTCCAAACCTCCTCTTCCCCGTCTTCATCTGAAATGGAGTCATTCTTGATGTTGAAGGTCTTGCAGATCTCTTCTGGAGTCTTCCCCTTGATCATGTCTGCAACAAGTTGGCAGGTCAAGTCCAGCAAACTCTTGATGTTCAGGTAATTGGCTGCTTGAAATTACACAATGAAAACAGAACATCAGCAACAACAACATTATAATTATTACACAATTAGCAAGAGAAGATGCAGGCTAGTTCAAAGCACACAAATGCACCATACAAAAACATATGTACAAAGACAACCATTGACGTTACAGATAATGCAACAAGTAAATTAAGTTCTCATGTTATCCGATGAGCACAATCATTATCCATAATCCAACAGCACGACTCTGAGATGAAACAAATGCAGAACATGCACAAAAGCATAACCCAAAACATATTAAACTATTAGATTAACTTATAGACCCAAAAACATGTTGAAAAAATAGCATATCAATATGTTATTTTAAGGGCACATTTTGAGTTAGTCCCACTTAAAAAAAGTGGAAAATCTTGATAAGTACGGATTCTACTCCGTGAATACTTCAAAAATATATATTTATTTACTCAAAATGGTGCATAAGTGAATGAGAAATTGTCTCTCAAAGTGCACCCTTGATGTTGGAAATTTGAAAGGGAATGAGGCTTATCCCACATGGGAAAAATAAGGCAAGAGATTTGTGTTTATATATAAACACTTAACCATGCATGAACAAGAATTTTAAGGATAAAGGCTCTCTCTACACACTCGTGTGCAGGGGGTGCGAATCTAAGATCAAGTCGGTTGAACTCGTGGGCGCCCACGCGTCCTGCGTACGCAAATGTCAGCCCAAAATCACCCAAGCTTATATAGCACGTTTTTTAATTTCCTTTTAATTTTTTTGTAACAGCTTCATACCTTTTGAATTCAAAAGATTTGTAACAGCTTTGCAATTATTTTTGTGCTGTTATGCAATTCAATTTTTGAATTGAATTGTTTAAATTCAATGGCTGTTACAGTAATTAAATTGTATGAATTGAATTCCGAAATTCAATTCTTATTCTGCTGTTACATCCCCTCGTGAGTATAAAAAGGCACCTTCCTCATCTGTTTTGGACACACTAAAAAAACCAACACACAGAGCACTGTAACAGTTTCACACCTTTTGAATTCAAAAGATTTGTAACAGCTTTGCAATTATTTTTGTGCTGTTATGCAATTCAATTTTTGAATTGAATTGTTTAAATTCAATGGCTGTTACAGTAATTAAATTGTATGAATTGAATTCCGAAATTCAATTCTTATTCTGCTGTTACATCCCCTCGTGAGTATAAAAAGGCACCTTCCTCATCTGTTTTGGACATACTGAAAAAACCAGCACACAGAGCACTGTAAAATTTCTTTCCTCCTTCTAACATTATGTTTTTTGTGGAGTTTGAACACTATTGTGGTTCGCCGAAATTATCAGTCAATGCTTGATGGATAATTCGTACCCGTTGTATCTTGAGAAATAGATACTAGCAAACCTAAAGTACTGCAGTAGGTGGTAAATCTGTTTTAAGAAAACTGAGCTACAGGCCTCGGGTTTATTCTTCTGTTTTTGTTAATTTTCTGCTCCCTGTTTATTTCAATTACAATTTTTGTTCTTGTTGTTTTCTTTTCCCGATTCTTTGTTCTTGGTTTTTATTCCGATTCTTTGTTCTTCCGAATTTTATTCGATTCTTTGTATTTTCTTTGTTTAACTTACTATTTTTTTAACAATCTTAAAACAGATTTATAACGTTGAGATGGCAACTGAAACCAATGATGCAATTCCGACTGTCCCTGTTTCAGCTGATGTTGCTGGACCATCTGTTGTGAAGGAACCAACCTCTGTGGCAATTCCTGTGAATCATGCGGAAAGGCAAAAAAAGTTCAATGGCCAGTTTCAAACATTAGCAGCAAAGGATGTTATTTTACCTGACCATGTTGAACCTTGCGAGGTTCTTGACGGAAGATGCTCCTAAACCAAAAGAGGGTAAAACAGATGTTCAAGTTACAAGTGCAATTGATGCATGGCATCATTGAGATTTTTTGTGTAAAAATTATGTAATGAATGGCCTTAATGATTCCTTATATAATGTAAACATAGGAAAAAGAACAGCCAATGAGCTATGGGAATCCTTATACCGTAAATACAAAATTGAAGATACGGGTACCAAAAAGTTTGTGGTTGACCGCTTCTTAAACTATAAAATGGTGGATTCCAAAACTGTAATGAGTCAAGTACAATAACTTCTGATCATATTATCTGAAATCCTTAAAGAGATGATGTTAAGTGAAACTTTTTAAGTGGCTGCAATTATTGAAAAATTACCTCTTGCTTGGAAAGATTTCAAGAGTTATTTGAAACATAAACGCATGGATATAAATATTGATGGGCTAGTTGTTAAGCTTCGAATTGAGGAAGATAACAGAAATGCAGAAAAAAGAGGGGCTATCTCTGTGGCTAAGGCTAATGTTGTTGAACATAGGCCTAAAAATAAGAAAAATAAAAGATTGGGTTCGAAAGAAAGGATTTCCAAGAAACAAACCAAGTTTCAAGGAAAATGTTTTAACTGTGATAAGATGGATCACAAGGCTTTGGATTGCAGGTTGCCCAAAAAGAAACGAGAGGCAAATGTAGTGGAAAATATCACTCAATATGTTTCAGACATTAACCTCTCAGCAGTGGTTTCTGAACTGAATCTGGTTGGCTCTAATCTGAGAGAATGATGGATTGATACGGGAGCAACCAGACATGTATGCTCGGACAGAGGATTGTTCACTTCATTTGAAGCTATTAGTAATGGAGAGAAGCTATTCATGGGGAATTCTGCTACGTCTGAGATCGAGGGTCAAGGAAAGGTGGTTCTGAAGATGACTTATGGAAAATAGTTTACTTTGAATGATGTGTTGTATGTGCCAGAAATTTGGAAGAACTTGGTGTCTAGATCGCTGTTGAACAAACATGGTTTCTGAATAGTGTTTGAGTCTGATAGGATAGTTTTGTCAAAGAATGGGATGTATATGGGAAAGAGTTATGTTAATGATGGGTTGTTTAAGCTTAATGTAATGACCGTGAAACAAAAAATTAATAATGAAGCTAGTACTTCTGCTTATTTACTTGAGTCTTCTAATCTTTGGCATGGTAGATTAGTACATGTTAATTTTAATTCATTGCGTAAATTAATTAACATGAAACATATTCTTAATTTCCAAATTGATTTGAAACATAAGTGTGAAACTTATGTTGAGGCAAAACTAACTAGGTCATCTTTCCAAACACTAAAAATTTTAAATCCATTCAAACAATATGTGGTAATAAATATTTTATTACTTTTATTGACGATTTCACAAAATATTACTATGTATATTTGATGAAAAGTAAAGATGAAGCTTTAGAAAAGTTTATTCTTTACAAAAATGAAGTTGAGAATCAACTTAATAGAAAGAGTTAAGGAGTGACCGTGGTGGTGAGTATGTTGTTCCGTATGAGTCACTATGTGAACAAAGTGGAATTATACATCAAGTCACGACTCCATATTCACCTCAATCTAATGGAATTGCATAACGAAAGAATCAAACTTTAAAGGAAATGATGAATGCAATGTTGATTAGTTCTGGGTTACCCTAGAATATGTGGGGAGAAACTGTTTTGTCAGCTAATTATTTATTAAATAAGATATCCCGAAAATAAGAAGATAAAACTCCGTATGAGCTGTGGAAAGGTAGAGCACCTTCTTATAAATTCTTACGAGTGTGGGGGTATCTTGCTAAAGTAGTGGTTCCTTTAAACAAAAAAGTGAAAATAGGACCAAAAACTGTTGATTGCATTTTCATTGGTTATGCACAAAACAGTAGTGCTTATCGATTTCTGGTGCATGAGTCAAAAGTTCCAGATGTTCACAAAAATACAATAATAAAATCAAGAAATGCATCGTTTTTCAAACATGTATTTCCTTACAATTCTAGAGTGGAAGCGAGAGAACTACGATAATTTCATGAAACAATAATTGAAAATGAAGGTAATCATGAAGCTCCAGAAGAAGAAGAAGAGGATGAACAAGAAGTTGAGGTCAGACGTAGCAAAAGAGCTAGAATAGAAAAGTCTTTTGGTCTAGACTTTCTTACGTTTTTGTTAGAAAATGAATCTCAAAGCTTTAAGGAAGCTGTAACTTCACCGGATGGTGCTGGAAAGAAGCTATTAATAGTGAAGTTGAATCCATTTTACAAAATCATACCTGGGAGCTAGTAGATCTTCCTTCAGGATGTACACCTTTGAGGTATAAATGGATTTAAAAAAAATGAAAACAGATGGATTAATCGATAAGTACAAGGCTAGGCTTGTAATAAAAGGTTATAGGTAACGAGAAGGCCTTGATTACTTCGATACTTATTCTTCTGTTACGAGAATAAATTTCAAACGGATGATAATAGCAATTGCAGCTTTGTGCAATCTCGAGATACATCAAATGAATGTAAAGAAGGCTTTTCTAAATGGAGATTTAGATGAAGAAATCTACGTGGAGCAACCTGAAGGTTTTATAGCTCCAGGACAAGAAAAGAAAGTCTGTAAATTGGTAAAGTCATTATATGACTTGAAACAAGCACCAAAACAGTGGCATGAAAAATTTGATCATACGATGATCACAAGTGACTTTAAGATCAATGAATGTGAAATTTGTTTATGTCAAAGAAACAAAAAATGGCTATGTCATTTTATATTTATATGTTGATAACATGGTCATTGTTGGGAGTGATGATGACATGATTAAATCTACCAAGAATATGTTGAGGTCTAAGTTTGACATGAAAGACATAGATGTTGCAGATGTCATTTTGGGGATTAAAATCTCAAGGGCTTCTAATGGACTTATTCTTAGTCATTATGGACTTATTCTTATTCTTAGTCTTTATAAAATTCTTGGAAAATTTAATAAGATGAAAATAATGTGTCTAAAACTCCATTAGATACGAGTGTACATCTTTCGAAGAATAGATGAGAGGGTATTTTTCAAGTAGAATATGTTAGAATAATAGGTAATCCGATGTACTTAACAAATTGTACCGGACCAGATCTAGCCTATACAGTAAGTAAACTTAGTATATATACGAGTAATCCAGGAACTGATCACTGGAAAGCTATCGTAAGAATACTCAGGTATCTTCGATATACTCGTAATTATGAACTGCACTATACTACGTATCCGGAAGTATTAGAAGGATATAGTGATGTTAACTGGATATATGATTTAAAAGACTCAAAATCCACTAGTGGTTATGTGTTTACACTAGCAGGTGCAGTTGTATCATGGAGGTCTTCTAAACAAACAGTAATTGCCAGATCTATAATGGAATCTGAATTCATTACATTAGATAAATGTGGTGAAGAAACAGAATGGCTACGCAACTTTTTAGAAAGTATTCCAAAGTGGCCAAAGCCTGTGCCTACAATATGTATACATTGTGATGGTCAATTAATTATTGGTAGGACACAGAGCAATATATATAATGGTAAGTCTAGACACATACGTCGTAGGTATAATACCATTAGACAACTTATTTCTACTGGAGTTATTTTTATTGACTATGTGAGGTCAAAGGATAACATTGCGGATTCGCTAACCAAAGGGTTAAATAGAGAGCTAGTAGAAAAATCATCGAGGGGAATGTGATTAAAACCCTTAGAATGATTAGTTAATAACGAAGGAAAATCCAACCTAGCTGACTAGAGATCTCAAGATCTAGGTTCAATAGGACAACTTAATTGTTAAAGACTAAAGTTGGATCACTGAGTGGGTTGTTCTCTTGAGAGGATTACCTCATTGACCATTCTTATGATCAAATAGTGATACCCGTGAGAAATAAGGTTGAGCTAGGCTCTTAATGATTCTTATGCGTCAGAAATTCGAGCAGAGTAATGTGGGTTACTCTTAATTAAGATATCACCTATGTGAGAGAAAAGTGGGGGGCTTCAAAGGGAGCTGGAAGGGGTTCAACTCTTAGAAACTCTTGTAGAAATAGGTAGATGTTCAAGGCCAAAACGAACATAACCATGAGAACTCAACAGTGTTAGGAGAGATACCTATGTGTAGTATATGATAGTTTGCACTAACGGTAGAACAATTCAAAGACATCGTGTCTACTGATTAACCAGTAAATTAAATATATTATCATAAGAGAAGGTTCAAAGGATAAAACCTACCTATCCTTTACTAGATATCGATTTAATAAACTCAATCATTGAGGTCAAAAATGATTTTGATATCAAAATTTTACGGTTTTTTGTTTTATTGTCAATTTTCATTCATGTGAGGGATTGTTGAAAAAATAACATATCAATATGTTATTTTAAAGGCACATTTTGAGTGGGTCCCATTTAGCGAAAGTGAGAAATCTTGAGAAGTACAGATTCTACTCCGTGAATACTTTAAAAATGTATATTTATTTACTTAAAATGGTGCATGGGTGAATGAGAAATTGTCTCTCAAAGTGCACCCTTGATGTTGGAAATTTAAAAGGGAATGAGAGTTATCCCACATAGGAAAAATAAGTCAAGTGATTTGTGTTTATATATAAACACTTAACCATGCATGAACAAGAATTTTAAAAATAAAGACTCTCTCCACACGCTCGTGTGCAGGGAGAGTGCGAATTTAAAATCGATTCGTTTGAACTCATGTGTGCCCACGCGTCCTGTGTGAGCCCGCGTGTCCTACGTACGCGAATGTCAGCTCAAAATCATCCAAGCTTGCATGACATGTTTTTTAATTTTCTTTTAAATTTTTTATAACAATTTCACACCTTTTGAATTCAAAAGATTTATAACAACTTTGCAATTATTTTTGTGCTGTTATGCAATTCAATTTTTGAATTGAATTGTTTAAATTCAATGGCTGTTACAACAATTAAATTGCATGAATTGAATTCCGAAATTCAATTTTTATTCTGCTGTTACATTCCCTCATGAGTATAAAAAGGCACATTCCTCATCTGTTTTGGAAACACTGAAAAAACAAACACACAGAACACTGTAAAATTTCTTTCCTCCTTCTAACAATCTGTTTTTTGTGGAGTTTGAATACTGTTATGATTCGTCAAAATTATCAATCAGTGCTTGACGGATAATTCGTACCCATTATATCTTAAAAAACAGAAACCAACACACCTAAAACACTACATAAAGTAATAAATTTGTTTTAAAGAAATTGAACTACAGACCTCGGATTTATTCTTCTGTTTTTGTTAATTTTCTGCGCCTTGTTTGTTTCAATTACAGTTTCTGTTCATGTTGTTTTCTTTTCCCAGTTGTTGTTCTTCTGAATTTTATTCCAGTTGCTGTACTTCTGAATTTTATTACAGTGGCTGTACTTACTGCTGTTTAACTCACTATTTTTTTTCTAACAAAACATGCTTTTATGCACTTTAATTCCCCACAGTTTCTCATCAACCAACCAGAGTCATTACCATCATAAATCTGAGACCAAACACCAAAACAATTCTAGAAAACACATTATCATAACAATCCTCCGCCAAAACAATTCTAGCACACAAATTCCTTTGTTTTGGTTTTAAATTGGTTTCCAAAGAATGATGTCTATGCTTACAGAAGCAAAACATGCCAAACAGCAGCAGCGACATTTTGTGGATTTTTTTTTACTTAAACAAAACAAATACCGGCAAGTGACAGATTCGGGAGAGCAACAATGCACTGGCGAAGACGAAGAAAAGCGGCGAAAGCAGAGACGAAGCAAAGAAGCGGGGAGCGAGTCGGAGCAGCAACGGCAGGGAGGAGTCGGAGCAGCAGTGGATATGGAGGAAACAGAGCAGCGGCAGTGGCTGAGAGTGCAGATTTGCTGAGGAAAGGGAGAGAGTGCAAATTTGCTGCAACTGGATCAAGAAGGCTGTGGGGGAAGGGGGAAGGGGGAAGAGAGAGAGGCAGTGAAGAGATAAGGAGGAGAGAGTGGATCGAGAGAAATAAAGAGAGAGAAAGATGTTGGATGAAGATAAAGGGAGGGAGAAAGTGCAAATTTGCTGCAACCGAATGAAGAAAGTTGCGGGGAAGAGAGAGCGGCAGTGACGAGATAAGGACGAGGTCACGATTTTTCTTTTGTTTTTTTAATTCATTTTTAGGTTTAGTTTGTAAAATTTGGAGAACATGTTTAACTTGTTTTCAGTTGTGTAGTTATAATAATGAATTTGGATTTTGTGTTTTGTAATATGTTTTGTGAAAAAAATCTACCGAACATGTTTTATTTATGTATTATAAAAATGAAAACGAAAACATGGCTCAGAAAAAGGGTACTGAACGAGCCCTCCTATTTTATAATTTATAAAGACGATTTAGTGAGTACCCATGTTTATCGAACGCTGAGCACTTAGATACATGGCAAAATTTACAATTTTTTTTATATATAAAATATTTAAATTATAAATTAATTAGACAGGACTATGAACAATTGTATAGTTAGTAATTTTTATATAAATAATATTTAAATATACCTTCTTGATCAATACATATAAAATTTAATTAAAACGGTAAATTAGAATATATTTTCATAAGAACGTATGCGCACGTAAGAGTAACTTCAAGAACGGAAAAATGTACTTCGAAAAGGTCCTGGCTTTGTAGCATTAATTCAATACTTGAAGATCTCCAGTTTTGTAATTTGACGGCTGAATACAACCGTTAAATGTAATTTATAATTATTATTAGAATTGAATTTAAATAAAAACTGTGCTGATTATAATGGTAGGCCTTTTCCTCCCAGCGTAGCAAGTAGGAACTGTGCTGATTTTTTTGGCTCGAGGGGACACGTGGCGTCCGATATTTGCCAGGGAGACCATCAATCATGCATCCAGTTGCGCTAAAATATCTCCCTCAGTCTCTCCAGCTCACTCCCACTTAATTTCCCCCATTAAGCAGACTCCCAGTCTTCACTTTTATCTCAAGCTGAAGATTCCAGAAGATTTGTTGGGATAAGGAAAGCTTTAGAAAAATGGAGGCTGAAATAGCGAGACGCAGAATCAACAGAATTACAGGCCACGTCGTTGCACCAACCATTACGAATGATGATATCATCTCTTCCCCCACTCACCTTCTTCCCATGGTAACTTTTTAATTTATTTAGCTACTCGATCTTTTTGCTATTTTATATCATATTCTGCCCTAGTGTTTATGCCAAAAAAACATTAATTTTGAAACTGAATGAATATGCAGTGAAGAGTTTATCTGATGGTATATTTAATTTACCATTAGTGCTTTTTGTTTTTAGGCTTTTAGTTTGATTGACTATGGCATTATGCATTGATGGCTAAAGAGAAAACCATTGTAAAATCAATCCAAATAGTCTATGTAATTAATTTTAATAAAGCCATCATGTGGTAGTGATTACTCTTCTGGGTAAATTGTTACTGCTTTTCCCTTTTTAAAGCATTTGAGTTGGGGATTTGTGGTTGTACATGTCACATGAGCATATTTTAGCATGATTCATTTGACTACTTGGTTTCAGAACTGCAGCAGCAATCTAAATTCTGTGATCCGGAGGTGTGATAACAGAGTGAATTTTGCACGCCAAGCATCCGATGCTCAAGGCTGTTTCATGAGGCCAGCTTCAAATGAACAGGTGCTTGCATTGCATTTTTAATATTTCAATTTTTTCATGTTGTTCCTGGGAACTGATTTTTTTGTTGGTTTGGTGCTTTCCTAAACTATTTGTCAGAGCCCTTGCAATTCTTTTGATGCACCAATGTTTGCCAGACCTTGTAGTTGTATGCCTCTCAAGTGCCATGCTTCTCCTGAAGCACCACTGTTTTCTAGACCTGCAAGGATGGAACAAGCAGAATTTCGAAATTATACACTGATGCAACCTTTGCCACAAGATTGCGTACTATCAACACCTGACCTTCCCAAGTTTGCCAAACCAGATGGAAGAACCGTTAAACAAGAGCAGTTTGGTTCGAACAAGAAATCACCATCTTTTAAGCCTACTGGTAAGTAGTTTGTTGCTTGGACGTGTGAGCATTTGATACAGCAAGGTCAAATGCTTCCTGTTCTAATACTGGAAACAGGGTTTGCACAACATTGACGTGGATTAGAATATGATTTCTGTAACCAGATATTTCTGAGGTATGTAAGAGTATAATTTTTTTTTTCTTTTTTTTTTTTCAGGAATTGAGTGGTCTCCAAGGATGAATGTCTCAGAACTGGGAAGCAATTATGTCATGACAGTAGAAATTCCTGGTGTTCGCATCAATGACGTTAGAGTGGAGGTGGATGACCGAAAGTAATATCTTTTTCCATGATTTGCATCTCTAAATTTATTACAGATTTTTTGTATTGGACTTTTTGTAGATTCTGCTTCAGTTTTTGTGCAAGTTGAGTCATTTGCATCTCTTAATTTATTACAGATTATATATATTCGACTTTGTGTAGATTCTGCTTCAGATTTTGTGCTAGTTGGATCATTTTCTCTGCGTATAACTCACTATTTTTATCATGTTATGTATATATTTATTTTCTTTAGGAAACTAATTATTCGTATTCATCGACATTTTAAAATTCTAGTTTGAAATTAGATTTGATAAATGCTATGTTTTTGGCAGATTAACTGTGATTGGAAAACATTCCACTGAGTGTTGGAAAGTAGCTGGTTGTTTAAATGGTTCAATCTCTGCATATCACAGGAGAGAATATGGAGGAGAGCCATACCGGATTGTGTGGCCACTTCCTACTAATGTGAACAAAGACACCATCTCGGCTGAGTTTCTGTAAGTCATATCTCCTTCATCCAGTCCTCTGTTTACTTCTACATTCTGGAAAGAGGGATAGTGCGGCAGTGTACTTGCACATATTGTGGGGGCGGCTCAATATATTTGATATGGGTACTTGAATGATTACTTTAACGAGCAATTTTTTATCTTTCCATTTTAAGGATTCATTAGGGAGTGCTAATGTTTAGACCATAGTTAATCTAGCAGGTTTTGAACTTAACATTTCAGCATGCATAAATAAAGAGAGATAGTTGTCTGGAATTGAACCAGAGGTCTTGCAATTAGCTTGAAGATGTGCTAATGTAATGCTAAGATGCGGATCTTCTATCAAGAAAATTGACAACCATAATCCATTGCTTAAAAGCTTGAGTTTCTTATTCTCATTGCATATTTTAGCTGGTGACCTTAGAATATCAGTACTACTAGTTTGTTACTTCTCGCTTGTGTAAAAATTTATTTAGATCTACATGTTACTGTCAACAGTAGTATGATAAAGAAAATATTGCTATTTAGTTTCTCTTTTAAACCTTTGGATATGTGACATTAGCATGACATTGTGAATGTACAAAATTATTTCTAAGAGATTTAGTTCCATCTAGATGCTGTTCTTGAATCTCCAGTTAGCATGTTTAGCTCTTTGTGCTTATATTTGCTCTCTGGTTTCTGCTTGGAGCGGCGGGAGGTGGGTGTTGTTTATTTGCTAATATAGTAATAAATATTATAGGCAGGTTTAGCCATTGCATATCTTCTTATTTATGCAATTCAATGTGAGTTCAAAGCACACGTAGCATGTTACTATAAATTGACTGCGACATTTGTGAATCTGGAATTATCAGTAGCAATTTCTATGTACAACACACTGACTTTGCGATTGTTTTGAGTGCAGAAATGGGCTTCTGCAAATTATCATTCCCAAGCTTTGAGATACCATGGGATGGAGCCATGCATAAGGACGAATTCTATTCACATGCGGAAGTTAATGTGAGCACATGTTGACCAGCTGAGGATGCTATTTATATAATAGTATGCAAACATACTGGCTTGAACCAAATACATTCTTGTGCAAGTTATGTACCTAATGATGCTGTTGTAATTTCTATATGCTGTGAGGAAATAATTAGCTGCTCATCCGTTCCCAAGCTATTCACAGTAATGTTGAATTCGAATTTTAATATCCATGTGATGATATTTGATTATAGGAATATATCACATGCATATAGATGAATATTTCAAGTCTTCCCTCTGCATATAACATGATGGCTTCTAGTTACATGTTTTTTAAATGTATTGAATCAATTAAGAAAGTTAATTATAAATGCAGTAAATTTCTAAATAAGAAACCACCAAGGGTAAGATGTATCCAAGTTTTGATGTTAGCATACTTTTGTTATTAGTTCATTTGTTTAAAATAAACTGAAAAAAAAAATCTTGCTGTAGCATTAACGTTTGGATTTGGACAGCCTTATAGAACCTGCCTAAAACAAAATAAAGTTGTCTGATTAATTTGTGCAATTTAATTAACTAAAATGGAAAGCTCGTCTTCTTTACAGCTCACTCCCATGCATTTCTTCTCTCTCACTTGTACATATGAGATGGAAGCAAATCCCAATCACGCAAATTTTGCTCTTTCCTGTTTTAGCAGCTAGCTTAATTACCAATCAATCTCTAATATCACTCGCAAATTAAACAACCCTCTCAAGACTCTTTATCATTTGCTTCCATACATATGTATCTCTTGATCAAGTTTCATATCCACCAAAATTTCTCATACTTAATTTCTCCGTCTCTATCTCTCTGACTCTCACTCTATGGATTCTTTTGCGATTGGTGCTAAAATGCTGCTGTTGCTCCTCTCTCTTGTTGTGCATGGAGAAAGTAACGGCTGTGATATATTTCATGGAAGTTGGGTTCGTGATGAAACTTATCCTCTGTATGATGCCTCCACAGATTGTCCATTTATAGAGAAACAATTTGATTGCCAAAAGAATGGCAGGCCGGACAAAGACTATCTCAAATATAGATGGCAACCCACTGGCTGTAATCTTCCAAGGTACATAAATTTCTCCACTCTCATTTTCTTAGTGAACGTATGCAATGTTATTGTAAAATGTATATAATATGTACATGTGGTACATCGGCTATGGCTAGTCTTTTTACTTTTTGGTCTTTTCCCTTTTGGCTTTGAGGGCACCTGAAATTTTCTTATCTTTTATTGGGTAAAATTGTTTTCTCAGCAACATTAATTATGTACGAATCAAATCAAATGATTTAATTAAGACTTAAAGTTATTGTCTTTCAAATTTCATGAATATTATAATTTCTTTCATATATATTTGCAACCGAAGAATGTTTGGTTTCAGATAATTAATTGATTAATTGAGATTTGAGCATAAACTACTAACTACTTGTTGGACGTCAATGATGTCTTCATAGAAAATTATCATCCTGTAGGCAGTGGGACATTTCAATGATGACTAGGCTCTCTCTTTCTTTGATTTCATCATTTCATAAATGCTTGATTAGCCAATAGAGCCAGCACATGATGCATTCACATGCATGGAAAATACTTTATTTTCAGATTCTTTTCTCAAGTTGACTTTCCGGGGGAAAACTTATTCGGTGACTGGGATATTAATTTTTGGTGACATGTTCATCAATATATACAGAAAGTCTTAATTAATAAAAGCACAATTAGTTCATCCATTTAAATCTCAAGTTTAACTGGAATTTTATTTCCCTTTTTTTATAATTTAAGTTTATTCCATCGAATTGCACAAAAAATTTTACCAATATGATCAAACCATTTAGTTGTTATTTTTTGAGTAGAGTTACAATTATAAAATTTTATACAAAGTACAAACTAATGTGTCATAATTCAATTGGATGTATTAATTACCTCTTGTCCACATGATTTATTCTTATTATTTTGTTTTTTCATCTAATCAATAAATTTATGCAGATTAATTTATATAAAATAAATTTATATACAATTATATCATTATTCTGATTTTTAATTTACTTTACCAACATTCTGAATCTTTTCTCATCATTTTTGTGTCCACATAACTGGCAATGGCCCCTAATTTGTTTCTCTTTAGAAGTTGTCTAGTTGTCATGTCCCAATCAATTTAAATAAAGGCACTTGTAGGAGTGATAGCATTTCTTTGAACTGAACATAATTAAGTTGCAAATAGAAAGATTACCAGACAATTGTGTCGTTTAAGTAAATAGGTTGGCATGTGGTTAAGGCATTGGACTCAAGAAAACATGATGATGATGGTCCCTTTTTCTCTGAAGTGATCAAAACCAGAATGTCTGGACACATTTCACATTGCTTCCATCATATTTAATTTGATTTTAAGTACCATTTGTTCGTTAATATCGCACTTCTAACACGACTGCAAAATGATGATATGCATGGGTGGTTTAATTTGCTTTGCATGCAAACAATTAACAAGATGTGGTTGTGATGTTGCTTTCATTCACTTGCTCAAGAAATAGAGCGATCTCTTGGCATACAATATTACTTTTAATTAATGATGATAGGATGCGTGGACCCCTCGGTTCCACGGTATGTATCAGAAAATTAACGCCATTGATGTAGGTTTAATGGTCGAGATTTCTTGTTAAGACATCGAGGGAAAAGCATATTGTTCGTAGGAGATTCACTTAGTCTAAACCAGTGGCAATCACTCACATGCATGCTCCACAAAGCTGTGCCCGAGTCCAAGTGCCGACTAAAAAGGGTTGGTGACCTCTCCACATTCACATTTCTGGTAATTAATTAGATGCTTAATTTCACTACTCGTTGATTTCAATTGCATGCTTCCTATTTGCAATTCTATCTTCCTCAATTTGCCCAAATAAAAAACAAACCACAAAAAGAAAAAAAAATATAGCATGAAATTAAATTAATAGTTGTATGTATATGATGACATGGTTACCACCACAATGAGACTATGTACATAGTAGACTCATTTCAATTATTATCACTATTTGAACTCGCGTAGCAATTAGTTCATGCACCCACCATACACTCGATATTTTGCAGGGGTTCAACACTGAAGTCATGTTCTCCCGCAAACCATTTCTTGTCGATTTAGTAAAGACAAGTGCAGGACGAGTTCTCAAACTTGGCTCCGCTGAAAGTGGGGCATTGTGGAAGGACAAAGACGTATTGATCTTCAACACGTGGCACTGGTGGCTTCATTCCGGAAGGAAGCAAGAGTAATAAATATTGAAACTTTTCATCTGACCAATTAATGTAACCTTCGTGGACATAAAGGAGATCCTCTTCTGATTTGAATTTCAGTAACTTTTCTTCCCTCTGCGCATCACAGATGGGACTATATCGAAGACGGAAATAGAACTATGAGAGATATGAACCGCCTGGTAGCGTTTGAGAAAGCATTGAACACATGGGCTAAATGGGTCGACACCAACATTGATCCAACCAAAACCAAGGTCTTTTACCAAGGCGTTTCCCCTGATCATGCCAAGTAAGAATATGGCTGCGCATTTTGGGACTAACTAAGAATATATATAAGCTCATTATTAATCTGACCGTGACACAAAATCTTTGAAAGCTCAGTAGGATTCTTAAGAGATATTATTTTGATTGAATCAGCGCGACTAGTTGGGGGCATTCGAATGCAACAAAAGATTGCAGGGAGGAAACACAACCGTTTATTGGGCCCAAGTATCCGCGAGGTTCACCAGCAGCAGAGCTTGTGGTAGAGAAAGTGATAAGTAATATGTCGAAGCCGGTGCATCTGCTCGGTGTGACGATGCTATCACAGCTCAGAAAAGACGCACATCCTTCCATCTATGGCGGCGTCGGCGGCCACATGGAAGCCGACTGCAGCCACTGGTGTTTAGCTGGTGTTCCTGATACTTGGAACCAACTCTTATACGCTACTTTGGTTCAAAGCTAATAACCGAACAAAGTTACAATCTCAATTTTCTTATAATAGAGATTGAATTTTTATGTTGATTTAATCAAGGCATTGTTGTCAATTTTTTTTTTAAATTGATTCAGAAGTAACGAAGGCATTATCCTAAAGGATTTGTCAAGATTTTTTTTTTTTTTTAACACTAACGCGCCCCCTTGACGTTTGAAAATTTGTCAAGATATGTAAGGTATGCATAGCTGGCTGAAAATTAACAGTTAAACTCTATCATGTTCTTTAAATCCATTCATAAATCATAACCCAAATCACAAAAATGTGATGAATGAATAATTTATAAAGGGCTAATACATCATTTTAATTATCACGTTCTTGGCATCAAATATTTATAATAAAATATAAAAAGCCTAAGCACGTTCTGACTACTACGTATCTTAACCACGTTCTTTGCATCAAATGTTATTACAAATAGTCACAAAATAAAGGTAATTGTTCTGTAATTAAAAATGTCCTTCATCACTAGAAGCTCACTTCCCTCCAAACCTTATAAAAAAATTGTGTAGGAAAATTCTGCCTGGGTAAATGCCGGTGGAATCCAAAAGTCGACGGCCAGGCCAGGAACAAATTAACGTGCATATAAATTAAATATACTGCCAATTAAGAAGAGAATATGAAGAATTAATAATTTTTTAGAAAAGGATATATACTCTTGCTTTACTTTTGAATTTTGCGTGCAATATTATTTCTCAATATATCACCGACATCTTTCATGTGAGAAAATTTATTATAAATAGATGATCATTTCATTTTCGATCGCTTTCTATCAACGTCTTGCTGTAAAAAACTGCAGAATAACAACGGCTTCGATAGAAATTTTCTGGCTTAATTTAGCAAGAGCCATTACATTACATTTCGTGTATATATGCACATGACCACACAATCAATATCCAAGTCCTTTCCTTTCCTTTTTATAGATATATAGTCATCTCTCTCTTTCTAAGTACTCTCTCTTTCACACACTGAAATGGGTTCAGTGGCTTTTGCTGGTACATTACTGGTCCTGGCCCTTTTTCTTCATCGAGGTGTATATGGAGCTTATGAATTAAAGAACGATAATAAGTGTGATATTTTCCAAGGAAAATGGGTTTACGATCCCAAGTATCCCCTCTACAATGCAAGCAATTGTCCCTTCATAGAGCAGGAATTTGACTGCCGAAAGAATGGTCGTCCTGATAACATGTATCTCAAATACAGATGGAAGCCCACTTCATGCAAGTTGCCAAGGTATCCTCCTCCTCCTTCTTCTTCTTCTTATTCTTCTCTTAAATCTTGAGGAAGATTATATTAGGGTGTATACATATTAAAATAATGTCTGGTGACTTATTCATTATGCAAGTATCAAAATCAGTAGATTAGAGACCTGACTCCTAATTAAACTACGCAAAACTATAGCACTACGCTGTGACTGTGAGTAATGTCTATTTAATTCTTCATGAGATTAATTAATTTCCCATTCACAGTGTAGTCCGTGACTTATGGTCCAGACACGTGCTTTTTGCATTAGCCTTGAATCTTCATAACTGCATGCATATATCATAATCACATTGACTTTAATACTCAAATTAAATTAGCCAATTTAAATTTAAATTACCACAAAAATTTGAAAATTATGCCCGTGCACCACATAGAGAATAGATGATATATATGAGCCAAGCATCGAAGTCCACCAATAGGAGTTACTGCCTTATTGGCACCGCATACCAGAATTTCGACGGAATTAATTTGTCTTGCATGGTGCTTGATTATCACTTCAATTTTGGGCTCTTAATTAAAAACAAGAAAATGACTTGTATAGTGCCACCAAATATTGCCTTCAATGTTACATTTGTCTTCTTTCTTAATGGTCCCCTTGGGCCGTAACGCGAGTTATAATTTTTGTCACTTGGTTACAATTATTGTATTACATATGTTAGATGCTCCCAAATTATTAATTAATTGGACCTTTTTAATTAATGTTGCAGATTCAGAGGTGGAGTTTTCTTGGAGAGATTCAGAGGAAAGCGCATACTGTTTGTAGGTGACTCAATTAGCTTAAATCAATGGCAATCCCTTACTTGCATGCTTCATTTAGCCGCGCCAAGGGCTAAATATACATTAATCAGAACAGGAGGGCTCTCCACATTCAGCTTCCCGGTAATTAAATTAATAAACTCATGCACATATATTAGTTAAAGTTTTAATTATGTAATAAGTACGCATGTGACAAAAGTCAACTGTACGCTAAAATGGTTCGATAAAAGAAGTCAACTATAGTTAATGCAGGTTTCCATCAACAATATTGTGTATAGATCTAGATATAGGCCTTCCTTGTTGATATATACATGGTGAACAACCATAATTACGGAATTAATTTTATTTGCAGGCATATGATGTGTCGGTGATGTTCTCCCGCAATGCATTTCTTGTTGATATTGTTGGTGAGAAAACTGGGCGAGTGCTAAAACTGAATTCAATCTCCAGTGGAGATCTTTGGAAGACGGCTGATGTATTGATATTTGACTCGTGGCATTGGTGGCTTCATACCGGAAGGAAACAACCGTACGTAAGATACACATCAAGTAATTACACGTATTAATTAATAATTTCTTACCATCAATATTATAATAATAATAAACACATTTTTTTTTTTTTTTTTGGTTTTCGTTCAGATGGGATATAATTCAAGACATGAACAACTCATACAAAGACATGAATCGCTTGGTTGCCTACAGCAAAGCATTGAATACATGGGCTAAATGGGTAAATTCGAATGTAGATAATTCTAAAACAAAGGTCTTTTTCCGGGGCATTTCCCCAGATCATATGAAGTAAGTTACTGAGACATACAACCTATATGTTTCATAATTAATTAATCAACCAATTACATCCCACATCAAATGAATATAAAAAATGAAATACTCATAGAATGGATCTTTTATATATGTATATAGCTCAAGTGATTGGGGGGATCGAAATGCGAAGAATTGCATAGGAGAAATTCGGCCAGTGATGGGCCGTAGCTATCCTGGAGGTAGACATCCAGCAGAAGCAATTGTTGAAAACGTTGTGCGAAAAATATCGAAGAAAGTTCGATTGCTAAATGTAACAACCCTGTCACAGCTTCGGAAAGATGGTCACCCTTCGGCTTACGGCTATGGGGGTCCCCGTGCCACTGATTGCAGCCACTGGTGTCTTCCTGGAGTTCCTGATACTTGGAATCAACTGCTATATGCAGTTCTCTTTCCCGACTCAAATTAGATATGTTAAATGAAAGCAAATTAAAATTTGTCGCCAATATTATGTTTCTCCTTGTGAAAGTAATATGTCTCGTTTCATTGTTTATATATATGCTTATTTGGCGTTATATAGCAATCAATTAATAACGTTGTTAATAATTAGTTCTCTTATGAATAACCTGTTGAATTAATTGTTTACACATGCTTTTTATATAATTAGGTTTATGTCTTGGTATTTCCCTAAACTTCATTTCTGAAGAATTGTTTGTGGTTCAAATTAATTCAATTAAGGCCTCACGGATATAATGTGCTGGTGGTAATGCAGTATTACTGTCTACTAAATATTTTATTTGCATTTCCATTTTTAGTCCTCCATATTTTTGTTATTCATTCATGCGCTTGCCATCTCTTTCACAAATCATGAATATCGAACAAGATACGTAGAAAAAATCAAGGGCTCATATTCTCGATTCCCAATAATGTGTGTGTGTGTATATATATATATATGTATGTATGTATGTATGTATGTATGTATGTATGTATGTATTTATTTATTGTGTGCGTGCGTGCGAACATCCTCATTTCTTTTAATGAGACACGCTCTTAAACTGTGCGGTTTAAGAGAATTAAAAATTAACTCTCTTAAACTTCATAATTAAAAAGCGTGTCTACGTAAGAAAAAAAAATGAGGACGTCTGTAATACAGAAAAACTATATATATAACCATAATATGTAAGCCCAAGTGGCTAGAACCCTTCCCTCACAAGTGTGAGGGAAGTGGTTCGAGCCCCCGCAAACGTATTGCGGGGTTTAATTTAAATTTCCTTCCTTAGAGCCTCAGAACTTGAGTTAAGGTAGTTTTTCTCTCAAAATGAGAGTTTGCGGGGGTTTAATTTAAATTTCCTTTCTTGGAGCCTCAGAGCTTGAGTGAAGGTAGTTTTTCTCCCAAAATGGGAGTTTGACGTTCCTCGAATCCTTCCCTCACAAGTGTGAGGGAAGTGGTTCGAGCCCCGCAAACGCATTGCGGTGGTTTAATTTAAATTTCTTTCCTTGGAGCCTCAGAGCTTGAATGAAGGCAGTCTTTCTCCCAAAATGGAAGTTTGACGTTCCTCGAATATTTGAGAGAGTAAAAATCTGGACAGTGCTATATAAGAATTAATGTAAACTAGTCCCAGTAATTACCTGATTGTAAATATCAATTGTTGTAAATCTCATATAATATGAGTTGTAATCTGAGCATTACTCTCATGTAATTCAAAAAAAAAAACCATAATATGTATTCACACTAAGTAAAATAAACTACTAATTAATATGATTAGGTTTATAAGTAAGTATCTCTTGTTATATATGAGCAACTCTAAAATCCTTTAAGAGTCCAAACCTCTATTTCCCCTACCTATTGTTCCCCTTGTTTGGGTCGTCCTTTAGGGTGTTGGGTAACGATTACAAAATGCCAACTGGAATGTCTGCGTACTTTATCATCAATTTGATAAATTAGTTTCAAGATACATTATAAGATTTTCTTATTAAAACAACTTGTTCAAAAGGATCTCTTGTCCATCCATCATTTATTCTATTTTTTTCCGAGTCTTCCGACTCAAATATTCATGGATTCACATTCTGCTTACTGGTTTCATTACTAAGAATCTACTACCAATAGGAAAGTTGTTAACTTTTTTTTTTCCAATAGTCTTATTAAGGCCTTTTAAGCCAGCAGAAAATTTTACCAGCAAAAAGAATTGTTCCTAGTGTTCCTAGCCAAACTTGCAGCAATCTATTAATAAAAGTATTTCTCTTTAGTTACTTTAGTATATCATTCTTAATAAATTTAGTTTCATAGTCTCGTAAGAGAAAGGCAGGGAAAGCTAAAAGTAAATTTCTTATGGTAGGAAAAAGTGAAGTAAATTCCTAGTGGCAAAAAGTAAAAAAAACTCCTGGTAGCTGTTAAGTAAATTCCTGGTGCTAAGAAAAAGTTCAAGAAATTCCTGATGGCAGGAAGAAGTAAAAGAAATTCTTGGTAGGAAAAGTTAAAGAAAAGAAAAGTCAAGATTAAGGTTTCTAAAAGTAGGTAAATTCCTAAATCCATAACAAGAAAAGCAAGAAATAAAAGCATTGTATAATCCCACCAATTCTGGTACTTAAATAAAAAGAAAAAAAGAAAAAAGTACACAAGTAATGAAGAAGAGGCCAGCTGTAATACCCTAATTCTCTTAAAGGTATTTAAGTCTTTTTAATTTTTTAATGATCTTTTTATCCTAGTATAAAAAGAATAAAATGTCTTTCCCATTATGAGAGATAGAGAGATCGGTTAAGATGAAAAAAAAAAGACAGAGAGGAAAAAAAGAAGGAGAAGTCTTCTTTTTGATTCTGCTATAAGCAACACTTAGACCAAGTTGGGTCGTTTGAATTGGATATTATTAAGAGAAGATTGAAGGAAAGTTTTAATTCTTGGTTTTAATTAATTTGTCGTAGGGAAGCATGATTAGATATTTGCAACAGCAGTAGAAACCTAAGATTTTGTAGAAAATATTCTGACAGTGTGTTATTTCGAAAGTCATAGTAATTTGTACAAATTGATTTTGATTCTTGATTTTGGCCATGTTTAACTAGACATCTTTCAAAATGTTTTGAAAGTTTTTCCAAGCTAATCAGATAAGACTTCAGTTAATTACTATTTTTTGAATTCAAGTTTGAAAACCTGGAAATTTCTGATTTCAGTGAAGAACATTGATTACGAAATTATTTTTACCATAGCTAGACTTCTTTAAAAATTATGAAATTTGAACCAGAGATTTTTTATATATGTCTAGTGTGATTCTGGAAATGTTCATGATTTTATGGTAAAACAATAAATTGTTTTGTATTTTTAAAGCAAGCATGTCCATAAAAAAAAAAACTGTTTAACAGAATTGATGTTTGAAATGTAAATTATTTTCAATAGTTTTTGAAGGAATTAAGTTGCGAAATTTTTACCAATCAATTCACAATATGTCAACATATACCATGTAAAATTTATGATTTTTCCAGTAAGGCAATAATTTATTAAAAATTAGAGAAGATGGATTGTTTGGTTTTGAGGAACGGATATTGAGGGCATTTGAGGTTGAGTTTAGAAGATGTTTAAAATGGGATACTTGAGGATATTGGAGTTTATGATCATAACTGAATTATATCTTATGAAAGTTTTATTAATGATTTTTAGGTTGATGATTTCAATATGCGTTTGTTAAATGTGGATGCCAAGAGGTAAATAAACTAGACTTTTAAATGAATAATAATAAACAATATATATGTTTGACTTGTGTGAAAAGCTTATTTATGATATGCATGAATAGGGATTTATATGTCTTTACCTATGTGTTTATGTGATGTGTTGTTATGCGTTGAGCATGATTATGTACATGGACATATGTATGTGTGAAATTTCATTGGCATAAGCATGAAAATGTATTAAATTTTCTATGAATGAAAAAGTGGATTTTAACAAATGAAATTTATGCTTTATGAGATTTTGCATTGAGGGCCACCTCTTAAAGTTGTGTAGGAGCCACCTCTTAAGATTGTGTGAGAGCCACCTCTCGAGGGCCGACATGTCGCGAAGTGCCACACATGGTGGAAAAGTGTTACGCACAGCTCAAGGTGCCACATTGCAATATATGTATTTTGTTGAAAGAAAATATGAAAGTTTGAAAGCGACAAAAAAAAGGGAAATTATCAATCATATACCCTTAAATGTCACCCGTATCAAACGTGTGTGAACACTTTTCAAGTGTACTACTCGCATACCCTAAGTTGTTAAAACACTTTTGCCGTCCACCAATCCGTTAACTTCCGTTAGAAAGTTAACAGAATTATGGCAAATTGACTATTTCGCCCTTGAAACTCAAAATGAGGTGAAAAAGTAAATTTACCCTAAAAATTAATGTAAATTTTCAATACACAATTTTTTTATTTTGTTATTAAGAATACATTTTTTTTATTAAAAAAATGAATTATTAATGGTACATATTATTAACAATTATCCGTAAAAAAA
The DNA here is from genome assembly GCA_030444775.1 of Atalantia buxifolia. Classification (NCBI taxonomy): domain Eukaryota; kingdom Viridiplantae; phylum Streptophyta; class Magnoliopsida; order Sapindales; family Rutaceae; genus Atalantia; species Atalantia buxifolia. The sequence continues at coordinate 10,310,405 of CM059832.1, forward strand.
TCTATATTATACCATAAAAATTTATTAACAACATATTATTTACAATTATTTATATTATACCATAAAAAATTTCAGTTGGAGCTTGGGAAGTAGATCTTCAAAAATTTAGATTAAATTTTGGAGAAGTAGATTCGGTTATAAAATAGCTTTTTTTAAGAAATTATTTAACAATTATCCAATAAATGGGATGACATGTCATTTTTATCAATATACATCATATGACATGTCATTGTTTACTAGGTAAATGGGATGACATGTCTCTTTTTAAAAAAGACTAGATTACCCTTATGATGTCAGCGCTTGCAAACAGAAGTTAACGGATTAGTGGACGGCATAAGTGTTTTGTCAACTTAGGGTATACGAGTGATACACTTAAAAAGTATTCACACACGTTTGATACATGTGTCATTTAAGGGTATATGGCTGATAATTTCAAAAAAAAAAGGTTTTGATGAATTCCTTTTAATGTATTTTGAAAAGATCATGGCATATCATCCATTTGCATTATGTATAAGTATGTAGGTATTTTGGTATAAGAAAAACTAGTTTACTTATTGAGTTTTGTACTCATTATAATTTATTATAATTCAGTTTCCAGAAGTCATGATTAATTCATGATGAGTGAGCATAATGACTTGAGGATGGTAGATGCTTTGGCTAAATTCTTAAATTATTCTACGACTAATATACTTGAAGCTTATTGTTATTGGTTGTAAAGAATTATTAAATTCATATGTGAGTTGTTGTCAGATTTGCCCTCGGAGTTCGAGCTACGGTGTTACACCAGCATGCCAGGATCAATCTTCATCTTCATTATCCTCCAGGAAACTATAATCAAGCTGGCGGTAATGGCTTTCTATCATTGCCTTGACCTTAATAGCACCCTTCGAAAACTTTTCATCAATGAGATTAGCAAACTTAGTAGAAGTCTGTTATTCGACGGCTGAAGCTTTTCTAGTCGACATTTGAAGACTTAGTTGATTGAGAGAGTTAGATAAATCCTGAATTTGAGATTGGGATTGAGTTTTGAAATGATTATAATCTACTTTCAAATTATCATATTCTGCTTTTAGCTGAACATGTGAGTTCTCTCTTCAGTCTAACTCTAGCTTAGCAATGTGCCTTTCAAAGGCTCGTCTAGATTCAATCAGTGTATTTATTTCCAACATTAAACTTTTAATTCTTCTTTTCGATACTTGGATGGCACAGTTAAGCTGCAGTCAAATGAACAAAAATTTGAATAAATAAACATCACGGACCGATTTTATTGAAACATCAAGAATACAAGAATATAATATACTTGAAAAATATTATTTAGCATGATGTCCATTGGGTCACAATTTTCAATATGCCTCACATTGATAGAAGAAAAGTACTAAGACCAAAGTTGGTTGAAAGATTTGAGATATACCTGGGAAAGGTCCTCCCAAGTAAAGCTTGATAAGTCCTCCAACAAAGATAAGGTCCTTTGTTTAGAATCTGATAGAAAATGAGCAGAAGTTGCATTAACAGCCGGTGGAGGCAAGGTTTCTTATTGAAATTAACTCGAAATAATAGCCTGAAAAGATGACCCTCTGACATGAGGACGCTTTTCAATATTCTTCTTTTCAAGAGCACTGTCATTCACAGAAGACATGACTAAAGAAACAAAAAAAAAATAGAAGAAGGGAGATATATGTGTTATTACATGACACAACCATTTCATTGAAAATATTAGAAAAATAATAAAACTTACCTTTAGGAGGATCTAAAAGATGAGTAGGGAGATAGAACCAAGTATTGATAAGATGCCTAATTAGGAGAGATATACTCAAGATATATATTCTGATGGAATATTGAGGACACTCAACAACAATTCTTTTTCATCATAAAAAATAACGACAGAAGAGGTATGTTCCATGTTGCTCCAAAAAAAAAGTTATTGAAATCGCAAAATGACATATTAAAACATTACCTAAATAGTTACCTAGGTGCAAAAATGAGTTTAAACCTGGCATTAGGGGTTTATGTTACTAAAATCCCTAAATTCCCAATCTCCATTGGTAAAAAACCACGAGTCTTTCTAAAATCCGTTGGAAGATTTCTTTTAAACAATCAAAGGAGGAAGTTTTGGCTAAGTGCGCACGTAATACTAACCATTAATAGAAGGGTCTCCATTAGGATTAAGAATGTTTATTAGTTGGTAAAACAATTGAAATTATTAGAACATGGGGCCAGAAAGGTTTCTTCGTTTCCAAATAATGTACATGCCTATCACGACATGTCAGACAATCAAGTTCAATTGAAGAGAAGCACGCTTAAAATTGCTAACTATATACTTTAGAAAATGGTGGAAAGGAAGTCAAGATACATGGTGACAACTACTGGATATAGATGACTAGGTCTGTCGTTTTCTCCAACTCTTTCCAGAGAAATAAAATTAGGTATACCATAGTAGATCCAAAAGGATTCGAGTGACATTTCACCTATACAATTAATCTCTTCATCAATGCTCCACTCAGTAGAGATGAGAGAAGAAAAAAAAAGAATGAGGGGAAAAATTTACAACAAGTGATTAATTATCTGCGAGCTGATAATTATAGTCTTCTATAGGGTATTCATAAGGCTCAGAGTAAAAAAATCTTAAGAATCTGAAAACATTACTGATATAGTGACAAGGAAAAAAAGACAACAGCAAATACTCACCAAAGTTTTGGTAACTTAAACTCAAGAAGAGAAGAAAAGAGAGTTGGTTGTTGGATGGGAAATAAAATGACCAATTTATATAAGTAAGAATTATCTTAATCAATGGGTGGAAGACACAGTAACCAATATATATATATATAGGTGAGGGGATAACTCTTTTTAGCCTTGAAAATCAAGCTCCAAAGAGAGAGGGGGTAACTATTATTGAGAAAAGTGAAGCATGCAAAGTCATGCATAAGGATAAAACATGCAAATCCATGCACAAAAGTGAAGTATGCAAAGCCATACACAAAAGCTAAAGCATGAAAACTAAGAATAGGCCATGTGAGATGAAAATAGAGTATCGAGCATAAAGCAAAAAACATGAAAAGTAAAAGTTAGCTATGCAAGTTGAAAATAAAGCATGGAGCAATAAGTATGAAAAATTAAAGTGGGCCATGCAAGGTGAAAATAGAGTATGGAGTATAAAAAGTAAAATAATTAATTAAAATAGAGCATGCAGAGAGCATAGAGCACGAAAAGTTAAATAATTAATTAAAATGGAGTATTCACATACAAAATAAAGTGATGGTGAACGACCAAAAAAAAAAAGAAGCTTGAAAACCAATTTTGAAAAGGAGATAAATGTAGACTTCGAATCAAACTCTAATTAAATAGTGGAAGCAAATCAAAATAAAGAGATATCAACGACTTAGAGTACCAAAAAATTAAATTATAAAATAAAAGCCGTTAAAGGAATAAAAGAGGGGACAAAGGCAAATAGCTAAAAAAATTCATTATAATTTTGATTGAATAGTGAAGATTGTTGTTTTGACTCCTATAAACATATGCCAAGTACTGAACCATGTAAATTATCCATGTTTTATTCTTCGTATAGCCAGGTTTATTTAATTTCTTAATTGACTGAAACAAACGTCAATGGTACTAACCTTTCAATGCATCAATACGTATTTTTTTTAATACTGATTATATATTATATTATTGTATTACACAAATATTTATAATTGTTATTGGAGCAGACATTATATTGATATTTATAATCAAATATATAACTAGAACTTATATTATTATATTAATTCTATAAAGTATATACCCAGACATATGACCCTCACAGATAATAGATATCTTTATTGCACTCGTATTTCATAAGAAAAAAAAATTTATAAATTAACTCCACATAATTTTTTACTTAATTAAGAGAAGTTGGATTTATAAAAACTTGAACTAGTATATTTATAATTCTGTTTAGGACAAAACTATAGTATCATAGTTGTACGGTACCACAGCTGTATCTAACCATTAGATCCAATTTTAATAACAATTATGAACTGAATCTAATGACTGAATTTAACTGTAGTACCATACAACTGTAATACTACAACTAAATCCTCTTATTTAACTTCGAAAGTATTGGTTTACCTGTAGGCCAAGTGGCTGCATAATCCGTACTTACAAAGGCATATTAAAGTGATTGAAAATATTGCTTTTAATTTTTTGCTTTGAGCCGCCAATCAATCATGCATGCCGTGGAATATAATTCATCACATGCCTAGTCAAGTCAACTAGCAATATGCCAATATATATAATTTGGACAAAAGAGCCAGCTAGCTAGCATGATTTTTCAAATTCTAAAGATAATATATATATCAATAATACTATACATTTTAAATTTTTTATTTTAAATAATGTGTCATTAATTAATTAGTTGATAATTTTTTACAAAATTTAAATAAATTAATTATATTATCTCACCAACCAATTAATAAATAACACATTATTTAGGTTAATTTTTTAGAATAAAAAATTCAAGATGTGTAGTATTACTGTATATATATATATATATTTATATAAATATTTTTATTTTTTTATAAATAAATATTAAATTATATAATTTAATAAAATCAATACAAATACGCTACTAAATCATATAACTTTATAATTAATTAAACATTAACCTTATTAAATTATTTAACTTAAAAACATATCGCATAGAAGGATTAAACACCAACACTTAAGAATTTATATATAGAGAGGGACAGAGAGTACATCAAAATATCCAATCAATATCATCACGTAGATGCAGGAGAAGTCTATGTTACATCTTCTGTGAGTAACAGCAGCTAATGGAGAACTTCCACGGGTGCAAGAGGAGAGAGAAAGAGGTTCCAATGCAGGTGGTGAAAATGGGAAAATACATAGATGCATATACCTCCTACATGTCTAAAAAAAAACAATCGAGTCCGCAGTCTGCACCACATTCGAAGTTGAAGTGTTTTCTTTTTTTCCAAAACCGCGTCTTTCTTGAGTCCCACCACACGCACATTATCTCTTCTTTATCTTAGCTATGCTGGCTAGCTAGTTTGTCCATACTTCAGTTTTTTTATTCTTTGTTTATATGTATATATCTTTTAACAAGATAATCATAGTTTACAAGATTGTAATTAGAAAGCCAAATGTGACCGTACGTAGAGTTTAAAGGTTAGATTACTCACCATTGGCTCTCATGCATGTGATAAGAGTTCGATATTCACCATGTGTACACACATCCCCTGAGCTGACTGGCTTCCAAAAATTGATCAAATGCATTTAAAATGAACTGTTTCTTTTTTCCCCGATAAGGCATGTTTACGAATTAATTTACGTTGATCACTTTCATAATTGCTTATGAACAAGAAAAGTCCGCTGTTTAGACTGTTTGCTCGAAAAGACAAACAATTAATAGAATTGTCGGAATTTGGAAGTGAGGTGAGGGGGTATCCATTGATAGCAATAGCAGAAGCCCTTTTTGCTTTCCATACGCTGTCTTTATCTGCGAAGCGCGTTCACTAATCCAACATTCCACTTCTAGACGTGTCAATTTTTCACACTCTGAAAACTATCAAGGCTGATTTTTAAATGGAAATATGGCCACTTGCCAGTTGGCTTCGACTTTCTGTCGGTGAGAGTTATGATAACTGCATACACAGTTTGAATTTAATTCAAGGAGCTTGTTATGTTACAGTTAATGTAACATACACACCCAATAGTTGGCAGCCATGTGTCCTTGATTTAAGGCTTGACATTCTTTTCGTTATTAGGGAAGTATTTGACTATAAAAATTCGATATGATTTGTTCACACTACTGTTGACGTACAGATGATATGTACACACATGACATATGTCCCCTCAAATGCAGGAAACTCAACAATTCCTTTTAGTCCTTTTCTTAAGAGTAGAGGTGGATAAAATCTAAATTTATAATTTCATCTTGGAGGCTATCAAGACTAATAATATTTTAGTAAAGTATAAAAAATTTTGAGCTTAGACATAACAAAAGTATTAGAGTTATGATTAAATAACACTAACAAGTCTACTGTGCAAGTATGTGTAACCATTCTTTTTTTTTCCTATGATTTTTAAAACTAAAAGAACTTTTAGATTCAAATTTTATATTTTAAGATACAAATGTCAGATTAGATTTCGCCAATTAGTTCTAATCTAATGTTAGCATTGTAGTTAGACAGTATGATATATTACTCAAAACTATATTTTAAAAAATTTGGGCCTCCCCCAGTCTACACTAAAAAGAGCTCTTTGTATTTCATATTTCTTGTATGTATTACTTTCACGCATCGTTTAAAAGTATATAGATTTCTAAATTAGATTTTAATTTTCAAGTATAATTTGTGTCCCCTAGCAAGGGAAGGGGAGGAAAAAAGAAAGTATGTGTGTCTAGTGATTATGAATTGTTAGAGTGGCCATAAATGAAGTCGGAGGTTTTCGGCTCAATTTGGATATTTTAAATTAAATTTTAGCTCAATGGTGAACTATTGTCTTTAAAGTTAAGTATAACTTTGAGAGAAATTATTCGAATTCCTATAAACTTAAAAATCTTCCTTAATTAAGTGTAATTGTGTATAGATTATTTGTAAAGTATTTTTTTTATTGTGAAATGCAGTTAAAAAAAAAAAGTAGATTTTTCGCTCCATGTGACCACTCTCCAGCCCCCACCTGTACAACCATTTAATTAAAAGGCAGTGCGTGTACTGTGTGGGTAACTGGGGTTGAACCAAAACTGAAAATAAATATAAAAATAAAAATATTGTCTTAGTTGGTCAACGTTTTTCAACGCGTTTATAGTGATGTTCATATTATTTTAATGTGAATGATTTATGAAGTTCCTATTACATAATAGTAAGTCGTTGGGTGTTGTTGATAAATGATAAGTCGTAACTCACTCTAACAATGCACTTCCAGTTCCAGTTGCATTTGCATGCAGTACTTTCACTCTTAGAACATAACTGAGCTAGAGCTAAAGCAAGAGAGCCCAGAACGCTGAAGCTGCAGAGCACTCAATTCAATCCAAATGGCTTCTCTAATTCTAATTCTAAAGCTGCTTCTTGCATCACATCTTCTCTTCATTTCTTTGGTTACCTTCTTTGGCTACGCAATTGCAGCCACTGCTAATAAGCTCCATGCCGAAGAAGGTACCAGACCAACTAATTAAACTCTTCAAAATTAGCTTAGCTTAATTGAAAACCTCATACATGTAATGTATATATTCAATAAGTTATTCGTTCTTTGCAGTGAAGGCATTGAAGCAAATCGGAAGAAAACTGGGGAAAAAGGATTGGAACTTTGGAGTTGATCCATGCAGTCAGAAAGGGAATTGGGTTCTGTCATCAGATGACAAGAAAGGCTTTGAGAGCAATGTAACCTGCGCCTGCTCCTCTGCCTCCTGCCACGTTGTAACAATGTACTCTTCTCTTCTCTTCTCTTCATCGTTATAATTATTTGCTCTTCCATTCTTTTGTGTACTACATATGTTAATTAAATACATGGGTGAATTAATTGAGTTGAAAGTCATACCATAACAATATACAAATAACTAGTATTACCCTTTGAGTTTGAGATATGCGCTGACTAATAAGTGACCTCAAGAGTCCAAGTAGGCGTATATGATTATATATTTTTTTGAAATGGTTAAGCCATGTGATTGATTTGTTTTTCTGCAGTGCATTGAATGCTCAAAATCTAACAGGAACTCTCCCGCCTGAGCTTTCTAAGCTTCGCTACCTTAAACAACTGTAAGCAAATTCAATGATATATCTCCATTCAATACAAATAGGAATGTTTGAAATATGTTCCTTAATTTAACTGCTTTCCAATTCATATAGGGACCTCAGCCGTAACTGCCTCACCGGTTCTTTCCCTCCACAATGGGCTTCTTTGCAATTGGTCGAGCTGTAAGCATTTTTAATTACTTTATTAATTCCCTGTTCATGTCAACTTATCATGAAAATTGTTCAAGTTAAGCTATATACAACAAATGCTTTTGTTTTATGTGCGCAGCTCTGTGATGGGGAACCGCCTGTCTGGTCCGTTCCCAAAGGTTCTCACCAACATCACCACCTTAAAAAATCTGTATGTCAAAATACTTTTGTAGCTTCTATTCAGTTCAACCTTTATCATTTTAGTTCAAATCTTACATATTCCATATTACAGGAGTATCGAAGGGAACTTGTTTACAGGAAGCATTCCACCAGATATTAGGAAGCTGATTAATTTACAGAAACTGTAATTCCTTTCTGCTTTCATGTAAAACAAGTTGTTATAAGCCACCCAAATTTCTTGATTTGTAACAATGTTGCTAACATCTTTCTTCAGAATCCTATCATCAAATTCTTTCACAGGAAAATTGCCAGCAGAAATTACCAAATTGACCAACTTGAATGATTTGTAAGTGGGAAATAGCCTCATTCTTATGCAACTTATGGGTGCTAAAAAAAGATATGGATGTACATGTTCACTTGTTGCATTATGTTTCATATTTTGGACTAGATTGCAATTCAAACTCTAGTTACTGGTTGAATTTCCTAAGCATCTTCCATATAACATGTTAAAATTAGATTATCCTTCTCAAATATTCTTCTTTGATGCACTTTCATAACATGAGGATTGTGATCAATCTGATTCTTTGATCTGCACCGAAGACACTAACAAGTAGGTTTTCATATATTTGATGTATTTTAGGAGGATAAGTGACAATAACTTTTCTGGGAAGATTCCTGAATTCATCGGTAAATGGAAGAAGATTCAGAAATTGTAAGTTGTCTAATGGTATCTAATTTATGCTCCATTGGAGCTTTCAGGACAAATTGATAAGGCTACTTTTACAGGCATATCCAGGGTAGCTCTCTGGAGGGGCCTATTCCTGCCAGCATTTCTGCCTTGACTAGCTTGACTGATCTGTACCCAATCCTAATTACATCTCCCTTTTATTCTTTTAAACTTCTTTTTTCGTGGAAAAGTGAGTTGATTAAGTTTTTTTGCCCCCTTTTCCCTTCCCTTTAGGAGGATAAGTGACTTGAAAGGCAGTGAGTCTGCTTTCCCAAAATTGGATAAAATGAACTTGAAGACATTGTGAGTTTAATTTGCTTGACGTTCTATTTTCTTCTTTTTCTTTGCCCTCTTCATTAAATGTGGTAATATTTACCATACAAACACACACAGACACACTGAGTACTTGGATCAAATTGTGAAATGCAGGATCCTCACAAAATGCTTGATACATGGAGAGATCCCTGATTATATTGGGGATATGACAAAGCTGAAAAACATGTAAGTAGTCATGCTAATGGTTTAATTTAGCAAGTCCTTTACAATTGAAAGCTCTGTTTTGAATCTTTTTTGCTCCGGTGGGGCCATGGTGCATGTTAACATCAATTTATTAAGATCAGAAGCTAAGGACAAGAAGCATATAATTCATTTCAGTCAATTTAACGCTAATGTGTCTTTTTCTGGAGAGCCAGATCAAAACACAGTTAATTCTGACGTAACAGTGATTGAGTGATATTATTTCGTTGCAAATAAAATTTATGTACTTTTTTCTTTATCCGTGCAGAGACCTCAGTTTTAATAACTTGACCGGTGGAATTCCTACTACATTTGAAAAACTGGCAAAAACAAATTTCATGTGAGGGGATAGTCTGTTAAATTTTGGTTCCTAAAGAGTGGTCATGTTTTATAGATGCTAATATGAACCCTTTTTTGTTTCATAGGTATTTGACAGGTAACAAGCTTACAGGACCTGTACCTAAGTATATCTTCAACAGTAACAAAAATGTGTACGTATATTTTCATGCTTCCAATTCCAATTTTGGTTCTAAACAGTTGACAGCATGAAACAGCCATCTAAAAATAATTGAATGCATATTTTTCAGTCTTGAAAAAATCTCATGCCAATTGATGCATCCTTGACATTTCCCTTAGAAAATTACACTAAGTATTTTGGTTGTTTTAGCATAATGAGGGAGCATGCTTGCTGATGTTAGACTTCATTTTTTTATGTACAGGGATATATCTTTAAATAATTTCACTTGGGAAAGCTCAGATCCAATTGAATGTCCTCGAGGGAGTGTGTGAGTGTAATTTAACATATATCTTCTATCATTTATGCATCCTTATATCTATGGTGACTTGGTGAGTGAGTGAGGTGAAGCATTTACCCTTTTTTGTTTCCAGGAACTTAGTTGAGAGCTACTCCTCGCCGCGTAATAAATTGTAAGAATCTTGTGCCCATATTTCTACATATTTAACCTGGCTGTAAGGGAAGCTTACTATTGCTTATGATCTTCATATGATTGCCCTCAATTTTGTTTATTTGATTAAAAAATCTATACTTATTGTGGACTCTTGAAAATACTCCTTATTTATTATTTTATATGCGGCAGAGATAAAGTTCATCCATGCCTAAGACAGAACTTTCCTTGCTCTGCTCCAGCTGATCAGTGTAAGTTACTTTGGGCTTCGAAAATCCTCTGTATTTGCTTGAACTTCAAATTTTCAGTCACTGAATTAAAGAATAAAGACTGTAAAATTGTTTTCTTGAAAAGTAATCCATTTTAATCACGGCCATGACAGCTTAAAGGTATCCCAAAACATCAAACTTGAGAGTAGTTGTTGTCGTGAGTGTGAAGGGTTAAGAGTGAGAGGTTATGTTCTCATATAATCCCATATATGATTAAAAAATGAAATTTGGTTCTGACTGAAAATTTGGAAGCAACCAGTAGCCACAGTTGCTATGGGTTGATTTATCTGGGCATTTGTTTCTTTCTTAGCTCACAATTCCTCCGTTGAAACGTAAATACACACAGATCATTACACCTTGCACATTAACTGTGGTGGTGCGAAAATAAATACTGGCCACACGAAGTATGAAGCTGATATGGAAGCAAGAGGCGCTTCTATGTTTTACTCCTCTGGCCAGTATTGGGCATTAAGCAGCACTGGAAAATTCATGGATGACGATACCGATTTAGATAATTATATTCGAACCAATACATCAACTCTTTCTAAGGTATCTGCGGTTGACTTGGAACTGTATAGAACGGCACGTGTTTCTCCACTCTCACTCACTTACTATGGGCTCTGCCTTGGGAATGGAAATTACACCGTTAGACTTCACTTTGCAGAGATCATTTTCAAAAATGACAGTACATTTAACAGTCAGGGAAAGCGTATGTTTGATATCTACATCCAGGTTACTATATAAGTATACAAACTCTTTTTTGTTTTTTCCTCCATAAATTTTTCGTACTGATTTCTTATTGTTTGAACATAGGAAAAGTTGGTCAAGAGGGATTTTAATATTGAGGATGAAGCTGGTGGTACGGGTATCCCCATTGTAAAGAATTTTCCTGCAGAAGTGACAAGTCACACGTTAAAGATCCACCTTTACTGGGCTGGAAGAGGGACAACTGGCATACCATTACGAGGAACTTATGGTCCTCTAATTTCTGCTATATCAGTAAAGTCAAGTAAGTTATTGTATTTTCATCATGGTTGATATTTATTTTACAAATCTTCATGCTTGAATGGATGAAACCTCAACAATTTTGTAGTTTCAGAATTGATTCTAGGCACATCCATCCCCTTGGCAGTTTTCATTGGAAAGGAACTAATTACATTGGATGTCTTTATTCAGCACAATGCTTTAGTATTATGATATGCTTGGCTTTTTTTTCCCCCAATTATATAAACAAGGATTCGTTGTGACTAGGCCAAGGAAGAATTTTCAGATACCTATTCAGTTTTTGATACTGAAAGTTAGAGTGCTAGTGCTAATACTCTTTTACAGTAAACTTGTCCCTTTCATTCACTGATTGGAAATAAATTGCCTCTTCTCGTACAGACTTTAAGCCCCCTGTAGTTCACAGCAAGAAGAATCACGTGATGATAATGGCTGCAATAGTGGGTGCATCAGTATTACTTGTCCTTTTGATCTTGTTTATCATTCGTTGGAAAGGATGGCTGGGCGGCAAAGTTTCTGCAGATAAAGGTATGTGGTTATTGATTAACTTTAATCAATAGTTCTTGGCAAATACTATAATCTATATCTCTAAATTAAGTAGTCCATGTTATGAATTATGGAATTCCTGCATATGGGCATTCAAGAAAAATCATCAGTATTTGTCATCTCTAAGTACTATTATTATGAGTATCTGTTGGTTGACATTAATACTGAATTATTTTCAGAGCTGAGAGGTCTAGATCTGCAAACAGGATTATACACACTAAGACAGATTAAGGCTGCAACGAACAATTTTGATCTAGCAAACAAAGTTGGGGAGGGTGGTTTTGGTTCAGTTTACAAGGTAAATGTTATGCTTTGTTAAGTTGTGTGCCCTCTCTATACTTTCTAAGGAAAAAAAAAATGAGTAGCTGGCAATTTTGGATTGTAGGGTGTATTATCAGATGGAACTGTAATTGCTGTAAAGCAGCTCTCTGCAAAATCAAGGCAAGGAAATCGTGAATTCGTAAATGAAATAGGGATGATATCTGCACAGCAACATCCAAATCTTGTGAAACTCTATGGATGTTGTGTTGAAGGAAATCAGTTGCTGCTGGTCTATGAGTACATGAAAAATAATTGTTTATCCCGTGCTATCTTTGGTAAGCTTAGAATTTTCCATATATCCATATATGCCACATTTCCCCAAGGCAATATTCAAATTCTTATCATCTCAGCTGCAAATAATATTGATTTTTTTTTTCTAACTCCTGACAGGAAAGGATACAGAATACAGATTAAAGCTAGACTGGCCTACTAGGAAAAAGATTTGCATAGGCATAGCTAGAGGTTTGGCTTACCTCCATGAAGATTCTAGGATAAAAATTGTGCACAGGGATATCAAGACGAGCAATGTCTTGCTTGACAAGGATCTCAATGCTAAAATTTCCGATTTTGGTTTAGCAAAGCTTTATGAAGAGGATAAAACTCACATCAGCACACGAGTTGCTGGGACCATGTGAGTTCTTCCATTAAAATATCAGAAATAATTTTTCTTTCTTCCAGTTGAATGTCTATTGGGTTCATGACAACTATCAAAGCTCCCACAGACTTAGTGTAATTTATTCTTTTGGGTGGGTGACTTTGCAACCTTTCCTGAATACTTTCTGCAGTGGTTACATGGCTCCCGAGTATGCAATGCGTGGATACTTAACAAGCAAAGCAGATGTTTATAGCTTTGGAGTTGTCACATTAGAAATTGTCAGCGGAAAGAGCAACACCAACTACAGGCCTAATGAGGATTTCGTTTACCTTCTTGACTGGGTAAATATTTTGCTTGTAAATTTATATTATTAAAAAGCGAATGAATATTCAGTCTTGAATATTTTATTATTTTAACATGCTGCATGTATATCATATCTCTGCATGGTTTCATTCAGGCCTATGTTCTCCAAGAAAGAGGAAATTTATTGGAGCTAGTTGATCCAAGTTTGGGCTCGGAGTATTCATCAGAGGAAGCAATGGCAATGCTTAATGTGGCTCTCTTGTGCACCAATGCATCTCCAACTCTTAGGCCAACAATGTCTCAAGTGGTGAGCATGCTTGAAGGTCGTACTGTCGTTCAGGACCTGCTCGCAGATCCTGGGTTTTTAGCTGTTAATTCTAAACTTAAGGCCGTAAGAAGTCATTTCTGGCAACGTCAGAGCCAAACCCTGAGCATCTCTAGCTATGATCCCATCACTGATTGCTCAAATTCAAGCATAAAAACAGGAGATAGCGTCCTTCTGAGAGAGAGTTTGGTTCAGCATGATGAGTAAATTATGTTCTATGCGCAGTAATATCGAGAGAAAAAAGTCTCTTTCTGTATAGTCTCCGAGTATTTTAGCAACTTAACCTTTTTTAACAGAAAAATCGGAAAATGTATGAATAAACAGCTTCAATTGTAAATTACAGCTGAATTTTGAGGACTTGATTACAGAAAGAGACTTGATTACATATGACCATCTGTATGAAAATAGTAATCAAACCATTAAGTATTTATATTATTGTTAAAGCACAAAGCATAAGTCCAACAAAGAAAATTCCTGAAAATAACTTCCCATTGTTGTATGGACTCAAATTCTCGACTTTAAGAATAAAGGGCAGAGGTGCCAATGAATTCAACTAAAGAGTTGACAATAATGGATGACTTTTTTTTTTATTGCATTTGGAATAATTATACATAATCATAGTCCTAGAATAGGGCATAAGACTGAATATTTATTTCTAGTATAAGCTGACCAATTCACACAAACTTTCAGGTGTTACCAGCAACATAAGATGACCAAGTAATCCATACCAAATTACCTCTGCCGTGACACATTATACGATTGGACGTGGAGTGACATTATCTCAAATCCATGTAACAATCAATCGGACAAGCGCCTTGACTTAGGAGTTGGGACTCACGTACTCCCCAATTGCTTGAGGGATAGATTAACCACCCTCCTGACTTTTCTTTGTGTTTGCAGGTGAAGTTTGGGCGTTCGTGGTTGTCAAAACTTGCTCAAGAAAGCCAATTCGAGCAACATCGTCTCCCCTAAAAATACAAATTAAAGTGTTGACGTAGTCACTTGGTCATAATAATGACCTTGACCAGATTACTATATTAACAACAACAACATCAACAACAATAATAACCTAGAATGTTATTTTGCTTCTTATCATTAAAAATTAAATGAATGGGCCTTTTGATATTTCTCTAAATTCCTTGTAAAACATTTTTTTGATTGTAATTACCTAAATAACTAAAGATTAACTAATTCATTTATTGTTTTGAAATTAAGAAAATTCAATTAAACACAAAACACCTGAATAAATTATTGTCTCAATAAACTTTTTACATCCCTTAAATAAATTACTCTTTTAAAAAACTTCTTACACCACTTTATTTCGTAATTTCTATTTATATTTTAATTTTTTTAGAGAAAATTTATAAAAATTTAGAGTTATGAATAAAAATTACGTAATAAAAAGAAAATGATGTAAGTTTTATACATTTTATAAATAAAAACTTAAAATAAATACTCTTTTAGGGTAAAGTTTTATAGTATGGTGGTTTATGTTAATTTATGGGCTTGTATTTAAAAAGTAACCTAAGGTGTACTAGAAAACAAAGTTCAGAAGGGGGTTACAAGAATTCTGGAGGAGTGTTACGAGTTTTAGTAGAATGAAATATCAAGGATCCTAAACGAGGCCCAATCTTAATCGATCCAAAAATTTGAACTAATTGAATTACTATGTTCAGCTTTGATTTGGC
Source organism: Atalantia buxifolia (assembly GCA_030444775.1). NCBI lineage: Eukaryota > Viridiplantae > Streptophyta > Magnoliopsida > Sapindales > Rutaceae > Atalantia > Atalantia buxifolia. The sequence goes on from CM059832.1 coordinate 10,325,659, forward strand.
CCAAAAATGAATGGGCTTATTGTTAAATATTTGCACTTGAAATAGCCTACAACTCGAGTCTAAAACGCAACGCACCAGTTCTACTCTACTAAAAAGATAAGTAATCTCAAATTTGTTATTTTAAAAAATTATATTTTATATTTTTAATTAGTTGGTGAAATAATATAATTAATTCACTTGAGTTTTATAAAAAATTTATCAACTACAACAAACAACACATTATTTGAGACAAAATTTAAGATAAAAAAATTAAAATATCTATAATTACTCATAAAAGATTTGTAACTACATTGCATTCTTCTAAGCTCTTCATGTTTTCTTAAATATTTATTAACACTCTAAGGATTCTAAATCAGTTTTAAGTAACTGTTTAATTGGTGGAGTGATCCAAAATATTCATTGATTAAAATACACGAAACCTTAGGAAAAGGGCTTAATTATCACAAATCAATTTTTTGAATATACATTATCCTTTGTTAAAAAAATTATTCTTTTTTGTAAATTTATTTCATTCTACTTTCATTGTAATCTTTAAGGTTTTTAATGATATGATTAATAGTGCTTTCCATTAAAAAAAATCTCAAATATTTATTAAAACCTTTAAATCATTAAATCACAATTAACGTTATTTGACAATCATTTTGTGAAATAGTCTCAAGGTCCAAAGGAAAAAAATTTTGTGACTTATCTCAAATATTTCGAATTTTTAAAGTACGGAATATGAAAAAAGAGTTTCTTATTTTTTCTAATTAATTTATGATAACTATTCTAATTACCTTCAGGTCATGTTTAGATGCTAGGATTATAGGTAGAATTGGACTAATTTTTAGGACAAAATAAATTAATTCAGTCGTAAGCACATTTGACTGCCATTAGTTCAAAAGTAGTGGCACTATTAATTCTCATTTTGATTAGGGTTTAAGTAAGATGTATTTAAACTGTTATTCATATAAATTAAATATAAAAAATTAATTTCATAATTTATTTAAACTATAATTTATGTTAGATCATATATCAAATTGTTAATTCAAAATTTATTTACACTAGTATTGAATATAAAATTAAATATTAAAATTTTATTAAAAATAATATTGAATATTAAACACAAAAATTATTTATTATTTACCTACAATAATATTAAATATTAAACTCAACAATTAGTAATATAATTTAAAATAAATATTAAATGGTTATTTGTCTTTCTTAGATTATATTTAACACAATTCCCGCATTCCAACAAACAAAAATAGTACCATACATAATTCAATTTAATCCACTATAATACTTTTCAATAAAATCCTAAAAGTTAATTGAGTTGAATACGTAGCCCAGTAATATTAAAATGATATTTATCTTTTATACAAAATTCCTAATTTACTTTAACTAGACGTTGGCTTTACGTTAAAGTCCCCCTCTTCTTCCTCTCTCACTTCCCTGCTTCGATTGGATCTAATCTCTATTTGAGATTCAGATCTCTTCGCAGTTAAAAATTCAAATTCAGTAAACTAAACTTGAATTGTTTCCAAAAAAAAAAAAATCAATTATCACTGTTTGCAAATAAGTATTATAAGCAAATGGCGGCCATCGCAGTTCACCAGTTCGCTCAGTGCATCACTTGCCATGCCTGGAGTCCCGATCACTCAAGTAACTCTTTTTTCGTTGAATTTTCAGATGCATTTAATTATACACAATTCTGAGTGTTAATTTGTGTAATTATTTATTTATATGTTCGCTGCAGTGGTTGCATTTTGTCCAAATAATAACGAAGTACACATTTATAAACTGATTCAAGAAAAGTGGGAGAAGCTTCATGTTCTTCAAAAGGTACTTTTTTTTTGTTTTTTATTCTTCTGAACAGAATTTGCCCTAAATTTTAGCGTTAAATTTCACTTTTTGTGTAGCTGTGAATGAATAACTATCTATTTAAAATTCGACAAAAATTACATTGAAAAAAAATCATGTTCCTATCCCTGGCAATATTTTACATTAATGCTTTCTGTATAATAAGTAAGATTATATTCATAAAAAAAATGGAATATCCCTGTTGGTTACTGAACAGAATTTGCCCTAAATTTTAGCTTTAAATTTCACTCTATGTGTAGCTGTGAGTGAATAACTATCTATCTAAAATTCAACAAAAATTGAATTTAAAAAAATTTATGTTTCTATCCCTGGCAATATTTTACATTAATGCTTTCAGTATAATAAGATAAGATTATATTCATCAAAAAATTGGGAATATCGCTGTTGGTTTCTGAAAAGATTTTGATACTATTTATCACAATTCTTTTTCTTTTTTCATTCTGTCAGTTGATAGAGATTATAGTGTCTGGGTCTATATTTATTAGCTTTTTTCTATTCATTTCTGTGGCAGCATGACCAAATCGTTTCTGGGATAGACTGGAGTGTCAGGTCAAACAGAATTGTGACTGTATCTCATGATCGGAATTCGTAAGTGCCTCTGTCATTTGAGTTGGCAGTACAACTCTTCTTCTGTATTTGATTCAATGAGAGAAGACATCTTAGCATCATAGTTGTGTGCTTGCCCCCAACCCCTTCCCTGCTCCTCAAGTCTTAGACAAGTGCATACAAACTAGGGGTGACAATTTTCCTTTTTCTTTATAGCCAATGTTTTTATTTTGCTTGCTTAATTCACAGTTTTCTTTTCAGGTATGTGTGGAACCAAGAAGGATCAGAGTGGGTGCCAACTCTTGTTATCCTTAGGCTAAATCGGGCAGCACTTTGTGTTCAGTGGAGTCCTAAAGGTACTGGAACCCTATTGTTTACTTAAGTACTGTTTTTCATTCCCTTGTCTTGCCCAAATGGCATGTAAGACATTGATTGAGAGAGCGATCTCAGAACTGGATTAAGTTTACATATTCAGACTTGGAAAATAAAGAAAATAATTACTGGAAAAGGAATATGTACTTTTTTGCATGCGGTTGTGGTGGTTTTTTGGGGAACAATCTAGCAATGTCCTTCTGCCATAGCATCTGGACGTTAGATGAAATATGGATGGAACAACCAGACTTGTTCATATTTATTTTGATTAACCCATGCTGGTCCTTGGGAGATGGCCAACCCTGTTGTCAGGATGCAGGGGGATCAAGAAACTTGATTCATAGGGGACAATACCATAGTAAAAAATAATAACTTACGAAATTCACCCTAATATCAAATTTTTTTTACAAAATTGCTCCCACTCTGGGTAATTTTTCCAGAACGTTATAGGAAATTAAAGGGAATTTATTTTTGTGTGGGTTCAATTGCCCCCAAACCCTGTAATATAAATCTGCGGCTGTCAGGATGGTGTCAACTCTTGTTTACACATTTAGATTTAGAAAATTATGCTCTATTAAATTTTTATCTGAATTTCTATTATAAAATTTGACTCTAAATTTAAGTTTTTTCTTAACTTGACGATGATGATTAATTCTAATGAGTTACCACCGTTTTTATCTCTCAGAAAACAAGTTTGCTGTTGGAAGTGGTGCTAAAACTGTTTGTATTTGCTACTATGAGCAAGAAAATAACTGGTAACGAAGCTTTAATTTGCAGCTTCTCTCTCTACTTTCCTGTTTATAACTTTATATGCTGGGTTGAGCATGTCAATATATGGAATTCTGCTTGATTTTTGTGTAAATGCAGGCTTAACTTGTTTCTAATTTTATGAACTTGCATCAATGTTGGGTAATTGTCCTTGAATTTCTTCTTAATGTCCTCACAGCAGTTGGATTCATAGTCCTCGCATACCATTTTTGCTAGACCTGTTTAGTTACTATAATTCATATAGGTTGATGGTATATTTGTCCTCTCTTGATTCTTTTATCCAGGTGGGTCAGCAAACTCATCAGGAAGAGACACGATTCATCTGTGACAAGTGTTGCTTGGCATCCTAACAATGTGAGTATTTCCTACTTCTTTTGCTTTTTGCAAGTATGATTTCTATTAAGAATTCAAATGGAATTTCTTGTTTGTGTGTATATATTGTTCAATTAAAATTATGTCATGGTGTTATTTTCTCTTTATATTGCAGGTTTTTCTTGCTACCACTTCAACAGATGGAAAATGCAGGGTCTTTTCCACCTTTATAAAAGGTGTTGATATAAAGTATGTTCAATAAGATTACAAGACATTATCTGTCTATTAGTTGTTCATTCTCCTCTCTTTCCTTTTTATATCATTACTATTTACTAAAGGGATTTTCCATGCATTGATCCAGGGAAAAGAAGGAAGGCACTTCCTCAGACACAAAATTTGGAGAGGTTTAATATCTGTTCCTTTTGCCCTTGGAGAACTAAATTTTTAATTTGCATTGAATTGTGTTGGAAGAACGTATGCATCTAAAGTTTCTTTGTGGATGCTTATTTTTCTTATAGTGAAAAAGAAAAAGAAGGATAGGTCTGTTAAAGACTACTTTTGATTTCTTATGGTGTTTTAAAATTTTGTTATCTATAATTTGTTAGATAAAAGCATTTATACGTGATCTTCTCTCTGCTTGACTATACTGAATATTTGTTGGTCTATGAGACAACTTTGTTGGCAATTTTATATTAGTGAGCCAGTAAACTATTGCATTCCTGTATAAGTTGGAAAGTGACTCCTTCAATGCAGGAAACATGTTTTTGTTTCCAGTACTTTTCATGTATTGTGCATATTCATGTCTTTGTTTGCCGAATTTTCTGTTACTCAGTTTGCATTTAAATCTTACATTCTCTTAAATTATTGTGGCTTTAATGGTTTCTTTTTCATTTGAAACAGCAAATCCTTCAGCTTGATCTCTCATTTTCTTGGGCATTTGGTGTCAAGTGGTCACCCAGTGGCAATACCTTAGCTTATGTAGGTCAGAAACATCTCTTTACTACTCATAATGGTTTGGCATATGTTGACCATAAATGTTTATCCTTAATTGCAAGTTATTGGCATTTTGGTAGTTTTGTTGTTGTTTAGTTTTATTACTGAAGAAGTTAAGAGTTATTTATCATGTTAGAGGGCTTGAACTTACAAAGATGGCTTTCTCCTCATGTATCTGCAATCTTTTGATATTGTGCAGGCCATAATTCTATGATTTACTTTGTTGATGATGTCGGTCCTTCTCCTTTGGCCCAAAATGTTGCATTCCGTGATTTGCCTCTTCGTGATGTGGGTCAGCATCCTCTCTGCTCGCTTTTTGAGATACACTGTTTCTTTTTTTTTTTTCAATTAGTTTCTAACTTCTTGTTACATATGGACATTGTGCATCCGCATGTGATGTACTGTCAGGTCTTATTTGTTTCTGAGAAAATGGTCATAGGTGTGGGATTTGACTGCAACCCGATGGTTTTTGCAGCAGATGAAACAGGAATATGGTATGTAGGAATCTTACGTCTTACATCCTCTTTCATTCAATTTAGATGGAATAGTGCTGCTCCTTATTTTCTGGGTTGGGATTGAAGTAGCTTCTATATTCATGTTTATTCTTCCTATAATTTAATTTAATTTTGCTTTTGTCTAGGACCTTCATTAAATTCCTTGACGAAAGGAAAACATCATCGTCAGGTCCAAAGTATGGATCACAGGTATTCATACAATTAATTACCATTCTGATTGTATTTTTGACTAGTGAGAAGAATCTTTAGTTTTTTTTTTCTAAATAAAATTAGACTGTCGCTATAAGCTGGGAAATAATGCAATATATGATATTGTATTATTACCTTCAATCCCATGAGCGCCACTATTAGCATTATTTTTTAACTTCGTATGATTCCCTTTTCTCAAGTTTTGTTATATTTCTTTGTGGCCAGAAAAAAAAGGGAAAAATACTATTAAAAGTACGAGGTTGCTTAGACATTATTGTAGTGTTTAGGTAATTCAAGAGTATTATTTAAAAAAAAGAAAGAAAGAAACTGCCTAAATGGTTCAAACTTCCTAAGTCAAATACTGATTCAATGCTTATGGAGATTGTGGTATTGCATTATGCATTCCTAGGAAATTTATGGGTGTTAAATAGGAGCAATTATGTTAATATTAGATTGATTTTCTTATTTCCAGTTCTCTGAAGCATTTGGAAAACTATATGGTCAATCAAAGTATGGTGTGGGCAATGATGCTGTTGAATCTTCAAGAACACGAGGAGGCACTCACGAAAACTGCATAAAGTAATTACTTCATAACATTTATATACTATTACAGCTAATCTTTCACATTAACAAGCCATGCCTGTTACTTCAGAATTACTTGGGATAGAATTTCAACTTCTTTAATCCTTATCAATATTACCTATTCAGTTTCTTTATCTGGAAAATCCACTATCTTACTCAGTTCAGTTGATGAGCAAAAATCTGACCTTGTGTTTTGGAAATTGTAGTTCCATTGTACCTCTCAGGGAGGCAGGGAGTTCAAGGATAACTCGTTTCACCACTTCAGGTTAGTGAAAATCTAATTTTTCAATTCTGCTTCCATCTGAGGGGCTTAACTGTCTTTCTTGATGTTTACCATGGATCATCTCAGGATTGGATGGAAAAATAGTTACATGGGATCTGGAGAGCCAAGAAGATTTCCTGAACTATCTATGAAAGGTTGATCTTTATACATTTTACAGCACATGGGATCTGGGGAGCCAAGAAGATGTACTGAACTATCTATGAAGGTTGATATTTATACATTTTACAGCAGACGGCTCTGAATGTATTTCGAGTGACATGGAGAACAATGATGTGATGCCGCGATGATGGATTTGTATATTAATTTGGTGAAGAACAGTAGTTGATATGTTTCCCTATTTGAAAGTCAAAATTTTTCCACCTTCAGTTCGAGACTTACACTTTACAGCAGAGCTTGTAATATATGTTCTCTAATCTCTCTCTCCATACGGCTTTTTGCTCGGTTGTAGTAGAAGAAAGAAAGAAAGCAGAAAAATAAAAAATCTTAATTGTCACTTAAAAACTAGAACTACAGGGTTTTTGGAGAAAATGCCGTCAAGAGGCACAAAATTGGAAGTATGCGAACGATCGATGAGAATCAGCTTCGTTAAGTTATGATGTTTTAAGTCAAAAATTTGGCCTTTCCCCAAAAAGAAGAAAAAATAGGTTAAAAGTATGGGTAAAATCTCAAATGGTCAGACGTGCTATCACTGTAAAACCATCTGTTCTGCTGTGATCTGTGTCGCTCTCTGAAAGCGGGGAAAGGGGTAACAGAAGAAATGCTGTCGACTCTCCACCATCCTCCGCGGAGGCTCTCTCGGTTCTTCCCAGCCAATAATAAACCCCGCCATTTTCTCACAAAACCTGTTCTCTCTTCCTCACAGCCCGTCACCGACCAATCGCCTTCCTCCACGTCACCGCCCGAATCCCAAATCCTCTCCATCCGCCACTCCCTCCTCGCCCACGAGGTCACCGCTACCCAGCTCGCCGAAACCTACCTATCCCGTCTTAAGCTCACCGAGCCCCAACTCAAGTCCTTCATCCACATCTCCAACAATGTGCTAAAAGAAGCCCAATCCATCGACGATAAGATCAAGAGAAACGAAAATGTGGGGCTCCTTGCTGGGGTTTTGGTTGGGGTTAAAGATAATATATGTACGGTGGATATGCCGTCTACGGCTGGCTCTAGAGTCTTGGAGAATTATCGTCCGCCTTTCGATGCCACTGCGGTTAAGAAAGTGAAGGAATTTGATGGGATTGTGGTGGGTAAGACCAATTTGGATGAGTTTGGGATGGGCAGCACCACTGAATCTTCTTCTTTTCAGGTTTTGGGCTTTTTATTTTTGTTTTTTGCTTCTATGGGAAATGCTATTAACAGCTAGAGTTGATAAAGTTTGAGCTTTTAGCAATGTTAGAACTGTAGCTCTTATTTGTTCCCCATTTTTCTTTTAGCTACATAACGCCGGTTAAAATTCTATATTTTTATTTACTTTTTATGAGTAACCTCAATTAAATAGACCTTCTCATTAAATTTTATGTTCAAAATTTGATGATATTTATTTGGATTTGACTTCTGCAACTAGCTAGTTTGGAGAGGAATAGGATAGAAGATACTGTGATAAAGAGTGTTTTATGTTAAGTATGATTAGAATTTGATTGCTTATGTAATGATATTTACAACTGGTAACTGTAGTTGGTTTACTCAGGTGATGCATTTGTTCATTCATTAGGTGACTGCAAATCCGTGGGATATTTCTCGGGTGCCAGGAGGATCATCAGGAGGCTCAGCTGCAGCTGTTTCTGCTAGGCAGTGCGTAGTGTCTCTGGGAAGTGATACTGGTGGAAGTGTTAGGCAGCCTGCGTCATTTTGTGGTGTTGTCGGGCTAAAGCCGACATACGGGCGTGTCTCAAGATATGGACTTATGGCGTATGCGTCGTCACTTGATGTCATAGGTTGCTTTGGTTCATCAGTTGCTGATACAGGAATCCTTCTTAGTGCCATTTCTGGTCATGATAGACTTGATGCCACTAGTAGCAAGCAAGTACGTGTTCTTCAAATATCACTTTCACAGGTTTACCACATGCTTGTCAATTATTTTCATCTTTTAAATTTATGATAATTTCAAATTTCCAGGAGGTGCCTGATTTCACGTCTCAACTTATTTCTGCTGCACTTTTAGAATCCAAACCATTGAAGGGACTCAAGATTGGTGTGATCCGTGAAACTCTTGAAAACGGAGTTGATAGTGGAGTAAAATCTACTGTCCTTGGAGCTGTTTCTCATCTGGAAGAATTAGGATGTACTTTGTCAGAGGTGCCTCTTATATTTTCAGTACTTATGTTGTGAAGTTCATGCATATTAGAATATGCTCCTAATATACATTTTTTCTTTTTCTTCAATTGCAGGTATCTTTACCGTCCTTCTCTCTTGGGTTGCCAGCCTACTATATTCTAGCTTCATCCGAATCTTCTTCCAACTTATCTCGTTATGACTGTGTCAGGTGATTTGAGGAGAATGCTTCTGATTGATTATCATTCTCTGGTTTTCTGATTGCGACATTATAGATAAATTGGTATAAGCCAAGTCCTTTCATGCTATGTAGAAGAGTTACTCTTATTTGTAAATTTATGGGAAGGTAAGGAAGAAGAACAAAAATGTGGTGGCTAATTTTGAAGTAGAAAAGATGATTGCAACTTGCTTCTCTAAATAGCATATCGAATTTTGATAAACTTTGAATCCCTACCTTCATCATTTGCATCAATATCCAGGTACGGCAACCAAGCTGCGGCTGAGGACCTAAATGCACTCTATGGAGATTCTAGAGCAAAAGGATTTGGCTCTGAGGTATGTATCTCAAGTTGCTATAAGATCCTTTTGCCATTTGCTTAATTTTTTGTTGAATTTTTAAATGTTATTGATTTTGTAGGGCTGCTAGCCACGTAGTTCACATTGTCAAATTGTCATTGATGTGTCAAGCTACTTTTTCTTTTACTATTTCATATCGGAGACGTGTATTGCTAGTTGCTACTTAACTCGGAAGAAATGTCAATGTTATATTTTTATCCATATGGAGTGTTAATTAAATTGTTTACAAACTTTTCGCAGGTCAAAATGAGAATTTTGATGGGAACATATGCCCTTTCAGCTGGTTACTATGATGCGTATTATAAGCGTGCTCAGCAGGTACCATTCTACTGATGTATTCATCCATAGGAGGGGTAATTGCCTCTAACCTGAAGATGCTTAAAGAGGCTAAGAGATTTCCTCATATTTGTTTTGGAGAACCAAAAATATCTCTATTACTGTATCCTTGACAAGCCTGACTTGTGGCACTTGCAATTAGGGAAATCATAGGGCTCAGGAGGTTAATGATGTTATTAGAACTTTTTTCTGATTGGAGTTTATTACGATGGCATGTGGAAAGTCGCTTTTAGTTATTCATTATCTGGCTGTTGTTTTGTAAGACTCATGATACAAAATTTTATGGTGTTCTACAAGAAAGATATGATTGCAATTAGTGTTTTAGGTGAGGACATTGATCCAGAAAAGCTTCAAGACTGCTTTGGATGAAAATGATATCCTAATTTCACCTGCTGCCCCATCAGCTGCATATAAAATCGGTATTTTGCCTTTCTTTTCTTTTTTGATGCTCTTCTTTTGTTTTCCATTTTTCGATCAGAAATGTGGATTAAGAATTTAGCATTTGAATTAATTAAATATTTCTGCAATTATTTTAGAGTGAGGTTGCCTGATTAACTGTGATGTTTACAGGCGAAAAGAAAAATGATCCACTGGCAATGTATTCAGGCGATATCATGACTGTAAGCATCTTTATGTTGCTGAACGATATGCCATATTTAGATTCCCTTTTGTGTAACACCATGTAAATATGTAATTTTTTTTAATTTTAAATTCTAATTTTACAGTTAGCTCCAAGCCCGAGTGTTATCTCATTTCATTTTCTGTGTACTTATCTTGTGACTTGCTGCAGGTAAATGTTAACTTGGCAGGGCTACCTGCATTGGTTTTGCCATGTGGATTCGTGGAAGGGGGACCCAACGGCCTTCCTGTTGGTCTGCAAATGATTGGTGCAGCATTTGATGAGGTACCGACCATCTATATCCATATCCATTGCTAATTATAGTTTTGAGTTGCAAAGTTGAGTCTACTGTTTGCTGCAACTCTTGTTGTCTGTAATCACTTGATGATTGTTTGGCCATTATTGGCTGTCATTCCCATTAATTAGCATGTTTTCCTGAGGCCTAAAGACTGCAAAGCATATTCAATTCCAAGTATGTTGATATGCTGACAAAATTTGCACCTTTCCTGGTTGTAAGTCTGTTAGCAAAACAAAGGGTGCTTGGAACGAACTATTGGTTTGGAAGCCGCACAATCTTTTCTTTACAATGAGGAGTAAATATTTCATCTAGCTGCATTTGTTTACATGTGCAGGGAAAACTGCTGAAAGTGGGGCATATATTTGAGCAGACTCTTCAAGGTTGCAGATTTGTTCCGCCACTGATAGCCGATGGCATTCCACAATGACCCTTCTTTTCTGGAGATGCTTTTAAACTCCCATGCTCGCAAAAGTTTAATACCTGAAGACAGAATAGTTGTTGGCATGTAAAGTAAATCATCTAATTTTTTTTTTTTCATTCTTCTAATGTTACTCGAATGAAGCATAGTTGGTTAGACGCCAAATAAAATTTTGTTGCCATCTGAACTTTTTTTCTTCTCCCCACCCCCCCAAAAATAAGAGCCTTGAATTTTGGCTCCCGAGATTTAAAGCATGCTAGTAAGTAGTGTGATTCTTGCTGAGATTTAGTTAAAATAAACTCCCTTAAACAAGAGTTACAACGAAACTCGGGGCTAGTTTTGATGATTTCATGAGAGTTTGAATTGGGGTTTTGTCCCTTCCCAATTCCCATATAAAGAATCTCTTCAACTACTTTTATTTTCTTTTCTTTTCTTTTTTTCCTTTCATGTGACTGAACAAAAAAATGGTTTAAGAAAGGTTAAGTATGGCACGTCAGATTAAAAATGTAAAAAGTAAAATAGTGAAAGTATAAATATAAAGTTTCCTTGGCGTGGAATTTAAACAATGTCTAATCATCTTTTATTGACGTAAGTACATCCATAAGAAGGACAAGGCTACGTTACAGATTCTGTATGTAACAGCTCGGTGCAAATTAGCCTTGAACCAGCTAAATTCCAACAACTTTTTCTCTCTCCTGCGACGCGTGGATGCTCCCCATTTGCTACGTTACATACAGAGTCTGTAACGTAGCAAGGTCCCCATAAGAATGATATAACCCAAAAATTCGACATCACATCACCTCATAGGGAAAACAAACAAAACAGAAACAAGGGGTTTTATTTATTTATTTATTTTAAATTTTCGGGGGTTAAAAAAATAAAACCAATAACATATTAAAAATAAAATAAAAGTGAAGATTCTTCCTAACTTTACCTCGTCAATTATCAATACACACATTGGAAACGGCCCGCGTCAGCAGAAATCTTTCATGTTTTGATATCGTTATCATCATCGGGTCGGATTCCGATAATCGATTCCTGTCTCCGTCTCCGATCACTTGGTCAGCTCTCATCACCCATTCCTGGATCCTGGTTCTGCTTATATTTCGATATTTTCGTAGATCCATCTTTTTTTTCCTTTTTAATTATTAAATTTTTAATTTTATTATTGAATTTTCTGGAGGTAATTATTAGATTTTTGCTGCGTCTACTGGATTTCAATTCATGATACTCATCTTCACTGGAATTTTCTTTATTTCTTTGCTTTTTTTTTTGGGTCTTAAATTAATATAAATCTTGAAGCTCTGTTTCTGAAGATCGTTAAATCCTTTGATATGAGTTTGGTGCAAACATGATGGACATTGTGAGAATTGATTGTATATTTTATTTTGTTTTAGGCTCACATATAAATATAATACTACACGTCGTGGAAGATGAAGTCCAAGGGGAGTGATTTGAGAATAATGCCTGCGTCTGTGGAGAGACGTCCAGCTCCATCCTTAGTTGATCTTTGTGTTAAAGTTGTCATTGCTAATATAAGGTATCTTGGAGATGTTGGCGAAACTGATTCACATCTTCTAGAGAAAATTTTGCCACACTGTACCAGGGACCAGCTTATGCACGTAGAGAATTCTACAATAGTAAGATTAAGATATAATATAGTGCCTAGAATGTGACTTCTTTGATGTTTTAGTTTTGCCATGCTTGTATAATTTTTCTTACATTGTGAAAATCTTGTAGGGAAGAGATCTTAGTCCAGTGACTGATGAGCTCTGGATGAAATTCTACAAAAAAGATTTTGGTGAAAAGAACTTCAATCTTGTAATTGAGAGGATGAAGAAGAAGAAACTCGCATTTAGATGGAAACAATTGTATGAGGTAATTTTCTCTTATATGAATTTTTTTTTTTGTCTTTTTTGGATATGTCCATTCTCTCATGGAGTGCTGATCTGAATCGAGATGATTTGTTATTAGGCGAAAACCAAGGATGTGTTTGAGGCTGAGAATGTAGCAGCCAATCGTCTTAAGCAATTGTACCAGAAAGCAGATGCTCGTATGTTCTTATTCATTTCAAATGCATTTAGAAACTTGCTTCCACAATTAAAGTAGTTAATTCTGGTCTACCTCGCAACCCCTTTGGTGTGTTTAAGAGTGCTTCATATAATGAGCTCGGTGCAGGCAATATTTTGTAATTTGTGTCAGATTTCTGATTTTTATTTTGACTGATCATTGTATTGTGTTGTCAAGTGAAGATATTAGTCGATTGATTCATTGATTTCATGACTGGTAGAAGATGTTTGAGTGCTTATATTTGTTTTTATATTTTTGCTTATCGAAAGTTCCTACCTCGTGCATAACTTTTGTAGAGAAACAAAGTCGGCGAATTCGCATTTGTGAGAAGGTTCCACCTTCAAGCAACAAAAGAAGCTGGGGTAAATTTGCTGATCTGTTGTGGTTGGTTTTCTTGTATTCGTAACTGCTCCCTTTACCTGTTAATGGATTCCAAGGACCTTATAGGACCTTCTGCAGGCTATCACAAAGGATTGATGGATATATTTATTCTTCTGTTACTCAATTTACCTTTGGTCATTTTTGCAGGCAATGGACCAGGATATGGCATTTCGGGTGGGAAGAGCGGCTTGATGAAGAAGGCAAAATTAGATTTGCTTAAAAGGTAATACACTAGTACTGTCTCACCCCATAATGCATAAATGTGAGTCAATTTCGTGAAATGTCGTTCTGATGGATTATGAGTTTATACTGAAAATTTTTATAGGGGAATAACTTGTTTTTTTTTTTGAGGGCTTGATTGGTGAAATTTTTTTTATCCGATTATGAATTTATACTGAAAATTCTCTGTGTTAAATGTCACATAATCTAAAATGCATCCACTGTTCATGAGACTGCAAACCAGACTAATTGTTTCCAATGGTCATAAAAATTTTACATACATATGCTTAATAGCGGGAACAAATCCTACCTTCTTCTTCATAATCTTATGTTCATTGTCACTTGAGCCTTTGCTGATTCAGATGACTTTTTGCGAACTTAATTTTAAATTTCCATCCTTTTCTTTTGAACAGTCAAGAATTCAAAAATCTCGCGGCAATAAAGAAGAATGCAGTGCAAAGGACCTATAGGTAATATTATTAACTCTCCATACACACACACACACACACATATATTCTTAGGTGCGGGCACTGTCTCTCTTTTTTTTTTTTTTTTTAGGTTGGTGTGTGTGTATTTCAGTATATGTAAAGAGCTGTGTGTTCTTCATTCACAAATGTGAGTGTAAACATTTTTCATATTTGCAGTCTTGCTCCTGCGAAGGGTAGTAGTGTGTTTTCAAGTAAAGCTTCTGGTTCAACTTCTAATCATAGCAAGCCATTGGGTAGGAGATTTTAGAAGCTTTCCCTTCTCACCATTAACAGTGCAATGCTGATGGCAGTGTTGATGGTTTTATGTGTGAACAATTGTTCCAATTTGTATTTATTCATAAAATCTCAAATTCCTTTATTACATGTATCGACAATGTGTTCCCATGCGAAAGATATAAATCAAGTATTTTCTGTTGTCTCTTGCATGGAGAGTATTATTTCTCGATGCTATTGGCTATGATTTCTGCTCTTATCATATTCATTTAAAATCTAATGGATCTCTTTCATGGCCACAAATGGAACTGCAAACTGCAAAGCATATGAAATTCCACTGAATTTTAAAGTTGTCCCAATTTCGTACATAGATCCTTTTTTTAAAAAAAAAAAATAGTAAGAAATTCTCCAAATAACAATTAACGCAATTTTTATTTCAAATTTTTTTAACTACTATTACTTGTTTGTGCATACAAAATTCCAATTTTATGCTCATATATATGACATTAGTGAAAATTACAGAACTAATTACGCTTGTGAACAACAACGATATTTGAACAGAGAAGAATCTCAAATGGGTTGCCTTATTAACTGCTTGTATGATATAGCATACTTGGTTAAGATCTTAACTAACGATACAATGCCACCTGCTGCTGACGCCTTAGCTGTGGTTGCTGCCATGTTTTTGAAAAGCATTTCTGGCGTTAAATCTGTCGCGGAAGGACTACTGGGTGAGAGGGTGGGGTTAGCAAAGCTTGCGAAGAAGTTGGAAGTTAAAAGAAAAGGAGGCGCTCACCATGCCGGGTCAGATAGTTTGCTCGCGGCTGCTGGGTTTGCTGAGTTGAAGAACCGCTATGAGATTGAAGAAAGTGTGTTTGATGGATTCTTGAGTGGAATGGATGTGAGAATTCAGAAATTGTCTACAGAGATTATTATCTTGCGAAGCCATTCCGGTTCTGACTCCGATTGCCTGCCGTTGATTCCGCCGAATCCCATTCCATCATATGCTCCAACAATTGCGTATACACCATCTGATCCTCCTCTTACTCTTAGTCACTAATCACTATGGTCCCTTTAAATAATTTGTCATATGGGTTATCTTATGTTTACACAGCTTCTTTATACTCTTCCATTCAAAAAAAAAAAAAAAAAAAAGCTTCTTTATACTCTCAAATATATGGCATAGAGTTTCATAGTATCTTGACATCTCGCTACCAATCGTGACCAGAAGTATTGTCTATATGATTTTTCACAACAGCAGAGCAGAAGTTCGCTACCAATCGTGACCAGACTGCTTACGTAACGTAAGCATGCATTATGAACTCATCAAAGCGCAAGTAGGTTCAGAGACAGCTATTATAACTCACAAGTAACCCTTCTCCTCTTGGGATAATTTAGCAAAGACCTTCCCTGATTTTAATCCTATGTCCACATTCGGATGCAGCATTTTGAGCAGTCTCACGGACAATGTGCTTAATGTCTTCTCAGGCAACTTACCTGGCTTCAGTTAACATAACGGAAGAAGTTTTCATGACTTCCCCTCTCCCCATTGACTCCTTTCCAGTAACAACCAGTTTAAATGACTATGGAAATTTGCAATTTCAGTTGGGTTCAGTCTTGATCAGTCTATCCATAATTTATTTATTCCTTCTCAATCTACTTGATCAGCTAACAAAAATTATAACATTAAAATCAGAGCAAAGATAATGAACAGGGAAGGGGGGGAAAAAAAAAGAAACCAACCAATCTGGACTGAGTGACAACACATTTAACAGTTAAGATCCAATTGATTTTTCCATTTATATAATTCTTTTTTTTATGAATATAATGTTTTCAATTTAAAGCTAACCTATATGACAAGAAGTGAAAATTAAATGACTCTTTTTCCCCTTATTGTGAAAATTAAATAACATAACATAATAATCAATGGTGAGTTTAATGTGGCAAGTATTTTTTTTTTCATTATTATTAAGTAGCATTACTATTTCTTTAGCATATATATTATTATATGGGATAAGGTTGTAGACTGATCGAGAGGGAGATAAATAATGAATTAAAAATAAAGACCAGATTGAGGAGAATCTATTTCCAAAATAATAAAATTATAAAATAAATCCCAAAATGGAAACAGGGAGACATCACCCTGTTGAAATCGGAATTGTCCGTATGTCACGCGGTAAATAAATGAACTTACATACACACACGCATACACTAATTTGAAACGGAAACAAACACTATAAATTAGAGTGAAGTTAGGACTCTGTTTCCTCACAAACTCAACAAACCAAAAAACAAAGCAGTGCCTCCACCAAAGAGACAAAGAGACTCCACTTCTTTAGCCATGGCCGTAGTGAGCAAGATTCTTAATGTTTGGTGTGAAAATTTCGAAATCATGATGCGCTTTCTTGACAAGCTTCTAAATCGTTTCAACGTGCTATCCATCGACACCGAGTTCCCGGGCTTCCTCCGTAACACCCCCAGAGACGCACCGGCCGTTGAGTCTTACAATGATCTCAAGTTCAACGTCGACTGCACCCACCTCATTCAACTTGGCATTACTCTCTCCGACAAGGAGGGCAAGATCAGCTATACTTTTGAATTCAATTTCTCCGACTTTGATCTCAAGAAAGACCTTCACGCTGGTGATTCTATTCAGCTTTTGAAAGATAGCGGCTTGGATTTTGACAAGATTCGGAAGGATGGGATTCCCAGGTGTGTTTTTGCTCCAAGATTCTTGGAGGTTCTGTCCGAACACAGAGAGAATCTCAAGTGGGTCACTTTCCATGGTTTGTATGATATAGCTTACTTGGTTAAAATCTTCACCAACGACGCATTGCCGCCGACAGCCGAAGCCTTTTCTGGGGTTGCTGCTATGTTTTTTCAGAGTGCTTTTGATATTAAAGTTGTCGCGGGATATTGTCCAGGATTACGGGGCCTGAAGCTGGGGTTATCAAAGCTTGCTAGGATTTTGGATGTTAAGAGACACGGAGGAGCGCACCATGCCGGGTCTGACAGCCTGCTTACGGCTGCTGTGTTTGCAGAGATGAAGAACCGCTATGAGCTTGAGGAAAGTGCGTTCAATGGGTTCTTGTATGGAATGGATTCGAGAATTGAGAGAAAGCCTGCAGAGATTATGATGTTACAGTATTTGCAGCCCTTGATGATTCCTCAGCCCGTGCTTGTGCCTACACAATTTCATCATCCTCTTGCTTTAAGTTACTATGTTCCTGCTTGATTTTGATGTAAATATGTGTGATAAACTTCAACACAGACTTTAATTTTTTATTTTTTTCCCTCCTGTTTTTCTTATGGTTATCTTCTATTTACATAGCTTTTTTCAAACTCTAAAAGCTCTTGGCAAAAGTAAGATATACTAAAAGCTTGTGTTATATGTTGTTGTGTATTAGAGAGTTGTACAATTAGATGGCTAAGAAGTAAAAGCAAGAAAAAAAATTAATGAAAAAATAACTAAAAGTTAAGAGAGGGAGGGAGAGGAACACCACGCAGGGAAAGAAATAACTACTACATGATCGAGTAAGAACAGCTCTGGAAATTCCAAATATAGAATCACGCGACAGTTGCCCCTAATACACAGTGTGCGTGTGTGCGTTTGTGTTACCAGTACAAGGAACCAAAAAACATATGAACCTGCTACTTCTGTAGAAGATATTCAAACAGAAAACCAGAGGCCTGTAATTATTATTTTTCTTTATAATTTTCATGTCATTTATTTTTCTTCTCTGAACATTTATTCATGAAGCCAAAAACATTTAATTCCCTGATCCAGCGAGCCTTCGTCTTGTGGCATTTGAAACAGACACCTGTCCAAGCCTGTCTGCATCCTTCTCTATCATCCGCTCTCTGAGTGGCATAAAATGTCGCATCCATACCCCAGTATAAACCTGGAGAAGAGCAATATGAGAAATAAACAAACAGCTAAAGTCACCCGAATCAAAAGTTTAATCAGCACACTCCGTTAGAAAAACAAAATGAGGTTGTCCAGAATCTCTACAATAAATTGAAACTAGAAACAGTTCCAAGTTTTAGAAAGGTAGCAATCACATACACCATATTACTTGGCTATAGCTCCCAGGAAAACAAACTGAGAACCCTTTCATTGTCCTGTATTTTCTTTATTGATTTCTTTGCAATCGCAGAGCAGAATTTCAACACCAAAGTAACCTCTCACCTCTCGGCACTAGTAAAGTCCTGTCCTATCCTAACCTCATTCTATGGAGACATGTAGACAGAGATCCATCCTAACTGTATGCCACTGAAAATTGTATGTATTTGATCACGTGGAATTTCATTGACTAAAGAACTAACCTGTTGGGGTCTCATTATCTTTGTGTCAGGATCATCCAAGGACTCTCGCCAGTGTGCTAAGTACCCAGCCATGCGTGGAATGGCAAATAAAACAGGGAAGAACTCCGTTGGAAATCCCATTGCCCTAATTACACAATAATAGTTTTTAATCCATTTAACGTGCAGAAGAAGTAACAATGAGTAATTTTAATAAAATATCATTCGTACCTATATATCAACCCAGAGTAGAAGTCAACATTTGGATATAGCTTCCTCTTAACAAAATACTCATCAGATAGTGCAGCCTTCTCCAACGCAACAGCAACCTGCAATAGAATAAGCTCTCGGTAACCGCACAAATATCATCCATATGAAAACACATTCAAGAAAATCCAAAGTGAATACCGTCTCAGTAATTGCATACTAACACAAATCTCTCATAATCAAAGTTATTTAAAAAGAATATACAGCACGCTATTAACTTGAACTGTGGCAAAGATCACTTTTGAGACAATTTGAACCGAGGAAATAAGAGCAGAAAAGTTTCTCCCCCCCCCCCCCCCCCAAACAAAAAAAAAGGATAAATATGATTTAGTAAGCATTTTTTATTTTTTATTTTTTTCCTTCAGGGATAAGCACGATTTGGTCTTTGTCCGTGTGGAGCAACAAGGCTAAGCAAAATTTTGAAAGCAGAAAAATACCTCAATAAGAGGATCCCGGCCAACAATGGAAAATACTTCCTCTGCTAGTTTCCTAATGACCTTTGCTCTGGGATCATAGTTTTTGTATACACGGTGCCCAAAACCGGACATCTTTCTCTTTCTGCAAAAATAAAGTAGCAATGAAACATCAGAAAAGCTAGAGGCAAAAAAATAACAATAATAAATAAATAAATAAATAAAATAACCTGACCTGTCAGAAACCGATTAACAGATTTTATTAGTAAGTAACAATTACCTATTCTTCACACCTTCAATGAACTCAGGTATATTCTCAACTGTACCAATCTCATTCAGCATCTTAAGCACAGCCTAAAAATCGAAAAGGTGAAAAAACATTAAAGAAGAAGAGAGAATTAATTCCCCTGACATAGCATACTATCTTGTTGTTCATTGAGGAGTTTAATTAACCATAACAACACTGCTTTCAACTTTTGAGCATGGAATATATTACGAAGATAAAACAAGTTATCATGCTTACCTCATTGGCTCCACCATGAAGAGGACCATATAGTGCTCCAACAGCGCCAGCAAGTGCAGTATATACATCAACACCACTAAAAATAAAGGCATAAGCATATAACAAAACAATTTGGATGTCACTTTATTTCATTTAACCCAAAAGCTTAGATGCTTACCTTGATGCAAGATGACGGGCAGCAGATGTGGAGCAATTCATTTCGTGCTCAGCATGTAGTATGAAGAGAACATCCAGCACACGAGCTAGTCGAGGATTGGGCTTATATGCCCTATTACCTCTGCAGGTTTTATAGAGGAAACTTATTCAGTTTCAAGGAGGCCCCCTATCCAATACTTGAGCATTATTGAAAAATTGGGTCAAAAGAAAAATCCATCACGTGCATGTCAAAGCATTATAATTGAACTCTTCAGTCTTTCATAAAGAATCTAAAAGAAATGAAGGCATGAGTATAGTCCTTTGGAAAGAGTAGGAAAAGAAAGCAGAGAATATACAGTGAATCAAGCATGTATAGGAAGTTTTCAGAATAAGAAAGGTTGTTTGAAGGTAGAACTGGAGGTCTCCCTGCCATCCTCAGATAAGCTGCCGCTGCAATGGTAGGTGCCTGCAAAGGAAAAAATTAATTTAAATTTATTTGCAGATCGCATTAAGTGGACAAGTTACAGAAAACAAAGATTGACGATAGTGATATTATATTAGTCCGGTGAAGGATAAAGATAATGTAGAAATATATTAAACTGAATAACCTTGCCAAGAATGCGTGCTATTTGTTTGTCCCTCACTTGTTTCGACTTGTAAATATCTTGGCCCTGACAATAAAATAATCCATATTTAATCTCATAGCACCATAAAATTTTCTCAAAAATTTAAAGCGCACATAAATCTCTAGCAAAAACACTAGAGCATTTAAATGGTCAAAGCACTAATAGGGTCACTTAGCAGAAATTATAATATCAAAATTTATCTAAAAACTAAGGCTATCCATTGATTAAATTTTCTGATAATGCATGGGATTGTAACACATCCATAACATCTACAAATGAAAAAAATTACATGATGAGAATGTTTTGGCAACTTCCAGCAACCAGAAATGCACGGAGAAGGTAGAACTTAAAAAAACCTAAAAAGTGATATGCATGTGGTATAGATGGACTACGCACTGCATCTCATATAAAGAGCATCCAATGGCTAAAACTCTAAATTTAAACCATTCACTTACTTTGAGAGCAGGGTTGGCATCAGGATGAAAGATAGAAAGAGCACTCATAGCACTGACAAGCACTCCCATAGGGTGTGCATCATGAGGCATTGCCTGGATAATATCCTACAAAACAGATACGAGTACATACTAACTAGTCAAATGCATCATTTAACCTGTAAAGAAAAGTACATCCATATCCAATTTGTGTTGTAGAGCTCATGTTCATGTGTCATAGAAACCATGAAATATATAACTAACCATACAAGACTCCAAGCAAAACAAAAAGATAAATAAATAGACAATGATAAAATCTAACCAAAATTCCCTGTGGCACGGCAGAATGCTGAGACACAGCAAATTCCCAGTCTGTCAGCTGACTTTCAGAAGGCAAATTCCCATACACTGAGAATAAAAAAAGTACAAGACAAGATTTAATCCGACATATATAACACCAAGTGATCCAAATTAATAAGCAAAACAAAGTTCGTATTGATGATATAAGATTAGCAAAAACATGAACAAACTTACTCAAAAGATAAGCAACTTCCAAGAAAGAACTGGACTCTGCCAATTCCTCAATAGGGTAGCCTCTGTATCTAAGGATACCCTCATCTCCATCAATATAACAAATTGATGACCTCACAGGAGCCGTGTTCAAGTACCCCGGGTCATACAGTTTCAAACCCTTGTCAGTCTTTCCTGTTGTTATCTGTAAATGTAAATCCACCAAATTCACAAACAAAGCAATAATTATAAATATACTAATCGAAAATCGAAAATTCTTATAGAAAGAAAAAAAAAAGGAAAAAAAAGAATTCTATTAGTAATACTACTACCTTCTTGAAGTCGGTGGCTTTAACGGTGCCTTCCTGAGAGACGGGAATCTGGTATCTTTTGCCGGTTCGTTCGTCGACGACGGTCAAGCTGCCCTTGAGATTGCCCGGAGGTGGTACCACGGACTGAGCAGAGGTGCACCATGGCTCGATGAGCCTGCCTTGATTTGACTCGGTTGATGCCAAATGAGCTGTCAGCACGGCCAACCGCCCACAAGCTGTAACGGTCGGCGATGATTCTGCGCTTGGCGCCATTGTTTTTGAAGCAGAACGAGATCAAACGAGCTCTGGTCGAATTGATTCGGTTGATGAATGAGTCGACACAAATTAAATAAATGAATTTGCCTTCAAGTTTGATTGAGAGAGCTTTACGCCAATCTGGTCAAATTACCTCTCTTTAACTATACTGCCACGTAGGCAATGTGTTTCCAATTATAGATATGGACATTATTTTAATGTCATAAAAGTTTTTACTCGAAACCTTATCGATTTATTAATTAATTAATTAAAATCTGTCAATTTTCTTGCCCGAGCAGCAGCATTGCGTCGTGATGCTCTCCGGATCAACGGTTGAAGTTGTCGTGATCCGCAGAGTAAAGCGAAGGTAGTTTCATTGGTCAGACAATACCATAGTGTTTCTTCTGGAAACATGAATTTACAACTTACAAGGTTCTATAATGCTGCTTTCGTAATTATTTGCGGGGCCCAATGTGACACAGCTGATAAGATGATACTTTACCGTTGCCAAGTCGACAAATCCTACGGATGCTAAACATTGACGTTGTTTTTTCTTCTTTTTTTTTTTAATTATTACCAAGAAAATCACTTGGACGATTTAACACGATACAACACAAAGCGTGGTAGGTGGTTTATGATGTTTGCAACTTGAGCTGGCGGCTCAACTAATATAATTTAACCAAAAGAACTTATGTTAAATGATTGGGAGCAAAAATTCTTACACAGCATTAGCTGCATTAGAGAGAGAGTGTTACTACAGAATAGTTCATCTGTTACTAGCTATTTTTGGTACCAAAAGTGATGAAGTTCACACTAATGTCATCGGATAGAGACCATCTTCCTGTTAAAGGATTGTACACAAATCCAGCCATCTCTTTAACCTGGATGAATAAACCCAATCATCAAAGTCAAGAAAATGTTAGCGACATGAATGCAAGGAGCGTAAGTTGATGAAGCGAGCAACCCAAAAGAAAAGAGAAAGGTATATTCGGCTTACATTTATGGAAGCACGTTGTAGAATTAGCACGAGCTCTTTGGGAGTAAGGAAACTTGACCACTGATGCGTACCTTTTGGAAGCTGAACAAATCAAGCATACAGTAATATCAGATTAACATGATGGCCACACTAAGAAAGATTTGAGAGGAAAAGCTGGACCTTATGATAAGAGGAGCAATAGAAACAATAGTTAATGTTATTAAATAAATCATCAAACATTTCATTTTAGCTATAATCCATTTTATCAATTATGAGATGAAAATTAAAATACAACCAATTGTAAGCTTGAATAACTTCTATGCTGAAAAATCATATCACTACTAAAGGCTGCATCTTGATGAGAGTGCATTTGACAGGAATTCATAGATGAACAATTCAAAATGTTTAGAGATGAATCATCTCAGGTGATGGAGAAATCTAAAGACAAAGAATATACTATAATGTGAGATATGCCCCTAAATGCAAATCAACAGATAACACTGCCTGAATAAGCAACAGAATAATACCCAATGGAGGATGTGTTCTGCTGCAACGATGGCAGTCGCATATGCTCTCATAGAACGATTTATTGTTGAAATCACTGTAGCTCCATCAGAGACGGTTAATGCAGACAAAGACTTGCAGAATTCAGCAGGATCTGCTACGTGCTCAATTACCTGAAGTGAAAATGATCAAATTGGCCATAAAGTGGTAAGCAATTCTCATAAACTTGAGCAATCAATATGTTCATTCTTCACAAGAAAACTGTACACATGCATGGATAAATATACACTATACAGTTACATGGATGGATGAGGAGTAAGGAAGTGAGCACCTCTGAAGCGATCACAGCATCGAACTTCCTCTGTTCCTCTACGAGCTTCTCTGTCCATTCAATTGTATTTATGCAATAAACAAGTAACCATAAAAGGTATTGGAATAAAGAATGACCCAAACTTATTAATCATTCTAGAGCGAAAAATCAGAACCAATAAATAGCTAACTAAAGATATCTGGGGAAATAAAGATACTATTTGACTTTTTGATTTAGAAATTATCACCATATCACAGTCAATCAGCACACCAAAATCATGTATGACATTCCTCTCCAATATATTGACATCACTACAAGTTCTATGATTTTATCCACTGCTAAGCAATTGCTTACAATGCCCTCAAGTTTTTCTCATGGATGCTTGAAGGAAAAAGACATGAGAGTAGCAAATGTATTTTAATAAACTTTGGCACCTCAATCATACATGCATTAACAAACTAAAGCACCAGCAAAGCAATCTATAACAAGCTATAACATGGCAATACCAAAACAAACTTGAAAAAGGTACTGGACTCAAGCAGAAACGTAGAATGGTATCAATTCTCATTAGAACTTTTACCAAACTGTGATCTCATAATGCATAAATGCACAAAATCAAGCATCAATCCTCACAAATATGTTCACCACACAAAGGGATGTAACCACCCATTAAGAAATATAGATTTGCAAACACAGCAATAAGAATTTAAATGCATGTAGAATTGAGATTACTAGAAAGCTTGACCTACAGGCTACAGAGGAGATGAACTAGATTGGCATATACCAGCTGTTGTGCAGCAGTACTCAATAGTTGAAGTGTCTGGATCCAAATCCTGTCCAAAAGATAGCATGTTAAAATCTAAAACTCTATCAGTGAGAGCAAAATGAATATAACCCATATATAAAGATTAAAATTTGTAATTTAGAGTGATAGTGCTCAGAGAAATTTCATATTCAAGAATACTGCCTCCAGGAGCAATTTAAGTTTCACACATTCATTAGCAAAGAATAAATGCTAAATCCAAAATTAGCTAGAAAATATAAATGTATTCATATCTATTTGGCGTGATCTAAATAAGAAAATGACAATACAGCATGCAGGCGTGCGATCTTGATATTTTTCTCCACAGCATCAATGCCAGTTACGGTAGCGCCCATTCGAGCCAAAGGCTGAAGCAGCAACAGAAAGAATAAATATTAGCCGAAGACAACAACTTATTGGAAGCCATTGTATGATAACAGTAAAAAAAAATATATTAATAATAATAAATGAATCAGTATGAAAATGGCTAAAATTTACATGTGTATTCCTACGTTCCATGACAACATTATTACCACTCAACTTTCCTCACATCAACTTCTAGCCAATTTTGCAAGTTAGATAATGGGTAATACGATATATCCACCCAGTCAGCTATTTTGTACTCTATAATTGAAGCTAAAAAGTAGACTTCAGTTTTGTAATTGCTGAAACCCATCATGCTAAAGAAATTAAAAACAAGGGAATGCAAGAATGCTCTATATCATCACAAAAGAACTCGAAATCCCCCGTAAACAATGTATTCTTTTTTCTGGATGCAGTTGAAGTGAGGGAAAGAAAAACTAAATAAATAAATAAATACCTCTGAAAGGATTCCACCTCCACACCCAACATC
Source organism: Atalantia buxifolia (assembly GCA_030444775.1). Lineage (NCBI taxonomy): Eukaryota > Viridiplantae > Streptophyta > Magnoliopsida > Sapindales > Rutaceae > Atalantia > Atalantia buxifolia. The sequence continues at coordinate 10,351,186 of CM059832.1, forward strand.
AACAATGTTTAGTCCTTCAAATGGCCTAGGGGAGTAAGGATCTTTCCTGAAACAAGGAAAACCAATCAGAATCAAAAGAATAAGGACGAGAGAGAAATTTCACTTCTTATAATAAAAGATAACTCCAGAAAAATATAATAAATGCAAAGAAAGAAGGCATATCCAAAGCAGCAGAGGCCCTTAAGACAGAAACGTGTAACCGTGCACCAAAACTTGCCTCTACCAAAAGGTAATTTTGCCATAGAAAGCTGCTTCTGAACAATCTAAGGAATTCTTCTAATAGCAAGACAATTAACTCCATTAAAAGAAGCTAAAATATCGACACTGTAGGCGGTGATCCATAATTATTTTGAAAACTAAAAGTATCAACAGTTAAAAGCTAACAGTAGCCAAAACAATATGGGGGAAAAAAATCGTAGATTTTGATTTTAAAAAATAAATAAATGAGAGGCAAATGAAAATGAAAATGAACCTGAAATGTCGACAAAGAGTGGAGCGGATGAAAGCCAATCTGGTAGGATTCAATGCATGCAATGGTTTATACGGCCCCTCAGAGTCCCACCTAACGTTGATAACAATAACAGAAAATACTTTTATAATTAATTATCCATATAATACGCGTATCAAATAGAAAAGCAGCAAAAATTAACCAGAAAAAGAGAGAAAAATTGAACCAGGTATCAGCAATGGCGGAGAATTTGGCGAGTTCGGCATGTTTCAAAGAGGAAGGAGCTGCATGTTTCTTCTTGTTGTTGAGTTGGTTGTGATTTTCAGCTGCGTTAATAGAAGGTGAAACTGAAGCTGAATCGATGGCCGTTGAAGCAATCGGTTGTTGAGCAAGAGTGGAATCTGAGAAGAATCTGACACTGAGAAGAGCTCCGTTACATCCGCTAAGAATACGGAGATGCCTCGCCGCCATTTTTGAAATTGAATTTGAACCCATTCTTTCTTTTTTCTCTCGTTCTCTCCTTCCCCCTCTCGATGAGTTTTTTCGACTCGGCGGATCGGTACCTCTGATCGGGAAACAGCACCGTTTTTGCAGATCGGCGGGTGTACTTAGAGACTTAATAAATAATTAGTGTCCATTTCACTCTCTTTGGGCGCGGGCTCGCTACAAAGTAGGCCTTACTTGTTTGGGCTTGGGTCCATTCTAAAATGGGCGTCCAAACAACAGGGAAAATCCACTTTGTTTTAAACCCCCAAAAAAAAAAAGAAAAATCAGTTTCATTCCACAAATTAGGCAAAAAGACAATATATTTATGTAAATTCAAAATTATGTTTATGTGTTGAGCATATACATAGTGTTGTTCTTTTCAAGTATCCATGGTGCAAGCATGATTGTGAAGCTTGACTGGAAAAGAACTGAAAATATATTACAAAAGCAAAGCAAAAGCCAAAAGGTGAAGGAAGAAACAAACAATATGTAAATGTAAAAATGTAATTTCCAAATGTAAACGTAATGCATGTTTTTGAGGTAGTACAGTCTTCCCACGTGAGTCCCCTGGAAATTTACGCAAGTTTGGTTACCTGAGAAAGTGACAGATATTTTAGCTGTCTCAATCCCCACCCATTTCTTTTGCAGTCAAATTTCTAAACATTACATTTATGCATTTCAGAATTCAGAGTATCATTGTCTCTCCCCTCACCCCACTTATTCTCAATCCTGCGCTGCACTCTCCCCATAATGTGATGTGAAAGCCTTTGCCCCGCACACGTTTTTGAGTCATTAACCTAATTTGTACATTAACAGGCCCTTTTTTTATGTAAATGGCTTCACTTTCACGGACGCGGCATTTGTTACCAAAACGAACTTACATGACAAACTGGGAAGACACATTTTAATGACACTTTGCAGAGGTTCATTCAACATGAGAAATGGGTGGTTGGGTGTGACTACTGAGTGGTCACTGACCCAGAAAGACACATTAATTTCTGCTATTTTCCTCTTTATTGCTAGTGAGGGTAAAAAATAATGAGCTTCTGGGCATTTTTTTCAAAGTTACTTGCTTCTTCTCTTCCTCTAAAAAGGAAATCCTGTTTGATTGTTCTCAGAAATGGTAGCCCACCATATTGTGGGAATTGATCATCATTCATTGATAATATATATAGTCTGAAATTAATTTCAATTATTACAACAACAAAAAAAAATGAAGAAACACTGTATAGATAGTTCCGTTATGGCACAACCAAAATATCTTGGGCTCAAAACAAATAATCAGTTAAATAATAATAATAATAATAATGTGCTCACACTGTATGTATGCTAAGGGATTTGAAACCCCTTACCCATACTATTATATGTGAAAAAAAATGGGGTTTATGACTAAAGTAATGGTGATATTATTATTTGCCTAAAGAGGATTGAGACTGAAAATGTTGATGGTAAAAGACTATGAAAGGAACGAACAGCAGGTTGTAGTACAACTGAGACTGTTGCTCATTGTGAGGTAATATCAAATGTGAGAAAAGGGAAGCTGAAGAGTTGTGGGATCCAGCTCTTTCTCCAATATCTGTCAATTTTTCTTTCAGGTGTTCATGTGAGTCAGTCTCCTGTGCCTCCGGTGGTCTTGTATCATCAACCGCTGCAGTAGTCATTGTTCAAAAAACCAACCCCACTTCTATTTTTTTCTTTTTCATCTCTCTATTTGTTTACTATCAAAATTTTTTAGATTCTATTTCAAAGATCTGTCCTCAAACTTAATCAAAGTTGAAATAGGTTGGTAGTAGATTGCCTAACTTTCAAGTTCATCTATTACTGTGACTCTCTCTGCAGGTCCACTAACAGTACACCATGTCCCTCAAAAAAAATAATGTCAGCAGATGCTTCCCCTCAGCATGCCCGCTCATTAAAATCCCTCAAAGTGCCAATAGTAAAGCCTCAAAGCCAAAGGCATGAATTTTCTTCTGGTGCATATGTTAGGAAAAATGTGTTTACATTATTTGCCTTTCAAAATTTGTAAAGAATTTCAGTTCTACATGTTATTACTTTAACTTCACCTCAACTCAATTTATTTGTCAACCTTCGCAGGGAGGAATCATAATCAAACGTTCATGAGTCCAAGCAAAAGTTTGACATAAGAAGTAGAATGACTGACAGGCAGAAAATTTTGAGGGAAAAGAGAAGAGGGGAAAAAAAAAAAATCAGCTCCAATCATTATTTTTTGTAAATTATTTATATTTCCTTTTTTATATTCATTTTTATTTTATCTGTTTTAATCAGCTGGAGCCTGGATGATTAATTAGACTAGACACAAACAGAAAAGGGCCCCACAACAGGCTCATATAGTCATGTCAAATCCTGAATTATGATCACATCAGACCAAAATCTAAAAACTCGGCATAAATTTGAATTCGTGGAACTTGATCATGAACATAAATAGAGTTAAACTAAGATACTTGGTACAGTAGATCGTCTGAACTAGGCAGATATTATAAAATCCATCGACTTCTTGAAAAGCTTTATGAACTCCCCTAAACACTATTAAACATGAAGAATGCAACAGACATATAACAAGAAGTATACAGAAAAAGTGTACTCAAATTCTTAATCATATTAGAAACAATATATAATGCAAAGCAAAAGCACCCAAAGCAGGGAAGAGAGAGAATGATTTTGGGAGTCCACGTGGAGCTTGAGATTTCTTCACCGGTTTGATTAAAGAACCATTTTTGTTGCTTCCACATACGCTTACTCCGATTCCAATCTTGACACCGTGTGCCTCAGCTGGATTCAAGCAAAGACCTGGGTTTCCACTAAGGTCCAAGTTCCTGCCTAATCTCTTCAAGAAACTTGAGTTGAAAGGAACCACACCATCCAAGAAATTCCTGCTAAGATTCAAGTGATAAATGTGAGAGAGACTGCCAAAGACTACAGGGATTTCACCTGTTAATCTGTTGTTTTGAAGGGACAGGGTGCTTAAATTGTTAAGCTGTGAAAAGCTCGGCGGTATAGAACCTGAGTATCCTGAATTGGCAAGCCTGAGTTCTTGTAACTTCACAAGGATGCCAAACTCTACAGGCAAAGGTATAAACATAGGATTATCATCCATAAGGAAGTATTGCAAGCTTTGTAATTTTGTCAATCCTTTTGGAAAATTTCCTGTCAATTTGTTGTTACTCAAAGCCATGAAAGCCAATAAACTGAGCTTCTCAATGCTAGCAGGAATGCTACCAGTGAGTGAATTTGAGCTGAAGTCCAGCTTTTGAAGCATACCCAGCTGGCCAATAGTGCTGGGAATGGACCCAGTAAGTGAGTTATAGCTCAAATCAAGGCCTACAAGATTTCTAAGGTTGCCCACTTGGACTGGTATGGTACCTGTAAGCAAATTATAACTCAAGTCAAGGTGTACCAAAGAATTCAAGCTGAAAATTTTAACTGGGATTTGACCATTTAGGCGGTTTTGTGACAGTGTGAGGATCTGTAGGAACTTCAAAGAAGAAATTTGAGGTGGGATTGGACCAACAAGAGCAGGGTTTGATCTGAGGCTGAGCTGCTGAAGCGAGGAGTTGTAGAGTCTGTCAGCTGAAACAGAGAGGGTTGTCTTAGTGTGAGTGAAACAATTGAAAAAGAACACAGATTGTAGATAAGGAAGAGAAAATATTTGATATGGAAATGTGGCTGTTTTCTTGCAAGTTGGGTTTGGTCTGGTGCCAAAGTCAAGTCTAGTGACATGGAGGTAACCGTCATTGCCCTGTTTGCACTCAATCCCAGGCCAAGAAGAGCCAGGCTTACAAGGGTTAGGATATGAGACTCTCCAGGATTGATCACTGGACATAGAATCCATGATCTTGAAAAGAGTCTCAGCTTCGGATGGAAGCATGCCGTTTGGAGGTTGTTTCTTTGCATGGGGGGAAATGGTAGAGACGGAAGGAATAGAAGAAAGGAAGAAGCAGAGAAGCAGCAGAAGAAGAGGAAAAGAGAATGCCAAGGGACTGTTCATTTTGGGGAAGTATTGTATTATGAAGGTCTGAGTATGCCAATCAGCTCTAGCAGCTAAATGAATTGTGGTTTTAGAAGTGAGTTTCATTTGATGTTTGTGTTGCAGAGGCCGGAGAGGAACAGGGAACTCGAGTTGAAAACATGATCATAAGATAAAAGCGAGAGAGAGAGAGAGAGAGAGTGGGGAGTTGGTAAAAGAAGGAAGTGACTGAAGTGATGTGTGGCGTAGTGATTAATAGTGGGTCATGACATTTGAGTGAGAATTTGAAGCCAAGGTAGGGTCTAAAAAGATTGGAAACATATTTGATTCTCTGATTCTTGAGAGACAGCGAAAGGAAAACAAGGCTGGGTTGGGCCATGGGAGGTATGCTTCATTTTAACAGACATTGCAAAAGTTATTAAATCACATATTTCATACGCACAAATGGTTCGGTATCATGGAATTGAATAGAAAGACGCCACTTTGTAATTAGAATTGATTTAACATTCAAGTATTTTAAAAAATTATGGGGGGCGGGCGTGTGACAAGTGGAGAGCCTTAAAAGGTTTAGCTTCATAGGCATGGGTAAGTGTTAAAAATATTCCTACAATTTGGGCATTCATGTCCATCATCGAACATCGGAACCATACTCTTTAACAAAAGTAATTGTAAACTTTGTCCTCACTCAGCCTCAAATTCTGGTAAAAATAAATTATTAGTAACAAGAAAAGCTTTAAACTTTGCTGTAACTCATCACAGAAACCGATAAACCCAAGTAGGGAAAGTGTGCAGTCCTGGAAGGCAAACACTCAACAAAAGGTTGACACCCAATTAATGCAAGTGTTGGAAACTTGAAACGAATGGCCCAAACGAGATTGGTCGATGCTTCGAGTAAATCACACTATAAGATTAGAGATGTGACTGTATTTCCTCCAATCTTTACGTGCTTACATTTCACCAGGCAGGTGAAAAATATAGAGTTGTGTTTGTATGGGTTTCAACATGTGCTGCCCGGGCCCACACAAATGTAGCAGTTGGTTCTTACAAAGGGTCCGGCCCTGCAGACTGATGGGACCTTTTTCAAATACCATCTATGATTTTACCTCATATTTCATCCCTGAAGGTAATTCTTGTCTGTGTTGTGTGGCTGCTATAGAAAAGGAGACATGGGAAATGAAAAATGAGCGTCATTCCTTAGGCTAAAACGTCTCTCTTTAGGGAACCATACAGTCGTTATAGGTTGATCAATTATTGCAACCAGTGATGAAATTGACCTGACTTGTCAACCCCCAAATAGTTTTTTGGTTGGACAGTCTCTGTGACCAGACACAAGTGAATAATCTGAATTCTACCAACACCAAGGTTTTGATGAACAGGCATCAGCAAATTGACAGCATCACACAAAATCTTACCTTTTACCAAGGACCATAAACCTTGCTAGAAACTATTGTATGAACTTCAAGATGCGTAGGTTGAACATTTAAAGGACTAAAACTTGAATGGAGGCAATTTGGTGAATATATAAGTCCATTCTCAGAGAATTTGTGTAATTCAGACTTCTAGTTGTCTACACTGGATTGTAAGTTTAACTCTTCCTAATAGAAGCTGATCTTTTAAACCAGATGAGATGCTATTGAGATGACTTAAAAGTCACAGATGATACAAAGTAAAAGAATATGCGAAATACAATTTAGTGCCCACTGCCAAATGGCTCATATGATATGCAGATCAGGATTCTTTTGTGGAGATGAAAGCTTGAGCAGATTAATTGCACCAGAAATTGTCAGCTGCACATAGGAAAACCTGCAATCTTCATTTTAGGCTCCCTCTCATACAAAATGAAAGGTATGGAATCAACTGCAGTAGGAGTCAATCAAGGCAAACGAGCAATCTTTATCTCTTGTAGGGAGGCTCCTACAGAAATTGGCAGACAAAAAAATAAGTCACAGAACTTCAAAGTGTTTTAGTCACTCATCAATGTGCCGTATGATATCTTTTTCCAACAAGTGACTGGTGAATGGCCTCCTCTGCAGCTTTGGCTGTTTGAGGAACACTCTCACTAGCGACATGACAAAGTTGCAAATCTGCAAATTGTAAATGTTGCTCACAGTGCATCAACTTCATTTGCTGCAGGACAAACTTGCATACTATCACCATCCCCTCCTGCTTTACATAGTCGTAACTGATCAACCTCGCTGTCAGCGTGATAAAGCTGCATTTTCATATCTTCGTCAGCCATTCTTCCTCCTGGAAACACTTTTACATCATCGCCTTCACCAGCTGCTTGACATTGTTCAGATACCTCAGTCTTCAGATCAGTATGGCATTGTTGCGCACTTAAAATGTCATTAACCATCTTTGCTGCAAGCTGTACATCATTGGCTTCACAAGCAACTTGACACAGTAGTGATGGTTCAACCTTACTATCACCAGGGGATTGCTGTACATCGACATCCTCACCATCTTCAAGGTAAAACTCTGAAGCATTGATTGAGCTTTCTAAATGCTGTGGCCATGATTGTTTAACATCATCATGATATAGCTGTTTTGATCATTCTTCTTAGGATTACTGCATAACTGAGATTGGTCTTCCTTGATGGTTGCATAGCATTGCATGGAATCATCCTTACTGCATTTCCCTGTAGGTTTTCTTCTAATCCTATCCTTCTTCGTAACCCTTTTCCCAGATTCAGTCTGACAATCATAATCACGATGATTTCAACCGATCACCCTCAGAAGTTGCATCAGAAAACTGAGACATATCATCCTTCTGCTAGCGCTTTCCGCTATTCTTTTGCATTATGCTCCCCTTTCCCTCTAACCTCTTCTCATATTCATTCTGAGAAGTCCTTGACAGATTTCCTACAACTCCATCTTGGTTCCCCAAACAATATTGGGCAATATCCCTGATCCTTGAAATTGACTCAATTTGTTGGGGATTCAACCTTTTGCCAAGAATGAATCTGCTATACATGCAACATCCCTCAAGCCAGCACTTTGCTGAACAAACAAAGAAATACTCATATATTTGATTCCCTTGAATAACACAAATGCATCAGCTAGCTGTTCAGAGCCTTACCATTCTCTTTTTCTTGGTTCTAAACCTTACAGTACCCCGGGTATGGTCTCGGCCTTCCAACAAGTTTACAAGTAATTGTCAAATACCATTGCATATATTCACTTTCATCCACACCATCATCACCTTCCACAAGATTGAGCCATCGGTTGGACTATTCATTGATCTCTGCTTCCATTTTCCCAGACAAGCCTACCCCACTAACAACTCCACGACTCTTTCTCTCCCATGGCTGCACATCTTGTGGGATTACTTGAAGCATGCCATGTTGCCTCAAGCAACAATCTGGAAGGTGCTTTGTTCAACATTGTATCCGATCTCCCAAGGATCAACATACTTCGAATACTTTCTGGGATTACCATGCTATCAACATACTCATAAGAAAGCCAATCCACCTACACCACATGCAAGAACATACCATGATGTAAGTTGAACTACAAGACAACATATTAGAGTATAAGAAAAAGGGTTACTCTCCAGAAAATATACTTAATTTAAATTCCACATACATCACACGTCTTCAGGGAGTTCAATGCATTACGATAAAAAACTATGTCACTTTTCACTGTCAAAGTGTTTTGTTTTCCCTTCCACCCAAGTACAAGTGGAAAGAGGGCACGAGCTGAGTCATCTTTGCGCTTGGATCAGCCAACATTCAAGTGATAGTAACTCCAACACCACAACATTAGAAACCAACCAAAATCAGGTCTCTCATTAAAATAAAACAATGCAAGATAGCAGTAGGTGTATGAACTGACCCATTCATCACCCCTATCCCCTTTTCTTCAAATATAGAAGCCAAGCACAAACCTCTAGGAGGAAGAAAAAGAAAAGAAAGCCAAAATTGATAAACACTTACGGTAGTTTGAGATTTAAGAGAGGCCTTCCCAAGTGCTCTGTACAAAAATGCCTGTGTACATGCCAATACAGGTGCGCCCCAAGAGTACTTCCCAACCTTTTCAAAATCTTCCAACAATGGAAGTTACCATAACAGGCACATTGTTTCCAGTGGTAGTGGAGAAAATAGTGCTGCCCATCAAGCATAGAAGGTAAGCACGTGTATGGCACTTTACATCTCCCGTTGGAGCATCTTCAGGGGACACACAAAAGAACTCTTTCATCCAGCTGAGTTTCACCATTCCACCACTCATGTACCCAGATTCTGGTACTTTACCCAGAAGCCTTCCACAGACCTTGCTGCATGAGGTATATGTTACACCTAGAACTGGTTCACCCTCAACCGGCAGTCCAAGCAGCAATGCAACATCTTTAAGATTTATTGTCATCTCTCCAACTGTCAAGTGAAAGGTATTGGTTTCTGTTCCCCACCTTTCAGCTAGTGCAGAGATGAGCAGATTGTCAAGACTGATTGAAGGTATCTGTCTCAAGTACCTGAATCCGGCCTTGTCCGCCGACTCTATTTGCATCTTTGTGAGTCGCCATTCACCCAACTTTGAAGTGTGCTCATGACATCTAAGTGCAAAAGTGTCAGATCAACACCTGCCCTCCTTAACATGCTTCTCTTGGTCATAAAGCACAGATTTATGAATTGGCCCAGGACTATCTACACAAGGGTCAATCACTCCTATAGAACCACCAATTGGTCCAAAATTGTTCGCACAAGTATCCATCATACACTACTTCTAGCACAAAAGTAAACATCAGCTCCATTAACTCAAAACAAAATCTATACATCGCTCATAATTACATAACTTCTAATCCAAGCTTCAAAATTCACTTCTGCATTAATATAAAGAACAACCTGAACTAACCAAAAACTTCAAAAAATGGAGGTGGCAAAGATTGTACTCTCCTGGTATTGCTAGTGGAAAAATCACTTATTCCTTAATTTGGCTACTTTGGAAAATTGCTGGTTAAGCTATTTTAAAGAAGAATTTGTGCAATTTTAACATTAACAACGGAATCAGCAAAACAATGATCCAGTTTTTAATTTTTATGCCAAATATTTATTTATTTATTTATTCTACATATTTCAACGCATGAAGCAATTTAGAACTTTACTTACAGAACCAAAGTCACATCATTTCCTTTCAAACGGCAGAGAGAGGAGTTTAAACGATTTCAGAAGATTAAAGCCAAATTAAAATATTTTTTTTCCGCTCAGGAACCAAAAACATCTCTGGTGCCAGAACACAAAGAGACGCTCCCAAACAAAAGTGTGTTGGCAGGAATATGTATATAAACGTAAATTTGCACGAGTACTCTCTCATACCACATTACTAACCATGAATTAAACGAAATTCGATATATCAAAACGACGAACGACCACCCACATCCAGTAAGCTGATATAAGAGAACCCTTAAAACGACGACGTCGTTTGAGGATTAGAAACGGTTAACTCATTGAGTACTTTATAAGAGTTACGTGGGGACAGGTGTGGTGGCCACGCACAAAACAGAATGACGAATGTTTTAACGAGAGAAAGGACAAGTTATTTCCAGTAATGACCTTCCATTCCCCGAACTAACTCTCATGGAGCGCAAAACGTGTTACGTTTGTCACTCAGGTGAGATTGTATCAATTATTAGAATTCGACTGAATTAAATTAAATTAAATTAGATTAAATTGAATTATATTATAGAATTTTATATTTAGTATAGTACTGAATTATATTATATTAAATTATATTTAAATAATATTAAATAATATTTAAGTTGATATTTAAATATAAAATTAATAAATAAAAAATTAAATATATTGTAAATAAGTTATTGGGTTGTTATAATATAATAAATAAATAAAACAAATTAAATATTTAATTAATTTTTAATAAATATTTAAAAATATTATATAAAATCAATTAATTAATGGTATTATTCATTTTCATAATTATTTTTAATATTATATTAGTGATTATTAAATTTAATACAATCAAATAATACAATAAATTATTAACTGGTTAATTTTATTGATAATTATTAAATATACATGAAATGAAAATTTAATCTCAAGAGTTGGTAAAGGTAAAATTACAAATTGAATTTGATCATAGATAATAAAGAAAAATAAATTTTAAGTAAATCATAATAAAAAAATTAATTAATTAATATTAGGTGTAAATAAAAAAATAATATAAAAAATCTCATATATGAACAACTTTTTTCTTTAATCTTATCTCAACTAAACTCATGTGTAAATCAAGATTGTTAATTCTATGATTTTAGGATTAAATTCAAATTTAATCCCCCTTAATCCCATCCAACTAAGCTTGCCAAAAATAAAATAAATATTTAATTTCAAAATCAATAATCTTATCTCAACTAAATTCATGTGTAAATCAAGATTATTAATTCCATGATTTTAGGATTAAATTCAAATTTAATCCCCCTTAATCCCATCCAACTAAGCTTACCAAAAATAAAATAAATATTTAATTTCAAAATCAATCTAATCCCATGCTTGATCATAGCATCCAAAAATGGCCTAGAGGAGCTAGAGTTAGATATTTTATATGATTAATTTTGACTTTCTCATTTCGTAGATGTAAAAAAGAGAAAAAGAGGGGGAGGGGCCAACAACAGCAACCATGCTAATATCACTAAATAAAATTGGATTTGGCTTATTCACCATTTATCTAAGAAGTGATGATATAAACACAAATTCTTGTATAAATTTATTTTATACAAATTGATATAACATCAATTCATTAATTAAATAAAAATATAAAATAATAAAAATAAATCATATGAATTAAAAGATATTTAATTTAACTAATTTTATTCTATTATATCAGTTTGTACAATATAAATTTATACTATGTCATTACTATTTTAAGAATATCTATCAATGATTCGTTTACAATCTTGTGAAAATATCTAATACTCCGACCAGCTACTCAGCTACATTTCTTTATTCTTTTGCATTTCTGGGGGCAGCAATTAAGCTCTCATCAATCTTCAATAGTTATTTATTTTTATTCTTTTTAAAAGGAAAACTTCTATCAATCTTCAATAGTTGAATATAACAATTTATGTACAAATTCATCAGCATACCATTCAAAGAATAAAGAGAATAATTACAACCACAATGAGCAGAGAACACTCAACATGAACCAACAAAGAATAACAAAATTAAAGAAATTTAAAAAGATAAAAAAAAAATATGTTGATGATGATATTCGCTCTAGAGAGAGAGAGATTGAACCATTTTCCTAATATTCATACAATTTTGACAATTCTAATCTGACCTCCTACTGCTTCCCATTCCGGATCTAGCAAGGAAAACTGGCATTTAATTTACACGAGTCGCAGGGGAAAAATTCAAAATAAAACATGAGGCCAGTGCCTGAAATTTCTCACGAATTGAATGTCAGTGAGAAGCACAAAAAAAAAAAGTTTCTTTTGACATGGAAATCCAAAGGAGGAAAAATCTAAACAAAGCTGCATTTGTCAATATTTTATATGCTTTTCTCCAGCTGCTATAAACAAATTTCACTTCCTAGGGTAGGGTCCATCCTCCGTTTCGAAATTCATATGAGATGGGAATGACCGTTCCATTGAGGTTTGATATACTATTGGAACATTCGTAGGAAATTGTTTGCATATGCCATTGGCTTGACATCAGGGTGAGGCTGCAATTTCATCAAAGATGAGAAAATTCTCAGATTACAAAACAATCGTTCCAAAATGGAAAAAAATGAAAGTGCACAAAAGACAAGAGAATAAGGATTGAATGCAAAAAACAAGACAGAAGCTACTGACCACGGCTGCAAACGTAACAATATTTGGCTTCAAGGTAGGGGCTTCAAAACGAATAAAAGCACCCTTATTACCCATCTGCAATGTTCAAAAGCCCATGTTAGAAGAATAATGCCAGTACCCTCAACCGAAACACGCTACACTTTATAAAAAAATTTAGATATTGACAAAGAACATATCATACATAACCAAATTGGATCCTGATTCCTGAATACATATATAACTTCCTAAATCGTATCAAAATGACTATAATATTGTCCATTCAAAACACTACATATAGAAAGAAATGTCCCGACGTTCATAATTTAGTTACCTGATCACAGTAATTTGGCGCAGAAAATACCGTAATCAGTTTGCCATCATGCTCAATCTCATAGCCTTCATCCTTAACTTCGTGTGATCGCACAACTAAATCTGTCAATTGAGATATGTGCGTTAAGCCATGGCCATGGAAACAAACAGAAGTATTGACAACACTAGAAACTTCCTAGATTACTATTATCATTGTTATTATATGGGTAGGAAACTACCTAGACTGTTATCCTGCAGGAATCTTTTTGTCACATCAGCACCAAAAGAAAGACCCACTCCTCTCTTGCTAGGCCCTCTTCCTGGCAGAGGTTGTGGATCACTCCACAGCAATTCGCACATCAATCCTAGAGAAGATCAGACACAAAAAAAATAGCATGAGGTCTGATCGGACAATACTAACCACATGCATGTATGATACAGATTTCACATAACAAGGATCGCCAAATTTAGGCTGTAATGAGTTTGGCATAAGTTTAATACAAGCACAAGGAAGCAATACTACAGATAATCATTATCATAATAATGATAATAATAATAAAATAAATAAACAGCACACCTTCCTCCGGAGGCTCGCAAAATCGATCAATAGCCTTAATGTCGGAGAGTTTCACCCCATCAACGCTAAAAAGACCTCCATGAACTACGAAAACCTTCTTATTTAGTACATGTGCCAAAGGTAAACAACAGAACACTTCTGCAAAGAGTTCCACAAATGTTTCACTCAACTTGGAGCGAACCTCCCCCTCAAAACCATAAATTTTGTTCATGCTCTTGCTCTCGTGATTTCCTCTGGAAAGATATATAGCTGAAAGTTTTCCAAAAAAGGGTAAAAATCCATTATGAAATGAAATTAGCGGATGAAGACAAATTAAAAAAACAGCAACAAAATCAATGGAGGGAAAATATCATACACCAAAATCAAATTGAACAGGACAAGAGTAGAGAATAAAAAGCAGCGTGAAACTGGAAATATAAAAAGAAAACATTATATAGCTTCTTTTTACACATTTGCAGTGAGACCTACATATCCAGAAGCAAATGGCAAAGATTAGAACAGACAGCTATAACTTCAGGAAAACAACTTAAGGAAGTTAAATATGGGTAGCCAATAGCTTTAAACTATTACAAAAATATGAAGAGGTTGTAATTTTTAGGTGAGGAAATCATGAATTAAAATCTAATATACACAGAATTGCCACGTGTAAGAGCAAAAGTCTTACAGAGAAAACAGCGACAGAAAATTGTGAGTAAAAGAAGCAGAGAGGCTTCACCTGATGGACACATGCACATAAAAGCAAATAATGTGAGAATGACCTCCACTGAAAATGAACCCCTATCCACAAAGTCACCATTGAAAAGGTATGGATTCTCTTCTGACGGAAGCCCATTAAGCTCAAAAATATTCAACAAATCATAAAACTGCAAGCATCACAAACATATACATTGAAAAGTGTCAATTTTTTAAAGCACAGACAAGATACTAACAAAAAATGCACTACTTCTACCCAGTTTTAAGATATTATTGACAACACCACTATAAAGGTAATACCCGGAATGAGGAAACAAGATTCCCAACACACTTTCTAGTAAGGTTCAATGGAAGCAATCCACTAAACATTAAGAGGAACAGAGACAGATAATAACAATATCTCAGACCTGACAAATGCGAGCAGATGGAAACAGGCAGAGAAGACCATCTTAGACATGTATAACGAATTATCCCTTTATGTTCATTTTTACATAATAACTAATTTCGGCCAGAACTCCTGATGACAATTAGACCAATCATGTATATCAATGAGTTCACTATATGTTCTGTGACCAATATAAGCAACAGTTGGATGCAGAATTCTATTCTTCACAAATGATCTTATTGGCACTTGAAAAGGTTTCATATCTATTCAGCATTTTCAAAGTCAATATAAAAGCGAGCAATCATTATAGTATTCAATAATGACTAAAAAAAGGCGGGCAAATTACCTGACCATGTACATCACCACAGACTGTAAAATGCTTGCCATCAGGAATGTCTATATCAACAAGAGAAGGCAGAGCTCGCAACATTTCCCTTGTTTGCAAGACAATCTGGAAAGCATATCTACAGCCATGAAAGCACCATTCAAAGTGAGGACATTAGGTGAAAATCATGTCATGAAATAATTTCATAAAAAAACTCGGTTGGCTAAAAATACCTTTTGTGTAAGCACTTCTGATTCTTGAAATCATCCATCATTTTCTTCACAAAATCCAAAGTAATAACATCTCCCTCTATCCTTGCCCCAGAATATTGTGGCTCCACCTCTAGAATGAAACAAACACAAATTCATCAATAAAGATAGGATCAAAACATCTAAAGTAAGTCATCCCAGTTTCATGAATGAAATGCAATTAGGGTTAAAAGAAAGGAGGAGACAAGGAAGATAAAATAATCCCTACATGAATGAGTCTCAAGCATGAAAACATGACAACAAGGTCATTCTTTATGTGAAAAAATCATCAGCTGAAAGAAAAGAATCTCCAGACATCAATTCATTTAATTCAGTGGAAGGATGATCAATCGAAGGCATGTCAGTGATCCATCTAACAAAAGAAAAAATTTGCAGATTGAAAACTCTGCAGTTCAAAGTGTCAATTTTTTTTCTTAATAAATTTACTACTTTTGAGAAGTAAGAATTTCCAACTTCTGAAATTATAAAAATGGGCAGAGACCACATTTCAGTAATTTATTTACTCTGGCTCAAACCTAGTTCAAGTTTTCGACTCTTTGTAAAGACACCACTACCACTGCAGCTACCCCACCAATAAGCCCCTAGAATCATCAGCACCGCCACCACCATTCCAGCCACTGTTGTGGCTACTGCTGGCCCCACCATCACCACCACTGCTACCACAACTGTTGCTGTCGCTGCCAATATGGCCGCTTGGGTGGACACAAATGATGAACTGGGGCTCATCCCTATTATGTACAATATTTTAAAAATAATGTAATTAATACTAATTAATCTTGAAGAAGACACTGGAAATGAAAATGAAGATGTTTAAATATTTCCCTATGATTGACCTTTTTCCAGCTTACAAGTAAAACACCCGCGAGATGCTTACACTTGTCATGGGTATTCAGTTCAAACAATTAATTCTCTATGTTCAGTCTTAATTGTTTGCCCATATGAGGTTTATTTTCCATTCGTTACATGGGCTATGACCCGAATTTTTCTAGTTCTTTCGCGAACCTCTACATTTATGGATATTTCTTCTACATTTAAGGATATTTCTCATTTAAGGATATTTCTCATTTTTTTACCATATTCTCTGATCTTCCAGCAGACCTACGGGATAACTTTTCGGCCATGACAATAAAACAGAACGATGACTTCAAGTTTTACCAAATTGGAAACTAAGTGAATTTATTATTTTCCTCCCTGCGATGATATGTTATGGCATGTCAAAATGATCCCAAGTGCTTGATAGAAAAGTTGACTGCATTGAAAACATAGTTTAGTCCAGATATACTACACTTGGGATGCATCAGCATTTATTGACATCAATGAGAAGCTAAGTAAATGTCAGAAAATATTCACAATCATAACATATTTTTATGAATCCAATACTAAAGAAAAGAGAACTCAGTTAAGAAATTAAAACTTGAAGGTAGAAAGGTCAGTAACTGAGTTCACAACTACAGAAAGGTTGAACATTTTAGAAGTGATGGGAAAAAAGATCATGAAAGATGATTTACGATAATTCGACATTGTGCTAATAATAACACCAATAAGGAAAGAGTATATCACAGGAAGCACACTTTCCTAACAAAAACATAAGGTGTCCAAAATGTCCAATTATCATATTTCTTAGCTTAAACCTCTTGTCAGAAGCTATGCATGTTACTGCCTTAAGATGAGATTCAATTTTACATTCTCTTTTCTTTTCTTATTAAAACAACCATAACAAATAATTATCAAGAATATATATAACAACCAATCTAATGAACTATACAGCAATAGTGAGATGCCAGTTCTTGGAAAAGACATATTGACATTTCAGGATTCAGAAATAGAGAAAAGGGATCAGAAAATCTAATGAAGGTTACAGAATAAAAGGAAACTGGAAAAAAGAAAAGATTACCTATGGACCGATAGTCAATGGAATCTGCGACTGAACGCCTTTCTGACTCAGGGACAGCAATTGCTTCTTCGAATTTTAGTTTCTTTACTGCTTTTTCACATTCCTTAACCTTCTGGGCAGCATCGGGATCATTTGGGGAAAGTTTCTTGACCTAATTTGAGATATAATTGGGGAGGGGGGTGGCGGGAGTCTATCAGCGCCTCACAAACAGTATTCATTCCCAAAACAACCAAAAAAATAAATAATGGGCAGAAAGAATGGTTGATAATTCACAAACCAGTGAAAGACCCTTGATGAAAATTACCTGTTGGAAGTCCTTTAGTGCTTCTTTAAATTTCCCCATGGCAAGATAAGCGGCACCTCGCCTATAGTAACCCTGTGTTCAAAGAACTATCAGAAACAGTGTACATAAATTACATGGACAGGAGTTACAAAGATTTAATATGTGAAGCATGCCTTTGGATATCTTGGATCAATTTCAATAGCTTTTGAAGCATCCTGTATGGCGCTACCATACTCCTCCAGCTTAGTGTGGGCAAATGCACGGTTGGCGTAATACACAGCATTCTGATTGTTTAATTCAATTGCTTGGGAATATAAATCAATAGCTTGGGAATATTTGTTGGCTGAAAAGTAGACAAACAAGATTAGCACAACTGAACATGCAGACGGCAGGAACAAAAAGGCAGCAAAACATTTAATCAAAAGACAGTAATCAAATTATACCAAACACTCGGATTTATTATAGAGAAAAAGGAAAGATAAGAGAAATAGACTACTCAAAAATGCAGCTAAATAATGTTGATAAAAAATGAGTTAACATGATAAGCAATTGAATTTTCACAAACTCCTAAACTAAAATGGTAATGGGTTGCTTAATTAAACAACAAAGGATAAGCCCATACCTCTGAATGCTTCATTAGCAAGGACTTTGAGTTCTTCAGCTCTTGAAACACTAGAATTTTCAGTTTCCATATTGGGCATAACTTTTATCGTCTTTGAGAAGTCAGGTTCAATGTTAGCAACCAATAGATATCATAATTAAAATCTCATCCTCTTGTACAGTTCTCCCTCTGCTCCAAAAAGAAAAGTAAATTAGCTGATAGCCTTGCCTTTTTTCACAGAATATGAAGCACGCCAATGCCAATTTACAATCACCGAAAATGAGTGTATCAAAACAACAGTGGCGATTCCCCATGTGAGAAACCTACTTGAAACCCACTACTCACAGTCAGCTGAACATCATTTAGCAGTACCAACCCAGACTATTATTCCTTATTTGGACTAACTAATAGCTTCCAAGGTTTTTTTTTTTTTCTTTTCAAGAAAAAAAGCTTCCAAGGTTATATTAGAGGCAAAACAAAACAATCAACTAGTTGCAACCTTTACATTCGGCAGTAGAAACCAAAAATTAATAATTCAATGTTAAATAAAGTAAAGGTCTTTTCTGTTTCCCAAAAAAAAAAAAAAAAAAGAATCGGATTCATAACAGACCACCCACAACGCAACTCCCTCACCCCAAAATTAATAACAATAATTATAAATGAACTATCAAAAATAAATTGCAGAAACGGTAAGATTAACAAGAAAGCAAAATAAAAACGTTACATGCAAAGTCAAATGTTGAAGCACCATCAAGTTTTCTTTTTTAAAAGCCAATACAAAAGAAATTTGCATAAACTTGGTTACAAAGACTTCGAAATGTTGAATGCCGGTTTAGTTTATGCTAATTAGTTGAGTGGGAGAACAGAAGAAAGTACCGAAGAGTGTTCGATCTTTTGACTCTGAGAGCGAGACAGGAGAAACCCTAAAGTTGCAGGCTCTTGTTGCTTTTATATTTTTATTTTTTATTTTTCATTTGCTATATTATTATTATTATCATCAATTTGGTTTTATGTCAAGTAGTTTTGGGGTACTTCGGACTTTGGAGTCGTTAAATGAAAATTGGAAGTTTGCGGAGGAAAAATCCAGAGAGACGGGGACAAGGGCCTCTCATGTGTCACCAACTTTTCCTTGATAGCAAAATATATTAACCATATTTCATGTCTCGATAGTATTTTTTATTACCATCAAATTTAGAACAGCCAATAACATGGGATTTAATAATCTACAACGGAGATATGAGAAATTCGGTAACTTTTAAATAATATTAGTGCTATCATTAATAGATTTTATCAGTCCAATCAACTAATACTTAACATAAAACTATAAACATATTTAAGTGCACAATATGTGCTAATTAATTCAGAAAATCTCTGAAGTAATTACAAACTATTTAATTTTAATATCACTTTCATCAAATTTGATTGATGATTGAACATTTTTAGCGTGTGATAGTAATTAAAAGAACATTTGCAAGCTCATATGTACAATCCTCAAATTAAAATTAAAACAAAACTGTGATACATATCATATTCAATGATCAATCAGAAAAACTTATCACCCTATCCATAACTGGACCAACGGACAAAAAGTACTTTGATCAAGCATATTCATAGATTATGCATGAGCTTTGCAATATCTGTGATCTATACATCTTTTGAGACTTGATGAATGAATTGAGCGCGATAAAATGGTACCCAATTTCATATGCTACGCAATCATTAATTAAACAAGACAACATCAGCTTCATTTTGCTTGTTTGTTCTCCATCGTGCGACAGCTTTGGACTCCTATTGATTGTTACTTCCAATACCAAGATAATTGCTTCGAAAAACAAGATTCAAGTTGTCTCTTACATATGAGCGCAGCCCATATGCCCCAAAGAGCTTACCAACAGAGACATTTATACCGTAACTGTTGGCTCTTGCAATCGAAACAGATCTAGTACTAGTGGTAGCTGAGGCTGCAGCCTGCTGTCTTTCTTAAGAAGCCGTTTCATTTTGACTTATGGAATTGCAAATCTTGTTACCTCCTGGAAAACCACTACAAGCCCAAATTAAAATCATCAGTGAGGAGAACTTTGTTTCAAGCAAGCAAGGATGAGCTCATGATCATCTCAGAAAAACAAGATATGTACCTTAGAGCAGGACACATTATCCATAAGCACGTAGTTTGGACTAAAATCTGTAGGAGCTAGATAGTTGTCCAAGTACCAATCTGGGATATTATTCACAGTAGTTGTGTCTCCAGTCGCAGATGTTGCTGGTGCTGAGACAGTATCTACCCTGCCAATTTGTCCATGCAACATTCCGTTGGCTTCGCAAGCAGTAGGAATGCTAGCATTCCTCTTAGAAATTGGCTGGGATGATTCTGTTTCAGAAGCATTTTCAATTGAATCTGACTTGTTCATGGTTGAGGACACACAAGGTTCTGTCGCTGCAAGTCCTACTTTGACACCAGTCAGCAGAAACCGCTGATGACCGGAGACATAGGTGTTTGCTGTGTGGATGGCAACATCACATTTTCGACAAAATAAAGCTCGATCCTCTAGACAGAAGAAATAACCAATAGTTTCCTACAGTATATAAAATAAGAGAGCATTACAACCTCAGTTTACTACACATGTAAGGATACCATCACTAGGATATGTAAATACTAAGAGAAAGAGAAGGGGAAAAAAATTCCATATTTTTATAGCAGAACAAAATGCTTTCCCAGGAACACACAACATATATTAACTGGTGACGATGCAATTGCATAAGCATAGGATCCAGTGGATTGAATTACTGGACATCTCGACTCAACATATTACATAAATGTGCAAGGAAGCATTTGCTGCATGCTCAGTTTCAATCATCCAATCTTTAACATGGAAAGCTAAGGGATAATGAGGATCCATTTCTTGCAAGGTGGCTTAGTAGCAAGTGAAAGAGCACCAACCATGCCCTTATCCTAAGATAAATAAGCTGATATAAATGCGTACTACTCCTTCAAATAAGATACATATCATCCCGAGAATAGGAAATCCATAAAAACCAATTATGATGATACAGAAGCAATGGAAGAATCAAGTCAAAACTTGCATCTCGAGTTTTGTTCTGTATCTTTCCGGGTTAACAAGTGCAAAATCCCCCAACAACTTGGTGAAGGAACATGAATTGAAACGCGCATGTCCCTCCATGACTGTCTTTTGATATATAGCTTCAAGAGCTGAGTACAAAGTGGAGCATCAAGAACTTTATAAACTATTAAGACCTTATCCATCCCCATCTTCAAGCATAACAAAGACCACCAACTAGCATACTATTAATCAGAAATTGCAATTAAAGTAACATACAGTAAATGACTCCAACGAACAAGAAAATTCCGAGTTCCAACCACCACCGGTCATCTTAATTGATCACTTAAGGCAAATTCTTTGATATCTTTTAACTCAACGAAAGTTCAACCACAATTAATCTAACCAAGTATTTATTATTAGCTATAATTCACCAGCCACTTAATACATCGAATCTAAAATCTAATTCAAAAAATTCATAATAATTAAAATTAACAACAACATCCTATAGCCAACTTTCAAGCAGAAGTAGCAATAAAACCGCGGGGACAGGTACCTGGCAAATATCACACTTGGGAATCTGAGAAGATGAATCAGAAAGAGGAAGTCGCTGGTGCTTCCTAGCCAGCATGTTAGCTGAATGCACTTTCTGGTCACAGTCCCAGCAAAGCGCCGCCTCGTCGGCACAGCACAGCACCTTGGCCTCAGCTGCCTCGCACCCATTGCACTGAATCCTCATGTTCTTCTTCAACAACAAAGTAGTTTTGACTTCACGGAGAGAAGGGTTTAAGGAGTTATCACAAATGGAAAGATAACGCAGTTACTTGTCATGTCATGTTGAAGGGTTTAAGAGATTCCTTAATAGAGTGCAGGGTCAAAGTCTTGGAAACGTATTAACCGACAACTATGCAGATATTATAAGGACACGTGGTGCTTGTGTAAATCGCCGCTGCCACGCATGCTTGTGAAGGAAGCTGGCGAATTTGCGATGATGAAAATTATTGGTGAGTAATCTTATAGTCGATAAGACGATTGACACTAATAACTTGTGATGATGAAATTGATGATCACTCTATTACTGGAAGCATAATAATAGTCCATTAATCTTATCACTTTTTTTTGATAAACAAAATTTCTCTAATATTCAAAAAACAATTTCATATATTTGTCTACCTTTCCTAATATTCTTATTCTTCATGGCGAAGCTATAAGTGGACTAACACTAACCCAAGCCTCGGTATGTCTAGCCACGACCTATCAATTATTATTATTTGTTTTTTCATGTATCTTATATTAGTAATTTCGTTTGTATAAAACAAGGCGTTTCGAAAAATAAAACTCATTATATCTCATATTAAGTGTATTTTTAATTTTTTTTATTAATAATTCTCTCGTACAATAAAAGAACACGTAATTATAAAAAAAATTCCAACCCATCTCAAAAAATATTGCCAGCTTCGCCGATGCTTATTCTCCTCCCATTTTCTATTTTAACTCTCATTCTTTAATCTGCTTGTAATTTTCCAAAAAAAAAATTAATGGGTGCAAATGGAGAACCGTACAAGGAAATAATTTGCTGGCTCCTATATATTTATTTTCTCTTATTATAGGTACTATGCTATACATACGTTTAGTAGCATATACGTTAAAAGAATTCAATATACATATGTTTAGTAGCATATATATATATATATATATATATATATATATATATATACATATACATATATATATATATATATGTAATTATTTCTGGTGAAAGCTCATCTTCCCAGATTGTACTTTCACAAACAAAGCTTTCAAAGAAAACTTCGGATTGGTTTAATAAAACCCATTTCCAAAACATTTTATCTATGGAGGATGGATTTTATAATTCTGATCCATTTCAAGCTTTTTCAAAGATTTTTCCAATGGTGGTTTTTAAACCTTGGGATTTAACAAAACCCGGTCTATTACCAAAGCATTTTAGAGTCCCTTTGAGTCGGTTAGATTCAAACACTTCTTCCTCGGTGATTCCCATACTGAGCCCGCCTATTCAACGGCAACCATTCTCAAAGTCCTAAGCCCAAAACAATGGGGTGACCAACTCCATAAACAAAAAACCTTTACCACAAAGATTCAAATGCGTCTACCACATTGTTTGACTTTCTCATACTGGGATTATCAACAAGCGTGGTTTAACACCTTTTTCCTACAAAACCCTAAAAAATCTCACTCATGGTTATTTTTCTTCAATTCAAAAATAACCGTTCAAAGCCTTTCCAAACCTGGTTCCAACAATGGTGGAACTATTTTGGCCCATGTCCTGAAATCCTCACCCAGAATGCCACCGAGTGTCTAAATCTTTTCAAAGCCCATTATAAACCCACAGAATCAGAAAGAAGGTTCTCTCCTTTCCTCTGTTTTGCATGACAAACTTCTTCCTACCATGGGTATGGATGTGGAATCTCCGTTACCACACTCAGGATACCCAATTAATTTTACAAAGAACATTCAAAGTCAAATGGTGGTCAAAATTCGATGAACAGTCAAAATTAACTACCCATACCATTCATGATTGGCTTTCTGCCAAAGGTTTCCTTGCCCCAACCATCGAAGATATTAAAGCCCAAGGAACCTTTCTTACCCAAAAATCCAGAGCCCAATCTCTTCTTGCAGGTGCAAAGACTGAAGAAGAATATTTTAAAGTCATGGAACAGCTCCGCCTCCGGATCCGAGACATCCGTTGTCGCTCCTCGGGCCGATGAATCAACGTTTATTTCTCTTGGGGATGATAATGAAGACGAGCGCCGGAATCTTCCCTCCTATAAAGCATTAACGACATTTGTAATTTTCTTTGTATTAAAAAAAAAAAAATGATGAAAAAGTGTGTAATATTAAGTTCTTTTGATTTTTCCTTTGTTTCGGGTGGTCCTCTGGACACAAGTGAGAGCGCACATGTCTCTTCACCCGAATTTCCCATGTAAAATCAAAATTATTTTTCAAAATTTCATTAAAGCTACAAGATCGCTTCTGATGACCGAGCTCTGATGCATCGCTGATCAGCCTCACCACAAGATCGCGCTTCTGATTAAAAATGCTACAGGACGCGCCACAGTCTACAGGACGCGCCACAGTTAAAAAGCCACAGTTCCGGTCATAAAGCTACAGTCCCGGTTGAGTCGATTTTGTATTTAAATCTGAAGGAAGACTTAGACTCCTCAGATCAGTTTTAGAGCTCTCTCCCTCTCTTCTTCTTCTTCTCTCCCTTCTCTCTATTCTCTCCTCAGACTCTATGAGCAGAGGAGAGATCTTTGAGAGGGTTTCTTCATCGAGATCAAGCTCGTGAAGCCTTTTGTTCATTCTGCAATACTTTGCAGTATGGCCTTTTATTCCACATTTATGACATATGGCTTCTTTGTAGTTAAAAGGAGTTTTGGGTTTGGATTTAAAAGCTTTCTTTTTAGAGAAATTGGGCTTTTTATAAGGCCTCGAAGGTTTCTTATAAAATTTTTCTCTAAAATCGGAAATGGGTTTTTTATGGCTCTTGTACTTGTAATGTTTTTTGTAAGGCTTCAAAGAACACTTACCATTACAATCTTTGGAATTAGAAATCTTAAACGGTCATAATTGAATTGTTTCTAAACGCCTAACTCTTGCTTAGATTTCCTAAGCTCCCATTTTAGTCGTTTTCAGAACTTCAAATCTTGACAAATCTTTAGACCTTCCTTGTTGATGAAACTAACCAATTCACCATAGGTGAGTTCATCATAAGGAATACGATTGTCATAAAGGGCTTTAATGGAATTTCTAACTTTTTCTCCAAGAGTAGGTAAACCAAATGAGGAATTTTTCTTTCCATGTTGTGTGGTTTGCATCATCTCTTAAGAAAAGTCTAGTGAAGAAGGCGGTTTTATAACTTTGAAATTCACTAAGTTTCCTACATCTCAGATTATGTAGTAACTCAGCATTTTTATCTCTACAGGTGTGAAGGATCACCTATGAAATGGAGAGATATGGTGAGGATTAGAGTAGAATCGCATCCTGCATAGGATTGTTGAACTCATCAAGGATTGGTAACCTTTCCTCATCTGTTTGGATGGAATTTAAAATATCTAATTGTTCTTTGATTAGTGAGAAGATGATCCCACCATCCTTTTAGTTGACTGTAAAACCAAAGAATGAGAATTTCTGCAATAGCTTTGTCAGAAGTTCCTGATTGGATTTTATAAGCATTAGCTGCCATGGTCATCTGTTGCAACAACCCTAGTATGTTGTATTCAGACATGCCATCTAAATTCCACTCATAGACAGAAGATGCATTAAACCGAGATTGATTTAGTGCACTTGGTCTATTATCTATGGCTAGATCTGGTGGACTTTTAGTGGTTGGGAGTGTCAATTCCCAATGAACTTTATTTACTTTAAGTAGGTTCTTCTTTGAAGGCTTCTATATCCGAGGAGGCTATAGAAGATTGGTCCTTCTTCTAGCATCGCAATCTTGCTAGATTGGGCACTATCGGAGTAATTTGGACTTTAGAGGAAGAGGCAAAAGAAGATTTTGGTGTAATAGGAGAATGAGATGCTTCTATTCTATCAAGTTGTTCTTTAATAGCTCTGGCAAAATCTGATTTGGATTCTTGAACGAGCTTCTGACTATGTTTCGAAACCTGAAATGGTTTGAAAATAGGTTCTTTAAGCTTTTTCAAGGAATCGGACTTTGATGAAACATGAGAGGGAAATTGAATGGTTGACCCTTGGATTTGACTCTCTATCCTAGTCAACTGTTTTCCTATTGTATTTAGATTAGCATTACAGAAATTATTCTGTTGGATAATGCTATCTAAGTCTTTATCCGGATCACTTGGTTTATGGATTTTGTAAGGTGAGGCTTTAATAAGAGTAGGAGGGTCACCATGATCAATGGTTATACTTCTGAGAGGAGGATGCTCAGATTCAATGGCTCTATCAAGATCGATAGATTCCATTGATGATCTTTTACTTTGTGATTGGATTTGATTCTTTAAAGGGATAAGAAATATCATTTTCTGAAGCATAGATTTCAAACCAATCAAAAAACATAATATGGACTCTATGCAAATGTACAAAATCATAATAAATTTTTGAATTTCTTTTCTTTGGTTTAAAAATGTTTAAAAACCAAAGTCTTTTTTCTTTATTAATATCCGAATAGAAATCTTTATGCGAAGGTTTTATCAAGTTCAAAATCTTTTTCAAGAACGTTGATAACATTTTCTGTTACAGCAGAAAATGTGGGAGAAGTTGGAGTAGAAGGTTGCTTCTCTCCATGGCTTTGTTCCTGTTGTCTACTAGTATAAATCGGGTGAGGAACACTAGTAGCATAATCACAGAATGTATTGAAGGGCTAGGTATATCTCGAAGTAGAAAACCTAGGTTGACTCTTTGTAGGATGGAAAGGAGATTTATAAGCGGGGAACTTTTGAAAATTCTTTTTCTAAAATTTCAGAATTTAAATCCTTTTCAGAAAATCTGGAAGATGTAGAGGGTCTAGATGATGTAGACCTTCTGAATGACAATTTTACTTTACCATCGGAATCCGAGTCACATTTTGCAACTCGTATTTGGCTCTAGTTGTTTTGGAATCACTGGTTCGGTGGCTCAAGGATCCATTCATCCGGAAGGTTTATGTCTTTCCATTGGATGGGTGCAGGTATAACAGTGTTTGCTTTGGATAGTCGTCTGCAAGAGAAGAGTCTCGTCTCTTTTTGACTGGAATTTATCTTTGCGTGTTAAAATTTGAAATCATGGCTTTATAAGATATTTTGAAAATTAATGAATCGAGCAGATCCTTCCAACATATTGTAATTATGTGTCTTGATCTCAGTAAAATCATGCTTTTCAAAATATTTTTGTCTTTTAAAGAGATCGTTATATTAGGATAACAATCAAATGAAATAGGTCCTTTACAGAGACTAGATTCAATACTACTGAGTAAGGAATCATCAAAGGAGATGAACCTCCCATCCCTGAGGACAAAGAAGAATAGAAGTATTTAAACCTTCTTTCGTTAATGGTTTTATGCCAACTTGAATTAAACCAATATGGACATAATTAAATTTCTTTTCTTTTAATTTCTTTAAAGAGTGTTCAGAAAATAAATGAATTGTCTCAAATGGCTTTGAAAGTGTGATATCCCTTTCTTCCGTTTTTATAACACAACTGTCTTTAAAAAATCAAGTTTTTTCATTTTATAAATCTTGTCTTTAGAGACCTTTGGTAAATCCCAATTGTCAATTGCTTTATCAAAGTCTTCAACAATGAATTCTTCTGAATTCACCACATTCTTTGAAACACTGGTTTTATCAGTAGAAGAACTAGAAAAAGAGGATGCTCTACAGAGTAGAGAATCCATGTTTGTTTTAAAACTTCAATTAAAATCTATATGAATGCCTACAGGTATGGTTTTACAGCCCTATGCGGAAATCCTATCCTGAAACGGGTCTTACTACCAGTAAAAATTCAGCACACACACAGAAAACAATTTTGGAATTAAAACGACACAGATTCTTTTACAACTATATTACACCTACTTTCCCTTGGCTCTGATACCAATAGGAAACCGGGATCGTGGAAAGCGAGTGAGTTCAAAGGTATCCAATTATTAAGGATCTCAATAAACCAATTTTTAAATCAAGTTTTAACCTAAGTCTATCTCAGTCTTTAAACTAAGTCTATTAAATTTTAAAGTCGTTTAATGGTACGTGGCTTGTTTACCCCCAGTGCGGACCAGACTAATGCCCATTCGGGATCATCTCTGGAACTTACGTCGACGGATTCGCCTATATACCTTTAAACAAAATTTTAGTTTTGCAATCTTCTTTACAACAAAGGCTCAAAGATAATACTAGATCTGGATCCCAGAAATAGTATTCTGATTGGAGGGGAAGAAGAGAAGTACAACAGAAGACAGAGATCCGGTCTCTTTGCTTCTGAGGAATGTAGAAGTTTTATGGCAGATCTGATAAGAACCAGTCTGCAGAATGCTTTAAATTAAAATGCGGAAAAATAAAGTGCAGAAATTTAAATTGCTTTAAATTAAATTGCGGAAAATTTAAAGTGCAGAAATTTAAATTGCTTTAAATTAAATTGCGGAAAAATAAAATTTATTACAGGCTTTGAATAAATTACAAATCTTTAAAAGATCAGCTGCTTACATTTATTTGCTTTAGATCTTGAGATTTAAAAGAAGAAATGGGAAATTAATCTTAAAACTCTTAACGAGATACTTCCTTGATCTAAGATCTTGGGATAGTATTCCGTTAATGTTTTTGTGATTCCAGATTCCCAGAGAGAGAGAGAGGAGAGAATAGAGAGAAGGGAGAGAAGAAGAAGAAGAGAGGGAGAGAGCTCTAAAACTGATCTTTTAGGTATTTCTTCAGAAATAGGATTTTCTTCTTTAGGAGAAATTTTGCTTTGAGAAAAACTTTGTAGGGCGAGCATGAGCTCAGGGGATTTGGAAATGGATTTCATCCACTCATTTACCTGATCCTGCGAGGCAATGGCTTTAGATTTTGCTTCTTCATCCTCGATCGTGTCAATCCAGGATTTGATGGGTATGGCTGATGAGAGTAATTTTTCTTTAGGAGGGGAAGAGGCTTTGGATGGTGTTTGGGATACAGGGTCTTTGAGAATCCCTTTCCCTTTGTCTTTGGTCTTTTTGGCGGCATTTATCTGTTTTGAAGAAACTCTCTGGTTAGAAAATCGGGAGAGAATTTGTATCACCTTTAATAAACTCAATATCAAAATCAAAAACACTTAAAATAGCTTGCCATCGTGCAAAAATCTGTTTTGATGCAATGTTTTGAACATCCTTTTCTAAAACATGTTTTGCAGCTTTGCAATCAATTCTAAGCAAAAATTTTTGATTTAACAAGTCACTTTGAAATTTAGATATGCATAAGACAATAGATAAAATTTCTTTTTTAATAGTAGAATAATTTTTCTGACATTCATTCCAATGTGCAGAAACATATTGTACTACTTGTTCTTTATTATTATCAATAAAAGGTCATACTGCAAAGTATTGCAGAATGAACAAAAGGCTTCACGAGCTTGATCTCGATGAAGAAACCCTCTCAAAGATCTCTCCTCTGCTCATAGAGTCTGATGATTCTGACTCAAATTTCTCCTTATCTGGAGACAGTGATCCTTTACAAATTGATGAATTGATTGACTCGGAAACATCTATCACAAGTGATGATGATTCTGATTCTGAACCTCATAAAATCAATGTTTTGACAAAAGACCAAGAAACTTTTCTTGAACTTGTTAAACATATTTCGATCCAACTCTTCAAAGAGAATATTTAGATAAACTTCTAAAGACTTTGGAAATAAAAGAAAAACCAGAGACTAAAATTCCAATCGTCAAGAAGAGTACCTATGACCTTACAGAAATCTTGGAGAAAAAGAAAACAAAGAAAACAACTCCTACCATCCAAGATCTTCAAAAGGAAATTAAAGACATCAAACTTGAGATTAAAGAATTAAAAGAAAAACAGAAAAAAACGATTCAAAACCATCCAACTCTTATTACAAAAACAATTGGAAGATGACTCTGATAAAGAATCAAATTCTAATAATAAAAATGATTTAAAATTTGGTGAAAATGATTTGCAACTTGAAAACATTGAATCAATTCCAAATGAAAACATTAAATCAAATCACCACTAGAAAATATTTAATAAAAATTACTTTAGTATTTTCCAAAGAATTAGAAATTGACACCATTGCCTTATTTGACACTGGTGCTGATTTAAATTGTATTAAAGAAATTTTTGTTCCTGATAAATTTAAAGAAGAAACAAAAGAAAGACTTTCTGCCGCCAATAATTCAAAACTAAACATCCATTCTAAAGTTGAAGCATCTGTTCTTAAAGATAATTTTGAATTTAAAACTACTTTCTTTCTAACAAACGACATCCATCATATTGTTATACTAGGAACACCATTTATAAATCTCATAACTCCTTATATTGTTGATTATGATGGTATATCTTTTAAAGCGGGAAAAATAAGTTTAAAATTCCCTTTTATAGAAAAACCTAAAACCAGAAATTTAAACATCATAAAAGCCAACTCGTACACGAGAACCAAATAAATGTTTTGCTTAAATCAAAACAAGAAAATTTAGCTTGTTTACAAAAGGATTTAAGTTTACAAAAAATAGAAAACCAACTGAATAAAGATTTTATACAAAGAAAAATTTCTGAGTTTAAAGCCCTAATTGAAAAAGAAATATGTCTTTGATCTACCAACTGCTTTTTGGAGCAGAAAACAACATTTGGTTGATTTGCCATACGAAAATTCTTTTGATGAAAAACAAATACCCACAAAAGCCCGTCCTATTCAAATGAATATGGAATTAGAGAAACATTGCAAAGAAGAAATCAAAGAATTAGAATCTAAAGGTCTAATTACCAAATCAAGATCCCCATGGTCTTGTGCCGCTTTTTATGTCAATAAAAATTCGGAAATAGAAAGAGGTACACCAAGATTGGTAATAAATTATAAACCCCTAAATAAAGCCTTAAAATGGATTAGGTACCTATACCTAATAAAAAGATTTACTCCAAAAACTTCACTCTGCATTCGTATTTTCAAAATTTGACATGAAGTCAGGCTTTTGGCAAATTCAAATTCACCCTAAAGACCGTTATAAAACAGCCTTCATTGTTCCATTTGGTCAATACGAATGGACAGTAATGCCTTTTGGTTTAAAGAATGCACCTTGTAATTTCAAAGAATTATGAATGACATTTATAATCCTTTTTCGATTTTTGTATTGTTTATATTGATGACGTATTGATTTTTTCACAATCAATAGATCAACATTTTAAACATTTAAAGACTTTTTATTTCGCAACTAGAAAAGCTGGACTAGCTATTTCTAGTAGCAAAATTTCCTTATTTCAAACTAAAATCCGATTTCTTGGCCATTATATTTCAAAAGGAACTATCACCCCTATTGAAAGATCTCTTTCTTTCACTAATAAATTTCCGATAAAATCCTTGATAAAACCCAATTGCAAAGATTTTTGGGAAGTTTAAATTATGTTCTTGATTTTGTCCTAACATTAATAGGATTGCTAAACCATTGCATGATAGGTTAAAAAAGAATCTGTTGCATGGTCGAAGAAGAACATACTAAAGTTATTAAAAAGATAAAAATATTGTTAAAGAAATTCCATGTTTATTTCTTGCAAATCTGCATTACCTAAAATAGTTGAAGGCGATGCGTCGATTTAGGTTACGGTGGGATATTAAAGCAAATTGATAATAATAAAGAACAAGTAGTACAATATGTTTCGCACATTGGAATGAATGTCGAAAAATTATTCTACTATTAAAAAGAAATTTTATCTATTGTCTTATGCATATCTAAATTTCAAAGTGACTTGTTAAATCAAAAATTTTTGCTTAGAATTGATTGCAAAGTGCAAAACATGTTTTAGAAAAGGATGTTCAAAACATTGCATCAAAACAGATTTTTTGCACGATGGCAAGCTATTTTAAGTGTTTTTGATTTTGATATTGAGTTTATTAAAGGTGATACAAATTCTCTCCCTGATTTTCTAACCAGAGAGTTTCTTCAAAACAGATAAATGCCGCCAAAAAAGACCAAAGACAAAGGGAAAGGGATTCTCAAAGACCCTGTATCCCAAACACCATCCAAAGCCTCTTCCCCTCCTAAAGAAAAATTACTCTCATCAGCCATACCCATCAAATCCTGGATTGACACGATCGAGGATGAAGAAGCAAAATCTAAAGCCATTGCCTCGCAGGATCAGGTAAATGAGTGGATGAAATCCATTTCCAAATCCCCTGAGCTCATGCTCGCCCTACAAAGTTTTTCTCAAAGCAAAATTTCTCCTAAAGAAGAAAATCCTATTTCTGAAGAAATACCTAAAAGATCTCTTAAAGAAATCCCTTTTCAAAGTTTGAGCCAAGAAATTACAAAACCTTCTTCTCAAAATGTAATTATTTCTGGTGAAAGCTCATCTTCCCAGATTGTACTTTCACAAACAAAGCTTTCAAAGAAAACTTCGAATTGGTTTAATAAAACCCATTTCCAAAACATTTTATCTATGGAGGATGGATTTTATAATTCGATCCATTTCAAGCTTTTTCAAAGATTTTTCCAATAAATGGTGGTTTTTAAACCTTGGGATTTAACAAAACCCCAGTCTATTACCAAAGCATTTAGAGTCCACCGAGTCAGTTAGATTCAAACACTTCTTCCTCAGTGATTCCCATACAGAGCCCGCCTATTCAACGGCAACCATTCTCAAAGTCCTAAGCCCAAAACAATGGGGTGACCAACTCCATAAACAAAAACCTTTACCACAAAGATTCAAATGCGTCTACCACATTGTTTGACTTTCTCATACCTGGGATTATCAACAAGCGTGGTTTAACACCTTTTTCCTACAAAACCCTAAAAATCTCACTCATGGTTATTTTTCTTCAATTCAAAAATAACCGTTCAAAGCCTTCCAAATGGTTCCAACAATGGTGGAACTATTTTGGCCCATGTCCCTGAAATCCTCACCGAATGCCACCGAGTGTCTAAATCTTTTCAAAGCCCATTATAAACCCAGAATCAGAAAGAAGGTTCTCTCCTTTCCTCTGTTTCTGTACAAACTTCTTCCTACCATGGGTATGGATGTGGAATCTCCGTTACCACACTCAGGATACCCAATTAATTTTACAAAGAACATTCAAAGTCAAATGGTGGTCAAAATTCGATGAACAGTCAAAATTAACTACCCATACCATTCATGATTGGCTTTCTGCCAAAGGTTTCCTTGCCCCAACCATCGAAGATATTAAAGCCCAAGGAACCTTTCTTACCCAAAAATCCAGAGCCCAATCTCTTCTTGCAGGTGCAAAGACTGAAGAAGAATATTTTAAAGTCATGGAACAGCTCCTCGCCTCCAGATCCGAGACATCCGTTGTCAGCTCCTCTGAAGCCGATGAATCTGAACCGTTTATTTCTCTTGGGGATGATAATGAAGACGACTGCTTCGGAATCTTCCCTCCTATAAAGCATTAACGACATTTGTAATTTTCTTTGTATAAAAAAAAAAAAAAATGATGAAAAAGTGTGTAATATTAAGTTCTTTTGATTTTTCCTTTGTTTCGGGTGGTCCTCTGGACACAAGTGAGAGCGCACATGTCTCTTCACCCGAATTTCCCATGTAAAATCAAAATTATTTTTCAAAATTTCATTAAAGCTACAGTTTAAAATGCTACAGGACGCGCCACAGTCTACAGGACGCGCCACAGTTAAAAAGCCACAGCCGATTCGGCCATAAAGCTGATCCGGTTGAGTCGATTTTGTATTTAAATCTGAAGGAAGACTTAGACTCCTCAGATCAGTTTTAGAGCTCTCTCCCTCTCTTCTTCTTCTTCTCTCCCTTCTCTCTATTCTCTCCTCTCTCTCTCTCTGGGAATCTGGAATCACAAAAACATTAACGGAATACTATCCCAAGATCTTAGATCAAGGAAGTATCTCGTTAAGAGTTTTAAGATTAATTTCCCATTTCTTCTTTTAAATCTCAAGATCTAAAGCAAATAAATGTAAGCAGCTGATCTTTTAAAGATTTGTAATTTATTCAAAGCCTGTAATAAATTTTATTTTCCGCAATTTAATTTAAAGCAATTTAAATTTCTGCACTTTAAATTTTCCGCAATTTAATTTAAAGCAATTTAAATTTCTGCACTTTATTTTTCCGCATTTTAATTTAAAGCATTCTGCAGACTGGTTCTTATCGATCTCGCCATAAAACTTCTACATTCCTCGAAGCAAAGAGACCAGGATCTCTGCCTTTTTGTACTTCTCTTCTTCCCCTCCAATCAGAATACTATTTCTGGGATCCAGATCTAGTATTATCTTTGAGCCTTTGTTGTAAAGAAGATTGCAAAACTAAAATTTTGTTTAAAGGTATATAGGCGGGAATCCCTCGACGTAAGTTCCAGAGATGATCCCGAATGGGCATTAGTCTGGTCCGCACTGGGGTAAACAAGCCGTCACCATTAAACGACTTTAAAATTTAATAGACTTAGTTTAAAGACTGAGATAGACTTAGGTTAAAACTTGATTTAAAAATTGGTTTATTGAGATCCTTAATAATTGGATACCTTTGAACTCACTCGCTTTCCACGATCCCGGTTTCTATATGTATATGTATATATATATATTATCAGGTTAATGTTAAGTTACATGTATGTATCTTATAATCCTATTATATAAATAATAAATAATTACTATTTATGTGAAAGGATTGTAAGGTACATGTATGTATCTTAAGAGATTCATGTTATTATAATATAAAAAAACTCAAATAAAAAATATATATAAAAAATGTAAAGTAATATGGAGTAAAAAAGACAAAACCAAGTGGTCAACCTCAGTCCCACCCATTAAAATTTTAAAAAATACTTTTCCCGTACTCTAAAAATTACTTAAAATCTATAGAATATTTCATTATTTTGCCATCCTTATTCTTTTTTCTCTCTTTTAGATAATATATGCAACGCGGACGCAGCTACAATGCCCCCGTGACACCGTACCCCTCTTTTGTCTTTTTTTTATTGAATCCCTTACATTCTTTCTTATTTACAATTTAGTTATAAGTGTAGTAATAATTTTATTTTTCCATTCTTCTTCACCTTTCCTCCATAATCAATCCAATTTTTTCCATTTAATATTATTTTTGGACCGTGAGATATGAGAACTGAGATTTATTTATAATAAATTGAAAAAGCTACATTTTGAATAGAGCTCATCTGACTCAAACAAAGTTTGAGAGCTTAGTACTAAAATATATTGTACAATTCTTTTTATTTTCTTTTCTCTTATCAAATTTATGAATTTTATAGTTCATTTTTATTTTCTTTTTAATTATCAAACTGGGCAAAATTATCTTACCAATAGGGTAAGTAACCCCTTGCTTTGTCTTTTTTGCATTTAATTGCACTATAGTCTATGTTTTGTTAAAAAAAAAAACTAAATAGTATTTCTAAATTTTGACACTCAAGTCCTATTCATTTCAATTTTTAATATTTATACCGTTGAGTTGACAATTAACAAAACTTTACCCTTACAAAAAATAAATTAAGCATTTTGGATATTTAAATAATAAAAATATACGTATTAGCTCCTTTTAATTAAAATTAGGCTATTTGACTTTTCAATACTTTTTGCACCTATTTTTTAATTAAAAATTTTAATTATTAAAATGCCTATGAAATAATTTACTATTAAGGACAAGATATATACTTAATTAATTATACTTTTCTTTGATCTTATCCTAATTAAAATTCAAAATTTATTTTAAGCTAAACGTAATTTCATTGTAAACAAATAATATTCATTCAAAAAGAAAAAAGAAAAATAGTGTAAAAATTAATGGAACAAAGGAATCAAATTGAATTACCATCCGCCTTTGTTGTTGGAGGCCTTTAATTTAAGCAAGTTTTAGCATTAATTTCACAAGACATGAATTGCGCTTTTATGAAATCCTTCAGTAGAGGAATATTTAAAAATTACATAAACACTAGAAGTGTATATATAAGAAGAATTGCATAATGATCATGAATTAACTGTAAAACCAAAGGCAAATAACACAAAAAAAAACACAAAAATAAGATCTGAGCATCCTTACTTAATATTTAGCACCAATCCCCATTTGAGAGTTGTAAGTTTGCAATTGATAACAAAATTGCAGAGAATTCTTTTTCCATTACAAGTAAAAAGAAATGAATAATAAAGAGATAAATCAATGTTTATTGCTATCAAATTAAGAGTTGAATTTTTAAAAGCTTAAAGTACTTTTTTGTTCTTTTTATTTTCCACACTTTGTAAGCTTATCTAGTCCATAAAAGATCAATTTTGATTAAAAAAAACAGAGGTGAATAATTTATTATTCAAAAAAAATTAAATTGGGGTTATTTTCATTATTATGAGGTGTACATTATCTAATTTTAATTTAGGCTATGGGTTTTTTTGAGCAATTAGATGTAGACAGTAATTTAGTGGGTTCAAATAACCTCATACTATAATTAAATCATAAAAAATATTATAAAAATAATCATTCATTAAATTACTATTAAGGACAAAGAATAATCATCTATAATTTATAATCATTTATTCTCTACCTGCGTTATCTTTTATTTAACATAAAAATAGTCATTTATATAAATTCAAAAAAAATTTCCCAAGAAAAAGTTTATAGACCAAAGAACTTTAGAGAAGGGTAGTTTATAAAAAAAAAAAAAATTGAAGAGCTATAAATCTTTATTCAATGGCATGTATGAAAAATTAATAGTTCTTTTAAATCACACTAATGCATAGACCAAAGAATCAATAGTAGGATTTTTGTCGATCAAAAAATCTACTTCTAAAATATGATGGTTTTAATTAAAACTATTTTATTATGTTAGAGTTTATGAAAAGAAGGAAACAAAAATAGAGGATAGAGTTCATGGGTGTTAAACTGTCAATTAGGAATAAAGAAAGAACATAAATGAAATTTAGTTATCGTACACAAGAAGATATTAATATCAAAATAAAAAATATTTAATTAAATATACCTTAGGAATTACGCAACTTGTTCGTTAATAATATTATTAGAAATATTTAATTTAGTTATATACATGTTCGTTATGATCATATATTATTATTGTTAACAAATTAATATATTTTTATCATGTATTATTTTTTAATTGACATATTCAAAAAATTATCATATAGTAAATAGATGTTATGTTAAAAAAATTTATTAAGGCATGTTAATTTTGTGCATTTTAAAATTTTTACATGAGATTACATTATTGTCCATACATTATACTCATGCTAATAGTTAAACTAGGTCAATAGATTTAATTGTACAAAATTTTGAAACAATATGGACATATATGTCAATATTTAGAAACTCTTATCTTTTTTATTTTTTCAACATACATCAAGGATGACAATGTTAATAACCATAAAAAACCATCAGCACCTTTAAGCAACTTTTTGGTTAGATTTTATGATTAAATCACTAAATGATAAAATAGGGATACTAAACATCAGTTGCAAAATAGTAGGACCCACGCAATGCAACCAAGGAGGTACGAGAAATCTATAATGGAACTTTAATTTATCATATGCACCTTATTAAAAAAAAAGGGTCATGTGCGCAATTTTTTTTAAAATTACAGAAACTATTTTTGTAGAAGGCTAAAAGAATTTTTAATGGACTTTCTTTTACTCCCTGATCTTGAAATGTTAATGATTTGACCATTGTTTATCATAATATATAAATATATTCAAATATATTATACATTACTCTAATTTGCGTTGGCTTGACTGAAATTTGAGTCCGTCTATAATAAAATTACTTAAAATAAACATGAATTAATAATTTGTGCGAAAACAAATAATTAAATTTAATTGTAATACGTCGTTAATTAGATTTTAGAGCGTCATATCGACTTGTCGTGCGTCTCTCTTGAAATAATAATAATAATAATAATAATGACCTCGCTTTTGAGTGCTGGGCTATGAAATATGAATAAAAACTCGATTAAATAAAAGTGAAAAATTAAAAGTAAAACCCTCTATGGCTTCTTCGCTAACGAAGCGATTCGACACCTTAAACCCATGGCTACGTTTGGCCCAACTCCGGTTCGCAAGAACGGAATCCGGTCCTCCAAGGCGGCGGTCCAAGTCCCCTAGCTTCTCCATGACGAAACCCACCAAGGAGAAATCAGAGTGGTGGATTGTCGACGGAGAAATGCACGAAATCGGAGATCACGTGCCGCCACGTGAGCGATTCGTCATCCCCAGAGACAACATCCCCAACAAGCGCCGCAAACAGCTACGCGAGCAGTTCATGCGCCGCACTCGCCTCGTCCTCAAGGATTCGGTTAGTCTCTCACTTACTCTTTTTAGACCATTTCTTGCTGCTACTGAAATTTGAAAAAAAAAAAACCGTGTTCGATTTTATTTACTTTTGTTATTTGCGAATGGAAAGGAGCATGAGGTGTTTTGCAAAAGGTACATGGAGTTGTATCAGGAGATGAGGGAGAATTGGGAGAGGCTTTATTGGGACGAAGGCTACTCGAAGAAACTAGCAAAGGATCATGCTAATTATGACTCTGCTGAGGAGGATGATCAAGATTTTAGTCCATACAGGTTTTTCAATTTTTCTTTTCCCTTTTTTTTTTGGTGTAATCTGCAAACTAATTTTTGCATGATTTTGGATTGGAGAAGCTCAATTATAATGCCTATTGCTTGCGTTTCAGGAGTGGCAGGAAACCTCATGGTGGTGATCAGACGAGGGTATGAACTTGAATGACTGAAAATAGTTTTAGCCATTGGAATGGCAATCTGAAGTTCAGTTTTAATGGAGCATTTTATTACCTTTGTTTTGAAGTGTACTTTTATCCGACATGAGTGGATTTTGACTGCAGGACCAGGGTTTCCCAAGCTATAATCAAGGTGATTCTTGGGAGAAAGTCCATCAAATTAAGGATAAGTTTGAATATGACAGAGAGAGAAGAATGAAGGACAAAGGTATCTTCATTATGGCTGAAAGATTTCCCTACCTTGTGAATTATCATTTTGTTTTTTATTTCATGTTGTCATTTTTAAAAGCATAATACTTTCAATATCCAGTGAAAAGTTTAAGCATATTTTAAGTATTGGTTGTTGAACCAGTTAGGAGGTCCAAGCAGAAGAGTGAGTTTTATAAGCTGACTTGCTAGACAAGCTGAGCTACAGACTCTCTTTCCAAGAACCCTAGTCTAGATCAGGGGGTTGGTGAACATATGTTCCTTTCCCCCACTTGAGGTGATTTTAGACGGGTGATTTTAACTATAGACCTCCATGTTGGCCTCATATGATATACAACCAATGTGCAGAGAGTAGCTTTGTTTGATACATATTCAAATGCTAGATGTGCTGAATTTTGGTTTTGTTTCATGCTTTTTGGTCTGAGTTTTAATGCTATATGTCTCCATGGTTCAAAGATAGACTTGTTTTTAGGAGAATTGAAATTCAAAGGAAATTGTTCAAACCATTATTCATTTGAATGCTGTGATTTCCTTCCTCGCGAAGTTGTGTATTAGAGATACGGTCAGCTTATGCGTTTGGACAATGTGATACCTACTTCATATTGTTTATAAAGCACACTAAACTGTTCTTATTGCTAACTAAGTGCACCTACACCATTTCAAAGCTTCATTAATCAGATATTGAGGTTCTTCTTGGTGCAATTCTCATTTATTTTGCATGTTCTGATTGCAGCATTTGCACCTATGAATGGAGGAACTTATTCAGGTTCACATGATTCAAACTTCCCAAACCAGTCATTTTACACTCAGAGACACTTTCCCAACAATGAAAGGAATTGATGAAAGGGCTGCAGAAGATTTATGTTAACAATCTTTGCCAGTGCTCTTCTTAAGAATGAAGGGCTATTGTCTGTGAGCAAAGCTGGAGAGCGGAGACCAGGATCTTGATTGAATGTCATTAGTTTCAGATAGATATATTGTAAAGTGTAAACATTTAGCTGAGATGGCAGTTCTGTAGCTAAATGCTTGCAGAATTTTCAGCTTTGATGGCCTCAAATTTGCCCAGGCTTTCACCTGTGAACCGATTTTGAAGGAATGCAGACATGCAGTGATGAGCTCTTTATTTTTTATTTTTATTTTTATTTTTTTTTGGGGGGGTGGGGGTTCATGGGACGTGGGGCAAATGATATTGTAAAGGATCCTTTCAGGGAATAATTTACAAATAAATCATTTGTAAAAGGTATTCAGTAGAATAAAAACAATGACTGAAAGCCGTAGTTATAAGATTTGAGATTATGCCTTATATTTATAAATATTAGTTATTTGTAAGACAAGTATGTTTTACAATCTAAACACGAATGATCAGCACTCGCTTATTATACTATTAATTCTATTAAATCGAAGGGCAAATTTATTGACAAATGTACAATGAGGCCGAGCACACAGCTGAATCACAAAGTGACAAAGAAATTATAGAAGTTTTGATACCTTAGTCGGTAACCAATGACTTCGAAAGTGTAGTAAGGGCTGGATTATGTTAAATTATATAATGTAACGTACAACAAATCTATTGTCACTCAAAATAATTCAATTGTTTTATATGGTACAATTTTTTGTTTTTAGTGACAACTCAAGGTGTTGATGCCGAAAAACGACCTTAACAGCTGAAATTATTTTCTTTAGGTAATAACAACATGAATTCAAGCTCCAACGTCAATCCAACCATAACATTTTGTACCTGCCAACAACAAAACACAGTTAGGACACGCGGGTAGAGGTTCCGGCATAAATCCTTCAATGCTTAAGTCAGATATTTTGTGTATAAAGAAAGAAAGATGAAAAAGAGAAATTCAAAATAAGTTCAAATCCAGGAATTCTCTAATGGAGGTGTTGCAAATCTTGTACAAAGTAAAAAGACTTTAAGATTAGTAACATATAGAATTTTTGGTTAATTTTACCAACCCCTCTAACCAATGCTCTCTTCAGTTTAAATAAGACCCCTGGTTGTGGGTGGTTACCATAATTTCAGGCCACTCACTAGTAGTTATTGGTGGTTATCTATCAATTGTCACCAATTGGGAAAGTAGTGGCACACTACTCCCTTAAAAAATAGGCCACGTTTATAAAATAGATTCTCAGGTCAAACTATTTCAATTTGTATTTATAAATCATGTCATCCACATAAGATTCAATTTGTAGCTATAAACCAAGTTGTTAATATAGACTTCAGGTTGCACTTATAAACTAAGTAGTCAATATAGTCTTCAGGTTGTATGTATAAATTAGGTTGTCAATATAGGCTTCAGGTTGTACATATCGATCGGGTCACCTATATAGGTTTCAGGTCGTATGTATTGACCAGGTTACTTATATAGGTTTCAGGTCGTGCATCAATAAAATTCAACCTAAACACTAGTCCTCTAGTTTTCAATTTTAAGAAGCTATTACCGATGTTGGAAACTAATTGTTGAAAAATAGAAAAAATTTCGCAAACCTAACACTAGTCCTCTAGTTTTCAATACTGAGAAGATATGATCGGTATTGGAAATTGAAACAACAAAAAAGGGCATTATGGTCTCAAGCTGAACAAAGACTGTATGGAGTTGAACGGAGATAATATCGAGTTGAATAAGCTTAAAAAAAAGAGAGAAAACAAAAATAAAGAATACATAAAGAAATAAGACCATAAAGAAAAGTGGAGGGCACGTGACTTAAAGGTACGAAAAAGTGAAAACACATTTTTGTCACTTTCCCAATGCAGTTGGCTCGTGTGTCATCTTTATACTTCATACTCACTTTTTCACAATAAAGCTTGGTGAAATTTTAAATTGGCGCCGTCCTGCAATATTCTGTGCTCAACAAACATTTGTTGGGCTCAGCCATAATAGAGCTTTTTGGTGAGTGTCCTATGCATCATCTTGTTCTTCGTTTCCCCCATCTTTTCTTTTTTTTGTTTAACCCAGATCTATATATATATCCAACCAAACTCTCTTCTTCTTTTTCTTTTTTAACCAAACTATCTTCTTCTTTTTTTGTTGAAACTGAACCATCTTCTTCTTCTTTTTTTTGGTTAAAACCGAACTCTTTTCCATTTTTTTTTAAACTGACCTTTTTTTTCCCCTCTAAATCAAACCTTTTTTTTAACTGAACACTTTCTTCTTTTTTTTGTTTTTTTTTCAAACGAACCTTTTTTTTGTGAATGTTATGCTTATGGTCATTTTTATTTTTAATGTAGAGCCAATATTATGCTACTTGTTTTTGCCACTTCCTCACGTTCCAAAATCAATAACTATTCAGGCTTGCAAAACAATATTGGTGAGTTGTCTCATCTCAAGCACTATATGCTTGTTGAATTACTATACTTTTGAATGTAAATTTTGCTTGGCATTGGGATTGTTGCACTTTGTATTGTGTTGTATGCTACCACTAATGAATAAAGCAATATGATGTCGATAATGAAAGTTTGTTGTCATTTTGCTGTGCTGAAAAAAAAGATCTTGATGCATCGTGTATTGGCATTGAATGAGAAGTTAGATTTTTAAGTGTGTTTATTAGGTAGCAATGAAGTTTAGGGGCAATAATGATTCTCTTTATCGGGAAAATGAAGGAGATAATAAAGTAGAGTTAAATTATAGTGCAGTAGAGAATGATTATGAGAGAACGAGAAGTGAAATACATAGGTAGGCTAACGACGAATCCAATACACAACTTAACAATAACGGAGATGAACATGAAGAATATGGCGTGAAGAGACTAAACTTTGATACAACGGAAAAAAGAGACTGAAGAATTGACAAAGAAATATGAAATTCTTGATGATATTACGCTTAGGTTACTGAGGGAAGATAACATGGCCAGTAAATTAGGTGATTGAGAAACCATGGTTTACATGAAGATATTTAGACAATGATTCTGGGGGCCAATTCAACCTTATTTTGCTCGGATGTTGGTAAGGTTAGGTTTAAATCTTGGTCAGCTTGACCCAAATGATTGGAGGATTTTAGGCGATATGTATACTGTGTAGGCTAAGTAGAACAAGGTCGATCCATGTTTTAAGAAATTCACGCATTTGTATCTATGCAACGAACATGTGGTAGGCCATAAAGGATGGTATTATTTTATGTCCAAGTCAAAGAATAGTAGAGTAGTAATTGACTTTCCTGACTCATGTAAGGGTTGGAAAAGTAAGTACTTCGTGGTTGGAGGAAGTTGCCGTAGGAATGTAAAGTTGACAAAGGGTTAATTTAAAGTTTTTTCTCAATTTAGTAGATCAGGTAATGGAAGTTTTATTTAGGTTGAGATTGGAATGTGATTGCGAACTAACACTTGTCTTATTACAGTGACTTAGAAAAAGAACTTTGGCATAAGTGAGAAATTGAAGGCCAGAGTTGAGAAAATATTGTTAAATGCGAAGGATTAAAAGCTATTGCTGACGCCTGAGAAATTATTTAGCACCCGTCTTATTTCCAACTTACCACAAAATAAAGATAAAAGGAGAACAAAAGGTAAAATTTTTGTTAAACAACTATCTTTGTTGTTTTATGTGAAAGTTCACTAATTTCGTTTTTCTTTTACGATTGTCATAAGGAACATATCTTGCACCAACCGGACCCCTGC
The DNA here is from genome assembly GCA_030444775.1 of Atalantia buxifolia. Lineage (NCBI taxonomy): Eukaryota > Viridiplantae > Streptophyta > Magnoliopsida > Sapindales > Rutaceae > Atalantia > Atalantia buxifolia. The sequence goes on from CM059832.1 coordinate 10,394,476, forward strand.
AGAGATTATGAAGGCCTTGATCAATGAGATATCGAACAACGAGGGACCACCAAACAAAATATCGTAACGGGCAGTACACAAAATCAAAATTGATGAGAAAAAAGATAAACAACCCACAGCTTCAGTTCATAATATGCTACCTCAGAACAAAGATAATCGAGCTGGTGACTCACATCATTTGTGCATTTTACTGCACACCTCTTCCCCAATATGTCTCAAAGTGAACTTACTTGAAAGTAATGACATCGTGGAGTCGAAGCAAGGAAAAGTGGAGAGCTTACTACTAATGATCAATTTAGCTGTTCTGTCCGTTCCTCGTTGACTTTTCTCACTTGTCGGCCATTCATGCTCTTGAGATCCTTGCCCAAAACTAAGCTCAGGGAGGCATTGGTTTCTAACTTTTAGTTGTTCTGTGATATTACATATACTTTTCACCTTGGTTGACATGTTTCACTTTCCAGCAATCTTTCCTAATGGTAGCGTATATCGAGACATTTACAAAGTCATTAAAAGGAAAATATAAGAGCTCCAGCACACTTTTTCCAAAGCCAAGCTTAATAATGAGAAGATAACAAGTAAGTATCAAACCTGACCTCACCAACATCTAAGAAAAATAAGGTTGAATTGGCCACCTGAATCTATGTCTAAATATATTCATCTAAACCACGATTTCTTAACACCTAATTTGCTAGCCATGTTATCTTTTCTCAGTAACCTAGGTGTAATATCATCGGCAACCTAATATTCCTTTTTCAATTATTTAATCTCTTTTATCTATTGTATCAAAGCTCAATTTGTTCATGCCATATTCTTCATGTTTATCTCTGTCATTACTAAGTTATGTTTTGGATAAGTCATTAATCTACCCATGTATTTCACTTCTTGTTCTCTCATAATCATTCTCTACTGCACTATAATTTAACTTTACTTCGTTATGTCCTCAATTTTCCCCATTACCACTCATGCTCGATTGGATACTATAAAGAGAATCATTATCGCCCTTAAACTTCATTGCTATCTAATAAAAAAAGAAGAAAAAGGAACGAAGATGAAGATGGCGCTCAGGACACTCACCAAGAGGCTCCATTGTGGCTAAGCCAATAGCTTTCAATAAGCACAGAAAATTGTAGGACAACGATAACTTCAAATTTCATTAGGCTTTATTGTGAAAAAGTGAGTGTGAAGCATAGAGATGACACACTAACCAAATGCATTGAAAAAGTAACAAAAATATGTGTTTTCACTTTTTTGTGCCTTTAAGTCATGTGCCCTTTGCTTTTCTTTATGGTTTTATTTCTTTATTTATTCTTTGTTTTTATTTTTATTTTTCTTATCTCTATTATTCTTGTCAAATTTTTACTAACTTTTAAGCCTATTCAGCTCGACATTATCTACGTTCAACTCTACACTATCTTTGTTCAACTCGAGGCCATATTGTCTTTTCTTTGTTGTTTTAATTTCCAATACTGTCCATATCTTCTCAGTATTAAAACTAGAGAACTAGTGTTAGTTTTGCAAAAAAATTGCTATTTTTCATCAATTAGTTTTCAACATCAGTAATAACTTCCCGATATTGAAAACTGGGGGACTGGTGTTTAAGTTGGATTTTATTGATACACGATCCAAAACCTATATGAGTAACTTGTTCAATACGTATGACCTGAAACCTATATGGGTGACCCGATCAATACGTACAACTTGAAGCCTATATTGACAATCAGGTCTATATATACAACCTAAAAACTATGTTGACTACCTAGTTTATAAGTGCAACCTGAAGCTTATATTGGTGACATGGTTTATAGCTATAACTTAAAGCATATATGGACGAGCTAATTTATAGCTAAAAACTATAGTAGTTCGACCTAAGAATCTATTTGATAAACATGGCCTATTTTTTAGGGGAGTAGTATACCACTACCTTTTCAACTGTTTCAATTGATAGATAACCACCAGTAACTACTAGTGAGTATACTGAAATTGTAGTAACCACCCACAACCAGGGGGCTTATTTAAACTAAAGAGAGTATCGGTTTGAAGGGTTGGCAAAATTAACTAAAACTTCTACATGTTACTAGTCTTAAAGCCTTTCTAATTTCTATAAGATTTGCAACACCTTTATTAGAGAATTCCTGGATTTGAACTTTTTTCGGATTCTTTTTGTTTTTCATTTTTCTTTCCTTATACACAATGCATCTGACTTAAGCATCATAGGATCTATACCGGAATCTCCACCAGCATGTCCTAACTATGTTTTGTGGTTGGTAGGTATAAAAAGTTACAGTCAAATTGGCATTGGAGCTCGAATTCGTGATGTTATTCCCCAAAGAAAACAACTTCAGTTGTTAAGCTTGTTTTTTGGCATCAACACAAGGAATGTTGTATATTACATATGATATAACATAGCATAACCCATATAGTAAACTTGAGACTGGTAGCAAAATGCTAAATGTAAGCATAAGTTTGAAATAAAGAAGATTTGAATCCTAATCAATAATATTTGCTAAAATTGAAGGCAAGCCCTAATCTTTTTGTTTTGAAGCTCTAACTTTTTAAAAAGCCACAAGTATATAGTAAGGAGTTCTAATATTAGATTATAACAATAAAATTGGATCGTATAAATTGTCTCGTTGGATAGGTTGACCACTTGATTAAGAGCACGACTTGATGTCTGAATTCTTGTAGAGAAATAAAATTTAAAAAAATTTATTGAAAATATGAAAATCTTTTTTAGAAAATAATCCTCTTCGGATCTAGATATAAGTGAATAAGTTAAAGTTGCAGAAAAATTGAAATAAATAACACAAAATAAAGGAAGCTCAAAGACTCTAAATATTATTCTATATTTTTTGTACAATCATAAATTTATAAACTAAAGTAATTAATTACTTGTTTGACAAGAATAATCGCAATTTAAAGTTGCGAAGGCCAAGCAATTTTTTCCACATGGAGATTTATATATAATATCCTAATGGAGAAATTTTAATCGTGAGTTGGTGACACATCAGTTAGGACAGTAAATATAGCATTACTCAACAAGGAAACTCAATAACTTATCCTTAGAGTTTTGTTTTGGATGGTTAAATCCTTCAAATGATATTTGTCTGAATACTTGATTACACAAAGATGAATAATCTAGTAGCAAAATAAAAAGAGAGGGTTTTTTTTATTGAAAACTAAATATCAAAAATATTAAGAGGATAATAAATTAACAATTCTATTCTAATTTGGATTCAAGGATCTATATAAGTAAATAAGTTTAAATTGAAATAAAATTAAAATAAGGGTCAGTTCAGTAATACTGTAATTTTTTAAAATAATTGTTATTAGTTGTGCTATAAAAATAACTAGTTGTGAAGAGTACTAGTTAAACGTTTTGTAAAATTTATTTTTAGAAGTGCTGTAAATTTTAAAAGCAGTCGTAGATATTTAGTAAGTATTACTATTAAATTGTTGTAAGAATATAAAGGACTAAATTGAATATAATATTGAATAAAATTTATTTAAACATTTATAAACATATACATATGTGTGTGTGTGTGTGTGTACATATAATATTTTTTATTGTGTATGTATAATAATTGAAAAAAAAATATATTTTATATTATTAATTTTTTATTTTGTTATCTCAATATAATAATAATAATAATAATCTTTTTAAATTTAATAATTTTATTTCCTATTTAAAAAGGATAATTTTAGATTTTCATAATATATGAGGATATATATGGAATTGTATTAAATATAAAAGTGAGTCTTGAAATCAAAATTTGAAAAATTAGTCTTTCTATGACTTTCAAAATCTTTAGTATGATGGAGTAATTTTACCAAAAGTGATTTTTTAAAAAAATTTACCAAATACCAAAATTAACTTTTAACTTTTCAAAATTATTTTTAAGCTAAAAGCAATCTAAACAGGCACTAGCTAATTAATTCAGGTCAGTTTTACTTGTTCAACAATAATAACTAAAGACTCTTTGACTCTACATACTTTTTAGTGGTAAAACTACAAGTTGTTTATGTAGTAAATTAACAGATGATGTGACGTGAAAATAGAAAACCAACTGATAAAAAGTGGACGACAAGTCCTTCAAAATATGCGTCGGTGCATTTGTATGACATATCGTTTACTTTAATTAGAATACAATATGTCTTAGTTAGTAAACATAATCAAACGACATGTCCCTCAAATACCTAACTCCATCAAAATTTCATTAATTAGACACTATTATATAAGATAAAAGAAAACTCTAATGGTGTGTTTACTTCATAGGATAGGGAATGAGAATGAAAGTATGAGAATGAAACTCATGTTTACTTGGCAAAATATAATTTGAGAATGTGAATAAACACACAATTTCGGAATAAGAAATGAGAATCCCATTCCCACGGAGGGTTGGGAATGAAAATGAGGGAATGAGAATAGAATATATATTTACTTTTGTATCCCTCTAATTTTTTCATATTTTCCAAATTACCCTAATTCAAATCGCAATTAATTTTATTATTTAAAATGTCATTAATAATAATAATTATTATTATTATTAAATTTTATTAACTTCATTATTTTAGTTATTATTAATTATTATTATTAATAATATTATCATTATTAACAATAAAAAAATGATAAAAATAATAATTAATAAAAATAATTAATTTATTATTATTAACAATATTATCATTATTGTTATTGTTGTTGTTGTTGTTGTTGTTGTTGTTGTTGTTATTAATGAAAATAATAATAATAATAATAATAATAATAATAATAACTAAAATAAATAAAATTTAATAATAATAATAATGTAATTTTCATTATCCAGATACATGTATAAATATTATTATAAAAATAATATTAATTAAAAAAATAAATAAATAATAATAATAAATGTTAATAATGATAATATTAATAAAAAATAATAACAATAATTAATAATAACTAAAATAATAAAGTTAATAAATTTTAATAATAATAATAATAAATGTTAATAATAATAATATTAATAAAAATAATATTAACAATAATTAATAATAACTAAAATAATAAAGTTAATAAAATATAATATTAATAAATGTTAATAATGATAATATTAATAAAAATAATAATAACAATAATTAATAATAACTAAAATAATAAAGTTAATAAAATTTAATAATAATAATAAATGTTAATAATGATAATATTAATAAAAATAATATTAACAATAATTAATAATAACTAAAATAATAAAGTTAATAAAATTTAATAATAATAATAATAATAATAAATGTTAATAATGATAATATTGATTAAAATAATATTATCAATAATTAATAATAACTAAAATAATAAAGTGAATAAAATTTAATAATAATAATATTAATTATTGTTATTATTATTATTATTATTATTATATTATTATTATTATTATTAACAACAACAATAATGATAATATTGTTAATACTATGGGTATTTTGGTAAATTGATTATCATTCGCATTCCTCATTCCCATTTATTTGGCCAAGTAAACACATTAATGGCATTCTAATACATTTTCATTCCCATTTACTTTTGCCAAGTAAACATTAAAATCTCATTCTCAATCATCATTCCTATTTTAGCCCATTCTCATTCCACCACATTCTCATCCATGAAGTAAACGCACCATAAGCTAAAACCTTTTTTAGGCTCTTATTTTTAAGTTACAATACAAACAAATAAGAAAATTCAAATAGAAAAGTGAAAAATCAATTCATTGTGGATCCACAATACCTTTATGGTGCGTTTACCTCATGGAATGAGAATAGGATGGAATGGAAATGAGGTGGAAATGTGAATGGCCTAGAATGTGAATAAGGAATGGGAATGAGGTGGAAATGTGAATGGTCTGGAATGTGAATGAGGAATGGGAATGAGATTCCAATGTTTACTTGGCAAAAATAAATGAGAATGAGAATATACTAGAATGTCATTGATGTGTTTACTTGGCAAAAAAAAAGGGAATGGGGAATAGAAATGAGAATGAGAATCAATTGATCAAAACACCCATAGTATTAAATAATGTAATTTTCATTAACTAGATACATTTATAAATATTATTAAAAAATGATATTAATTAAAAAAAATAAAAGTAATAATAATAATAATAAATGTTAGTAATGATAATTTTAATAAAAATAATAATAACAATAATTAATAATAACTAAAATAATAAAGTTAATAAAATTTAATAATAATAAAATATTATTTAAAATAATAAAATTATTTTTTATTTGAACGAGGGTAATTTAGAAAATATGAAAAAATTAGAGGAATATAAAAATCAGTTTAGGGAATGAGAATCCCCATTCCCAACCCCCATGGAAATAAGATTTTCATTCCTTATTTTCAAATTATGTGGGACCCACACATTTTATTCTCATTCTCAAATTATATTTTATTAAGTAAACATAAGTTTCATTCTCATTCCTTCATTCACATTCCTTAAATTCTCAAGTAAACACGCCATTAATCTTTTTTTTTTTCATTAAGCATCTTGAGTGAAATAAAAGAATCTATTAATGAAGGTACAATTCAAACTAGTTATATATTTTCTTTACTTCTACTACAATAAAGCCCTTCCTTAAATACCTAAAAATTATTTTCCTCCTCATATTTCATCATTTAATTTCATAAGGATATATTGATTTAATCAATTGCTTGAAATATCTTATATGTATTCTAAATAAAAGGTTGGCAATTTAATAAAACCGGTCAGTAATTTGATTGAAACTAAAAAGAAAAATTAGATTCGGTAGAAGTTGAGAGTCTTGAATAAATTTCAATGAATCATCTTGTGAAAAATATTCAAGCGACCTTCAAAGATCAAATGAACATTAATGTGGCTATATGCCAAGTAGCTTAAAAATCTCATGAAGATATATGTTAATTAAGATTTAAACTCAAAAGAATAAATAACTAAATAATTGTTACATCTGTGTATGAATAAACAATAAAAAATTTATGTACTCACGATTCCTCAAGTGATGAATACTCGTGAAATCATCATTAACAGCCTACACCACTTATTTGATTAAACAAACAAGTAATGGTAGTTTTGATGTGATATTACTATCACTTTTTCTTTTTAATCCGCTGTATCGAATTTCAACCAATCTTAATTTTTTCATATAACACTGAGCTTTATGGAACAAGAATGAGCCTTGGTCTCTTTACTTCGATGCGCTAACTTTATATCGATATTAAATCGAAGGGCAAAAATTTGTTGACAAATGTACAATAAGACCGGGCACACAACCGAATCACAAAACGACAAAGAAATGATAGAAGTTTCGATACCTTCAGCACAGTAAATGGTCACTCTTGAAAGCGTAGTAAACTCAAGGCCGGCGCCAAAACGCGAACGTACAACACAAGTTTGAAATGAAGAAGATCTGAATCCTGGTCTAAAATCGAGAGAAAGAGGATGTCCGCAGCGGGGCTCTGTGCATTGCTGAGTGAGTGAGGTTACGAAGGCACCGGTGCATTAGACCCCGACAGCTTCGAGTGGCCGTTTCAACACGGCGACGCACCACCGATTCTCGACTGGATCTGCTCCTCTCGCCGTCCCTCCAACGCCATTTCCTTCTCCGAAATTTCTCAGTATGAACGGTTTCTCGAAGAAGAAAAGCTACTGGAAGTAAGCTTTTCATTTATTCTAATTAGTTTAAATTTCTTAATTTTTAACTCGAACTGACTTGTCGTTTACTCTTATATTGATAAAATTGTTGATAGGGAGAAGACTTTGAGAGTTGGAGTCTGCTCATGATATAGCATATCAGCATTTTTTTTCCAGCAGAGGTAATCAAGATGACATTTTTGAAGCCGGAGAAGTGAGACTAAAAGATATCCGGTAACTTAATTTATTCGTGGATTACAAGATATTGCTAATTTATTTCTGAGATTTACATGTGCAATGTGATTTTTTTTGTTTTTTGGTAATGATTATGTTCAGTGGGGTGACTCTGGCGTATAAGGCTGAAGCTGTGGAGTTGCACAAGCAGCTTAGGCATTTGGAGAACGTATTATTAGATGAATGCAGTTCTGGAAAGGATATCTTCAACAGCATAATATTTGGCTCTTTATCAATCTGGAGAAGGTATTATATCCTTTTTCGTTCTTCTAGATTTTCTTTTGTTGGCTATCTGAGAAGTTTTGGAGATGAAGTTTTGTTGAAGTTGAACCTTGTATTTGATTTTCCAGTGTGTTTAAATTTAGAAAAGGGGAACAAATAGAAGATTCTCATTATTTTTCCTATTTTTATATTGTGTGCATCATTGTGCTGAGTTTTCAATGTTGTTCACATCATCACATGCGAATGTGCAGAGGGCGGCACTAGCTAGCTTACTCTGACTTTCATCCGTTCTTGCTCGGAGATCCATCTTGTATGAAGGAGTTAAATCAGTGGCTTGCTAAGCAATTGGACACTGTATGTTGATACGATATTAATTCTTTTCCACTTGATAGGATATTAGTATCTTTTCATGAAAAAGCAGCATATAATATTCATATGCTTGGCTTTTATTCTGTTTTGTTTCCTAGACTGATGAATAAATGAATATTATAATGTGTTAATCAAGCTTGTAAGGTTTACGGTCATACCATGCGATTGCAATCAGGGGCCTTGTCAAGTAGTCGCTAAGGAAGGAAAATTAGAATGTTCAAGGGCAAGTCTTGATGATGCCTCAAATATATTAGTAAGAGGTATGATTTTCTACTTCCCTTGTGCTTTTTACTCATATTATTTATCTTGACTTGTATGTGGATTGTGATTATCCCCTTGCCTATCTTTGAAGCGTGTACCACATCTAACAGAATATTGATTTGTACTTATTGCTTTGGATTGTTGCAGATGTAGAAAATTCCCGTCATCAGCGTGTATCTGAATTACAATGGCTTCGTTTGATGTATGTACTGTACCCTAAAAGTGTTCTTATACTGTCATCTCATTAAGCATGTGATAGAAACAGTTCTCAGGGATGCATTTTTTATTGTAGACATCACACATTTTACCATGTGTTCTTGCGCTACACATCTACTTTCAGGCCTCTATTTTCTCTCGTGGATTGTATACATTTCTTGACATGTCCTGCTACTTCCTAGCTGACTTCTTTGTATTTTCTATTTGTGTGTGAATATACACGTCCTCCTACTTCCCAGCTGTCTTCTTTGTCTTTTTTATTGTGTGTGAATATCTCGGTCAAATGTACATTTCCATATGCTGTATTGGTAATCATTTGACAGAATCAGACGAGTGAAAGACAATGGGTGGAAGCCCAGGTTGAGAATGCTAAGCAGCAAGCTATCCTTATGACACTTAAATCTCAAGTAGCATCAGATGAAGCTCACATTCATCTTGATCTTCATTCACTTAAGTAACAGTTGTTTCCCACTTTTCCCTATTTTTTTAAATCTTGTGTAATCTTCAGGTTACATATTTTTTTCCCCGTTTCCTCATAAATCTGAAGGAAAAAAGATGTTGAATTAGTAGGGGAACTATTAAATCTTTATCTTATGGAAAAGAAGTTGTTGTCTGAGGTTTGTATGTGTATTCTGTGTCAACTAGATTTTTGTCTACTAATTGTTTAATTTAGCATTTGGAAACAGTACAATCTACAGGACACTGTCAGTCGCAAAATGTGCCACCTCAACATGATTTTTCTTTATCATTTTTAACCGGTCAAAACTTTTTGCAAAGTTGGTTGTACACTTGTACTTGGTCCAAGGTGCAAAGAACTGAATTACAATTGTTTATAGTTAATTGTCTGAAATGCGCTCTTGTAATTCCCAAAATATGCTGATGCAGCAATATTATTTGTCTTACACAGCCATTTATCTGATGTACATGTAAGGCTAATGTTTTTGTTCATCTCAGTTTGCTATGCCTCTTTTTATTTTTGTACTAATGCTTCATTCTTTCAGACTATTCCAGCTCTTTGTTGGTAGCTGGCTCAACTTCAAGATATATACATTTTACAAGGTACTGACTAACGACTTTCCAATTCCATGATTATAAGCAGGAAGTAATTATTCAATTCTTTAACTGTGTTAGAGAGTTATTTTAATGAAGACGATGTGGTTCAACACTGATGAACTTGTAGGTGATTATGATTTGAAGGTCATGCGCCAAGAATTCTATATTAGCAGACAGAAAGCGGTGGGTTTGCTACTTCTAATTTTTATCCTTAGGCATATTTAGAAGAACTTGTTGAGAGATATCTATGGAAGTCTGAACATACAACGAGATATAAGGATTTCAAATTTGGGCTTTCTATGGGAGGGTGGCCATGGCTTGTTAGTTTCATGAACATAATACTAAAGATTAGTTGTTATTGAATAATACTTAAGCTTGAAACCAAAACCCTGCCATCTGGAATGATATCTCTCTGGTTCTTGCTGACTCCTTGGATCTTATCTGACTTTTTTTTTGGGCTGTATTAAGTACAATGTGCAAGATATTAACTTTTTGTTTTCTTTTGGCAGTTCATAGCTCATCTGATTAATCACCTTGCAAGGCATCGGTTCTTGAACATAGCATGTCAGCTGGAAAAAAGGAACATGCTTGGAGCATATTTGCTGCTTAAAGTTATTGAATCAGAGCTGCAGGGTTACCTATCAGCAACCAGAGGCCGAGTGGTGTTAGTCTCTCAATCTGGGTGTTGGGTTCGGTGTTGAGCCTCAGTTTACTTTTGGTGCTTCGGGGACAGAAAACGTCTGCCTGTTGTTAGCCTAGTACTTACAATGCTATTCTATCTCCTTTGAAATTAAAATATGTTGTTATAGGGTTGATGCCTGGGACTGATTGAAGCTGCCGCTGATAAACAAGAGCAGGGAGCCGTAGATGATCGGGACACTTTTTTACATGGTGTTAGAGCTCTTTTAAGTGGCCATTCAAGTAAGTAATGAACCTAGCTTTTTGGTTAATAACAGATAATCCTGTGGCAATATCTTTTGACATTTTTTATTGATATTGAAATTTTTATCTCACCTCCTTTCAATAGATACTCAGGCTGGACTGTCAACATATGTATCAGCTCCAAGGATTGTGGAGCAGATATCCAGTCTTCATTCAGACCTGATGACCCTTCAGTCTGATCTCAAGAATTCCTTTCCACAGGACATAAAATGTATCAATGAGCTGTAAGTTATTTATATAACTTGTTGATCACAATGTCGTTTGAACAATATTTTTAATTTCTTAAACACATGTTTAATCTGTCCATGTGCCTTAGGTGTACTCTTATTCAAAGTCTGCAGCAATTACTATTTCCATCTTCGACAACAGCACAACCTATACTGGCACCTCGCGTATGGCCCTCATCACACTATTACCAATATGTTGAGACTTGTTTTCACTCATGTTTCTTGCGTATTCTAAACTTTTATGATTTATCCTACTTTTGAAGGCATTAATGAAAGAGCTGGATGAAATAGAAAAGATCAACGCTAAACTCTCGCTGCAGTGGAAGAAGCAACCCTTGAACACTGTACAAAGAGTGAGGTACGTATTTACTATTGGATTGGCAATTAATTTTGAGGCTCCTTTATCCTTCTAATCCTGCATTCTATAATTTTCATGGCATGCATTTTCGTTGCAGATTATTGAACGCCATTCACAAGTAGATCTTCAACGTCGGGTTATTGTTGACTTCGTTTGCAATCCCGAACGTTTGAGAAGGCTTGTGTAAGACGCTTGCAAGTTTCTTAATCTAATTTTTTTTTTTTTTTTACCACTAACTATTATAATCAAACTTGTAACTCATATTTACATGAGATTAATTACTGATATTTACAATCAGACTAACACTCATATTTACATGAGATTATTACTGAGACTAGTATATAAATTCTCATGAAATACCGCTTAGATTTTTTATCCTCTATAATATTCGAAAAATGTCTACTTAACTCACATTAGTAAAGAAAAAGACTGACGTTCACTCAAATAAATGAGAAAAGACTTAAACTCCCACAATATTTTTGTAAATGTCTACTTAACTCACATTAATAAAGAAAAAGACTGACGTTCACTCAAATAAATGAGGAAAGACTTAAACTCCCACAATATTTTTGTGGAAACTTAAACTGCTGTCCTCACAAGCCCACCACTCGGCCAAGGACCGAGTTTTTTTAATCTAATTTTGATGCAGCATTTTGTTAAATTTTACTGTAACTTGCGTTCTCACGAATAAAAAAAGATATAACAAATTGACAATTAAAATTTGAAATGAAAAAACTCGAATTTTAATTAAAGATAAATTGATTATTACAGAAAATTTAGTATATATTTATAATATTCATATTTAACTATATTTACTACACTCCACCCAACAAACACGCCAACTATAATTCAATAAATAAAACATACCTACTTTGTTCCATTATTTTGGACCCTCATGTCTCATGTTGCAAAAATTTTCCCCTTCACATGGTGAGTAATATCTTAAACTCAGTACTCACAAATTCTGTAAAATTCAAATTTAAAACAAAAAACAAAAAAAAAGGCGCTAATTGTCCGGCGACAACTTGATATTAACACCAACAACTTCTCCAGTATTTATTACAGTCTTGTCATTTTGGGCGGGCTGTATTTGTACAGGTGTAAAACCGGGAGAGCTGAGGCTGACTTTTCCGACCATTATCGTCTACCAAACACCGAGACGACGACGATGACAACTTTGGTGGTGCGTTATTGGTTCGGTGAAGGTGGCACCTAAACGAGCCGGCATGGCTAGTTGGCGCACAAATGCACGTCTTTTTGGTTGCTGCATTGCCTTTGCTTTTCGCAGTACACCTGTTTGCTGTCTTATCAGGCTTGCCTTTGGATATTTCCTCTCCTTGACTCCTCGGCCTGACTCATCATCATACAACTGGGTTAAAACCAAATAGCAGAATAAGTAGAGTAGCTGCTCTTATTTCCCCCTCTCATATTATTGACCATCTCCGAACGTTGTCATAATTTAAGGGAAAAAATCCAACCAACCATATAAAGCAACAAATCATATGACACAATACTGTACATGCAAAAATTTTCTGAAAGAAAAATATACGAATCAGACTTCAATGAAAATCCTGTTTAAAAAAATAATAATGATAATAAACAATCAAACAACAACACTACAAAAGCAACATGCTTCAATACGATACGACGGGTATTTCACACAGGAAGCAAAATAATTAAGCAGGCAACTGTAATTCTATAACTATTTCTCAACTATCGCACTCAATACTGAGTTAAGCAATTCGTTTGTGTACGGCCATAAAGAATTACAAATAAAATAATATGATTTCAATAATGAATCGATTAAATTATACTCTGCCTAATTATTTAAAAATTCTTCCGGAGGAAGAAAAAATTGAAATTTCAAAATTCACATACCAGAAGATGATGGCTTTTGGGTCCGAATTCTCCAAGTTTGATAATTCAGCAGGCATCGTAGCATCAAAACGGGGAAAAAAAAACCTACCAAGAAATTAGTCAAATAAAAACACTACGAGAGAGAGCGAATTGTGAACGGGAACATTCACGATCCAATTATAAAGATAAAGAAGAGAATTTGATAAATGACAAACTTGATTTTGGATAATGTAAATACTGTTTGATAAGAACAAGGACTCATCATCACACTGAAGAAGTAAAGGGACAAAGAGAGAGAGAGCCAGTGCTACATCGACGCGTCAATACGCGCATGCATGAAAGGAACACGTGTAACAAAATGATAGCAGATCGCATAATATATAAAAAAAAAATCATTTTATCCGATCCTATGTTTATGATTTCATTTCATTTTAAGATTGGTAACATCTTTTGCGGCAGTAAATTCATATTAATCCAACAACGAGAAGAACGTGTCACGAGTAGATCACGACTTCTATTCTTCAATAGATGTCTCTGGATGTTCTAATTGCCACGCATCCTCTTGTGATTGGACTAATTTGAATTATCCCATGTAGATTTTAATTTTTACGTGAAAAAAAGGATAAAACAATTATCAAGTTGACGACACCTCAAGCATTTTGGTTTGTAAATTAAACTTTAGGATTCGGAAAGATAATTCAAATAGAATCCGGGGTTTCTTATTTATATATATATATATATATATATATATATATATATATATATATATATATATATATATATATATATATATATATATATATATATATATATATATAATATAATATAATTTTATCTTCTCCTACACAATCGTATGCAATTATGCATGCTGTGCTGTTGACTATTTATCTATCTTTAACGACCTTCATTTTGACCCGTTTTCCGAAATTTTTCCTTTTTCATTTTCATTTTGTAGAGTCACTCACCCAGCCCATGTGGGTGCGTGTTTTTGAGAAAAATTTCACCCTTTAGGCTCCTACCTTCCCATCTTTATATTACTTTGGGGGGTTGATGGAAAAAGAAAATTTATTGAAAAGGAAAAGGAAAAGGCAAAGGCAAAATGATCACAATGTTTCACGCCTGGCACGTGAGACAGGGAGACCAGAATGAAAAATTGTCCAAATTAATTTTGCAAAATGCGTCCTCAAAAACCACTAACCCCTTTTTCTTTTTCACATGGTATATGCCCAAATCCATGCTTCTTTCAAAAGCCTTCAAATTATATTTCTTCTATTTACAGGATCAAAATTAAAGTGGATCACGTGATCCGGCCACAGCCACAGTAGCTCTCCACTGTGTCTCCATCAATCAATCAAGTCACTTCACTTATCTGATCTCTCAACAAATATTAATGGGGTATCATAAATGCGCTTTTTAAATGCAAAAATAGAAAGAAAAAGGTACACGTTGACAAATATCAATGGACCATTTTTCTTTTTAATTAAGAGGAAAGTGAAATTACATGTGACCCACAAGAACAATCTTTTCTCTTTTTCTACAGGCTTTTGTAACCCTCCCAAACTCCACTCCCAGCAGCCCTGACTCCCCCCCTCTTCTCAACACCAATTAAAGATTCAAAATAAAATAGCCCGACATGGCCAGCAAAAGGAAAGCAAAAGCAACCCTTTACTTCTTAATCACATAATTATATAATATTACAATCATAATTATGTTCTTAATAGTTAATCCCTTCTCATTGTAATGGAAATGGAACATAAAATTCCACTGCTAAATACACACAATATTAAGCTCTCCATGGCATGCATCATAAGTATTAGTTCTCCATCCCATATATGTACTCAAGAGCCCTATGCTGAAAAAGCTTTAGGCAGCAGCTTCACAATAAACAAGTTGGCAGCAAGCAGCTTGAGAAGAAACCGAGAACTCCCTTCTGCACCCCAAAAGAAATCAAAGAAAAAAATATTAATACTTTCATTAATTAATTAAAGATTCACATCAAAATGTGGACGATAATTGATACCTTCTTGGATTTAGAGTAAAGGAGATGTGGTGAAATTTTGTACAAGTCTTCATCAACAGGCTTAGGTGTTGGCCTGGACACCGGGATAGGGCTCGCTGGTTCCATCACCTCGTCATTCACTTTCCAACTTTGCTTTTCTTTAGCATTCCGCTGCTGCTCCCGAACTTTTGTCTAGAAATTTTATAAAACCATTCAACATCATCAGCACCATATTATACATTTTTACAGCTAGCTAGCAACTACCAAGCTTAATCCAAAAGAAACACTGTTCATATTGCTACATCTTTAATCTTTTTAATTAAATTTTGGCGGAGGGAAAGAAAGCAAGCAATTTTAAACAAAAGTTAAGGTGCATAAGCTATAGCATGCGTGGTTTTATCCAATACTCATCAAAGCGTTGCTTCTTTCAAAAAAGGGTAAGCGGGAAAAAAAAAAAGAAAATAAAAGAAAAGAAAAGCTGTTGCTTAATTAAATGGAATGCGACCTTCTTTTTGTAAATCTTTATTTGGTCCTCTCTTCCTAAGAGTATCTTAAAGCTAAAAACAAAAATGAGTACAGAACAGTGTATGTTAGTTCATGCTTTAAAGAAAAATGGTTAATCATGGCTTACCCTTCTGCGAGGAACAACAATCATGGCAGGAGTGACGACATCGTTCTCATACAAGTCACCAGCAACATACAGATCACGATCCTCAGAGTAGCTATAACGAAGCAACCCAGCTTGCCTTGCTGATTCAAAGCACTGAGTGAATGGCAGGTCGCTGTTCCAATCCCAGCTCCCAAATGCTGGCACCTGAGTACCACCACCACTCCTCTTGTAATAATAATAATCCTGCATGCCCGACAGATCATTAACAACTCAACTCAAACAACCCATATCAAAATTAGAAGAAGAAGAAGATGCTAAAGAGACTTACTTCCATTGTTGTGTTGTGTTGTGTTGTGTTGTGTTGATTAATCAAAACTCTGTTTCTCGTTTCTCCTAGACTTTATGCCCTCAGCTGCCTGCCAAGCGTGGGAGATAGGTCATGCAATTTAAAGAGAAGTGGAGTTAAAGTAAGCGCATGTATGGGGATCCAAAGCAAAAAATTTTGTCCCTAGAGGTAAAAACAAAGCAACCCCAACGAATAGACAAGATAGACAAAGAGGCAAGGTGTGGTAAGAAAGAAAGGGATGGGTGAGGTTGCCTTTGTATTGAGTTGTTTTAATATTCTCTCTTTCGCTTTTTTTTTTTTACTACTCTCCTTGTGTCTCTGATCAAATGTGTATATTCCAATGCAAATGAATAAAAAAAAAGTGTCAGGGGTCCGGAGTTAACCAGATCTCCAAGCAAACGCAGAGTAATCAAACCTTTATTAACCCCACACGCGTACCGGAGTTATAACTTTGTGCTTCGTGCAATTTTAACGTAACCACTCCCACCACTCCCGATGCTTTTATTCAAAAAGTAAGAAAAGTATTTTATTTTAATTGGCTTACTTAATTGTAGGCACCAGTTTCAAGCTCCTAGGTCAAACACTTAACACGCAGCGGTGATGCCACAGGCCTACAGCTTATCCTGTTTTTTGGCAGAGTCTTGAAGAAGTTCAAACTTTGCATTGTTTTGTTCAAGCACAAGGTGCTCCCATTCCCTGAGAAACAAATTGAATTTAGTTTATTAGTGAGGAAACAACATTTGTGGATTAAATCAAAGGAAAATTATAAGGTTGTGACGTGAGTGGTCTCTTTCTTTTTTTAAAGATTTTTGAGAGGTGTGAAGCAGGGTCCAAGCCACAAGGGGTTTCTCTCACTTGTCAATTGTCACAGTCATTCCAGGTATCTGTAACTGTTCCCTTGCCTTAACCTCAAAACTTGTGACAAAAGAAAAATGAAAGGAGAAAAGAAAAGAAGCAAAAAAAAGGCTAAATAGGGCCCCTTTGGTGCTATTTGTACCTGAATTTCTTCTTTATTCTTCACATTTTGTCTATATGCATACATGAATTTTTTTCTTTATTCAGCGTATTTTGTCTATATTTATGTATGTATATATATGATATGACTTTTTTCTTTTACAAGCCTGGTATATGACTTCTGTTTTGTAATATAGTGGGAGTTGACATTGGCCAGATATGTAACAATAATACTTCAGGGCTCAGCATTGGTAGTTTAAGATTCAGCATTGAGAATTTTTCAAATTTAAGCTAGAAGTGAATATTTGTCTTAGTAGGCCTTATGATGGTAATTGGGATAATTTCTTTTAGATGGGCTTTGAATGGGGTTGTTATTGAGGCCCTGCATGGGCCTAACTGTCTCAACTAAGCAAAGAGGGGTTATCCGTATCAAACCCCTTTCTATTTATTTTTTCTTTTTAATTCCTAAAAAAACCTCCTCCGTTATTTTAAGCAAAATTAGTAGGACTATTTTTCCAATTTCACCGCCAAACCCTTCGAATGTATATTTGGGGTTCTTGCAACATAAGTATGCTTGTCTTGTTCAAAATAAATAAAAAAAGCCGTAGATAACTCAGTTATATGTATTTTAATTTATTTGGGTATTCCATTTCAAAAAGTAAAAAAAAAAAAAAACACAATAGTTGATTCTTTCCTTACATGCACGTTAAGTTAATAATCTATGAAAACTTCACAAAATTTTCTTTCCTGAAAACAGAAATTGGAATAAAGTTTACTTTAGTTTTTATATCAAATTCCTACTTTCTCACTATTATGACTTCTTTTTTTTATGTTTGTAAGTTTAAAGTGTTTGTAATAGAGAAAATGACCAAGTAAGAAACTGTAAGTGGATTTAATTAGATAAATTTTTGCTTTTAATATGAAGGATAAAATTGTATAAACAAAATATGAAGGGTTTTTTAAGAGAAATAGAAGGGGGCCACTAGCGTCACCCTTTCCGTTATTGGACTGAGCCCAAGATACAAAATTGTTCATGTTATCCCACATAAATAATAAGCAAACCAATCAGTCCACTACTGAAATTCTGTATTACACAATTCAAGCAGAGTCATGTTCAAGGAATGACAAAAACAAGCATATGGTACAAATATAGATAAATATTCGTTTTAAAGCTGCTTAATTAATTTATTCTTTCTAATCTTCAAGTGGGTTAAATGATTCAATTTCAACTTCCTCATCAAGGGCGGGAGCATGATCAGGTTCAGCCTCTTCATCATCAATAGTAATAGCCGATTCACCCTTTGCCTCTTTTATTTCGCTCTCCACTTCATCTTCAGAAAGTTTCTCTTCTTCCTCGTGCACCGTCACTTCTGCTTCCTCATCATCGTCTGTTAGTGTTGCTACTTTTTCCCCAGTGACAGGAAGGTCCTTAGTTGTATCTTCTGCTTGCTTATTCACTTCAGCTTCAACCTAAAACAGAGTTACCCTTGTCATTCTAACATCTTTCAACATATTCAAAATGCTAACGGACTTAAATTTCCAGCAACTAAAAACCACCAGTTGTCGACAACAACTTGAAAATTTATATATAAAGTGCAGGCGAAACGTCGGTACTGGAGAATGACAACATCTATTATAATGATTTAAAATATTATAACATGTTAATGGATAAAGAAACTGTCATATGGTACAACATATATATGTGCATGTATGTTGGAGCTAATTATTTAGAATGATTGAAAACATAAAATTTCTTTGTATAAATTCTTTTTATTAAGAAAAAACTAAAATATAACAGAGAGAGAGAGAGAGAGAGAGAGAGAGAGAACCTGAGTGCAATTGGAGGCCATTGAAAGAAATATATGGATGCTGAGTAATTAGAGGAAGTTATGAAGAAGAACAAGCAGTTGTGAGATGTGCTATGGATTTACAATGAGAGAGGTGTGAGGGTCTATATATAAATTATTTATCATAATGTCATAAACTTTAATTATGTAATTATTGCATGGTTTAACTTTAATCTATATACCTTCTAAATTCCCATCCAAAAAAAAGTTCTAAATTCTAATCCACTTGGAGTTTATCTTCCAAAACTAGCTGATTCGTCAATCTCCTTCATATTATGTGCAAGTTGGAAGGTATATATAAAAGCAAGATAGCTATGATAATGTGGTGTCTTTAATTTACTTTACATTAAGGGTGTGTTTGGCACATTATATTATATTACATTGTATTATTAGTTATATTGTATTATAGTGTGGTTCATTGCATTGAGTTGTAATAGAACACTATGTTTAGTGTAGTACAATCTGTATTATATTATATAAAATAATATACTATTTTATATATTATGGTCAAAATTAAATTAATATTGTTTAAATTTATTAATATCTGAGGGTTTTATTATAATTTTTAATTAAGTATTACATAATTTTTTTAAAATTAAAATTTCTAATATAAAAGTGTTTTAATAATATACTATTATAAAATAATAAAATATTGCAATATTATGCTATATTATTGGCAATATTATATTGTAAAAATATAATATAATATAATTTAAATTATAAATTTATTTTTATTTATTAATGTTGAAAATAATTGTTTAATTTAAATTTATACACTGTGTGTATAAATTTTCTGCTGTTTTTTAATACACTGTGTGTTATGATGTATATATCCACATCTTTTGAAATGAATTTAAACATAGGAATTGAGTGAAGTTAAGGCATACCGACGTGAATAAAGAGGAAGGGAGGTTTAAAGTGAGGGGGCAGTATATGCTAATTCCTTGATGATTGCTTTAATCACTTCAGGAACCTATTCCAGTAAACGTGTCAACAATCCACAGACTTGGGATATGATAAACTTGCAAAATTTTTAGGGACTGAGTGGGTCCATATCAGCTGATAATATGCCAAAGGCAGGCAATGGTACTTCAGTGGAAATACTTTTCGGGTTCTTTTAGTTTGAAGCTCTCTCAAGATGCCAATTGATTTTGATGGATTAAGATGAAATTCATGCTTTTTTTATTTTCTTCTTCTTCTTCTTCTTATTATTATTAATTTAAATGTAGAAGGCACTTAATCTTAGGTTAATTTCCAGTTGAATCATGCACTCATAAAATCTTAAAAAGGAAAGTAAAATCAGAAAAAAATTAAAAAAAAAAACAAAAAACAAAAGATTGGTTGTATATAAAAGAAAAAATACAAACGAAAATCCCCTAAATAGAATCTTGCAGGCAGTACTTATCACAAAATTTGCTCAAGTACAGATAAAGTCAAGAGAAATAACGATATATAACACCATGAAAAATCATCTAGAAAATCATTCATTCTTATTCCCATTATTCAGTATTCAAGGGGGTTATAAATATTCCCTTCAATTACGTGGCGTCATTTGAGACCACAAAATCAAAACAACCAATAATAAATTATTAACAAAATCAAGGGCCAGCCTATGCAATGAGATAAAGTGTAACAAAATTTAAGCACCCGTGACTCTGGCATGCTGCCAAATTTAGGTCACGGGCGCATAAATTCTTCTATATAAACAACGCAGCCCAATCGATGCCACCATGGGCACAAACCTGAGTGGTCTTGAGAGCTGAGTAATTAAATCAACTGCAGCAGCTAATTAAACAAGTAAGAGGAGAATTGTCAATGGAGATGGGAAAGAAGTTGGTGGTTTTGTTGGCGGTGGTGATGATGACGGGCATTGAAAGCTCAAGGGCACTAAGTTTGTGCAAAATGTCTGAGGCTGGGCTAGATGCTTGTAAGCCATACGTGACACAGGATGCACCAAACACAGCAGCCCCATCGGCTCCGTGCTGCAAGGCTCTTGCTGGGGCTGACTTGCAATGCTTGTGTGGTTACAAAGGGTCCCCAATGTTGAAAGCTCTTGGGATTGATCCTGACCTCGCCTTGGCTCTTCCTGCCAAGTGCAACCCTCCTATTGCTGTTCCATGTAATTAGTTAATTAACTTAACTAATAAATTGAACTTATACCAGCTACAAACTTAATCTGTTGCTAATCTTGCTGGGGTTTTTCTTTACAGGTTCCTAAATGAGAATTAGCATCTGGAATAATCGTTGAAGGATGTTTGTGGTCGTACCTGTGCTACATGGTGGTTCATGTTGTCAATATCTTTCTTTCTATATGTTGTTGTTTGTAATGTACCTTTGCTGTGCTTTATGCAATTTTTATAAATACGAGTGACATAATTAAGTTTGATTAAATGATCCTGTGTTTTTATCATATCCTTGCTGATTCAGAACTGGTAGCCTGCTGTCAGCCATTATAGCTTAATCTGATCAAAATAATCATTTTGCATTATTTGGGTTTCTTTTAGTAATTGAAATATTTGAGAAAGCATTTTAGATCAAGAGCAACTAGCGAAGCACACAATTTGATCTCAAAATCTTTCCTTTTTTTTTCCTCAAGAAAAGTACTAAATATATATAGTCCTCTGCAATCTTTTTCTTTTTAATTTTTTAGTGGCACGTAGAAACAGCTTATAACTTGATTAATTTGAGTCATCCGAGACATGTATAGTAAATGGGAGAAGGAAGCTACCCCACCAAAACCACCAGCTCTTGTTGGATAAGACAACGGTAAGTAAACCTACCCTAGACCATGAGCGATGAAGTTACCTAACTTAGAAGGAATCTTAATGATCACATTGGAAAATAGATTAAACTGTATAACATATATAATGATATTAAAGTCTATACTATAACGGTTGTGAAGACAAGATTTATTATTTTACCAAATCAACGCTAATCGGGGCAATCATTTTTAGTGTCGTAACGAAAAATTTAGAGGGTATCGTCACATACTCACAAGCAACAATTATAAGATAATCTAACACTAATTACGACCCTTTTCTTTTATTTGACAAGGGACCTTAAGTCAATTTAGCAAAATCTTTAGCGTGGACACTTGTTCTTGAAAACCACACAGTTTCGTCTGCAAAAAAGACCTGTGAGAAAGAGGAAATTTTTTCCTCGTCAACACTAAATGGAAGGCAAACCTAACTACACCTAAGACATCAAAGTATTTAACTTAAAATACTAACCTAAAAGCTAAGTTATCACTTAAATTGAAAGCTTAAACTTACTTTAACAGTACACTTACATATATTTTTATTTTCTAATCAATGTGGGATAACTCAGCTCAATTTCTTTACTAACAAGAGGGACGAGCTATTGAAATGACTAAACTAAAACCTATTAGGGACCTAAATGGTGAAATAACATTAAAAAAAAAAAAAGGCCAAATCGGCATTCTCCATTAATAGCAATACAAACCCGCCATGTGATAAGTTTAAACAACATGTCATGGATATAAACACTGGCAATTAATTAAAATCTAGTTCACGTATGGAACATTCTTCTATATAATTTAAGACCAGCTAGGGAAGATAGGGCAATGCAAGCAAACTGCAGGTAAGGTAACTGAGAGAAATATAATATTAGAAATGGCAATGGGAAACAAGTTAGCGGTTGTATTGGTGATGGTGGCGGTGACAGTGACGGTGCCGGTGCCGGTGATGGTTGAAAGCACGTGGGACGAAGCAGCAGGTTATTACTGTACGAGAAGGATCGAGCCTATTCGATGGAGATGTCTGCAGGAAGATCTGACCAAACCGAACCCAGAGTGCTGCATGTCTCTTCTTGGTGTTTGCAACACCAACTGCTGGTGCTCCCCGCAATTCTCGGACGTTGTGCGTTCCCTTCAGATTGATTATGATCTTGCCATGGCTCTTCCCTCCAGGTGCAACCTCAGATACGTCAGGCCCCGCTGCCCAGATTACACGTACGTTTAATTTTAATTATACATACTTTCTGTGTTATTAATTGATTAGTCGCCTGATATTTTTTTTTGCGTATGCATGCAGCTTACTGAATTAGCAAGCAGGGCGAAGAGGCCTACGGGTTGAAGGAACGTAACTGCATGTTGGTTCACGTCCAATACGGTTTTATTTATTATTTCCTACGAATAAGTGTGATCTGGTTAAAATAATGTTATGACCTAATAATATATAACAAAATTCCTCTTGGATTACTCTGTTGATAGTTGCTTTCAAATTGACAGCGAGTGACGTGATGAATATGATATTGAAAAAATAACTAATATACTCTTACTAGCAAACCCAATTATATGGATGAGCAAATTGACTAAAGAGACATCATGGGCGGCAGGAACTAGACATATATGTAGATTGTAGAAGCCCTGCTCTGCTCTCTGCTCTCTGCTCTCATGTCGTAGAAAATTTGAAAATATACCAATTTGTAGACATGTTTCTTGTTTGACCCTCGTTGGTAGGTTTTGACTTTTATGTTAAAATTTACTCAAGTTTATGCTTAACTTGATCGTTATGATCCTCATTGTTAGCTCTCTTTTTTACAGACTTTGTAATCTAACCTACTCAAGTTTATGGTAATTTCTATAACATCGCTTCATTGAGCCAAAATTTTGATTATGCCACAAGAATAATGTATTTCATGATCAGGAAGGTTCAACCAATAAAATTATATCACATTTTGTGGATTCTTACAAGTTATAGTATGGCCGCACCTTTGAAGATGTAAATTTGAGATTAAATAGTAATGTTTATATAATTGTGCATTGTCGTTATCAAATATATATATAATTATAATTGTGCATTGTCAAATTGTTGTTAGACAATATTGTCTAGCCATAATATACACAGTGTTGAATTATAAATAGATTGTTATATATCCCTAGCTCAAATCCAAATATTAGAACGTACATCTATTTATTTCCCGCATATCAATTTTCAAATTGTTAAGATAAGCGGACGTTAAAATAAATCATAAATCACACTCATTCACAATTGAAAGGGCGATAAACGAATTGGCACCAATAGATCTTGTATAAGTAGCAGGCATATTATTTGTTCAGTTAGGTTGATTTCTAGTTAAATCATGTATCCACACAAGCTCAAAGGATTATAAAAAGAAAAGAAATAACAACTCATAAGGTTTACAAGTCGATCATGCTGCGGGCGGACTTATAAGAAAATTAAAATTGCTCCACAGATAAAGCCAAAAAAAAAAAAAAATTAACATTAACAACATATATAAAAAAAATCATTCTGCCTTGGCTCTTCCTTCCCAAGTGCAACACCCTTCTTCCATTTAGACTTTTTTTTTTCAAATTAATCTTCTGTGCAACAAAAAATAAGTATCTGAGCTATTTTCTTTGCCGGGAAGGATATGAGATGTCATAAAATTGATGTTAAGAAAATGTTGTAACGTTTTTCCACCGAACATAATTTTTTTTTTTAATGTACTTTGTATAATTTTTTTCTTTTTAAATTGCGTTGTTTGATGTGTTTTATTTGTATAATTAATCAAATTTTAACATAGACGATTTGTCGCCTGATGAAGCTTTTAAAGTACGTCATGACGTCTATATCTATTTATTTTTGGGACGTTTTGTCATTTTAATTTCTTTTTCACAGAGGGCAAATCATCCGATGGAGATACATTTAATTGGCCGGGTCTGACATGTCGTGTCTATGCCTTCCTCGTAGACGACTTGTCCATCTTCAAACGAGCCATATGTGTGCTGCGTTATATATATGAGAGAATATAAGTACATATTAGTTAGATATAGATGACAGTTAACAGCAAGTTTATGGTTTCATTGATGCTGCAAGTGCAGGTGATTATATATGATTCCGACGACGATGATGGTTGAAATCTTGTGAGATTATGAGTTGGTTACAAGAGGGAGAGAAAGAAAGGAGAGACACAGAGAGATGTGGTCAATTATTTCATAAAATTGATGGCAATGAAATTGAAAAAAGAAAAAAAAAACAACTAAATTTGATTTGCATTCCACCACAGAGACAATAACTTATGGAGCAATCGAACAAAAACATGAATGAAAGCATCTTGATATATCACGAATTTTTAAATTTTTTTCTCTCATTATTATTATTATTACCAATATCATGAATATAATAGATTTTATTTTATTTTTTTTAATAAAATTTCTCCTGTACCACCGTGGTTTGCTTATGTAATAAAAATAGGTGCTTGTTCAAATTCTATGTGTATCCCTTGGAACAACCTGTTTCGCTCGTTACAACTAAGAATTTCTTCACACATAGTGACTAACTAGATCTAGGGGTGGGAAAAAGAAACCAATCCGATCGTATAGTAGTAGTATTTTATTTTTTTTAGTTTATTTTATCTCATATAACCGCCTAACCCGTGAAATCAACTTAACCCGTATGATTTTTTACAGGTTGGGTTGATAAAATATATGGGTTAGGTTGGGTTGTTGAATTCTCAACCCACACTATTTGCGGGTTGGGTTGGGTTGAAAATTTTTAACCCAACCTGTCAACTTTTATATATAAAAATTAAAATTATTATATAAATTTTGATATTTTATATAAAAAAATTAAAAAAAATAAATCTCAGCAGCTTTCTCAATTATAGAACCCTAAACTCAAATTTTTTTGTTTAAAAAACAGCCACTCATATGCTTGCGCACAGAACACAACAAAAACTTTCTCTTATTCAATGGTCTCACTCTTTAGACTTTAATATTTTGTATTAAATAAGACTCTAAATTTATGGACTTTTTTTTTCATTAGTTATGTACTAATAATGTGATTGTTAAACTTTGAAATGTTGGATTTATTGTAAGGATTTTAGTATTTATGTTTTTTTTAATTTTTTCAATTAATTAATTTATTTATGTTCAGACCATAAATATGAGCTTTTTCAAAAGTCCAACCCAATCAACCCATTGCGGGTTGGGTTGGGTTGAGAAATGTAATGAGTTGGATTGGATTAATAAACAATCTGACCTATGCCTAGCCCTGATCTCATGGTAGTAATTTTAATTTTTTGTTGAAAATTGGTTAAAAAAAAGGGGGACTAGAATGAGATAATTACATTAAACTTATCTTCTAATAACTAAATTAATTATAAAAAAAACTCAAAGTAAACAAAAAAAAAAAACTCAACATTACCCCTAATCTGAGTAATATCTGAATCCATTATAATGGACCTGGATCTAATTTTAAGCTGAACTTGACTGGACCTGCATATAAGTAACACAAATTTTTATCTGACAAGTTCGGATTGAATTAGGATTACTTTTTCCCCGACTCGATCAAGTTGATCCAAATCCAAATCTTCCCACCCCTAATCAGATTACATCCTACAAATTACATCTATCAAATGGTATTTAATGCTAATAATTTAGAATAAATATAAACAAAAAGTTGAAAGCTAATAATATTGATTTATTAAATGAGAAATGAATTTTAATTTGTGTGATAAATGGTCAATTATCATGACTTTGATACACTCAAATCTACCTAAACAAAAGATTTTTTAATCATAAAACTCAAACCCAAGCCCAAATCATTATTAATATGGGTTGAATTGAGTTGGGTTAAACAAGTTTGGGTAGGTTTGGGTTAACAACACAAACTTTTTCTGATTTGGTTTGGGTTGACCTAAAACCCAACCCAAAGCATTAAGCGCCTCTGTTCATGCCTTTTTACGGATTGTGGTGACAGCGACAAGCTGAGGGGAATTAAGAAACGTTCATTTATACTGTCAAGTTGGAGGTGTAGTCTTGGAGATTTGCAAACTTCTATCGGATTTTTGCATACTTCAAGAATTGTAGATTAAAATATGGTTTTTGGAGTGCAAAAAATTAATTTATTTGAATGTACGTGGGCCAAGTGGCCGAAAGCCCAAACCCTTTAATTATTTGAAGTATGTAAGAAGTGCTTTTAACTTTTATAATATTTGAAAGATATTTAATTAGAGGAGGGTTAAATCATATAATATTAATTGCTGATAATAAATAAGTAAAATTTGGGAGGGAAATTTTGTTCGCTGGAGACTTCAGCCCCTTGTGGTCACTACTAGTACTAAAATTTTGTCACTGATCTATATAATGTCTCGGCTGACTCATTTTTATTAGTATTATTGAGTCCTTATTTATCACTATCACTCTTCACTTAAATTTTTAAATCAAATGATTTTATTCGATATGATATTTAGAGCCTAGATCTCCAGTTTGATTCCTCACCTTCGTGATCTCTCATATCTCTCATCTCTCGCAGAAATTAATGGGTTGTCTTTAGGGATGACAATGGTACCCACAAATCCGCCCATCAAAACCTACTTGCTGCGGATAATTTTACGGGTTGCGGCGCAGATTTGGTATTAGCTAAATATCCTATGGATATCCACCAAATCCGCATTTTTTTTTACCCAAATATTTTTAATGTAATTTTAATTAAAAAATAATTAAATATGAAAATATATAAATTAAAAAAATGTAAAGTGTAAACATGTCGTGTGTGGCATGTGCAAGTTGAAACTCATAAGGAAATCCAAACTATTTCCTTTTCATATGTGAGTAGCAGCGCAAAACCTAACTTTCCAAATTGCTTCCCTTTCACATGTAAGCAATAGCCGCACATCCATGAATTTTTCATTGCATTTGTGGTTTTTTTAAATGAATATATATATTTCATACTTAAATTTGAGAATTTGTGTTGGATTGATGTTGACATTTTAATTTTCTATTTACATTGATTAAATTTAAAATTAACTATGTTATGTGAAATTTTAAGTTATTAATATAAATTTACATATTAAATAATTGTGATTTTAAATGTGAGAACCCGCAAAAAATCTGTCAGATACCATTACGGGTTTGGTAATTGTTAAAATCCACAGTAAGTGCGGGTGTAGATTTAGTAATAACAAACCTATTATGGGTGGTACCCATTACCATCCCTAGAACCTTTTGTCCAAGATAGCCTTAAGTTTAATAGCAAATCCTTCACTAGCTAAAAAATGATCATGAAAAATATTGCCATTCTTTGCTTCCTTTCCTGAGATATCTAGATAAACAATCAGCATGAAAACTTTAAGCAAAAGGTAATAAAAGATAGAGGGACCTAGCAAATGGGGAGCATCCACGCGTCGCAGGAGAGAGAAAAAGTTGTTGGAATTTAGCTGGTTCAAGGCCAATTTGCACCGAGCTGTTACATACAGAATCTGTAACGTAGCCTTGTCCAAAGGTAAAAAGGAAAAGTATCATCAACATTATTAGTACAAAATTGGACAGCGATTGAATAATTAAAGTACAAGCCTACATGTGAAATTTGATGACTGCCTATCACTAGGTTTGCTCGATCATTGTGATTTATGAATTCGAAGATTCACTCGCCAAGCCGCTCCATGTTCCATTTTTTTTTTTTTTTGAAGAGACTATTACTCATGATATTTACAATCATACATATATCGGAGGCCGTTTACATCAATTTCGATAAGACCGCTGATTTTTAACCCTCTCAAATATTCGAGGGACGTCAACTCCTCCAGGAGAAAAGATCGCCTTCACTTCCTCCTGCCCGAACAGAAGAAGAATTTTAAATTAAACCCCGAATGCGTCTGCTCAGAACGACCCCTTCCTCACATTTGTGAGGAGAGTTCAGCCACTTGCCACTGAAGCAAGCCCAAGTAGTTGCTCCATGTTCCATTCGATTGGCTAAGATTTGCACATGAGAGGAATTAAAAAGCACGCTTGGCTCTCAAACTATGATTAAGAGTTCCCTTGACTCGAAATATTAAGCTCTTAGGTAATTAATATTAATATTAAAGACAAGTGTTAACAAAGACTATATGTTATCTGACATTTGATAAATTTGTTAATTTAGATTAATGTTGATAGGATGCCTTTTATACATGTCGTATAGTTTTCTAAATTTGTAGTATACCTTTGCCGTAATTTTATCTGATTGACAATAAGAATGAGTTGTGCAAGTGATTCCGAGATTTGGATCTTATAATATCTTCTTTGAATTCTCTATTTAAATTGAAAATCTTTTTGACTTTGTTCATATTATTAAGAAATAAGTTGCGTAGATCAACAGTGAAATGTGCATAAAAAATACCACGCCAACACCATCACCATCACTAAAAATTAAGGGAATTAATTAAAAAAAAAGTTCACTATAAGACTTTTTTTTTTAAAACATTTTACACAAAATTTTATGTTAATTCCGGTACCTATAACATTATTCTGCGTAGATATATCATTATATTGCAAATGGATTCCTTAGTGATTGAAATATTTGAGAGAGCCTGCAAGTTGAGGGGCAATAAAAAAACATAACACAAGTTCAAAGATTTCTTTTTTTTTTTTTTTTTTTTTTGGAGAAGACCCACCTTAACACAACCAAGGTGAGATAATTCATAATTCCCTTCCCGACAGCCTCAAATCAAATCACGAAGGGATCCTGTTAAATTTTGCACGTGGCCTCCTTGTTCACCTCATAATCAATAAACGTCCAAAATTAGTAATAATAAACCAATCATGTAATGTACCAAGTTAAAAGAACATTTATGCTGCCAATTTTTAGTTCAAGCTGTGGTTTACGGACTCGTAACTTCAGGTGCTGCCATTGTCTTCTTCAATTGTTTACTAACTCATCCTGTTGGAGGAGGAGTTCGTGTTCGTCTAAAGACCAGCACCCTTTGGAGTTTGGACGCGCATCGAATTTATCATGATCTTTCCACGTGCCTTGCTCACTTCCAACCGGATCACTTGATTTACCAATCTCTTTTAATCCTGATTAGCTTTCTCTTCTAAAATATAAATCATCTGGGCTTGTAGTAAAGCGGCCTAATTGTTGAAGGATGTTCCTGTAAGCTGGGTTTGGTATAGTTTTTTAAATAAAATTTATTTAAGTATAATTTTTATTAATAAAATTTTCATAAAAAAATTTTAGTTGTTTGATTGTTAATTATATATTTTTTTTATTATATATTGTAAAATTATTTTAATAGATAATTTTTTTAATTATGCTATAAAAACAGTAAAATAAGATTGTCAAATAAATAAAAGATGTTTTAAATATTTTAACATTTTAAAAATATTTTTCAATCTCTACTCTTAAAATTCTAAAATTTAAGTTTTTATTAGTAGAGACAAACAAATTTATTTAATTCTCAAAAATTCTACTAAAAATATAACTAAACAATTAATAAAAAATTTATAAAATTAAATAAATGCTTATACTCATTAAATAAGTCTAAACGAAACAAACACTCAACACATTATAAGCGTTTCCTTTGATGTTGTTTGTGAATCACATATTCCTTATTTCCTATAATCCTGACCTTTGTGCTATCTTGTAATATGAAAAAGTGATCTAGTTAAAATATTATGTTAAAATATCCTCTTTGAATAGTCAATAGGCTATGAGGCCATTGGCAACTCATACGTCCAATAACATTGGACGCATGAGTTTGTGTCCGAACAATGGTTGGAACTCGACTGCCCTTTCTAATAGGAGATTTATTTAGTTTTCCGCTTTAGAAATAGAGTAGATTTTCCTCCATTATTACTCCCCTTTCTAATAGGAGATTTATTTAGTTTTCCGCTTTAGAAATACAGTAGATTTCCCTCTATTATTAAGTGAGGGTCATTATTGTAAAAAATTTTCATTACTATCTAATTATAAATATGAATAAAATTCTAATTATAATATATCAGCATTTTTTTTTTAAATACCTTCATTGAATTCCCCCCTACAAAATTATGTACTCAGAATTGACCGTCCTTACCACCATTGAATATGGGCATTCAATCAGAGGTCCCTCTTAAGTTTAATTTAATATAACCTACTGCCCACGGTACTAAACTCGTTGAACTTGTGACTAATTTAATTTAAATTTAATATAACTTAAAACCCATAAAACTAAACTGATTCAACTTCGAGTCCACATGCTATACATTTTGCATATATTATTTCTCACCGTTTAAATTTCAGTCCATCGCGTAAAATTAATCGGCCGTATCTCAAATACAACTTAGGAATTGCCTTCAATCAGAGGGAACAAATCTTTATCATCCAAATCCAACAAATAATTTGGAAACGCTCACGAGTGGGGTACCCCACCCCTAACTGTTAAAATCTCGGGCCCGCCAAAAGACAAATCGCTGTCTATTCAATTGACACAGGCCCATGCTGTGCTACAGTGACAGTAGCACCGTGGACACGTGTTGCATATTGACTCGTCCCAAATCTTACAGTTACACTGCCCCATGTTTTCTTTTCCTAATTCCTCGACTATTGAAGAAATTTTAACATTACTTGAAACAATAAAATAAAATAAAGACTAAACAAATCGCAGAAGCAAAAGATGTTATTGTCCCACGAGGCACAACAATAAACCACCACCCCATCCACAACCGCTACGTTTAAAAGTCTATCTTACCCTTCACACAGAACAGAGATAGTTATCACTGGAATTGATGACGACATTACCATATCAAAATAGACGATGATAAATTGATAATAAGAGTAGCAAGAAGTCTATAACTGCCAGCTGTCAGTTCCTTCAATCAAAATTAATCAAAAACATCCTTCACCATGATCAACGTTCAGCAATATCATCAAGATATCCGAAATACTAAAAAAGCCTAGAGCTATTAACCCACAGCAGTAAAGATGAACGACAAAAGAGAGTTATGTGATAGTAGATCAACATATAAAGATCAGATCAGGGGGCTCTTAAGCTTCCACGCCAGCACACTTCTTGATCGGGGAGCAAATGAGCCATGTGAAGCCGTAAGGATCCTTGACCTTTCCCACGCGCCCTCCACAACACGCGCCGTTGCCTTCAGCGAGCTCCCCCTCAGCAACAGCTCCAGCACTCACAGCCTTGGCGATGGCAGCCTCCACGTCCTCGGTCTCCAAGCAAAGCACGCATCCGGTCCCCACGGTCTGTGCTCTGGTAAAAACCGTAAATAAACAAAAATAATGAGCCAAATATCCAAAACAAAAATCCAGAAAATAGACAAAGTCAACTAAAGGTCAAAAGTCCGATTAAAAGCGAGATTCAAGAACAAAAATCACAGGGAGAGAATAACAAAAATATATAAATAAATGTTAAATGTATTTTATACAAAATATTGCCAAAGAAACAAGTAAAATAGTACAAAAAAGCACTTAAACAGATCTTAAAATTAAAAACAAAAAACAAAAGAACAGTTGAGCAACAACGTACAGATTCAAGTACGTAAATATTTAAAGAACATCAAGATGCAACAACGAAGAGCAATCAAACTCTAAGCATAAAGCTAGATCTGATAAAAAAAACAAAACATAAACAATTTCAGTGTTCAAGAAACGTACGCAGCAGAATCACCGGAAACGTCAGCGACGAGGAAAGTGGAGCCGGCAATCTCGAGTTGAGCGCAGGAGATGAGTGGGAGCTCCTGTTCAGCCTTGCGTTTGGTTTCCACGCTACGGCCGATCTCCACAGCACCAAACGCGGTCTTGTAGAACTGAACAGCGTCAGTGGCCTTCGGTGCTTCCACAAGCAACTGCGGCTTCATCCCCGTGAAGCTGGCCGCGGTAGCAGGAACCTTCTCCGGCGCAGCTCCGTTCTGAACCTCCTGGACATCGGCCATTGAGTGAGAAGAGTTTTGGAGTCTAGACAAAAGGAAAGAAACCGTACCCTAGGAGAGAGAGAGCTAGAGAGAGAGATAGAGGAAAAGCTGAAACGAAATGAGGATTCCGTGGGGCGTGTTAAAGGGGGATTTTATAGAAGCGGGGAAGCGGAACCGTTTGGGACGAGCAAGGGTAAAACGGAAATTGTGGTAAATTTTTTCGGTTTCTGAATACCCCTTTTTTCTCGAATAATTTACTGATGATGCCACTGCACGGTCACTCGTATCCTCGGTTTTTTGCCCCTCTACCCAAAATGCCCTTGGCGTGTCGCACACTCCAACCGTGGCAACAGTGCAATACTGTTTAACACATATGTTCTCGTATGTATGAAGCGTGACAGTACAGCGCCCATCTTCTATCATATGTTAAATGTGGTATTAATAGCCCTGACTAAATAAATAACTCGAAATAACACTGGCCATTTAGCCAGAAACTTACTACATTAAAACAAAAGCAACAAAAATAAAATAGATGCAAAGTCGCAGCAGTTCACTGCAACTGCTGTACTGAGTTAATTGACTGACAGAATGCCAGTTTCGCCCGGAAAATAAAATAATAAACTTTATTTGGGATTTTTGAATTTTTAATTGGTCGGAATGTTCCTTGGTGTTTGTTTTTCTGTTCGGGATTTTAATCCATTTGATCATGGAAGGAATTACTATAGGAGAGAGGGTGATTTTGGGAAAAAATGAAAAGGTTTTTGAATATAATAACTATTGAAGATTAATGACCCATTGGCCGGTCTGACACGGGAATCAAAAATATTGGCTAGGATTTTCGAGGGCGTTTCAAAACTTTTTGGCAGCATATATGGTTAGGCCTCTGGTCACACACTGTCATATTCTACTTTCTCCCTTACTGCCCCCAGTTAATTTTCATTTCAATTTTCTTGGAGTTTGTTAGTTCAACTAATTTCTTTAGTCGGCCACTTGCCGTGCTTGGCGGTTTGAGGGACGAAACTCTTTGTATTTTCATCTGAGAATGAGCCACGTAGCAAACGAAACAGCTGCCACTTGTTTGCCTTGGTGAGTGAAAAAGCCCAAGCTCACTCGGTCCAGGGCGTAGGCTGTAGGCCCAGCTCGTACCATAAGGGCATGGATACGGGCTGAAAATTATAAAACCCACAGTCGATGAGCCTGGTGAACAGCTTATAGGAAAGTCTGGGCTTTATCATTTATAAACTAAAAAATATAATCAAATAAAAAAGAAAGCAACCAAATTTCACAAATCATGGAATCACAAGCCCCAACAATCCCTAATTTAAACAACAATAAAAACAAAAAAGAGGATGTATTTCTTACCCTCTTGGCATTTCGGTTAATTTTTTTTTTATGATATTGGAATTTACAACAAGTTGATGGGAGTCTATAGGTTTGGTGGTATAATTACGTTACCCTAATATTTTACATGCTTTAATTTTGTGTAGGATTATAGTGGAAAATGCTTCTGATTTATCTCTGATTGCTAAGATAGAAAATGTTCAAGAAGAAAAAAATAGTTGAAAAAAAAAAGAGGGCTGTCTTAAATTTTGGGGATCATTTCACAAAGTTAAACGTGAGTGGGGTAGAGAAGGAAAAATGCAATCATTGTGGACTAGTCCTTAGTTGTGAATTAAGAACCAATAACTTGAATAAACTTGCTAAAGAAATTCAAAGTTTAATTGGCCGACATTAAAAGAGGTTTTTCTGAATAAGCAACACTTGGTAAGGACAGAAAATGGCGAAGGCAATGAATTTATTGGAGATTAATGATAGTATGGTGGCAATCACTGGAGACATGCAAACTACTAGCATTCAAATGAAAGGTTATATGGTTGCTACGAGGCATTTATTGACAACTCCTAGCATTTGCAAAGTTGAATCATTCATTGACAACTTCATACGTGAGCTGGATTCAAAACATTGTGAGATAGTTACTTTACTGAATATTAAATTTTTTATTTAATAATTTTTATAACTTTTTATTATTTTTTAATGAATAGGTTTATATATGTGCAAGCCCCACAATGAATTGATTGCATTTTCCCAAAATTTAGTGAAGTGTTTGCTGAATTGGAATTTGGATTAAAAGATATTCATGGTTACTTTCAATAATTATTCCATTAATGAAGCAATGGTTGATAAATTGAAGCGATTGTTGTCAACTAAGATAATGATATTGTGTGGTAAATTTTTTGATGTGTGGTGTGTGTCTTATATTTGAGTCTAATTGTGAAGGATGGATTGTCAGTAATTGAGAGTGGTATTGCATATGTTAGAGACAGTGTATCTTCTTAGAATTAGTCGCCAAAACAACTAGAAAAGTTTGAGTTAGTTGCACATCAATTATAGATAACGGATGTGAAAAGTTGGGCTTGATTGTCCAACTAGATGGAATTCTACTTTCATTATGGTTGAACTTGCAGTGAAGTACAAAGATACTTTTTCTCAACTGCAGACACGTGAGCCACAATAAAAATGTTTACTTAGTAGTGAGAAATGGGAGTTCGCTAAGCAAATGTTGGATTACTTGGGTCATTTTATAGGTTGATTGAGATATTTTTGGGTATAACATACCCCCACATCTAATCTATTTTTCAAAAAAATGGTTTGTAAAAATGAGGATTTTAGTAAAGAGGCTGCAAACATCAAAAGTTCTTGCAATATAACGTGATTGAAAATTTTTTGAAGTATTAGGAAGAGATTAGTGGGGCATTGGTCATGGTTTTTGTTCTTGATCTAAGATACAAGATGGTGTTGGTTAATTACTATTATCCATAGTTCATCTTTTAAATCAGTTTAAGAGAGTGCACGAGCTTTGTGATGAAATGGTTAATTATTATGAGGGTAAATCTGCAACTGTGAGGTACAGTGTTGTTGGTGAGTCTTCTATCTTAAATATTGTTTCTTCCAATGAATCTCATATTGATTTTGCTGATGTAGATGATATGGGCGATTTTGATGTATATACAACCTAAAATTGTCAACCTATTAGTTCAAAGTCCGATTTTGAGAAGTATTTAGAGGATCTTTTAGTCAAAAGAACTTCGAAATTTGGTGTTTTACAGTATAGAAGATGAACAAAGGCAAATATCTCATTTTGGTTGAGATGGTCAAGGATTTTTTAGACACGCCTGTGACAACTCTCGCCTTAGAGTCTACTTTTAGTACGGGGGTTAGAACCTTTAGTCCACATCGTAGAGATTGCATCTGAACATGTTGGAAGTGATCATGTACTCTTAACATTGGTTATAAGCTACTAGCAGTTGAAGTATAAAAATATTCTTTACAAAATCAATTACTAGTTATTTTTGCTTTACTATTTATTTTAACACTCTTTTTTGTTAGGTGGAATTCTTGAGAAGAACTTACTAGAGAGGAATTGAAAGATTAAGAAGAAGATGGTCCGCAAATATTAGAATAATTTGTTTTCAATATTGGTATCTGTGGCTTATTATGTTGGTTGCTAGGATCTTATGTATTTGACTATTGCACTATTACGTACTAGATAATTATCTTTAATCTAATTTTTTTTTTAACTTCATTAAAAAATTAATAGAAGCCTAAGCTTATCCAGGCTCGAACTAGGCCCCTTGGGGCTTATTACCAATAACTTGAATTTAGGCCTAAACTTTAAAAAGTCTGGCCCACAATTACCATCACGGCCTAATTGCCTATGACTTTTAACCATGCGGTAGTGGATTCTACTCCAACAGTCGGCGGTTGCAATTTTCGATTTTTGAACTAATGCGCATAAAAGAAGAGATTTTGTACCCAACGAAGAAGCTTCCACTCACAAGCCCTACGATTCATCTTCCTCGATTTGGTATCAACATTATTCCTCAACTCTTTCAAACCCATTCGTCTCTGGCATTGTTAACCCTGGATTAAAAAGGAGGAGATGACCCTTTCTTTCTACTTCTTAATTCCTACCGCTAAGCATATGGAAACGGAATATTCACCCAAATGTGAAATCATTTTCGCAACTAAGCTTTAGAGAATCAAAGGGGTAGTTTTCTATTTTCCTAACAGCCTTCAAACCTTTTCCTAACCCTATGTCTGGAGTAAATTTGCAAGGAATTAAAGTGGGCCACATTAGCTTGCATGCCTTTTTTTTTTTTTTTTTTTGCTTTTGTTTTTATTTTATAATAATAATAAAAAGTAAATAGAACTTTTTAATATAATATAATATTATATAATGTTATTTTTTATTTTTAAATTATAATTATTAATATAAATTAATAAAGTTATAATATTATTATTCAATAATATTATATTAATTTTAATTCATAATATTATATTATATTTTTTATTTTTGCCTTATAATTTATTAATAAATTTATAATTTAATGTAACTAATAATAAATATTTAAATTTCAATAAATTTGAATAATATTAATTTAAAATTAATAATAATATAAATAATAATAATAATATAATATATAATTTAAATTAATTACAAACAATTAATACAATAGAGTGCAACACCAAATATAGAATAATTAAAAATTAATATAGTATAATATTACACCAAATATTGTACAATATTATTATAATACAGTACTAATGCTATACGGTATAATATAATACACCGACATTAAAATAATGTAATATATCATAATATAATACAGTGTGTCAATATACCCTTTGGGTGTGTTTGGTACATTTATTGTATTATGTTGTATTGCATTATTTTAATCTTTACAGATCAGTATTATCTTGTATTATAATAATCTTGTCATAATATTTTAGTCTACACTGTTTGCATCTTTGTATTAATTTTTTATAATTAATTTAAATTAAATATTATATTAATATATTACATTAATATATTTAAATTGTAATAATATTTAATAATATTATTTATACTATTATTAATTTTAAATTTTAAATTAATATTATTGAAATATATTCATATTTAAATATATATTATTAGTTATAATAAAGTATAATGTAAAAATAAAAAATATAATATAATAATATTGAATAATAAATTACATATTTATTAATTTATTTTAATAATTATAATGTAAAATTAAAAATATTATATAATATTATATTAAATTAAAAAATTATATTATTATTATTATTATTATTATAAAGCAAAAGTCAAAGTTAAAGCAAAAGTCAAAATCAAAGCAAAAGCAAATATAAAGTTGGAAACCGGAAAGGGAAAAATTAAAAAAAAAGGGAATGAGCAAGCGACAGTTTGCAGCATTACTTAAACCCGACTGTGAGTTCGGGTTTAGCTAATGCAGTAAACTGCCGTATTAGATTGGCCTATTATGCAGTGTCTTTGTGGCTTTTAGCTTACTAAATATAGGTTTGCATAAAATTAATGCAATAAAGAGTCATAATACATCAACCAAACATGACCTTTTAGTTTTTACGCTGTATTTGGTTTGTTAGGGGCTTTGTTGTAAATTCATTAGTCGACTTACTGGTTGATCACGTGCTCGTTGTTTGGTCTTCAGCGACGTCGTTTAATTTTTTTTAAAACAGAAAATTAAACAGTTAAAACGATAATTTCCCTGTCTCACTAATTAGTGTTATTTTGTTGTCTGCCAAAAAACCCAGAACCCCGGGAGCAGTAACAAGTTACGAAATGTTGCAGGCGTCCGTCCGGTTGATTCCGTTATCTTTAGCATCTACATCTCCAAATGATTTTGCTTCTTCTTGTATTTCATTCACATCTCAACACAATCAGCAGCGGTGTCAACGGCACCTCAAACAACCGAAGGAGAAGAATCAGTTGGTGACCTTTTGCAGCGGCTATGTAGTGGGTGGAGGTTTCCCCGATGAAGAGCTGGACTTGCAAGACAGAACTAACGGGGCCCAACGGAAGCAACACATAAATGAAGACCAAGAAATGAATAATGCCCAGTACGAAGCTATACTCAAAGGAGGTGAGCAAGTCACCTCTGTGCTTCAAGAGATGATTACGCTGGTGAGTTTTCGTTTATTACTCTCAGCTCATCAATCAATTCTCTTTTTTCCAAAAATGAACAATTAAACGAATTATTCTGTCTTTATAATATGTGGCTACAGCTGGAAAATATGAACATGGATGAAGCGTCTGCGGAGGTGGCTGTGGAATTGACGGCGCAAGGAGTTATAGGTAAAAGAGTTGATGAGATGGAGCCTGGCTTTATGATGGCTCTGGATTACATGATCCAGCAAGCTGAAAATGACCAAGATGATAAGGTACAATTTTTGCTCATGTATAGTGCTTGAAACTGTGATTTTCAACATTCTTAATGTAATTTTAATGGAAGGCTAATGACGTAAATCATATGGTTTGAGTACTTTTTTTTATTCAGGGTAAACTGGAATGCAAGTTATACGTTTTCTTATAACAATATTTGCTATTTGTACTCTATGGCTGCTTCAAAATGATTGGAAAATGCTTCCAATTTGGTATTTTGTTGAAAGTTTTTGAGATGGAAGTTTCATACCATGGAAGTTGTATGAGTATGAGTTGTTATTAACTTTATGGGTGGACTTCCTTATTGGTATACAATTAGGGCTATGTTTTCAAGGAACTGGTCCATAGCCATTTTACCAATATTAGAATATGGTTGATAAACAACATCCTGTTCTAGCATGATTTAAGTGGTATTTTCCATGGCACCTTTCCTGCTTGCATGGTTTTTAGTCATTGCAATGATTCTCAGTGTTTTATTGCTGGCACATATCCTATACTTTGTTTACTGTCACATATCCTATGCTTTGTTTACTTTTATGATTACTTGGAACTTAGAAATGGTTTTTGACTGTTTATTTGTTGCCTCTGAAGCGCAAGGCATTGTTGGAGGTGGTCAAGGAGACTGTATTATCACATCTTACCAAAAAGTGTCCACCACATGTGAGGAAGTTTCCGTATACTGGTTACAGCTTCTAATTATCAATTTGAAAGCTAATTCAAATTATAACCCATGCATTTAATAATTTGATTTCTCCATATAGGTTCAAGTGATTGGCCTTCTCTGCAGAACTCCCCAGAAAGATAGTAGGCATGAATTGATGCGCCGAGTGGCTGCTGGTGGGGGCATCTTTAAAGGTGAGAATGGGCTCAAAGTTCATATTCCCAGTGCAAATCTCAATGATATAGCTAACCAGGCTGATGACTTGCTAGAGGTAATTAATTCAGAAACTACTCTGTTCTTTTCTCATAAGCTATACCATTGCCGCATATTTCAAATTGTGCATTGTGTGTTTTAAAACTTCTTCTTTTTGCTGTTACAACTCTCTTTCATGATCGTTAGCAATCTCTCCCCCTTGCATCTCAGGAATAGAAATTGAAATCCCTTTTTTCTAATGGGCAGTTGAGTTCATAACATTAATTACAATTGTTTGCTGATATTTCCTGGCATTCCTGTATCTTGCTTTGTAGGATTACCACTCTGACTTAGATGTCTGGGTTCTTGAAGCAATAGAATTTAGGCAGAGAGTTCAAAAGAATCAGACAAGAGTAACAATTTAAATACCTTCTTGTTTGTTGCATGCTCAAATAACAAAATAAATGAGAAAGTGGTTAGACTATTCATAGGGCATTTAAATTTGAAGATCCGTACAATGATAAATATGAAAAATGCATCACATATAACATCAAATGTAAATTAGCGTGCTAAAAATGAGTTTTGATCATTATTGTTGCAATCAAGATTCACCATGGAAGATCTAGTGATGTAGCTCAAAATTTACAGTTTGAGAGTGTTTAGTTGGAAATCGTGTAAAGTTTGTTCTGTATCAAGCATTCTGCCATAGACTCTAAGTTCAGTGAATACATTTTTTTTTCAATTGGCTGCTCGAATTATGGGTTCAGTAAACGCCTTCATTATGTTTTTCCCCAATTTTTCCCTTGTCATTTGAAACTTATGCAGACAATGGAAACTCGACCAGTTGTTCCAGATAGAAAGCTACTTGCACGGCTTGTTTTGATCAGAGAGGAAGCTCGAAACATGATGGGAGGTGGAATATTGGATGAACGGAATGATCGTGGTTTTAATACACTTCCCGAATCTGAGGTCTCTATCCCTGCCTTTATAGGACTTATATCTATTATATCTGGCTGTTTCTCATTTTCCTTAATTCACTTTTCTTTCTTTTTAAGTATACTATTGATTACTATTGTTCATCTTGATTAAATCTATGTGTGAATGTTGTTATATTCTTCTTATTATTGATCATTGGCTTCACTTCAATTCAATAATTCAGGTGAACTTCTTAACCAAACTGGTAGCTCTGAAGCCGGGGAAAACTGTTGGGGAAATGATAAAAAATGTAATGCTAGGGAAAGATGAAGGTGCAGATAATGATGTCAGTGATCAGACCTCTGCTGATAGGAATTCCAGTGGAATTGTGGGAAGGGTGAGATTCATCCCTGATATGACTTATGCGTACTTTTTCGCCATTAGTTGAAATGTGTTATCTTTATAGTAGGTCAATATGTTTTCCCAATTCTTGGTGTTATGATGGTCTGTTTTATGATCATGTTGTTATGATCCCCAGGGAAGTGTCACTGGAAAGAAACCTCTTCCTGTGCGCCCTGGAATGTTTCTTGAGACTGTAACCAAGGTAATCACTTTATTACTGCCGTTAGCTATATTGCAACTCTTGCCTTATTTTTTTTCCCCTTTTTTGATGGTGATCTTGACAACTAGCAGATAAAGTGTCACTGTATCTTGCTTTAATTTGGTTGGACCTCTGGTCATCTCAGTAATTTTTTTATACGGTGGTCTTCGCAACTAGTAGATAAGGATAGATTAAAACTGACCAACTTTTATTATTGGACCTGTAGGTCTTAGGTGGTATATACTCCGGAAATGTCCCTGGCATTACAGCACAGCATCTCGAATGGGTAACTACTGTTTCCCCTGACAGTGTTCATAACCTTGTCTCTCCTTTTGATTAAGTAGTCTTCCTAGATTGCTTACTTACTTTTTGTTATATTTTTGTTTTTTAAATGCTTTATTTTACATAGAGACTTATTTCGTGACCTGCTGTTTTTATGTGAAAATATTTTTGCAATATAATTGGTGGGTTTAAGAGAATGTTTTCTATTAATTGATGAAATCGCAAACTAGGACACCTTTGTGTTTTAATATTGCCTCTTCATCAACTCAACCAAAATGTAGTGTCATTTTGTCTGCACAAGTTCTAAGGTTGAATAGCTTCTTGGTAAAATCTGTTCACTTACTAGTCGTATTCATCGTTCCTTGTGTGACCCATTCTTCTCTGTATCTTGCATCCAGGTCCATCAGAAGACACTTCAAGTTCTTCAGGAAATAGCATTCTAACAGGTGGCAAATTTTTCACTACATTATTAACTCCATTTCGATCATCTTATGCTACTGGAAAGACGTGAAGTATTTGCCCAACATCGACGAGGCCAAGTAACTGTTAAAAATATGTAGATATGTTAATTTAATGTTTGTTCACCGTCATCTTGGTTTATAATGAAATGTGCATTGTAATATCTTTTAAATCCCTAATCAGGTCCTCAAGGATAGCAAAGAGTGAAGCCCATATGAACTCTCAAAATGATGCTCGAGTTACATCCTAAATCAGCTAACAATGATGAAGATTTCAGTGTCCAGTTAACAATGGTGGAATGGCATGTGGATTAGGGACCTACTTGATAACAATGGTGATAAATTTTGGGATCGGTGAAGACCTTTGTAATGATTTGAATGTAGTAAGGTGTAGATGCAAACACAGCAAGGATTGCTGCATATTCCCCCAATAATTTAGAAGAGCTTTTCCCCACAAGCCCTCTTGTATTGCTTGCCTTAAGGATTGTTGCCTTTCTGGTAAAGCAAAATGTGTACATAGATACATGCATATATATATATATGCATGTATCTCCCACCGACCTGGATTTGTCACCACACCTCCTTGTTATTACGTATCATCACTGACCGGGCCTCACTATTCGCCTTTGCCTAAGCTGTCCCCTTGTGCTCTCTATATCTTTTTCTATTGGTTTTCTCCATGAGCTTCTTTGATCAAGTAATAAACAAGTCGATGTTGTCCACGTGACGTGAGTCGACTTTAGAACCTTCGTCTCTCAAGTCGCAATTATCACCTGTATTATTATTGTATGGTTTATGGACTTGTTTGGCTCAAGTGTTATCATAGAAAGTTGGCTTACACAGAGAAGATTAAATACTAAAAAGTGATTAATAGTCACAAACCTTTAAAATACTACAGTTCTTTGGCTCCATCGTTACATCGTATTAAGTTACTTTTCAAGTGCTTTGGTTGGATGTCTCAAGAGTGTTTTGCGGGTACTCACTCTTTCCATCTTTTTTGTTACATATCCTGAATTTACAAGGATCCGAGAAAAATGTGATTACTTTCTATCAAAAAATTAATAAGCGTAATGAAAAACTCGGTGTGTCAAAAAATGTGAGTACTCATCATTCACTCGCATAGATACATATGGGCTGTAATCTGCTGCTGAAATGTTGAGAAACTTCTCATTCTAATCATAAAATCAAATCTCTTCAATTAAGAAAAAAAGTTTGGGACTATTGTAACTTTGAAAGCGAAAAGAGTTGGTCAAAACTCAATTAATCTGTGTTATGGTAGCAGCTTTTATCTCAATAATATAATGAGTGAAACCGAATCACATCACA
This sequence comes from Atalantia buxifolia, assembly GCA_030444775.1. Taxonomy (NCBI): domain Eukaryota; kingdom Viridiplantae; phylum Streptophyta; class Magnoliopsida; order Sapindales; family Rutaceae; genus Atalantia; species Atalantia buxifolia. The sequence goes on from CM059832.1 coordinate 10,437,914, forward strand.
TCCTATCTATTAAAATCATAAACACCTCCATTTCTGATACGATATCTCTATCTCCTTTGCCTCTGGTCCCCCACTCACATGCCTCTTTTTAGTTGATAACAAGGGAATTGAAGTTAAATTTTGGTCATAAACACCCCCATGTGAATTATGCCTGCCATCGCTACTTTTGCCTCTTTTTTCTTGGCCGTAAATCTTGCTTTCTCCATGCGTTAAGCTAAAAAGTAATTGCCATCTCTGTGTTTTCCATTGGAATGGGTAATTCTTTTTTTAATTATATTTTTTGCTGTGTTTGTAGTAACTTGAAGAAAAGATTTATCAAACAGAGCTTACCAAACCTTGTTTTTACTATTGAATTGGATTTACAAGTGAAAGGAAATAGATCACAAAATACGACCGTTACTGTAATCTGTCCCTGCAATCAACTCAAACTTTTTGGAAAGCAAGCAAGCTTTTCTTTCACGTGGGGCTCAGAATTCCTAAAATGGCCAAATCATCATCTTGTATTGAATGACTGCCTTGTCCTTTGTCTAATTTTTTACCAAAAATATTTAAGACACGACGACCAACCTCCATTAATGCAATTCATGAATCTACCCTGCAAGCGATTCAATGCAAACTTACCCTGTAATTTTTAGTTAGTAAGGAAATTCAAAATAATACTAGTCTTTAGGCTTTCAATAGTTCTCTCTTTCTCCTTATTAAATGCATTTTTTTTTCCCTTTTGAAAGTTGGTCACAATCTACCATATTATCAAAAAATAATTATTTTACTACATTTTATTCTAAAATTTATTGAAAATCTAGATACATGGACGTATAATACAGCTAATAAAATTAACTCAAAAATATATTTTCACTAATATTAAAAAAGATATTCATCCTATAAAAATTTAAATTTATACCTTCAATTTCTATTTTCCTTCGCATTACGAAAATACTAACTCAAACAACGTAAAATAATGTTATATTCCTTATAGTTGTACTGTGTTTGGCACTTGAAAATTTTCATATATTTATCTATGGTCTACATACAATTTTTTTAAAAAAAATGTTTCTTTGGCAAAACCTGAAAATTTAGAACAAAAAACTATATATTCTTCAAATTTAAAAAAAAAAGAAAGCGGGTTCGAGGACAAATTAGTCATAATTTGAATTATGGAATGTGGGCCAGCCCAATGTGGAGTGGGGCCCAGATTCCTACTCAGACAGAGAGATAAATCACTTTGAGCTTGAGGGGACATAAGGGTCATAATTTGAATTCTAATTCAAAAAACTCGAAAGCCTATGCTCCGCTTGCAGTACACTGGACTCTGGAGCTATTAGCATTGAAAGATAGAAAGAAAGAGAGATCACATTTTCACATCAAATTCAAATCTGCTGCAGAACTTGAATCGTTTTTTTTTTTTTTAAGTTACAAAAACAAAGACAAAAACTAGAAAAAAGAAATTAGAAAAATGTCAGGTTACGTAGGGATTGTTGTATCAGATCCATCGCTTCAAAACCAGTTCACGCAGGTTGAGCTTCGGAGCTTAAAGACTCACGTAAGTTCATCCATTTTATTTTTCCATTGTTTATATTTTTTTGAGATTTTCAAAGATTAAAAAAAATGAAAATTTGCAGTTCATGAGCATGAGGAGAGACAGTGGAAAGCTAACGGTAGGCGATTTAGCATCGAAGATGTCGAGATTGAAAGTTGTCGGAGAAAATCTCAGTGAAGAAGAGAGAGCTTCGCTTATTCAAGATTATCATTGTGACCTACAAGATGAGGTTGATTTTGAGCTCTTCTTGAAGGTATGATTGATATTCATATGTCATCCTCTGATTTTTCTGTTTACTCGATCAATCGTTCATCGACCTTCTATTTGGACGATGTGTCGTTTCACCGTACTTTTGGAGGTTGATTTATGTTGGATTTTGTTTCCTGCTTTTGTGAATGAAAGTACCATATTTTCGGTTGCTCTTCAGAGTCGATGAAGGCAAGTCATCTTTTTTCGCTTCATCTAATCCTCTGCAATCGACGTAGACAACAAATCATATACTACATATAAAAAAATTTCACGAGTTCTAGAGTTAACTTACTTTTTTTTTTTTTAATAAAACGCTGTGATTGCATTTTGGAAACATTATTTATACAATTATATTATTTGTGTTTCAGGTGAAATTAAAAAAAAAATAAAAGTAACTGTTTGATTGTTCATTAAGTAGAAATTCTTTTATTATCTATAAGGTTAAAGATGGAAAACATGTGTTGGTAATCATGGTACAGGTTTATTTGAAGCTGCAAGCGCATGCAAATGCAAGAACAGGAAGCAATGCCAAGAACTCTTCTGCATTCCTCAAGGCTGCAACCACCACATTGCTTCACACCATTAGCGAATCTGAAAAAGCATCTTATGTTGCACATATCAATAATTACCTTGCAGGGGATGAATTTCTAAAGAAATACCTCCCAATTGATCCTTCATCTAATGATCTTTTCGAGATTGTAAAGGATGGAGTTCTTCTCTGGTAACTAAAAGTTTTTTGTTGATTCTGCTGTTTTCTACTTGTGGACATGTTAAGGTTTTGATGATTTTATTAATTGTTCTTTTGATTCTTATCCTGCAGCAAGCTTATCAATGTAGCAGTTCCTGGTACAATTGATGAAAGAGCTATTAATACAAAGAGTTTGCTTAATCCGTGGGAAAGAAATGAAAACCATACCCTCTGTCTGAACTCTGCTAAGGCTATTGGATGTACTGTAGTTAACATAGGGACCCAAGATTTTATCGAGGGAAGGGTACGTGTATATGCCTTTTAATTGATTTCATTGACTTGAATTGCGTGTTGTCACTATGCTTAATAATTCAATTTTGCAATTCTATTGATCATTAAAGCTGATATCCTTTATTGTTTTGTTTCAGCGTCATCTTGTTCTTGGAGTGATTTCCCAAATCATTAAGGTAACATTTTTATGTTTATCATCTTAATTCGACATTTAGCTGACAATAAGTTAATGAATGCTTCATTGGACATAGGAACCATAAGCTGAAGAAATGCAAACCGCAGAACCATTTTCTGTTAGTTTAGATATTGTTTGACCTTCTCATTGTCATGCTATTCTAGATACAATTGCTGGCCGACCTCAACCTGAAGAAAACACCTCAGTTGCTGCAGTTGGTTGATGATAGCAAGGTAATATTCTCTTCTTTCAACAGCAGTGTTGTTTTTTGTTTAACAATCGGCATGCTCAGAATTTTATTAATGGTTCTGCTCTTATAAGTTTCCTTTTTATATGGCAAACAAAAGGATGTGGAAGAGTTGATGAGTCTACCTCCAGAGAAGATTTTACTGAGGTGGATGAATTTTCATCTGAAGAAAGCTGGATACAAGAAAGTAGTGACCAACTTCTCTTCAGATATAAAGGTAGATAAGTGAAAACTTCCATCATATATATAATTTTTAATCTTTCTTCTGTCTACTGTAGTTTCATTTGAGTATGCTTTTGCTTTGTAGCATCTTTAAATCAAAAGAATATGATGTTTTGAGTTTGTCTTTGTGAAGAGAAGTGTCGGCATTTGTTTGAGATTTGAAAGTATTCACAAATGTTGGTTGTTTGTGTAGCTCAAAGTCACAAACAAACTTACTCATTGGCAGTTGAAAGAGAACCTTGAAAAAAAAATTCTTTTCTTATCATCTTTTATTGCAGTAGTGCTTTTGAATCATGATTTGCATCATGATCACCTCAAAGTTAGGGTGAGTTATGAGATCCATGAAACGTAGCACTTGGGTGCACCTCTTGATCGAGAATGATTGGGCAATATGTCTATTAATCCAAATATCACACAATTCATCTGTTGTCATGGTTTAGCTTGTAGACCAGAGTTGTCCACACTGATGAATGAATTGAGTACTTCCTGAATGTATATGCCAAAAGCAAATAAAATTGATGATTTCTGTGTGAGGCATGCTGCATCAGTTTTCAAAGATGCGTTTGATATTTGATTATTCTCTGTGCCATCTGCAGGATGGAGAAGCTTACGCTAACCTTTTAAATGTTCTTGCACCTGAGCACAGCAATCCTTCTACATTGGCCGTCAAAAATCCACTGCAAAGAGCAAAATTGATTCTTGAACATGCCGATAGGATGGGTTGTCGCAGATACTTGACTGCAAAGGATATTGTAGAGGGTTCCCCAAATCTTAACCTTGCTTTTGTTGCACATATTTTTCAGCATAGGTGAGAATGTATGCTATCTTCCATATTCATGGTATACCATTTGAACTTTAAGATGCATTTTAGTGCTAAATATGCCTAAACAAATTGATGGCTTGTCTTCTTCCTCTATATACCATTATCACATTTATAGAGTTCAAATGCACATAAGCTAATTGTCACGTTTCCATTCAGGAATGGGCTATCTACCCAAACGAAAGAGATATCTTTTCTTGAAGTTTCACCTGATGACACCCAGATTTCTAGAGAAGAAAGAGCATTCCGTTTTTGGATAAACAGCCTTGGAAATTCAACATACATAGACAATGTCTTTGAAGATCTCAGAAATGGGTTAGTATCTATGTTTACTCTCATAATTATAAGAATTTAGTATCACGGTACTTATTCCAAATTGAATACACGTTGTATTATAATAGATTTCTATCTGATAATTTCACAAAATTCATTCTACACCTAAAATCTAGTGCATTGGCTAAAAATACTTTGCAGATGGGTACTTCTAGAAACTCTTGACAAGCTGTCACCGGGGATTGTCAATTGGAAGATTGCAAATAAGCCTCCGATTAAATTACCATTCAGGAAAGTAGAAAACTGTAACCAAGTGGTAAAAATAGGGAAGCAACTGAAGTTTTCCCTGGTCAATATCGCTGGAAATGATATTGTACAAGGAAATAAAAAATTGATTTTGGGTAATACTCTGTTACGCCATTATACTTTTACTGCTATTCTGAAAGCTTTTTTCAGACTATGTTGCCGAATTCTTCTGTGGGTTCTTATGTATCTGCTTTTTATGAATAAAGAATGTTGACTTCTTTTGTTTTCAGCATTATTATGGCAATTGATGAGATACAATGTCCTGCAACTTCTGAAGAACTTGAGATTCCACTCCCATGGGAAGGAAATAACCGATGCTGATATTCTACAATGGGCCAATGCCAAAGTGAGAATCTCAGGAAGCCAGAGCCACATGAATAGTTTTAAGGTATACTTTTAAATTAGCTTCATCTCGTGTAATACAACATTCACTTCTTCAATGAACCATTCAATTAGATTTCTGATTCTCTGCTTCTATTCTGAGAAAACAAATTGAACCATTTTCATCACTATTTCAATTTAACAGGATAAGAGTTTGGCAGATGGCATCTTTTTTCTTGAGCTACTCAGTGCTGTTCAGCCTAGAGCTGTAAATTGGAGTCTGGTCACAAAAGGAGTAACGGGTATGTTTTCTTCTAATCATATGCGATGTGCAGTGACTTTGATCGGCAATAGCAGCATGCTTTGGCAAGAATTTAGTTTTTGACAGTACAATTTGTTTTATTGTGTGTGATTTATAAATCTAACTTTTTTCTTATATTCTTTTCGACTTTCATAAAATTATGTTGGATAAATACTCATTCGTTTTGACATTGTTCTTTCTCTTTTCAAACTTGGGGAAATTTAGATGAGGAGAAAAAGATGAATGCCACCTACATTATCAGTATTGCAAGGAAACTTGGATGCTCAATATTTTTGCTTCCTGAAGACATAACTGAGGTATATGTTCTTCGATAAGGAGCTTTGGTGGGTCATCAACTGTAGTTAATAAGGTCTCTCAATTTGGAAGCCGAGTTTTTATTTTTCTTTCAATTATTTCAGGTGAATCAAAAGATGATTCTTACATTGACTGCAACTATTATGCATTGGTTCATGAAACAACCTGTTGAAGAGAAAGCATCTGGAACTTCAGATAGTGAAAATGGAAGCCAATCGGAAACAATATCAAATTCAACATTGGATGACTCAGCTTCTGATTCATCAATCGAAGAAAATGGTAATATATAAATAGGAACCAAAAGAAACCTCAAGTTTCTAATTGAGTTTCCTTTTCTCTTTTTCCCGTTAAAATTTGATTGTCAAGATGTTGTATGATACATACACAATAGGAATTGGATTGTTCCCAAAGCAAATTTTGTTAATGCAATTGCATATGTGAATAGTATTTTCTTTTGCTTCTCTCCTTCTCTTCGAATGCTTATGTGTTAAAAGTTTTCAAATCCCCGCACCTTTAAAGTACGATTGAAAGATAAATACTATCATTTACTTTAATCAAGGGTGTGGCTAAGTCCCAAAATATTGCAATTTAACGAAGCGTTTTTGTCTTCAAATTAAATACGGTATTGTATTTGGTTATGCAGCAGTGTCTAATTCTTATGTCCACATTGAATAATGACTCCTATAAGTCGACAATCAAACGTGGTTGAAGTTAACCAAACAGCGGTGTCTAATTCGTGCGAATAATGACTCTCTGTTGTATCAATGGACGAAACAATCAAACATTAATTGCGAATCTTTTGGGTTAATTAAGGAAAATTTAAGTAAAAACAAAAGCTAAAAATGTGAGACTCGGAGGCAAAACAACAACAAAAAGGTAGATGCATAAGGGAAATTAAGTAAAGAGGGACACCTGGTGCTGAGTCAGAGAGCAATTAAGTGGTCATAATAAAAGAAATTAATATGTAGAAGCTGCTAATGGGGTTACCTCAAAACTCAAGCATAAACATAATTATGAGTAGTTAAGGAGTCGAATTCAATAGCTCGTTGTATGTCTAACCATAGGCAATATCAGGCCCACCATGTGTCCGTCCCGTCCGTGGCTGCTGCCCCTTTAAAAAGGATATTAAACTTCTCCTGAGCGTGCGTTTTGATCTTGCATGTCTGTCCCTTACCTTTCTTCTTTTTCAGTTATTTTGCCCACCCTCCCGCAGTTCTCGAACGTGGATCTTTACACAGTCTATGGATTCTATACAGTATGAAAATTGGAAGACAGACCACATGATTTAACTAAATTTTAATTTCGTATTGCAGTTAGATAGCAAATTCTTCAAATGTGTATTTCAAAATTTATGAACATCTACTCTAGAGAAATCAATTTTTAATTATAATTGATATAATACCTCACCCACTAATTATTAGATTAAATTTCAGTTTACCCCCTTTATAAAATAATATTCTTTAAAATATTTTAATTTATTATAAATTTCAATTTATCCTTATTTTTGTTTAAAATATAAGATAAAAGTGTGGGATAAATTTAGATTTATAATAATTTACAAAATATTTTAAAAATTATCTTTTTACGAGGAGGTAATTTAAAATTAACCCTTAATCATTTAATAAAATTAATGAGGTTTTCCATCAAGTAATATACTAGCTACTACTTTCTTTTGAAATTAATCATAATGGTTAGAACTTAAATTTCAAGAATTTGAGCTACAAAGTCAGAGATTGCTTTGACAGCTTTGGCCCTCATCCTGCATCGATAGCTTTGGCTAGCTACCCCCATAGGCCAGAACCCAAATTCTTCCATTAAAAAACTGAGACTTGAGATCGAATTGAAGTTCAATGTTATGTTACCATCAATTCAAGCTGTCAATAACTAAAATCTGGTTCCAAAAATGTTGTCGTTTTCCTCACACTTGGATGCCATTTGATGATAAACGTGGTCCAATAATGGAAACTGAATATGAAATCAAAGATCAGATTCATCTTCCTAGACTGTTGCTGAATCGTCTGAGGCATAAAATTTTCAATGGGCGACAGCGAGGTTTAATTATCTTCGGTGAAAATTCTTGTTTCAAATCTTTTAGTCATAAAAGGTGTGTGTGAATGTGATGACTGTACGAAACATTTTTTTCCCGAGAGAAAGAAGGCTGGGTTCCTCTTTTTCTCTTTACTTTAGGATGCTCCATTTTTGGAATCAAACTGTTCTTCTTATTCCATGAGATCTAAATAAGAAGAAATATAATTGAGAAGAAGTTTCTCGAACGTGCTATCGGATCTAAATTATGTTCAAACTCCACGTGCTCACCAATCAAACTCTTACGCGTGTATTCATTCTTTATCTACCAGGGTGTGTTTCAAGTCTTGTGCGTTTGTGGTGATGTGGTGTTTTCATCTGACCAATTTAGTTATGTTTCAACCGTTTCGTAGTTCTAGCATTAATCAAATAAATTATATTGTAAAAGTCTCGTGCCATAGAATTTATGGTAACATACAATTGTCGCACATTATTACCATTGCTCAAGACATGAATATATAATATTGTTAACAGTAATATATATGTTTAATGAAGGGCTCGTTATTATTTTTGATAGACTGAAAAGTAATATTAAAAAGTTAAAAACTAATTTTGGTATTTAGTAAATTTTTTTTAAAAAAATTACTTATGACAAAATCACTCCATCCTACAAAAAACTTTGAAAATTAGGAAAGGATTAGATTTTTAAAATTTATTTTTATAATCAATTTTATACTTCATATAATTCGATATATATCCCCACATATATTATAAAAATTCAAAATTATCCTTATTTAAGTAGGAAATAAAATTATTCATTTTAAAGAGATTATCATCAATATTACACTGAGATAACCAAACTAAAAAATAAAATTAAAAAAACTTACTTTAGTTATAAATTATTATATATACACAATAAAAAAATTATGTATACGTGTTTATATATGTATATTCAACATTATGTTTATTTTAGTAATTTATATTCTTAAATTAGTTTAAGGGTAGGATTTATAAAATAAATGCGAGTACTTTTAAAACCCACAACACTTTTAAAAATAAATTTTACCAATCGATTAACTATTCTTTTTGTAATTGATTATTTCTACTACATATCTAATAATAATTATTTTAAAAATAGTAGAATCACCAAATTAGTCCACATCAAACATAGGATTTGTCAATGAAAGAGTCAACATATTTCGGTAATATGGAACTTTTTGCCTTGGATGAGGATTTATTTAATTTAAAGTCTTAGGTTTAGGATATAATTCTATATGAAGTAAAATAAATTAAAACTACATTGTCACTTCGAAGATAACAAAACATGTGTACCTAATTACTGTTTGCTTTTTTGAAAACATGCAAAGCAAGGATACTTAAAGTAAAGAGATTATTTAGAGGCCACAGTTCCACTATCATTATCACAAAAGTGAAATGTTACCTAATAATGAGGTTCCTTACTTGTTATTAAAGCTAATTAACTAAAATTAAAATTTCAATATTACTCGCAGAGCAAAGCCTTTCTAGTGTAGTCCATTATCCATTTTTAGTGCCGACATTCCCACCCCATCAAATCATACCACGTGTGCTTGCCGTCGAAATATTTCACCTCGCCCACGTATCACCATCACAATTACTCACAATTGACATTCTCTTACAAGACAAAGTTATAACTAAAACAAAGAAAAAATATGTGAAAGCAAGAGAAGAAAAATGAAAAGAAAGAAAACGATAAGAATTCTAAGAATGACTCACAAGCGATGATGTTTATGCATTTCAAAATATGAAATTCCATACTACTGTGCTTTGTGTACCTAAATTAGAATTTAATTTGTATTGTAGTTAAACATTGTTGTTTAGCTTCAAAAATTTTATTTCATATCCAACAAAAGTCCTTAATATTAAAGAATGACTCAATAGGTTGACATTGTAAAAATGAGAAAAATGATTATCTACTGATATAGTATACTATTACATAATAATGTTTTTTTAAGTCATTATGAAACAATGTAACGTGTAAAGTTACTCACCATATAAGAAAATAATATACATGTACTCAGCTATTCATCAAATATGAGGTGAAAATTACTAATTAATCTATACGAATATTATCTCTTAAACACCTTAAGAGTAACCTCCACGAGTTATGATATAATATTTCAATACCACCTTTAGTTTTAGTTCTATTTTCAAAAATTTGAGATAACTACTTGTACTTTAAATATATTTAAGAGGTAGCTGGAAGATGATTTGCGTAATTATTTTAATTTAGTTATGTGTCAAATTAGTGAATAGGATGAGGAGAGGGGAATATCTGTGTAGTTTTATAGAAGGAAAAGAAAGGACCCCACATTAGTCCAAGTGGGAAAATGGAACCATGTGCGATCATATGGTGGTTGGCAATTTATAGGCCCCACAAGAAACTTCCATCTCCAAAGCTTCAACATGAAAACGATACCAATAAAAGAAAACGTATAATTCAATTAAAAAACAAGAAGATAATATTAATACTATCAACAATAATCTCATAGCTTTATTATAGATTGATTCTCCAACCCTTCTTCTCCTTCACACCTCCCATTTTTAATCCCCCACTCTCTCTCTCCCCTCCTTCAAATTTCCCTCACCACATTTCTTTCTTTCTTTTCTTTGCGTGTTTGTGCGTACTGTATTAGATTTTGTGTGTCAGAGGGCTGAGGCCCCCCTTTTGTGTCAGAAGAAAATCTCATTTTTGAATCATCCCATAAAAAGAAACAAGCCCACAATTCAGTTACAGTCAGTACTGCTGTGTACCCTACCAGTGTCAGAAACCCTAATTTCACAAACGTATCATGAATTCGATTAAGAGGTCATCTTCAAACCCTAGTTCTTTAAAATCTAGATTTAGCAGAAGATTTCTTAGAGCTTTGATGAAAATAAAAAGTGAGGAAAGATCATCGTTATCATCACCCACTAGGGTTAAGATTGCTGCTGATAAATCAATGGCTTTGGCGGTTGGTTCTAGGAGAGCCTGGAGTAGGGCTATGCTTTGGAAGATTCATAATCAACACAAAGCAGCAGCAAGACGTCGCCGTCGTGTTGCTTCAGTGAGACGATTAATCAACAACAATATTCATCATCATAAGAGAAGTTTAAGGAAGAGAGGTGATCATCATGAGGAGGTTCGTGGTGGCGGAGGGTTTTGTCATGCGGACGAGCTTCGGAAGCTTGTGCCCGGGGGTGAAACAATGGATTTGTGCAGCTTGTTGGATGAAACTGCACATTACTTGAAGTGCCTTGTTACTCAAGTACAGGTGATGACAAGTATTGATCAATTCTACTCTGCTATCTGATCAGCTCTATATATATAATAATTAATTATCAAAAAATTAATAATTATACAGACAAATTAATATATATATATATATATTGTATAAATAAATCCAAGAACAGATATTTGAGGATCGAATATAGAAAGGTGGGTTTCAAATATTTGCATTGACATTTAATTAAGTAAAACTTTTATATTTGCGAGTGGGTTTATGTATAGCCTGTTTGTAGATATATAGCTTGTTAGTCTGTAAAAGTTTACCTATATTATTTTAAGCTTTTTATGGAATAATATTGGTGTATTGTAGCGCTTATATATATTCTTTCATTTTTCACTGATTTATCATTTATTTTCTGTTGATGCTTTCTGTTGATTTTTTGTGTGTCTCAAGTAAATTCCACCCAGTTTTGCAGCTCAAGTGCTTATCAAGAGATATTTAATAAGGTGAGATATATGCATTATTAAGATCCATACAAGTGCATTCTATAAAATCAATTTCTTTATTTCAGTTACAAACAATACTATATAGTTAATTATATATAAAACCCAAAATTTAACTTCGGTTCTTCCTTCAATAAATTCAAGGAAAAAAAAACATGGGTCCAAGTCAATTGATGATTAAGCTTTTCCCAATTAAAAGCCATGACCCTTGTTTTTAATTATGAGAAAAATGTATGTTCTCTACCTAGTTTTTTATCTTTTAGGGTTGTCATCCATTTTGCAACTAAAGTGCTAGCTGATTGAAATGATTCCTCTATGGACACTTGCTTCTCACTATCAAGTAATATATGGTTTCCTCAAATTACTGGATTGAGTTAATTTCTAGTATTAACTATTATAAAAATCATAGAAAAAATCAAATATACTATATATCGTACTTGTTTGATTTATATTATTAAATCTTTGGTTGGTGCTCAATCAATAGATATTGATTTAACTAAATTCTAGTTAGCTAGCTACTTTGCTTTTTAATTAGCACTACCATTTCAAACTAACAACTGTATTCCTAAAGAAAATGACAAAGTCGTAAAAGACAGCAAAGGGTCGCCCTAAACTTCTAATCACGATGTTAATTGATTAATAAGCAGACCTAAAAAGTTAATTTCAAAAGAAATATAAAACGCAGAAAGTTTAAATTTTGGATTTTCTTTCTTTATTTTTTTTAATAATGTTGTCTAATTTTTATTTTTCTTTTTCGATTTTGTAATGCTTTGATCTACATAAATAATCTCCCCTATAAAAGAATTTTGGAAACTGAATCATCCATTAATGATGACATAACAACACTCACGAGCTTGCATCAGCTGATCAATTACATGAGCAATAGGAAAAACCATCCAGCTATATATAGCTCTAATCTGTAGTTAATATTTTCAATCCATCCGTGCGTATTGGCAATTTTCTTCTGGGTATTAATCGTGTTCCATTGCTTCTTTTACTAACATGATCAGCTTTTTCAATATATACACAGACTATTATATGTTTTGACGTAGAAACTTTTGATATTCAGTAATAAGTATTTACCCCTTGTGACCTTTCTAGCTATATATATTTTTTAGAACCAAACCTAGATCTAGAGAATAAAAGAATTTAATCCATGGGGAATGGTTAGAGCTGCTTTACTTCTTTAATTTTCATGGTGATGATCTTGTAAAATATTGAGGCTTCATCATCGGTTTTAAGAAATAAAATATTGCTGGGTTTGTGCATGAGGGTTGTCGATCATCACAATGGTTATGATTTCAGAGGTATTTCATGTTATTAATTGTTTTTAACAGAAAGTATAGCATAAATCAACCAAACGAAATGTGTGGCTCAGGGGGATTTGTTTGCAACTCATCAATTCACGTGCATTAGCTAATGGATCCATCACCACCATAAAAAACAAATGAATGTTTGGATTATGTTTAGTGTTACCATGCATAAGCCAAAGCTTTGTAATTGGGAAAAAGACTGACGTACGCTAAATGTTTAGAAATTGACAAAAAAATTTCTAATATTTCGAAAAAGATATTCACACCCCCATTTATTAATAGAAACCGTTTCTTTTAACAGAATTTATAATTTTAACACGTAATTACTGTTATACCCTTCTAGCACATAAAAAAAATTGTTAATGGTCTAATTTGCCCATATATTGTTAAAAAATTACAAATATACCCTCATTACCCTATTCCTCTATTTAAATTTTTGTCAAATTTTCTCTTCAAACCAAACAAATTTAATCCATTACTCAAGAATAAAAATAAATAAATTTGGTTATTAATGCCATAAGAATAACAATTGCTTGTGATTATTTAAGGATGATTTTTTTTATTTTGTTGATTATTTAAGGATGATTATTATTTTTTATTTTGTTGATTATATAAGTTATTCTTGTGGCATTCATAACCAATTTTATTTATTTTTATTCTTGAGTAATGGATTAATTTTATTTAGTTTGAAGAGAAAATTTGACAAAAAATTAAATAGAGGAGTTGGGTAATGAGGGTATATTCGTAATTTATTAACAATATATGGGCAAATTGGACCATCAACAATTGCTTTTTTATATGCTGGAAGGGTATAACGGTAATTACATGTTAAAATTATAAATTCTATTAAAAGAAATGGTTTTCGTTAATAAATGGGAGTGTGGATGTCTTTTTCAAAATATTAGGAGTTTTTTTTGTCCCTTTTCTAAACGTTGGCGATGCGTAAGTCATTTTCTCATTTATAATTATAGACTAGAAGCATCATCTATTTAAGCCATGTTAGACAGTTATAGATTGAAAGTAAAGGAATTAAAGTTTTTAATAAACAATAATTATTTTGGTTTGAAAACTAAATTGATTTGATTCATTATTTATATGAAAAATCTATAATATTTTTATTATAATTACAAAACTATAATTCAAGTAGTCTAGGCTATACTAGAATTGAAGCGACCAACTAATTAATTGAGCAGGAAATTAGGAAGAAAAGTCCAACTAGATACAATAAATAAAGAAAATGCAGTCTAATGACTGATCCGTTCTTGATTTCTTGAGAGGAAAAAAAAAAAATGAAAACGCTTGGCCATTAGCATTTAATTTGTTAGAACCATGATTGCCGAATCTAATTCCAGGGACCACATTCACAAACTACGCATATTCTGCGCCAATAACTATCCAAAAATCAAAATGCTTGTTGATACTGAGTTCAAGCACAGGATTACAATAATTCAAGCGCACATATAATATTACCAAGCAATGTCAAGGGTTCAGTAAATAAACGAGGTAAATATATATAACAGATGTTAAATTAACTCATGCAATGGCTGGCTGCTGTAAGTGCTTTAGTTAAATTCGTTTGTCTTGCTGCTGCAATCTGTGGAGCTTCAAACTGCTTAATCGGATTCAGAAGACTAGGTTTCAGTAAATAACCAGCTGGGTCAAGTTTAGCTCCATCAGCAGCTTCGGCAATCATGTCAAGCCCAATAGCAAACCGTGCCCGGATACTTTCATTTGCTAGAATTTCTTGCGGAAGAAGTTCCTTCCAACCCATATACCATCTACGGATCTGTTCAAAATCTGGGGTTTGGATCAACCAATTATACAAAACCTGGAGCCACTTGGTGAAGATGAATCCCAAAATCAAATCGGCCATAAGGTGAATTGGAATGTCAGATGCCCAGGATGCGACCCAATTGAACTGATCAAGCTTCCGGTTTGCAGGATTTTTTTCCAATTCCTGAAGGGTAAACTTTAGTTTTCAACAATATATCCACTCATAAGTTGTTCCCAGCTTGCTGAATCGAACATTTTCTTCCACGGTGACAATATAGCGTATGCTGCTTTCTCACTTATGTGCGAAGAATTAAGAACCTCTCCCAGCTTTATATGTATCATCTGATACAAGCCCTCGCGTTTTTTCCCCAAAATTTGCAGCCATGACTGCACCAAGACATGGATCGGATCAGTTTCGGAAGAGGGGTTCCATGAGTTGACAACGCTAGAAACTTTCGGCATAACAACTGCATCCAATATGGTATCAAGAACAGAAGAAGGTAGCAAGTTTTTCCAACAATCCAAAAATTTAAGCATCGGCTCAATTTCTCTAGCATCCCAGTATTGATGCTTGACGACATTCTATCAGCAGGAAAGAGAGTCACTGAAACCAGGTTAGAATAAGTGAGACCTTGGATGTCCAAAAAATCGTTCCACTTTGACACCAATTCCAGTCCATGTGATGGATTTTGAAGAGGGTCCCAACCTTGAAACACCCTCTCAAACAAAGGAGAAGCTAGTGACACAGCAGTGGGGTTGAAGTAAAGAAGCCAATGATTAAGATAAACCCTCTTCTTTAAGTCACTCAAGTAATCTGCAAGTGACTCCAATGTCAAGGTCCTTAAAGAATCCTCATTTTCAATTTGGGCTAAAACATTGAGAACTTTCCCAGTATTATCCAGCTTTTACTTCGGCTCTGCTGCCATCTTTTCAAACATGTCCTCTTTCTGCAACCTCAATTTTATGTACTCCTTATGACTCGCCATCGTATCAGCAGCAGTTGCAGCATTCTTCTTCTTCTCCTTACAATTCTCTCCAATTTTAAGGTTAGCCAATCCCATGACCGGCAATAAATCACCCTTCTTCTGCTTGGACCATCTCCTCTCCTCCATCGTTTCCGGACCTTGTCCCATAGCCCATGGTAGGTTCTTACCAATTTTATTATACCGACCGGCTTTATGTTTAAAAGCACTCTGATATATCCCGACACCCATTCCTCTTTCTATTTGTCTTGCTCGCTGAATTTCTTGATGCTGCTCGAGCTGCCAGAGTTGATTGTTCTGATTAGCCAAAATCATACATTCATACTCGAATTCATCGTCATATCTGGCAAATAATAATAATAAAATAAAAAGATAAAAAAAATAAAAACTAAACACACTCACAAATTAACGTATTAACTAAGTGAAAACACTCGTTATGAAGATACTTCTCAAAAAGAAATAAATAAATTAATTCATCCCAACGTATTTAATTTTTCTACACAAATAATGTAAATGTAACAAGAGTTAAATTTGTTGTTCCATGTGTTATTGTATGTGCGTGTGTGTGTATTGATGAGTAACACAAGCAATTGAATTAAAATACTTGGTGAAACGGCGCCGTTGACGTGCTGGGGGCAACGGGATTAAGGGTCGTTGTACTTGTGGCAGTTGTAAGGGGAATGGCGTGCGAATGTTGTTGTTGTTGGATTAAACACCGTTCAACATCTTCTCAGTGTCTCTCTTAAAGCTTTAAGTTTTTTTTTTTTTTTCCTCCCCCCAAACAAAATTACAGATTGAGATCCGAGCGACTTTGGCTTTGGCCTCTTGTTATGTACATATAGGAGGGAGGGGTTCCCTCACTAACCGAAATACTTGATTAATTAATTAATTATTAGCAAGTAATCAGCCGAAGCTGCTCTTCGGATACTCACCCGAATCAACTTCAAACTCATTTCCAATACAGGATTCTTTGTTGTACAGAAGTTTTCTAATCATATTAACGAAAAACTCAAAAAAACTTTCCAGCTTGAACTAACAATGTTCAAAACATTTGGAAGCTTCTTGTGCGCTATGAAAGAACAACTTCAAGTGTTTTGCAGTGGCCATTTCCTTTTTCGTTGAATCGTTGTTGACTCGAGTTGGTTACTTGTTTGCTTTCATAATATGTTGTGTACGGAAGTTTTGCTTCATGTGTTTCTAGGAACTTCATTTTGAGGGAACTTCAGGTACAATAAAACAACATGTGTGATTCTTACTCTATATCATTTTTAAGCATATAAATTTCAGGCATGTTATTGACAGCAATTAAAGTAAAGTTTCTAATTCAGAAACATAACAGATACAGACTAACGCATAACATCCCTCAGGATTTCAATAGCATGACCAACACGGGTATAACCCTGCTTCAAATGCTTGGTAATTTTGCGCTGGCGCTCTCCGTGTCTGTGGAGCCTCAAACAGCCAGGGCTTCAGGGTCCCCATCCCAGGTATACCATTGTTCAGTGAATAAGCAGGGGGGTCAATTTTAACACCGTCAACAGCTTTGCCGATCATGTCAACGCCGATACTAAGCTGTGCTCTGATACTTTCATTTGCTACTAATTCTTGCGGAAGAAGCTCCTTCCAACCCTTATACCATTTCCGGATCTCTTCAAAGTCTGGCGTTTTGTTCAACCAGTTATACAAAAACTGCAGCCACTTGGTGAAGAAGAACCCCCACATTAGATTTACCATTAGGTGAATTGGAATGGCAGAGGCCCAGGACATGACCCAATGGAACTGATAAAGCTTCTGGTTTGCAGGATTTATTTCTAGTTCTTGTAGAGTAACCTGCAGTTTTGGAACTATGTATCGATGCATAAGTTGTTCCCAAGCTTCTGGATCAAACACATTCTTCCAAGGTGACAACAAAATGTAAGCAGATGCATCACTTGGGTGCCAAGCATCAAGCACCTCACCCAACTTCATATGAATCATCCGAAACAAGCCCTCTCGTTTTCGTCCCAACCATGGCAACCATTGATGCACC
Source organism: Atalantia buxifolia (assembly GCA_030444775.1). Taxonomy (NCBI): domain Eukaryota; kingdom Viridiplantae; phylum Streptophyta; class Magnoliopsida; order Sapindales; family Rutaceae; genus Atalantia; species Atalantia buxifolia. The sequence goes on from CM059832.1 coordinate 10,455,533, forward strand.
CAATCATGGATTGAATAAGTTTGACTATGAGGGTCCCACGTGTCGACAACATCTGACAATTTCGGCATAATAACTGTATCCAATACGGTATTAAGAAGTGAAGAAGGCAACAACATTTTCCAACAATCCAAAAATTTAAGCATTGGCTCAGGATCTTTAGCATCCCAGTTACTGATGCTAGATGCTCTCACAGCTGGTAAGATGGCCTGCGAAACCAGCTGAGAATAATAGACATAACCGTGGTCGTTGTCCAACACTTGTCTCCACATTGATACCAGTTCCAGTTGATATGATGGATTTTGAAGAGGATCCCAACCTTGAAAGGTTCTTATAAATAAAGGAAAAGCTAATGAATAAGCAACAGGGGACAAGTGATAGATCATATAACTATGGGAAACCGTACACTTTAAGTTACTAAAATAATTTGCAAGTGACTCCAATGTCAATGTTCCTAAAGAATTCTCTTTCTGAATTTGGTCTAAAGTATTAAGAACGGTCTCAGCATCATCAAACTTCTGCTTCTCTGCTGCTCTCATTTTATCAAACTTGTCCTTGTTTCTTTGTAAGCAGAATGCCGTCTCCTTCTGTATCCTCGAACCATCATCACCAGCCAACCGAGCCTCGCTTCCATTTCTAAGCATAGCCAGACCCGTGACCTCTGCGCAAGCCTTCCAATCGATCTTTTTCATCTTCCACTGTTTGGACCAAAGCCTCTCTTCCATCTTTTCCAGGCCTAATCCCATCATCCATGGCGGCTGGTTCTTCCCAATCCCAAGCCCACCACCAGCTCTATACTGGGGATCAACCTCACTTTCAATATCCCCAAACCTACTGCCTTTGAATCCTAGCCCACTCCCGGGACCAAAATCCACACCAGGCCCCTTGTACATGCCATCTCTCAAATCATTCACAGGAAAGTGGGCAGGTATCATCCCATTCCCACCTGTAGAAACAAATAAACAAAACACATAGACACGTTAAACTTCCAATTTATACATTATTATATATTTATAGGTCTAGAAATAAGTTATCTGAACAAGAAGAAGGCGTTCAAATTCAATTCCCCCTACTAGTGTGGATAGTTTTATCTTTCGGATTGCGTGTTGATCAAGGTTAGTCTCAGACAACTATTTGATTGTATTGTAATATAAATAAATATTGAGTAAATATTAATACATCATTACTTTTACTTACCAGTTGAAGCGAGTGGACCTCGTCGTTGGGATGAAATGCGAGTAGTGTTGTTGGAGTCAAAGAAGCGCCTGCCTCCAATCGAACCGACTCTTTCCTGCGTCTTGTTAGCGTCCATGATCATTGATATTCCTGAGTTTCTTAGTTTTTCTTTTTGTTCTTTGGCTTTCAGGAGATTTGTTTACAAATTACTCTACAGATTGGGAGAAACGGAGTGACGTTGGACTCTATTCATACACGTTTCCTTCCATCTCTCAAAAATTGATTAGCAGCAACTAACCGCCAGGATGGGAACCGCATTGGGCTAAATTGACCCACGAATAATTCGTCTGCTATTCATAAACCTTATTCTTTATTATATGCTACGACATGTCATCATAAACATTAATAAATATTTCCTTTTTTGCACGAATGTGTAAAGCATTTTTAATTAAGTTTTGAGTGTCACTCTAATATAGAAACAGAATTGTTTTTGGTTCAAGGCAAGTTGAGATTTTATTTCTTTTTTTTTTTTTGAAAAAATAAAAAATCTAAGGCATAATTTTCTCAAAATTACCCATGGTTTTTTAAGTAAATTTATTTGTATTAAACAAATAAAAAAAAAAGAATTTTGAGTGTTACACAGGTTAATGTTTTAAGTTAAAATTTAGAACTTTTATGAAGGTTCACGATGATATATATATATATATACATTAAATGATGATACAGCTACAAACTCTTGTATAAACTGATGTGGCATTAAACTATTGGTTGAATGAAAATATAAAATAATATAAATAAATCACGTGGGCCAATAGATATTTAATTCAACCAATTTTATTATGCCACATCAGTTTGTACAAAATAAATTTGTAAAAGAGTTTGTGGTTATATCATTACTCATATATACATATAGGATGCTGTTCTAATCCGAGATTCTTAGACCGGAACAACATTCGGGATGGCCTTTCGATGTAAATCTAAAGGCCAACATTGGCCCACCATGACAATTAAAAAAAAAAAAAGATTTGGGGGGCCGTTGGATTGAAATGACTCCCGGACATTATTCCAATATGGGAATCCCGGATTGGAACAGTGCCCTATATATATATATATATATATATATATATATATATATATATATATATATTGTAATGGTAATGGAGTCTATTGATTCGGAATCACGCCCTATAGGATTGGGTTCCGAGATCCACATTTTACTGAATTGAATTAAGAGCACTTTCTTTTCACAGTAGACACGACCGTAAAGAAAAGGATTCTTTTTACCCCAATACATCTTGCATGCATATAGTATCATCAAATTCAATATTTTTTATGTCCAAATTGAATCTATATTTAATGGATCCCTCGTTACTGCCCAGAGGATAAGTAATTTGTAGGGATGAGAGGATTGGAACCCCATAACTGATACAGGTGAGCAGCGTACCTACCCTGTCTCAATAATATAGACACATGGTTGTAACTTTTAATCTCTTCCTTATTCCATCAGTTAATTCATTGGAATATACGGTACGAATTTTAATCCATCGACATACCCTCAGGGAAGAACCTGAGGGTATGTTTACAAGCATTGTAAATGCATTTTGTTTTAAACGGGAAGTTGCATTCTTATATAAGGATCCTTCTGTCTCTCTCTCTATCTATGACTGATGCCTATGTATTAATGTTTCAGCCTCAGGTATTGATGTGATTCTAGATTGCATGGGAGCATCCCACTTTCAGCGCAACCTCGACAGCATGAACATTGATGGGAGGTTTTTCAAAATTGACGTCCATGGTGGAGGAGCTAAAACAGATCAAAATGTAACTCCTTTTTTTTTTTTTTTGGCAAAGCGCCACACTATGCAAGGTAATGTGCCCTTCATTGTCGGGCTTTGGTGTTCTTGAAACTGAATGAACTTGGTTTTTCTCATCGAAGGAGCTCTTTTATGTAAATATTTTTGAATTCAACTTCTTCAATTGGATGGAGTTCTATTCAACCAACAGTAAAGCAGTTGATGAGCAAAGCAGTTCCCTTTGCGGTCGCGCATTATATTTATTCTGCATAACAAAGCATTAATTGCATCCGAGGCGGAGAAGAATGTCTGGCCTGCTATAGCAGCAGGGAAGGTGAAGCCTGTGATATACAAGTATCTTCCATTATCTGAAGCAGCTGAAGGTCACCAGTTCGCGGAAAGTAGCAAGCATATCTGGAAGATAAAAGCTTGTTCCATGAATAAAACGTGTCTTCTACCATTTTGCAGACAGTTCAGTAGTTTATTTCGGATTTTGGATCCTCATCGACTCTTTGGATTCTAGTCTGCCAGTGGCAATTAGTGTCGGTGATTTGCGCAGAAGTAAAATATATTTTTTTTTTGATAGAAAAAAGGGCTCTAAAGGAGAAGAGCTAGAGAGGTACAAAACGGGGTTGTGTCACTCCATACATATCCGAAAGTAAAATAGAGTTCAATCCTAAAGGGGCGGAATTAAAAAAATGCACTCCAACAGGTAATTGCAAAGCATGCGTAGCAAGGAAATCTGCCGCCGAGTTGGCTTCACGATAGATGTGGGTAACTTGAATACTCCAGTCCCTCTGCAAAAATTCCTTAATGGTCTGGATGGTGGCCGAGAGCTCATTGACATTAAAATTGTCCTCCTGAATAAGCTGCACCACACTATAGTTGTCAACTCCAACGTGGACACGTTTATAGCCAAGGTTCCTCCGTCAACTGCGAGAGGAGATGATAGGGTATATTGGGGGACGTCCAATACAGGAATATTCACTGTCCGCTCATCTTATCATGTTCTTATGAATTGTATTCCCGGTGAAGAAAGTCATGACTGGAAGCAGTTGTGGAAATGGAAGGGGCCTCAAAGCGTACGAATCTTCTTATGGTTATTGTGCCATAATCGGTTGAAGACAGGACATGAGCTTGCTAGAAGACATCTGGACATTAATCCTTTATGTGGGAGATGCCATGCCTATATTGAGAGTTCGTTGCATGCATCCGGGACTGTGCAGCCATGCCTATATTGAGAGTTCGTTGCATGCATCCGGGACTGTGCATACTCGAAAGCTATTTGGAGAAAACTTGTTCCCGTGGCTAAGCAACATGTGTTTTTTAGCCACCCGCTTCGGCAATGGCTGCTGACGAATCTTTATAGCAGGACATGTGATATGGGAAGTTTATATTGGCCAATCATGTTTGGTGTTGCTGCTTGGAGAATTTGGTATTGGAGGAATCAATGTTTGTTTAACAATAAGAGATGGAATGGTAATTCGATTATTCGAGACATTAAGGCAAGGACTGACGATGTTTGTTCTACCCTCTCAACCGTAATTTATAGTCGGAATCCAAGGATTCAGACGTGGATCCGTTGTAAAATATTTTAGCTTAAGTAAATTGCATTAAAGTTTATTATAGTTTAGCCGAGAAAATGTTACAAGAGTTTTACCAGGTCCAGCAGAATTTATGATTTTCCCCCTCATCTTTACAAAATTCTATTTTTCGCCGACTAAACTTTGGTATTTTCCCGATGCGGCTCTCATTGTTCTCTCAGTGTTACAACCACTTCTTGTTAAGACAATTAATCGAATTATAATGATGAAACTGCAACAACAATAATTCTAATCATGATCTGCCACTTACGACTTATCCCTTGGAATTCACCAAACATCTGTTGCTGCTGCCCCAAACTCAAACAAAGTCGTATTCTCTTATCTGCTGGCTGTAATTTATTTCACTACATATATTATCCAACGGAGAAGTCTATCACCTAATCAGTCTCTCCAATGCCCCTTGCCTTCAGATCCTCAGTTAAGGTTCTTGTATACAATACACCCTATCTCTATCCGATTGCACTCTTTTATCCCTCTCGCAAGCGTCTCGGAGACTATCAGAGACTCGAGGCCGGCAAGCAAACTTGATTAGCGAGTTATAAAGCGCGCCACCGCCAGGAACTTCAATTGGCTTAATTAGGCCAAAATTGACTGGTATTTCTTTATTTAATTATCTTGCCCAAATTCGGATATTCATATTTCTTTTTCAATGCAATCGTCTGCCATTGCCAATGCCACCTCAATTTCTAATTCAAAGTTGGATTTTTCTACGTAATATGAACCATAGTTTACGAATTCTATAATTTCAATTTTGATGCCAAATGCCACCTTAATCAAAAGAATTATACGCTATGGCCTTCTATATAAATTTGGCAATTGAGCGTTTGCACTTTGTAATCTTCCGAACAAAATGCAATAATTTACCTGCAAGAGGATATAAACAAATTAGTATTTTGTAATCTTCCAAACAAAATGCAATAATTTACCTGCAAGAGGATATAAACAAATTAGTATTGAACCAAACAAGTCCGGCCCCAAATTTAAAATCGTTCCTAAACAGACTACCTAGTGCAGAAAGTTACAAGCACCATATAACTAACACGGTTAAAAAGGAAATTTGCGTTAGAAAATCATTTTCTACACTGAAAACCTAGCCACCATCCAAGATGAAAAGACTGAGAGAAGCTAAATTCCCACTGAAATCTTGTTTTTGTCTCAGACAAAGCTCTAAATCAGGTTTTTGTGGAAGTTGAACCACCTTTAGTTGGGTGCCAAGCATCATTAATGTTACCCCAGCTGTTTACTTATCTTCTTAAACAAATCCTCTCGTTTATGTTCCAACAATGGCAGCCATGGACGCACCCATAAGTCCGGAGCACCTTCCAGCTTTGGCATAACTATTGTATCCAATATGGTATCAAAAACTGAAGAAGGCAGCAGCTTTTCCCAACACTCTAAAAATCTAAGCATCTCCTCAGGCTTTCCAGCGTTCCAGCTATTGAGGAAGCGATGCATTCTCTCGGCAGGAAAGATAACTTCTGAAACCAGATGAGTGTAACCATCACTGTCCTCACTTTGCAAGAGTTCCTTCCACATCGACACCACGTTCAGTTTATGCGATGGTTTCCAAAGAGGGTTCCAACTCCGAAACACCCTTGTAAAAAAGGGCAAAGCAAATGAGTAAGCAATGCAGTGCAAGTCATAAAGCTTGTAATCATGAGAAAGTCTCCACTTCAAGTCGATGAAATAATTTGCAAGGGACCTCAATGTCAACAGTCCTAAAGATTTCTCTTTCTCAATTTGGCACAAAATAGTAACAATTTTCTCTAAATTATCCGACTGCTGCCTCTGCTTTGCTATCCTTTTTAACTTCTCCATCCGCTTCCTCAAATCATCATCAGTCTCCTCAATTTTCAGTTTAGCCAGGCACTTCCACAAATCTTCATCAGTGTCATCAACTCTAAGCTTAGCCAAACACCTCCTCAAATCCTCCTCAACCTCCTCAACCTTAAGATTAGCCAAGCACTTGGGCAATGGTACATCAAACCCCTCTAGGGTACTAGGCTGTCGCCTCTTTCTCATCTCCATCAGCTTTGACCGAAAACTTTCCTTGAGGCTCTCTGTTGGTTTCTCCTCCAACTCCTCCAAAAGTGTCTTTTTCATTTCGCTAAACCCTGAAAACTTTGCTTCCATTTCATTAAAATCATCCATCAATCCCACATTCCTTTGCCTCATCCTCGCACCAATTGGTGTCACAATCTCTTGCTTATTCTTGCCAAGCCCACTGCCTTCATACCCCATCCCAATTCCCTTTGCACGCTCCTCATAACTCCAAACACTAATGCCGATATCTCTCCGTTCTTCCCCTTGAAGTCCATCCTCTAACTTCAACTTCATCCTTTCCACTATACCCAAAAAAAAAAAAAAAATTAAATAAATAAATAACCCACGAAAATACATAAATAATTAACAGAACGATAAGTCCCAAAAATAATTTACCAAAATATTTCGTAAAATAATTAAATTTCACTCCAAATAGGTCTTAAACCATCTAATAATAAATGTAATTGGCCAATTGTGGAGCCCAGCTAATGTACGAGAACGTATCGTTGCTTGGTTTTATCCAAATTTTAAAACCCTAACCAGGGCCTACAAAAATGTTGATTACCTTTCTTTTTTCCCCTTCTTTAAAACAAAATTCAATCTTTCAACACAGAACCAAGGCATAAAAATTACTTACTTGAGGAAAAGACACGATCTTTATCTAGTAGAGCACACCGTTCACGCCTGCGTCTCTTAATTGCGTATCCATCGTCGGAGTCGGAGTCGGAGCCCGGGAAGGGGTCGCAGTCTGAAACCCCGTCGTCTCTCCACGGGGGGGCAGCTCTTTTCTGCTTCCGGTGAGAGTCCATTTTTCTTTTTCAGTTGTAGAAATCAGTCAGTATCACGTTTGTTTGTTTGTTTGTTTCTTTTAGAGAGAGACTTTCTAAATGGAAAACAAAATAAATATATGCATCCTCTGTTCACATGAAATCGGTTATCGAGAGAAAACTTGTTTAGCAAGTCAACCAATCAGATCGTTACTCCTCAAAAGCTGTTGGAATGAACGGTCCCATCCAAGGACCTTGCTAAGTAAATACCCATCTTTTGTTTTTTGTTTTTTTTTTTTCTTTATACAAATAAAATATTCTTAAATAATTTACTTCGGGGTAAATTCAATATGGGTGAAGGATTCATCTTATTCATGGGTGCGGACATGATCACGTGAATAACATGATAAAATACACGGGTTTGAATTAATTTTTTTTTTAAAAAAAAGTTACATGGCTCGAATTTGTGTCGCATGCTTAATAGTCACGTCAAATATAAGTTAGACGTGCTTGATTTGTCAATTTGTTTGTAAAATTTATGGTTCGAACTTTGGAACATACTTGAATTTATCATAAAACTGATGGAAAATAAATTTGAATTATTATTCTTAGCATTATAAACTAGTTTTTTCCCTTGATTTTATTTATTTATTGTTAATGTAGATAATTATTATTTAGCGCTGTTTAATTTATGATTAGGTATTTTTTTATAAGATTTATAAATTAAATTAAAATTTTAAATTAAGTTAGATAACAACGAAAGTTAGCAATATAACTTTAATTCCCATCCTATTCGATAACAATATTAAAAAAAAAATTAGACAAATTGTATTTGAATTTAATCCTTTTATTAAAGGAGTCAGTCCAACATTTTTTTTTTATCCTATCAATAGAATTGGTATTTACCAAAAATTTGAGACAATTCTTTCAATACCATAAATAAACATTTTATTTCAAATTATGTGTTATGTGATATATCAATTATCACAATATTAATGATTTTTCATAAATTCTATGTGAGTAATTATGTTGTCTCACCAAATAGTGAATGAATACCATATTATTTAAAATATAATTTTAACATCATAATTTTAGAGTGCATAACACTGCTATTTTTTTAAATAACAACGACAACAACAACCCAAAAAAAAAAAAGATTGGCAAAAAAGTTCAGGCCCTCAAACTTGCGGGGCTAAAGCTTGGCCTACATGAACTGGGTCTAGATATGGATAAAAAAAAAATGAAATCTACATAGGTTGGGCTTAGATAAGAGCGTAGGAAAAATCTGAGCTTTTTAATTTATAAATAAAAAATATATCAAATTAAAAGAAAACTCAAAATATTAGATTAATATTTTTTATATTAATATTTGTAATTTATTATGTTATGTTACTAATATTAAGCCTGAGTTTTTTAATTTATAAATAAAAAATATATCAAATTTAAAAAAATCATCAAATTTAAAAAAACTAAAAAAATTATATTAATAATTTTTTATTAGTATTTGTGTTTTATTATGTTGTGTTACTAATATTTTATGTATTAAACTATTATTTTATTATGCATTGAATAATTATTTTAAATTTTAATTTTTTTTATTAAAAATTTATTTCAAAATTAATGAAGATCTGGGTATAGACCAAGCCCGACTCGTCTAAATTTAGATGAACTTTTATGGTGCGTTTACTAAACAGCAATCGGAATGGGCTGGAATCGGAATGGACTGGAATCGGAATGGGCTGGAATCGGAATGAGAAATAGGAATCAGAATAAGTTGTTTACTTAAGCTATTGGAATCGGAATCGGAATCGGAATGAATCAATTCCCATTGATGTGTTTACTTTATGCTGGAATCGGAATGGATTGTTTCAAATTACTAAAATACCCCTTGTTGCTTATAATGATAAAATATGTTAATAAAATTAATAAATTAATAAAATATTATTATTATTCAAAATGTCGGATTGCCGTTATTGAGATGTCGGATCGTCGTTAGTGTCCAGAAGCTAAACTTCATTTCTGTTTGATGTCGGCGAGCCGTTATCAAGAATGTCGGCGAGCCGTTATTGTCCAGAAACTAATGTTCAATTCTGTTTGATATCGGCGAGCCGTTATGGAGGAATGTTGGCGAGCCGTTATTGTCCAGAAACTAATGTTCAATTCTGTTTGATATCGGCGAGCCGTTACGGAGGAATGTCGGCGAGCCGTTATTGTCCAGAAACTAATGTTCAATTCTGTTTGATATCGGCGAGCCGTTATGGAGGAATGTCGGCGAGCCGTTATTGACCATTTTCAAAATACTCCCGTTATTGACCATTTTCAAAATACTCAAGGTTTTTCAATTTGATGCTATTACTTATTAAACATTTTTCATAGAATATAAAAACCTTTATGGTATGAGAATTATGATTTGAAAGAGTAAGAAAACTTTTTGAGCTTTTAAAGAATTAATCAATCTTCATCAACAAGTTTGTTATCATCAAAATCAATATTAAAGAAATATTTGCGTTAACATTTAGGTCCAAAATAATTCTTAACACAACATATATTCCACCAACACTTACCAACATAACAATCGAAAATAAGTCACATAAAATCCCACCAACACAAAATACATATTTAGATCCAAAATAATTCTTAATATGTGTTCCACCAGTACATAAAATTCCACCAACATAGTTAAATAAGTCATATAGTTATAAGTTTAAAATCCCAAAAGCAACACAAATACAAAGTTTCAGCATCATAAATAACATCGGACTACACCCCACGACGAAGCATTTGCAACACATATCCTTTCTTGAGGTGATCGGGTAAGGTAAAAAACACACGGAGCAAATCATGTTTCGAGGCAAACATACTAGTGGCGTCATATATTTCCTCATCAGCCAAGCCTTCAATTTTGCTCATTTCTCCATATAACTTACCTTGTAAATCAGCTATTTCCCTATCACTAGAAAGTGCAGTAATCAAACCATCCATCTTAGGGATCATGGCTGCCATCGAGTCAGCCATTGTCCCAATCCTTGAGCACATGTGATCAAATGATTTATCTTTATTCTTCCTTTTCCTAGACCTATTCCCTGAACTACTTGGAGCAGAATCAACTTGTTGATGAGAAGTAGCATTTGTTTGAGGAGTATATGACATACCATCATTAAAATCCTCCATAATCGGCTCATTATTTGACTCACCTCCGAAATCCACATTATTTGACTCAACTCCTAAATTGACACTAACGTTGTCTTCTAATCGAACTTCTTCTTCATCATCGTCTGCATTCCCAGCGTTAGTCCCAGTTGCCCGATCACGGCCGTAAATCTCACCCAAGATATAATAATGTGGAAAAGGTTTATTAAATAAACCAGCTGCATCTTTTCTTTTCTATTTCAAAAAAAACAAATAATGTATAAGTAACATAAATCAAGAAGTATAAATTACACTATAAATAAAACAATAAGTAACATAAATCAAGAAGTATAAATTACACTATAAACTTTAAAACTTTACCTTAGCATACTCATCAAAAACATCCCTTTCACACGTTATCATCATCTTGTCATTATCCCACCCAAAACCGCTAAGCGATAACATATCACTCATGACACAATATTTTTGCTTTAACCATTTCACTCTAGATTCGATGTGAGGAGAAGCTTTCAAACCACAATCATATTAATTAACTCTATCCAATATATGTAAGCTCAAAACCAACATATGTAAGCTCAAAATATAGCTGCAGCCACCATTCATCACAGTAAAAAAAAAATTATTCATCAAAGTTGTCATTAATCAAGCATTACATAAAATTCTATATTTAATTTTTTTTTGAATTAATCAAGCATAGCTCAAAATTTAATTCTATACTTAATTAATCTAAAACATAATTTAATCAACCAAGTCTCGGATAAACACATTATTCGGTAGATATTAATCAACCAAGTCTCGGATAAATTTTTTTTTCGGTAGATATTAATTTTGTTCACATTAATCTTCAATTCATGCTACAATTTGTGTGTGAAAACATTATTCAATAATAAATCAAATAAAATAATCTATTAAATAAATAAATAATCATGTAATTAACTCAAAAAAATTGATGAAGAACAGAACACACAGCCAAAGACAGGGAGCAGTTACGAACGGGAGGCAAATGATACCTGCAGCAGTGACGATGGTGACTGGAAGCTTCCGATCGGCGATGAACGGCCGGCAAACACAGGGAGCAAATTTGCGAACTGGGACAAACCGAACGACAAAGACCCACGACGAGATCCACGACCACGAGCCGGCGACGACACGGACCAGCTGCGATGACACGGACCAGCTGCGACGACACGGACCAACTGCGACGACGATGGCCGGAGACTCAGAACCGACGAAAACGGCGAGTGCAATTGATTTCGGGCAATGGCAGCTTTGAAGAGAAGAGGAACTGGCTCCCGATTCTTAGCGATTTCGTTTTTTTTTAATTTTCAGTATTTATATTTTTATTTTAAATAAGGGTAATTTAGGAATTTTAAAAAATGAGTGGGGGTAAAGTGGGGAGTTCCGGGAATGGGAGATTGATTCCCACCTCCCCCCATGGGAATCAATCTCCCATTCCCCATTCCCAAATTAATGTGGGTCCCACCATTCTGATTCCGATTCCCGTTTCAAATTTGTGAAGTAAACGCGTCAATCATTCCGATTCCGGATTCCGATTCTCCAATCCGGTAAGTAAACGCACCATTAAAGAATTTAGACCTATTCTCAATAAAGTCAGGCCCAGCCCTTAATTTGCAAACACTAAAAACAAACGTAACAGAAAACTATTCCGTATAAGTTGGGCTTGGGCCGGGAAAAACAAAGCGGTGGGTGATGGTATCAACTCCTGATGAAATCCCACATCTTTTAATTTGGGCTCAGTCAGAATGGCAGCACTACTATTCTTTCAATTTGTGCCAACGGAGAACGCGTTTAACAATGACAGTAACTTCTCTCTGCATTCGAATCTTTTCTTGTTGTCCATTCTTAAATGTTAGGGGATCTTAGCAAACTTCAAATGTAAAAACTTTATCGCATAAAATCGTGATGAAATTCGGCAAGAATCATGACATTCATGACTTAATATGAGTCAAATGCCAACTTAATCGAAAGAATTATGGGACACAGGATTCAATAAATTAATCAGTCAGTTTACTGTGCAGTGCAGCATAACCTTTGAATTTTGATCTTCAATGAAACTTTCTGGTTGGAATCTAAGTTTGCCCTTGTTTGTAATCTTCCAATTGCATGCAAGGGAAGTATTAGCGTGAACTAAACAAGATGCATTTACCCGAATTTAAATTCCGATCAAAATAATCCCTAAAGAAAACACCGAGTGCAGAAATTTGTAAGGCAGTGTATGATGGGCAATTGTGTTAGAAGATTATTTTCTAGAACCAAAATAGAAAACTTGGCTACCATGGACAAGAGGAAGCAGCCAGAGTGAGCTCAAATCTAATCAGTTATGGGGCCTAACACCACTCGGTATACATTGTCTCCGCCGCAGTTCCCTCTAAAATTGCTGAAATTCGAGGTCAAAGTCATTCATCACTTGGGTGGCAACAGGCAAGCTTCATTAATGCTACTCGGCTTTACACTCATCATACAAATCCTGCCGTTTTTGTTCCAACAATGGCAGCCATGGACGCACCCACAAGTGCTCTGAGCCAATCAGTTTCGCACAACTATTTTATCCAATGTGGTATCAAGAACTGAGGAAGGCATCAACTTCTTCCAACACTAACAAAATCTAAGCATCTGCTCTGGCTTCTCGGCGTTCCAACTATTGAGGGATGGAGATATTCTCTCATCAGGTAAGATAACTTCTGAAACCAGCTGAGTATAATAAGCATGACGGCCATCGCTTTGCAGAAGATCCTTGCACAAAGACACGGCGTTCAGTTTATGAGATGGTTTCAAAAGAGGGTTCTACGATTGGAACACCCGTGTAAATAAAGGCAATGCAAATGAGTGTGCAATGCAGGGCAAGTCATTAAGCTCATAATCTTGACCAGGAGATCAATTTGGCTCAAAATAATAACAATTCTCGCCAAATCATGCATCTGCTGCCTCTGTTTTTCCATCTTTTTCAACATCTCCCTCTCCTTCCACAAATCTTCATCAGTCTGCGCAATTTCAAGCTTAGCAAAACACACCCTCACAATCTCATATTCTCATCAGCCTCAGGCATGCACTTGGGTAATGCTACATCAACATCAAACCTCTCTGGGGTACTAGAGACTCTCTCCTCTCCCTTATATCCATTAGCATCGTCCGAAAACTATCCCCAAGTATTCTGCTTGGTTCATCCAACAATTTCAAAAGCGATTTTTTCGAATTACTGAAACTTAATCTCGCATTCTTTAACCTAGTCCTCACTTCAGCAATTGGTTGCGGCTTTAAACCTGGCAAGTTTGCTGCTGTCATTTGATCACGTATATTTAACGCCAATCCTATAAACATCGTGATCTTCCTCTCACGGTAAACAACGTTCACGCCTGCGTGTTGCAATGGCGTATCCATCGTAGGAAACGTGGCTTTCCAGGAAAACTTGCTTAGCAAGCAAACCAATGAGGCGTTACCCGCTAAAAGGTTAATCAAATTTTATGGTGGGCCAGACTGGACCACTACAGGTACATGTGAGACTCTGTACTTCTAACTTTTCCTCTTTTCAAGTGAAAGTTGCGTATTATTTCCATCACGTGTGAGCCTCTTCTCTTTGCACACAATCTCATTCATACTCCGGTAATTGATACGAAGTCTTGGTTGTTTGCCTGGTAATTTATAACTTTTTTCTATATCGAATTTAGATACAGCAGATATACAGAAACTAACAAGTTGTAGTGTACACAGCCCTAATCAATACACTACCATTTTTCTTGTTAGCCATAGCTGACTCCTATCACTTTGTATCCCATATATTTTACTACATTTCTACCCGCTTTTGTTTTGATGGTCCAGATGACCACAAATGGCTTTCTTAAGATCAGAAAATGTTGGGAGGTTCACTTCTCCATCAGCACTGTCACTCATTATCAGTTTCACTCTAAGGTCTGAAACTGCATGGATGTTTGCTTCCTTAAGTGTTTGCGGCAGAGCTACTGTGCCAGTTGAGTATGTTTGTTAAGTCCCGGATTCGAGAACCACTGCCCCAGAAAGAGGCAAGACAAAGACCCATGATAGCCATTGCAACCACTGAGCATGCTGGTGGAACTGCTTGACTGCTTCCAAGAAACTGAGTGGCTAGAAGACCCGCTAAAGTGGAACTTTGCATTCCTGTGCACAGCGAGATTGTCCTGCTGACTTCTTCTCCTTGCCTGTAAAAAAAATCAAGTCAATTCTTTTGCATCTAAGCTCTAATTTCAATGATTTTAGTGTATGGATAAAAGTTACAAACCAGCTTCTGTTGCAATGAATTTATCAAGCTGATCTACTACAGAGGCTCCCGTTTGAATTATTCGTGGAAATAAAACCTTTCTTCTCTATGATAAAGTAGCTTCTCTGATAATTAGGGCGGACAGAATGGATTTTTTCCAAGGTACTAACTCAAAATATCTGTGAATTTGACCACAAGAGTCATTGGACAAAAGAATCAAGGAACCTAAAGACAAGCTATCAATCATAGCAGAAATTTATTTTCCCAGTTTGACGTGGACCGCATTAACTGTACTGCTGCTTGTTTATCTAGAATATGAATGCTGTGGAAATGCATATAGCCAATGACCTAAATAAGGGTAAAGGTTAAACTGCCATGGTAAGTGAAATTAAAACAATCGAAAAGGAAAAGTAGTCATATACACAACAGCATTTAGATACGATATATATGATCATCATTGAGGTTGGATAAAAAATCACCAAGCTAAACAATTGTGACTGACAAGTTGATCATTTCAGATATTGAAAGCAAAGTAGAGAAAAGCAAGCCTTGAGATTAAAATAAAAATTGTCAGAAGGGAAAATGTAAGAAATAACATGCTAGGGTTGCCAGTAAGTCAGGCAAATGAGACCTCAAGTTCTAAATTTCCAGATATAAATGCTTATACACATTCTATTTTTCTGATTATGCTTGCACTTGCTTCTAGCACGTGGGAGGATGGAAGAGCATCAGATTTGCTATATTTTTATTGTACCTACTCTGGCAGACCAATCACCTGAGTGTACTAAGCAGTGCACTAACAAAAAGGATCCCTAAATGAGGTCTGTTATTTCGGCTAACACGTTGGGAACTTAAAACGAGCTAGCAATCAACCAAAAGTCCACAGAACACAGACAATGACGAGGAGAATTTTCTTTCTTAGTCACCATATGTAGGATAATATACTCTTGAATAAGAAAGAAATTACCTCCAAGATGGAATTTTGGAGACCCAATATCCCACAGCAAACGCTACTGCATGAAACATCAATACGGGAAGAACCAATTGAAGACCCTCAATGGATAGAATCTGACTCCGGTTGATTGCAAGAGGGCTACCAATACACAATGAGGTACATATCATAGCAACAAGTGGCATCACAGGTCGAAGAAAAGACACAACTGGCTTTGCATAAGTATTGAGTCCAAGTCCAAGAGCAACTGGAACTAAAACAACCTGCAAGGATACACCAAAAATCTCAAGCATTAAGTGATGATCAAAAAGGAAGAACCAGTTCAAGCATATCTTTTTGTCCTCCTAAAGCACTCATCACCTGCAATATTGACTTGGACATGGCAACAGCATCAACTGGAATAACAGACCCAATAAGAAGGCCAGTTAAAAGAGGTGTGATGAGGACAGAAGCAATGGTGGTAGAACTGCTGAGGAGAATGCTTATAGCCACATCTCCTTTACTCAAAAAGCTGGCATAACTAGACAGCTGAGCCCCTGAAACACAAGCTGTGAGGACAAAACCTGCATAAAATATCTGAGGGATCCCAAATGCCTTTGCAATTAGCACCCCGAGGATTGGTTTAAGTATATACTGAGCGACAAACCCCACAGACAGTGGTAAAGGTCTGCAACAGATGAAAAGATAGGCAAACTGGTGAGTATATCCAGAATCTCTCAGAAATAGGAAATAATTATAAATGAACTGCAAAAACTCCTAGGGAAAAAAAATCTTATACCTTTTAAATGCGAGAGCAAAATCTTCAATAGAAAGTCTAATTCCAATAGACAACATGATGCCACCCAGAGCTGGGGCATACAATTCCTTTGATACCCTGTACAAGTTTTAGCCAAAATCTTTTCTGCTATTAGTTATTGCCAATTAGCAGAAATTCTGCTGCTTAATACTCATTTTAAAAAAAAAACTATTTAGCTTGTCACGTCACCGAGGAAGTCAAATGCCAAAACAGCAGTAAGGGAGAAAAAAGGCCATCTTTGAGCCTTAAATCAAACACATATAAGCAATCCCAAAATGGTGATTATTATCTCAAAAATTAAGTAATTGGCATCATCAATTCGAAGTCCAGTTCCTTAAACGCTCCCTATTAACTAGTAACTACAGCTTTCCCATAAATCAAATAAAACATAAAAGTAAAATTAAAAAATTATGTAAAAGAATAGCCTGTTGAATTACTATGTCAGAAATATAATCATCATTTTAAAAAAATCATTACTTTTATTTATAGAAACAAAATTTTTTTTAAGAATTTTCTTTTATTTCTGAATTTTTTTCCTCAAATTTCAGTCTGATGATATAATATATTAAGAAACGGATATCTTAAAAACCAATATTAAAATGAAAACCCTGGACCAAAAAAAATTACGAAAATTAAATCCCGCCATTAGTAAAACGCAATTAAATAAAAGACACGCAGAATTAAAAAATTCAAAAATAAGAACAAAACAATTGAAGAAATGGAACTGACCAAGTAAAAGTTGAAGGTTGAGCAAGAGCAGCGACAGCGGTGAGAGCAACAACAAAAGGAAGCATTGCGGACAAAACCTGAGACGAATCATTCCTCGCCACGGTAGCGACAGAACCGGTGTTTATCCCGAACGAAAGCAACGAAACATTCCCTTCTCTTCTTTGCAACCCGACTCTTCCCACAAACGGCGACGTTGAGCATGCCAGCGTACACAACCCGCCATTTGCTTTTACGCTCTTTTGAGACTTCAAAATTGAATTGCAACGAAATGAATGCAAAGCGGTGTTCCTTTTCGGTATGCACAGTTTTGGTGGTGTTAAATTTAATAAAGAGGCCATTTTGGGAATTTTGAAGGTATTGAAGTTCGTGCGTTCTGTTTGTTCCTATTGCTGGTGGCGGAAACGGAGTTGCGTCGCCGGAAATTGGCGGTTTCCGGCGAGGGAAAAGTAGAGGTGGGAGGTGGAAGTTGAGAAGGGATGACGAGATAGAGTGACAATGTTATATCGGCGACTTGGCGTGTTGAGGGGATTCGGTGGTTTACAGAACACAGAAAGTTGGTGGGGGTTTAGGTTTTAATCACGAAGATCAAGGGCTGTGATGTGATGATCAGAAGTTTTGGACGGTCAAGATATGGCGAAGAGTTGACTTTTGCGTGTCCTTTTTAATTTTCGCGAGATAGCGTTTCCATTTTTTGAATTTTTTTTTCTAGTTGCCATTTTGTTTGAATATCATTATAGTATATCTAATTGACATTATGAATAAATCATAAATTTTTTAAATTTCAATATTTATTTAATAATAAAATAATAAATGAATTTAAAGATACGGTTGGAATTATACTGTTTAGTGCTAATTTTTTTTAATACATTATATTTAAAGAAAATAATATTTAAAATTTCAATATTTGAGATATCATTACTATGTGTGCCACTCATGTTAGATGTAAAGTTATTTATTACTCGATTCTATTATTTAATAAATAAATATTACATCAATTAAAACTTGAATTAAAACATAACTTTGGTTTAAAGGAAAAAAAAAAGGCCCCAATTGAATTAAGTAAACAGTGATTAAGGAGTTATTTTAATAACGAAAGAGTCTAGGGATCAATTAGCAATTTATATGAAGCGAATAAGCGATAAAACCGAAAAGAGGAGGACTGGTCTCCGAGGTTTCTTGGATTTTGTCTACAGCTACCGTAAAGGCAGAGATGATGAAGTCATGCATGTACATGCATGGCAACGAACACGGCATCACGGTGCCAAGTGTTTGTCTGTGTACTACTAGAAAAGATGACATCATGGCAGTGGCAGACAAGTAAACAATCAGCAGTTCTTTGGCTACTTTGGTAATTTCGTGTATGAACTTTTTCATATTTTATTTGAACCGCAACTTTTTTTTTAAATTTTTTTTAAGAGAAAGCATTTAATTCTGTGTGGCATCAGCATCACGTGATATCCCATGTTTTCCGTTTTATGGGCAGCTCAGTCTTGAGCTTGGAAGTGAAATCAAATTATGGACCCACTCAAATGCTACATTTATGAATCCGTCTCTCGTTTGTTCTGCACAACCAATTTTAGAAAAAAAGGATCAGCCATACAACTCCTTATTTTCTAACTCCCAAGCAACAGCCAAACGCCTGCACACACCACCAAAACACTCCTCATTTCACCCCTCAGCACATTATCCAATTATCATTCAACCTCCCTTTTATTTATCTCACATTCATCAAACTAATAAATTTATTTAAGTATTGAAGATAAAATCGAGCAACAAACTGAAGAATAATAAGAAGTCAAGGTTATTTTTTCTTCAATCTTTATCTTTTATTTTTAATTAGGTTTCTTACAAAAGATCAATTGCTCATTTTATTACAATTTGAGTACATTAAATGGTTAATATGAGATCATAGATTTATAAATTAGTAAAATTTATAAATTTGATGAAAATGAATTTTGAACGATGTTGAAGACGAAACCCAGAATCCAGGCGACAAGTACTTATCGCCCTGACGACAAAACTGTGGCCCAGACTTATAATAATTTGTCGCATGGGCGACAGGTATGTGTCGCCTGGATTTTGGTATTTGTTACTTGGGAGAAAAAATATGTCGCCTAGGCGATAATGTTGTCACCCGAATCACCCGAATTTGTTGATAATTATTTATTTATTTAATATAGTAATGTTATTGTTTGCAGTGTTTTTAATAAAGTAGTACTATTATTTTGCATCAGGTTAATAGAGTTGATAGTTCTTAAGATGTGTTTTGATGGAGCGAGGGAGACTTTGGAGGATGATAGTATGGAGTATGAGAATGGAAAAGTTACTGGATTTTGTTTAAAAAAAGATGCAACATTTGAACAATTTATTGTAAAGTTATATGGAATTCTGAAGAAAAGTTCAGATGAATATTTCTTCACAATAAAGAAAAATGTGAAATCAACTCATCTGACGCAACCCATTGATTCACTGCCTCGGTTTACTATAACTTGTGGTTGGTGCGGGGAGCATGACCATAACCAAAAGACATGTGAGAATCCCCTTCCAGCAAATCTACATTGATAGTGTTTTAGTGTGTTCAAAAATATATTTAATTTTGTAAATTGTATGATGTAATTTGAAATGACTTTATCATGTAAGACTTTTGGGAGGATCTTATTTTGATAAATCTTGTATCATCTAAATTTGAAATGACTTTATTATATTGATTAATTGTAGTATCATGTTATTGATTACAATCAAGTAATTGACAACATTCGAAAAAACAGGGCGACGGGCTATCGCCTCATGTTGCATGCTTCAAATAGCTAACAGACATTGTGGCGACAGGCTGGTCGCCCGATTTTCCAGAGAGTTATTCTTTTCTTGATTTTGTCAAGCATTATGCAACTCTCTATAAAATCGGGTGACAAGCAGCGTCGCCTGGGCGACAGCTTTTGTCACCCGCGTAAAATTGTCAACGGACAGTGTGGTGACATGTGCGTCGCTCGGGCGACATAGTCTGTCGCCCGATTTTCCAGAGAGCTGTCTATTGCTTGGTTTAGTCAAGCATTATGCAGGTCTCGGAAAAATCGGGCGACACAGCATGTCGCCCAAGCGATAGACCAAATTTTAGGCAACACGGGCAACCATCCACATTCTTGATTGGCTGGCACACCAACCTTCTTTTTAACCTCAAAATAATTCTAAGTTTAGATCAATAATTTCTTAGAGGCATTTAAACAGACACTTGGTGTGCCATTTATTAGATATCTTAATCTTAAAAAAAAACTCTCATATTTTCATACCCAATACACATCCTAATGATTAATTATGATCAATGATCATACCCAATACACATCCTAATGATTAATTATGATCAATGATGAACCAATAAGGAAACTTAAATGAAAATTTATTCTAAATTAATAAAAAAATCAAGAAAGTGCCTAAGCCATCGCAACTGTAAGTGAAGGAATTTGCTAGAACCAAAATAACTCACACAACCACTAGAAGTGAAGGAAATCGCCACTGGAAGTGAAAGAACTCAACGAAACTCAAGAAACACCGGGAGTGAAGGAACTTTGTATGGGTGTAGTTCAGGCAGTAGGAGATGTTTTTAGATGAATATTGGACGAAATGTTTGTTTGCTTTGTTTTGAGAATTTAGGGATAGTTTGGTCCGAGAGTTTTGTAAGTGATTGCTATTGTAAGAGAAATTGAAGTGAGGTCTTTTTTAACATTAAAAATTAAAAAGTGGTCAAATGGGTAATTTTCCCAAAATAAATGGGTGTTTGGTGCGGTCCACTAATCACTCGTGCAATATTGCCCATCTTTCCCATTATTTCCGTATTTCATGCTTCATTGCTTTGTGTGTATCCTTTGTTGTTTATAGGTAGGTCGTTGGTAACGTGAATCATGTTCGTGTGCTCCCATGGGCTTTTATAAAAAGCCTATTGGCTGTTTGAATAAAGTACTGAAAAAGAATATTTCCACAAAGCTACCCTCTCCTTTGAAATTGTTAGCTACCCTCTCCTTTGAAATTGTTTCCTTGCTTTTGGTTGCTGTTACGACAGTCCATGCAAATAATATATCACATTGGTTTATTTTAACATTTCTTTGAGTGGGATTCAACCAGAGAGCTGATGAACATATCTCGTTTTCTGATGTTGACATATATATATAAATATTATGTTATAGCGCCTCTCATTGATTCACATTCAACTTTAAATATTGAAAGATCTAATTACTTGGATAGAGCCCTTCCTTCACAAATGTGAGGGAAATAATTCGAGTCCCTGCAAACGTATTGTAGCGATTTAATTTAAATTTCCTTCCTTGGAATCTTAGAACTTGAGTGAACACAATCTTTCTCCTAGAATGAGAGTTTGATGTCCTTTGAATATTTGAGAGGATTAAAAATCTGGACGGTACTATATAAAATTTAATGTAAACTAGTCCCAATAATTGTTGTAAATCTGGACGATACTATATAAGATTTAATATAAACTAGTCCCAATAATTGTTGTATATATCAATTATAGTCTCATGTATATGAGTTGTAATCTTGAACAATAGTCTCATGTAATAAAAAAAAAATATTGAAAGATCTTAACGGGCAGAGACAAAATGAAGTCTTTGAAAAAAGCCAAAAATCCCTTTCACACCGTTAGTAGCTTTGATAGAGCACTACTTTGTTGTCACTCGAGGTTGACAAGATTGGGTGGAAAAAACTGTAGTGCAACTGTATCGTGCCACAATTACACTTAATCATTGAATCTTAATAGACCCTCACCATCCAAATGGTGATACGATAGTTGGACCGTTGCTGGACCCTTCATTTCTGCCTCATGTAAAACTTGCTTTTAAATTTTAATAAATAAGATCTTCACTTTCAGGCACAGTTGTAATGTGCAATATTCACTTCAGCCAAGAATGTGTTTGCTCTTTGGTACTAGAACCAATTCCCACTCAAAAGACTAAAAGAATATTACATATGTAAATAGATGGATAAGAATGATGGAATTTTTTTTTTTTTTAAATTTGAGAATTAAGATTGGTGGAATTTGGGGACCCTATTCCTATCTTCAACAAGCGCTGATCCAAAAGAGGAACAAGCCAACAAAATGCTGGGACCAGCAAATAATTGGGGTTTCTTGCCCCTGCTAAAAAGATACCCTTTCATTTTGTATCACTTTTTTTTGTCAATGATGGTCTCAAGAAAATTTCACTCCAGTAATTCTACTTTACTGAGTACAGTACTGTACTTTGTAGTTTACCCAGCAAAGCCAGCTATACCGTCGTAGCAAATTTCATTTAGTGCGCTAAGTCGCACATCTTATGTTGTGGTGCCCGACTGCGCACATAAAGAGCTCTCACCGGAGGAGCATGCTTCCCAAGTGCTCAATCACATACTATAACATGAGCGACTGCACACAATAGATCACGCCCCTACCATCATAATGTTTATATTAAAGATTTACATAGGCAATAGGCACTTTAAAAATGTTGATAAAAGCTTGTCACAAGCACAATTTTGTCACAAGCATTATTTTTTTTTACCGTTTTCAACCTCCTGAAGGATAGGATTTTCTTTTGAAGGAATGAAGCAGGCGCATAATAAAATAATATATTTCTTTTTTGTACAAAATAATAAGTTGACAGCAAATAAGATGGACACATTGCTTTAAAAGTAATAATAGACTAAGCAGACAATGGAATGTGAAAACCTACCTTGCATAGAGCCAATTCAATCATGATGTTTCCTTTAAATAATTGACCAGTATAAAAATCCTATACACATTACCAGTCAAATCTTCCTCCAAATGTTCCGCATATTATTGTGGGCTTCATTGGCAGAATATTTGAGACTTTCCAAGCCAAAGCAGTAAATGAGAGCAATGCTACATGTGATTTGATCTTGATTTAGAGATGTAAGGACTAATAATGTGCACTATATTAACCAAAAATTTCTTTCCTTCTGCACATAGAACCACTTTTTGAGACTTCCACTTACAGACACACTGTCAAATTAGCATAAATCATTTCAAATTTTACTGAAATACCAATAACACTAATGCATGACAAACCAAATCTATAAAGTCACCAGATTTGTCATGAGAGGAAAAATAATAGAAGGTCCATAGTAAAAGTGGGTGCTGGCGACAAAGGGAGAAATTCTAATCCACAAACATACTAAATATAAGAAGGTTTTTCTGCAGATACCGCATACTGGGGGCTCTCCCTGGACAGGTTTCACAAATCAGGCAAGATTGAGCATGAACCAGTTTGGATCAGCTAAGGGGTAAAACATTCAATGAAAATAAGTCAAGCTCCTCTAAATTTTGTTGATTTGCTTGGACCAATCAAATTCAAGGTCCCTTACAACGTTGAACTTGTAAGATAGTCTCATTCTGTTCTAGAACTCAAAATTCGAATGCTTTGACTTAAGCACCTCCCTCAAATTTGCATTAAGTGGACTAATTAACTAGAACATAAAAGCATCTAAGCAACTAATAAGCAAGGAAAATTCATAGGAAGCAAAAAAGGCAGACAACATGGGATGGCCATGTGTGAAATTACAAAATCTAAAGTTTCGGAAAAATTGAAGCTAGAATGTAGTATTAGCAGTAGAAGACATTACGCATGTAAAAGGATTCAAAGAGAGAAACAGAACCATTTTCAAATGACCTGATTGGAACAGGGCGTAGCCAGAGAAGCAAAGCATCATGATTACCAGCTGCTGAATATATTTTTATTCTTTTTTCTACAAGTGATTACTAACCAGTGGAAAATAAGGGTGGACAAGTAAAAATAAATCAAATTAAACTTGTATTTGAGGAGTCTGCTTAATTAGAATCCTAACAGAAGTCTACTCCCATAACTATACAAACCATTGGTTCAAAGTTCAAACTCTCTGAAAATGGAAACAGTCCGTCGAGGTTTACACCTGAGCATAACAATGCAGTTGTAAGTTCCTTTGCAAAAGAAGGAAAGAAACGCAAATTAAACAAGAAGTTTCCCTTACTTCCATTTGTCTGTTAGATTGTGACCCTACTTCACCCATTAGTTAAAGCCATTGCGTGATACAGAAATAAACCAAAGTCAATAATGGGTGAATGAAAAAATTGTAGAAACAAAATAATGCAACAACATGATCTTGGAGTTAGATGACGAAAAGGATAAATAAATATCTGATATTAAGCAATAAAGCTTTCATTTATTGGATTTATACCACTAGTAATGAAGGTGTGTCTCTTTCATTCAACCTAAAACTTATACTAACAAAATAAAAGACTCAATATACCACCCACATTTATATATTCATAATACAAACAAAAATTCAACATACAAAATAAAAAATATTGCAGAGTTTTCACCTGAAATCACCTCAACCGAACTCTCCTGCCACATTTTATCTCTATTCTCCATAAAATGAGATCCCGTGAAATCAAAACCTTGTGTAAACTTCTCCCTCAAATCTCTGACCATCCTCTCTTGGACAGGAGCTGGCTTAAATTGTCTGCAAATTTCGCACTATACGGAAAAGAAAAATGCAAGCAACCACACAAAATTGATGCATAGGATCCAACTCTAACGACTCTTTTTTACAAGGCAACATGGCGACCCAATAGCTTATCTGATTGAGCTACTGTGCATAACTTGTATAATCCTTCCAACTCCAAAATTCAAATCCCGTCACATCACATCTCTTAAGTTTTCATATTGATCATTCCCATATTTACGCTGCACAGCAAATTGGCAAAAATTATAACTGAAAAATCCAATTTCTAACTCTCTGCAGCTGCAACAGCTAAGATTTTTCTAATTCAATCATTACAATTTTGATAAAATATGAACAAAACAATCATACCTTGTACAGGGCTTCAGCTGAAAGCTCTCCATTTAGAACATCATCGTTGCCGGACCGAACCGCCATACAATCTCTCGGCGTTTCAAACAACGACAGCGAGAATTGCTTACGAACGACACCGACGTCAAAATAAATAAGACCGGAACTCGGAATATCGACCCGGATTCCCTTAACGGGGAACCACAAAAACAACTCTTGAGCCGAAATCCCGGACAAGGACCCGATCTGCCCGTAACTCAAAGTGCCCGAAACGTTTCTGTCGTAATGCAATTCGCTCTCGAATTTGGCATTGCAAGCCTGATCCAGAAACACCTCGAAATTCCCTGTTTCGTCGATGCTAAATTCTTCAATTCCCTTGGGGAGCAACCCCATGGGCAGGCCGTGCTCCTTCAGGACATCGTAGATTGATTCTTGCTTCGAGTTCACGTTTGAAATTGACAGTGTCAGAAATGAGAGTAATAGCACTGGAAGAATCATATTTTTCATTTTTTTATGTTATTATTATTATTTTGGGGGGGGGGGGGGGGGGAATTTGTGAACGGGAATGAAGAGAGAACTAAGAAATGGAATAGAATTTATGTGAGGTTAGGGTTTAAGGATTTTGTGAAGGAGAGAGCAAGTTGAGAAGTTGAGAAGTAGAAGGAGACAGTGGTGCGGTGCCAGCTTGAGTACAGAGAGGATTAGGAGAATGATCAATTATTGGTGGAGCTTGTGGGGCCCCTATTTGTTTAGATGGTTATGATCCACTGCAACTGGCAGTTTCAGATTTATATATTTAGACGAATGATTTGTTTGTATAGGTAAGAGTGCATGGGTATTAATGTAATTTTACTTCAACGTCGGCTACAGTACCGGGTATTTATAGACAATTAAAAAAAAATGCGCATTATTATCTTCAATTCGGTACAAACAGACAAATTTGATTGACTAATTCAATTTTGTTTTAAACAAACGTTCAGTTGATGGTGTCAATTTTTGTAGCATATAAACCCAGCTTGATCTGTTGAATGAATTGTAATATTTTATTATTGATTTTTATTTTAATACTAGGAAAAAAATCATTTTTATCTATAGGATTTTATGTAATAACTTATTTTATCTTTATTTTTTAAACAATAATCCAAAATATCCTTTCGTTAACTTACCGATAGTTGAATGTCATTTATTAGTAATTCATTAAGGGTAAAAAAAAAAATTTCCATCAAAGAAAAATTAAAATAATAAATAAAATTTAACATATAACTAAAAATAATTTTGTCTAATCTCACTAAATAATAAATACAAAAAAAAGATGAAAAACTTCTATTTCAAACAATTCTTTTTCCATTTCTTTCTATTTTAGCAGCATATAAGCCATGTAAAACCTAGATCTAAGTATAAAAAATATCACAATTTTCTTATTCATAAAAGTATACTCCTAATTGTACTGTAAAATAGCTTGAATTGAGTTGAAGATAAAGAAGATATTCAACATATGCAATCACATAAAATTTGGTAGTATATTTGAGTTGTTTTCTAATGATTTAAAAATATTGTGTTAATTACAGTTTGTTCCGTATGACGATTATTCAATGGCTATATCAAATTATATCATTGTTGATTTCATTTAAGAAAAAGTTAATGAATTTTGTATACTTTATAGTATTATTTAATTGTGTAAAAAATTATTTTAATATAATTTATATCACTTTAATGAAAAATCTTATTTTGTCCTTAATGAATTACTAGTTAACGACTTTACACTAACGGTAAGTTTAAGGAATGATATTTTAGGTTATTATTTGAAAAATATGAATGAAATGAGCTATTACATTAAACTCTAAGGATGAAAAGAGTTTTTTTCCCTTAATACTATTATCTCTTACCTATTATTAATAAGAGTATAACTAAAGTCTTAATTATCCTTGCATATTAAAAGAATGAGAATTAAAAATTTTAATTCTAAATTTTTGTGGTACAGTTCTTCTACTTGGGCCCGGGTGGCATCTCATATTTAGTTAAAATGAAAGTAATAGGTTTGAAGTTGAACAAATAAAATAAATTTTGACGATATTACAAAAATAAGTGATAATTATTATTATTATTTTCCTTCTACCCGCTCACCTACTTCTAGAATAAATAAAAAGATTAATTAAAAAAAAAAGATTACAAACAATTGTTTATAAAAAAGGAGGGGAAACAGTGGAAAAACAGAGAACGACAAGGCATGTGATGGAAGGAGATATTAGTGGCGTGATTATGATGATGATTTTGTCTTGACATTCATAATAAACTATAATTTCGGTAATTAATTGTACTTTTCTAAATACTGTTATTGCATGTCTGTGTAATTTGAATGATTTTTGTATTTTTTATGGTGGCAGTTTCCACAGTTTGCATTATTTGATTGAACTATACTAATCTACTATTTTTGAATAATTATTTTTGTGACACAAAAGTTTCTAATAGTAAATTTAAGAACAATTATACTGCTTCCAGATTAAAATTTTCTTATAGAAATTTATAATTTATCAAAAGGAAGAATAAGTGTCTTTAAAAAAGCTATAATTCGACCGTGTAAAATAGATCATATTGATTTTCTTTATTTATGCTATATATTTTAGGGTCATTAAGAATAAAATTATTTTGTGGTATTTGAAAACATGAATTCTGTTTATTCCAAAAAAAAAAAGGTATGTTAAATAATTATTTTTTATGTGTAAGTTTACTCTCACTTCTTAAGTTTCACTTAGCATAACTTTTCAAATACAGCTTAGATTTTATTTGGTATTGAGGTACTGTATCTTTTAAACTATAGTTATTGTGAAAAAAAAAAAGTAACTATGAAATAAAAATCAATAATATGCAATAAATAAAAATTTTAAATAATAATTTGATAAAATTAGTAAAGATATAATAGATTTTTTATTATACAAATATAAAATCAAATTAACTTAACTTCCAAGTTACAGTGATTAGTGATTGGTGCGGTAACTTTTAAACTACAGCAATCTCATCTTAATCTAAAACATGACTTTATTTAGGTAGAGCTTCTATTTATAGAGTTTTCACTAAAAATATTTGGGTTATTTGGTTGTCAATAAGAATTTTTATTAAAAATTGTAAAATTACTTTAATAAACAAGTTTTTTAATTTATATTATAAAATGAATGAAATATGATTATAACAAAATAAAGGTATTTTAGATAAATTAACTCTTTAAAAAAAGCTCTATAATCTCTTGTCCAAAAGCTCAAAATTTGAACTTACTAGTAAAGACAAAATAGTTTATTGAACTCTTAAAGCTCAATTTAGAATACAACTAAACAATACTAAAAATTTTGAAAAGAGATTATGAAATTAAGTAAGCACTTATGACTATTAAATACGTAATACCAAACATACACTAAGTAAATAAATCCAAAATAATGGCATGAAGATAAGAACTATGACAATGAGAAATTAACAATTTTTTTTTTAATTTACGCTCATTTACTTGAATATATCAATGCTTGTTTGCAAGAATCACTAAACTTATGAATATCATGAGGTATTAACATAATTCTTATAACATTCCAATAAATAAATAAATAAAACTATAATGCTACTGTAATAATAAACTTGGATAAATAGTTAAAAGTTATAATTGATATGATTGCTGTCCCAAATTCAATTAACCGACCCAAGTTGAGTATTGTTTGGGCTAAATGCAAACTTTACTCTAGCCTATAATCACTGTTTGCATGTACCTTATAAATTGGTTAGGTTTCAGTTCCATTTTCTTTTCTTTCTTGTTACTTTGTGGAGTGTGTGGGCGTGCTTGAGGATGTTGTTACTACTTTACTGTGAGTACTACCAAACCATATAAGTTAAATATGGATTACGTTGTGAGAGATGAGAGATTTTGCCTACCTTCCATGTGTGCTTGTAAAAAGATAAACATATAGTTCAAAACTTTAGGATAATTGTCACTGGCATTAATAATAATCTTATTATGTCCTAATTTATATCACATCATTTATTGTGTTTTGTATTTGTTGAATCAAGCTCCAAAATGACATAAGTTTGGAGTTTGAAATGTCATTATTTTTTGGGGTTTGTGTCACCTATCAAAGGAATTTTAGAATATATCAGGGTTGTATCATGTATGCATTTATTTTGAAAAACTACTGTGTAAGTGGTAGTTATATTAAATTCAACTTACATGTCATATTTATATTAATTAGTTGTATTACCTTTAATACATTCTAAAATTTCTCTATCTACTGGTTCGTGTACTGAATCTTAAGTTTGTGTTACCACATAATGTCCATCGCTTAAACCTATAAATCAACACAACATTAAGCAAGTAACAAAGTTAAGTAAGAAACAAACACTAAACCAAAGGTACGACATCTCATGGTAGGATTATTAAGAAAGAAAATAATTTTGAAAAGATTTTCCTAAAAATAGATGATTTTTTCTTTAAAGTATTTACACTTTATATATGATACGTATCAAAACATCATTTGGTTTATAGCGTTCCAAGATCATATTGTAATAGTTATATTGATGAAGTACAACACAATAGATACTGAAAACATTAAGAAAATCATTTGATTTTCTAAAAAACGAATGATTTTTTCTTTGAAGTATGTACACTTTATATATGATACATATCAAAACAGTATTTGGTTTATAGCATTCCATGATGAGATTGTAATAGTTATATTGATTAAGTACAGCATAGTAAATACATAAAACATTAAGAAAATTATCTGATTTTCTTAAAAATGGATATTTTTTTCTTTGAAGTATGTACACTTTATATGTAATATGTGTCAAAACAATATTTGGTTTATAGTGTTCCACGATTATATTATAATAGCTATATTGACTGAATACAACATAACAGATACAGAAAACATTAAGAAAATCTAATGATTTTCTTAAAAACTGATGATTTTTTGTATGTACACTTTATATATGATAGTATCGAAATAATATTTAGTTTACAGTATTCCACGATCATATTATAGTAATTAAACTGACTGAGTACAACATAGTAGACACAGAAACATTTATAGCCCAAGTGATAGCAGTAAGCAAGAAATAGTGTAATGCTTCATACAAAAAATCCACAATGCATTTAAACATAAAAAGAACGAGGAGACTTTTGAGCTTTAACACATTGACACTCATGCACAACAGACAAAGCAAAGCATTAGTTGCCATTGAAATCATCTCTACCACATAATGTTCATTGTTTAAACCTACAAACTAGTACAACACTAAGCACGTAATAACGTTGAGCAAGAAGCAAATGCTGAACCAAAATGTATGACTTCTTATAGTGAAATTGTTAGGGAAAAAAAAATTTCTTAAAGATTTTCTTAGAAACTGATAATTTTTCTTTAAAATATGTACACTATGCATATAATACATATCAAGATGATATATAGTGCATAATGTTCCATGATCAGATTATGAAAGTTATTATGACTAGGTATAAGAAACTGGTGGGCACTAAAAAACTTATGGCCTAAAGAATAGTAGCAAGTAAGAAATTGTGCATTAGTTCAAATAGAAAACCCACACACATCTAAGTATAAAATGAAAAAAAAGTGGACTTTTGTACTTAAAAGTATCGATACCTATATGCATGGTACACAAAGCAAAAACACAAGCCACTAAAGAAAAAGGCTCCACTACATAATATTTATCGCTTAAACATATAAACTCATATAACACTAATAAATTAATAGAGTTAAGCAAGAAAAAAAATGCTAAACTAAAATATTCGAATTTTTATGGAGGAATTGTTGGAAGAAAAATAATTTTAGAAAAATTTAATAAAACAGATGATTTTTCTTTAAAATATGTATATTTTGTACATGATATGTATCAAAATAGTATTTGATGCATAATGTTCCACAATCAGGTAGTAATAGTTATATTGACTAAGTACAACAGATTGTTTGACATTTAACAAAAAAAATTATGGCTTAATGGATAGCAGCAAGTAAGAAATAGTGTATTAGTTCATATAAAGAACCCACAACATATCTAAGAACAGAAAAAAAACAGAAACTTTTGTGCTTTTAAACATAGATATCTATTTGTATAGTATAAAGTTTTTCGTATAAATAGATTAATTTTTTTAAATATGAGCATTGTATATATGTTATAGATAAAAACAACATTTGGTTTATATCATTCTACAATCTAATTAAAAGTTATATTAATTGAGTATAGCACCATAGTGAACAAAAAAAAATATTTATGGCTCAAGGGACAATAGCAAACAAGAAAAAGTAAATTAGTTACAGAGAATCCACAACACATCTAAGCATAAAGAGAAACAAGGGTTCTTGTATTTTAAAGTATGTATACTTGTTTACACAACATACAAAGAAAATACACAAGTTGGCATTAAAAGAACCTTCGCCACAAAATATTCATCGCTTAAACCTATAAACCAACACAATAACAAAGTTGAGCAAAAAACAGTTGCTAAACCAAAAGTACATTTTCTCATGGTAGGATTATTGGTAAAGAAAATAATCTTAGAAAAATCATTTGTTTGCAAGAAAATTTTCTTGCAAGTAGATGATTTTTCTTCGAAATATATACATTGTAAATACAATACGTATCAAAATGGTATCTGGTTCATATTATTTCAAAATCAGATTGTAGCAGTTATATTGCATAGTGATAGACACAAAAAACAATTATGGCACAAGAAATAACAATAAGCAAGAAATAATGTATTAGTTTATACAAAGAACCTATAATGCATCTAAGCATAAATATAAAGAGGATACTCTTGTGTATTAAAGCATAGATACTTGTTTGCACAACATACAAAGCAAATTAAAAAAAAAAAGCGACCATCGTAAAAAAAATATCTCAGGTCAGGAGCTGTAACTTGTTAAATCAGGAGATGGCTAGCAAGCTCCGTTAAATCAAGGTCTGGAGAAATTCTAAAATATCTCAGATTTGTTACGTTTTTCGTAAGCTAGCAAAACCCTTTTCATTTATATATTTACACACATAGACACGCACATGTTAACATTTATGTTAACATAATGTTGATTTTGATGATAACAAACAAAATTAAGAATGATTAAGTTTTTGAAAGCTTAAATTATTTTTTCATACATTTTAAATAAATCATTATTTTCACTTTATAAAGGTTTTATATTTAATGGAAAAATGATTTTATGAAATTGGTTGTTTTTCAAGTTTATGGTTTAATTGAAAGATTTTTGAAAACTTTGAAATCAACAAGTATTGCTTGAAATTTTAGAGAAGGGTTTATTTGAAACGTTTTATAACATTTTGGGCCATATCATAATTTTAAAATGTTTTGGGATTCACAAAGTAATTTTTATAAATTCTGAAATTGGACTTAATGGTAAAATTTATAACATTTTGGGCCATAATACAGTTATGAAAAGTTTTGGAGTCAAAATTATAATTTTGGAAAATAGTGGACTATGCCCGTTACTGTAGCAAGCGACAATCCGAATATGCTAAACGGAATTCCGGTTACGGGGCAGAATTAATCCGAATGGAAAGCGGCAATCCAGTTGTGCTAAACGGAAATCCGATTACGGGACAGAAAGCTTCTGAAGCATAAACGGCAATCCGGTTGTGCTAAACGGAAACCGACACGGGCGTAAAGCACGGAGCATAAACGGTAATCCGAATATTACAAGCGGTATTCCGGATGTTTTAAAATTTAAATTTTTGCCTTAACGGTAACATGCAAGCGGATTTCCGGATTCTATAAACGGTAATCCGGTTATGAGTAAAAAGTGAATAACGGCTAGTTTTTTAGCTCCAACTATAAAAACTCAAAGCCAATTCATTTTCAATAACTCAAGCAAGCAAAATCAAAGGGCACACAACATATATCAAGCTCTCAAATCGTAAATAAAAAACATTGAATCATCTTTTGTTCTTCAATTTGTTCATCCACTCTTAAAGAGAGTTTTTGTTGTAATTTTCATTTCCTCATCAAATTTGTGAGTGTTTAAGTGTGTGAGACACTTGAGTGAAAAGATTAGGAGATAATCTCGTTGTTGTAAAGGTTCATTGACATCTTGAAGTCAATTGTAAGCATTTGAAGCCTTGGAAAGGCTTGGATAGTGAAATCCTGAAGCTTGGGTTGCTTGGAGGCGTGGACGTAGGCGGGGATAACCGAACCACGTAAAAATCCTTGAGTTTGCTTTCTCTTACCCTACTCATTTATTATTGCGCTTTTATTGAATTTATTGTTTTGGATTCCATTAAGACATTAGATTTAATTGTTGTGTGGTTTGCTTAAGATAAGCTTTTAAAACCCAATTCACCCCCCTCTTGGGTTGCACACTTGTATTTCATTTGGTATCAGAGCAAGGTGCTCTTGTTTAGACTTAACCGTCTAGAGTTAAAGATCAATAGCAACTCAAATTATCTCAACCTTCATGGAAGGCCAATCTGCTACTAGACCACCATTTTTTGATGGAAATGATTATCCTTATTGGAAAACTAAGATGAAAGTGTTTTTACAAGCCTTAGACTATGAAATATGGGAAATAGTTTGTGATGACTCATTCATTTCTAGTAAGAATGCTTTAAGTGAATTGGATAGGAAAAATATGTCTTTAAATTCTAAGGCTATGAATGCTTTATTTTGTGCCTTAGATAAAAAAGAATTTCATAGAGTTTTAAATTGTTATAATACTTATGAAGTTTGGAGAAAACTTGAAGTTTTGTCTGAAGAGACTACAAATGAGGAGGAATTTCATGGAGTGTCGAATTTGGCACTTATGGCAATTGGAGATGAATCGGATGATGAGCTTGATGAGGTAAGTGATCATAGCTATGATGAATTATATGATGCTTTTAAAAAATTGCATGATGAGTGGATGAAACTTGGTAAAAACAATGCATGCCTTAAGAAGAAAATGCTAGAACTTACAAATGAAAATGATGCCATGAAAAAATGCATTGATTCATTGAATGAGAAGATAAATGAACTAGAATTAGAAAATAAAACATTACATGATAGAATTACATTATCAAATGAGAAACCTAGCACTTTACACAAGCATCTAGAATCACATGTAAATGACTTGAAAAATGAAAAAGATGCCTTGCAAAAATCCAATGCTTCATTAAATGAAAAGATCAAAGAATTGGAATTAGATAATGAAATGCTACATGATAGAATTGCATCATTTACATGTAAACAAAATACTTTATATGAGCATGAGAAATCACATGTTGATGAATTAATGAAAGAAAATGAAGTGCTTAAGAAGATGAGTAATGAGCTAAATGAAATTGTGTTAAAATTCATAAATGGTCAACAGAACTTAGACAAATTGCTCAACTCTAAAAAATGTGTATTTGATAAAGGAGGACTTGGATATAAGCCTAACTGGAAACAAAAATATTATAAGAATTATTTTGTTAAGGCTACCTCCACAAGTGATCATAAAATTGTTTGTCATTATTGCAATCAAAATGGTCACATGAGTTATAGATGCCATGTTAAAAGAAATGCATATTATGGAGTAAAATGTATTTGGGTTGCAAAATGAACCAAATCTAACGCTCAAGGACCCAAGAGTATTTGGGTACCAAAGGGCACAACGTGAATGTTTTCTTTGTAGGTACCACAATCAAGGAATGGTGGAGAGTTCCTTGATGAAAGCTTGTGAGAATAATTATTCGATCATGATATAGGAGAAAAAGATGAGGCAAGATGATTTAATTGTTTTGGTAACAATTCTTGCCATATTGATTTTGTTGAATGGGTCATGATAAATAGATAAAACCTTAAATTTTTGAAAGTGTACTTGTATGTTTACATGATGGAATTATCATTGTGCATAACATTGAGTGATTTAACATGATGTCTTTGTTTGATTTTGATGATTGTATGATCTTTGATTTCATCTTCTTAATTGTCTATCATCATTGTCCATCTCTTATGTATGTGTGAATTCATATGCCATTAATTGTGTTATATCGTCATTCATTTATAAAATTCACACACATAATTTATTGCATTCATGAATTTGATCACTTATTCTTTTAGCTTATAATGGTGGCTTTTCTTAATAGCTATGTTGATTTTGATGATCTATATATTGCCATTATATACGTATGCTTTGCTTAAGATTTGAATAAAGAATATGATTTGATGAGTACATGTATTTTGATGAAGTTTGATCTTATGGGATCTATGATTGGTCTTGTATGCATTTATGTTTCATGTATTAAATGACTTATTGAAAAGTTTTGAATCTCAAAATGGTTTAAAGTCAATCAATTTTTAAGCCAAAAATAAATTGGTGTGTATAATACAAGTCTAAGAGCTTACCAAATTTCAAAAATGTTTTCCAAAGCCTAACCGGTATACCGCTTCCTATCACCCGGAAAACCGTTTCTCTTATTGATTATTCTGTGGATTAAATCCGGATAACCGGATTCAGCAAATGGAAAGCCGGATTAGCTTTGGTTGTTCTCGGATCAAGTTTCGGATAACCGGTTTTATCAAACTGGTAAGCCGGATACCCTTTGGTTGCTCTCGGGTTAGCATTCGGATAACCGAATTTACCAAACCGGTAAGCTGAATTTGCTTTGCAAAAATTCTGGGCAACAACCGGTCCACCGGTTATCAACACCGGAAAGCCGAATATGTTTTGGAGCTCACTGGACGCAAACCGGTCATCCGGTTAGAAAATCCGGTAAACCAGATTTGGAAAGTTTCTTTTCTGCCTCAAAACTGGACAGCCGGTTCCTCTATCCGGAAATCCAAATTCGCGTTGCTGCACTGCTACTTGGTCACTGGTTTTATGCTGCTTCTTCTTCTTCGTTTCTCTCTCTTCAAAACCGTGAGCAAACTCTCCTCCATTTTCATTCAATTTTCCTTTATTTCTCACTTCATTTCATGCCAAGATCAATCTCTCAAACCATTACTCATGCATTTAACCTTCATTAAGCACTTTCCAATCATTATTTCTTCACTTGTTCTTCATCATTTCATCATCATCTCTCATGCGTGAACAGTACCTCTCCGTTTCTCTCTCTTCAAATCTAAGCTTTCTTTCACCAATTTTTAATTCAATCATATTATATCTTACCTTAAATCATTTCTTGGATCAATACAATCAGTTTAAATTTATCCATTTCACTCATTATTTTACAAAACCGAATTTGTGTATTTCGGGTATTTTAAAGTACCTCTTCCATGTGTGCTCACCTTATAGATTTTACCTTGGTTCTTTATTAAATTGTGCACCTACAGTTTCATATGCATTGTTGTTTTTAATTATGGATTGAGGATGATAATTGTTATGTTATAACTCTTTAGTTAATTGCATGCTAAATTTTTTTTCTTGATTAATCCTTGAGATGTTCTTTTTTGGTATAAGCATGGATTTATAGTAATTTTGATGATTGATGATTATATGTGTGTTGCTTGATGAATTGATGGAGGTGTTGGTTTGTTATAATTGTTTAAACTTATATGGAAGTCTTTTTAACCATGTTGTGTATTTGAGGATTTATTCATTTTTAAGGGGAGACTCTGCCGAAATTTTTGCTCGCACAAAATGGGTAATATCTTCATCGAATTATTTTTTGATGATCTTGTTTCGATTGTATCTATCTATCTTTTTTTTATGTTGAATGGGGAGATAAATGTAATATGTTTTTGGATAAAATCATTTTGGTTATTTTTAAATTGGCCATATATTTAGGGGGAGTATACAATATGATTTTGGATAATATGCATTTTGAACTTTTTTATTGTCCAAAGGGGGAGACAAAATAATACATCATTTTGATGTTGTCAAAAGGAGGAGAATTGTTTTGATGATTGAGATGTGATTATGATGTTGATTTTGATGAATTTGAAGATATGGTGATGATTTGATTACATGGTTGTTTAATTTGATGATTTCATGTTATAAGTTGCTAATTGATAGAATGATGGTTCATGATATTTTGGTGTGATGATTTGTGTATAGAATTGGCTTGTATCATGATTTATGATAATTTGGGAGTAATATTGCTAAACTTGTATTTGAGGTAATGCTTGTTGTTAGGGGAGATTCTATCAAAATTTCTACTCGGACAACATGGATAACAAATTTGCTACTCTTATTCTTTTCCTTTAAGTTTTCTTTTTAATAATGAAGGGAAAGAAGAATACATGTTTTTTAAATTTATAAAAATTTTCTACTCTTTTTCTTTGCCAATTAAGGTTTTTCTTTTTTATGATGAGGGGGAGAAGAATACATGTATTTACATTTGTTAATTGATAAATTGTAAGAGAAGCTTACTTTTAAGGGGAGCAATTTATGGAATCATTCTTTAAATACATGAAAAGTTTGTCATCATAAAAAAGGGGGAGATTGTTAACATTTATGTTAACATAATATTGATTTTGATGATAACAAACAAAATTAAGAATGATTAAGTTTTTGAAAGCTTAAATTATTTTTTCATACATTTTAAATAAATCATTATTTTCACTTTATAAAGGTTTTATATTTAATGAAAAAATGATTTTATGAAATTGGTTGTTTTTCAAGTTTATGGTTTAATTGAAAGATTTTTGAAAATTTTGAAATCAACAAGTATTGCTTGAAATTTTAGAGAAGGGTTTATTTGAAACGTTTTATAGCATTTTGGGCCATATCATAATTTTAAAATGTTTTGGGATTCACAAAGTAATTTTTACAAATTCTAAAATTGGACTTAATGGTAAAATTTATAACGTTTTGGGCCATAATACAGTTATGAAAAGTTTTAGGGTCAAAATTATAATTTTGGAAAATAGTGGACTATGCCCGTTACTGTAGCAAGCGGCAATCCGAATATGCTAAACGGAATTCCGGTTACGGGGTAGAATTCATTCGAATGAAAAACGGCAATCCGGTTGTTCTAAACAGAATTCCGGTTACGGGACAGAAAGTTTCTGAAGCATAAACGGCAATCCGGTTGTGCTAAACGGAAATCCGATTACGGGGTAGAAAGCTTCTGGAGCATAAACGGCAATCCGGATATTACAAGCAGTATTCCGGGTGTTTTAAAATTCAAATTTTTGCTTTAACGGTAACATGCAAGCGGAATTCCGGATTCTATAAACGGTAATCCGGTTATGAGTAAAAAGTGAATAACGGCTAGTTTTTTAGCTCCAACTATAAAAACTCAAAGGCAATTCATTTTCAATAACTCAAGCAAGCAAAATCAAAAGGCACACAACATATATCAAGCTCTCAAATCGCAAAGAAAAAACATTGAATCATCTTTTGTTCTTCAATTTGTTCATCTACTCTTAAAGAGAGTTTTTGTTGTAATTTTCATTTCCTCATCAAATCTGTGAGTGTTTAAGTGTGTGAGACACTTGAGTGAAGAGATTAGGAGATAATCTCGTTGTTGTAAAGGTTCATTGACATCTTGAAGTCAATTGTAAGCATTTGAAGCCTTGTAAAGGCTTGGATAGTGAAATCCTGAAGCTTGGGTTGCTTGGAGGCGTGGACGTAGGCGGGGATAGCCGAACCACCTAAAAATCCTTGAGTTTGATTTCTCTTACCCTGCTCATTTATTATTGTGCTTTTATTGAATTTATTGTTTTGGATTCCATTAAGACATTAGATTTAATTGTTGTGTGGTTTGCTTAAGATAAGCTTTTAAAACCCATTTCACCCCCTCTCTTGGGTTGCACACTTGTATTTCAGCACGTTGTACATACTCAAAAAAAAAAACCATTCTTCTTCCTCACCAAAACCACCATGAGAGACAGAGAAGTTACATTTTAGTTCAGCCTTTGCGTTTTGCTTAACATTCTGACTTGTATAATACTGGCCTTGTTTAAAGGCCTAAGCGCTAAACATTACCTGGTAGAGGCTTTTGTCATTGCGACTTGCATTTCAATTTTCTTTGCCGTACAAGGTGGGATATATGTTTTCAAACAAAGCTATCATTTCTCTAAGTACTTGCTCAAATGTGTTGCTGGCCTGTTCTATGAACTAATCCACTATCTCGTGCTTAGTTCTATTCCTTGGGCAATATACGTTTTTTGTGTTCATCACTGCGCAGCAATCAGTCAATTTACTTATTATAATCTAACTACACATAATTTAGAACTAGATTCCTTTTTAATCTGTAGCATACTCTCGCAACTCATTAGAACTTTCACTCGCCTCCGTTTTTATGATGAAGATTGTGCTATTTGCTATCTGCTCTTAAATCCCCATATGCCTTGCACTAATTTCATCATGGATTGCCTATAACAAGAAAAGATCCTTTCGTCCTCCTTCTCCTCCACAACAGAGTCGGCGTCGGGGTCAGCATTAAGGGATAGAATCTTGTTGTGTTTTCACTGGGTTCGTTTATTATTAATGTTGATGTCAATTATGTTTTGATTTAGGCTTTCTTTTCTAATATTACTATATTAGGGTCTGCGATTTCAGATTTTCTGTAATGAAGTACTTTATGCTTTAATGCCTGCTATGTTTTAATTTGATGTTATTTTTAAATATTATGGTTAGCGGTAATTTCTACTTAATTACAATCTTATGTGTTTTCATCTGGTATGAATTTTGTGTATTTTCTGAATGGATTCATATTTCCTTATTCCTTAATTTCCTCATAGTCTTTAGCAAGTAGGGATGGCAAAACATCGGGCCAGGGCCGGGTATTACAATGACCAAACCTTGCCCAAATGCAACTGGTCTGGGTCTGGGTCTGGGTCTGGGTCCAGGTCGGGGTCGGGTTTTAATCCGGGTACCCGAATTTTATATTTTTTTAATATTATATGTGTATATGTTTTTTATTTTTTGGTAATTTTATAAGTTTTAAATTTATTTTAATAAAATTTGACATGAAAATATAAACTTTAAGTATTTAAAACTTTATATATGCATAATAAATGAGTCAAATACATATAAATATTTAAAATAATATATATTTTATAATTTTTTTTAATAAAATTCGGGTTCTAGGTAATGATAGCCAGTGGGCCGTGCCGCCACCAAACCTTGGCCCACGCGAGCTCGTGAGCTGGAATGACACGACCTATCAATTTGGTGGGCCGTGTCGTGCCGTGCCCACTTTTTTTTATTAGAGCCCAGCACGGCCCACGGCACGAGCCCATTCGTGCCGTGCCGTGGGCCGTGTCCAAAAAAGCTCTACAACTTTTTTTTTCTTTTTAGGCCTAGCGTGCCTAAAAAAGCCCACGTGCCTGGCGTGCTTTATTGCCCCACGCGCGTCTTTTAGCGTCTTTTAAGCCCACCAACCTAATAATAATAATAATAATAATAATAATACTAATACTAATAATAATAATAATAATAATAATAATAATAATAATAATAATAATAATAATTTCATAGATCATAGTAATGATTAACGAAAAATAAAATTATAATCCTACAATAACAATTACACCTAATTTTGTTTGACCTACTGATATTATAATTCCATGTAAACTTCATTGAATGAAAATGTAATTTTTAATTTATCATAAAAATATTTTTTCATAATTTTATTTTTTTTGCATAAATATGAAATATATTTCATTCACAAATGAAACATATCTCCATTAACTATTAACTAAGTTATGATTTTATAAATGAAATATTAATGTTGTAAAATTTTTATTTACCATTTATAAAATCATGATATTTATTTATCCATTTAATAAATTATAAATATAAAAAAATTAGAATATTATTTAAACTAGGACATAAATTAATTTTAAAAAGCCTATGCTAAAAAATGAAGCGTGCTTATTACGTGCCTTTTCGCGTGCCGTGCTTTGACTCATCTCTAATCTTGCCGTGCTTTTAAGGCCCACGTGCCTAAAATCTAAACCCAGGACGGCCCGCGTATCGTGCCACGTGCCTTACCGAATGTGCTCGTGCCGTGCCGTGCTATACGGACACGTGCTGTGCCTTGTGCCGCCCAGTCCATTGGCCATCTCTAGTTCCAGATTTATCAAGTGATGTCCAAGACCGATCCGGCTTCATACCTACAACGCCCAGGTACGGTCCGGGTCCAGATCAGATGGTTATTTTTGCCACCTCTATCAATAAGAAAGCATATATTGTATTAAATTTTTTGGGTTTCTGATCGCCTTTTTTCCTCTTATAATTTACTAATAATGCCTCTTCGTGCTTCTTATTCGTTATGAGAGGGTGGCTTTGGAAAAGAGAAATAGTTTGAATATAATAATATTAAATATTAATGATAGGTCTGACACAAGCACAACGAAAAAAAAAAGTTAGTTAAGATATTCCAGAGGACTGTAAAACGTTTTGGCAGTATGTATGGTTAGGGTGTCACGCCTCTGATCTTACGCTGTCAGCGTAGGCTGGTTAGTCCAATCAATTTCTTTACGGATTGAAACTTTTGTATTTTCATCTGATAAGAAGCCACGTAGCAAACGGAGCAGTGCATTACTTAAACATATACATCCACGTAGCACTAAGAAGTTAACAAAATTGAGCAAGAAAAAAATGTTAAACAAAAAGGTACAATGTCTCATGGAGGAATTGTTGGGAAAGAAAACAATTTCAAAAAGTTTTTTGTATAAACAAATTAATTTTTTTTAAATATGGACATTGTGTATATGATACAGATAAAAACAACATTTGGTTTATAGTATTCTACAATCTAATTAAAAAGTTATATTGATTGAGTATAGCACTGTAGTAAACACAAAAAAAATATTTATGGCTCAAGGAATAATAGCAAGCAAGAAAAAATAAATTAGTTACAGAGAACCCACAACTAGGGGTGTTCGCGGATCGGATTTTACGGATTGGATATCAATCCATATCCGATCCATAATTTTACGGATTGTAATTTTTCAATCCAATCCAATCCACGGATTGATTAAACTCAATCGAAATCCAATCCATATATCTGCGGATCGGATACGGATTTGACTCAATCCATATCCAATCCATACGTCTGCGGATCGGATGCGGATTTAACTTAATCCATATCAAATCTACTATTTTGCACATCAGTTTCTGAATTAAAAATTTTTAGTTCTCCCCAATCCATGAACTAATGAAATAAAAAAAATCTAATATAAAAATAATTTTACTACTAATTAAATTTAAAATTGAATAAAGTTTAAACAAATTAATTGTTTAAATAAAACTAAAATAATACATTCAAAGTTTCAAAATATAGCACATTGAGATTAATTATTCAAATAAAGCTACAATAATACATTTAAAGTTTCTAAATATAACACATTAAGATTAATTGTTCAACTAAAGTTACAATAATACATTAATATAACACCAAAATTAATTGTT
The DNA here is from genome assembly GCA_030444775.1 of Atalantia buxifolia. Taxonomy (NCBI): domain Eukaryota; kingdom Viridiplantae; phylum Streptophyta; class Magnoliopsida; order Sapindales; family Rutaceae; genus Atalantia; species Atalantia buxifolia. The sequence goes on from CM059832.1 coordinate 10,497,940, forward strand.
CAAATAAAGCCACAATTAATTGAAATGACGAAGTTTTTGAAACCAAACACAGTCTGATCCTTCACCAAGGCTGTTGCACTTGTCGAAAAGTAGTGATTACGGAGCCGTCAACGATGGGAACTAAGAGAAGTACGGGTGGCGATCTTGAAGGTTGTGGTAGTGCAATTGTTTGGCTTGAACTAGTGATTGTGAAGTGGCTCAATGGACTCAAGGAAGAAGAAGGCTTGCTCTCGCTGGAATCGCGCAGCCGACGTCCTTCAAATCGGTGTCGAGAGTGTATCGAACCAGTATTGGGTGTTGCTAGTAGGGATGACAATTTTTCTCGATGGGATGGGATTGAGACATATTTTTATCCCATAAAAAAATTTAGGGACTGGAGTGAGACATTTTTTTAATCCCATTTGCATATACGAAACGGGAGTGGGATTGGCAAATTCCGTCCTATCCTATCTCATTGCCGACTAAGAAAAGAAAATTTTCCAATTGGATGCGGGATCCCATCTCTTTTGGGACGAGATCGGGACATATTTTTATCCCAAAAAAAAATAAAGGGATGGGAGTGGGACGTTTTTTCATCCCACTTGCATATACGGGGCCGGATTGGGATTGATAAATCTCATCCCATCCCGTCCCATTACCAACCCCAATTGTTAGTGCGTGTGACAGCCGTGAAGCTTAGAGTTTTTTGTTTGCAAATTGTTGGTGACTTGTCGTTATGTTACTTTACTTTTGGGTGACTTTGCAAATTGTTGGTAACTTGGTGTTATGTTACTTTGCTTTTGCTAGTGCGTGTGACTTTGTTTTTATTTTGTTTTACAATTTTTATAAGTTATTGTATATTTGATTATTTAATTATTTTTTATTTTATATTATTATTGGGTAATAGGTAAGATATATTATAGTACTTATGTAACTATGTAATATCACATTTATAATAATTTTTTAACTATATATATATATATATATATATATATATATATATATATATATTTTGCGGATTCACGGATTTTTGCAGATTTACAGAAGTAAATCCATATCCAATCCATCGATTGTGGATTTTTAAATTTTCAATTCATATCCAATCCACGGATCCACGGATCGGATTTATACGGATCGGATTTTCACGGATCAGACGGATTGAACGGATCGGATTGGATTCTGAACACCCCTACCCACAACACATCTAAGCATAAAGAGAAAAAAAAGGTTCTTGTATTTTAAAGTATGCATACCTATTTACACAGCATACAGAGAAAATACACAAATTGCCACTAAAAAAAGGTTCACCACAAAATATTTATCGCTTAAACCTATAAACCAACACAATAACAAAGTTGAGCAAAAAACAATTGCTAAACCAAAAGTACATCTTCTCATGGTAGGATTATTGGTAAAGAAAATTATCTTAGAAAAATCATCTGTTTGCAAGAAAATTTTCTTGCAAGTAGATGATTTTTTTTTCGAAATATATACATTGTAAATACAATATGTATCAAAATGGTATCCGGTTCATATTGTTTCACAATCTGATTGTAGTAGTTATATTGCACAGTGATGGACAACAAAAACAATTATGGCACAAGGAATAACAATAGGCAAGAAATAATGTATTAGTTTATACAGAAAACCTATAATGCATCTAAGCATAAATATAAATAAGATACTCTTATGTATTAAAGCATAGATACTCGTTTGCACAACATACAAAACAAATTAAAAAAAAAAAAAGCAACCATCGAAAAAGCTGCTATTATATACTGTTCACGGCTTAAACCTATAAACCTGCACAACATTTTGCAGGTAACAAAGTTGAGCAAAAAGCAAAAGTTAACCAAAATGCATGATCTTTTATGGTGGAATTATTAGAAAAGAAAACAATTTTGTAAATATTTTCTTAGAAATAAATGATTTTTCTTTAAAATTTGTATACTATGTAGATTATATATATTAAAACGGTATCTAGTCCATAGCATTTTACAATCAAATTATAATAGTTATATTGACTAAGCATAGTACAATGGTAGAGACAGAAAATATTATGGCCTATGGTTAGCAACAAGTAAGAAATAGTGAATTAATTCATACAAAAAACCTATAATATATCGAAATACAAAGGGAAAGAGGGGACTTTTGTGATTTAAAACATAGATACTTGCCTACATAACATATAAAACAAACATAATCAACATTAACTTGTAAATGTTGCATAAAATGTGTAAATTACACATAAGATTAGTAAATGTAACTTGGAACTTGAATAAAAAAAAGTAATTACCTGCTACTTAGGTAACAAGTTACCTATTTATTTAAAATTAATGATAGAGATTTTTTATTCAAATCTAACGGTCCACGTCAATTACGACATCAATGCCATAAATTTAGTTACGGAATTATAGAATGACCATTCAGTCAATATAACTAATACAATTTGATTATAGAATGTTATGAACCAAATACCATTTTGATACGTATCATATACATTGTATGCATATTTCAAAGAAAAATCATCATTTTAAAGAAAGTCTTTATGAGATTGTACTCTTTCCTAACAATTCCACCATAAAATGTTATACATTTTGATTTAGCATTTGCTTCTTGTCCATCACTGTGCTATATTCAGTCAATATAACTACTACAATTTGATTATAGAACGTTATGAACTAAATACCATTTTAATATGTATCATATACATTGGATGCATATTTCAAAGAAAAATCATCCATTTTAAAGAAAGTCTTTATGAGATTGTATTCTTTCCTAACAATTGTTTTCTTGGTGATTGTTGATGTTTATGAAGCGTTTGAGCATGACATATATGTGAGGTGTTTGATTTATTAATCTTTGAATGCTTATGTACTTCATGATATATGCTTGATAAATGAATTATTTATTTGAATTAATCATGTTTTAAATGTTTAAAATCATGATTCATGCATTAAATTGGCTCTAGAGATGTTTCGGGATCACGAAATGATCACAGGATTGATCAAAATTAGCCGGAAAATAACTAAAGTGTAGATGGACAGCAACCAGGCAGCTAGCCGCTTGGAAACTGTCCTCAAACCTGAGACCAACCGGCTAGCTGCTTGGAAACTATCCTCAAACCCGAGAGCAAGTGGCTAGCCGCTTGGTTATGGGCTTGTTATATTTTTTTCTGTTTTCTTTTCTTCTTCGCAAGTTCTTCTTCGTTCCTCTCTCTCTCTCCAAAACCGTGAACACTCTCCTCCATTTCCATTCAATCTCTCTTCATTTCTCAACCATTTTTATGCCAAAATCAATGATTCAAATCAATACCCATGCATTTCACTTTCATTAAACACTTTCCAATCATCATTTCTTCACTTGTTCTTCACTTGTTCTTCACTTGTTCTTCACTTGTTCTTCACTTGTTCATCTTTCTCTCTCACACGTGAATAGTGCTTCTCCATTTTCTTTTTCAAATCTCTTCATCTTTCACTCATTTTCTTGCTAAAATCAATTACTCAAACCATTTTTCATCCACTACTCATCTAATTTTCACTCTCAAAACAACATTTCATCAACTCTCCTTATAAAACCCAAAATCAAAAATCAAATTCTACATGTTTCTCTCTCTTCATTTCCAAGCTTCTTTTAGCCAATTTTTTATTCAATCTACATCATTTATTAGCTTCATTCATCTCTAGGATTGTTTTCTTGCCTCAAACACATCCATTTCACTCAAAATTTTCAAACTCGAAATTACATATTTACACTTGTTTTTCTTACAATAATGGTGGGTGGTTACAAATCCAAGGGGAAACAAGTGGCCGAGAAGCGCAAAGAAAGAATTTAAAAAGCACTTAACCGGCTTATAACGGGTTAGATATCATTTAATTAAAATTTTTTATTATTTTATAGTTATTGTGAACCGTTGATTTAATCTAACGGTCTATAATAATTATGGTATTAATACCGTATTTTTAATCATGGCATCATAGAATTTTCCTTGACTGAATGTAGCACAATAATGGACAAACATTTATGGCCCAAGGGATGACAACAAGTAAGAAATAATGTATTAGTTTATATAAAAACCCACAACATATTCAAGCATAAAGAGAAAGATGTACTTCGATACACATCTGCACAACATATAGACCAAAAAGCGACCATCAAAAAAGCCTCCACCCCATTATGTTAATTGCTTAAACTTATAAACTAACACAACATTATATAGGTATCGAAGTTGAGCAAGAAGCAAATGCTAAAACAAAGTTACTACCTTTCGTCTTTGAATTATTAGGAAAGAAAAAAAAATTTAAAGATTTTTTCGGAAACATGTGATTTTTCTTCAAAATATGTACACTGTATATATGAAATGGTAATTTTTGGTGGCTGGCACCATAACCAACTATAATAGTCACATACACCAACTGTAATAGTCTTAAACCATTGGATGAATTTTCATCATTGGAGTTCTAACAGTTCACTAGATGATTTTACTCAAAAACCTTGTATGGTATATAGGAAATATATTTTTTATCGCTAGCACTAACCAAACTAGACACCAAGCTTTGTTAAAGTTATTAAGTTCATGGGTTGGATATCAAATTAACTTGACAATTTTACTGTATTGACATTTGACCCGTAATTTTATCTCATCAACCTTAACTTTTTAATTTACTTTATTTATTTTTAAACTTGTCTCTTTTTAAAAAATATGAGATAAATAATAGCTCCATGGACTATGCTATGGTAGGTTTTTCTTGCATGGATGCACAAAAAAAAAAATTACTTGTTTTCAATTGACGGGTGATTTTATAACTGTATCTGTGTGCATCAATAATTTACATTAATGACGGTCAACGCCGCCGGTCAACGGCAGCTGTCCATGGCCAAATGTTGTAATTTTAAAAAAATAAAAATTTTATTTAATTAAGTAATTTTTAGATTAAATTAATTCATAATTTTATTATTTTTAATTTATTAACAATAATACAATGTTAACATTAAAGATAGTGGGTATATTTGTCCAAATAAAAAATATGTAATTTATTTTCCTTTTAAATTTAATGTGAAACCAAACAATAACAATTAATTTTTGCAGTCTTTTCCTCTCATCACCTCTCCATTCCTCTAATTTTTTCTCATCTCCTCTCCTCCCCTTTCTTAAAACTAAACACCACCTAAGGCTTTTGAGGAAAGACAACATTGGAATTCGATTTTATGACGTAAAGGATGGATTTGATGAAATGTTGCAACTGTTGCGAATGTGTGCACTCTGAAGGTAAAGAATCAAATCCAGAATTATGATGAGGAGTGATCCGATATTCCATAAAAAATAGTGAAAAAAAATAGTCACATAAAATGGATATGTGGTATAAAAATAGAGAATCTTTTTTTTTTCTTTTCATCAAAAACTTGATTTAGAGATTGTGTAATGCTCTCTTTCAAACTCTTTGATTATAGAGTAGTAATACGATTTTTTTTTCTTTCATCTTTGAAGTCCTATCTAAGTACTGCATTACATAGTCTTCACTAACAAATTAAGTTAATTAACAAAAAAGTGTCATTAATTAATAAAAATAAAATAACTTAATCATCCACATCAAAATTACTAACCTCCAAATTAATGCTCTGCCTTTGCTTCTTTTGATTTTGCAAACATTCTCCTAGTCATTTGTAGGGATCTAGTTTGTTTAATAATTAAGGATCATACTGTTGGACTTCTAATTCGTAACGCCTAAACGGCAAAAAAGTGCTTGCTTAAACGGCAAAAAAGTGCTTAAGGCGAGCAAAAACACTTTCATTTCTCAAAGCAGTAAAATAAGAACGAAGGGGCGATACCCTTATGGTTACTCAACATCAAAATAATGAAAATATTTTATAGTAATAGTAAATTATTTATATCCTTATGTTATTTTATAGTAATAGTAAAATATTTTATTGTAATCTAAAATTTAATATTTTTACATTTGTATCCTCAATCAATCTCTTGACCGACAGCCATGTTAAAGAAAAGAGAAAGATGATTAAAGATAATTGACCTGGAGCTTCTTTAATCATATGCAAGTTGAAGACTGGATCATTCGGGAAAAAAAATGGCTGAAGATTGGATTTAATGAACTTTGGGAGTGTTGAGTGATGCAGAATATGAAAATGAAAATGAAAATAATGTATTTATAAACTATGAATTCCGTGTGACAGTACCCGTACCACCCCTAGAAAATATAAAGTTCGAAGCTTTTCATGATAACTTTATTATCTAAATTATCTCATATCTCATATCTCATATCTCTTGTTCACGATCATCCCATCTATAAATATTTATGCATAAGATGGATCATTGTCCTTCAAAATGAAAAGGTGTTTGGTGCCCGACACTTTTCCTTTTATAATAATACCTTACCTTTACACATTTCCCATAAAATAAAAAATGAGCATGATTCTCATTACTGGTCAATGCGATTGAAGTTAAAGCGAAAATTTGGATAAATTGAAGCATGGGTAACAGCACAACCATACCCTTATGGTCATAGATTAATGAAATATGCAAAGAATAAGAAAAATGATCTCATCTTAGTATTTTATGGGCATGACTCCAGTTGAAATATCTCACCTTGATTCTTGCCTTTAATATTTCTTGGAAATCGGCGCGGTGCTTTTAGAAATATTTAAAAAAGATTCTTTTATGTTACGGTAAACTTAACATACATACACTCATAATAATAATAATAATAATAAATTTCATCATACATATTGTTAAATAATAAATTTTGTCATAAATATTGTTATTGTAAATATGTATATGTTACTTTTAACGTAACATAATAATAGCTTTTGAAGAAGGGACGGGGGATCGCGAATAAAATAATAAATAAGTGTATGAGAAAATTGTAATAATTAAACAAAAGTTTGCGGTTACATTTTGAAAAACATACAGTACATTAATTCAAGAGTCAAGGCAGCTTGCGCGTGTAATTTAATTTGCATCACTCCTAAAGTGCAATAAATCCAGTCTTCCAGCTAGCAGAAGCGATAAAAGAAGGCTGCTGCTACAAACAATTGTGTCATAGCGTGAATGCATGAAATTTTTTTTCACCAGCTTTCTCCCTTCTTTAACTATATGTGGCTGGCTGGCTGTCAAAAGATTGGTTACTGAAGTGTGTTTCTTCGATTGACAACCTCTTTAGCGACTTTACCAAATATTACAGACCCCACAACAGTTTAATTGACACTACCAACACCGTCAGTGGCAAATGGCAATGGCTGCGACTTTCTACAAAGACAAGACACGGGGCCCATCTCCAGGGCAAAACCGGCGCCTTCAAGCTGTTTCTTTAGATCCCATGTGACTCCAGTCCCTATTTCTCTAACAAATATGCTGCTGCTCCAACGCAATCTCCATGCTGACTGTTCCCACTTTCAAAAGCGAGAACACAAAACTACTTAGTCTCACCTTCGCCACCGAGGGGAAGATAAGATCACATCACCTCAGAAGAGAACAGAAAAGGACAGGGATCCAATGCTGTCTGCTTCTTATCTGTGTTCTTCTTGTGTTTCTTTCTTCTTTATACTTTTATGGTTGCTAAATGGTTGTTTTGGAGGTGACCCTTATGTGTTCTATGACTGGACTATCTCATATATCACTGCTTCCCCACTTGGGGATAAACAACAGGTGCCTCTCCTTTCATTTCCCTTCCCTTTAATGACGTTTATTTCTCCCTAGTTCAATTTTTGGGTATTTGAATTGCTAAATGCTAATTCTGTTATATTGTTTAGTGATAGTTTCCTGAAAGTTAAATTGCTACTATTGTTAACAAATTTTGGAGCTTGAGTTTCAATTTTGAAATTACTGTTGAGTGTCGGCTATAAGGAATCAATGGTTGCTAGATTTTTCATGTTATAATTGTTTTTCACTTTTTCTCCTGCCCTTGATGTTTTGATGAGAGATTTTGTTTTCCCTTTCTTTCTTTCTTTCTTTCTTTGGATACCATTTTGCAGGTTATTGGGATTAACGGGCAGTTTCCAGGACCGATTCTTAATGTCACCACAAATTGGAATGTTGTTGTCAATGTAAAGAATGATCTTGATGAGCCATTGCTTCTTACATGGTATAATATGCTGGAACCATCTCAAATAACAAGTAAAGATGACATTATTGCTACTATTACTTTTACATTTTAATGTAGGAATGGCGTACAACATAGGAAAAATTCTTGGCAAGATGGTGTCTTAGGGACGAATTGTCCAATTCCGGCTGGTTGGAACTGGACATATCAGTTTCAGGTGAAGGACCAGATAGGGAGTTTTTTTTACTTCCCTTCTTTAGACTTCCAGCGGGCTGCAGGTGGGTATGGGGGAATCATCATTAACAACAGAGATGTTATTCCATTACCCTTTGCAGTGCCAGATGGTGATATTACCATTTTTATCAGTGACTGGTACACGAAGAGTCATAAGGTCAGCAGGCGTCACTTCTTTTAGCTTACAGCTTTTGGTGTGTGTTATCCATTCTAGTGAAATTCTGGGATGATAACTGAAACTGATGGGTTACAGAAACTAAGGAAAGATGTTGAGAATGGCGTAGACCTTGGAGTTCCTGACGGGATCCTCATCAATGGACTTGGTCCCTATCGCTATGATGCAGCAATTGTTCCAGATGGTATTCCTTACCAGTTAATAAATGTTGAACCGGGTGAGTTCTGAATGCTCAACTTATTTACTATTTGAATTACCCAGAGTGACTTCATTTGGTTCTTAAGGTTCCCAAAATTATAGCTTTCTCACAGGGGGGATCTACAGTTGAGGGTTTTAGTCAAACTAAAATTTAATCCCTTCAATTTCAAATAGAATGTACCTTTTGAAGCATGGAAAACTAATTTAGAAATGGTTCGAATGACGTGAGATATTTGATGAAAGCATGCTGGTTTTCATTTTCACCCTCCTTAAAATCTGTATAAACTTGGGAACAAGCAAGACATTCTTTCATGTTTTCTCTTTACAAAATGGAGGAAAGGCCTCTAAGGCTACAGGTACACATGGTGGTCAAAATGTTCTGCTAACATGATAGTGTTTGCAATTTGCTTCTACTGCACTTCTGAAGATAGCTGAATGTTTCATACGTTTTATGAAACAGGAAAAACATACCGCCTCCGGGTTCACAATGTTGGAATCTCAACCAGCTTAAATTTTAGGATACAAAATCATAACTTACTTCTTGTTGAGACCGAAGGATCATACACAGTTCAGCAGAACTACACAAATATGGATGTTCATGTGGGTCAGTCATTCTCATTTTTGGTTACAATGGATCAAAATGCTAGCAGTGATTACTGCATTGTTGCCAGTCCTCGGTTTGTTAATTCATCAGAATGGAATAAAGTTACTGGAGTGGCCATCTTGCATTACTCCAATTCATTGGGACCTGCTTCAGGTCCTCTTCCTGATCCTCCTAATGCATACGACACATATTTCTCAATGAATCAAGCTCGATCCATAAGGTTGTAGTCGATTATATCTTTTTTGATTATGTAGAAAGATTTGGAAGTATGTTATTGACCTCTCCAAATGGTTTCTTCTTTCTTTTAACTCTCCTATGCACAAAAATGCAGCTGAAAGATGAGTTTATTCTTGATCTGAATGTTCTTTAAACTTCTGAAAAATTACCAATACCTTATGTTGGAGAGAGTTTACGCTAATTCAAAAAACATGGAACATCACTATTAGTATTATTCGTCTATTTACCTTGTCTTCTTTCCCTAATAATTCTCTTATGCTTAAAACGTTTGTTGAAACTGATGATGGCATTATGAGTTCTAACACATTTTGTGGTGTATGTATAGGTGGAATGTCTCTGCTGGAGCTGCTCGTCCAAATCCACAGGGATCTTTCAAATATGGGCAGATTACTGTGACAGATGTGTATGTGATTCTCAATAGACCTGCAGAGCTGATAGATGGGAAGTGGCGTACCACTGTCAATGGTATCTCATACTTACCACCTTCAACACCTCTAATGCTTGCCCAACAATTCAACATTCCGGGGGTGTACAAGCTTGATTTCCCATACAAATTGATGAACCGAGCTCCAAAAGTCGATACATCTCTGATTAATGGTACTTACAAAGGTTTTATGGAAATCATTTTTCAGAACAATGATACCACTGTGCAGAGCTACCATATGGATGGCTATGCATTCTTCGTTGTGGGGTGAGAATAGTTTTGATATTCTTGTTTTTCTCTTTTCCTTTTTTTGTTGGAACCTGGAAAATTAATTGATAAATTCAAGTTGGCAATTTCCCATTTAAACTGTAGTATGGATTTCGGAGTGTGGACAGAGAATAGCAGAGGCACATACAACAAATGGGATGGTGTTGCTCGCAGCACTACACAGGTAATCCTGAGTTACAAAACTTAATCCTTTATTCTGTTGTGTGAAGCCACTTGATGAAACTTACACTCAATTATGTTCCCAAGGAGGCATCCTAATAGTAGTCATTTAAGTGGTTCACTGCCATGAATATATATGTCACACAACTGCGGATATGTGTTTTTATGATTAGGCAATTGTCCGAGGATGACAGACTTACTTATTTCTGGCATGATTACAGGTCTTTCCTGGAGCTTGGACGGCTATACTAGTTTATCTTGACAATGCTGGCATTTGGAATCTCCGTACTGAGAATCTTGACACATGGTATCTGGGCCAAGAAGTTTATGTGAACGTCATAAATCCAGAGATTGACAAATCTGCGCCTCTGTTACCTGACAATGCCATATATTGTGGTCTGCTTTCATCCTTACAGAAGTAAGTGGTCATGAATACAATCTGTGTTTCAAAAAATGCACTCTATTTGTTTCATGTGAAGTTACCTATGGAAGACTGTTTTCAGATAGAATCCTTGCCTTGATCTAGTTTCTAAATTGACTGCTGGTAATTCTTTAACTATTTTCCCGGATATGTCTTGAAGATATTCCATTTGTTCAGGATATTTTGGTGAAAGTCATACAAAATGGTTTTAGTTTTATTCTTTAGTTGACAATTATAAATGGAAATTTGAGGAAAATATGTTCCCTTTACCTATTTTTGTTAAACTACTTGGTGGAATCAACTCAGATTGAATGGTTGTGAGGAAAGAATTCCTTAATTTTCTTCATTCCAAGCTCCTTTGCTAATTGTTTAATGTTTGTTCCCTACTGCAGAGATCAAGCTCAGAGAATTAACTTTTCGGGTGCCCCATCAGTTGTGGATGCAAGTATAACAGTTCTACTTGCACTTGTCATAGCCCTTTTCAGTTATTTAATTAGGTAAAAGTTTTGGAGCGATCTTGGAGCAAACATTACAACATACAATCCAAATTCCCAAACTGGGAGTATATTTCTGTTGTACGAGGGAAGATAGCGAGTTGAAGAGCACGTGTTCAATTGGTTTCAACAGGGAAAGAATTCATTGATGGACGATAAGTGCCATGACATGTATTATTGTGTAATTCTTTCACTGTGTGGTACTGAAGTAAGTGCATATAAAAATTGTTTGCAGTGATTCAGCGTCTGTAATATAACGCTTGTGAAATATCGATCAGCCTCTAGAGTTCTCAGGTTTTCACTTGTTTTCTTGTATTTTCTGCAGTAGAGAAACGAGTTGAATGGTGGTAAATGTAAAGACGGAAAAAATGGTTTCTTGTTACGAGGATGAAGTGGGATTCAAAATTCCCAGTGAGATATAAAAGTAAGCTTTGAAAACAAAAATGGTTTATAACACTGTAATTTGGATCCCTGGTTTTAAAGCCAATACTGTTACCGTTACTGTATTTTGACTGTTAAAAATATGAGGGGGGAATGGTGATAAGATGCAACTTCAATAGTGGGAGAGGGGCAGATGGATATGCAGCTTATCCCAAGAAACTTCAAAGGAAGAATCTTTTTGGACCTACTCAAATCTTTCTTGGACCTACCTACGAGAGATGGATGTTTCTTATCCCAACTATTTATCTGAGTCTTGATCCCGCTAAGAAAAAGGGGCAGTTTATAGGTTGCGGGTTGTTGAATCCTCCCAAACTTGCAAACTAATAATTTTTTTTTCTCCCCAAGAGAAACACGTTTTATCATATTAAAAGTAAAGTTATAACAACTCCCGCTTGAAATAATCATATAAAGTAATATAACTGTAACACCGCAAATTCAGCTAAGAAGGCACACAGGAACTTAGAATGAAGCCTTGTATCATTATGTATTATTACCGGTAAATAAAATAACCAAAGCTGTCCAATATCAAATTCAGACCTCTAAACAATAAACATAACAATAACCAAAGTAAAAGCAGTTTACTAGCTGAAACTCCAAGTTTTGCTAATAAATCCTTCTCTCTAGACCATAAGCTCCTATCTCTAAATGAATCCGTAAAATATTAAAGATAGGGTGAGCCATTAATTCGGTAAGTAAACTCATGCATAAAGTTACTAATAACAATTTAAATACATAACATTTATTATAAAACCACAATTTGGGAATAATAATCATTGTCTCATTGTATAAGCTAGTGCCTATGTAATTGGTAAATTTCACAACAAATTAACATAGAATATATAAAATCTTTTTAACTTAAGTTGATTTTAAACAAGTAAGCATTTGAGAAAAATTTTCTTTCAAAAAATTACTCATTCCACATTGTGTCACATTTACTTCTGATGTCCTAGTTATTCAATATATCACCTATAATCTTAGTGACCTGGTCAATTTATTAATTTAGGATACTATATCCTACAGTAAATATCAATAGGTATACATAATGATAATATAGTTAGTTGTTGGATCATATCACAATGAGACAAAACCATGAATACAATTTTCAATAAATCAATATCAATTATTCCGTGATCTATCATAAGATCATGAAACTTTCTAGAATTATACTAGACATACAAATAAATCACTTCTTCAAATTTCATAATTGTTGGAATATGAACTCAGTAATCGTGTCAGGCGTGTCAGATGCTCAGTGTATGTGTGTATGCTATGTCGTCTGCCAGAGGTTTGAAGCAAAAACGACAAGATCGAATTTGTCACACAGAGGCTTTAGTATTGCACATGCTAAACATGTGATGAAGGCTTATTTAAGGCAGCTTGAAACGTCATGGAACATGGCATTTTGAGGTCATTTATAAGTCATGAGTCTTGCACGTGCATGAGGTTGTTACTGGCCATTGGTTTTGGCGGGAAATTTGTTGAAGTAACAATCCCAGAAAACAGAATATATAATCTGGTTTTGGTGCCATCTTCATCATCAGGAGAGAGACAGTAGAGTTGAGAAGAGAAAGAAAGTGTTAGTCTTTTTTGTTCTCTGCAAGTGTTAGTCATTTTTGTTCTCTGTAATCAGCATCTATTCTTTGTAGCCTTTGATCTCAATAATAGTGCTTGATTTCTCAATGAATGTAGACACCAACACACTGAACCATTTACATTTGGTGTTTTTGTTTCTGATTATTGATCTGAGTATTGTGCGTGTGAGTCTTGGTTCATTAATCTTGCATTTTGAAACAGAACAGGATCTTGGGGTGAATTTGATCAGTTGTACAAAGGTCAAGTTCATAACACTAATCTTTAAGAGACCCCTTTTTTTATTTATTCAATATATATGGCATGCTTTACTAATATAATAGAAAGTAAAGACTCCATCCTACTCGTTGGCCAGAGCCTTAACTTGAACATTGTACAAGTGCGCAAGGCTCCTTCGGGCCATGGCCACAGCAAAGCTATAAGGGAAGGTAAGGCTTTCATGTTATTCATTGGAATTAGAAATTTCCAAGATTTTAGATTTGAGTTTGAAAAATCATAATGTTGAAAAGCTACCATATTGCGTTGTTATTTCAAAGCAGCATTTTAAGTGAATGTACGTTATGTAAATAGGACATAATTGATTTGGATACTCCTTGAAGAAAATATTAAATGATGTATTTTTATACTCAAAGTAATGCTTTGAGCGAATGAGAAATTAACACTTAAAATACACTCATTGGTTGTATTGAATAACAACAAGAATTATAAAAATTGTATAAAAATTGTAACAGCTCGTAAAATTTGAAATAAGTTACCTAATTTATTATTTGTAACTACTAATTAAATTCAAAATTTATTATGAGATTGTAGTGGTCAATTAAATTCAGAATTTAATTTAAAATTAAATCCAGAATTTAATATGTGTTTTGGACAGATTTTGGGTGCAAAGGAAAAGAGAAAAATCTATGTAGAACAATAGATTTATTTTTTTGGGTAACTAGGGTGTCACACCAAATCGTTGTGTGAGATATTTTTAAGATTCAAAGGAGGTAGGGAGAGTGGGAGGATGGTGATGATAGCGAGAGTTTGAAATATGAAAAGGAGGTCTTTTGAGATAAACTTTTAACCTCCAAAATAATGGAAAAGAGGTTAGAGGTAGAGCCGGGGTTCCACATTCTGACACTCAAGTCAGATACTGAAGCTTTTTTTATGGTGGCGAGAGCTTGCCAGCCCTCTGAAATAATGGCTTAAGGTTGAAGAAGACCTTAACCTTTTTTTATGGAGTGTGTGTGTGATGTTAAATGATGAAAATAGAACGTAAACGCCTTTATCTATGGAGTACCCTGGTTGCCACGCAGCATATTTCTAATGGTTATTGGTTGTCATTTTTCAGATTTTTTCATCCTTTTACCTTTTTTATGATTTTTGAACCGTTAAGAGCATGGTTGGGGAGCAAGAAGGCGTTCATGGCGTAATTTATCCTTTTGGACATGTAGTATGCGCTGGAGAGTGGTCCAAGATACCTCAGTAGAGGTTGTCTGGCATGGCTACTGAAGACCACTATCCTTGGTACAATGTCTTTCACTTTTTTGGCAGAGGTGATAGTAAGTTGTGGCCACTTTTTCAGCAAGATATTTTGATATTTGATTTTGTAAAAATCAAATATAATCTTTTAGACGATGGAGATGTTTCTCATGCTTGACTTTTCCTTGACCATTTTTGCATCTGATCTGGGATACCCCTCGTACCTTATTAATCTATAGGCGTAAGCAATGGTACCACGGGTACCACACTTATTGGTATAGGCTGGGTACCACACTTATTGGTACCCAAGTTTGTGGTATCGGTCAGGTACCTCGAATATCCTAACTTATGGAGTAGGTCAGGTGCCTTAGGTGCGTATAGTGATCGCTTAGAGCCATGGCACCCCTCATCGACACATGGCGTTTTACTTCAAATTTTCTGTTTCTCCTAAACAATATGGTTAATGAAATTGCAATTACACTTTGAATTTAATTTAAGGATTAAATCAAAAGTGTAAAAGGCATCTACTTTAATTAAATATCAAGAGCAGTGGTTACAAGTGCATTTAATGGGAAATTAAATGTAGTAGTTATAGAATTTATGTAGTCAAATTTATGGATAAAAATACCCCTCAAACTCTTGCAGAATACTATAAATTAGCACACTCATGTTCTTCATTTAGAGAGATTAGAGATGTATGGAAAATGATAAGAATATAAATTAAAATAGATAAAGAAACAAAGATAGATAATCTTCAATTCTTTTTTTATTGTACATCTATTAGTTCGAACGCGACAAAAGTTCAGTATAAATATAATGGTGGTACTTCTTAGCTATTTGATCGCATTGTATTTTAAAAGACAAATGCCAACAGAATATACACTATAGTAGGATGCGTAATTATCTTAAGGACACTATGGTATCACACAGGCCTCGGACACTATGGTATCACACAAGCCTCAAGACTTTTTTCTTACTCTTTTTGTTAATTTTATTACTATTTCGTAATAATTTTATATTTTATATCAGTTATATGCTTAACTGTTCTCATGTGCATTTTTAGTTGCTTGATCTGTAATTTGTATTTTACAAACGTTCCTCATGTCACCATGATATTTTCTAACACATAATAAATTGATTCTCATTTGATTTCCATGAAACAAATTTTAAAACATCCTTGAATATATCTAATTTAACATATTAGAAATTCAGACTCCAAATCCTTATATTTGAAATATTATGAAATTCGTAAAAACCCTCTATATAATTCTATGGAATTTCATAGGTTACCAACATTCTTATCTAGTCAAGCTTCTCTCCAAATCATTGAAGACAAATAATTAAAGCTTACCTCTTGATTTATAAGTCTTTTTGCGTGAATTCTTCCTCATCTCCTCCAAACATTTTTTTTCCTTTCGAAAATCATAAAGTAACTCAGTCTATAAATACCAGAGTATTTTATAGGTGGTTTTCCTCAAAGCCTCTTCCAAACCCGCTAATCAATCACTACCGAATAACAGTTGGGCCTGAAACCTTTTTTTGAATACTGATTACACATTAGATTACTGTATTGCACATATATTTATAACTTTTATTATAGCATACATTACACTGATATTTATAATCAGATATACATAATTAGGACTTACATTATTACATAAATTCAATGAAGTACATGCCTAGACAAATAACCCTCACAGATGAGAGATGTCTCTGCTCCACTCACATCCCTCACAGACGATAGATGTCTTCGCTCCACTCACATTTCGCAAGGGGGAAAGACTTATAAATGTTTTAGCCCCCACAATGCTTTTGTGGGGACTTGAACCGCTGCCCTCACGTTTGTGAGGGCAGCAGCCCAACCACTTCGGCCAAAGGACTAGTTTTGAGGATTAGGGTAAGGCTCTAAATTTCGAGGACGAAATTTTTTTAAGAGGGGGAGAAGTTGTAACACCCACTTTTAATTATTTATTGTTTTCCTCTTTTGCCCTTATTTAATTGAGTAGGATAGTTATTATTGAGTGTTTGTGTGTGAGTAAAACTTATCAAATTGCTTTAAATAAGTTACGTAAGTTATTCTTATTTTTTTTAAAAAAAATATAAATATTTATTAATTACCAAGTATTTAAGAAGCCATTCTTTTTTTTAAGAAGCCGTCTTTTATTTTCTACACCGTTACAAACCCTAGAAAAAAAAAGAAGAAAAGAAAAAGAAAGAAACATAAGTCTGTGGAGAAGGAAAAGAAAGTTTTATAATTTCTTTTCTTAGTGTTTGCCTTAAGGTATTAAGTATTTCTTTGACTTATATGATTTATTTTTATGAATTGTTTGCCTTTAATTACTTGTGGTATGATTTGGGTAATATATGAATGTTTGTAATGTTGTTATGATATGAACAGTCTCTATTCCTTGCTCAAAATCGTTTTCTTTATTTAGAATTACATGAATATGCTTATATATCATAGAACTAGACATCCTAAGTTTTCCATTGATAGGTTTTGTGTTGAAATCGTCTGAGTATGCAAATTGTTATGGGTTTTCGAAGTTGGGTTACTGGTGCTGGAAAATTCCGATTTTCAGCAGCGGTTCTCAATTCTGGAAGTTTTTCTATAAGGTTACACGTCCTTAAAAATTATGGTGATTTTTGTATCAACAGATCTATGTCTCCTATACTTGTATATTTAATTTCGTAGTTCTATCCTTTATAGTTAAATTATTAAAAATTGTAACATGTGGCTGCTGCAGATCTGGAAACTGTTTTCCAGAACTGCAGAAGCTGAAACGTGTAACAGTTGGGCTAATCTATGAATATTAAATGCCATGTTAGGATTTTATAATGCAATTTCAATCTTTCTTCTGTCTTTAAAAACTAGAATCGTGATTTTTGGGCATGTAAAATAAAAGATACGAATTTTTTAAATTCTATTTTCAAATCTGGAATTTTTTGGACGGGTTAGATTTTCTCGGAAATAAAACGTTTTAAAATAGTTTCAGGAGTCCAAAAATTATGAATTTTAATTATATGCTTTCTGAATGTGTATTCTGTAATTAGAAAGAAGAAACATATTATTTCAAGAACTGAAGAATATCTTATGAATTTTCTAAATGGTAAAGGTGTGTTGTGGTTAATGCTGGACAGTTTTGTTACTTTGGTGAAAGGTCAATATTTTGACTCGATTTGGACTTGTGCTGATTTTGTGAAATTTTGTATGTAATGTTATGCATGTTCACAGTGCCTCTGTAAATTTTCATGGTTTTCCGACATGTGTATAGGTTATTAAAAATCAGCATGTGCAGGATACTCATAAGTATAGAATATGTCTAGAATATGTATAAGTATTAAGCTAGTATAAGTGCGTATGATTTAAGGATGATTGGGATTATGTTTAAGGTTAGAGATGATATTGATAAGAATATTTTTATGATGATTGTAGGACGCGGGTGAGCTCGTTGGTTGTTTCTCGAGGTATTGAATTAATTACTACGAATCGAGGTAAGTAGATTCATACATGATGCGCTTCGTAATAAATGCAATTTATGTTTAAATGAAAATTTTTACAAAACTGATTTCTAAAATATTTAAATGAATTATGTAAAATAAAAACACTTTTAAATGAATTTATATAAATGTATTTTAAAATGAATTTTTCTTAAGAAATTAGTTTTCTCAAACAAAAGTTTTCTTAAAGAATTTTCTAAAAGAATTTAAATGTTCAAAGAAAAGTTCTTAAATGTTTTAGAAGATTTTAAATGCTATTTATGAAAAGATGTATGGTGGATTCAAAAATGTTTTAGCTCATAGTCCGTAATAATGTATACGATGCAAATGTTATGATGTTATGAAATGTTATGGTCACTTTTTCGGTATGATGATGATCTTGTGCACAAGGATGCTACTTAACAATGCGGGTACAAAGACTGAATGAAGAACAATGTGGGGTATAACACCCTAAATGATGAATGATGAATGATGATGACTACGAGGCATGAGCTACCAATGTTTATGTTTTTAATGTTTTTATGAATGTTTTAATGTTTTTAATGCTTTTACATGAATCCACCCCTTAAGTTAAATGATGATGTTATTATAAGATGTTACAAAATGTTTAAAAGGTTTAATGACAAAGGTTTTCAAACATGGTGCATGGATTTGCTTACCGAGTTGACGGCTCACTCCTCGTCTCTAATATTTTGCAGATTGATTAGAGATGTGGCTTGGGTTCTTAGATGGAGAATTTTCTTAGTGGATCTTTGAAGTTGCTTTAAGTATTAAATTTGTCTAGACCTTTTTATATTGGATTAGAGACTTTTTATTTGAGACTTTATTTCAGATGATTTATGTAAGGATTCAGTTGAAGTATGAATAATGATTGTCTCTTGAGATTTATTAATAAGAATACATGATGTGAGGCTTCATTCCAAATTTACCCTTGTGTTTTCATGGGTAATTTTTGGGGTGTTACAACCTTAATAATGCGTTTATTAAACTAGAAACAGAATGAGCTGGAATCGGAGTAGGCAGGAATGAGAATCAGACTAAGTTGTTTACTTAAGCCAGAGGAATCGGAATCAGAATCAACTAGAATTCCATCGATGTACATATTTTGTCTTAGAATCAGAATCATAATAAGCTGAATTGTTTCAAGTTACTAAAATACCCTTAGTTAATTATAATAATAACTATTAATATATTAATTAATTATATTCATATGTTGTTAGTATATTAATTAATTATAATTTATCATTATTAATAATAAAATTAATAACAATAATCAAAATAAAAAATTATCACTGTCAGAAAAATAATAATCAATTTCAAAAAATAATAATAATCATAATTGGATTCTTCATCATCAACAAAATACTCTATTTCCACAATAATAATAATAATAATAATAATAATAATAATAATAATAATAATAATAATAATAATAATAATAATAATAATAATAATAATCATCATCATCATCATCATCATCAAATTAATCTATTTCCCAAATAATCATCATCAACAAAAATAATCCATTTCCAAAAAAAAAAATAGCAGCAACAATCAAAATCGGAATTGTCAGCATCATCAACAACAACGGCAACAACAATCACCATCGTTAGCGGCAGCAACATCATTAGATCAGAACCGGCGACGAAATCGACATGGCCCAACGGAGACGAAACCGACGACAAGCAGCTGTCCACAGTCGACGAACCACAACGACAAAGGTGGTGATGGCTGTGATGGTGATGGAAGCAGCTCCGATGGCATTCGATTGGGAGGCATGGGTGATAGAGTTTAGGTTTTAGGATTTTTTTTAATTTTTCACTTTTTATATTTTTTTAATCTAAAGTGAGGGTATTTCTGAAATAATAAAAAAATTAATGCGGGTAGAATGGGAAATGCCAGGAATGAGAGTCTGATTCCCAAGTCCCCCTTGGGAATCAGATTCCCATATTTGATTCCCAAATTAATGTGGGATCCACAAAAATGAATCACATTCCTCTCTTTATTTCACCAAGTAAACACATGAATAATTTCAATTCCGGATTATCATTCCTAAATCCAGTAAGTAAATGCAACATAAGAATAATTTTTTAATAAAAAGATTTTTTTATTTTATTAATGTAAAAAATAAATTAAAAGATAAAATATTTTTTAATATAATATATTTTTATTTTTTTAGTGTATAAAAATTTATATATTTTTTAATCTCTTAATTTACTCTTTTTTATCACCTCCACTTTTTTCTCTTTTTTAAAAAAGTACATTTTCTCCACTTTTTTTTCGTTTTTAAAAAAAGTACATTTTCCATTACTCATGAAGAGAACAAATACAAAACTTCAACTGATTACTTATTATAGTTTAAGCAAAATTTCAGATGATATGAATCATCTACTTCTTTCTTTTATTATTGAGAATTTTAAAAATTTCAGGATTTAGGAGGTTTAAACAAATACAACAATCCGCAAGATGCTATCACAGCATTGACATACAGGAGACTGCAGCTGTTGACATTAGCTTCCATCCAGCTCCCAGCAGTTGGATGAGACTGAAAGGACTCTTCCAGACTTCCACTGAGGAAATGGATGTTTGGTCGTGCGTGGCCTCTTAGAGCTCCTGTAATTAAGGGATGGGGTTGTTCCAACTTGGCCACAGCTCATCGTTGGGAAGTCTCTTCCATGCATTCCGAGTCGCTTGGGTTACAGTCCTTGCACGTGCTATCTCCTTCCGCAGCTTGTCTTGTTTAAGTCCCTGTCTTCTACTCTTCAAATTTTGGCAGCTTGGATGGTCATGCTAAATGCCTTTTAATCTTTTCTTTTCTTCTTGGGCTCTGCACAATTTTGTGACTTGGAACACTAAAATCAGTAATAGGCAGTAAATTTTGTAATTGCCATTTTTTTTTCTGATTTGGAAAATCTGTTGTGGAGAGATACTTCCGAAGTGCATCATAGCTTATATTTATAATAACATTAGTAATAATTAAATAACAACAACAACAATAATAATCATTATTAGATTAATACCAATAATGATGATGATCGGCGACATTGAAGGTTGGAGGGTTGCAGCGACGACGGCATAGTGGCGACGGTGAGGTGCGACGGGATCATGTGCGACGGTGATGAATGGCTCTACGACGATCGTGGCTTCGGTTGGACAGCAAATCAACAGTGACGAATGGCTCTGCAATGGTCATGGCTTCTGGTGGCAGCAGATCGACAACCATCGGCATGCAACGGTCATGGCTTCTTGTTGGCGGGTGCTTCTTTTTTTTTTTAAATGAGGACAAAATTAGAATGATAAATTTTGTTGGAGGGCAAAATCATCATTCTAAGGAATGGAGTTACAATTCCCAACCCCCATTTCCGGAATGAAATCTCCAGTGATCGATCCCAAATTTGTGTTGGGCTCACTCACCATTAATGCTTGTTTTATCTTTCAAGAAGTAGTGGGTTTATATGGATTAAACTATTGTAGTTTGATTAAAAACATGATTTTTTAAATGCTCCAATATTTTTCAAAAAAGAAATTCTATAACAGATGGATTGGTTAACTTAAAAATTTTCTTATCCCATGCATAGTAGTCAGTGGAATTATCCATCAATAATTATCAGTAAAAAGTTATTAAAGGATACTTAGGGCTCTTCTAAGTATTGTTTTATAACTTAATCTCTTGTACAAAATACTTTTGTGGATCTTTTTTTTCTTTTGTTTAATTTTTTTCATATTTACATAAAAAAATAAAAAAAAAAGTTTTAGTAGTTCAAATGGCCACTCTCAACTTGCTGAAAAAATACTGAATTTTTATTTTTCTTAGAGAAACAAAATATCCTTAAAACCCGTGGTTTTATTGAATTATCGTACTCAACTAGTTACCTAGATTAGTTAGAATTTGTGTGAGATTTCTGTTATAGATGATTTGATATTCCTATAAATTTGTGCTTTAAGATCTTCAATCCCTATATATACATCAAAATATTTGTTCGTGTTGGATCATGGATTCCAAAGACGAGCTACCCCTCACCGTGAAGACTGAGCTTTATTATTTGAACTAGCAAAAAAAACCACGCTTCGTGCTGCTTTAAAAAAAAATTTAGTATTATCTTTTTTTTTTTTACTTTGTACTTGGTGAAACTGATAAAAAATATGAATTGATTTTTTTTAAGATGAGGCAGCCTTATAAAACTATGTTATTTATGAAAGTTAATTATTTTTTTGTTAACTTTAAAAATACATATTAATGTGTATAGTGTAAGTGTGCAAACCTTATACCTTTTGTAGTTGCTGATAAGTTACAAATTATATTCAACTTGCTAATATGTTAGAATTTTTATATCACTTTTTTTCCAACCAGCTCCAACGATCTCAATATCACCCACACCACATAAACTTCTGACAACATCTATAATATTATGGAAAAATAACATTAACATGTTAAAACATACAGATCAATAATTATTAATATACACTTAAAGATTAACGAACATTAATAATTTTTAAAAAAATATCTGAGAAGATTGTGTTATTATTCACACGTATATCTATCAAATTCGAAGATATTAATTGGAATCCATTGATCGAAATCTTAACAATTCCTTCTTCTAACCTCTTAAGCGAAGTTATAACCAAGAAAATAATCTTATACTAATTAAAAAGTGGTCTATACTCGCCCGTAATTGAAACAACTTTCAAATTCTTGACACTGTATAAAGAATCATCACTCAACATGTGCTTAAACCTTATCACTAAATTTTTCTTGATGGTTGCATGCATTAGATTTTCCTATGAAAAAAAAAGCTACATTAAGTGTAAAATAATTGGGAAAAAAATTAGAGAAAATAATGGGAGAAAGAATTTTTTATACAACCTTTTCATCAATAAAAATCATGTTCGCACTAATCAATTCTCCATTCTTTTTGGTATTAACAAACTCCCACATCCTACAAAACTTATCTCTTGTCATCAAACTATCTTTATCGTTATTTAACTCATGAAGAAAAAAGTACTCATGAAACACAAAATACTAAAAATTCAAATAAGTCAAAAAACTAAAATATAAGAATATTTCTAAAGAGTATATTGATTAAATATTAAAAAAAATCCAAATATAACAAATCTTAAATACTTAATGTTTATAGAGTTTGAAGAAGTTAAAAGACACTAAACAAAATGTTGCATAATTAAAAATGAGATTATAGCATTAAAATTAAGCCCTAGTGGCATTGGTGAGGGAAGATAAATGAACCTTCATTAGTTGATGTATTTTGAGTTACTAAAGTTTAGTTGTTGGCTTATTAAGATAAATGAATGTTTCAAGACTTATAATTAATTATTATTAATGATTATATATTGTTAAATTTAAATAGAAAGAGAAAAAAAATGTAATCTTTTATAATCTAATAATTATTTTCTATTTTTAATATTTTGTAATGTAATTATTTTTTTAATCTCAACCAATATATTAGATAATAGAAAATATAAGAAGATGAGAAATAGTAATGGCACATTACTTTTTGTAGTCCCAACTCTCTCTCTCTCTCTCTCTCTCTCTCTCTCTCTCTCTCTCTCTCTCTCTCTCTCTCTCTCTCTCTCTCTCTCTCTCTCTCTCTCTCTCTCTCTCTCTCTCTCTCTCTCTCTCTCTCTCTCTCTCTCTCTGTGTGTGTGTGTGTGTGTGTGTATGTATATATATATATATATAAATTGGCACACGATGTAGAGGCTGGTACATACATATAATACACATTTATTTTTTGTGTTTGCTTTTACACATGCTTCAACTTCTCCATGCTTCAACTTCTCCAAATCTTCCTTCTAACTCCAATTGCATTGCCCAATAATGAGAGTCATACTCATTTTAATTTTATTCGTATTTTATGGGATATGTGTAGAGGTAAGATATTTTGAAATGATCTTATCTTACCTATATATAATATTTCTTTCAGATCGGTGCGGTGTTCTTAGAAATTTTTGAAGATGGGATGATCGCGAGTAAATAAATAAGTGTACGAGACAATTTTGATAACGAATAAAACAGTTTACGGTTAAATTTTTAACAACATTAAATACAAGACGGCTTCTGAGTGTGATTTAATTTGCATCACTCCCAAAGTGCAATACATGCAATCTTCCAACTTGCATAAGATACAAAGAAGGCTGCTGCTACAATCAGTTGTGTGAATAGATGAAATTTTTTCACCATCTTTTTCCCCGTCTTTATCGATATGTGGCCGGCTGTCTGTCAAAAGATTGGTTACTAAACTGTGTTTCTTCAATAAACAACTCCTTTAGCGACTTCACAAATTATTACAGACCCCACAGTTTAATTAACCTACTAACACAGTCAGTGGCAAATGGCAATGGCTCCCATTTTCTACAAAAACAAGACACGGGGCCCATCTCCAGGACAAAACCGGCGCCTTCAAGCTGTTTCTTTAGATGCCAGGTGCTTCACTTCAGCCCCTATTCCCTAACATGTATACTGCTGCTCCAATGCAATCTCCATGCTTACTGTTCCCACTTTCAAAAGCAAAGACACCACTTAACTCCTTACTTCACCTTCACCACCAAGGGGAAGATAAGATCACATCACCTCAGAAGAGAACAGAACAGGACAGGGATCCAATGCCGTTTGCTTCTTATCTGTGTTCTTCTTGTATTTCTTTCTTCTTTATACTTGTATGGTTGCCAAATGGCTGTTTTGGAGGTGACCCTTACGTGTTCTATGACTGGACTATCTCATATATTACTGCTTCCCCACTTGGAGATAAACAGCAGGTTCCTCTCTTTTCATTTCTCTTCCCTTCAATTACATTTATTTCTCTCTCGTTCAATTTTTGGATATTTGAATTGCTAAATGCTCATTCTGTTATGTTGTTTAGTGATAGTTTCATGTAAGTTAAATTGTTACTATTGTCAACAAATTTTGGAGCTTGAGTTTCAATTTTGACCCTATTGTTGAGTTATGAACTATTAAGAAATCACTGGTTGCTTGATTTTTCATGTTATAACTGTTTTTCACTTTTTCTCCTGCCCTTGATGTTTTGTTAAGAGATTTTGTTTTCCCTTTCTTTCTTGGTATACCATTTTGCAGGTTATTGGGATTAATGGGCAGTTTCCGGGACCGATTATTAATGTCACTACAAATTGGAATGTTGTTGTCAATGCAAAGAATGATCTTGATGAGCCATTGCTTCTTACATGGTATAATATGCCGGAACCATCTCAAAATTACATTTTAATGTAGGACTGGCGTACAACATACGAAAAATTCTTGGCAAGATGGTGTTTTAGGGGCTAATTGTCCAATTCCTGCTGGTTGGAACTGGACAAAATCAGTTTCAGGTGAAGGACCAGATAGCGAGTCTTTTTACTTCCCTTCTCAAGACTTCCAGCGAGTTGCAGGTGGCTATGGGGGATCATCACCAACAACAGAGATGTTATTCCATTACCCTTTGCAGTGCCAGATGTTGATATTACCATCTTTATCAGTGACTGGTACACAAAGAGTCATAAGGTCAGCAATTGTTACTTCTTTTAGGTCACTTCTTTTGGTGTATGTTATCCATTCTAGTGAAATTCTGGGATGATAACCAAAACTGATGGGTTACAGAAACTAAGGAAAGATGTTGAGAATGGCGTAGACCTTTGAGTTCCTGATGGGATCCTCATCAATGGACTTGGTCCCTATCGCTATGATGCAGCAATTGTTCCAGATAGCATTCTTTACCAGTTAGTAAATATTGAACCGGGTGAGTTCTGAATGCTTGACTTATTTACTATTTGTATTGCCCAAAGTGACTTCATTTGGTTCTGAAGGTTCCCAAAATTATAGCTTTCTCACAAGGAGGATATACAGTTGAGGGTTTCTAGTCAACCTAAAATTTAATTCCTTCAATTTCAACTAGAATGTACCTTTTGAAGCATAGAACCTGATTTCGAGATGGTTCCAGTGACATGAGATATTTGTGAAAGGTAATCTTTTGTTTAATGTTTTTTCCCTACTGCAGAGATCAAGCTCAGAGAATTTATTCTTCTGGTGCCCCATCAGTTGTGGATGCAAGTAGAACAGTTCTACTTGCATTTGTCATGGCCCTTTTCGGTTATTTAATTAGGTAAAAATTTTGGAGTGAACTATGAGTAAGCTTTACAGCATACAATCCAATTTCCCAAATTGGGAGTATATTTCTGTTGTATGGGGGAAGATAGCGAGTTGAAGAGCATATGTGTTCAATTAGTTTCAACAGGGAAGGAATTCTTTGATGGAAGATAAGTGCCGTGACATGTATTATTTTGTAGTTCTTTCACTGTATAGTATTGAAGTAAGTGCATATAAAAATTGTTTGCAGTGATTCAGTGTTTGTAATATAAAGCTTGTGAAATATCTATTAGCCTTTAGAGTTCTCAGGTTTTCACTTGTTTTCCTGTATTTTCTGCAGTAGAGAAATGAGTTGGATGGTGGTGAATGTAGAGACGGAGAAAATGGTTTCTTGTTTCTTGGATGAAGTGGGATTCAAAATTCCCAGTGAGATGTAAAAGTAAGCTTTGAAAAGAAAAAAAAATGGTTTATAACACTGTACTTTGGATCCTTGGTTTAGAAGCCAATACTGATACTGTTACTGTATTTTGACTGATAAAAATATGAATGGGAATGGTAATAACCTGTAACTGCAATAGTGGGAGAGGCAGATGCGGCTTATCCCAAGAAACTTCAAAGAAAGAATCGTTTTGGCCCTACTTAAATGTTTCCTGAATCTACCAATGAGATGGATGTATGTTATCCCAACCATTCTTCTTAATCCTAATCCCACTAAGAGAGAGTTTATAACAAAGTTTGCTTGTTATTGAAACTAAAAAGTTAAGTTATGACAACTCCCACTTGAAATAATCATATAAAGTAATATAACTGTGAGATCGTAAATTCAGCTTATGAACGCACAAGAGATGAAGTGACATTTAGAATGAAACCAACATCCTCGATACCATTATCATTGTGCACACTTGTAACCCAGTCACCGATACTTAAGAGAGCAAAGTTGCTGAAGTTTACAAGGTGCAATATTCTAAGAGTAATTTTCTAATAAAAAGATTTCTTATTTTATTAATTTAAAAAATAAATAAAAAATATACTCAATATAATATATTTTTATTTTTTAATGTATTAAAATTTATATTTTTTTAATTTTATAACTTACTCCTTTTTATCACCTTCACTTAAAGGTATCCTTTGCTGGTTACTTGTTATAGTTTTTAGCAAAATTTCAGATGATATGAATCATCTACTTCTTCCTTTGTTCTTGAGAATTTTAAAAATTTCAGGATTTAGAAATGGGCAGTAAAATTTGACAGCTTGGATGGTCATGCCAAATGCCTTTTTATCTTTTCTTTTCTTCTTGGGCTCTGCACAATTTTGTGACTTGGAACACTAAAATCAGTAACGGGCAGTAAATTTTGTAATTGCCATTTTTTTTTCTGGTTTGGAAAATCTGTTGTGGAGAGATACTTCCGAAGTGCAGCATAGCTTATTGCTAGCAGCTGTCATTAGCAAGCACGGACTTACCTTGTATTTCAACAAAACTATAGGGTACGAAACAGCATTTTTGATAGTCACTGTACCTGAGGTGAAGATGTAACAAGGATGATTGGAAAATACGAGGAGAAGGTCAAAGTAGAATGAATTGCTTTCATGAGAACTTGGATCTGACATGTAACTAGTGACCTGAAGAGGCATAAGCCAACTGAGTTTGTTAGCTATGTAGTAGAAAACATCATATGCTCATACCCTACAAAGAAGTTGGTTGAACGAAAACTGATTGAACAACTTGGAAAGGAGATATAACTGATTGAATCCTAACTTGGAAAGGAGATATACATGGTTCATTTGTACTCGGCTATTTCTCTTTCCAATTAAAATTATTTGATAGTTATGCTCAAATTATATAAGCTCTACAGAGTGATGAAGTTGCAACCTTATGGCTAAATGATGCATCAGTTAGGAAAGCAATTCATGCTGAAGAGGTGAGGAATTCAATTTCCTTTGTTATTCCCTGTTGTGGAACCTCTTACTTCGCGATCCTTGTGACTTAATAGGAAAAAATTGTGGGAAGTTGGGAACTATATACAGACAAAATTACATATAACCACGATGCTAGGAACAATGATCAAATACCACAAGAACCTCACTGCCAGGGGATAGCCGGCACTTATATGCAGGTAGGTCTCCAACACTACATTAGTGTTTGCTCAAAACCTTAATCATTTCTGGTTATTTTCCCCAAATTACTATTTCACATGGGGTGAAAATAAGACATAGTAGAGGCTTTGACATCTTACAACTGTTTGGGTTAAAAAAACTGCTATAACTTTTCCCTAGACTTGCTATGGTTACAAACAATTATACAAGGTTACTCTGGATGATATAACAAGAAAAACTTAGAGACAGACATGATAAGTTGTGCTAGTATCATGGCAGCTGGTGTTATCTATTTAACTCCACAAACTTTGAAGGCATGTCTTGCCTTGCGCCTTTGGTTGCCAAGTCAGGCTTATCTCCCACAACTGACTTTGGATTCATGAGGCAAGATGGAGCCTGCTATGAGTGTTAAACATTTGATATATTGTATAACTGATGTTGACTGCATCAAGATTTTAGATTCTGACCTTTTCTGCTTCTCTAACATGAAAAATAATTTGTTTTAGACAGGTTCTCTGATAACCAATGTGTATTTCTGTCGACTTTTCTGACAGTGGGGATCATGATATGTGCATTCTGTTTACTGGGAGTGAAGCTTGGACAAGGTCTGTTGGATACAAGATTGTAGATAAATGAGCCTTGGACTTCCAATGGGCAAGTTGCTGGTAGTTAGTAATTAGTTTCAATTCTTCCTTACTAAAATATGTAATATTTCATTAATAGGAATTCATATTCACCATTGTTCGGAATGGTTCTGGTAGTTTTGCCTTTTAACCTTTCAACAGTTTTTGCTATGAAATGGTCGTCAAGGCTTGTTCTTCACATTGCACAAAACATCCATTATCAACTAATCATCTTGTTGGTTACAGATATACTCAAAAGGATATGAGAACAAGAATTCTTTTCTTCTATTATCAGTTACAATTTAAGTTCAAATATTTAATCTATTTCTTGTAACATGAAATATTGATAATCATTCTCTCTTTTTGACTTATGTTTTTGCAGGGATCTCGACATTCTGTAGCAGAATACAAGCCATGGGAGGCATTGGATTTTTATAGCCTTTTTCTAGCTGGAAAGCCAAAATGAAAGAGATTTATGAACTGTCATCATGATATAGAAATTATGAGAATTCTATATGCTTTGGAGCTCTCAGCCAAGTGGGTTGTTGGAACTGATAAGGTGGATTAATTTTATTTTTATAACTGAAAGCTTGTGTAGGTGACTGGCTGCTGTTCATTTTCTTTGTTTCTTGTGTGGACTCTGGAGTGGGGGATGTGGTTTTCTTGTATAAAAAGTATAAGACTTATTTCTTGCACTATCTCTTGTACACCCACAGAAGAGATATGGGTTGGATTTTAGTTGTTAATTAGTTTTCTTGTATCCCCTTACTCTTTCGTAAAGTGGTAAGATTCTGATGATATTGGTTTTGTCATTACATACTTTATTAGTTTCAATAATGAGTGTAGCCATAAAAAGAAAGTTTTCCCAACTAGGAATTATCTAAGCCATTAATAGATACGTTGGTTTTGTTTGTTAAAGATCAATTTGAGTCTAGTTTAGCTTTGTTTGTTAAAGGCGAATTATTTGAGTCTCTGTCAAGCAGTCACCGCCTTTTGTCAAATGGAATGGGATGTTCTCAATAAATATCAAGCGCATTTTGCCTTGGTGGGATGCTTTGCATGTAAAGATAGCAGGAATTATTGGGTCGACACCAACAGAAAGATAACGTGGTTGCTATTATTGGTAACACTTCCTTATTTTAGTTGGATCTTAGCTTGAAAGCCAATGCTGCTACTGTGTTGTGGCTATAAAACTATCCATGGGATTGGTGAAAAGTTGAAACATTTCACCGGTGGGAGATGCAGCATGTTCCAAGAAACTTTAAATGAAGGAACCATTTTGGCCCTACTCAAATCTTTCTTGAATACATATTCTATTCGGAGGAGATTGCCTTTGCTTGCATTTGGAGCCGATTCCCAAGTGTTGCTTCCTGTCGCTGTGCTATCAAAGCTGACCACTATATTTTTTTATTATTAATTAATATTAAAAAAAAGCATCTGGCAAAATTTTTTATTCATTTAGGCTCCACCTTAATATGAGTAAAGTTTTAATAAGTTTTGGAAAATGAAGTGAGAAATAAGTGAATTTTTTTTAATAATTTTTGAAAAATGAAGTAAGAAATAAGTGAAAAATAATTCTCAAATTCTTAATAGGGATAGGGTTTGATTTTATATTCTTTCCCCAATTCAATTACATATAAATATTTTTTAATTTGTATTTAATAATTTTTATTTTATCAATTATAATATTGATTAATAAATTTTTTTATTTTTATTTAATATATTTGAGCTATTACTAAAAAAAAACCTTACAATACAATTTTTATTCAATTTTAAGATATTATTATGTTTTCTTTTTTCTATTAAGGTGCTCATCTTTTTAAATATTTTTTAGTTTTTATATTATTTTAATATATTTTTTCAAAATTTGAGAGATTTTTAAAATAATTTAAATATTTTATAATATAATAAATATTTATTATAAAATAATTAAAAAAAATGAGGTGAGAATGAAAAAATTATTCTTCCACTAAATTTATTAGAAAATAAAGTGAGAAATGGCGAAAAAATCTTTTAACGGGTGAGAATGGGATAAGGCTCCCCGCTACGGCGCTACCCCGTCGCCATCCTTATCGCTGAAGTCATCAAATCTACAAACTCTTGGCCACCGCCTGTGATACTGATGGCCCTGTTTCTTACATAACAGCCATCACATGCACTTAGCGCCTGTTGCTATTTGCCTGTGCTTTGAGCACACTCGTAAAGATAAGGAAGGCAAACAAAACTGCGCCCCAAAATCATTATATATTTTTAAGTGCACGAAAGCCACTTAAGCCAGTCAATGAATATCTGAACTAAACCAACCACAATCTTTATGTAGCTCAAAGTCTTAAGTAAAATTACTTTAAAATTTTGGTTTTTGTCCACAAGGTATGCTACCATTGAGCCTCACGGTAGCTTACTTCATGGTCCATGTTTTCTCTCTGTCACTTTCGTATTGGACTGTAAGCAAGCGTTTTTTTATTAGAAACTTCCACTTTCACCAACTATATAAATACGTCTCGGAGATAATCATACGGTCATGCAGTCTACTCTAATCAAACTTTTCAATGGGTAAAAGTAGTCTTATCATGTACAAGATACTAGCTTGTTACACATTATTGAGCTTGTTAGTGTTGAGTCATTCAGCTCCTGAAACTGCTCTCATCACTCAGATTCCTGGCTTCTCTGGCAATCTCCCTTCCAAGCACTATTCTGGGTATGTTTCAATTTTGTTTGCATTTCCATTACTTTGTCTCTGATTCATAGCTGTTTTTTTAATCCAAAAGTCAACCAAAGACTACGCTTCGATGATTAATTATGGCGGTTTTTTTTTTTAAGGTATGTGACGGTTGATGAAAGTCATGGGAGGAACCTCTTTTACTACTTTGTTGAATCCGAAGGGAATCCATCCAAGGATCCTGTGGTTCTGTGGCTCAATGGTGGACCAGGATGCTCCAGCTTTGATGGTTTTATATATGAGCACGGTATCTATCTATAGAATTAATGCAGGATATTTTGTTTTTATCTGAAATTAGGTCAAATTCTACATGTTATCTTTCTATTCTTGTTTCAATTATATGAAAGGATACGGTCCTTTCCGTTTTTCCCCATTTATTGGTCTCTTTTTTTGGGCAACACTTAGGTTTCTTTCTTACATTGCAGGGCCTTTCAATTTTGAAGCACCAACAACTAAGGGAAGTCTGCCCAAGTTGCATGTCAATCCATATAGCTGGACCAAGGTCTATATTCTTGATCAGCTTTTATTTAATCACAAAAGTATTAACATTTTGGTTTCGTCAATGCATGAATCAATACAACTCAGAACTTCACTTACCTCCTGTTCTTGAATTGTCAGGTTTCTAGCATTATATATTTAGATTCCCCAGCTGGTGTTGGACTTTCTTACTCAGAAAATAAAACTGATTATGTTACTGGGGACTTAAAGACTGCCTCTGATACACACACATTTCTCCTCAAGGTAAATTTGAAGAAATTGAGAATTTGACTAATATTCTTCTTTAGTTGTAAGATGATGTATGTGTTAATGAATTGGGTCTGTGCATCAGTGGTTTGAGCTATACCCGGAGTTCCTAGCCAACCCATTTTTTATTGCTGGAGAGTCATATGCTGGGATATATGTGCCCACTCTTGCTTATGAAGTGATGAAAGGTAATTCATATTTTGAACTGTGTGTTTTAGGTTAAACCTGTGCTGCTATGCTCCGTTGTATATTTATTATTATCATCATTTTGCAGGAATTGATGCTGGTGAAAAACCTGTTCTGAACCTCAAGGTATGCCTTTCTCAAAAGTATTTTTATTGAAGCTAAAATTTATAGTTGTAATCTGTGATTGTTATATTCAGGGATATCTGGTGGGAAATGGAGTAACAGATGAAGAGATTGATGGGAATGCGCTTGTTCCATTTGTGCATGGGATGGGTCTGATATCAGATGACCTATATGAGGTGGGTGGAGCTATAGATGAAGAGTTTTCTTTTTGAAACATTCAGATTACATCTTGGACTCCATTGTATATTAATTTGAATATTGAGTCTCAGAGGTTGAAATCTTGCTTAATTCCTAAGTTTAATCAAAAGCATTAGAATGATCATTCAGGTTACATACTGCAGGAGGTGCAAAATTTGTGCCAAGGAAATTTCTATAACCCACTCAGTGAGGCTTGTGACAGCAAGCTTTCTGAAGTTGAGAAGGTAGTATGACTGCTTGTTGATGGTGATTTATGCAAATGTCAGACAATATGAACCAGCTTCTTCATTTATTCTTAAGAGATTTTAAATTTCAGGATATTGCAGGTTTAAACATATATGATATTTTAGAGCCATGCTATCATGGCAATGAGACATGGGAGATTGCAGCTGCTAACATTAGGTTACCATCCAGCTTCCGGCAGTTGGGTGAGACCGATAGGCTTCTTCCTGTGAGGATAAGGATGTTTGGTCGTGCCTGGCCTCTTAGAGCTCCTGTAAGAGATGGGATTGTTCCAAGTTGGCCCCAGCTTCTCAATAGTCATTCTGTGCCATGCACCGTAAGTCAATTTACAATCCTTAAACCTTTTCGTCCTCTTCCTCTCTCTGGCAATGATTTCATAATTCGTATGGCTAAATTTGTTTGAATAGGAAAATGGTGTTAGTTTAATTCCATTAAAGATCTGGAAAAAAAATATATTATGTTTCAAACCAGAGACATTTTTTTTTCACTGTCCACTTTCTGGGTCTCTCAATAAGTAAAAGCTAGCAAGACATGCATTTGCTGAGATTATTCAGCATTTCTTATTGATCAACAGGTCCTTGTCTTGCTTCTCTACTCTAATTAATTTAGACACATTGGATTTATGGCTTTCAACGGATGGTTCTTTTGTTCTTAAAGAGTTAAACTATTTCTTTGTCCACTTATTAGAATTATTTAAAATTTTATGCTGAAAATTAATATTAACTCTGCAGGATGATAGAGTTGCAACTCTATGGCTCAATGATGCAGCGGTTAGGACAGCAATTCATGCCGAACCGGTTAGTGATCTCAATTTTATTTGTTACTTTTCAGTGCCATAATTTGGGGCAATTATTTTATGCTCCTTGTGACACAACAGGAGAGCATTGCTGGAAGTTGGGAATTATGTACAGACAGGGTTTTA
Organism: Atalantia buxifolia; assembly: GCA_030444775.1. NCBI lineage: Eukaryota > Viridiplantae > Streptophyta > Magnoliopsida > Sapindales > Rutaceae > Atalantia > Atalantia buxifolia. Next base: position 10,532,144 of record CM059832.1, read on the forward strand.
TTTGAACATGATGCTGGGAGCATGATCAAATACCATAAGAACCTCACTCTCAGGGGATATCGGGCACTCATATTCAGGTAGACCTCCAGCAATGCTTTAGTGCTTGTTCCCAAACATTGATGGTCGTGTCCACTGATAATTGATTTGTATTTCTGTTGACTTCTCTGTCAGTGGGGATCATGATATGTGTGTTCCTTTCACTGGGAGTGAAGCATGGACTAGGTCAGTTGGATATAAGATTGTAGATAAATGGAGACCTTGGACTTCCAATGGACAAGTTGCTGGGTACTTCTGTCAACTCTGCATCTACTAATATATAGGATATTCATTGATATTGTCCTAGTCCCTACCCTTTTCATGATTTCTTCAGAATGCTTCTGCTAGTTGTTTGTGATGAAAATTCTCAAAACATCCATAAATAAGTCATCTTGTTGGTTGCAGATATACTCAAGGATATGAAAACAACCTCACATTTTTAACCATAAAGGTGAAATGCTTGTAACAGAAGTTACAGTATAATTTTATCTATAAGCTAATAATGAATCCACAAAAAGCAGTATTCAATTTCTTGTAGCTTGCATTAATATGATTTTTGTTGGTGCAGGGAGCTGGTCATACAGTACCAGAATACAAACCACGAGAGGCATTGGATTTTTACAGTCGTTTTCTGGCAGGGAAACCGCTGTAAAAGGGAGCCGTGAGCTGGGATCTTGGGTGCGCTATGCTTGATTGAGAAAGAGAGCAGTCTTGCTACACTCATCCTTTTGCTTCATCAAAATCTGTGGCTGAAAGAATATGAGAGACATCAATAATTTATGTTAAGATTAGAATGATTCAATGAATAAAGCCAGTGGGAGAACAGTTTACTTGATTTGATTTTAATATTACTTTTTTCTTATTCAATACAGGTAAATATATCAATTACTTGCTGGTTATCTATGGTATACCGTATACGTATCAAAACTTTTAAGTATATTTGTAACTGTTGCGGCTGTTGTGCTTAAGCTTAATTTTGAAAGCACAATTGTTAGTGTTATTACTTTTACTTGATGACTAATTGTATTTATTTTGTAAGAAATATGAATTACAAGCCACAAATCTCAATGTCAAACATACCCTATACAATTGAGGTCCTTAAATTTATTAAGATTAAGTAATTTGTGATATGGTGGCGAAAACCGATGTGTTTCATCTTGTTTGAGGGCAAATGCCCTTGTGCTGCACCTCTGAGCCCAAATTTTAGACAGTGATACACCTTGATCCATCTTACTCCATGTCGAACACTGCTGCTTCTATATAACAAAGAAATAAGGGGAAAAATGAAAAATAATAAGGGGAAAAATGAAAAACGGGCTTTGTTGTAATAATTAGCTTGCTTATAAACTTCACAAGCTTGATCAGTGGTCGAGATCCTTTAATCAGATCTTCACAAGTTGCAAACACAAGAAGTTGATCTAAGTGAACTCTATCAAAGAAACTAAACAGAAGTATTAAGAAAAACAACCAAGATAGCGAATCAAAACAATCAAACACCACAATTTTAACGTGGTTCAGTTGAGCAAAGGTTGCTTAACCTACATCCACGAGAGAAACACTCAGAAGAGCTTTATTGATAAATTCATGAGAATTTTATAGAACCTTGAACAAGAAATATTAGACAACAAGCAAAAACTTTCTCTCTCCAAACTCTCAACACAACGCTCTAATCATCTATCTAACTAACTGAAGAATCAGCCGTTTATAACCAGATACTGTAATAAACTTAAACTCAGATGGTACAGAAAAGGCACGTGACTAACAAAATTATAACTAGCTAAGCTTCAGTTTCGTCACATGCGTCTCACGTGAGTAAAAGTATTAACTAAAACGCATAGAAGCATGTCATTTTAGTTAATTCTGGTTTCTGTCATAAGCACATGATCGGCACATGATAATTCAAGCCAAATTACTTCCAAAATGATGTCGTTTTTGTACCCAACTTTGATTCACCAACTAACTTCACAGCTGTATATAGAAATAAATTCATTTTAAAAAAATTAACCTGAGCTGATGTTGTTGAAAAAAGTATGATAGTTATTTTGTTTCAAGTTATTTGATAATTTTTATTTGCATGGTCTGTGACTTATCAGTGTTAAGGATAAATTAGAAGTCAGCTCAAGTCAGCAGTAGCTCAGCATTAACATCAGCTCTACGTTAGTTCAGAATAACAAACTTTGATGATGTGGCTGCTGAGTCAGCAAGTTAGTTAGAATTAAGCAGAGCTGTATTTTCATTCTGATAATTAGTTTGTTTACTTGAGATTGATTAAAACACATGTTATGTGCGTGAGTAGAAAGTTCCAGATCTTTGTATCAATAGACTTGTAAATCAATTTTCATTAATATGAATATACGTTAAGCTCAGTAAAATTTTTTCTTTCAAGTCAACACTTTCTTTCAACTTTCCAGCAACCAAACAACTTCGTTTTGCAAATTAAACTTTGATTATCAGTAGACATCAATTGATCACCTTTAGTGCACCTGATGGCAAAATGTTATACAATAAAATTGAATGGAGCTTCCATAATAAATTCAGAAATTTAATTATATGATGTAAAAATTTAATTACAAAAACATTTTTGTTCAGATAGTAAGATTTATGATTATTTATTTTTATTTCACTTGTTTTCATATCTGTTTGCGGCTGATTTTGGGTCAAGGAATAACAAACCATAAAACTAAACCTAAAAACAATAAATTTATATTTTTGTTAGGGAGCGGGGTGCCTCGCTTGTTCGGCACGTGCGGGCTGTTTAGGCTTTTTATGGAGTAGAGGAGGATTGAGGTGGCGGTGGATATAGAGGGGGTCTGACTTTAGGTGCGGAGGGCTGGTGAAACTCGCTTTAGACCTGCGAAACAACCAAAAGAAAAAGAGGTCAGAGGTGGAGCCGGGGGTGGCCGGCGACCAAACTCCGACGCTCAAGTCAGAGTTGGGTTATCTCAGGTTAGAGAGCTAGCAAGCTCTCGGTAATGGAAGTTTTTGGGTTGAAGAAACCCTAGTTTTTTCTGGTGAGTGTGCTCACTTACTTGATGAAAATCAAACCTGAGTATTTATATGGTGTACCCAGTCATTTGTGCCACCTAGCTATTTATTTTAATGGCGTTCATTTGTCATGTCATGTCAGGAATATTCTTATTTTCATGTGTGTGGAGGCTTAGGCGTTTCAAAAATATGCGTGGAGAGCAAGTTTATGGCGTATTCACGTGCTGGGCGTAGTGGAGTGGTCCCGCGTACCTCTGCAATTCCGTTGTAATTTTGCAGGCGCAGCAAGAAAAGCTAATGGTCCCAACTGTCATAATCTGAACTTTTGGCAGATTCGCTGGCGTGACAGGCGTTTGTCTCCTTTTTGGTGGCACAAAATTTCTCAGCCGATTCCTTATTTTTTGACACGTATTAAGCCGATCTTTTTGAGATTGGAGGCCCACATATCCCTTCACATTTTTACTAAGACTTTTGTATCCTTACATGGTGTATCCGAGGTACCCTTGGAGTACCTGGAGTAGCCGGAGTACCTAGGGTAGTTGGGGTACCCGAGGTATCCGAGGTAAGCTAATTTCTTAAATATCGACACGTGGCGAATGTAATTGAGGCACAAGAAACTCATAGAAGAATTGTGAATGACACGTGGCGATGTTCAGCTCTTCCTCTCATAAGATTGGATATAAAGGGGTACCTCGTCTACCTCAATTTGGTTGACTGTGTGAATTCCCAAGATCAGAGAATATCTTGACCTTTATTATCTTCTTTCTTCATTTTTTTTGTTTTAGCCCAATGAACGAAGGCTCCTTGAATGGCTCGGATGCCACTCATTCAATGAGATGTACTTGGCTTCTTCACTTTTTGGAGTGTAAACTAGTTCACCCAAAAACTAGGATATTACCTCCTCTTTTAGTCAGTAAAAGTGCTTGGGCAAATGGACCAAGCTGAAAAATGGCGGCTCCAGGGGTACACCGGGAACTCAAAAAGAAAGATGAACTCTCTCTTCTCTCTGTCTTATAAATAGCTATCAATTTTAGATAGGTTGGAAAGGGCAGAGCTGATTAATCAAAATTTTTCATTTGCTTTTAGGACAAACCACCAAGTTTGTGTAGAGAGTGCTGTAGCGGTACCCCACCATCACCCATATTTTGTTTTCTGGTAGTTGGCAAGTATAGATTGCTCTGGTGAAGACTTCGATGCCTTTTTTGGCCATCTGAGAAGCAGTTCATCAGTTACCCTGGAATCTATCTCATTTAAGGGTATATTTTCTCTATATGCTTTAGGGACGAAAATAAAATCCTAAGGCTCATTTCCTAACAGCTTTAGGAATAACTCAGGTGCACAAAAAGAAAGATGGGCTCCGACCTCGTGAAATGAAGCTCTTTAGAGTGAACAAGATTTTGAATGGAAGCTTTAATGAAGCTTTTGGGGAGAAGACCAGCATGGCAAAAGACTTTAAGAAGCTTTAAGCTAAGCTTGAAGATTTAACATCTCAGCAGAAGAGCATGGTTAATAATGCTTTTAAGTGCATTATAATCGAGGAATAAAGTGCTGATCTAGGGCTGGTGTGCCAAAAATAAAAAAGCAAGAAGACAATTAAAGGTAACAGGGCTTCCCCCATATCTCATCTAAAAGCCACAGAGATCAGCTGGGGTATCCTGGTTTCACTGGTTCTGTGGGGTGCCCTCATCATCTACACATTTTTTTTTTTTTAGCTACCGTCTTTTTTTTTGTTGATATTGGATAGGAATGATCTTTTTGCCGAAGATTTTGACGCCTTTTTTAGTCGCATGAGTGGCAGCTCCTCTGGTACCTTGGGCACCTCAGTAAAGGGCGATCGACCTCCCATCATTCTAGGGAGCAAAGGCAAATTGATCGTCTCCTCCTTTGGAGGTTCTCGGGATACCCCGGCTACCCAGAAGAGAAAGCTTGGCTTTCTATTCACAATCTCTAGAGATCTCATGAAGGACAAGCTTGACCCGATGGTAAACAAGAGAATATCGTATATGGCCGATTGTTTTCTCCGTTCCTCTGAGTGTATTTCTACAGATATGTCCATTAAGGCAGATAGATTGGATCTAAGTAAGCGTAATAGCCGAGCGCTCAAGACTGGTCATGACGTAAGTGCTTTCTTTTTTTTTTGTATGTCATTCTTTTTCCACCTTTCTACTTTTTTTTGTGTGTGTAGGTGGCCTTCTATCTTAGCCACAAACTCTGAGACTTTAGTGGTACCTCGGTTGCGCCAGCGGAGGTGGAGAAATTGAAAGGAGAGCTTGGACTTGGTCGATCTCAGAAGGAGAAGCTTACAAGGGAGGTTAGCGTCTTACAGAGGTATTTGGATGACCTAAATCGGGAGAATGCCTGCCTATCCAAGGGCTTCAAAGATGTCGAGGCTTAGTATCTCGCAAGAAGAAAATGATGGAGAAAACCTTTACTCTCATTATGACGGAGGTCTGGAGTGTAGATCCAGAGCTTGTGGCACCCCAGGTGGAGAAATAGGTGGACAAGTCGGCCATCCTGAAAGTGACAGAGGCAAGAGGGTAAACCTAGGCTCCACCATCTCACAGCTCACAACAATCTTCGGGGGTACCCCAGGTACCCCAAGTGGATCTTCTTTCTGTTAGTGCTATTCATGAGGGTAGCATCTCTTTGACCGCTAGTGTTCTTGTCGATGTCCCCGTTGAGGAGAGCGGTGGAGAGGATGTCCCCCCTTCTGCATGATCCTCCTTACTTTTGTTATTTAAAGTTCATCCTGGACATTTCAGTAGCCTTTTTATACCTTTTGTAATATGGTATCCCTCATTTGATGTATTGGGATAGCTGTCTTTTGGGAGGTTGCCTTGACAATCTTGCTATTTGTTCGCAACAAACTTCTACAATAGACTTGATTTGGCATGCCATTGAATTCCTCGCTTTGATAGATTTTATGTAGTCTCGTGGGGTTCCTCGGGTACCCCAGGTACCCCTCGATGTGTTTTTGGTGCTTGTATGGTGATTTCTGTAGATGTGCTTGTTGCTCATCTTAATAAAGATCATGGCGTATCTCAAACAATTTAATAATCCGAGCATCATCATAACAAAAAATGAAATTCATAATTGGCGTAATTAGTATGTAACAAAGATTATGGCGTATCTCAAATAGACTTGTGGAGTTTCTCGGGTACCCCAGGTACCCTTTTTTTTTGTTTCTTGCAGAAATTGTCAAAAACGTGCTTGTTTTGCCATCCACTTCTAATCAATATAAATAGAGGTGCATGCATGCTACCTCAATATTTTTTTTTAGGCATTCAACTCCTGTGATTGTCATTTGTCTATTCTTTACTTAGCTAAGTAAAAGAATGGAGGTGTGGGCGTGTGCATACCTTAACGGAACCTCATGACTTTAGGGTATGCTGGTTTACCTAGCCCTCGGGTCTTCTCTGACCCTCCCTCTTTAAATTTATTGTACTCTTTCTTATTGGCGTTGACCGAGAACCTAATGGAGGTGTGGGTGTGTGCATACATTAATGGAGTCTCATGGTGCTAGGGTATGCTGGTTTACCACGTCTCGAGCCTTCTTTGACCCTCCCTCTTTAAATTTGTTGTATTCTTTCTTATTGGTTTTGACCTTGAACAAATCTTCACGATCAAGTCAGGTCAGATACCCTAGGTTCCTCAGATTATCTTATAATGGAGTAATTATAGCTGAAAGGCACATGCATGACATGGTGCAATAAGATGGAGTCAGATTAATGGCGAAAATTTAACCACAATCACATTTGGTAATAAAAAAAAAAAGGAGAACACACATCATATCATAAAGTAAAAAGCATACTTATAAACGATAGAAGCAAGATCATTACATGATAATATTATGTTATCTTAAAGGAATGAGGGATCCTAAGATCACCCTTGTCATTAGAGACTTGGAGAATGAAAAAGTGCAACAGATCAATTTGGGGTACTCTGGGTACCCCGCATGATAGAGTACACCACACAATAAATCAAATATTATATACGCATAAGCATTGAAGAAAAATAAATAAAGTAAATAGAAAGAGATAAAGTGCTTCCCTTTTATTAATAGCTCTTCCTCAGTGTGCCAGCATTTCACAAGAGCTTTATAATTGTTCTTTTTATTTAGAGTAGCCTATGTGCTCCTTGCTTTTCTTCTTTCGGCACTTGAGGATCCAGGAGTACCTCCAACTCTTCGATTGATGCTGAATTAGGACTTTGGGGTACCTCAGGTACATCATGTGTGACCGCATCCACTTCAATAGGCCCTACTCTTTGTTGTTTTAAAGGACTCGTTGTCTACAATACTTTCCAGTGCGCAGCTCTCCATTGTCTTGCAAGCACCTAATTAGTAAGGCGAATAGATGTCATTGCACTACTGGGGTACCCCGATGGTAATGGGCAAAGTGATGATGCCTTCGGGGATGACCATGTCCCTTCAGCATCTTTCTCTATAAAAAAGATTGGGATGAAATAAGATAGCTCGGTAAACGGGGTACCCTAGAGTGATCTTGACCAGCGAAGTTGACTTTCTTCCCAAGGCGATCCAAGATTGGCAACCTATTGTAATGTTTGATGGCCAATCGGGACTCTTTTACAAGGGTTGGACCCCTTGCTGTCATTCAGACGTAAACTTCTTTCTTAGACCTCTGGGGTACACCAGGAATATTCAACCCTCTTCTGTGTGGGATTGGACGAGGAGGGCTGTGTACCCGAGGTGCTTGAGAGGATATCTGAGGTACCTCGGCTCTCTTGGGCTTCTCTTTGTTTCTAATGGCTTCGACTCTTTCTTCCTCTCGCTTTAAGTTACACTTCTCGTCTATTTCTATTTGTTGCAGAGCCTGAGAACGAGCTTCCCCATACGAAAGAGGGCGGTGCTTCTAAAATGACCGCCATAACTTCCCCAAACACAAATTCTTTTCAAAATGAGTAAGAGCATGTTGGTGACCAAATGTACCGGTACGCAACACCTCTTGGTATATGTGGGTTACGTACTCGGCTAAAGACTCCAAATCCCCTTGCTTGATGAAAGCAAGCTTAGAAGACGTTATATCTTGGGCAGATGCATAACCAAACTCATGAACAAAATCTTTTAGGAGCTGGTCTAAGGAGGATACACTACCTGCCTTCAACGATCGGAACCATGATTTGGCTGGTCCGGTGAGGGTATGCGGGAACATCCGGCACATAGCATTGTCACCCACTCTTCCGGGAGAACCGTTGTCCAAATCTCTATGGTGAATGGTGAGTTATACGCTACTGGCATTAGTGCATTGGCGGGGTTTTGTTTTTCATAAAGGAGCTTCACTTGAGTTTCGAGGTACTCCATTTTTTCCAGGAACTCGCGGGGTACCCCAGGTGCACCTGAGGATGCCGCAGTTGTTTGGGAAGCTCCTTTGGCGTTTAACTTGTATCGGAGGTCTTTTTGGGCCTTTTGTTTGTATTTGGTACCCTGGCTACTACGGGAATAGCAAGAGGCAGTAGAGCGCTCCTCCCGAGAGCCACCGGTTGGAAACTTAACGGGTGCCCGAAGGTCGGTGCTTCAGTCTACTTCCCTCCGGCATTTCAGATCTTGGCACGATCTGTTTCTCACAGCGTGGAGGCGGAACACTTGGGTTACCAGGAAGTAGCTGCCTCGGGTATCCGGGATCCTACCGCTCTGAGGATCGCATGAGCTAAATCTTCGAAGTGTTTATGAGTAACGAGCTCTTCATCGGAGCGGATACCCGTAGATTGCTTAACAGATTTGCCTTTATCTAGGCGAGATGCCCTCCTTGTCGAGTCGCCCCTCGCATCACTGCCGTGGTCCTCCACTCCATAATGAGCTAATGTTAGGTTATCAGCGGCTACGTCGGCTGCCACGGTTGCACAAGCACGCATATTGACAAGCTTAACACCACGGGAAGGCTTTTTGCGCGGTCCCCACAGACGGCGCCAATTGTTTGCGGCTGATTTTGGGTCAAGGAATAACAAACCACAAAACTAAACCTAAGAACAATAAATTTATAATTTGTTGGGGAGCGGGGTGCCTCGTTTGTTCGGTACGTGCGGGTTGTTTACGCTTTTTATGGAGTAGAGGAGGATTAAGATGGCGGTGGATATGGAGGGGGTCTGACTTCAGGTGCGGAGGGCTGGTGAAACTCGCCTTAGACCTGCGAAACAACCAAAAGAAAAAGAGATCAGAGGTGGAGCCGGGGGTGGCCGGCGACCACACTCCGACGCTCAAGTCAGAGTTGGGTTATCTCAGGTTAGAGACCTAGCAAGCTCTCGGTAATGGAGGTTTTTGGGTTGAAGAAACTTTAGTTTTTTCTAGTAAGTGTGTTCACTTACTTGATGAAAATCAAACCTGAGTATTTATATGGTGTACCCCAGTCGCCGTGCCACCTGGCGCTATTTTAATGGCGTTCCCAGCTGTCATGTGAGGAATATTTTTATTTTCATGTGTGTGGAGGCTTAGGCGTTTCAAAAATATGCGTGGAGAGCAAGTTTATGGCGTATTCGCGTGCTGAGAGTAGTGGAGTGGTCCCGCGTACCTCTGCAATTCCGTTGTAATTTTGTAGGCGCAGCAGGAAAAGCTGGTGGTCTCAATTGTCATAATATCAACTTTTGACAGATTCGCTGGCGTGACAGGTGTTTGTCTCCTTTTTGGCGGCACAATATTTCTCAGCCGATTCCTTATTTTTTGACACGTATTAAGCCGATCTTTTTGAAATTGGAGGCCCACATATCCCTTCACATTTTTACGAAGACTTTTGTATCCTTGCATGGTGTATCCGAGGTACCCCTGGAGTACCTGGGGTAGCCGGGGTACCTAGGATAGTCGGGGTACCCGAGGTATTCGAGGTAAGCTAATTTCTTAAATATCGACACGTGGCGCTTCATCATTGGCTTCATATTTTCTTCCCAAACAATATCCATACCATTCAATCTAATCATTAGTTGTTTTATATTCTATTATTGCATTGGTTAACTATACCATTTGCTGCCATATTAAAGATTAAGTGATTTTATTTACCTTTTTAATCTATTATATTCTATATCTCAATGTTGAGTAGTATGAAAAACTGTTAGATAATTGTACGACATGATGTCTTAAAGAAATATAATGATCTAACTATTTAGTTTCAAATGTACACTATAACAAAAAATGGTATTAGCAACAAAAATAATCATCATTAAAACAAACAACTTTACATGGGTTGATTAACTAGTAAATTTTCCGTTTCAGTGGGTTGTTATTTTGACTACCTATGGCAGAATTCAAGATTTGTAAACTTGCCCTAAAATCAAGGAACTTGCTTTCGTCTTAAAGTTGTCGCCCTTTGTAATCAACCTTAAAATCATGGAATATGACAAGTACTTATTATAACTTACACCACTCATATGAACAGTAAGCTAGGCCCACACCATCCACTGTTCATATGAGTGAGTGTATATATATTGTAACTTACACCACTCACATCAACAGTGAGTGAGCCTCACACCACCCATTGTTCATGTGTGTGGGTGTAAATTATAATACATATAACTTAGGGGTTCCCATTAAATATTTATTCTATCTCAGAGCCGCCACCCGCCACAACAACCTATCATAAAAAAATGTTTTAGATTTTTTAAATGAAACCTCCAAGTTCAAATATTTTCTTATCACACACAAGGTATCAACTAATATTATAGTAATTAAACCTTTCTTTCAATACATGTTTTTTTTGTGGAGTTTTAAGAGGATGTCAAGGCCCAAGGTTGGTAAAAAAATCAGGGCAAACCCAAGCCCGCAGGTTTTAAGCCTAGCCCACATTATAAAGTCATGGATAAGGGCTCCCAAAATGCAAAGCTCATTTATAATAGCTTGGTAAGAATATATATATTTTTTTTGAGAAAGTGAATTTATAATATATTAAAAAATTAAATTGAAAAAAACTAAAAAATCAAAATTAAAAAAAAAACCAGCCAAAACCTAAATCCTAATGCCTCCCCTCAGCCGCTCTCACTGCTCTCTCACACGAATCACGCTCACCCACCCACCCATACCAAGTAAAACAATAGCTGACAGTAGCTAGCAGCCACATCTTCACTGCCTCATCCCATAACCTATAGAAGAAAATTTCTTTATGAGTAGACCTATCAGCATCCCTGAAAGTCTCTCATCAAACCCCTTTACTTAAAATACCTCACTATTATTCAGTAAATATGCAAGCCTTACACATCAAAATAAAAGTCAAGAAAATGAAAATCCATCTTAATTAAAACACTTTTTAGGCTGCATTTGGCTGTTTCAATTTGAAGTTAAAAACAACTTCTATTTCGTTTTGTTGGCGATTCAACTGAGAACAGAAGGCCAATGATTAATTTCACTTTCACATAACTTTTTTTTTCCTTTGAATCAAAGTCAAGGTTGCACTGAATAATATGTAAAACTTGAAAAAGAATAATTAATGGAGAATTCAGAAAAGTGGATGCAAGAATGCAATCCTTTTATAAAGAAGAGTAGATGAGTATTGTGCATTTTTCATTTATAAAGCTCTAGTTTTTGTGGTAGGAAAACACAAATTTTGTTTTTGACATTAGTGTTTATAATTTATTATGTTGCATTCCAAATATTTTGTGTATTGGACTACTATGTATTAATTAATTAGCTTTAATTTAAGTTTTTAGCTTTACTAAAAAAAAAAAAAAGAATTGATGAAAGCCTAATTTCAAACTTGAACAGACTCTTAGAGTGCTTGAGCTTAATGACAACAACATGTCAAGTCCAAGCTCGCAAATTGCCAACCTAACAACCTAATAAGGTATTCCTATTGGTATGAACAACATCAGCTCAAGTTAATTTTTTTCTAAAGTGAATTTATTTCCATTTACAGCTTAGCCCATTTCTCATTTTTTCTGTATAAAATTTATATGTTTTACGGATATTAACTTATTAAGTAATTTGTGATATTTATTAAACAGTGTTTATCTTAATTTTTCGTTCAAAAAATTGAAAAAAAAAAAGGTGGTTGGTCAATCAATTGATACAAGACCAATGGGCAGCCTGCCCCGGCCCATAACCTATTTCGGGTTAAAAATAATTATTCATTTCTCTTTCACAAGTGACAAAACTCAAAGACCTTCTGCAACAAAAATGGTGCCTAAGTTCAAGCCTTCGCCATTACGAATACGCTTCTTCTGTACCAAAACCGTCCAACAAAACCACCACCACTGGCCCATAAAACAAATAACAAAAACCAACTTCAATGAATCTCTCTCAGAAATCAAGAACCACATTTCCAGCTCAGACTTTATAGCCGTCTCTTTGCAAAACACTGGCTCCTTCTCGTCGCCGTGGCACCGCGTGTCTACCTTTGATACTTCCGACACCGCTTACCTTAAGGCTAAGTTCGCCGCTGAACGTTTCCAGATTCTTCAGTTTGCTATTTGCCCCTTTAAACTTCAAGCTTCCAAAGTCATCGCTTACCCGTGAGTCCTTATCATGCTATTGTTGTTTTTATTATTTTGCTAATGACAAGTATATTGGTTTATAAATTTGTTCTTGAATACTGGGTTGCAGGTATAATTTTCATTTGTTTCCAAGAGATGAGCTGAAGATGGGGATGCCATCTTACAGTTTTACTTGTCAAACATCGTATTTGACTGCAATGGCGAAAGAGGGTTTTGATTTTAATACCTGCATATACGATGGTCAGTTACTCAGTTTATTGATAATTGCTGCTGTTGGAATTCCTTTATTGCTGGTTTCGAGAAAATAATATTGTTGGATATATCACTTAAGATCTTTAAGATAGATCAATATAAAAGCTTTGTTTTTATCAATAATGTTGCTGATTTGTTCTTTAGAATATATTCTTGTATATGTTATATCTTTGGATCAATTTCATTCCCAAGAACTTCTTATACCATGCCTAAATTCACAGCATTCGGCTTTTAGGAAACAGCTCTTGTTTCCTTATGATGAATGTTTTATGAACATGGTAATATATAATCAGGAATCACTGATAGACCTGATGCAATTTCATCTGTAGTTTCATGCATGATTAATGATTGGTATTATCTTGTTGTCTCTTGTTTGTTTTGAGAAAATCCTTACTCAAAGCCAAAAGTGGCTCTTTTTCTATTACTAGGCTTATCATACTTATCTGAAGCACAAGAGTCCGCTGCAAAAGTTCGAATGGGTAATCCAATGGCTGTTGATCATGCGACAAAATCTTCCTCTTCACCTGCTCTTAGCGTTGCTGATACAGTTTTCATTGAAAGGGTTAGATCACGAGTTAAGCATTGGAAAAATGCATGTACAGACTCTGACATAAAGACAGAGGGTAAATTATGAGTTGCTGCAAAGTTTTAGTTATTATGTGTCTTTTCTTCTTTTCTTTTTCTTTTTTTTTAATTTTATAGTAATGACTTGTCATTTGCAGCAGCTCTGGTGACATCCTTGAGAAAAATTGTTTTAGGAGGGGAACAGTTTGGATCTAGACCTAGCATGACCATAGATGTTTGCAGTGAACGTCAAGTTCAGCTAGTACTAAAGGTCGATTGAACAAACTATACTTTATGATCTTTTAACTTTTGATGAAGCAAATCCATTCTTAGTCTCTTGGTTGGATAATTAAATCGGTTCAGTTTTTCTGGATTGGCTACAGATGTTGGAAGACTTTTCTGATGTCCTTGTTCCTCTAATAATTCCAGCAAAGGGTGGAGGAACACAGGCAGTTCGAGCTGTGTTGACAAGTTCAGATGAGGACAAGGATCTTTTAAAGGTAAACCAGTTGCCGGTGATAGTGACTGTTCAGGTTTTGTCCATTTTGTTAATTGTGATTTTGATTGACAGAGGGAGCTTCAAACTTTCGAATTTGAACAAAATAAGAGAGTTCGTGGATTTCGAGAGGTGATCGATTTGATCTCTGCTTCACAGAAACCTATTGTCGCCCACAATTCCCTTAATGGTGTAAATCTATATAAATGAAATTTATAGCACCTTTGACTTGTCTTTACATATTTGAGATTGATTCTCTTTTCTGATTCTTGCAGATTTTACATTTATCCATTCGAAATTTCTAGCTCCCCTACCTCCTAACATGGACGAGTTCATCTGTTCTTTGCGCTTGGCTTTCCCTCAAGTAATTGACGTCAACTATCAGTTGAAGGATATTGGTCCTGTGAAAAAAATGACCAATATATCTGCTACCATAGCCTACTTGAAAAATAGGTTCTTTGCACCCATTGAGATGGAAATTCCAAATCAAGGTCAGTCTATTGACACATGCACATCAAATCATGCTTGCATCTTGGGATATTTCATATGACTGAGGTTCACTTGTGAAATGTTTAATGAAGGAAACTAGGGACTTTCATGTCCAGCCTGGAACAATTATTTAGTCAAGCCAAATTGCATTTTTAGTGAATACTAATTACATCAATTGACTTGGGAGTCTGGTCCATGACAGTGCCAATCAGCGCTTAAGAGTTATGTGCTATTAAGTCATCTGATTTCTCTATGTTGTACCTGAATTTTGCAGCTAATGAAAATGAAGGCAAGATTCATGGGCATAATGTCGTGAAAATATGCCAGTTGTTTGGGAAACTATGCTCCATATTGAAAATCACTCCTGATGCTATTCAATCTAGTGATGATTTTCTGGCATCAGCCATTAACCACTACGCAAATATCTTCTACAGTTTGCCTGGCAGCTCTCAAGAGCCAACTAATGAAGAGATCAGAGGATGGACCAGTGACACAAGAAAAGTAAGTTGCAAGGATGTGGTTTTCTTGTGGGGATTTAGGAAGAGGATATCTGCTGGAATTCTGAAGAACATGCTGCAAGGCTCCCATGAAGTTTTTGCAGAAGCATTCAATGTTCGCATGGTGGATAGGAGCTGTGCCATTGTGGTTTTTGGGAAACCGGGGTTGTCTAACACTTTTAAGAATGTGATGAACAACAAAGAGGTTTCTGGGCCTTTGCGAGAAATGGTATCAGATGGCCTAAAAGCAGCAGGTTATGAGACCTACCAAAGAGTTTGCAGCTCAGGTTTGTGGGAATCAGCATTAGCAGATGCCTTGGACAAAGCCTTGGCAAGCCATAATTGTCTTTCAGAAGCTGCTTATGAGACAAAACAATCAGAAATTTATTTATCCAATGAGTTGATTAACTTGGCCGAACTCTGAGGCTATAATGAAACTTCATTTTTGCCTGTTTCTGTCACCACTCACCGTTCAATTTTTTGCTCCAAGATATATAATTCTTGTATAATTATCAATTTTCCAAGCTGATTGTAGTTTAGTGTAAACCATATTTATAGGAAAACAACGCAATTAATAAATTTCGTTTATTTTATATTCTTTTGAGTTGTCATCTGCAATATGTCACAAGGGACCTATACAAAGTATGGAGTTATAATAACGTGAAAAACTCAGGGACTTGGATGGTAATCTCCCATTATTGCAAGTCACCTTGACCTTGCACATACATCGAGCTCACTGCAGAAATTTCGCAACAGCTAACTGAAATGACTTCAATCTCATCAAATAATCAATCAACAAATTCTACTCTACAAGAAAGCGTCAATGTTTGGCGTTCTCGGAGAGGGAGGCGATCATGTCGCGCGTCCGCTGCTTTCGCATTCAAATCGAGTTTTTTCGGCAAAAACCCGCTTTTACTTTCAGTCAACAAAACCCGCCCCGGTCGGGCCATCGGACCCACTGACTATTCTCGTCTAAATCCCATAACTGCATCTTCCATATATCACACATTCGATGTGGTTATAATCGGCGCTGGAATAATCGGGTTGACGATCGCCCGACAGTTACTTGTCGGGTCGGATTTATCAGTTGCTGTAGTTGACAAAGCCGTCCCCTGCTCTGGTGCTACTGGTGCAGGTAAAAATAAAATAGAAAGCTGTGCTAGAGAAACTACAAATTGAGTGCATTGTCCTTTTTTTTAATTTTATGTTTCATTTTGTAAAATGCACATGAGAAACATTTAGTTAGGCAATGTTGTTTACTTACCGGACTGAGTGACACCGTCACATGCCACATATATTTAAAGCTTCAGCTTCGTTCACATTAACAATGAGTTGCACCACGGATCTACTGCTCACCGGAACATTTCTGTACCATTTTTAAAGTGTGCTTGCACTGTTTCATTGTTCTTGAACTGTGGTCGATCGTTTTTAAAAAAAAAAATTCTAGGTCAGGGATACATATGGATGGTTCACAGGACACCTGGGAGTGAAATATGGGACCTTACAATGAGAAGCAATAAATTGTGGAAGATGTTGGCAGATAGCTTGCATGACCAAGGCTTGGACCCTCTTCAAGTAATTGGATGGAAACAGACAGGTAATTAAACTGCATGGTGAGTCTAGCAGACTCCATCTCATCTTAGACTATTAGGCATCATTGTATGTCCATAATGCATGAGCATAATGTTATCAGTGGCATGTGCTAGTTAAAAATTATTTTGTGGAGTTGAAATCTGTTACTAATTGGAATTTAATTCGCAGGAAGCTTGTTAATTGGTCGAACCCCTGAGGAATTGGTCATGTTGAAAGAGAGGGTAAAGCAGCTATATGAAGCTGGGTTAAGAGCAGAGTACTTGTCGAGTAGTGATTTGCTGAAAGCAGAACCTGAACTAACGATTGGGGAAGATAGTGGGGCTGCTTTTCTACCCTATGATTCCCAATTGGATGCTATGCTTACTGTTGCATATATTGAAAAGGTCTCTACTTATTTATTTATTTTGAAAATATACGTTGCGTGTTAGCAGTATCTTGCTGCACCATTTTCAATCGGCTGTGACTTTTATTTGGTGTAATCTATGTAGATTTGATTGATATGTAGGGTAACAGGCATTTTGCATCAAAAGGCAGATATGCAGAGTTCTACCATGACCCTGTTACATGTTTATTAAGGTTTGCTGCTTTTTCTGCCATACCAAGACTTAAATTGAAATTGAGGGACTGTGTTACATGTTCATATTCAGATGTCAAACAGATTTCAAAGCAACTCTAATATTTTGTATTATATTCAGATCTAATAGCACAGGGGAGGTTGAAGCAGTTCAGACCTCAAAGAATACCTTATATAGTAAGAAAGCCATTGTAGTTGCAGCTGGTTGTTGGAGTGGGTCTTTGATGCATGACCTGCTTAGACAAACAGAGATTGTTCTGGACATCCCTGTAAAGCCTCGAAAGGTTAGAATCAACTTTTTAGCTCGTTGTTTAGGAGAGTCTGATGAGTTTTCTTTATGATGTTATACCCATTACTTCAGAAATCACTTTCCATTACAAACTTTGCTTTGCCATCTTTCATACAAACTGATGTTTGATCCCTCATTTCATTCCTTGGATCTCTAGATGAAACCCAATTACAATTTTCTTGCAGTCTTCCTTCTGAATGAATGAACATCATTTATTCTTACTTCTATAAGCACAATCCATTTCTTTTTGCTATTTGTGATATTGGACCTCCCTTATATTTGATCTTCTTGCAGGGTCACTTGCTTGTGCTCGAAAATTTCAATTCTCTTAAATTGAATCATGCTTCAATGGAGGCAGGTTATGTGGGTCATCATGATCTAACTCTACACCCAGGACAGGTTGATCATGGGGAAATCTTGTCTATTTCGATGACAGCCACTACAGATGCGATAGGAAACCTCGTTCTTGGTAGAATTTTGCATTTCTCCTTGCAGTTCTCTAGAACTACTGTTTTGATCTTTTTCAATGTTATGTAGAAAGATTAATAAACTGAGCATTAAGGCAATCTTGTTTGTGGATGGAATTTTTTAGCCTTCTTTAGCATTGTATTTAAGGGAGCATCTGAAGTTTAAAATACTTTATATCTTTTCATTTTACAATATCGAGTTGCAGTTGGTCAGCTCTGAATGTTGGTAGACATGCTTGTCTTTCCATGAATTTATCTGTTCTTCTATACAGGGAGCAGCCGTCAGTTTGCTGGCTTCAACACAGAAGTTGATGAGACAATCATCAATCGCATATGGAAGCGTGCTGCAGAGTTCTATCCCAAACTAAGAGACTTGTGTCTTGCAGATTTCATTAGCAACAGAAAAGTGAGAATAGGACTGCGTCCCTATAGTAAGTCCATATCTTTTTGCAATTCTGAAGTAGAAATTTTTCTATATTGTCAGATTTCATGGATTTGAAATTTCTATGTAATTCGAATCATAGCCCATTAAGTAAAAAGAAGGCAATATGACAAAAAATTTCCCTGTTTCAGTGCCCGATGGGAAGCCAGTAATTGGACCTGTTCCGGGTTTGTCAAAGGTATTCCTTGCAACGGGGCATGAAGGCTTAGGACTTTCTCTGGTAATAATTGAATTCTTTTCTATGATCTTTTGATGTGGTTTACTGGTTTTGTTGATCGTATTTTCAGATTGGTCATAATTTTGGTCCTCTTTTTCAGGCCTTGGGCACTGCTGAACTGGTCGCTGATATGGTGTTGGAAAATCCTTTAAAGGTTGATAGTGCGCCGTTTGCTGTTCAAGGTCGATGTTGTTGATAGCATCTCGGCCAAACAAGAGAAATGGAGAATAATTTATCTACTTGCTTATTTCAACATCTCTTAGTTTCTTGTTCAGAGCAATCTGAAAGGTCACAGCACCTCAGTATCCACTAGTTCGGTCAAATTTGCATTGCTTTAGACTTCCAGCGATGGGCTTGTATTTGAGATATTGATCCCATTTCCGATTATTAATCATTAAATTTTAGTTGAAGAGATACAGGTGGGAGTTGATTTGTGAAGAAGGCCCGACCAAACAGGAAAAAATAAAACTACTCTTAAAATATCGGTGTCTTATCTAAAACCTAATAGCTGGTTATTGAAGTTAATCAGGATTGTGCAGCTGTCTGAATGGGAAGCCAATCCCCATCCAATATTTTCTCGCTGCCAACAGCATTTCAGGTTTCAAACAAACCGACAATGCTGCTCTTTCTGCTTTTGTTTTCTGTTATGTAATAAATACTCACTGAATTTTTTTTTTAAAAAGAAATTACAAGATTACAAGAGTTTGATATTACACCCAGAAGCGCTTAATAGTTTTTATTGAATGTACTTGAACTAACGTTAAATGGATATACTGTTTGGGATACCTTTTCCTGTGATGCCTCCGTCGTTTTTGACGTTTGATGTATCGGGATGCATAAGTTTGTACGCTATCTTCGCAGGTCCCCATCTGTTCTTAAGCCCGGCATTTCTGTTCCTCTCCACGATTTTTTCCTCTATTTCTTTCAGCTTCTCACCGAACTCTTCAAATTTTCGCAAAACCTCCTGATCGTCTGTCCATTCTGATGATTGCCTCTGCCCCAAGTAAACTTCATCTGATGTGTGCCGCGATAAGACTTCTACCAATGCAGTACTAAGGGTCGTCGCAAATCTTTCAGGTAGCATTTTAAGATAGTACTTGTCTGAATCAATCAATAACTCTGCAAATTCTTGTGTTCCTTCATCTGGAATGAATTTTCGACATAGTGTGGGACGATTTGGAGGGTAACCAGCATATGCATACTGCCCAAAGTTCACTGAAGCATGAAGGGCTGACGAAGTCCATAAGAGAATAGTTAGAGCTTCTATTAGGTTGTCACGAGAGTTCATTTCAAACCACCAGCTCGCATTGCGCTTATCACCATGACCTACTTCTCGGATTTCTTTCCACCATGCTTGGATTTCCTCATCAGACTTGACAGAATCATCATCTTTGTAGAAGATGGAGCAATAATCTTTGACCCATGTCATAATGGCAAGCCATACATCAAGTCCATCTAAACCATAGGGATAGTCTTGGAACAGAATTTGACACCCCGTAGGCAAGTCTGAGTCTTCCAGTGCTAAACGTCTGAAAAATTGATGTCATGAGTTAAAATGTATGATATTGTAGTGTATGCTAAACCCATAGAGATAGTGTTGTTAATACCTTTTAATAAGATCTTTTGGGAGGGCTTGTTCATCAAATCTCCACTCTTTGTAGAGCTCAGAAGACAACTCCATACAAATTTTACCAGGAAACAATGTCTTCTCAAGGATTCCACCAGCGTTTAGGAGGATACTCCTAGCCAATGCATTTACATGCATGGTGTCTTTGAAATGAGGATCTAATAGACGATGGACAGGATGCATCATACTTAACTGCCTTCTAGTGGCAATGATGAATGGCTCGACCACTGCATGAGTATGCAACCTGGAAAAAAAAAACACACCATATATTAAGTACTGCATGAAATTTTTCTGACAATTGTACCCCAAAAGTATGTGAACTCACCAATGGGTGACTAGTTGATGGTAAGCTGAGTCATTAGCTAGGACATGAGCTTTCGCAAGCTGCCACAATGCTGCTTCAATACCCTCCTTTGCTGGAAGAAAAACCCTGTTGACCTCGTCACTAGATAAGCTAGGGAGGCTTAGCTCTATCGCCACTGGCTTTAACGTGGCATCACTTCTTAAGAACAGTAGTGTTCGGGATGCGTAAGCGCATACGCTGCTAGTGTTAATTCTGCTTAAAAATGGCATGAGATAGTCGTGGTGATCCAAGATATACACTCTCCATTGGTTCATAGCCTGCTTCACTTATTGGACGTTAAATTTTGCCTCTAAGATAGATAATGCACTCATTGAAGCCTCAGAATGAATGAGAAGAAAGGAAAATGACATGTCTACCTGTCTAATATCCAGGCCATCGAGGCTGCCTTCTATGTGTGCTAGTGTTATTGAACTCATCTTTCCATTTTTCCCCTTCGGTGGGAATGCCTGCAAGGTATGCAAAAATTAGAACATTGTGTGTGCGCTATGTGTTATCATTTTAAGGAAATTGTTTTTGCATCAATTTTTGGTTTTGATTGAATTTGATTTAAGAAATTTTGCATTGGTTAGTGAAAACCTCCAAGCAGCGAATACGTGTAGGATTAATTCCAGCAAGCATTTGGCGTCCAAACTCCTCATCTTCCTTCCAAGCCAAGTCATTGTCTAAATAACAAAGGAGCACAAAATCAGGGAGTCTGAGCTGCTAATTGCTATAATTTAAAATGCCAAAAACTAGAAGGAAACAAAGAAAAATAGAATAAGAATGGAAGATTGTAGGCTGCATCACTTGCTATAATTTGAGGTTCTGGGAACTTCATGGGGCCTCCTTTGCTTGCACGTGTAATCTGTTTGAATAGCTGTTCCGGTACTAATTTCTGCAGTTTCTTTGTCAACCATCCCTCCACTTTCCGGCTTTTGTTGCTTGAAAACATGCCTCTTATCTCATCAAATGACCGAAAATGGGAATCTTTTTCAAGCAAGGATTTTGCTTCAGGGATAAGGAAATTAAGACTAGCGCGGATCGAATTTCCAATAAATTCAGACAACTTCTTGGGACTAAATCTCTCATCAGGGGGGACATATATATCCAAGTTGATTTTCTCTGGTCGGCTCTCAGTGGAGAGATCTATGTTCATAAAACAAATGATCAAAATGGCAAAAGTTGGTTGTCACACTGGCGTGAACACAGAATTTATTGTTCGCCTAGGAAACTGAAAAAGGGTCAATGAGGTTACCTGCTTGGCATTTAGGTCGACCAGTTCTCCCCCTGCGAGGATATGGAAGTGATTCAGAGCCTCCCAATACAGGTCTAGCATGTTCAGGACCTATATCAGGATCGCCAAGATCGTTGTAGTAATCATAGTCATATATTCTTTCCCATTCCTTCCTCTCTCCAGTACCATCTCCCCTCAAGCTTATAAGCTCTTGTTTTCTCAAATCCTTAAGAGCACTTGGTGTTTCGCCTGGAAGATAGCTCTAGCAAGGCAACACGAGGTTGGGGGTTAAATTGATTTGAAAAAGAAGAATAGAATTGAGACCAAAGATTACAACTTACCTTGTTTGAGAAGAAAATCCGGGGTGTTTTAGTCAGTTTGATTGGATAGACCCAAGACCTGCAATCGAAATGGATAGCCTGTTTGTCCGGAGCGTGGAGGGTTGCAGCTTGAAGGAAAAATTTATGCTTATGCTGATTTTCTATAACAAAAGCTCCTGGATTTCCAAAATCAGGCTCAACATAGAACTTTAATTTATAAGTTGTGGTTTTTGTGCCATTACGCTTATGGCTCTTTCCATTCTTGAGGTATGCTTTTTGACTCAACTTGCCTTTACCAGTGCCTGATATTGCAACAAGAAAAGAAAGAATTAGCAGGTTACCAATAGGAGTTTGATGTTATGTAAAGAATTGAACTTACCTGGGTCGACTTCCGTGCAGCTAAAAATCTGAACAGAAGCTGATTTTCCAGGACCTGATTGCCCTGGACTGTGATCAATGACAATTTTTCCCTTGATTATAGCATGATTAGCTTGTGAGTGGCTGGTGATTGCACTCCGTACAGAGCTAAAACATTCCTGGTCAGAACATGGGCCGCGGTGTTGCGTGCTCATCATTTTGAGAATCCTGAATCAAAGTCTGGAGAATTTTATGAATTAGTATCCTGAATCAAACTCTGGATATTTTGTGTGTTTCAGCTAATGTGAGGAATGATTGCATTAAAACAGAATTGTGGAACTATTCATGTGTAATATAAAATGTAAAAGTTTTGTGCTTCCTTTGTCTTTGGTTTTGAGTTATGTATCAAATCCTTTACTTGCTTGTCAGGATTTCTGTCATAATCAAGCACTTTGAATCCAAGTGCCCACCTTTGTGGGGTTTGTTTCCAGTGCCATGCAGCCATGGGGGAGTGATATCATTAACCAATTTAAAAGACAAGCAGCAAATAAAATTTTACAGCATTTAAGTCTTCTCCTTTTCTTTCAATTCTTTAAAAAGGTTAATGGGTATGACTCTGTTGGGAAATTTTAATCTCACCGAAAATCGTGCAAATAAAAATATCAAATATTAAATAAAGAATAAAATAAATCATACAATACAAGAATTTACATTGAAAAATTTTATATTGGAGAAAAATCACGGCCGTCAAGGACGACGAGAGAAAAATCAAGTATTGAAAAATTACTACAATCATTTTATTATTTTTCTTACGTCCAAAACCTCAATGACTTACAATCTCTCTATAACCTATCGTTTCTCTCACATTAAAAACTATATACTTGCAGAAAAATTGATTGTTTGGTTATGCAAACAAGCAAATTCAAATTCCATATATATAGTGATTATTTCTTATAGAAAAAATATTTCTTTTATTATATAAATTTTATTTCTCCTTTAATAAGTTAATTTCTAAAGTGAAATTTCTTATTCCTTAAATAAGAATCTTTCTGAATAAAAAAAAAAACTACAAAGTAAGACAAGCCTATGAATTGTCCTTGTTGAAAAAGGAGACAAATTTCCTAATAATCTCCACTTTGGCAAGCTTTTTAATTGATTGACAAAATATGATCCATCATGTATCCACACAACCATGTCATCTCTACCTTGTTTACTCCACCACAACCATTCACATGTGACTTATGAGAATCGCTCCACTATAGGTAAAACTTTGTCCTCTATTCAATAGCCTAAATCCTCTACACCGAAAATCATCATACTCCATCTTATCTAGAGTACATATATTTAGCACACGTCAATGACTTTGCTAAAAGTGTCTATTTTCAAGTTTGGCTTCCTTGAAAGTCCTCAGCTATCAACATAAAAAATTCCACCACACATCTTGCATAAATGTCAAATCATATCTTGTGTACAAATCTTATGGACCCTTCAATAGTAATACATCCTCTTCCATGGCATGCCAAAAAGGATAAACAGTCTCTCATGGAAAAAAAAGATACACTACAAACCAGATATTATTAGCATCCCTATATACTGATTTAGAATTGTCTACCGAATTTGCTCTAATCTAACAATCTTCTTTAAAGTGTCTTGATTGTCTACACACCTTTAAGGGGTTTCACTAGTACAAATAGGGTTTACATCACTCTTGCTTTCCTTTCATAACTAGATTGAATCAACATATCCTTAACTTAAACTTTACACAAGCCAAAATTGATTCTTTTATCAAACTTTTCTATTCTCACATTCACAAGTTTTGACAACCGCATTCCTGACATCTTTACTTTATGTTGCAACTTTAACTTTGATACAACTTATTAGGAGATTTTAATCACACCCAAGATCTTACAAGAAAAAGTATCAAACAAATAATAAATGGAAAATAGATAAAGAATAAAATCAATCACACAACACAATAATTTACGTAAAAGAATTTTATATTGAAGAAAAACCACGGCCGCCAAGAACGACGAAAGAAAAATCAACTATTGAAAAATTACTACAATCACTATAATATTTTCCTCATACTGAAAACCTCAATAATACACAATCTCTAGATAAACTTATCGTTTCTCTCACATTAGAAATTATTTACTTACAGAAAAATTGATTGTTATGTTATGTAAACAAGCTAACTCAACCTCTATATATAGTGATTATTTTTTATAAGAGAAGTATTTATTTCCTTATATAAGTTGTATTCCTCTTTGAATAAATTGAGTTTTAAAGTATTACTTATATCTTAAATAAGATTTTTTTTGAATAAAAAAATTACTTAATAAGAGAAATTTAGGAAATATTTTTATTGAAAAAGAAGACATATTTCCTAACAAATTCGAAACTTTGTAAATAAGCTGCATTTAAATGTTAATGGGACTTTCTAAGAGAAGTTTTAGCATCTCATAATAAAAGGATAAATCATTTATTTTAATTTATCAACCTTTATTCTATTGATTTTGTCTCCAATTTTATCCCATCACTTTTGTAATTGATATACATATAAGTGTAATTGTCAAATCAATTGAATATAATAAACTCGGGTTTATTATTAACTTGAAAATATTATTTGCATTTGAGTTTAATTTTGTAAAAGACAATAAAATTTAAAAAAAAAATTATATATAATATAATAATAACTCACTTGACCTCACCTTACGGTACTAACAGGAGAGAAGCAAGTAACCAAAGGTTACAAAATCAAAATAGCTCGCATCGAATCAAAGCCTCAATTTTTCTCGAAACAATGGCGATATCAACACTCCAAAAACTCTCCTCCCAAATCCATCGCCTTCCTTCACTCTCTCCCCTCTCCAAATCTCTAACCCACCGGTCATCCGCTACCGCCGCCCCCTCCGCCAAAGTCGCCGACCGAATCGTCCATCTCTTCGCCATCGACCCCGACGGCCAGAAGCGCCCGATAATTGGCCTCTCCGGTCAGACTCTCCTCAAAGCTCTGACCAACAGTGGCCTCATAGACCCTGCCTCCCACCGATTAGAAGAGATCGACGCCTGCTCCGCCGAGTGCGAAGTCAACATTGCTCAAGAGTGGCTTGATAGGCTGCCTCCGAGATCCTACGAAGAGGAGTATGTGCTCAAGAGGAACTCACGCGCTCGCGTGTTGAATTTGCATTCAAGGCTTGGGTGTCAGGTGGTGCTCACGCGCGATCTTGAAGGCATGGTCGTGGCTGTTCCCGAGCCCAGGCCATGGGATACTCCGTAATGTTTATTTTTTTGGTTAAAACGGTGTGTTTTTTGTGCTTCTTGGGAGGTAATAATTGTGAAAGATTTAAACTTTTTACGGCGATTAAGAACTGTTTCCATATGTTTGTTTAATGTTCATGGCTTTCTTGTACGTGAGATTGCCTTTGAAGTTTATGAATGTGGACATTTTGGAATTCCATTTTGTTATCTTGTTGTAGGTGCTTTAGCTTTGTGAATCATTAATAATATTCATGGAATTAAGCATCAAGATATTAATGTTTCAATGGAACTTCATGGTGTTGTTGTAGTTCTATGAAGTTCCTGTTGAATGTGGCAAGCCATTTCTAAAATTCTAGTTGAAATCTCACAGCTGATTCATCGATTTAGTCTTTAATTTGTAACAATATAATGGATTGCATCAAAATGTTGGATATACATACCATGTAGATGAAAGGACTAATCTTACTTTCTAGTTGTAATGTGGATTCAAAATATATCAGTGGAAACCCATTTGAATCCCTATGCTGAGTTTCGTAAAGCACTAGTAAATCTGCTCTTAATGTGTATATTATTTTCATTTGAATGATATCATTTACACTGACTAGCATTAGCATAATCTTAGGTCATTTAGCTGGAAAATGTACATAGCCGGGTAGCGTATTGTGGCGATGAATGAGTGAAAAGGAGATTATAATATTAGCATATGTTGAGTGTTGAGTCATAGTTGCAAGTTGCTACCATCTCTGTTTCTCAGTGTTAGGGAGATGCCTTGGACTAACGTTGTTATCCTTAATTTTGGCTGAGGTTTCAGTCTTGTGATTTATCATAGGATATTCTGTTATTTCAACTTTTATCATGAATGTGAGGTTGACTCCACGAGTGCAAACTGTAAATGGGTGAAGAGAGTATACAAATTGGCAGAAACGTGTTAAGCCTGCTTTTTAGTTGAGAAGAA
Source organism: Atalantia buxifolia (assembly GCA_030444775.1). Taxonomy (NCBI): domain Eukaryota; kingdom Viridiplantae; phylum Streptophyta; class Magnoliopsida; order Sapindales; family Rutaceae; genus Atalantia; species Atalantia buxifolia. The sequence goes on from CM059832.1 coordinate 10,558,571, forward strand.
TAAACTCTCTTCAATTGATTTTGCTCTTTATAGTAGCTGTTTTTCCTTCATTAACCGCCGTTAATACTGCTTCAATATAGAGATGATCACTTTGCTGCAAATCAGTCATGTTCTGTTTGGATCACTTTATTAATGGTGTCATAGTAGTTTAAACATCAAAGAAGATCCCAAAGACGCAGACTTGATCGTTGTTTTAAGTTTCTCATTCTTTTTCTTTGTCATGTGGCTTTTTCCATGCCTTTCCGAAGAGATGCGTTTTAGATTATGCTTAACGTCAATTACGGTTGGTCTTAAAATGTGCTCCAAATCCTTCCATTTATTAAACTTAAAATTTTTGGTCTTTATACACACTCTCTTCTTGTTGGCTTGGCTTCCAGAATGGTTATAATTGCTGGTATTCAGAATAACAACGCCCGCCCCACACGTGAAAAATTAGAACATTTACTAGCTTTTGCCATAATAAAATTGCATCTGGATTGTCGAAATTAACCGACCAGACAGACACCGGTGGCAAAACAAGTTAATTACGAATTGTCCTCCAATCGAAATAAATGACAAGGTATAACAACAACAAAACGTACGTTCGATGTTGTTTTAAATTTGGAAAAAGAACAATTTAGATAAATAGTTAAAAAGGGGCGACCACGTCAACATTCAAATGCAATTATCACCCCTTTATAAAGATCACGAATTCAAGTCAGAGGAAATATTATTAGCACTAAGGCGTATGTAACCAAGCCATGTGCCCGATATGATCACAGAAATGACTGAGATCATATAGACGAGTGAGCTGGGTATTCACATTGCTTTCGCAAACGAAGAAATTGCCTCAAAACATTCGCCTTTCAACAGACGGTTTAGGGACAGAGTGCGTTTGCTTACTGGGAATTAAAAATATGCCAGTTGGTAAAGGGCCTGAAAAATCAAGAAGGGTCAGATTCAGGCGAGTGATACCGGCGAATTCCATTTCGCAAGTTCATTAAAATATTTAATTGCCTGGATCGTTTTTCTGTTTCGATCCAGTCAAGAAGCTGACTTGCTTTGCTCTCTAAATTATAAATTAACTTTTCCAAAACATATATAAAGGGAAAAAAAAAAGAAAAAGAAAAAAAGAATACATAGATGCAGGTTCAGAAAATGAACGCAAAAGAATCGACCTCGGCTACTGGAGGCGCAGGAGATTACTGGACGATGGTCGAAGCAAGTACTTTATAGGCAAAAGCAGCAAAGACTAGGGTTGGGGTTTAGAATCGACTGGGCTTTCTTTTCTCCGTTGGGCTGGTTGGATCCCAATCAAGGACCTTATATATGAAGCCCACTACCCCATTTTTTATTATTTTTATTCTAATTTAATGGACCAATGTTTGCGTTTTATTAACGAACATCCTAATTCCAATTAAAATAAGTCTTGTCTTTTTTTGTTTTTTCTTGTTTTGGGGGTGGGTGGGTTCTTCATATTGCTGATAGTGGATATGTTATGTCCAATTTTTACTTTGATAACTAAATAAATAATTATTGAACCAATTATGAATTTGTCCATATAACTTTTATTGCAGATAAAACAAACCAGTCTACAGTTGTCCCACTGTTCTCATAAGTTTTGCTTTAGACTCGGACTATTAGCACCCCCTAAGATTTGATTGGAACCTCTTTTGAAATTATATCTCATTTAATGCCAAAAGTATCATTCTCTTCCCCCCTAAATGAACACTCTTTTCATTTATCAATTTTTCAATTTCTAAAACAAAAATTTTATTTTGGCTTAGAAGATTACTTCTTAAATTTAGATTATTTTAATGATAATAAAAAAATTATATTGTGCAAGGAAAATAAAATTGAAAAGAGAAAGAAAATATAAATGGCTTAATTATATTCATATTTATTCTTAAATGTAATTGTAATATATTAGGGATTTTGTAAGATTAATGAAGGGGTGCTAATAGTCCAACTCTTTACTTTATTTTTCCGTTCTTTTTTTGAATCTACCAAAAATGTCATTTGTGAAAAGAAAACATCACAAATTATTATTAGCTCCTTTATTTATTCTTTTTTTCCCCCCTAGAACTAATATAATGTGCTAGAATTTTTAAATCAAATAATTGCCTTTGAATATAAATTCGAACAATTTAATATTATCCATTTTATTTTAATATGAGATCTCCACGTGTCATGCTTCTTTGCCTCCATTTTTACCACGCAACTTTCTTAGTAAATCCCATCAAAACTGATCGTCCAAAATGTTATTCTAATAATCCATTTTTAACCAACTCCAATTTCATCCTCATCTAAATTTAGCACCAAAATTAATTAGCCACAAATTGCCGCTCTATATTTTAGGACATACTCAACAAACCAAACACTCCAAAAAAAGCACTGGTCTCTTCATAGTTTATCAACACTAATAACCAATTGTGTTTGTTTGATTTTGTTTTGTTAATCTTTCTTAAATTTCTCCTCACACTCACCACATATCTCCATTTTGTTCATATCATCTTTAACAAATTTATTGCTTGTGTTATTTTCAGTTACACTTCTGTTATCACATTTATATAAACTTTCCTAAGCTTCTTTTATTCTTGTATTGCGTCATTTGTTATCAGTTGTTTTTTGTCGACGTGTTTTTGTTTTTTAAGTGATCATCATGGATATGGAACTTCGTCGAGTCTTTCAAATGTTTGACAGGAATGGTGATGGAAAGATCACAAGGAAAGAGTTAAGCGACTCGTTAAAAAATTTGGGAATCTATATTCCTGATAATGAATTGGTTCAAATGATTGAGAAAATAGACGTAAATGGCGACGGTTACGTAGACATAAATGAGTTTGGATCCTTGTATCAAACGATAATGGATGAGAGAGACGAGGAAGAAGACATGAGAGAAGCATTCAACGTGTTTGATCAAAATGGAGACGGTTATATAACAGTAGAAGAATTGAGATCGGTTTTAGCTTCCTTAGGCCTCAAGCAAGGAAGAACCGTAGAAGATTGCAAGTTGATGATAAAGAAAGTTGATGTTGATGGAGATGGAATGGTGAATTACAATGAGTTTAAGCAGATGATGAAAGGCGGTGGATTTGCTGCCTTGAGATGATTAATAAATAAGTAATCTTGTATTAGAAGAGTTCTGTGAATTAGAATTAAATGAACCTCATCGAGGGTAACTTGTTGTATCATTTCATTTAGAAAGAGTATACAATGTCCCTTTTCTGGGTTCATTTTTCATCATATCAATGTTTTATATTGGCTTATTGATTGGTGACCTTTATCATTATATTCCAGTTCAATCTTTTGTTTAATTGTTAACACTAATTTCAAATAATTTAGTCGGGTTTCAGGAATTATCTGATTAGTAACTTAGTATTAATATCAATAATTATCACAAAAATACATTGTTACTATGGAGTTACGATGTAATGGGCCTAAAAAGGTAATGGGCCTATTGATTAACAGGCCTAGACAGAGGACAGAACCGAGACCGGCTCAACCGGTCGAGAGACTTCAGAAAGACTGGACCGGTTCGAGAGCACGCCATTTTTTTTTTGGCTCGTGAGAGCAAACAACTGAAACAGAAGCAGATTGAGAAAATGGTGGGAAGGGTTTTGGTTTTCTCAGCTTCAATGGCTCTTCATAAATCTGCACAGTTCAAGATTCTCCTCTCGAAATTCCACATATTCAAGCCCTTTTCTTATAATAAATATCCTTTTCAAAGAATCAGGTACCTCTCTCTCCCACTCTCAATATGTGTAAAAATTGAATCTGTTTATTTATTTTTTTTCAAAATGTAAAAAAGAAATTTTTTTGATTGAGTTTTGTTTGTAATTTATTAGGCTTGAATTAGTTTATATCTATAAGTTGGAATTTGCATGAGACTTAGCTTACATTGCAGTAGCATGGTTGATGTTTTGTGCAAGGCTTTTGGACCATGCTATGGTTTAAAACGATTCTCAATAGAGGGGCGTCTGTGGATACATTCAGCTCCTTTGCGGAATTCTATTGAAAAAGTTGTGGAGAAACAGAAAAGTTCTGAAAATAGCTCATCTGCTGATGGAGCTGGTGTTGCTAATGTTAAGAGGAAAAAACTCAAGGGAAAACGAGCAGTTGTAAGGTGGTTAAAGCACTTTAGGTATAAGAAGAAGAAAGAGTATGAAAGGATGACGGCTGAAGAAAAAATTTTGTATAAACTGAGAAAGGTAAACATCCAGTTTTATGTGTTTCTCTTAATTGACTTTGAGTTGGATTTGATCAGAAAGAAATAAAGATTTATTTTAGATATTCGACATAGTATCAACTTGTTGGATTATGAACATTTATCATCATGGTTTTAGATGCTTAGGGTCTATTCTGCTACTTGTTCTTTTCCAGGCTCGGAAGAAAGAGGAAAGGATTGTTGAAGGATTGAAAAAGATTGAACCGAAGGAGTCCTCAGAAATGACCCATGATCCAGAGATATTAATACCAGAAGAGCACTTCTATTTTCTGAAGATGGGTCGCAAGTGCAAGAATTACGTTCCAGTTGGAAGACGAGGAATATACCAGGGTGTAATTCTGAACATGCACTTGCATTGGAAGAAACATCAGACTCTGAAGGTGATTGTAAAGACATTCTCAGCAGAGGAGGTTAAGGAGATTGCAGCTGAGCTAGCAGGACTGACTGGAGGCATTGTTCTTGAAATTCATGAAGAAAATACAATAATTATGTACAGAGGGAAGAATTATGCTCAACCCCCCACAGAGATAATGTCACCTCGGATCACACTCTCTAGAAAGAAGGTTTTGCTTCTCTTCCTTGATCCATACACCCTATACATATGCTGAATGCATCATATTCTTCTTTCTGGTGTTAACTGTTAAGTGATCTGTCCTCATTCTAGTTGTAAGTTTTGAACCCATGTCCATCTATTCTGTTTTTCAAAATCTTTCATACGATATTTAGCGTTCCCTTTTCATTTCTCTGTTACAGGCTTTGGATAAATCTAAATATAGAGATGGCCTTCGAGCTGTTAGGAAATATATTCCAAAACTTGAGCAGGAACTAGAGTTGCTTCGAGCACAGGCTGAAACAAGAGCTGAAAATAGATCTGATGTGGCAGAAGATGTCCAAAACACTGAACTAGATAAGCCAGACTTTGGAAGCATTCCAAGCATGATGGAGTGTTCTGAAAATGATCCTACAACTGATTCATTGATGGCATCAGATTCTGAAGATTTATCAGATATTTTTGAGACCGACTCCGAGACAGAGACTGAGGAGAAGGCAGAACTCCAACCTCTTTATTTGGATCAGTTTGATAACTTTCCAGTGCATGAAGAACATGAAGATTTCGAAGAACACCTCCGGCAAATATCTATTGACTCGAGAAACGCCAAATCTTTGGGGAAAGATGAAGACTCTTCCCATTTTGATGAAGTTGATAAGATGTTTCTGCGTGCTGCTTCACTTTTAAAGAAACAGAAGAGATAGTTTCATTAGTAAGTCCTTAGTTGTAGTCAATGCATTTTAAATCGGATGTTTACAGCTTTTACTTCCTCTTTGGAGGTAATATCTCTCGGTACATTAATTGCGAAATCTGAGCAAATTTTAAGGGGCATTTCAATTGGACTGCTATTTGCCTCTTGGTATATGGCTGTGTATGTAGACAATTCATGAGAATTTGATCAATGAGCTAAATAACCATCTTTTTATTTCAATTGCACATGTAAAACACAATCAAATAAATGGATACAGTCCGGCTTCCATTGTTGAACCCAAAGCATGTAATGACTAATAAGGATAAAATTAGCAACACAGTGTCAGCTGGAAGTAAAAATAGAAAAAAAAAATAATAATAAAATGAAGATAGATGTACAGTGTTCTAATTTCTAAAACTGGCTAACAAGTACTAAACACAACTGCAATCTGAATTTTCTGGTTGCTCGTCCTCAAGTTCTCTTATGTTCTCAACTATATCTTTAACTCTTCCGGACAAGTGATCGGTATGTTCCTCTACAAACTTCAACACCATATTCAGTTGTTCCTGGTAGGCTGCACACCTACGTTTAAAACGCTGTCTCTCATTGTTGAGCTCTATAGTCAGTTCTCGTATTCTCCGATCTTTTTCATCCTGTTAATACACAAAGTCAAATAGGCAAGAACAAGTGGGTGAAACTACAGAAATATATCATCAAAGTGGTAGATATTTCTGGTCCTACAGATAATGGATACAAGCTGTAAAACTGGAAATTATTCATAGCTGATCCGCACAACCTGCTGTGGCCCTTAAATGGTAACAAATGCTTGACATGATAGATTGACTATACACTCAAAATTACTATTCAAATAATCTTAACAATGATCTTTGATCCCAATTTAAACATAAAAAGTAAGCCTGCAGACGTGTAATAGATAACTAACAAGCAAATAATTGTTAAACAAACTATAAGTTGTCTGGTTAGAGGACAAAGATAAGTTACCTCACTGATAAAACTTTTTGTAGAACCTCGCCAGGGTACTTGACTGGGAGACATTAGTTCGTGATTGTGCTCTTTTATAAATTTAGTGACCACCCACTTGTCTCCATCCCTTAAAGCCAGCCTTAACATTGCAGGACAGCCTTCTCGGGTTATAGGTGGTGGAGGAAGGACTCTGTCTTTCCTGTACATGTATTTCTTTTCACGGAAACCTTCTTTTGAACAAACAAAATCTTGACCAATAACCACATTATTTATTCGTGAACGCCGGTTATGATGGATGCGTACAGTGAACCCTGTCCGCCTGCCATAAGCAACATAAAATTCTCGAGCATCATCTCTGGACTTGAACTCCAAGCCAATATATGGTTCTTCAGCATCACCTACAGAGGGTAAACTTTCAAAAGACTGTTCTAAGATCTTGTCAACTTCACCTGTACATAATTCAATATTTTTTGACAGGTCGTCATCAGCTAAGTCATTCTCGTCATAGCCTGCAACTTGCAAATACCTTTCACTTTCATCTGAATCAATGACTTGATTAGATGTGCTCTCCATTTGTGCTCAATAAGTCAGATACCAGACAAGCTGCCTATCCATAACAACTGCAAGTGAGAAAGAAGAATTAAGCAACACATTTCTGCTTTCTATACCAAAAGGGAAAATAAAAAATGACAGTAGATATATTGAAGCATAAGAAATTTACACTTCAGAGTCAAGGAACTTTAAAACAGCTAAAATAAACATAACTTTAACATATACAAGGGCAAGTTCAGGAAACCCAATGTCACGTTCTTACAACAAATGATTGTAAACATCATACAAAGAAAATTTGAGAAAATTTTACACCATAATGGCCAAAATTTTCTAATATTATTATACTAGTTTTAAACTGAAAAAATAGGGGGGAAAAGAATCAAAATATCTATGGCTCAACCCACAAAAGCTCAAAGTTTTCTTCAAGCCAAAGCGGGGTATATAAGTTTGAACTGTTATAAAAATGGACTATTAAGCAAGCCTAATTGTAAAATATAACATTTAACTACACTCTAAGCAAAAATTGATAACATATAAACCAAATCAGAGCAGGCAAACACATAACGGTCAAAATTTGAACTTTGATTTTACTTTCGCTAGTTTTGTAGACCCTCTTATTATAGAATTTACTGGAAAAAAATGATAAATAAAATTACTGTTAAGATCGAGTGCTAATGAACTTACTATGAGCAACAGAACTTCAAACCCTAGGATTGAAGAGCCGCCAGCTGGGACAGGGGGTTGATGGAGGCGAGATGTATTCTATCGCATCTTCTTATTCTTGGGCCAGACTTTCGGCAAATCTATTTTCTATGGGCTGTCTTTGTAGTGGGCTCAAAGAATCCACTTGGTTCAACTGGTTTTGGAGTAGGACTATTGGTACCTCTCTAAATATCTCTCAACACCTCTTTTCTTTATTAATCTTATTAAAATATTTAAAAATATTATAAAATTCTTTTAACACTTCTTTAATGACAAAAATACCCTTAATTTAAATTTATTAGTATAAACTCCATTGTTTAATTTTTGATTCCTTGATTATGGATAAAATTTAATTTTTGATCCCTTGTTTAATTTAATAGTATAAAATTGTCTAATATTTTCATTAACTAGCTAGATCAATTGTTTCTTGTGTGGTAACTTCAAACGCCAAATCCTTAAAAACACTTATATTAGTTTCATATGGTGTTGCCTAGCCTTCTGCACATGGTTCATGATATTTGATCCAACCATTCACAATAGGAGGAATAGGTGAAGCTAGAAGCATGAACACCTGCAGAAAAAAAAAAAGCTATAGAAAAATTAGTCCAATAATATAGATATTGCAGCATTATTTGAATTTCCAAAGTTTTTCATACCTCTATGAAATGACTTTTATTAACAAATCTAATAGCAATGATTTTATATGCAGAGCGTGATAATGGAACAAATCTAAGAGGAAGGAATGATTTTATGTCAATAATAATAGCAATGATTCTATTAACAAATCCAATAGCAATAAGAAATTTTTAAGGGAAAAAAATTATTTGATTTTGCGTGGGGGTTTAATTAGAAATTGTCTTATTATGTAATTTTAATAAAGGTTAAAATTATAAAATAATTAAAGGGGTGTTAAAAACCATTTAGAGGGGTGCCAATAGTCCCACTCTTGGTTTTATTACCAAATAGTACGATTGGCACCCTTCAACAGTTTAATTAAAACCCTTCTTCTTATTATACCCCTCAGATGATTTTGAAAGTTAATATTTGTTCTAAAAACTCCTATTTTATTTCCTAATCAAAATAAAAATATAAGCGGAGGCTTCTTTGAATTCATAAAATTAAAGAGATGGCATTTTGTTCCCCATCTCAGTAAATAAATTCAAGCACCGAATATAAAAAATTGAAAATTCAATTGTATATAATCAATTTTTTGTAGAAAACTTTTTTTCCTCTGTTTTGTGCAAGTGCCAGGAGTTAGTAATAAAAGGCAGGGCTGACTTTAGAGTATCAGAGGCCTTAGGTGAATTTTTTTTTTTAATGAGGACTCTTTTTATTTAGCAACTTTAATACTCAATTAAACAAAAAAGAGCTGAAAATCCATTTCAGTTTTAGTTCTTGAATTTCAACAATTAATCAAGAAGATTCTAAAAATTTTCAAAAAAAAAATCTAAAATTTACCATTAGAAATTATACAAAAATAAACAAACAAATAAATGAGAACAATACTATTTTCAAATAGAATATTTTAGAATGATAGCACATAGAAAGTTGAGATTATGAATTGATGGTTAGATAATAGATATGGACTTTGTATTTCAAGTAACTAATTTTTTTTTTCTTTTTTGAATGAACTAATGCATGTAATAATCTTCATTGTAGAGAAGAGAACAAGAAAATTTTCATCCATAATTTTCTAGATTATAAGATTTTTAATAGAAATTAAAAGGAATACTCAAAATAAAAGATTCTAATGTTGAATAATTGAGTTTTTTTTTAAAAGTTGGAAAGGTAAAAATTTTACTTATTTTTCTTGGAAAAAATAATAATGAATAAATTAATGGTTAGACAATATTATTAATTATATCTCTTTAACAACAAGATAGTCAATTATAGATTTATATATAAAAAATTATTAATTATAAGATAATTATCAATTAGAAAGATGTCTAATAGGCTTTTCTACCACATATAATTTTTTTTAAAAAATCTTTATTAACTAAAGAATTATTATTAATACTAAAAAAAATGAAGCCTTTTTAAAATTTAGTACTTTAGGTAACTGCTTTGTTTGCCTATATTTAAAGCCACCTATGATAAAAGGAAACTTGTGTCCTGACACAAATATCGGGGTGTAAATAATTTGTAGCTGTATGTGAATTTACTTTCATGTTATTATTTTTTAAACTTAAAATTGTAAATACACAAAAACGGGCTTTTGAGAGGATTAACGAGAGTGCCAATAGCTCTACTCTTAACCACCATGTCAGTTACTTTAATGTTAAAAGCATGTCCTTTTTTGCAGTAGTGCTGAAATGTCTAAAGATTGCTACTATTTGAACATAATTGAGTGCAAAATACAATACAAAAAATAAATAGACAAATAAAAGGAAAATTACCTCTATAATATTTTTGTTTTATCATGTGTACATCTAACCACTACCAAAATTTTAACATATTCTTTACACTACTTTTATTTTATTTATTTCTAAACCTGTATCAGTTAACCACTTTGACATGAAAAATTTAAATAAAATAACTATTTTACCTTTAAATGAATTAAAAGATTATTTTCTCCCATAACATTTTAAAAAATACAAAATTATAATTATCATTTAATTAATTGACAAAATATTATTGAAAATGTGGATGTTTGAGTACCCGTTAACTAATTGATAAAATATTATTGATTCTTTTAATTCTTTTGACTTGAAAAACGCATAATACTCATCTCAAATATTTTTCCTTTTTTTTTTTATCGATCATACAATCACAATTGTCAAACAATTTTCATTGTTTAAATTAATCATCAAAATAATAATAGTCTAAACTGACTTTGAATAATAGAAAATAATAACTACAAAAATTATCATTCAAAAATTATAATTATAAAAATTAATATATTAGTTTTTGAGAATTATTTGTTTTATTAAATTCAGAGGCATTCTTGTAATTTTAATTTTTTAAAATTTTTTATGCAATAAAATAGTCTTTCAATTCATTTAATGGTAAAATAACTATTTTATTTAAATTCTTAGTATTAAAGTAGTTGATTGATATAAGTTTGGATTTATTGATTAAATGTACACATGACAAAACAAACGTGGTGCAGATATAATTTTCCTAAATAAAAATCTTATCATCTTAACTCCTCCATGTCACTCATCCACTCACTTACAACCCCAGCACACTCCGAGGAACCACCATCACATTCTGTCACCAGTATGGAGACACCCTTACGCCTTGGAGGAGACGTATATAAGCTACAGAAGCCCATGGCCGTATATGAGATAGGTTAGGTTTTTTACCCGTCCATAACTCATATAGGGTGGAAGTAATTGATTTTGAAGGGACTCGATTAAGTGCATAGGCAGCAGTTAACAAAGCATCCCCCCAATAAGATATTAAAAGATTTGCTTGCGCCATCATTGACATAACCATTTCCAATAAAGTTCTATTCCTTCTTTTCGCTACACCATTTTGTTGCGGAGTTTTAGGAATAGTCAACTATCTTTTTATCCCTTTCTCATTACAGAGTTCTTTGAACTGTTCCAAAAAGTATTCATGTCTTTAGTCAATTCTTAGAGCTTTAACATTGTTGTCTAGTTGATTCTCTACCATGTTCAAATATAATTTAAAGCAATCCAATGCTTCTGATTTATGAGAAATCAAGTAAACGTGATCGAAACGTGAATAATCATCAATGAATGTAATAAAATATGAGGCTCCATGTTTAGCCTTTACATTCATTGGCCTACAGATGTCAGAGTGGATTAACAACAATGGTTTTTCGGTTCTAATTGTTTTCCCAGCTAGACAATTTTCATATATGGGCAATTCAATTTTGGTGAGTGAGCCCAACATGCCGTTTCTCGCAAGTCCATACATTATTTTTTGCCTTATATGACCTAGTCTAGCATGCCAAGTGATGCATTTATTTCATTATTGCTAGAAGAAGTAACAAAAGAAAAACAACTATTATTTTAACTTGAACCATCAAGTATTCTATCTAATACAATAAAACTATTAATTAAATGATATTGTAGTTTAAGAAGAACAGGGACAGAAATCAGTTTCATCGAATCTTCGATGCATACAGGACATCGTGTAACAAAAGAATACGTCCACCACACAAAGTTAATTTGTAGGTACTTATTCCTTTTGCCTCAAACTCTAAATTTATTGCCCACATATATCCATCTACTTCCCCGACTGATTCGACGATACTCCATAAATGCATCTCGATCACGAGCTATATGGTCTGTTGCTCCTGAGTCTACAGTCCACACAGGACGAGATTCTGTTAAGAGTATAAAACTCGTGACTAAAGCATAATTTAACAAAGTATAGTTGGGTTTTACCGTTTTTGGCTCAATGCACTCACAAGTGAAGTGACCCAGCTTACTACAATTGTAGCATCTCACCTTGGATTTGTCCCTTTTCTTGCAAGCACACTTACCCCTTAGGCACTTTTTAGTATTTGGCTTCTTCTTATCAGGATTAGATCCCTTACCCTTCTAGTTATATTTATGGCTCCTCTTGTGGTTAAAGCCCGAAGCTTTGCGCGAGCTTGACTTGGCCATAAAAACACTATCAGAAAGCTTAGCTGCCTCAAGGCACTCTACTTCCAGCTCTAGGTGATGCTCAATATCTTTAAAAATTCTGATATTTTCATTATGAGTCATATTCACCTTCATATGTTATTAGGTATCGGGTAGAGACCTTATCACTGCCTGGACATATTGTTCATCAGTCAAAACATGTCTAGCAGACTTAAGCTCACAAACCATGTTCGATATCTCCCTCAGATGCTACCTCATAGTATGGTTTGAGCGCTTCCAATAAGAGTTGAATTTGATCGTAAGCCTTCTGAGTTTAGTGGTCGAGGTACCACCAAACTTGCCTTTCAGAGTGAGCCACATCTTTTGAGCAGTCTCATACTTCTTATATTCGCACATAAGGTCATCTTGCATGCTGCTCAACAATGTTATGCGAGGCTCAACTAGGGTGTCGTTAAGAGCTTCTAGAGTTTCTAGAGTCTTTTGTTCTTCAAGGATGTACTGAATTTTATGGTGCTAGATATCGTAATTGTCACCATTTAGTTTCTCACTCTTATTCAGCTTAGCCACAATGTTTTTAGATGCAAAGGCCATCTCAACTATAATTCAACACATAGACAATTTAAAATATAATCACTAAAGGTATAATTAATAATTACACACAAACAATTAATTTTTCCACAAACATAAACCAAAAGACATGATGAACTAATATCGGGAATGGAATCAAAAGGTCATCGAGGCTTCCAATCATCATCCAATTCTCTTTATTATATTCATCATTAATTCGATTTTAATATGCAAAATTATCAGTTCTAATTATGAATTTATCAAATTCAATTAAATTAGAACTCCCACTCAACAAAACAATTAATGAGATATGATAAAATAGTATGTATAGTCGAGCAACAATTAATGTAAAATATCATTAATGAAGTCATACCAACATATAGTTCAACCAACAAAACAAAACCAATTAAAAAAATCAAAATCAACAAACAAATGAAATAACCTAACATGGTCAAACTAAAATATAGAATCTTCTATATGTTCTTAAAATATTCTTTGTTGCTCGTGACTCTTTCATCTAACTTATATTTAAATCTATCTCTAAATAAAAATAATTGTTCCCTCTTGATGATATTGTTTATGGTTTTCTCATACCATAACTTCTGCTTTCTGCTAAGGCGACTTGCTTGTCTTCTATTTCGAAGGTTCATGTGAATGCTAAGCACTGAGGTTCGCCTCATCTTTGAAACAAGACGGCAATCCTCCATTAACTCAATTTCACACTTCAGCATATAATATCTGTGTAAAGGATTCTCAATCTCATTTAACATGCGAGCCTTAAAGACAAGCGTATTGTCATCATCAGGCAATGATTTCTATAAGAAGCCATTGATACTAACTGCAGTTCGTATACACAATAAGCTTATTCATGGACATTAAGCAGTTAAAAGCCCCATATAAATCTTCTATGTTCATGCATATAGGACGATCAGGGTCCATCTTATAATTCTCCATTTTTCTCCATAAGTTGATAGACTATTATTAATCTCAATTAGATCATTAGGTGAAACCCAAGCTCTAATTGTCATTAAACCTTCTTCCTCAGTCCACAACTTACTAACTGGAGGCATCTTCGACAAAAGATCCAAAAAATCAAATTAGTGATTGTTAACAAACGACTAAATATGATATTAGATTTTAGCCAATTCCCTTAAAGAAAATATTTCAAGCTCTCACTAGAGCGAAACATTTATTAACAAATAATGCTCATCCGTGAGATTATATATGTTCAATCCAAAATTTTATTTCAAAAAACAAGAAATGATTAAAAAAATATTTTATATTAAAACAAAATAGAAAACTAAATTTCAGATCAAATGGCGCAAACAGCACCCAAATCGGAGTCCTAAATAGTAAAATATGTAAAAAATTACTAATCTAGATATATACCCACATGCGCTACAATATGCTACAGTATCGCTATAATTCGTTATAGTATAGATACGAAGAAACGTACCGAATCACCACTAAGACACACCTTTGCATGATATGCAGTCAACACACATAATCGGCGAATGGGACCCACGTGTGGCCTTGCACCGCTCTAGTAGCGTTGGGTCTAGCACCGTCCGACTCTATTTTTCATTATGAATTCAATGGTACGTTCAGATTTTCAAACGGAGGTCGGAATAGGCTGGAATTGTCAAAAAATAACTCCAGCACTGTTCATCATCTTCTCCAAATTAGGGTTTTTAACCCGTTCCAAACCCCAGTTCGATCAGAATTGTATTTTGGCCATAATTTTCTCGTTGTAAGTCTTTTTTTAACAACTCAGATACCGTTGGAAAGCTCTCGAAAAGATCTTTCCAATGATATATCATACGTATTGTCAAGTGTCCTAGATCAAAAGATATGATCAATTGAATTTTCGGGTTTCATATATATTTAGGGTTTATGCAATCTAAACCCTAGGCTAGTTTTAAAAATATCAATTCCAGAATTAATCCATTCATATTAAACAATCCAAAACACTTAAAAAACCATGCTTTTCATGAATTAAATTCAACCAATGCACGAATCCAACACAATTCAGGCTTTGATACCAATGAAGGAAATTCTAAAAAGAGTCAATAGACCTTACCTTTTTCGAATTATGCAGCCGAATAAACAGGTGTTGGATCAGGTCACATGTCGGAAAGAAATCACGAACGAAAATCTTCCTCAAGTCACAATATATTTGCCTTCTTTCGGATTGTTTAATGATCTTATTTTAATCTTTTTCATTCACCCACACACACATTGCTTTTCTAATGAAAATAGAATCCACATTCTTTTTTCAGCAATGGTTTTTGATAGCATATATATTATAGCGGTTGGGAGTGATTGGGAAGTTGAACACAAATCAACTTCCCTCTCCCAAACGCGTATGGCAACCAACAAGTGATTATCATGTGTGGGTCGAGTCGGGTCGGCCCATTTTGGGTGCCCACCCGTCCAACAGTAACATTCATATCTGCGACACTTGCTGAAGATAAATAAATATTAGTAAGTGGCCTACTAGTATCTCCTTCTTCATTGGTAATCATACCTTGTACATCAAAGTTCTCAAACAACCTATCAGTTGCATTTTTTCGTCGAATAAAATTATATAAAATGCAACATGCAATTAGAATTAGACGTTGC
Organism: Atalantia buxifolia; assembly: GCA_030444775.1. NCBI lineage: Eukaryota > Viridiplantae > Streptophyta > Magnoliopsida > Sapindales > Rutaceae > Atalantia > Atalantia buxifolia. The sequence goes on from CM059832.1 coordinate 10,574,005, forward strand.
TTATATAAACTATAATTATGCATATCCTTTAAAATTAAAAATTACGCTTTTAAAACACCGAAGCACTGGCCAATTACATTACGCAATGATGAATGTCTATAATTAAACAATTTTCGGGGATCTCTAGGTGCTCAACCTAGTCCTCTGTAATCACGTAAATAATATCTCTCACCTCTATACGGTGTCAAAAATCCTTTAATATTTATGTATCTAGAGTCCACAACGTAGTAATATCCTAAAATATAAAAACGATAAAATAGAACATAATTAAATAAAAGGCTAAAATATTTTAATTATATATATATATATATGTGTGTGTGTGTGTGTGTGTGTGTGTGTGTGTGTGTGTGTGTGTGCTGATTTACCAACTGCTTTTTGGAATAGAAAACAACATTTGGTAGATTTGCCATATGAAAATTCTTTTGATGAAAGACAAATACCCACTAAAGCTCGCCCTATTCAAATAAATATGAAATTAGAAAAACATTGTAAAGAAGAAATTAAAGATTTGGAGACCAAAGGACTTATTGTTAAATCAAAGTCCCCATGGTCTTGTGCCGCTTTTTATGTCAATAAAAATTCTGAAATAGAAAGAGGAACACCAAGACTAGTAATAAATTACAAACCTCTTAATAAAGCATTGAAATGGATTAGGTATCTCATACCTAACAAAAAAGATTTACTCCAAAAACTCCACTCTGCATTCATATTTTCAAAATTTGATATGAAGTCGGGTTTTTGGCAAATCCAAATTCATCCTAAAGACCGTTATAAAACAGCTTTCACTGTTCCATTTGGCCAGTATGAATGGACAGTTATGCCCTTTGGGTTAAAGAATGCACCTTCAGAATTTCAAAGAATTATGAATGATATTTATAATCCTTTTACTGAATTTTGCATTGTCTATATTGATGATGTATTAATTTTTTCCCAATCAATAGATCAACATTTTAAACACCTAAAAACTTTTTATTTTGCAACTAGAAAAGCAGGCCTAGCCATTTCCAGTTCAAAAATTTCCCTATTCCAAACTAAAATCCGATTTCTTGGCCATTATATCTCAAAGGGAACTATCACTCCTATTGAGAGATCCCTTACTTTCACTGATAAATTTCTTGATAAAATTCTCGACAAAACTCAATTACAAAGATTTTTAGGAAGTTTAAATTATGTTCTTGATTTCTGCCCTAACATCAACAGAATAGCAAAACCATTGCATGATAGGTTAAAAAAGAACCCTGTTGCATGGTCAGAAAATCATACTGAAGTCGTAAAACAGATAAAAAGCATTGTTAAAGACATTCCATATTTATTTCTTGCCAATCCCACATTGCTTAAAATTGTTGAGACTGATGCATCAGATTTAGGTTACGGTGGAATATTAAAACAAGTTGAGAATAATAAAGAACAAGTAGTACAATATGTTTCTGCCCATTGGAATGAACGTCAGAAAAATTATTCTACTATTAAAAAAGAAATCTTATCTATTGTTTTATGCATTTTAAAGTTTCAAAGTGATCTACTAAATCAAAAATTTCTACTTAGAATTGATTGCAAGGCTGCAAAACATGTTTTAGAAAAATGATGTTCTATGGAGTAGAGAGTCCATGTTGTGAAAATCTTTAATCGAATCCTATATGGATGCCTACAGGTATGGTTTTACTGCCCTAAACGGATCTCTGTCCTAAAGCGGGACTTACTACCAGTAAAAATTCAACATACACACAGAAAACAATTTCAAAATTCAGACAACACAGATTCTTTACAACAATATTACACTATCTTCCCCTTGGCTCTGATACCAATAGGAAAAGGATCTAGGACGATAGTGGCTTCAGAAAAAATTAACTATTGGATGACTTTAATAGGCAATTTTTTTTTAAAAAAATTTACCAAACTTTAAACAAGCAAAATAAATTTACCAAGTTGTGGTACGTGGGGTTGTTATACCAGAACGATGAGATCCTTGACAAATATTTTAGCCAAGATATTTAAATCTCCTTTGGACCAGTAGCCCGCACGTTACGGTTTCCAGCCTATATACCTTTCTTTGATTGATTTAAAATTTGATTAAGGCTTTAGCAATCTCATTACCACAAAGGCTCAAACAGAAATATTAGATCTGGATTTCAGAACTAATATTTAGATTGATTGGGGGGAGAAGAGAAGATACAAATGTGAAAGGCAGATCTGGTCTCTTTGCTTCTGAGGAACGTACAGGTTTTATGGGCAAATCTGATATGGAAGATCAGATTTCCGATCATACATAAAGCTTTAAATAAATTGCAAAAAAGTAAAGTGCATAAATTTAAATTGCTTTAAATGTAAATTGCTGGAATTTAAAGTGCATAAAAGTAAATTGCGGAAAAATAAATTGCTGAAAAATAAAATTAATTACAAACTTTAATTGCTTTTAAAATATTTACATTTATTTCTTTTAATCCGACAGCTTTAAGAGATTACAAGCGAGATTTCAGAAAAATTCTGAAAATAAGGAACTTAACCGATGATAGGAAAATTCCTTGAATACAGAAGACTTCTTTTGTCTCTAAAGAGAAAGAAGAGAGAAGGAAGAAGAGAGAGAGAGAGAGAGAGAGGTTCTAAACTCGGAAATGAAAAACCTGAGGAGTCTCAGTCTTCCTCTTGGTTTTTTTTTTTATACAAAAATTTTTAAACTGTTCACTGTAGCGGAGTTTTAAGTACATAGTAAACTTTAGAAATTGGCACTGTAGACTGTAGCGGGGCTTTAAATGCACAGTAAACTTTAGAAATTGGCACTGTAGCGGAGCTGTTGCTTTGTACAAAGAAGATACGAAATACAAAATACAAATACAAGATACAACCCGGGTGAAGAGACATGTGCGCTCTCACTTGTGTCCAGGGGACCACCCGTGTGAATTTTTTTTTTTAAGTAAATAAATTATTTACAATGCTTTATCGGAGACAATATTCTGAAGCAGTCATCTTCATTGTCGTCTCCAAGGGAAATAAATGGCTCTTCCTCATCTGTTTGAATAGAATTTAAAATATCTAAATGTTGTTGTATAGTGAGAAGATGATCCCACCAACCTTTTAATTGACCAGTAAAACCGGCAATTAGGATTTCTGCAATGGCTTTGTCAGAAGTTCCTGATTGAGTTTTGTAGGCATTAGCTGCCATGGTCATTTGTTGCAATAATCGTAAGATATTATATTCAGACATTCCATCTAAATTCCACTCATAGACTGAAGATGTGGATGCTCAGATTCTATGATTTTATTACTGTCAAAAAGGTTCCATTCAGGAATTTTCTTTCTAACAGTAATAGGATTTGAATTTTTAAAGGGGTAAGAGATGTTGTTTTTGAAAGCATACATTTCAAACCAATCAAAAAACAAAATATGGATCTTATGCAAATTTACAAATTTGTAATATTCTTCTTGTATTTCTTTTCTCTGGTTCACGAAATGTTTAAAAAACCAAAGTCTTTTTTCTTTATTAATGTCAGAATAAAAATCATTATGAAGTAGAGTTTTATCTAATTCAAATTCTTTTTCTATGACATTAATCACATATTCTGTAACTGCAGAAAATGTAGGAGATGTTGGAGGAGAAGGTTCCTTCTCTTCTTGTCTTTGTTCCTGTTGATGACTAGTGTAAATTGGGTGTGGCACACTAGTGGTATAGTCAACAGAATGTATGGATGAAGTAGGTATATCCGAGGTGGAAAACCTAGGTTGACTTTTTACAGGTTGAAAAGGAAAATTTATAACTGAAAGGATTTTTGTAAATTTTATTTATAGTGAGGAAATACTAGCATTGGAATTTTTATCGGAGAATCTAGTAGACGTAGATCTCCTGAATGAAAGTTTGACTTTACCATCTGAATACTGAGTTACGTTTTGCAACTCTGTATTAGGCTCAAGATGTTTTGGTATTGTCGGAGCAGTGGCTCCTTCAAGAATCCATTCATCGGGAAGGTTGACATCTTTCCATTGAATGGGTTTTGGAATAACATTGTTTGCTTTGGAAAGATCAGTCTGCAAGAGAAGAGTCTCATCTCTTTTTGACTGGAATTTATGTTGCGTATTAAACGCTGAGATCATGGCTTTGTATGATATTTTAAAAATTAATGCAACTGGAATAGATCCTTCTAACATGTGATAGTTATGAGTTTTGATCTGTAAAATCATGCTTGTCAAAATATTTTTATCTTTTAATGAAACCGTTATGTTTGGATAACAGTCAAATGAAATTGGTCCTTTACAGAGACTAAATTCAATACTACTGAGTAAGGAATCATCAAAGGAGATGAACCTCCCATCCCTGAGGACAGCCAGAATTAAAGTATTTAATCCTTTTTTAGTTAAGGGTTTTATGCCTACCTGGATTAAACCAATGTGGACATAATTAAAATTCTTTTCTTTTAACTTTTTTAAAGAATTTTCAGAAAACAAATGAATTGTTTCAAATGGCTTTGAAAGGGTGATATCTCTTTCTTCTGTCTTTATTACACAATCAGTCTTTAAAAAATCAAGTTTTTTCATTTTATAAATTTTGTCTTTAGAAACTTTTGGTAAATCCTAATTATCAATTGCTTTATTAAAATCTTCAATAATGAATTCTTCTGAATTCACTACGTTTTTTGATACACTAGTCTTCTCGGAAGAAGAGCTAGAGAAAGATGATGTTCTATGGAGTAGAGAGTCCATGTTGTTAAAATCTTTAATCGAATCCTATGTGCATGCCTACAGGTATGGTTTTACTGCCCTAAATGGATCTCTGTCCTAAAGCGGGACTTACTACCAGTAAAAATTCAACACACACACAGAAAACAATTTCAAAATTCAGACAACACAGATTCTTTACAACAATATATATATATATATATGTGTGTGTGTGTGTGTGTGTGTGTGTGTAATCTGGTAATATTCTTACTTTGGACGTGGAAACCTATATTCTAGTCTATTTAAGGCATCCATAAATTCTCCTTATTCATCGGTAGTACTTTCCCAATCCATAAATACAAATATGAACATCATGTCAAAAGAGCATGCACACATAATATTTTGAGTCACTTCAGCCTTTCTATCTCGATATGATGTCTGTTTATGCGCTGGTGACCACGCGGCAAGTAATGTGAGTTCCATCAATTGCACCAATACACTTTTGTAAAAATATATAACAACTATTAATTTAGTAACTAAATGTTAATGTCACATAAATATTAAAGTAACATGTATTCAAATTCTTATCTCAAAATGTGGAAAAAAATTGGATTATTTCTAATCTCCACTGGCATTTCTCCTTGCGGTTTTGCTTTTATAATGTGATTTGCTAAGCGAAAAAGTGCTTTTAACACACGCTTAAAATGTGTAAACACAGTATCAACTGTACGTTGAAAATGCTTAACTACAATCCACACAACAGCGCAATGAGACTATATATATGTATAAGCACATTGTCACAGCCTTCTTGATACAAACATGTCTATCACACTCTAACAATTGTAAACGTTCAAGTGTATAACATAATCAAATGACTGCTTATTTATCCATGTGAAGCATGTTATACATCCTATTAGACCATTTAACAACTCTTGAACAAATTCAATATTGGACAATTGTCATGTATAGCATCGCCTTTTAATAGCACATTGTTGTTTCTCATGTATTTTTATAGCAATAGCTACTTCTAAAACCTCTTTTTTCAATATTTGTTAAACTTTCAATATCATCATATCCATTGTTGTTGTTGTTCATTTTTCTGCTCTGATTAAAAAAAATCACAAATTATATCTCAAGTATATCATAATTGATCTAAAAAAATAAAATAAAATGAACATACAAATACAAATTCACATACCATCTAATAATATTGTACCAAATACATAAATAAAAACATTACACAATTCAACTTACAAAAATAAAATAAAGTTTAGCACAATAATTTTAACTCATAAAAATAAAATAAAGATCAACAAATAAAAGTACTACAAAGTCTAAACCATAAAATGAACACGCACATAGTTCACAACCAACAACATCTAAGTTAAACACATTACATCTTAAAAAAACATACTACAAACTAGTTAACCAATATCTTTTCCTATTTTCAGGCATGCTCAAAAGAGCTCTCCTCCATTTAACACTGAGCACTAGCTTATCCCTTAATTTATTGTATGTATCTCCATCAACATCTCTTCATTTTCCACAGTTTTGATACACTTCGATAGACCACTTTTCAACACATTGAGTAGCTGACTCTACACTTTTACATTTAACCATCTCTAATCCAGCATTCATCATTGAACTAGCCATTTTAAAGTAATTGTCAAACTCACTCTTATTTTTTTTACCACTCTCAGTTGTAGTTAAAATTGGCTGATGAGGCTTTTTTCCTGTCTTAATCTCGGAAAGAGGTTCCATTAGATCGACATCATCCTCAATATCAACATAAACTCCATAACCAAGAAAATTTTCTTCCAATTCACAATCCTCATCCGAGGACAAACAAACTTGGTTAGAGGAAAAATGTAAATGGCTAGAAGTTGTAGTAGTGTTGAATATCTCCCTTAGAGTTTGGTAGTGCTTTAATCTTTTTTTACAATATGGCTTGACTCCAGAAGTTTGGTAGTGCTTTAATCTTTTTTTACAATATGGCTTGACTCCAGAAACTCTCTATGGAAAAAAATAAGTGTTTAAAACTAAAAAAATATTTTAATTTAATACGAAACTATGTAATCTACTACGGAGATAGATTTTATCTTAATATATTCAGCCTAAACAACTTTCAATGCTGTGACCGCATTTGAAATAGGATCCCAACCAAACCTAGTATAACCTATTAAGTCAGAAAACTCTTTTTTTTGTGCAACCTATTAAACTTGAACTTAAGTTGTTCCACATTGAATTTTTTTTGCGATTGTTCAAATAACTCATCACTTATAGTGGTCGAAATTTTCTTAGTGAAAGTTGATGTTTGTAGATCACCTTTTTAACATGGTTATGCACTATACGAATAAAAACAAATTTAGTCTAACTAGACCAATTAGCCTTATCCTCACTATCAACATCATGTCGATCCATATCTTGTTACTAAAAATTAGAAAAAAAACATAATATAAAATATTAATGAAATTAAAATTGAACATATTCTATAATAAATTGACCAATTCACATTAAGGGCAAGCTCTCATCAAATTTTTTTAAGTCATTTTTTTTAAGGCACAACAAAATTTACAATCAATGCTATTGTATTACAATCAATTAATGATATTGGTAAAATGGGTTTTCATTTTTTATTCTCACTTCCACAAACTACAAACTGTTTAAGTGAATTCTATAAAAAACAAAGCTCTGACAAATATGTTTTTCTCTCTAATAAGAAAAGGTGAATTTGCATGACTCATTTTCTCTCTAATAAATCAAAATTTTTGGAGTCACAGACAACAAACTCAATGTCCTACTTCATACAACAAAAGTATGAACAAATAATCAATTCCAAAATTTTGGCATGAACTGAGACAATTTATAATATAACATGATGTAGAAAACAATTACTTAAAATTATTCAAATAATTACTCTTTTATTTGCTTAAACAAAACAAATGCCAACAAGAGACAAGTCGACTCCATAATACAACATGTTAGAAAAGACAATTACTCAAAATTATTCAAATAATTACTCTTTTATTTGTTCAAATGAAACAAACACCAGCAAGGGACAAGCCAACAAAGCAGCAGCAGTCTAGGCACTCAAGATGGAGCAGTAGTGGCTATGCGAAGACAGAGTAGCAATGGCCACAACAGAGACAGAGCTACATTGGTGGCTGAGATGGAGTTGCAGCAGCTGTAGAGATGAAGGACAACAGCTGGCACACCGAAAGAGAGTAGATTGGGAGAGATAGAGAGAGAGAGAGACAGACAGACAGAGCACTGTTATGGAGATCTGCCGTAACCAGATCGAGAAAGATGAAAAGGCAGAGAGAGTTGTTGCTGACGAGATCAGGAGAGGAGATAAGGTCATAAGCTTGTGTTTTTGTTTTTTAGTTTATTTTAGAATTTTGTCTTGTAACATTTGGAGAACATGTTTAACATGTTTTCATAATTGTAATTATAAAAGTGAATTTGGATTTCTTATTTCTTATTTTGTAATTTATTTTTTAATTCAGTCCACCAAACATGTATTAGATATGTATTCTGAAAACAAAAATGAAAATAGTGGCTTAAAAATGGTACAGAATAGACCTCTAAATAGCTAAACCTAATTCCCAAATTACAAAATAACCCAGCTGCGCGACCACAAAACAAATGAACCCACAACCATAAACCACACCCACGAGCCACAATCTGACTGACGACACAAACCAAACAACTCGGTCGTGTCTTTATTGACGTTCAACCACTATGAAGTCTTCCAGACTCATGACGAACAACTAATAGTGATAGTAACCTTACTACTTCCAACTGTTCATTTTAAAAGGTTCATGTCTTTATTGTATGATTGTCTAAGGACTTGAATATGTAGTCTCTGATGAGCATATCAAGAAAACGAAGAGTGAACATTAGATCGAAGGCCACTGCAAAGAGATAAGCTCTCGACTTACCCATACTCGATTGTGTGGTTATCATATAACACCCTGATCTTCTGATAATGAAGCTAATGAAAGAATTGTCTAAAGACTTATGTTTTCATTAATACATGTTCGGTGGACTGAATTCAAAAAATAAATTAACTTCATTATCAAAGACAATTCTTTTGTGAAAATTGGCCCAATATGAATTATCTGAGACCGGATCTAATTCATCCGAATCCAATCCAAATTTGAAATCGCCCATCCATAAAATCAACTATATCAAGCATCTTATTAATTTTTCTTATATTATGCATTATTATTTTGAATTTGTGATTAAAAAACTTAAGGATATATTATAATTCCAAAATTATTATGTATTCACTTGAATATAATTAATGTTATGATAAAATACTATCTTATTTATGTTCCTTGAGATATATATTATTTATTTAACATTCAAATTTAATAAGGATACAAATGTAAAACTAACCTGTATAGGACAAAATATAATAAGATTTTACTTAATTTTTGAAAGATTTAGGATGCATTTGGTATTGTTTTCCAATTGATATTTTTTATATTTGTTTTAGAGAATGAAAATTGTGTTTTTGGCATGATATTTTTTAGGGCAAAGTTATGTTGCAACATGGGTTTGGTACTTCTTCTTTTTGTCTTTTTCGAGGTAAACTACAATGGAGTCCTATTATTTGTTATGAAAACCAAAAAGTTAAAAACTTTTAAATTTTTACATATTAGTCATGCACCTACACGTAACATCATTTTTCTCACCCATTTTGCACCGTCAATGACATTATTTTTTCTCACCCATTTTAATTAAAAGGTAATTAAAATCATTTTCAATATAGAAACAAAATAATAAAACAAAATTATTACTCTTATTTTTTAATTAATTACAAAAAGATATTTTATATTAAAAAATATAAACAATCACCGGTGACTATTGCTTCTTCTCATGCAGTGACATTATTGATCGAAAGGGGCCATGAAGGGTACCATTAGACTTCAAATTGAATGATCTATATAATGATAGTCTTAATGCCAGGAAATGGTGATATATAGAGTTGGCGCGCCCCTTTCAAAATAAATGCAACCATAAGTACACCACAAAAACACAAAAAGTTACATTACCTACCACCTTTTTTCAACTTAGAGCCCCTCAATTTGGTTGTTAAAGGCAATGAACCTAGAAACACCATCTAATCATGGGGTCTTGCTATAGTTGTGCATTGGAAGGCACATCTATCGCTGGCACATTCATTTATCCGGTAACATTGCCACCATTACATAAATCAGAGAATTTTGAATCTGTTAATAATATTTGTGTTTCTGTTCACTCACTTCTATTTCTTAGTGATGGTGCCATCATTGATAGTGCAATAATTTTTAGCAATGTTATTTTGATTTTTCATCTAATTTACAAAACTTAAATATTAATTATAATATTCAATTTTAGTCTCGTACGCTTAAATATTACTCATATTCAAGTTCATGGATGGATATCAGCTAAATCAAATTTGGAGTATTTTAGATGGATATTATCTAATCCATTTGGATCAAATACTTAGAGCATCTCCAAAAGAGTCTTTAAATAAAATTCTACTACTTATTTGAAGAGCCATAACAATATTAAATACTCCAAAAGACACGTTAATTTAGATTCTTCAAATAAGATTTGCTTCTCACTCTTCAATATTGCCGAGTGAGTTTCTCCCTCTTCTATTAATATTTTATTACCATTTATTGAAAAGATACAGCTGCTATAATTATTATTTATGTTTCCTTTAAAAAACACAACAGCAATTGAACGACTATTTTTTTTTCAGCCTATTAAATATTATTGAACTCATACCATTATTCAGTTTTTCACTTGACTTCATCAAAATGGATCAATTTGATCATCCAGTATTTTCTACACAAATTCCTAATTCATCTGAATTCATTGAACCATCTCTATCAGCAACTCATCTCGGCTCCATTTCACTAAAGAAACGTGGTGAAGCTTTTTCAGCGGAAGAAGATATGCATCTTGTTTCATCATGGTTGAATATTAGTTTGGATGCTGTCCAAGGAAATGATCAAACACACCAAAGCTTTTGGGCTCGAGTGTGGGGTTATTTTCACAAATACAAGAATTTTGAATCAGAACGGGATGAGAAATCATTGATGTAGCGTTGGTCAAAGATACAGCAAGCCACCAACAAATTTCACGGCTGTTTTTCCCAAATTGAAAATAGACAACAAAGTGGCGTGAATGAACAAGACAAGGTATGTATTTTAATTAATTAAACAAATCAATTAGTTTTGTCATTTTATTTGTTTATAAATTATTAAAATGAATTATTTCAGATTATGAATGCAGAGGTACTGTACAAGGAAATGTTGAAAACAAAATTTACTTTTGAACATTGTTGGAATATATTGAGGCATCATCCAAAATGGTTGACTGATAACCAAGCAAAAAGAGAGAAGAAAAAGGGTATAATTTCAGCTTCATCTCCTGGTATTTCCTCATCATCAACTGCAAAGACTCCTATCAATCTTGATGAAAATGTTAATGTTGACACCAATTTTGTTGATTTAGAAAGACCACTTGGAAAGAAATGTGAGAAACGTAAGATTAGAGAAAAAAATTCTGATCCTCTTGTGGTAATTTTAGAAGAAATGCGTGCAGACAAAAAAGAAGAACGAGCAAGAAAAGTAGATATGAATGAGAAGAAATATCTTTTAGAAAAAGAAATGGTGGAAATAGAAAAACGAAAAGTCGACTTAGAGGAATTGCGAGAAGAAGAGAAAATAATGCGAATGGAAACAAGTGGAATGCCTTCTCATCTTCAAGAATACTATTATCATCGTCAAATGGAGATCCTTGAAAAAAAAAATAAAGATTGAATGTTTTGCTATTCTATATTGTTTTATTTTCCTTTAAATTGTTGTATGTTTTCATGTAATTTTATAATTAATTTTATATATTTAATTTATTAAGTTTTCGTAGAGCCATGTTTTAAGCACTGCTACTGCATGATCTGGAAGTGCACTTTGCGACTCCTGGTGAGGAGGCTGCAGAAAGCCTAATTTTTGCACTGGCTTTTGGCTACTGCAGCCTCATTCCGTGGTGTCATTGTTAGCATTGTTATCACTGACAGTCTTGCCTGAGACATGAATTTGGTCCAATATAGCATTCTTCAAGCAACAAAAGTGCTTAGATATGGCCTTGAATGCAAAAGATATGTAAGGGGCAGCGTGTCCAAGGCTGGCAACAGTTTCAAATGATGCAACTACTAATTGCATTTGTTGGTAATATAGTTTGTATTCATATCAGGAAAAACAGAGCACATGAATAGAATTATGAAAAGCCAAAATATATTTAAGACATAATAATAATAATGTAATTTAAAATCATCACAAATTACTTAGAAATAAAGACAAATATGATAATAATGTAGAATGCTATCAAATTACATGGCCTTACGGGATCCTTGATGTTTCCACAAATGTTCAATGAGGTCTTTTTGAAGTTGAGAATGGCTTTCTCTGCTTCTAATTCGATGATGATTTTGAATAAATTCCATAATTCCTATTGTTCGTTCAAATGATGGTTTAACCCAATCTTCATTACTTACATCATCATTTAAGTCCTCTATATCTTTAGTAATACGTTCATCTTCTACGATCATATTGTGCATTATAACACACGCCTTCATGATATCATGAAGTGTATCACGGTCCCAAAAGCGAGCAGGTCCTCGCACAATCGCAAAACGAGCTTGGAGCACTCCGAATGCTCTCTCAACATCCTTTCTGGCTGACTCTTGAGCTTTAGCAAAATTCTTATGCTTATTTTCTTGTGGATATGGTATTGTTTTCACTAGAGTTGACCATGGTGGATATATACCATCTGCAAGATAATGCCCCATTGTATAATTATTTCCATTGATTGAGTAATTTACTGATGGAGCACGTCCTTCAGCTAAGTCTTTGAATAATGGAGATCGATCAAACACGTTGATGTCATTGTGCGATCCTGGTAATCCAAAAAACATATGCCATATCCAGAGATCATATGAGGCCACTGCTTCTAAGATTATTGTTGGTTCTTGGGCATGACCAACATACATCCCTTTCCACGCCACTGGACAATTTTTCCACTTCCAGTGCATACAATCAAGACTTCCTAACATTTCTGGAAACCCACGTTGTTCACCTTCTGCTAAAAGTCTAGCAATGTCATTTGTGTTAGGAGATCGTAAATATTCATTGCTAAAAATTTCAATCACTGCACGAACAAACTTTTTCAAACTTTCGATTGCAGTGCTTTCTCCAATTCTCACATACTCATCAATAGAATCACCGGATACTCCATAAGCTAGCATTCGCATTGCTGCACTGATCTTTTGCAGTGACGACAAACCAAGGACTCCAGCACAATTTCTTTTCTGGACAAAATATGAATCGTGCTGTTCCACTGAATTTTTAATACGCAGAAATAGAGGGCGATTCATTCGAAACCTCCTTCGAAATTTATCTGGAGGATATGTGGAAGTTTCAGAAAAATAATCATGAAAAAGCCTATCATGATCGACTAATCGATTGCGCCAAATTGTTGCGTGACCTTTGATGGAGCCACAACGCCTAGATTTTTTTTGTCTGCTCTTTGCAATTGCTACTGCTGCAATCATCTCAATTTCATCATCATCAGATGACGAATCTGACAGCATCTTTATCTTAAAGTTGCTAGCCATGAAGAAAAATAATGGGGAAAAAAATTAGTTAACAAGCGGAAGGTTGAGCAAGTCTCATTCACAAAAGTCTGTTTCATAAAGAGTTAAAAGTATGATGAATCTGACAACATCTTTATCTTAAAGTTGCTAGCCATGAGGAAAACAATGGGGGAAAAAAATAGTTAACTGGCGGAAGGTTGAGATGTCAATTCACAAAAATCTATTTTCATAAAGAGTTAAAAGTACTTTAAAAAAATTAGAGGTTGAATAAATTTTTTAGAGGGAAAAAATAGAGGGTAATTAAAATTGTTGGAGTGAAAAAAAATTGAGGGTAATTAAAATAATTAGAGTGAATAATTGGAGGTTAATTAAAGTTGTTGGAGGGAAAAAAATGAAGGGTAGTTAAATGAATAATTGGAGGTTAATTAAATTTGTTGGAGGGAAAAAATGGAGGGTAGTTAAATTTGATAGAGGAAAAGATTTGATTAAAATAATATTAACTTGTTCTTATTTGATGAGTCTTTTGGAGAGAATTGTATTTTTTCATTCACTTATTTGCCACTTCAGTAAGCAAATTGAAATTTAAAGAGTAAAATTTAAATAGTCTTTTGGAGATGCTCTTAGATATCCAACTTGAATGGATTTATTTGCTCTTCTTAGCTATCAACCCGATTAATAATTGTATTGGGTTCGGTTTTTAAACTCCTAAGATAATAACCCATTTATGATACAATTAATTATTCAATTAATTATACTAATTGACTTATAGTTTAATTGATAAATACGTGTTGAACTGCCATCTATATTGTTGTCCATGTGCAATGTTAGCAAGAGAGAATGAATAATAGAAAATACTTATTTTTGGTTTATTTTTACTAAAGAAATATTTAAATTATTTTTAAATAGAGTAATTGTTTAATTTTTTTTTACCCTTCTCTCAGATAAGTTAATAAAAGATCTTAATCGTATGGGTGTGTGCTAATGACTATTTAAACCGTTGGGGTAGAGTAACAAATATCAATTTATTTAAGTGTGCAATTAAATTTATTCTTTTTATTTAAGAACAAAAACTCAACCAAAAATACAAAACTCATTTTAAAAAAAAATGATTTTACAAATTCATAACCTAACACTTTATTATTATTAGTAAATTAACATATTTTTACTACATAATTAAATAATTGACAGTATGTTAAATAAATATTATGTTACAAAAAGAATAATAAAATCTTAACTAATAGAATACGAAATTAAATTTATTTTCGTATTTCGTACATTCCATCTACTTGACGTAGTAAAATCTCTTTTGTTGGGAATAAAAAAAAAGGTTATAGGGTCTGAACCTTGTTCACAAGGGTGAGAAGAAATTGGTGTTGTTATGTTAAATTAAAAGAAGTCATATTTATATTTATCATTAATTATGGTTAGTAAATAATATACATAATTTAACTATTTAATAAATTAGTTAATTTATTAATTAATATGTAAATTTATTAATTTAAATGGATATTAATAAAAATAAGAACAAGTCATTTAATTAGAAACCTAGTTCAATAGTGTTAAAAAAATAGAATATTATGGACTTATATGTCATAATTTTAAAACTTTAATCTTTCGTATTTTGCATGAATAATAGGGCCTTTAATGTTAATAACCCAATAATCTCATTTAAGTCATTGTACAACTTCTGCCTCAAGTCCAACCGTTGATTTGAAAAAGACGAAAAATGGGATACCAAACCCCAGGGCTAACATAGTTGAACCCTATTTTTAAAAGTAAAAATGTGTTTGGTAACTTATTTTAAAAATAGTATATGAAAATAAAAAATAAAAATATATTTAGTTGTTTATTTGAAAAAATTAGAACAGTGAGAGAGTGTAAAAAATTACTTATTATTAAATGATTTTTTTTATAGTTGCATTATAATTTTTTGTGATTTATTGTCATAAAGTGTCATTTTTTTTAAATGGTCTTTTATTATTATAGACTATACTTTAGTAAATAAATATAAAAGTATCTATACAATATCATAATGTAATATAATAAATATAAAAATATATTATGTCATTAAAAATTTTATTTAGAAAGAAAATTTTGATTTTTTGTATATTACTTTTTAATTTATTATAAATATTCCCAAAAAATAGTTATTTTTATTTTTTTAAAAAAATAATGTATTTTTTATTGTGTTTATAAATTATATTTATAACATAACAATATTTAAGATTATTTAAATCAATTTATAATTATATTACATTTGTTGTATTTTTACTCTATACATCTTTATTCTGGGACCCATGAATTTATTGCAATAATCATATAAAGTCAAATTTGTTAGACCATTGTTAGAGAACAAAAGTTTGAGAACACGAATACAATGTTTTCCAGTTTCCTTCATAAAAGTTTTTTAATACTAATTATATATCATATTATTACATTACATAAATATTTATAACTGTAATTATAACAGATATTACACTGATATTTATAATCAGATATACATAATTGAGATTTACATTATTACATTAAATTCTATAGAGTACATGTCCAGACAAATAATTTTCACAGACGAGGAATGTCTCTATTCTACTCGCATTGTGCAAGGGAGAATCCTTTATAAATTTTAAAGAATGAAAATGATTGATTTCTAGTTACTGTAACATTTTTCTAAAAAATGAGCCCACCAAATAAGTTTTATTTATTTTTCTACAAAAAATAACAAACTGATACCAAATGCACCTTAATTTTCTTCACCGTGGACTTAAACCTTCAATGAGCATTTGTTGGGTCTGCCTCTTATATATATGAATGGATTGATTAAAAATTAAGTAAAATTGAATGATAGTGGTTGGTAAATTATATCAATAATTTGTAAAATAATTTAGATCTCATGAAGGTTTAAATTTTTTAAATTTTTGTATCAAGTGCCAATTATATAACATTATCTAGGGGTAGCAAAACGAATAATCAAATCGTATTCAAATCTAATAGTAAACGAATTAAGTCAAAATTCTACTTATTCTGATTCAATTCGTTATTAAACGAATTGAAATCTCAAGATTCAGATTCGGTTCATTTATTAAACGAATATTCGGTTCGATTTCGTTTAATTCGTTTAGTAGAATTAATAAATGAATTGAATCGAATATGGATTTGTTTACTATTTGTTTATCTTATAACGAATCCATAATGAATCAAATTTAATATGAATTTCTTTACAAAAATTTTATTAATAAACAAAAATTAAGCAAAGTAAAATATATAAAGACCATAAATTTAACATCCTACAAAATACAAACATATTATCATTTTTAATTATTATATTAGCCTTCAAACTTTAAAAATTTTCATACATATTTATGGATAAGTAAGTAATTTAATTAAATGAATAATAAACGAACTATGAACAAATAGATCGTACAATTCGTTTATAACACATTTATTAAATGAATTCTAAATGAATGAACGAATCAATGTCCTCAAACCCAGATTTGATTTGTTTAATAAACGAATCAATCAAATTCACCAATTTATTAAATAAATAAAATATTTAAAATAAAATCTATTTAATTCACATCTAATCAAATTAAAGCCTCACCGACATTGCCATCCCTAACATTATCCCATAATTAATTAATGTTAAGAGCAATCATTTGCCACAGCGAATAATTTCGACAAAGAGCACTTTTAATATTTCACTAGTATGCAGTACAATTGGGCGAGTTGGTAAAAATGCGTCAAGTAACATCCCTAAAAATCGATTGGATTACTTTAGCCAATCATAACTTAATACGTCACTAAATTTAGTCTTAATTGATTTTTTTTTTGTCCTTCAAAACATCGAATTTATTTTTTCTTAAAAAAAGGCATCTTAAATCTTAAACTTTAAACCGTATTCTCCCTGTTAAAAAACTAATTAAAAAATTAGAAATAGAGTTCAGTTAATGTTTATACTAAAAATATATACAAAACTTTTCTTGACAAGAACAGATCAGTATAATGTTCTTCAACAAACTGAATAACGAAACACAATCCATAATTCAGTTTTAAGCCAACACAGAAAGAAATGTTACTCATTTTCATACCACAATGACAAACATTTGCGACACTTCAGGTGCGTTTAGGATTGAAGTGCTGTAACTTAAAGTTGTGGAAAAAAAATTGGAAATATAAAATAAAAGTTAGTAACATATAGTAAATGTAAATTTTAAATAATAATTTTGATAAAATTATTAAAGATATAATAGATTTTTCATTATGCAAGTGAAAAATTATATTAACATAGCTTCCAAGCTACAGTAACTAGTGTTTACCAAACACTTTAGTGCCGTATCTTTTAAGTTATAGTTATCCAACCTCAATTTCAAATGCACACTTTTAAGCCTTAGACTGAAAAAATAGGGGGAAAGAAAACATATTTTACTTCAAGCCAAAGTGAATATGCAAATTCAGTATTTCAAAAAATAGATTATTAAGCTAGTTCAATCAAGAAATTTAGATTTTACATAGATGACTTTTAACAGATTTGCTAATATATTAATCAAACCAGAAATCTAAAAAAAAAAAAAAGGCAGCAAAATAGACCGGTCAAAATGACTACAATCTGAGAATGAATGATGGTACTGTTATCACTTTGAGACTTTTTGAGTTGATAATCTCCAATGTTGATATTGTTTTGCTATCGTAATGCTTGTTTACTTTCTGGTGCCTTTTATTCATACATTGAGGCTTTTCATATTAAAGAAATAGGATTTCATGGCTTTGAAATAAATTGACGATCATAGGATTTCACGAGTGGTATAAGAATTGACTAGCGTGTTTGACAATGATACATTTGGGGTGATTCAAATTACAGCTACAGAGGAGAGACATGTTTTCCCAATGTCCCACTTTCAGAATGACCAAAATTGAAAACACAATGCTTTCTTTTTGGAAAATGAAATCGAGTACTGCTGTACTAGTAAGAAATTAAAATAAAGAATCAATGAGAGGGAGTGGAGTAGCGGATAATAAAGCTCCTACTTTACCAAATAAAAGAAATCTAAAATTGGGTTACAGAATATCAAATATCAACTATCTTGAGTTAAAAAAAAAAAAACTGATTCTAACAAGTACTGTACATGATTGGAGCTCTATAATAATAAATCACAAGTAGTTATTCACAAATCTTCCCGGTAAATAAACACTCAATTTGGATGTCAAGTTTATCTACTGCAGGAAACTTTTTAACATTTCAGATTCGACTTTCCTAATATTGTCAACAATAACTTGTATTTTTGAGGAGAGCTCCTCAGTTTGCTCCTCAACATTATTCATAAAATTGAATAACTTTTCTCGATATGCCACACATAATTGCTCTTGCCGCTCCAACTCCAAAGTAAGTTCTTCAATTTTCTTGTCCTTGTCACCCTAGAAAAATTAACCAAAAAAACCACTAATGCAAAATCCACTAATTACTTAGAATATAAACCAAATAATTTGCAATCATTAAATGTCTCTAATTGAAGCCAAGAGAAAAATCACAGGACCTCCCAACCACAATACAGTAGCATCCCCACCCTTCATACAGTCCTCGAAAAAATCTTTGACAGTGTCACATTACTTATTTTCATCATAAAAAATGCAATGTATATTTAAAGAACTAGTCTGAATGAAGAGCTGACTTCCACAATGAACTCTACATTTACGTAGATGAGTGGGAGGAAACAACTTATCAAGAAACTAAATAATCTTAAAATTTTAACTAAGATGCAGATAAAAAGATTGAAGACACTCAAATTCATAAATAGAAGTGGGAAAGTAGAAACTCACTACTGTACTGTAGCCATTGGCAGTGACAACCAGAGGATGATTATGATCCTTAATAAATCTTGTAACAACCCATTTTCCTGACTTTTCCATCTTCACCAAGATGGTTGCCTTGCAACCTTCACGAGCACTTGGTCTTGGTTTCTTTTCAGGTCCATTTGTGCCCTTCGAATTAGGAGAGAAACCTTGCTTGTTACATCCAAGCCGACGAGCAAGCGTTGTCCCATCAGTCCGAGAACGACGGCGTTGCATAATACGAACAACAAAACCTATCCGTCTAGCATATCCCATATAGAATTTCCTGGCAGCATCTTCCGAATCGAATTCCATACCTACATATGGTTCTAAAATTTCATCTCCTGCTAACTCACCAGATTTTTCTATGACACAGCTGTCTGCTGCTGCAACCCCTTCATCCAATTCCACTGTAACACAAAATCCTTCAGTAAAACTAAAAGTTTATCAAATCAATAAAGTTCTCTTTTGGTTTTATCAAGAATAAGAACTTCAAAAAAGTAATAGAGGTTCAATATTATTTGATTCATAAACCACTATTAAGAAACTATTCTAACATACAATGCAGTTAATGTTTTCAAGCTGTTTTCTTCATTAAGAGAGTAAGTTTGAAAATAATATCCCTAATAATCAAGCAAATGACAACATTTTTCATAGTTGCCCAAAGCCAGGTGATATATTGCACCGGCGAGCAATTTCTGTTCAGCAGTCCAGGCACAAGCAAGATTAACAATTGACATTGCACAACATACCAATGCCTTCACAACTACCTCGGAGGAAGCTCTCATCTCTAAGATACACATCAAATGTATCTTAATTAGGACCTCTCAGTTCCAATTCTAAACTCAATGTGTTCTTTAGATGTGATACCATAACAATACCAAAACAAGATCTTATTAACTGGAGGAAGACGACAACTAAAGGCTTTAGAGCCAAGAATATTGACAGAATAGAAACATGTCAATCAAAACCATATTTCCAAATAGACACTAGATCAATTGTTTCACAGATTCTCAAGCGATAAGGCAACAATTTTTTTCCCCACAAATTTCCAAACTTCCCCGAAATATTGATTAGATTAAGAAAAATATACTGTTTGCAAAAGAAAAAACCAAAATACTCAAGTCAATATACATATATAGAACATTTATTTCAAGAATATCGGCAATTAAATGCACAAAGCTCAAAATTCAAAGCTCAATCAGCCAACTTTTCAACATATCAATTCTTACTTGCATGAAAATGTACAACTTTCATAAACTAGTAATCACATTCAACATGGGAAATTTCAGAAAACACTTATTACTCACTTTCCCATTAATTAAGAATGATGTAATTTAAACCTCATTCATGCATTTTAAAAGCAGAAACACCTGTTGCATTTCCCATTAAATAATAATACTGATACACCTCTTAATGAAAGAACCAAAAGGGGAAAAGAAAATAACCCAGAATTAAAAAAAAAAAGTCATTTTTTCCCTTTTGCTCAGCACGATTTTTTTTCTGGATACTACAAGATTGAATAATTTTAAAGTTATGATCGTTAGAAAATAATAACAAAAGCTAATCAATAACAAATGAGGATCTGAATAAAAGATACTGTAAAACTTACTCAATCAGGATCTCGAAGACATCCAAACTCTGAGAACGGGAACCGGAAATCTGGTTTCGTTGGCAATACACGGCCAGGGCGGTCAAAAACTCAAAATGAAATGACCATAATCGCTTCACCGCTTAATTGAATCACAAACACACTACTCTACTCAATTTTGTCTTGTGTGTATCTACTTGCACCGTAAAGTTCGTGTATTAATTATTTTATAAATCATAGAAATCTTTAAATTAAAATTATCAATTTTTTAAAAAGAAATATATAAAACATCCCATGTTGAGCAAAAAGCATTTTTTAATCTATCCTTTTTTTAAAAAAAAAATTTACAGAGTAAACAGTTACAATAAAGAAAGAGAAGAATAAATAAATAAACAAATGAACACAGTGAGGAATCAGGTAGGGTGGGTTTTCAAAAAGCTGAGGTGGCAAGATATTACTGGGTCTGAGCAAGAGTTAACACGTGGCTGCGGAGCACGTAATCCCTCCCCCCTGACTCAATTGCACTTCGCAGTTCTCGTTCTGCTCAACTCAAAGAACTGCGAAAAGAGTTGGGATTTTCTGAACCCGAAACCAAAGCCTCTGTTGCTGGTGACTTTGTGCTCAACACTGGATTTAGAGTTGGATCTGTATCCATCAAGTGAGTCATTTTAATCATGTCTGCTCTCAATTCTTTCTTAACTCTGATATTTATTATAGATAGATGTATATTTTTTTAACGCACATCACAGTGGAATAGTTTGTAGTTTCATACTTCAATGTAGATATTGATCATAAAAGGAATTGAAGCAATTTGATTCTGTTTGACGAAATGTAAAGCTTCAAAATTGGGCAGCTTTTTTAAGTTTGCATCATTGCATGTTGGATATATGGGAAATGAAGGAATTTGAAGTGTTTGTTTCAATTACATGTTTTTCTTTTTAGTTATTTTGATTCAATGGAGAACCGGGTTAGTTTGATTAAAGTTTTGCTTTTTTCTTTGGCTATAAAGTTTCAATTTTGTACTGAATGAATGTGCTATGATAATGAATTATTTGTGTTTATCTTATTGGGTTGGAGTTGACATTAGGTCTTTTTACATCTATGTTGAGGTATTGTGATTTTAGTGTTAACCCTTTTTAGTTGAGTTACTCTTTTTGGTGTAATAAACTGAAACTATGGCTCTTGAAAATATAGAAAAAAGTAATTTTTGGTTTGAAACAGGATTTGAGATTTGAGAGAAACAAAGATTTTGCTTTTATGATTTATCAGTTATCCTAAATTATAATTTTTTAGCAGTGGTGGGAGCATTAGGAAAGTGTTATTTTTATGTGTATGTATGTGGTAGAATACACTGAGTTTAGCAATGTTTTCTGGCAGTGGATGAAAATCCTTCTACAGGCCAGAATGAGGAAATGATGGAGAATGTGAATGACCAAGAGATGGCTGTGACTAAAGGAAGTTCGGATGGGGAACCATACTTGGGTATGGAGTTTGAATCTGAGGAGGCTGCTAAGGTGTTTTATGATGCATATGCCACACGTATGGGATTCATTATGCGTGTTGATGCATTTCGTCGATCAATGCGTGATGGCAAGGTTGTTTGGCGTCGACTTGTGTGTAATAAAGAGGGTTTTCGCAAGTTGAGACCAAGAAGAAGTGAGAACAGGAAACCTCGAGCAGTCACCAGAGAAGGTTGCAAGGCAATGATAGTGGTGAAAAAAGAAAAAACTGGAAAATGGGTTGTAACTAGATTTGTCAAGGAGCACAACCACCCACTGGTAGCTATGCCTGGCAATGGTCGTCGAAGTGTGCTACTATCTCAAACTCCGGTGAGTTGTTGCACGAGTATGTACTGTATCTGTCTATTTATCAAGTCTGTTGTTGTACTTGTTTGTGGGGTGTGTTACTGTATCTAAGTTCGTGATTACATCTACATGCATCCTGAAGTTAAATTGATATGATATAAAATTTATGTCTTTCGTACTCCCATGATAAAATCGAAGCCTGGTGTATATATCTGCATTGTTTAATTCTGGTGAATCTGAATTATTACTCATGACAAAAGGCAGTTCTTGTGAGATGCTCATATTGTCAATACAGAGGACTTTCTGGATCATCCGTGCTTGGAATGTTAATTCAAATATCCTATTTATAGCTGATATTGCATAATTTATAATTAGTTATGTCATGAGTCTCTTAGCTATTTTCTATTACACAGGTGGCGCAAGATACTGGGCCTTCAGTAAACTATGTATCCATACTTGATGTTTCCCTTCAGTCTCTCTTTTCAGTTAGCATCTGCAGAGATCTGTGTTATCATACTGATCTGAAATAGTATACTTTTTGCGAATTTTAGCATGAAAATATGCAATCACATTTTATCTTGTTTCACTTGAGACTGGATAAACTGTGTAATTTTGTCCTGTATAAGCAAAGCCTTTTAGAAGTAAAGAGGCTTTGTGCATTAAGTTTGAAAATCTTCATAGGTAACAAAGAATGTTTTTTTTTCCAATTAATTACGCAGATTTGAGGAAGATTTACTGATACTGTCTCGCCTGAGATAGTTGCTATTCATTTAGAATGTAATGTATAATAAAAAACAGGAAATGTAGACTATTTTGCCCATATCTGTAATAAATGGCCTAAAATTGCAGGGGTAGATTAGATTACTTACAGCTTCTGTATCAAAGTCTTTTTCAGTTTAATTGTATCTTTGCAACATAATATCTCTGTTTCCATGATGAGACCATATTTTTTCTAGTACATATGTTAGCTATCCCTAAGAAGATAACATTTCTATTGCATCCTTCTTGCTGATTGCTTAGTGAATGAAAAGTCTACTCAAGTTGTTTTGATTATGATGACGTCTTCAAAGGAAGAGAGTACATTAGTTGTTTTGATTATGACGTTGTCGGAACCATCTAGCTTGCACCAAATTGCATTATCCAGAGGCAGGATTGTTATCTTCAAGAATCATGCAATAAAATTGTCCATGCTTATTCTTTAACGTTCTCTTTGGAGTTTTTTCACAGGATGAGAAAGATGTTAAGATTCGAGAGTTGACAGCGGAGTTACAGCGAGAGCGAAAACGGTCCGCTGCATATCAAGAACAGCTTGAAATGGTTTTAAGAGATATGGAGAATCATTCTCATCACTTGTCAAGGAACATCGATGACATAGTTCAAAGTTTGAAGCAAATCGAAGCCAAGAGGATAGCAGCTTCACACCGCTAAAATCCCCATTAGACTGTAAATTTCTCTGTCCAATTTTCTTTCAATGCTCCTGTTTAATGACTGTGAATTAAACTAGTAGGCCTTTTTCTTCTTAGAAGGTATTGTCTGAACTTGTAGATTGAGCCAACTCGTTTTTTGCTTCTGAAAAATATATATAGGGTCAAGTTAATGAACTGACTGTGACAATTGCATATTACATGTCATATATCTGTAACAATTGCATTCCACTTTGCTGGATAGAGTACGAAGCAAACTAAAAATGTACAGAATTGAAGCATCCTATAAAGGTTGTAAGCAGTAACAATTTCAGCAAACATGTTTATTTGGTTTGTTGACTGCTCTTCTTCGGACTTACCTATTTTAGCAAATGCAGCAATGATGACTGTAGCGTATAAAATAGAACCATAGAAGAAAAAACCATAGATACCAGGAAGAAAGCAAATGATACGACTTCATACATAATGAATAACTGAGTGTCTTTGCCACACAAGCATCCGCATTCTGGTTGGTCTTCAACTGTGCTGGTCTGGAGAAGCAAATGATAGGCCAACAAACACAGCCATTGCAAGGATTGAGTTGACGTTAACAAGATCATCAAGTGCTTTTGAGTAGACGTCATTGATATCTTTTATACATCTTTCTGCTCCAGAATTGTACGCCGGCCCCCAAGAGAGCTTGTTTCATCTTGATGTTAATTTATTTGCTTACTAGTTGAGAGCACCAAGGCTGAATGGAGGCCGCACGATCCAGTTTCAAATGAGGCAAATTTATTCCAAATCTCTAGGAGACTAGAAATTGAATTTACTTTGTTCTCAAACCGTAAGCAGAAACCTTCAAGTGTGACAGATTTATTCGAAATCTTTAGGAGACTCGAAATTGATTCCACTTTATTTTCAACCTGTAAACAGAAACCTGACGTTGACAATAATAGGACAAAACAAAGTTCGGTGCATTGCATTATTGAGAATAGAATAGAAATGAGCATTAGTCGGGGAAAAAAAAAACAGCTGTACCGTACCCTCAAAAGATTTAAAAAATATCATCTAGCGTTTTGATTAAAAAATATTAAGACTTTATTTTTTTAACTAAAATACTCTTTAATTCCCTAAAAAGTACTTTTAAAATATAATAATTAAAAATTTGACTTTAAAATCTTTAATAAATACTTTAAAATTTTTAATAAATACAAATATTATTTTAAAGTTGATTAATACTATAATTAAAAAAAATCTTAATGTCCCTTCCTAAAATTTTTAAGAGTTTCTCAAATCTTGAGAGTGTAGTTGTCCATTGCATGGTTATTTTGTTTCAAATTTTTCATTGCATAGTTATTTTCTTAAATCCTCATGGTCCATTTATTTTATGAAATGATTTGGGGTGGAATGTGAATGGGATATGAATGAGAATAGGTTAGAATGATATTTAAATGTTTACTTGATGAAAATAAATGGTAATGAGAATGTGCTCAAATATTATTGATGTGTTTAATTGACAAAATAAATAGGAATGAAGAATGAGAATGGGAATGAGAATGAATTTATCAAAATACTCATAGTATTAAATAATGTAATTTTCATTAACTAGATACATGTATAAATATTATTATAAAAATGAAATTAATTGAAAAAATAAAATTAATAATAATAATAAATGTTAATAAAAATAATAATAACAATGATTAATAATAATTAAAATAATAAATTTAATAAAATTTAATAATAATAATAATGACATTTAAAATAATAAAATTAATTGTGATTGGAACAAGAGTAATTCAGAAAATATAAAAAAATTAGAGCGATATAAAAGCCAGTTTAGAGAATAGAAATCTCCATGCCCAACCCCTCATGAAAAGGTAATTTTCATTATTTATTCCCAAATTATATAAGACTTGCACATTTTATTCTTATTCTCAAATTACATTTTACTAAATAAACATAAATTTTATTCTCATTTTTTCATTCTTTTTTCTTAAACCCTTGAGTAAACACACCATTAGAGTACATATGTTCAATTCTTACGTAGCCACTGTGATTAAAGCTGCTGCCTTTTTACCTTTAATTCACTTCCAATTAATAAAACAATAATAAAAAAAATAAAGTTAGCAACTACAGCAAACAACACAGATGGCCTTTAATTGGGTGAATGAAGAAAATATCTTTGATTAATTATCACCCACAAACGTCAAAACTTGCATAAAGTACGTACAGCGCGATACTTTCAGGAATTCCTCAATAATAAATTAACAATTGTCATTCGAGAAAAATATACATCCAAAAGGAAAGAAAAACGAATATTAATAACAAGTAAAGCAAAAATATATGGGGATTCATATAAATATTTATTATACACTATTACTAGTACATGCCAGAACTTCTTAATTATTTGACAAATTAGTGTATATAACTTTACATAAGACCTTGACACACAATGACAACTTATCGCAACAGCATACTTATTACAATAAATTTTTTTATAACTTTACAGCGAGGGATCCTTCATTTTTTAATAAAATGAGTATTAAAATTAAAAGACAATCGTCATTGTCTTTTATCTTAATCCTCATTTCACTAAAAGGGATTCTAATAAGGGATCAAAATCCTCTCTTAATTTGATAAAATAATCAAATCTTAATCATACACCAATATTAAAATACAGTGATACAAGATTTATTAAAGATCCAAAAAATTTAGATCTGGAGAGGATATTAGTCTCTTGATAAGAAAGTGACTTACACACTTACATTTAAACCGTATTTGACTGCTTATTTTCAGAATTCTTCTTAATCCTAGCAAAGAATGCTAAGACGAGAGGTGGTACATACAGCAGTACGAGAGCAGAAAAAACCAATACAGTAAGTGATACTACCGATTTATAAGTATAAACGCTGCCACAAGAGAGCTTGCCGAGCCTTATCTGTACCACATTAACCATGGATAGGGTTAGAAAGATAATCCCACAGGCTGATGCCAGAGCTGATACTACAAACAATGCGTGTCTCCATGTATGTGATAGGATAATTTTTCTTGAGCGCTTATCCGGTATTCCAACGAGTTCAATATAGTCCCGGATCTTATAAAAGTTCAGAAGAACTTTGAGTGATTTGGCTGCCAGGCTCGATACGAGGAAAAAAGCAAATGATATGACTTCGTACATAACGAGCGTCTTTGCCACAACAGGATCTGCATCGCACTCGGGTCGGTTTTCAAGACTGTGTTCGTTTGGTGAGGCGAAGGATAAGCCAATGAACACAGCAATTGTGAAGAGTGAGTTCACGTTAACCAGATCGTCTAATGCTTTTGAGTGAACTTCTATCATCTTTTCCAGCGGACTATCTTCCTTGTCAGCACGGCCCCGCTGCTGACCATTTTCTGCTCCAGATTTCTGCAGCCTGAAAAAGAAATTAGAACGGTAATAATGTTAGATTCATTTACAAGTACAGACATATATTAACGATATCGTTAATGTTATTTAAAGAGAGATCATTAAAAACTTTACTCTTCCGAGTGATTCATCTTGAACCCTCGTTTTACATAATTAACTTGAGATGAAGAGTGGCTGGTGCATCGGTTTTTAAACCGGTCATGGCTGAATCCTGGCCGCACGATCTAGTTACTTTCACTTAAGACCAAAAGTGATTTAATTATATAGAATTTGGAGACAGGAATTGACTATAACTATATGATAAATGTGACAGATTTCTATTTACCAAAATTTCAAAACCCAAATAGTAACCTGTCGCTGAAATATCGTATTTAATTAATTGGATGAAATAGAGCTGGAGGAGAAAATATCAACGATAAATATGCGCACGTCAATATATTAGTGGCTGGTTGTCGATATGGTTGCATTATTTACTTATGACGTTGAAAGTACCACGCCATGTGTCAATACAAAGCTCCAGAGCTGGGAAGCTCGGAGTCCACAATCAGCAATCAGTGACGGAAAAGTCAAAGTTTGAATCCGATTTTAATTGGATCGGGTTAAAAATTCGGATGGAGTTTGGTTCGAATCGAGTTCTGATTGTACTCCGATCAGATAAAATCGTCAGATTATTCGGATGAATTCGGATTAGATTCTTTGTAAGCTAGTGAGATTTCAGCAACACAGTTGAAGGATCAGACATTCAAAAGCTTCATTACTTGAAAGCACTTATCAAAGGAAACTTCCACCCAGTAATTGAAGGACTAAAACCAAAATTGTCATTAATAATTATGCAATGGAAAGAGATCCAACAAACTGCTTTAAACTAGAACTTGGACTTGCTCAGATGCTTTACCATTTTGATTGGAAACTTGCAAATGGGATCAAACTTAAAGATTTTCATGACTGAACAAGATATAATACATTCGCAAACAAGATTTGAACAATATTAACTAATTAGTAAATAGCAATTGAAATGCCAAGAAAATGGCGGGCTGAGCTGACGAAGACGATAGCGGCTTGTCGAGCTCCTTATTGCTGGTGGCATCGTGAAGGATGGTGTTGGTGCCTGCGTGCCCTTGGACTGAATGGTTTTTGGGCAATGACAAAGGTGAGGGTGAGGTCACCAACCCGATCAACCTAAATGGATCGACAGGAAATTTTCCTGATTCGAACTAATCAGAAAAATTTAAATTCTGGTTAAATTTTAACAAAGAGCTACTTAGGAAAGGTAAAATTTAATGAGTCCGATAAAAAATTTTAATAAAGATCTACTTTACATATTGTTTTCTTAATAACATTTTACGCAGAATGGGAACAAAGATTCCGGTCTAATAGATGTTAAAATAAAAACTAACAATATAAGAAGGCCAGTTTAAAAGAATATATGTGAACTAAAAGAGTCAAATATAAAATTTTTAAAGAAATGAGCTAAATTTCAATTAGTATCATTATCTCCCTGAAATATTGTTGGTACCAGAGGAATCAAACACTAAAGGTTCGATCTAATACAAGTCAAAGAGGCTACTAGGAAAAAAAAAATACTTAGGAAAGGTAAAAGCCACATTAGTGTTATTATTATTATTTTTTAATTCCACATTAGTATTATTACTAATGACAAATCTTAAAAAATTCAACCTAAAGGCTTTAAAAAACTACAAAGTAGATTGATGAAATAGTGAAATAAACTTAAAAAAACCAGGCCACTCAAGAAGTAGCCTTCATCGTGTTATCCAAGAAGTAGCCTTGATCGTGTTAACCAGTATTGTTGTGGCGCTAGTTAATTCAAGTCTACGCAGGGGACTAAACAAACATCCGGAACAATTGGTGGGGGCTAAATATATATAGTAGTAGAGTAAATATGTTTAGAAATATGAATAAATAATGATTTATAACTGGTTGAGGGTAGGTATGTTCCAAAACTAATGGGTATGTCGAAAGAGATGAAATGGGATGAAAAATGTATTCTACTCTTACTCATTTCAAACAATTGCATTTAAGGCTCCATTTCTAAAAAGAACAAAAGACAATAAAGGAAAATAAGAATTACTATAAATTGGCGTTCATACATATGAACTCAATATTGACAGCATATATCACATGTGCATAATATTGATTCATATCATATGTGCAATTCATAAATATCTAGAGTAGTCAGTAAGAGTGTGGATAAAAATACTTCACGAAAGCATAAACTAAACTCTCAATTAATGGCAGCATATATCTCGACAAGTTAAGAATTTTGAAAAATTTACCCAAATAACCACTTTGCACTTTTCAATTACCTAAATAATCAAGCTAATGGACTCGTAATCCATTAGCCACCCATGCACTCAAAATTCTTTCAAGTAATAATTTTCTCTTGCAATTTGGGTAGAATAGATAATTTTTACTATTACATGAGGTAGAAGTAGAAATTTAGGCTTTGAAGTAAAATAGATATCCTCTGCTATTATGAGATTCTCGATTGATTTATAATTGTAAATATTAAATGAGTTCTGATTATAATATATTAGTGTATAAAAAAAAAATTACCTAAATGACCTCACTCATAACTTTCATAACTTCCATACTTTAATAACTAAACACATGACTTTCGGACATCAGTATCCTTGCCTCTCAAAGAGCATTGGCGTTGAAAACTCTTAACATCAATTTCCAGTTCAAGTTCTTACATTTTGGTTCACTCAATTTTATTTTCATTGTCTACATCAACCTCTGTAGCAAAACAAAAGAAGCATTTTGGCTGATCAAGCTCAATCACCAAGCATTTATCAAGCTCTATTTTTAGAGAGGGTTTCTAATCTCGTTTTAACACATTTTTGTTTATTGAATTAGATAGTTGTGTTATGTTATGGTGGAATTACGATTGAATTGTTGTGGGAGTTGTATTGATAGCTGCGTGAAGTTGTAAAGTTTGTATTTAGTTGTTAAGGATAGTGGAGTTGTAAGGTGAATCTAGAAAAAACTAATTGTTAAAAAGATACTAAGATAGTGCAAACATATAGTGCAGACTAGATGTTTGATAAAATGCCGCATAAAATTATTTTACTTTAGATTGCTTTTTTAAGAGTTAAAAATTTTGCTATAAACTAAATTGCAGGCACTTTACAGTAGGAATCTCAAAAAATATAAGTTTCTCAGTATCAAACTTAAGGTTGATTTCGCCTAAAATCAAAGATTTGGGCGGCAGTGGGCCGTCGCTCAGGCAATAGGCCTATCTATCGCCCATGCCCCCCAGGATGTGGTCGGACGATAGGCCTAT
The DNA here is from genome assembly GCA_030444775.1 of Atalantia buxifolia. Lineage (NCBI taxonomy): Eukaryota > Viridiplantae > Streptophyta > Magnoliopsida > Sapindales > Rutaceae > Atalantia > Atalantia buxifolia. The sequence goes on from CM059832.1 coordinate 10,604,637, forward strand.
CTATCGCCTGCAACCAACCAACGCAACCATCGCCCACAGCCAACGTGGACCCACAGCCAATACGGGAGCTGTTGTGCAAATTTTGTTGAACTCGCAAGCGCACGAATCTATTGTAGAATAGATCAATGGTGTTGAGTGTCGATCCCACGAGGAGGTGGATTTTAATTGTGTGTAGAATTAATTATGTAAATGGGTGGTTGTATTTGTGGAGAAATTGATTTAAAGGATGCTAGAATTTAAATTGGAATAGCGGAATTAAATTAAATTGGGAACTATTGAAATAAAGCACTTGGGTATCTAGATCCGTATCAACATGCATCATGGGCTAAATAATCTTTATTAATACCAATTAAATCATGAAGGGGGAATCCACACCTCATGAACCACGCTCTAATCAATATGGTGTCAAGGGCTTATCGTGCCAAATAATAATAACCTTATACTAGGGTGCCGGTAAAACTAGGGCGGTAACTAGATAAGATTATTATTATTTGTCGACGAAAAGTCAAAACCTCCACAGAAATTAGAGGGGAAGAGAAAATAAATTTACCAAATAAAGCCCATGACACATGTTGAGACTTCACCTTCAACCCAAGCTTGAAAGAAAATTAGTTACTCATTATTGAACTAGGGGTAAAATGGGAATTTTATTAAAATACGTAGAAAATACAAGATGGAGAAGGAATTACAGAAAACTAAGCTCAAAAATGGATTCAGGGGTCTCAAATTAGGGGGGGGAGGCCCCCTTTTTATAGATACATTGAATGAATCATGGCCATCGGATTAAAAATAGTTTGGACGCACAGGATTGCGCCACGTCATCAGTGAACAGTAACACGGTTTGACCACGCGGTTTGAACAGTAACACGGTTTGACCACGTGGTTTGAATAGTAACACGGTCTGAACAAAGATCGTGAGCGATACCCGAACGAAGCGATCAAGTATATGTGAATAGTGCCGTACGTGTGAACAGTGCCATTTTTCCTTTTATGCTCCTCTTAAGGTTTTTGACTGTCCTGAGTTCAAAAGTGACGTCCGTTTTGCTATCCGATATCTCGTTCATTGTGAAATGACCATGATGCCCCTAAAATACATAAAATACTTAATTAAAACAAAACTCACATAATTAAATGACAATAGACTTAAATAAATAAAATTACAGATGTTAGTAAAACTTGAAGTACAAAATGACGATTTTCTCCTTTATAAATATACACTTTCTAACACTCAACAGGAGCCATCCCCGCAAGGGAAGTACTAACCAATGCATCACTGAATGAATTCACGATAATTGTTACGCTAATTGATTTTGCTTGTGCTTTAGTTTCTAATTTTTTCTATTTATGTTTTCCAACTAGATGATTCAGGTTTTGTGAAATTTGCTTTAATGGCGTCGAAATGTTGTTGTTTCACATTCATTCTTTAGTACATGTTTTTACGTGGTCTCATTTTGTGTTAAATTTTAGTTGGAGACTCTAGACTTAAAAATTAAAATTCTTTTCCTTTTTTAAGTCTTCTGTTAAAAATTGAGAAGTCAATCACGGAGATTTGAATTGATTGTATAATTATATGATTTTCTTTTGTTTCCTTTCTTGTTTTGTACAGTTATAGATAGGAATCACATTAATGGGTTTGCCTTAGATTTCGGCATTCCTCTGTTTTTGTATCTTGTATATAAACTCATGATATGGTGGCTGAATAATATCTTGTATTCATTCAATTCTTTTCATGGTATCAGAGCAAAGTTCTAGTAACCAAATTCTTCTTCTCATTCCAGCAATCTGATATTTTTTTTTTTAACAGCCATCAATCCATGGCAAACAAAGAAAAAGCTTCATCATCAATCTCCAGCCATGAAGATCCAAGTAACCCTTTATTCCTTCACCACTCTGATCATCCAGGAGTAATATTAGTTGTTAACACAAATATTTCTTTAATATTGTTTTGATGATAACAAACTTGATGAAGATTGATCAATTCTTTAAAAGTCCAAAAAGTTTTTATACTCTTTCAAATCATAATTCTCATACCATCAAGGTTTTTATATTCTATGAAAAATGTTTAAAAAGCAATAGCATCAAATTGAAAAACCTTAAGTATTTTGAAAATGGTAAAAAACGGGAGTATTTTGAAAATGGTCAATAACGGCTCGCCGACATTATTACATAACGGTTCGCCGATATCGAACAGAACTGAGAAATCAGTTTCTGGAAGATAACGGCTCGCCGACATGTTTTGATAACGGCTCACCGACTTTAAACAGAACTGAGAAATCAGTTTCTGGAAGATAACGGCTCGCCGACATGTTTTGATAACGGCTCGCCGACTTCAAACATAACTGAATCTTAGTCTCAGGAAAACCGACATGTTGATAACGGCTCGCCGACCTGGAGCAGAATTGAAAATTAGCTTCAGGAAGATAACGGCTCGCCGACATCAAACAGAACTGAAACTTAGTCTCGAACACTCACGGCAATCTGACATTTTCTGATAACAGCTCGCCGACCTGGAATGGAATTGTGAAATTAGCTTCTGGAAAATAATGGCTCGCCGATATTCTTGATAACGGCTCGCCGACTTCAAACGGTGATCCGACATCTCTATAACGGCGATCCGACATTTTGAAAATCCAGCCCAACGGTCATATTGACCAGTCAAACGGCGATCCGACATCCTACTAACGGCGATCCGACAGTGAGCAAAAAGTGAATAACGGCTAGTTTTCAGCTCCAACTATAAATAAGCTCATTCAAATTCAAACAACTCTTTATCACAACACTACCATTGAGCTTATATTCGTGAACAACCTTCATAGAGCTTTAAAATCACAATCTTGCTTCATCTATCTTATACATTGGGCTTTGATTTGTAATCTTGAATATTGTGTGAGAGAAAAACAATTTGTAATCTTTTGTTTTTGAGTGATTGTAAGTGTTGGGATACACTTGGGGTAAGAGATTGGGGATTATCTCTTATTGTAAAGGTTTATTGACACCTAGGAAGTCAATTGTAAGCATTTGAAGCCTCGGTGGCTTGCTTAGTGGAATCCTCTAGCCCGGAAAGCTTGGAGGCGTGGACGTAAGCGAGGTTGGCAAAACCACGTAAAAATCTCGTGTTTGAATCTCTCTTTCCTTATCTTTTTTATATAGTGTGAAAAATTTATTTTTTATTGCTTTAAATTCATTTTAGATTAACATTGAATTATTGTTTCATATTTCAATTTTTTTTGGAAATCCAATTCACCCCCCTCTTGGGTTGCATAACTAGAATTTCATTTGGTATCGGAGCTTGGTTCTCTTGTTAGGACTTAACCGTCTAGAGTAAAAGATCCATGGCAACCCAAAATGATTCAACCTTTAGGGAAGGGCAATCCACAACTAGACCACTGTTCTTTGACGGGAATGACTACCCATATTGGAAAACTAGGATGAGAATTTATTTACAAGCACTAGACTATGAAATTTGGGAAGTTGTATGTGATGGTCCGTTCATGCCTTTGACTAAAAATGAAGTAGGGGAAGATTTTCCAAAACCTTCACGGGAATGGAATGATTTGGAGAAGAGAAAAGCTTCTCTAAATTCCAAAGCTATGAATGCCTTATTTTGTGCACTTGATAAGAAAGAGTTTCATAGAGTGTCCGGTTGTGAAAGTGCTAATGAAATTTGGCACAAACTTGAGGTCGTGTATGAAGGCACGAATCAAGTGAAAGAGTAAAAAATTAGTAGGTACACTCGACAATATGAATTATTCTAAATGGAACAAAATGAGAGTGTATATTCTATGTATACTAGATTCACGGACATAGTGAACACTTTAGGAGCCCTAGAAAAAACCTTTTCTAATAGCTAGAAAGTTAAGAAAATCATTAGGTCGCTTCCTAAAGAATGGAGACAAAAAAGGACTGCAATTGAGGAAGCCAAAGATTTAAATGTTTTACCTATTGATGATTTAATTGGCTCTCTCATTTCATATGAAGAGGATTTGGCAGCAGAAAAAGGGCATGAGGAAAAGAAGAAAAGCATCGCTCTCAAAGCCTCAAAACATGAGAGTGATGAGGAAAGCGAGATGGATGATGAGGAACTGGCAATGTTGGCTAGAAGATTCAGAAAATTTTACAAGAAGAATAATGAGCAGAGAAAGTTCAGAGGTTACAAGAATAAAAAGGAGAAGAAAGAATCAATCACTTGCTATGAATGCAAGAAACCTGGACACATACGACCGGAATGTCCTCTCCTCAACAAACTCAAGAAGAAAGCTATGGTGGCCACATGGGATGATAGAGATGAGGGAACAAGTGATAAGGAAGAGCAACAAGAAATGACAAACTTAGCTCTCATGGCCGTTGGAGAAGAATCATATGATGAACTTGATGAGGTAAGCAGTCTTCCTACATATGATGAATTACATGATGCCTTTAAAGAATTGCATGATGAATTGATAAAGATGGGTAAAAAGAATGTTTGCCTTAAAAAGAAAATGGTAGAGCTTAAAAATGAAAATGAATTATTTAGTGAAAAGATTACTTGCTTAGATTTGGAAAATAAAACATTGCATGATAAAGTTACATTATTTGAGAATTCTAGCACATCACATGAGCATTTAGAATCACATGTGAATGACTTGAAAAATGAAAATGAAATGCTTAGAAAGAAGAGCAATGATCTAAATGAGATTGTGCTGAAATTTACAAATGGGCAAAAGATGTTGGATAACATGCTTAACTCTCAAAAATGTGTATTTGATAAAGGAGGACTTGGGTATAAGCCTAATTTAAAGCAAAAATATTATAAGAATTATTTTGTTAAAGCTACCTCCACAAGTGATCATAAAATCGTTTGTCATTATTGTAATCAAAATGGTCACATGAAATATAGATGTCCTGTGAAAAGAAATGTATACTATGGTGTCAAATGCATTTGGGTTCCAAAAGGAACCGTTACTAACTCTCAAGGACCCAAAAAGGTTTGGGTACCTAAAACTTGAGACTTTTTCTGCAGGGCTTGAAGAAGAAGAATAAGTGGTACTTGGACAGCGGTTGTTCAAGACGTATGACAGGGAATTATTCTTGGTTTTCAAGCTTTACCAAGATCGAAAATGGTGGAGAAGTATCTTTTGGAGATAATTCAAAAGGAAAAATTCTTGGAATTGGTAATGTTGGTAAAATTTCCTCAACTCTAATTGAAAATGTGTGCTTAGTTGAAAATTTGAAACACAATTTGATTAGCATTAGTCAATTGTGTGACAGGGTTATAAAGTTGCTTTTGATAAATCAAGATGTGTTATTGAGAATGCATGTGATGGGAAAATTCTGTTTGTTGAAAATAGATATGGTAATGTTTATAGAATTGACATAGAATGTGCATCCATTCATGATAAATGTTTTTCCGCATTGCATGATGATGGTTGGCTGTGGCATAGAAGATTAGGTCATGCTAGTATGGATTTGATTTCAAAAATTGCAAAAAATGATTTGGTTAAAGGTCTTCCAAAAATCAATTTTCAAAAAGATAGAATTTGTGAAGCTTGCCAATTTAGAAAACAAATCAAAACTTCTTTCAAAAGCAAGAAAAATATCTCTACTTCAAAACCTCTTCAATTACTTCACATAGATTTATTTGGTCCTTCTAGATATGCTAGTTTAAGTGGCAAATATTATGCTTTTGTAATTGTAGATGATTACTCTAGATTCACATGGGTATTGTTCTAACTAATAAGGATGATGCTTTTGATGCATTTAGAATTTTCTGTAAAAATGTTCAAAATGAAAAAGGTTATTCAATTACTTGTATTAGAAGTGACCATGGTGGAGAATTTGAAAATCATGCATTTGAGAAGTTTTATAATGAGTTTGGCATTGAGCATCAATTTTCATCACCTAGAACTCCTCAACAAAATGGAGTTGTAGAAAGAAAGAATAGGTCTATTCAAGAAATGGCTAGGAACATGCTAAATGAAAATTCTTTGCCAAAATATTTTTGGGCCGAAGCCGTCAACACCACATGTTATGTTTTGAATCGTGTGTTGATTAGACCTAATCTTAATAAAACTCCATATGAGCTTTGGAAAGATAGAAAACCCAACATTGGCTATTTCAAAATTTTCGGATGCAAGTATTTTGTTTTGAACACAAAAGATAATCTAGGTAAATTTGATTCAAAATCTGATGTTGGTATTTTTCTTGGCTATTCAAACTCAAGCAAAGCTTATAGAGTTTATAATAAAAGAACTTTGGTTGTAGAAGAATCTATGCATGTCACTTTTGATGAGTCTAATCCCTCCTCTGCGGAGAAAGGAGTTGTTGATAATAATACAGAAGAAGAACATCAAGAAGAATCATCAAATGACAACCAAAAGAATGCACCTCATGGAATTCAAGAAGAGCATCATGAAGAAACAAATGCAGAGCAAAATGGAGGTAATTCTCAATCACTCCCCAAGGAGTGGAGGTATGTCTCTTCTCACCCTACAGATGTAATTTTAGGAGATCCCTCACGAGGTGTTACAACTAGATCATCACTTAGGAACACTTGTGAACATGCTGCATTTATTTCTCAAATTGAACCAAAATCCCTTGCGGATGCGGAAAATGATGAGTCTTGGATTATGGCAATGCAAGAGGAGTTGAATCAATTTGAGAGAAACAATGTATGGGAATTAGTCCCTAATCCGGAACATCAATCTGTTATAGGTACTAAATGGGTATTTAGAAACAAAATGGATGAATCCGGTGTGGTTGTACGAAATAAAGCTAGATTAGTGGCTCAAGGGTACAACCAAGAAAAAGGAATTGATTTTGATGAAACATTTGCACCTGTAGCTAGATTAGAATATATTAGGATGTTGTTAGCATTTGCATGTTATAAAGATTTTGTTTTATTTCAAATGGATGTCAAAAGTGCTTTCTTAAATGGTTATATTATGGAGGAAGTGTATGTCAAACAACCCCCCAGTTTTGAAAATGAAAAATTTCCAAATCACGTTTACAAATTATCAAAAGCATTGTATGGTTTAAAACAAGCACCTAGAGCATGGTATGATAGACTTAAAAATTTCTTGTTGGATAATGGTTTTTCGATGGGAAAAGCAGATACAACTCTTTTTATTAAGAATAAGAATCAAGATATACTTGTTGTTCAAATTTATGTTGATGATATTATTTTTGGTTCTACTAATGAATCTTTGTGCAAAGAGTTTTCATCTTGTATGAGTCAGGAATTTGAGATGAGTATGATGGGAGAACTGAAATATTTCCTTGGACTTCAAATCAAGCAAAACAATGAGGGAATTTTCATAAACCAAGCGAAATATGTCAAAGATTTGCTAAAGAGATTTGGCATTGATGACTCAAACACCAAGAGCACTCCAATGAGCACAACGATTAAGCTTGACAAAGATGAAAAAGGTAAAGAAGTTGATATTAAAAAATATCGAGCTATGATCGGCTTTTTACTTTACTTAACCGCAAGTAGACCCGATATCATGTTTAGTGTATATTTATGTATAAGGTTTCAATAATGTCCCAACAAATCTCATTTGCTTGCTATTAAAAGAATTTTTCTTTATTTGAGTGGAACCATAGATCTTGGTCTTTGGTATCCTAGAGGAACACATATAGATTTAACTTGTTATTCGGATGCCGATTTTGCTGGTTACAAAGTTGATAGGAAAAGTACTAGTGGAACTTTCTTGGTCATTCACTTGTTTCATGGTTTAGCAAGAAACAAAATTCTGTTGCACTCTCAACTACTGAGGCGGAATATATTGCCGCAGGAAGTTGTTGTGCACAAGCCCTTTGGATAAAACAAACTCTTAGAGACTACAGCATTAATCTTGAACAAATTCCTATCAAGTGTGATAATACTAGCGCCATAAATCTTTCAAAGAATCCCATTCAGCACTCTAGAACCAAGCATATAGAAATAAGACATCATTTCTTGAGAGATCATATTCAAAAGGGAGACATTGCATTAAAGTTTATTTCTACAGAAAAACAACTTGCCGATATATTTACTAAACCTCTTGGTGAAGAACAATTTTCAAAAATTCGGAATGAATTTGGGATGATGAAATTTTCACATTAACATTTCTATTCATGTCATTATGTCTACAAAATTGTCTAATTGATTGATATTTTGATGACTTAATAGCTATGAAATGCTTAAGCATGATAAACAAGTGATGAGTTTGCTTTATTGATTCTTGATTGTTTCTATGAATTGAATGCATGTAAAACATTTTTGAATGTATGTAAGTTTATGAATCATGCATTAAAATGGCTTATAAAATATTTTTGGATCAATTAAATGATCTTGAAATGTATTATTTGGTGGCCAAAGACTAAACTAGATGTGCGAAATCATAAGTTGTAGAAAACAGATTGCCGTTATTTCAATAAACGGCTAACCGTTTTCGGGCAGAAACCTTGGTAAGCATTCTGGACGCTGTCGGTTCTCCGATATCTCAGATAACGGCTCACCGTTTTCGAATGACACATTCTGGACGCTGTCGGTTCGCCGATATCGCATATAACAGCTCACCGTTTTCGAATGACACATTCTGGACGCTGTCAGTTCGCAGATATCTCAGATAACGGCTCACCGTTTTTTAAAGACAATTTGATACACATTCTGGACGCTGTCGGCTCGCCGATATCACGCGATAAGTGAACATGACTCGTCTTCTTCCCCATTTCTTCTGCTCACTGTTTTTCTCTCTCTCTCAACCCGCGACTGCTCACAATTCTCTTTCGCAAATCAGTCATTCTTTCAGTCTTTTTGCGTCAATTTGACGCTCTAGAAACCCTTCTCATCATCTTTAACATTCTTTTTGTTAACATTTATGTTAACATAATGTTGATTTTGATGATAACAAACAAAATTAAGAATGATTAAGTTTTTAAAAGCTTAAATTATTTTTCTTACATTTTAAATAAATCATTATTTTCACATTATAAAGGTTTTATATCTAATGGAAAAATGATTTTATGAAATTGGTTATTTTTCAAGTTTATGGTTTAATTGAAAGAATTTTGAAATATTTGAAATCAACAAGTATTGCTTGAAAATTTATAGAAGGACTTATTTGAAATATTTCATAGTATTTTGGGTCATATTATAATTTTAGAAAGTTTTGGGATTCACAGTGTATTATTTAGAATTTCTGAAATTGGACCTGTTTGTAAAGTTTCATAACATTTTAGGCCATCGTACAGTTATATAAAGTTTTGGGGTCAAACTGTCATTTTGTAAAATAGTTCATCAGAAGAAGCGATTCAGAAAGCCATGTAGCAAACGGCAATCCGACATCTAAGATAACGGCGATCCGACAGTGAGCAGAATTGAAGATTAGCCTCTGGACACTAACGACGATCCGACATCTTAATAACGGCGATCCGACATTTTGAAAATCCACTCCAACGGTCATATTGACCAGTCAAACGACGATCCGACATCTCTAGTTAACGGCGATCCGACAGTGAGCAAAAAGTACATAACGGCTAGTTTTTGAGTTCCATCTATATAAACTCAAATCCAAATCATTTCTAATAACCTTGGCAAGCATCAACAAGTGCACACAACATATATTGAGCTTCAAATTCGAAAATCATCATAGATTAAATTCTTATTGTGCTATTATTTGCATATCCACTCTTAAAGAGAGCTTTTGTTGTAATCTTTATTTTTCTCATCAAATTCGTGAGTGTATAAGTGTGGGAAACACTTGAGTGAAGAGATTGAGGGGTAATCTCTTGTTGTAAAGGTTCATTGACACCTTGGAAGTCAATTGTAAACATTTGAAGCCTTGGAAAGGCTTAGATAGTGAAATCCTCAAGCTTGGGTTGCTTGGAGGCGTGGACGTAGGCGGGGATAGCCGAACCACGTAAAAATCCTTGAGTTTGCTTTCTCCTCCCTTACACTTTTATTATTGCGCTTTTATTGAATTTATTGTTTTGGATTCTATTAAGGCATTAGATTTAATTGTTGTGTGGTTTGCTTTAGATAAGTTTTTAAATCCCAATTCACCCCCCTCTTGGGTTGCACATTTGCATTTCACTTTTAACCGATCAAAATTCATTTTTTAAAGCTAGAAATTGAAAATCCCAAAATCAAATCCCTAGAACCCGCGACAGCATCCTTGTCCAAATTGGCTCAAATTTCTTTCAAATTTCGTTCACAATCTCTCTTTAAACCCTCAATCTCTCTTTCTATTCGTTTATTTTCTTCCAAAAAACAACAATGGCCTCACGACCAAGGCGTTCCCGAACCAAAAATGCTGTCCCACGTGACTCTAGTCCCCCTCGGCTTCCTTCTCAGGACTTCGAAAGTCTCCATTTTCGCAATGCTTTGACTCATTTCAAAGCGTTTTCACGATAAGTTCATGGGAAAACCGGTAACTCCCTCCTTTTATCTTGATATTGAAGAATTTACCGATATTACTATTTGTGGGAATAGTATTACGCACATGCTTAGGCATTGTAATGAGGCCTTTAGTATAGAAGAACATGTTTATGAAAATCTTGTGCGTGTCTTTTATTCCAATATGGAACTATCCCCCTCTAGGCAATATCGTGTTATTACATATGTAGGAGGAGTTCGTATTGAGTTTGATGAGGAAGCATTGTGTCGTATTCTTGGAATTAGTCATGGGGGCTTAGACATTTATACCACTAAAAAGGAGCTTGATTTTAATGATTTTCGTCATAAGGATGGAGTACGGAACATTTGTAGACGTAGAGACTTATCCAATGACATATGTTCTCTATCCTTTAGGTCTTGGCTTCTTCCATTTCAAGTTCGTGTTATCCACATCATACTCCAACACATGGTCACACCTAGATAGGGTCATACCGATGAGGTAACTAGGTTAGATGTCGGTGTACTAGACTCCCTCATCCGTACACGACATGTGAGCTTATCCTATATTATCCTTCGTCATATGTTGTCCACTCCCAAAGTGACCAACCGGTCCCTTCCATATGGCAGCATCATTACTAGGATTTTGAGACATTTTGATGTTCCCATCACTGAGCCCGTGTATGTCGAGACCCGAAAACTAGGTCGTGATATTATGTCTGCGATAGGTTTCTTTAAGAAACGTGGGCAGTGGGTAAAAACAACCTCCTCTAAGAATGAAAACACCTTACTTTCCCCAGAGGATAATCGCAGGCTCAACGATATCTATTCCACGGATGAGCTGCCGGACTTTCGCCTTGGAGCTAGACCACGTGTCCCTCGCCGAAAGAAGAAGAAGACAAGAAGACCAAAGAAGCAGAAAAAGAAGCGAAAGCAGCAGCAGCATCTTCTCAGGATGATGTGCCAACCGAGCCGCCTGTGCCTCCTGCCGCATCCTCAGCTCATGAGGACCGTCTTCAACAGCTCTTCGACAAAGTTGATACACTCTCCCAGCAGCAGCAGCAGCTCCACTCTGACTTCACAACCTTTCGGCAGCAGGTGCTTGATCAGCAGATGGAGTTGATTGCTGGGCAGCGTCGTATTCTTGGTCACCTCGGCTATGATCCCGGCAGTTTCTCTTCACAGCCCCCACTTTAGTTTCTGCTCATATGCATTTCGCACAAACATTGCTCATTTCATGCACTTTGTATGATGCTATTTGTTTTTTATGGATATTTGAACCTTGTTTATGGTTGTGATTGACTTTGTTGGATAATTGAATTTTGTTTATGATTGTGTTTGTTTTTGATGATATAACTATCTTTTGAGTATGTTGATGAAGATTGTGTTGGATTGGAAGGTTGTTGCTAAATTGGAGTTTATATGGGAGTGTTTTAACTGTTTTGTCTTTGAGGATTTAATCAGTTTTTGAGGGGAAGTTCTGCCAAAATTTTCGCAAGACATGGTAACTTCTATTTTTTCATCTAATCACATTCCTTTCTTTTTTATGCTGAAGGGGGAGAATAATTTAAAATCTGTTAATAAAATATTTGATTTGAGTTTAAGTATGGTTTAAAAAGTGTGAATGAAAATAGGGGGAGCTAAACTCTACAATTCTTTTTCAAAGGGGGAGCACATGTTTAGGGGGAGCAAAACTGAACAAATATTTTTTTCAAAGTTTGTCATCATCAAAAAGGGGGAGATTGTTAAGACAAATATTTCTTTAATATTGTTTTGATGATAACAAACTTGATGAAGATTGATCAATTCTTTAAAAGTCCAAAAAGTTTTTATACTCTTTCAAATCATAATTCTCATACCATCAAGGTTTTTATATTCTATGAAAAATGTTTAAAAAGCAATAGCATCAAATTGAAAAACCTTAAGTATTTTGAAAATGGTAAAAAACGGGAGTATTTTGAAAATGGTCAATAACGGCTCGCCGACATTATTACATAACGGTTCGCCGATATCGAACGGAACTGAGAAATCAGTTTCTGGAAGATAACGGCTCGCCGACATGTTTTGATAACGGCTCGCCGACTTTAAACAGAACTGAGAAATCAGTTTCTGGAAGATAACGGCTCGCCGACATGTTTTGATAACGGCTCGCCGACTTCAAACAGAACTGAATCTTAGTCTTAGGAAAACCGACATGTTGATAACGGCTCGCCGACCTGGAGCAGAATTGAAAATTAGCTTCTGGAAGATAACGGCTCGCCGACATCCTTGATAACGGCTCGCCGACATCCTTGATAACGGCTCGCCGACATCAAACAGAACTTAAGCTTAGTCTCGAACACTCACGGCAATCCGACATTTTCTGATAACGGCTCGCCGACCTGGAATGGAATTGTGAAATTAGCTTCTGGAAAATAACGGCTCGCCGATATTCTTGATAACGGCTCGCCAACTTCAAACGGTGATTCGACATCTCTATAACGGCAATCCGACATTTTGAAAATCCAACCCAACGGTCATATTGACCAGTCAAACAGCGATCCGACATCCTACTAACGGCGATCCGACAATGAGCAAAAAGTGAATAACGGCTAGTTTTCAGCTCCAACTATAAATAAGCTCATTCAAATTCAAACAACTATTGATCACAACACTACCATTGAGCTTATATTCGTGAACAACCTTCATAGAGCTTTAAAATCACAATCTTGCTTCATCTATCTCATACATTGGGCTTTGATTTGTAATCTTGAATATTGTGTGAGAGAAAAACAATTTGTAATCTTTTGTTTTTGAGTGATTGTAAGTGTTGGGATACACTTGGGGTAAGAGATTGGGGATTATCTCTTATTGTAAAGGTTTATTGACACATAGGAAGTCAATTGTAAGCATTTGAAGCCTCGGTGGCTTGCTTAGTGGAATCCTCTAGCCCAGAAAGCTTGGAGGCGTGGATGTAGGCGAGGTTGGCCGAACCACGTAAAAATCTCGTGTTTGAATCTCTCTTTCCTTATCTTTTTTATATAGTGTGATAAATTTATTTGTTATTGCTTTAAATTCATTTTAGATTAACATTGAGTTATTGTTTCATATTTCAATTTTCTTTTGGAAATCCAATTCACCCCCCCTCTTGGGTTGCATAACTAGAATTTCATTAGTGTCACAGCCTTTAACTGAAGACAACTATAATACCTAGAACCGTGCAATGATTATGGCATTAAGCGCGAAGAATAAAATCGGGTTTATTGATGGATCTATCAAACAGCCTGGAGACGCTTCAACCACTAAGTCACAACAATGGAACAGCTGCAATGATATGGTCAAGTCATGGCTACTCAACTCTATATCAAAGGAACTCTCTCTTAGTGTGATCTATTGCAAACTTGCAAGGTGAGATTTGGGCAAATTTAAAAGAATGACTTTTACAGGTAAATGGTCCATATATTTTTCAAGTTGAAAAATAAATTCATAACTTGGTGCAGGATACCATGTCGATAGCAACATACTATAGCAAGCTGAAAGGGTTGTGGGATGAATTGGATGCACTTTGTTCAATTCCAACGTGTTCTTGTGGCTCAATGAAAGCAGTTATCCAATATCAGCAAAGCCACAAAACAATAAAGTTCCTTATCGGACTAAATGAATTATACTCTGTAACTCGTGGACAGATTTTATTGATGGATCCATTTCCGAATATGAACAAGTCATATTCATTAGTGCTTCAAGATGAGCGCCAGCGTGCAGTATTTTCAAATCAAACCATTGCAACAGAAGCTGCTGCACTTGCTGTAAAAATGAATTCACGAGAAAGGAAAAAAATACAAGGATGTGGAGAAAAGAAAAGATAGAAAACAGGAACGCCCAAAATGTGATCACTGCAGATGGATTGGCCATACAATTGACAAGTGTTATCATATTCATGGATTTCCTCCAGATCACCGAAATCGAAAAGGAAATTCAAAACCAAGTGCCAATCAAACATCCTCACCTGCTGCAGATTGTAAAGAATCAAGTGGTTATCCATTTACTTAGGAGCAATGCAAGCAAATTCTTGAGCTCTTGAACAATGTCAATAAACTAGGTCCTATGACACATCATGTAGGTACTTCTGTCATGACCCACTAGTCAGGTAAATTCATATGCCTTTCTTCATCTTTAGAATGTACTCCATGGATCATAGATAGTAGTGCTACAGATGAAATGCAAGTGTGCAACCCAAGAGGGGGGGTGAATTGGGATTTTAAAAATTATCCTAAGCAAACCACAAAACAATTCAATCTAATGCCTTAATGGAATCTAAAACAATAAATTCAATAAAAGCGCAATAATAGAAGAATAAGGGAAGAGAGAACAAACACAAGGTTTTTTACGTGGTTCGGCAATCCCCGCCTACGTCCACGCCTCCAAGCTCACCGGGCTTGAGGATTTCACTAAGCAAGCCTCCAAGGCTTCAAATGCTTACAATTAACTTCCAAGGTGTCAATGGACCTTCACAACAAGAGATTATCCCCAATCTCTTAACCCAAGTGTATCCCAACACTTACAATCTCTCAACTTGATTTTACAAAAAGGATTACAAATGAATTTCTCTCACACAATGTGTTTGATAACAAATGAAAGCTCAATGTGTGAATGAATAAGATGAATACAAGAATTTAAAGCTCAATGAAAGTTGTATGCTCAATATTTAGCTCAATGATGATCGTTGGGATTGTTGTTGTTTGAATTGGATTGAGCTTATTTATAGTTGGAGCTGAAAACTAGCCGTTATTGACTTTCTGCTCACTGTCGGATCGCCGTTTGACTGGTCAATATGACCGTTGGGCTGGATTTTCAAAATGTCGGATCGCCGTTATCAAGATGTCGGATTGCCGTTAGTGTCCGTGAGGCTAATCTTGATTCCGGGAGATGTCGGATCGCCGTTATCTAGAGATGTCGGATCGCGTTAGCGCCCGAGGCTAATTTTCATTCGGAGATGTCGGATCGCCGTTATCTAGAGATGTCGGATCGCCGTTATCTACAAGAATCGCTTTCAAGAATCGCACTTCTGATGAACTATTTTGCAAAATGACAGTTTGACCCCAAAACTTTATATAAGCGTACTATGGCCTAAAACGTTATGAAACTTTACAAACAGGTCCAATTTCAGAATTTCTAAATAATACACTGTGAATCCCAAAACTTTCTGAAATTATAATATGACCCAAAATACTATGAAACATTTCAAATAAGTCCTTCTCTAAATTTTCAAGCAATACTTGTTGATTTCAAATATTTCAAAATTCTTTCAATTAAACCATAAACTTGAAAAACAACCAATTTCATAAAATCATTTTTCCATTAGAAATAAAACCTTTATAATGTGAAAATAATAATTTATTTAAAATGTATGAAAAATAATTTAAGCTTTCAAAAACTTAATCATTCTTAATTTTGTTTGTTATCATCAAAATCAACATTATGTTAACATAAATGTTAACAACAGATACATGGTTTTGTTCCCCATCTTACTTCATATATTCCATGCCAGTGAAAAATCAAACAATCAAACTATCAAATGGTTCATTAGCTCTTGTCACACACGATCAATTAATTTTTCTTCACAATTTACTTTGACCAATGTCATGTATGTACCTATTTTTCATTTCAACTTAATTTCTGTAAGCAAGCTTTCCAACAACTCACAATACTCATTTATCTTCTCTTTCAAATCTTGTGTAATTCAGAACCTACGCTCGAGAAAGACGATTGGGACGGGAACTAAACGGGATGGTCTATACTACCTGAATGTGTTCAAGGAAGCCACCTGTCAATCAGTGAACTCTTTTCCTTCTCAATTATGGCATCGTTGTTTAGGACATTTATCAAACAAATCTTTTCATCCACTTTCTACCAATGTACTTGAAATTAAAGCTTGCGACATTGGTAATTGTCCAGTATGTCCTTTAGCAAAGCAAACAAGAGTAGAATTTCCTTTAAGTTCTATATCTTCTACAACACCTTTTGAGTTATGGCATGTCGATATCTAGGGAGGCTATCAAACACCTTCTATTTCAGGAGCACATTATTTTTTTACTATTGTGGATGATCACACTTGATGCACATAGGTTTATCTAATGCATCATAAGTCTGAAACCCATCACCATTTACAATCATTTGTACAACTTGTTGAGACACAATTTTCTTCAAAGGTTAAAATCATTCGTTGTGACAATGGCCAAGAATTCATCATGACGCTTTATTATTTTAACAAAGGAATTATTCATCAAACCAGTTGTGTCTTCACTTCACAACAAAATGGAGTAGTAGAATGCAAACACCGACATCTCCTTAATGTAGCACGTGCATTACTTTTTCAAGCTAATTTACCAAAATATTTTTGGGGTGAAGCCATTCTTACAGGCACATATTTGATTAATAGGATACCTAAACCTATTTTATCTGGAAAATCTCCATATGAAATGTTGTATAAAATTAGACCATCTTACAACCATCTACGAGTTTTTGGTTGTTTATGCTTTGCTTCCACACATGCTCAAAAACCATCCAAGTTTGATGCACGTGCTACTCACTGCATATTCATTGGTTACCCTTATGGACTAAAAGCATATCGAGTCTATGAAATAGAAAATCGTAGAGTTTTCACATCCTGTGATGTCAATTTCTATGAAGATCAATTTCCTTTCTCTAATTATTCAAGTCCATCGCATTCTTCAGTTTTGCCCATGCCATTTTCTATTCCCAATGACGAGAATGTGCCCTCAAATTGCAATGCTAATTCCACACCAACTTTAGAGCAAGCTACTGATACTCCAAATACGGATTTCAATGCTTCTATTGTGCCACGTCGATCTTCTCGCCCAACTAAACCTCATGGGTATTTGTATGACTTCCATATCCAACATAGACTCCCATCTCAGATGTCTTAATCGTCGGAATCAGTTACGATCACTTCTCTGGGTAATCCCTATCCTTTATGTAATTTTTTATCTTATGATTGTTTGTCTTCTTCTCATCGAGCTTTCACCTCTTCCATTTCTCTTCAAATAGAACCTAAGTCTTTCTTGCAGGCATTTCGAGACAAACATTGGCAAGATGCTATGCGAGTAGAAATAGATTCTCTTGAAAACAACCAGATATGGACCTTGACTTTTCTTCTTCCTGGCAAAAAATTAGTAAGGTGTAAATGGGTTTTCAAAGTCAAGCATAATCCTAATGGTTCTGTTGAACGATATAAAGCACGCTTGGTTGCAAAAGGTTTTAGCCAAATAGAAGGGCTTGATTATACAGAAACATTTGCTCCAGTTGCAAAGTTAGTGACAGTTCGTGTATTACTTGCAATTGTAGCTACACAAAAATGGCATCTTCATCCACTTGATGTTAACAATGCATTTTTGCATGGAGATCTTCATGAAGATGTTTACATGGATCTCCCTCCTAAATTTGGACGAAAGGGGGAAACAAGGGTTTACAAACTCAACAAGTCATTATGTGGTCTAAAGCAAGCATCTAGGCAATGGTTTGCTAAACTTTCTTTCGCCCTTAGAGATGCTGGCTACAAGCAATCAAAGGCAGATTAGTCATTGTTCGTCCAATCAGAGGAAGAAAATTTCACGGTTGTTTTGGTGTATGTTGATGATGTGATTTTAGCTGGAAATAATTTGAAGAAAAATCAAGAACTTAAAGAATTTTTGAATGGTTGTTTCAAACTCAAGGATCTTGGGAGCTTGAAATATTTCTTAGGCATTGAGGTTGCACGCTCAAGAAATGGGATTCATCTCTGTCAAAGAAAACATGCTCTTGAAATTCTTGAAGACACGAGCTTTCTGGGTGCAAAACCAACAGATATTCATTTGGAACAAACTTAAATTTAACTGCATCGGATGGAGATTTATTGACAGAACCATCATCATATCAGAAACTTGTTGGTAGATTAATTTACTTAACTATAACACGACCGAATTTGGTGTATGCAATACATGTGCTAAGTCAATTCATGGACAAGCCACGTAGATCACACTTAGACGCAGCACATCGAGTTTTACGATACATTAAGCAAACACCAGGTCAAGGGATATTCCTGTCAACACATAGGTCGATTCAGTTGAAGGCTTATTGCGATGCGGATTGGGCACGATGTAGAGATACTCGGAGGTCGATTACTAGATATTGCATCATGCTTGGAGAATCACCGATTTCTTGGAAAGCAAAAAAGCAAACAACTGTGTCTCGATCTTCAACTGAGGCTGAATACAGATCTATGGCAACCACTTGTTGCGAAATTACTTGGTTCAAATATTTACTTGAAGACTTGAAAGTGAAACATTCACAAGCAATTATATTATATTGTGATAACAAAGCAGCCATTCATATTGCTTCAAATCTTGTTTTCCACGAGCGTACAAAGCATATTGAAATTGATTTTCATCTTATTCGTGAGAAACTTCAATCCGGCATGATTCAAACAGCCCATGTACGCACCAGCCAACAACCAACTGATGTTTTTACTAAAGCGCTTAGTCCAACTCAGTCTCATCATCTACTTGGCAAGTTGAGTGTTATGAATATACAATCCAACTTGAGGAGGAATGTTAAAGATTGAGAAGTCAATCACGGAGATTTGAATTGATTGTATAATTATATGATTTTATTTTGTTTCCTTTCTTGTTTTGTACAGTTATAGATAGGTATTACATTAATGGGTTTGCCTTAGATTTCGACATTCCTCTATTTTTATATCTTGTATATAAACTCATGATATGGTGGCTGAATAATATCTTGTATTCATTCAATTCTTTTCATCTTCAAATAATATTTGGTGGAGAGAATCCCAAATTTTTATGTTATTGTTATTTTTAATTTTGTTCTTTTCCTTAGTTGCATATTGCAATCACCCAGTGGAAGCACAAGCTGGTAGCGAATGAATGAAGAGTAGTAGCAGGAAGTGAGTTTTTATCAATTACTTTCTTTGTCATTCTAATTTGAGTTGATGGTAATGCTAAATGACATGTCATTTTTACTTGATTACGTTTTTTCAAATGATATTGATGCCAGATAGTGAAAGTATTTTCTCAGATAAGAATAGATTATTGCCTCAGTTTTCAAATTAATTTATTATAGTTTCAATTCTAGGCTTCAAAAAATTTCTTTGAAATGTAATGGTGCTTTAAAAAAAAAATTATTAGCAGTTTATGGTAAGCCACCATCTTTTTGTTGATCGTGAAAAATTTGCAAGGGTGATAAGGATGCATATGGTAGAATCACAAAAGATGGGAGTCATAACAATCAAATGACAAACAAGGAAATGACAAATTTGTAAAGTTAATATTCAATGTAAGAAATATGCACTAACAGAGAAATTAATGGCCCAGTGATTCTTGCACTAACAGAGAGGTATTGCATCTTGAGATAAGTTGTTATAGATTCTTATTCACCTCTGTCTTTTCCTTCGCTGATTGTCTTTCTATTAGTTGCTTGTCTTAATTTTTTTTTTTGTAATGAATTTTGGTCTTTGCTTGTGCAAGAGTTGTTTTGTGATAATTTGAGGTTTATCGCTAATACTATGATGAGGAGATTGAAGAATTGGATTTAGTTAGAGTTTTTGCCATCAAGAAAGAAGAGAATAATAGACGAATTACTATCTTGTATTATTAGATTCTTGCAAATAAATAATTGTACAAATTGACAATTACTTGAAGATGTTACTAGATTCTTTTGTATCAAAATATTATTTTTTTGTTAATTTTTATATTAATACATTTGCAGAGCTTGCAATTAAAATGTATATACATATTTTTTTTTCCTTTAAGCAAAATGTTACTCGCAGCTTGCATATGAATGTCGTTGAAAATAAAAAGTAAACTAAGGTTTTAACTACATTCATTGAGTGTGATTAAATATATTTCACCAACAGGGTAAGGGATTTTTCACAATGCACCTAAAAGATTGTTAGAGATGGCTTCACGTAAGACAACATCAACATTCAAAGGTGCCGTCAAACTTTGTTGAAGGTTTGTAACAACATACATTACACGTTGTTGAATCCCTTTCTTCTTGTAGTGATGCCATAATATATGGACTTGATTCTTGCCATATTTGCATTTATTACGCAGCGATCTTCATTTTTCTTATTTGTATGTATCATAATGGACTTCATCGTTGCCATATCTGCAACAATGACCTTGACCTTAACCATATATGCATCACATAATGGAGTTAATTCCCGTAATATGTGCATATTAGAAAGACATTGATGGGGAAGGAGATTGATGTGATTTTTATCATTTGAAAGCTTCATTATCCATTAGATTTACATGAAGCAGAAATTGCTTTCAATCCAAATTACTACGTTTCCTTCCTAAGAAGGTATTAATTTGTACCAAATAGATTCTATTTATTTATTTATTGTTTTGGTCCTAGGTAGGATAATAATGTCTTTCCAAGAGATCATTAACTGGCTTAGGTGACGTTTATTTTTCTGACTGAAATCTAAATAAATCTGAATTAGTCTGAATTCTAAATAAAAGTGAATAATTAAATGCAAATGTATGTTCGTTTCTTTGTTTGAATTGCTAAAAAGAAATATTAAGTTGTTTGTTTCTTAAACTTAATAAACATGAAAATTAATATTTTTACATTTATGTCTTTACAAATAATAAATGTTAAACAAATAAAAAAAATCAAAGAACTTAAATAAGATAATATATTATTATAACATAAATCATGTTTAACTGAATATAACCCTTTATACTCTAAATTAGTATATGTTAATCAATTTTATTATTAGTATATGATGTTCTTGTATGAAAAATATTCATAAACAATTGTGAAGATAAATAATACTAATTTGAAGAAAACAAAAGATAAAAAAATAATAGTCTGCTACTATATTATTACAAGTTATAGAGATTGGTAATAATGCTAATTATTAAATTTTATTTAAGTAAGGATGAAAAATAATTAATTAGTTAGTGGTATTTTTTGAAGAATATTTTTTAATCATATCATTAGGACCTTTTAGATTAAGTAAAAAGCTAAAATAATTGATTTAATAACTGAAATTTTTTATTAAGTTAAAAAAATAAACGGGTTCAATAACTTAATTGATTGAGATTAAATCAATTAAATCACTAAGTGAAAAAAACAAGCAGCCCTTCGTTTTGATCTTTTGTAGGGCCGTAGTATTCACATCTCGAGTCAACATGATTCAAACAGTTGAAGCTAGCTTAATAATTAGCGACAGAGACTCACTCAAGTAGACATTTCGATTTTGGAAAGAGCAAAGCGTATTTATGTGAAATTGTCAATTTGGAGGGTAGTTTGTTGATTTTCAATTAGGTAACGTAATAATCCATCGAAATATTACGAGAGAGAAAAAAAAAAAGAGAGGGACACAGTTACTTATGGTAGTGCCGCCGACGGAGAATAAAATTGATACAAATTTAATTGACGACTAAGCGAACCTGGCACAAACTTGTTCTGTCTCATAAATTACACAGCAAACACATAGCATTACCAGAAACAGCAGCATACATAAGAAAAATGCCATACAATTAATAAAGCTACCCAATTCAAAGCATACCCTTACATTCATCTCCAGAAGCAAAGCAATTCACGATAAAGGCAACAAAAAGGCTCCAAAAGTTAACAGAAATGTGGGAATGCGTAGGTTCTAGCTAGTGACAAAAAGCATAAGTAACAGTGGAAATATAAACCACGAGACCACTAGTAACGAAAACAACCATACAGGCAACAGCTTGAAGGACATGTTCGTTTCCACAAGACAAAATCCCCATCTGCATCTCGATAACCTTAACCATTGAAAGCATCAAAAAGAGGCAACCGATGACCGAGCCTGCAGCCGATGCAATCATAAGACACCTGAACAAGTTGGCATTAAAGTGGGCTTTAAACTCGTCATCAACAACTACACTATTTCTCAAGTTGATAGCTAGCTTGACACCCTGAGCAACTAACGACGAGAACAAGAAGAAACTGAACGATACGACCTCGTAAACTGTGAGCATTCTGCTCACTTCAGGGCCGGCGACGCATTTTGACTCCTGGTAATGGGATCTGGAGCTTTGATGCTCCGGACCTAGAGGTGATAAAGAAAGCCCCACAAACACAGCAACTGTGAAGAGAGAGTTGACGTTGACAATACCATCTATGGCCGTCACGTGGATGCTCGTTGTTGACAATGTTTGTTGTGATGAAATCGATCGTCTTGCTCTGTGGAACGTGGAGAAAAAATTATTATTAATGGTCAGAATTAGTTCGAACACTCCACACCATTAATTAATAGATAAATAAATCAAGAAAATAACGTACGTAGTACATAATCAATTTTGGTAGCGTATTTACCGATAATCATCCATAGCTAGCTCTTGAAAGTATTGCTGATGATGAGTTGATCAAGCAGCTAGCAGCTAGTGATATAATAATTAAGAGGAAGTAAGAGAGTGAGAATGAGCTAACCGCTTGAAAGATTTATAGAGAGCTTTATTGATTAATGTTGGCATGGATGTTACGAATTTTTTTTTGCTTGGTGTTCAAGTGTAATAAAGGAGAGAATAATTAAAAGGATGCATGCTCTGTTGCTCTACAAAGCCAAGGACCGATAAAGTTAAAGGAAATATCAACACACGGTGGATGATTCTGGATAAACCGTACGTGGTACACATGCTGCTGGGAAATTATCAGATGCCTTCCCTGTGGTTTATTGATTTCTCACTTAGATTGGGAATATCACAAATACAATAAATTCTCTTGGGCACCATTTGCACAGCACAGCTGTCCCAAACCTGTATTCTGGGAGGGAAATTTAGGGGTAGGCATTAATCAGTTCGGTCGATTCAAGAACTTATGAAACTGAAGTATCGATTTAGTTTATATGATTCAGTTCAAGAAATTTAATATTTTTCTTTTATATTAGCTAAATTTTTAGATTTTTTTACTTAAATTTGTTTTTTTTAGTCTAATTCAGTTGTAAACACTATTTATTTGTATTTCATGCAAAAATACTAATGATCTATAATCTTATAATAAAAAAGTATGATAGTATGTATATAAATAATTTTTTTTAATTTAAAACAAAACTAATTAGTTTTTAGCTCAATTCGGTTCAAATTAAAAAAAAATCGTTTATAACTGAATGCCTATCCCTAAAAGAATATCTCCTATAATGTAGGTTTAATAAAGAATCAAAAATACCGTATAGGTAATTGACTTTCTACAAATGAAATAAACTAAAATTTTATGTTAAAATTAAATATTGAAGAGTCTACTTTATAGTTTCGTGAAGTTTATTCAATACATCATGAACTTAATCATGTGCTTCAGTATTTCATCAATCTACATGTTGTATATCGGCAAGGACTTTAATTAGATGAGGAGCAAGAAAGACACAAGACTTTGTTTTAAAGCTAGTTAAGCTTAAACATTAGTTTGTCATCTTATTTACGCTTAATTAGCTTGAAAAAGTAATTGAAAAGAGAAAGAAAAACCTATGCATATAGTTAGTGTGATAATTCATTGACTAGTTTGGTTTTATATTTTTATTTTATCGTATCTTCAACTTATTGATTGATGTTCATTTTTCTTCCGATAACGTGCTTAGATGACCTATATTCAGGACCTAATACGACGTAATTGGTATGCTAGCTAACCTTTCTGTAAGTGCAAAACAGATGAAAATTTTATATGATACGCTTAAATTACTTTATCATATTTTAGATGGATTGTCTAGTTTTATTTAATTTGTCACTAGAATTTAAATTTTGGGAGAAATAAGAAATTAACAAATTAATTTTTTTAAAATGAAAAAAATATTTTTGACGGGATTAGTCTGATCACATGTTACATTAAAGTAATTAACTAATCCGAATGAATAGTGAAATCCTTAGATCAGGGAGTGACGTGGACTGCATAATTTATAAAATTAAAACTTATAAAAATTTATAGTACAACAATTTATTAAATCCATAGAACCCCGAATGGAGTTAGGAATTATATCAAAATTTATTTTATGTTCCCCTTAGAGATCCGTATATAACTTATTGGGGGTGGCACAACAATTGAACAATAGTTAAATTTAGGCACTAGAGAAGACGGTATTTTAGACATATAAATACATAAAGTTGTATATATGTATATATAGCTCATATCACTCAATGGTCATATTCTCACCCAACTTTTCAATGTCAAAAATATCGAATAAGTTAAAAAAAAATCACATTATAGATCCATCACTCGCACCACGTACTAGTTCACTACTGAACTTTTACTCAATTCCAGTGAGATAGCATAATGTTGCGCAGATGACTGAGACATCAATGCCTTGGGGCAGTTGCAATTACAGCAAACACCATGGAAGGCGCATAAAGCAGGAGAGAGAGAAGAACAATACCACACAGTGAAGCCACCGAAGTCAAAGCATAGTCACTCCCACAGGACAGCTTCCCCACTTGAAGCTTATCTGAATCACATACACCATTGACAGCGTCAGGAAAACAATCCCAATAAACGACGCCACAATCGATAGCACCAGCAAGAATAGCCTCCAGGTCCCCGACAGAAGAATGTTCTTAAACAGCCCCTCTAGCTTCGGCGTCCGTTTGACTTTGATCTTTCTCTTGATTTTTTCCAAGTTGATGAGTACTTTGAGTGACTTGGAGCATAGACTCGATAGAAGGAAGCAGGCGAATGATATAACTTCGTATAAGATGAATCTTTTCCCGAGGCTAACGTCTGGATCGCATTCGGGGCGGCCTTTCAGAGACCGTTGGTTTCGGGAAGCAAAGGATAATCCCACGAATACTGATATTGTGAAGAGGGAGTTGACGTTGACCAGATCGTCTAGGGCTTTTAGATGGACGTCTATTATGTCATCGTAAATGTCCTTTTTGTTGGAGCTTGATAGCAAGTTCACTAGTTCATCTAAAGTCTTTTGACTGATTGCCGTAGCCTCAGGTTTTTCTCTGAAAAATTGAACAACAAATCAAAATGATGAAAAAGATAAATGTTAGATTCCATGACATAACCTGTATACGGAGATAAGCTTATGAGAGAGATCAAGACCAAATACTTATCCATGACAGAATCTTTGAGCTCGTTATTGTGTTTTTGAGGATATTGTTACTGCTACGTATGAGTTGCAAGTGCGTTGCTGTGCAAGGATATTTAAGCAGATCCTGGATTAATAGTGGCCGCCCATTCTGATAACACACATGTACAAATAATAAACTCACGTGGACAAAGAACCACATGTATGTAAAGTGCAAACGACATTAAAAAAGAGAGTAGAATGTTTGGTCGAAGGGGATTAATCTCTCTTTTTAATTTTTTTTCTTGAAATGTTGAGACAACTTCAAGAAAGAAAATTTGCGGATCGCATTATTGTTTTAAAGTAATTGGTAGCTTAATTATTTATATGGGTACATATTATGGTAAAATTATTGGTAATATAATTAAAAATCTGTTAGGTTCTTTTAATATCATCCATATGAAGCTGAAGCTCAATTCGAAAATCTGTTTCAGTAAAAAATGAAGAAACTGCTCTTAAATTATGAAAACTTCCATTCTCGCATCCATGTGAAGGACTTGCACCATTTTGCAACATTGACCTCAAGAGTGAGGCGAGCGGTTTCGGCCTTAAAAGTGGGTAATTACTAATTAGTTTAGTCGTTACCAGCACCCAATAAATTAAAAAAAAAAAAGGAATGAATTTCTGTGAGGCAACAAAGATATACGCATGGCACTGGGATTTGGTCTAACTAACGTTTCTTTCTTTTTCCAATTAATAATGATTATACTGACACGGAGGTTTAACTAGACGACAGGGCTAAATGGGAAATGTCTTAGGTATGGGAAAAAAGTTTGGATCGGCCTCGCGAACTTTGGCTTGGACCTCTGACACGAGAGATTGGATAAAGGTTTAGAAAAAAAATTTTGGGACAGAACTAAATTTTTATTTTTTTTAAAAAAATAAATTTATAAATTAAAATTAAAAAAAAAGCTTAAATCCCTAATTTATATATTAGTAATTAATCAAAAAAATTTAGAATTATAATACTAAACACTTTTAAGTATTAATCAATTAAGAGAGTGCTTAAATTATAGAATCAATATTGAAAAATTAAATTTCTAAAATTTTATTTGCTTTATTTTTTATTTTATTTTTAAATATTTTATTTTCTTTAATTATAATAACTTAATTATTATTAACTTATTTTAAATTTACAATAATTTTAAAAAAAATTAAAAAATAAGTAAAAGTCCAAGCTAAGGTCAGAAATAATGACGACTAACCCTAAAATGTTTATATTTTATAATACTTACATAAAATTTTGATGTGAACCTTCCCATATTCATGTAATGAACGTGACTTGTGATTGTTAGTCCATATGAGTATAGGATCGGCTTTGTGGGAGCCGGCATCAAGCCTTGTACTACAAGCCCATTGAGCTTTAGCATAACCCCACTAAACCAGCAAACTGACAAAAAGCAAATCAAGGTCAGAAATAATGACGACTAAAGAAAGTCCAGTTTTTTGGATGTGTTATCACGTTTCATTACGAATCTCCCTCCGAGACAGCATGGAATTAGTTTGAGGAAAGCAATAACGTTCATCCAAAACAGGAAGCTTGCAAAAGCTGAAGACTGAAGGCAAGAAAATCGTCTCTTGCAAGCAATCCTTGAACAGAATCAAATCAATTATTTTGTAAGACATATCCGGGGTGGGAGCAGCGCAGGAAAGAGAATTTCTTACAAGTCTTGTCAGAAGCTGCAAAATTAGGGTACGAATCCCATCAAGCTACGACCAAATAGAGTTCCTCTTCTATCTGAAAAGAAAACACGCCAGTCCAGCTATCCAAATCGAATAGGAATTTGAAACATTGAAGGAAACGATGAACTGAACTCATCTTGAGAAATAAAACAATATTCTCGCAGTAGAAGCAGGGAAAATACAGTGACTTGATGGTGACCGCAACTACAATTTTATGGTCCATGGTTTTGCCACAGTTTTAGGGATAAGACATTGGATAAGTTTTGAAATGATTAAACAAAAGTACATGCTAGAATCAGAGCGATAACTCAGACCATGTCAGCTTTCATTTATAATCTATCATACAACAGAAAGAACATGATGCTATGGGCACTAAATTTGTGCTTTAACCAGAAGAGGCTCAATATTGAGCAAAAGTTTAAACAAAAGCATCTAGTGTTACTTCAAAGAAAATGTTGCACAGATAGTGTAGCAGATAAATGGTCAACAAACAAGATGCTAATGAATAACATAAATAAGCAAACTGTGTGAAGCTGAAGTATCCTCTCTTTGAGAAACCATAAATGATCAGCGAGTTTTAATTGGTTTGAATCAAATTAAGCAAGCGACGGATCTGAGCAATAATATTGTTATAATATTCAGTAAACCTGGCACCAAGTCAAATAAATACGATCCCAAAAATCCATGTTTAAGTTGACATAAATGCGTATCCCTAAAACAATATCTCCTATGATGGAGGTTTGATAAAAGAATCAAGGGCACCGTGTAGGTAATTGACATTCTAGGAATGAAATAAACTAAAATTTCATGTTAAAATTAAATATTGAAGAGTCTACGTCATAATTTTGTGTAGTTTATTCAATAAGGCATGAACTTAATGATGTGGTTCACTATTTCATCAGTCTACATGTACATA
Source organism: Atalantia buxifolia (assembly GCA_030444775.1). Lineage (NCBI taxonomy): Eukaryota > Viridiplantae > Streptophyta > Magnoliopsida > Sapindales > Rutaceae > Atalantia > Atalantia buxifolia. The sequence continues at coordinate 10,632,690 of CM059832.1, forward strand.
TGGGTAAGAAGTTTAATTAGATGAGAAGCAAGAAAGATACAACACTTTATTTTAAAGCTAATTAAGTTTAAATAATAGTTTTATCATGTTATCTACACTTAATTAGCTTGAAAAAATAAATTGAAAAGAGAAAGAAAAATCTATATATATAGCTACTGTGATAATTAATTGACTAGACTTTTTATTTTATTTTATGTTTTTATTTTGTCATATATTTTAAAGTAACTTCATTATCCTTCAACTTATTATGTTTGATTGATGTTCATTTTTCTTTTAGTAACGTGCTCAGATGTCCTACATTCAAGATGCACTAGGACATAATTTGTATGCTGGCCAAACCTTTCTTTAAGTACAAAATAGATGAAAAGTTTATATATCACGCTTAAACTACTTTATCATATTTTAGATGTGATTGTCTAGTTTTATTTAATTTGTCACCAGAATTTAAATTTTGAGAGAAATAAGAAATTAAAAAATTAATTTTTTAAAAAGATAAAAAAATATTTTTGACGGGATTAGACTAATCTCATTTTATGTTTAAGTAATTAACTGATCCGAATGAATAGTAGAATTCTTAGATTTGGGAATCACGTGAACTGTATAATTTATAAAATTAAAACTTATGTCATTATAAAAATTTATAGTACAACAATTTATTAAATCCATAGAACCCCGAATGGAGTTAATAATTATATCAAAATTTATTTTATTTTCCCTTAGATCAGTATATAACATATTGGGTGTGGCAGAACGATTGAACAATTAGTTAAATTTAGGCAGTAGAGAAGAAAATACAGCATTTTATACATATAAATACATAATTAAAAAAAACTCAAATCACTCATTGGTCATACTCTCACCCAACTTCCCAATGTCAAAAATATCGAAAAGTAAAATAAATTAAAATAAAAATCACATCATAGATCCATCGCTCACACCACACTAGTGTTCACTACTGAACTTTTTCTCAATTCCAGTGAGATTGCATAATGTTGCGCAGTAATTATGACTGAGACCTCAATGTCTTGGGGCGGTAGCAATTACAGCAAACACCATGGATGGCGCATAAAGCAGGAGAGAAAGAAGAACAATACCACACAATGAAGCCACCGAGGTCAAGGCATAGGCACTCCCACAGGACAGCTTCCCCACTTTCACCTGAATCACACACACCATTGACAGCGTCACGAAACCGATCCCAATAAACGACGCCACAATCGATAGAACCAGCAAGAATAGCCTCCAGGTCCCTGACAAAAGAATATTTTTAATCGGCCCCTCTAGCTTCGGTATCGGCTTGAGTTTGATCTTTCTCTTGATTTTTTTCAAGTTGATGAGTACTTTGAGTGACTTGGAGCATAGACTCGACAGGAGGAAGCAGGCGAATGATATGACTTCGTAAAAGATGAGCCTTTTCCCGAGGCCAGGGTCTGGATCGCACTGGGGGCCGTCTTCCAGAGACCGTTGGTCTCGGGAAGCAAAGGATAATCCCACGAATACTGCTATTGTGAAGAGGGAGTTGACGTTGACCAGATCGTCTAGGGCTTTTAGATGGACGCCTATTATGGCATTGCAATTGTCCTCTTCGTTGGAGCTTGACAGCAAGTTCACCAGTTCATCTAGAGTATTTTGACTGATTGCTCTAGCCTCAGATTTTTCTCTGAAAAAAAATCAAAATGATGAAAAAAAAAATGTTAGATTCCATGACATAACTTGTATGTGGAGACAACTTATGAGAGAGATCAAGATCAAATATTACTTACTTATCCATGGCAGAATCTTTGAGCTTGTTATTGTGTTTTTTAAGATATTGTTACTGCTACCTACGGGTTTTAAGAGAATCACTGTCCAAGGAGATTTAAGCAGGTCCTGGATGAATAGTGGCCGCACATTCTGATTTAACGTGTGTTACTCACATGTACAAATTACAAACTCAGGTGGACAAAGAACCACATATATGTGAAGTGAAAATGACATTCAAAAACAGTTGAATGCCTTGTCAAATGTTAAGACAACTTGACGAAAGAAAATTTGCGGATCGGATTATATATATTATGATTAAAAATCTGTTAGGTTCTGATATAATCTACATGAAGCTGAAGCTCAATTCGAAAATATGATTCATAGAAAAATGAAAACTTCTATTTTCAAATCCATGTGAAAGATTGCGCCATTGACCTCAGCGAGGAAAGAGGTTTTGGGCTTAATAAGTGGGCAATTAGTTCAGTCATTAACAGCCGCTCCTCCCTCCCAACTAAGAGGAGGGGGGGGGGGGGGGGGGTTGGTTTATGTGAGGCAACAAAGATATACACATGGGACTGGGAGTGAGACTTTGGGATGGCAATGGACACCGTCCACAGTAGATTTGTCATTATCAAATTTAAACCCGCACAAAATTTAAATTATTAAACCTACCTGCAACTCGCAGTAAGTTTTAATTTTTTTAAGAAAACCTACCCGCTGAGGGTTTTGACAATTACCAAACCCGCAGTGGTATCCAGCAAATTTTTTACGGGTTTGTATATGTAAAATCACAAATGTTCAATATATAAATTTATAATAATAACCTCAAATTCCACATAACATACTCAATTTTAAATTTAACCAATTTAAATGAAAAATTAAAATTTCAATATCAATCCAACACAAATTCTCAAATTTAAGTATAAAATACACAAATCCTTTAAAAAAACCACAAATTAGTAGATAAAAATAGCAATTATATATCATATTATCATTTAACACAAGCTCCAAGAGAAGATATCCATTTCATTTACCATCATTAGCATCCATCTAACATGATGCCCACAATAATAATTAAGATTAATATTTTCCAAAGAATAATACTTTTCAAATATTAATTCAAAAAAATTATAATAATGAAATAATGAAATGCATTAAGTTAAAGAAAAATAGACCATGTAAAAACACTTTGGTTATTCGGTACTTTGCATAATTGCATTATTTTCTTTATATATTTTTTAGATTTAAATATTTTTAATTAAAATTAAATTAAAAATATTTAAAAAATATTACGGGTCTAGTGGATATCTATGCGGATATTCGTAGGATATTGGGCTAATACTAAATCCACCCGCATCCAAGTGCGAGTTTCAATTTGTAATACCAAACCCGTCCGCAACCCACAAAATTATCCACAGCAGATGGATTTTGACGGGTGGATTTGAGCGGGTTTGCGGGCATGCAATTGCCATCCCTAGAGTAGGTATAATAATGGTGGTATCGACAGGGAGGTTTCACTAGATTAATGGAACAAAAGGGAAATAAAACATTTCATTCTTTTTCCAACTAATAATGGTGGTATCGACAGGGAGGTTTCACTAGATTAATGGAACAAAAGGGAAATATCTATAATTTAATGGATCCGCCTAAGTTACATATATAGTAAGTTACAACCAATTTTGTCTTTTTTGACTTGGTTTTTGTAAAATATCTTTGAGCCCCTTACATTATGTTTTATTTCAGCGAAAACCTTATAGTATAAAATTCGTCCTATATAATTTTAAAATTCCCAAAATACCCTCCATTTTATTAAATATAATATTATTAAATGGATTATAAGGGTTATTATCATTTTACTACTTCAGAAATTGTCAAATATCAAATGACTACAAGAAGTATTGTCTCTTATCATTTTACTACCATATCTTTATAAAATATCATTTTACTACTTTTTCGTTACAACTATTAGTTGACCATTAATTGACTAACACAATACCAATTTTACCCTTCGTGATTAAAAAAATAATAAGATAAATTTGTAATTTATATATCATAATTCTAGCAAAAAAAATATGTTGTAATTTTATATCTATTTTAATAAATATATTACAAATTTATTTTGTAAATAAGTTTCAAATTTTTTTTTAATCATGAAGGGTGAAATTGATATTTTGTTAGTCAACTAACTGGTCAACTAACAGTTGTAACGAAAAAATAATAAAATGATATTTTTATAAAGATATAGTAGTAAAATGATAGGAGACGATACTTTTTGTAGTCATTTGATATTTGGCAATTCCCGAAGTAGTAAAATGATAATAACATTGGATTATAATTATAATTATAATAATTATTAATAATTGTGATAAAAATTAATTAAAGATTTTCTTCTCAAAAAATAAAGAATTTTATTGTAATTTGTTACAATTTAACTTATTCCGATTTAAATTCTAAGACAAAGTAAACATATCAATGGCAATACAACTCATTCTAATTACAATTCCTGCAATTCAAGTAAATAAATTATTCTGATTCTAATTCCTCATTTCAATTCTAACTATTCCAATTCTTACTCATTCTTATTCAACTAATTTTGATTCCCGTTTAATGAGCACACTATAAACTTGTAAACATTTCATATATAATTTTCCATTTCTTCTTCCCTTCTCTCTCTCTCTCTCTCTCTCTCTCTCTCTGTGTGCGCGATGAGTCTAATGGTGGATTTAATTGTCAATAAAGGTTATTAATGAAGAGAAATTAATAGTGGAGAGTGATGTATTCAAAGGGAATTTGTTTTTTATTTTGTTAATCCTTTTATCATGAAAACAGTAATTATTATGAGATGATATTATAAAGAAGATGAATGGTAGTATCCTTAAAAATTTTGTTGATGATGAGTGATGAAAATTGAGATACCGTAATACTTCAATAACGTGATTATTTAAGCACACCGATCATAATTCGTAAGGCATGCAAAAACAAGCAATCTAACCACGGAGCGCACTGAATTAAAAACGTAATGAAATATCACTGAAATTATCAGTAAACATAAAAGTTGGTAACCAGATTCAGACCTGCAAACCCATTTTCCCCTTTCTTTTGTTTTTCTCTGAGATTTGAGATTTGAGAATTGAGATGTGATGCGCTTCGAACGTAACGTATTGATTGATACGGTGTGTGTGTCTGTGTCAGTTAATAATTATATCAAAATTTATTTTATGTTCCCTTAGATCAGTATATGACATATTGGGTGTGGCACAACGATTGAACAATTAGTTAAATTTAGGCAGTAGAGAAGAAAATACAGCATTTTATACATATAAATACATAATTAAAAAAAAAAACTCAAATCACTCATTGGTCATACACTCATGCTCTCATCCAACTTCCCAATGTCAAAAATATCGAAAAGTAAAATAAATTAAAATAAAAATCACATCGTAGATCCATCGCTCACACCACACTAGTGTTCACTACTGAACTTTTTCTCAATTCTAGTGAGATTGCATAATGTTGCGCAGTAATTATGACTGAGACCTCAATGTCTTGGGGCGGTAGCAATTACAGCAAACACCATGGATGGCGCATAAAGCAGGAGAGAAAGAAGAACAATACCACACAATGAAGCCACCGAGGTCAAGGCATAGGCACTCCCACAGGACAGCTTCCCCACTTTCACCTGAATCACACACACCATTGACAGCGTCACGAAAACGATCCCAATAAACGACGCCATAATCGATAGAACCAGCAAGAATAGCCTCCAGGTCCCTGACAAAAGAATATTTTTAATCGGCCGCTCTAGCTTCTTTATCCGCTTGAGTTTGATCTTTCTCTTGATTTTTTTCAAGTTGATGAGTACTTTGAGTGACTTGGAGCATAGACTCGACAGGAGGAAGCAGGCGAATGATATGACTTCGTAAAAGATGAGCCTTTTCCCGAGGCCAGGGTCTGGATCGCACTCGGGGCGGTCTTCCAGAGACCGTTGGTCTCGGGAAGCAAAGGATAATCCCACGAATACTGCTATTGTGAAGAGGGAGTTGACGTTGACCAGATCGTCTAGGGCTTTTAGATGGACGTCTATTATGGCATCGCAATTGTCCTCTTCGTTGGAGCTTGACAGCAAGTTCACCAGTTCATCTAGAGTGTTTTGACTGATTGCTCTAGCCTCAGATTTTTCTCTGAAAAAAACTCAAAATGATGAAAAAAAAAAGTTAGATTCCATGACATAACTTGTATGCGGAGACAAACTTATGAGAGAGATTAAGATCAAATATTACTTACTTATCCATGGCAGAATCTTTGAGCTTGTTATTGTGTTTTTTAAGATATTGTTACTGCTACCTACGGGTTTTAAGTGAATCACTGTCCAAGGAGATTTAAGCAGGTCCTGGATGAATAGTGGCCGCGCATTCTGATTTAACGTGTGTTACTCACATGTACAAATAACAAACTCAGGTGGACAAAGAACCACATATATGTGAAGTGAAAATGACATTCAAAAACAGTTGAATGCCTTGTCAAATGTTAAGGCAACTTGACGAAAGAAAATTTGCGGATGATTATATATATTATGATTAAAAATCTGTTAGGTTCTGATATAATCTACATGAAGCTGAAGCTCAATTCGAAAATATGATTCATAGAAAAATGAAAACTTTTATTTTCAAATCCATGTGAAAGATTGCGCCATTGACCTCAGTGAGGAAAGAGGTTTTGGGCCTAATAAGTGGGCAATTGGTTGAGTCATTAACAGCCGCTCCTCCCTCCCAACCGTCCGGGGGAGATGAAGGGGTTGGGGGTTGTGTGTTGTTTTATGTGAGGCAACAAAGATATACACATGGGACTCGGAGTGGGATTTAGGGATGGCAATGGACACCGTCTGCAGTGGATTTATCATTATTAAATTCAAACCCGTATAAAATTTAAATTATTAAATCTACCTGCTGTTAGCCTATATGGCTATAAATATTGATTTTGATGATAACAAACCACATGTGTTGATTAAAGAAAATTGAGAGTAGTTAAAAATAAAGTTTTATATATTGTGCTTTTAAAATAAGAAAATGATTTTATGGAGTTAAGTTATTCCTCAAAGTTGTGAACTAAAGTGAAAGAATTTTACAATCTTTGTTTTTAATAAATATTATTTTTGAATTTCGGATTTGGACTTATTTGTAAATATTTAAATATTATGGGCCATTCTAAAATTTCACAAAGTTTGGGCTTGTTCATAATTTCAAAAAGTTTTGGGATTCACATAGTATTATTAAGAAATTCTGAAATTGGACTTAATTGTAAATTTTTAAAACGTTTTGGGCCATAGTGCAGTTATGGAAAGTTTTGGTCAAACTGTAATTTTCGCAAACAGTGCACTGTACCGTTACTATAGCAAGCGGCAATCCGGATATGCTAAACGGAATTCCGGTTACGGGGCAGAAAGGTTCTGGAGCATAAACGGCAATTCGGTTGTGCTAAACTGAATTCCGATTACGGGGCAGAAAGCTTTTGGAGCATAAACGGCAATCCGGATATCACAAGCGGCATTCCGGATACTCAAAAATTTAAATTTTTGCCTTAACGGTAACATGCAAGCGGAATTCCGGATACCATAAACGGTAATTCGGTTATGAGTAAAATACTCATAACGGCTAGTTTTTTGGCTCTAACTATAAAAACTCAAATCCAATTCTTTTTCAAGCTCTCTAGCAAGCACAAACAAAAAGAATACAACATATCTTGAGCTCTCAATTCGCAAATCTTTATTATTTGAATCATTCTTGTTCTTGAATTTGTTCATCTACTCTTTAAGAGAGTTTTCATTGTAATTTTCATTTCCTCATTCAAATTGTGAGTGTTTGAGCGTGTGAAACACTTGAGTGAAGAGATTGAGATATAATCTCATTGTTGTAAAGGTTCATTGACACCTTGAAGTCAATTGTAAGCATTTTAAGCCTTGGAAGGCTTGCATAGTGAAAACCTCAAGCTTGGATCGCTTGGAGGCGTGGACGTAGGCGGGGATTGCCGAACCACGTAAAATTTTGTGTGTTTGTTTCTCTTCTCTCTTACTTATTTATTATTGTGCTTGGATTGAACTTATTGCTTTTGAATTTATTAAGGCTTTAGATTGGATTGTTGTGTGGTTTTGTTAGGAGAATTTTTTTTTTAATACCAATTCACCCCCCCTCTTGGGTTGCTTACTTGTATTTCATTTGGTATCAGAGTGAGGTGCTCTTATTTAGATTTAACCATCTTAAGCTAAAGATCAATGGCAACTCATAATGATTCTACATTTAGGGAAGGACAATCCACCACTAGACCACCATATTTTGATGGAAACGATTATCCTTATTGGAAAACTAGGATGAGAATTTACTTGCAAGCTTTAGATTACGAAATTTGGGAAATCGTTAATGATGGTCCTTTCATGCCTTTGACTAAAAACGAAGTAGGGGAAGATATTCCAAAACCTTCACGAGAATGGAATGAATTGGAAAAGAGAAAAGCTTATCTAAATTCCAAAGCTATGAATGCCTTATTTTGTGCACTTGATAAGAAAGAGTTTCATAGAGTGTCTAGTTGTGAAAGTGCTAATGAAATTTGGCACAAACTTGAAGTCGTGTATGAAGGCACGAATCAAGTGAAAGAGTCGAAAATTAGTAGGTACACTCGACAATATGAATTGTTCCAAATGAAACAAAATGAGAGTGTATATTCTATGTATACTAGATTCACGGACATAGTGAACACTTTAAGAGCCCTAGGAAAAACCTTTTCTAATAGCGAGAAAGTTAAGAAAATCATTAGGTCGCTACCTAAAGAATGGAGACCAAAAAGGACTGCCATTGAGGAAGCCAAATATTTAAATGTTTTACCTATTGATGATTTAATTGGCTCTCTTATTTCATATGAAGAAGATTTGACAGCAGAAAAAGGGCATGAGGAAAAGAAGAAAAACATCGCTCTCAAAGCCTCAAAACGTGAGAGTGATGAGGAAAGCGAGATGGATGATGAGGAGTTGGCAATGTTGGCTAGAAGATTCAGAAAATTTTACAAGAAGAATAATGAGCAGAGAAAGTTCAGAGGTTACAAGAATAAAAAGGAGAAGAAAGAACCAATTACTTGCTATGAATGCAAGAAGCCCGGACACATACGACCGGAATGTCCTCTCCTCAACAAACTCAAGAAGAAAGCTATGGTGGCCACATGGGATGATAGCGATGAGGAATCAAGTGATGAGGAAGAGCAACAAGAAATGACAAACTTAGCTCTCATGGCCTTTGGAGAAGAATCATGTGATGAACTTGATGAGGTAAGTGATCTTCCTACATATGATGAATTGCATGATGCCTTTAAAGAATTGCATGATGAATTGATGAAGATGGGTAAAAAGAATGTTTGCCTTAAAAAGAAAATGGTAGAGCTTAAAAATGAAAATGAATCATTTAGTGCAAAGATTACTTGCCTAGAATTAGAGAATAAAACATTGCATGATAAAGTTGCACTATTTGAGAATTCTAGCACATCACATGAGCATTTAGAATCACATGTGAATGACTTGAAAATTGAAAATGAACTGCTTAGAAAGAAGAGCAATGATCTAAATGAGATTGTGCTAAAATTTACAAAATGGGCAAAAGATGTTGGATAACTTGCTTAATTCACAAAAGTGTGTGTTTGACAAAGGAGGGATTGGTTACAAACCAAATTTGAAACAAAAATATTACAAGAACTACTTTGTAAAGAATACATCTATTAAAAATCAAATTGTATGTCATTATTGTAATCAAGATGGTCATATGAAAGATAGATGTCCAGTAAAGAGAAATGCATATCATGGTGTGAAATGTGTTTGGGTTCCAAAAGGAACCATCGCTAACTCTCAAGGACCCCAAAAGGTTTGGGTACCTAAAACTTGAGACTTTTTCTACAGGGCTTGAAGAAGAGGAAGAATAAGTGGTACTTGGACAGTGGTTGTTCAAGACACATGATAGGAAATTATTCTTGGTTTTCAAGTTTTACCAAAATCGAAAATGGTGGAGAGGTATCATTTGGAGATAATTCAAAAGGAAAAATCATTGGCATTGGCAATGTCGGTAATGTATCCTCTACTCTTATTGAAAATGTATGTTTGGTTGAAAACTTGAAACACAATCTTCTTAGCATTAGTCAATTATGTGATAAAGGATATAGAGTTATCTTTGATGAATCAAAATGTCTTATTGAGAATGCATGTGATGGCAAGGTTTTGTTTATAGGAAATAGATGTGTTAATGTTTATACTATCAATATAGATTGTGCATTCTCAAATGATAAATGTTTCTCCGCATTGCATGATGATGGTTGGTTGTGGCATAGAAGATTAGGTCATGCAAGTATGGATTTGATTTCAAAAATTGTGAAAAACGATTTGGTTAAAGGTCTTCCAAAAATCAATTTTCAAAAAGATAGAATTTGTGAAGCTTGCCAACTTGAAAAACAAATCAAATCTTCTTTCAAAAGCAAGAAAAATATTTCTACTTCAAAACCTCTTCAATTACTTCACATAAATTTATTTGGTCCTTCTAGATATGCTAGTTTAAGTGGCAAATATTATGCTTTTGTAATTGTGGATGATTACTCTATATTCACATGGGTATTTTTCTTAACTAATAAGGACGATGCTTTTGATGCATTTAGAATTTTCTGTAAAAAGGTTCAAAATGAAAAATGATATTCAATTACTTGTATTAGAAGTGACCATAGTGGAGAATTTAAAAATCATGCATTTGAGAATTTTTGTAATGAGTTTTGCATTGAGCATCAATTTTCATCACCTAGGACTCCTCAACAAAATGGAGTTGTAGAGAGAAAGAATAGGTCTATTCAAGAAAATGCTAGGACCATGCTAAATGAAAATTCTTTGCCAAAATACTTTTGGGCCGAAGCCGTCAACACCGCATGTTATGTTTTGAATCGTGTGTTGATTAGACCTAATCTTAATAAAACTCCATATGAGCTTTGGAAGGATAGAAAACCCAACATTGGCTATTTCAAAGTTTTCGGATGCAAATGTTTTGTTTTGAACACAAAAGATAATCTAGGTAAATTTGATTCAAAATCCGATGTTGGTATTTTTCTTGGTTATTCAAACTCAAGCAAAGCTTATAGAGTGTATAATAAAAGAACTTTGGTTGTGGAAGAATCTATGCATGTCACATTTGATGAGTCTAATCCCTCCTCTACGGAGAAAGGAGTTGTTGATGATAATGCAGAAGAAGAACATCAAGAAGAATCATCAAATGACAACCAAAAGGATGCACATCATGGAATTCAAGAAGAGCATCATGAAGAATCATATGCAGAGCAAAATGAAGGTACATCTCAAACACTCCCCAAGGAGTGGAGGTATGTTTCTTCTCACCCTAAGGATGTAATTTTAGGAGATCCCTCACGAGGTGTTACAACTAGATCATCACTTAGAAACACATGTGAACATGCTGCATTTATTTCTCAAATTGAACCAAAATCCTTTGCGGATGGGGAAAATGATGAGTCTTGGATTATGGCAATGCAAGAGGAGTTGAATCAATTTGAGAGAAACAATGTGTGAGAATTAGTCCCTAATCCGGAACATCAATCTGTTATAGGTACTAAATGGGTATTTAGAAACAAAATGGATGAATCCGGTGTGGTTGTAAGAAACAAAGCTAGATTAGTGGCTCAAGGTTACAACCAAGAAGAAGGAATTGATTTTGATGAAATATTTGCACCTGTAGCTAGATTAGAATCCATTAGGATGCTGTTAGCTTATGCATGTCATAAGGATTTCGTTTTATATCAAATGGATGTCAAGAGTGCTTTCTTAAACGGTTATATTATGGAGGAAGTATATGTGAAACAACCTCCTGGTTTTGAAAATGAAAAATTTCCAGACCATGTGTATAAGTTATCTAAGGCTTTGTATGGTCTTAAACAAGCACCTAGAGCATGGTATGATAGACTTAAAAACTTCTTGTTAGATAACGATTTTTCGATGGGAAAAGCGGACACAACTTTATTTGTTAAGCATAAAAGCCAAGATATACTTATTGTTCAAATTTATGTTGATGATATTATTTTTTGTTCTACTAATGAGTTGTTGTGTAAAGATTTTTCATCTTGTATGAGCAAAGAATTTGAGATGAGTATGATGGGAGAGTTGAAGTACTTCCTTGGACTCCAAATCAAACAAAACGAGGAAGGAATTTTCATAAATCAAGCCAAGTACGTGAAAGATCTACTCAAAAGATTCGGCTATGAAAATGGAACGGCAAAAAGCACTCCAATGAGTACTCCAATGAGTACTACAATCAAGCTGGACTGCAGCAGATTTTAATTTTTTTAAGAAAACCTATCCGCTAAGGGTTTTGACAATTACCAAACCTGCAGTGATATCCAGCAAATTTTTTATAGGTTTGTATATGTAAAATCACAAATGTTTAATATATAAATTTATAATAATAATCTCAAATTCCACATAATATACTCAATTTTAAATTTAACCAATGTAAATGAAAAATTAAAATTTCAACATCAATCCAACACAAATTCTCAAATTTAAGCATAAAATACACAAATCCTTTAAAAAAAACCACAAATTAGTGGATAAAAATAGCAATTATTTATTATATTATCATTCAACACAAGCTCCAAGAGAAGATATTCATTTCATTCACCATCATTAGCACCCATCTAACATAATGCCCACAATAATAATTAAGATTAATATTTTCCTAAGAATAATATTTTTTAAATATTAATTCGAAAAAAATTATAATAATGAAATAATTCATGCATTAAGTTAAAGAAAAATAGACCATGTAAAAACACTTTGGTTATTCGGTAATTTGCATAATTGCATTATTTTCTTTATATATTTTTTAGATTTAAATATTTTTAATTAAGATTAAATTAAAAATATTTAAAAAAATATTACGGGTCTAGTGGATATCTATGCCGGTATCCGCAGGATATTGGGCTAATACTAAATCCACCAGCATCCAAGTGCGAATTTCAATTTGTAATACCAAACCCGTCCGCAACCCACAAAATTATCCGCAGCAGATAGATTTTGACGGGTGAATTTGAGCGGGTTTGCGGGCATGCAATTGCCATGCCTAGAGTAGGTATAATAAAGATTTCATTCTTTTTCCAACTAATAATGGTGGTATCGACACAGAGGTTTCACTAGATTAGTGGAACAAAAGGGAAATGTCTATAATTTAATGGATCCGCCTAAGTTACATCAATAGTAAGTTACAACCAGTTTTGTCTTTTTTGACTTGGTTATTGTAAAATATCTTTGAGCCCCTTACACTATGTTTTATTTCAGCGAAAACCTTATAGTATCAAATTCGTCCCTTATAATTTTAAAATTCCCAAAATACCCTCCATTTTATTATAAATATAATATTATTAAATGGATTATAAGGGTTATTATCATTTTAGTACTTCAGAAATTGCTAAATATCAAATGACTACAAGAAGTATTGTCTCCTATCATTTTACTACTATATCTTTATAAAAATATCATTTTACTGCTTTTCTGTTACAAATGTTAGTTGACCGTTAGTTGACTTACACAATACTAATTTTACCTTTCATGATTAAAAAATAATAAGATAAATTTGTAATTCATATATCATAATTCTAGCAAAAAAATTATGTTAGTATTTTATATCCATTTTAATAAATATATTACAAATTTATTTTGTAAATAAGTTTCAAATATTTTTTTTAATCATGAAGGGTGAAATTGATATTTTGTTAGTCAACTGACTGGCCAACTAACGGTTGTAACAAAAAAATAGTAAAATGATATTTTTATAAAGATAAAATAGTAAAATGATAGGAGACAATACTTCTTGTAGTCATTTGATATTTGACAATTCTTAAAGTAGTAAAATGATAATAACCCTGGATTATAATTATAATTATAAAAATTATTAATAATTGTGATAAAAATTAATTAAAGATTTTCTTCTCAAAAAATCAAGAATTTTATTGTAATTTGTTACAATTTAACTTATTTTGATTTAGATTCTAAGACAAGGTAAACATATCAATGGCAATACAACTCATTCTAATTACGATTCCTGCAATTCAAGTAATTAAATTGTTCTGATTCTAATTCCTCATTTCGATTCTACCTATTCTGATTCTTACTCATTCTTATTCCAACTAATTTTGATTCCCGTTTAACTGAGCACACTATAAAATTGTAAACATTTCAAATATATTTTTCCCATTTCTTCTTCCCTTCTCTCTCTCTCTCTCTCTCTCTGTGATGAGTCTAATGGTGGATTTAATTGTCAATAAAGGTTATTAATGAAGAGAAATTAATATTGGAGAGTGATGGATTCAAAGGGAATTTGTTTTTTATTTTGTTAATCATTTTATCATGAAAGCAATAATTATTATAAGATGATATTATAAAGAAGATCAATGGTAGTATCCTTAAAAATTTTGTTGATGATGAGTGATGAAAAATGAGATACCGTAATTCTTCAAGAGAGGAAAACTTTTTTTTTACTACTAATTTAAGAATATTTTTATCTTTTTATTAATGTTAGTGTGCTATGATAACTAATGTGTTGTGACATTTAATTATTTTAAAATTAATTAATAATAATAATAATTGTTAGTTATTATTATTAACAATTTAACTAAAAAATTATTGTTAACTATAGTTAATATATTAATTGATTATAACACTTTTTATTGTTGTAATAATAATAATAATAATAATCTATTTAACATTTATAATTATATTTATAATTATGATAATATAATAATAATAATAATCTATTTAAAAATTATAATTATATTTATAATTATGATAATATAATAATAATAATAATAATAATAATAATAATAATAATAATCCATTTAATAATTATTATATTTTTATATAAATGGAGGGTGTTTTAGGAATTTAAATTTTATAGGGGCGAATTTGATACAATAAGAGTTTTAATAAAATAAAACAGAGTGTAAGGGGCTCAATGAAATTTTACAATAACCAAGTCGGAAAAGACAAAACTGGTTGTAACTTATAATAGATGTCACTTAAGGTGTGTTTGGATTGAGATCTATAACAATAAAGTACTTGGTGAACACTAGCTATTGTAGTTTAAAACGTATGTTGACATGATTTTTCACTTGTATAATGAAATATATATTATATTTTTAATAATTTTGTCAAAATTATTATTTATTATATATTATTAATTATTATTTCATAATTATAATTTTTTTCTACAATAATTATAACTTAAAAATTTAAAAATTGCAGCACTTTTATTCCAAGATCTTTTATAGTTTTTACATTAAAATATTATAATACTTGCATAAAATTTTTATGTGAACCTTCGTGTGGGTATGGGATTGTCAGATTCATGCAATGAATGTGACTTGTAATTGTCAGCCCATGTGGGTATGAGATCGGCTTTGGTTTTCTCAATTTGCAGGCTCAGTGGGATTACGCTAAAGCTCAATGGGCTTTTAGTAGAAGGCTTGAATATGACAATGACGACTAAAGAATGTCCAATTTTGTTGGATGTGTAATAACCTTTCATAACGAATCTCCTACCGAGACAACATAGAATTAGTCTGAGGAAAGCAATAACCTTCATTCAAAACAGAATGCTTTAGGAGTATTGCAAGCTGCAAAAGGTGAAGACTGAAGGCAAGAAAATAGTCCCTTGCAAGCAATCCTTGAATGGAGTCAAATCAATTATTTTGTAAGACATATCCCGGGTAGGAGCAGCGCAGCAAAGAGTGATTCTTACAAGTCTTGTCAGGAGCTGCAAAATTAGAATATGAATCCCGTCAAGCTACGACCAAAATAGAGTTCGTCTTCTATCTGAAAAGCAAACATGCCAGTTCGGCTACCCAAATTGAACGGGAATTTGTAGCATTGAAGGAAACGTTAACTGATCTCATCTCCAGGAATAAAACAATATTCTCTCAGTCGAGACAGGGAAAAGACGGTGACAACATGCAATTGCTGGGGCTTGATGGTGGCCGCAACTACAATTTTATGGTCCATGATTTTGCCACTGTTTTAGGGATAAGACCAATTGGATAGGTTTTGAAATGATTAAACAAAAGTTCATGCCAGAATTGAAGCAATAACTCAGAGCATGTCAACTTTCATTTATAAAGGAATCCATGATACAACATAAAGAACATGATGCTATGCGCACAAAATTTGTGCTTCAACCAGAAGAGGCTTAATATCAGCAAAAGTTTAAACAAAGCTTAATAGTGAGCAAAAGTTAAAAACAAAAGCATCCGGTGTTACTTCAAAAGAAAATGTTGCAAAGGTAGTGTAGCAGATAAGTGGCCAACAAACTCAAACAAGATGCTAATGAATAACATAAATAAGGAAACTCTGCGAAGCTGAAGTATCCTACCTTTGAGAAACCATAAATGAGCAGAGAGTGTTAATTGGTTTGAGTCAAATTAAGCAAGCCACGGATCTGAGCAATAATATTGTTATAATATCAGTAAACCCAGCACCAAGTCAGATAAATACGACCCCAAAAATCCATCTTTAAGTTGACATAGATTCTGCCAAGTTAGGAGTTAACATGCATACTACAAAGAACTCAAAAACAAGACAGATCAAACCTCGGTAGTTAAAATGATGATCCCAATCCCCTTAACCGATATGGCAAGCTATTAATCCTTACAAATCCCCTAAACAGATTTTGCAAGCAAGACTCAGCATCTAGAATAAGCTGACGTCAGAGTAGCAACTGTAATCCTCAAACTTCAAACTGACCTCTCACCCCATCAAAGCAATACGCAAGTCCTTCAAATGATGGCACAATACTCAAAATCAAGCTAATTAAAATGCCTCTATCATTGCAATGCAGCAGGCATACATTAACTTACACGACACTTGTTTAGTTCTAGTGCCAAAAGGCATAAATAGCAGTGGAAACATAAGCCAACAGAGCAGTGGAAACCAAAACAATCAAAGCAGCCACGGCATGAACGGCGGATTTGCTTCCACAAGACAACATACCCAAGCGGATCTGGATGACATTAACAATTGAAAAAGCATCAAAAACAGGCAACCCATCACGGACCCTATAGCTGAACCCATCGTACCAAACCTCAAAACCTTCAAATTAATGTGGGCCCGAAACGCTTCATCAACATCTTTACTATTGATTGAGTTAAGAGCCAGTTTTAGACCCAAGCAACTAAAGACAAGAACAGAAAGAAACTGAATGACACAACCTCAAATACCAAGAGCTTTTTGGCCACGTCACAGGCTGATGGGTTCTCGAGGCTGTGCTCCCTTGAGTCGTCAAAGAAAGCCCCACGAACACAGCAATTTTGAAGAGGGAGTTGACGTTAACGATGCCATCTAAGGCGGTGACGTGGACACTTGTGGTTGACGATGAAGACGATGAACTCACTCTTCTTGTTGTGTTGTTGTAATAGTCTTTTGGGTACTCTTCAGATCTGTCCAAGAATCAAGAAAATTGAACAAAGTCAAAATGTGACCCGAGCATAACATAAAAATAAAATAAAATAAATCAAGAAATTAAATAAGGAGAATGATGAAGCATTGCATTACTCAGCCATAGCTCTTGAAGCATCGATTTGGTTAATATGATTCAGTTCAAGAAATTTAATATCAAGAAATTTAATATTTTGCTTTTAAATTAGCTAAAATTTTAGATTTTTTTATCTAAATTTAATTTTTTTTAATCCAATTTAGTTGTAATCACTATTCATTCACATTTCATATTTTAGACAATCTTATAACAAAAAAATATGATATGATATATATATTAAAAAAAAAGATCGGTCTATAACTGAATGCATGTCCCTAAAAGAACAACTCCTATAATGTAAGTTTGATAAAATAATCAAGGGTACCGTATAGGTGATTGGCTTTCTACGAATGAAATGAACTAAAATTTTATGTTAAAATTAAGGTAATTCCTACCTTACATGCATGTAAGATAAGAGAATCTTAAAATTAAATATTGAAGAGTATACTTCATAGTTTCGTGAAGTTTATTCAATACATCATGAGTTTAATCACGTGATTCACTATATCGTCAATCCACATGTTGTACATTGGCGGCGACTTTAATTAGATGAGGAGCAAGAAAGATTCAAGACTTTATTTTAAAGCTAATTAAGCTTAATAATAGTTTTGTCATGTTATTTACGCTTAATTAGCTTGAAAAAATAAATTGAAAAGAGAAAGAATATATATATATAGTTAGTGTAATGATTTATTGACTAGATTTTTTTTTTTTTGGTTTTATGTTTTTATTTTAACATATTTTTTAAATTAACTTTTTTATTCTTCAACTTATTATGTTTGATTGATATTCATTTTTCTTTTAGTAGCGTGCTTAGATGACCTATATTCAAGACGCGCTACAACATAATTTGTATGCTAACTAAACCTTTGTTTAAGTACAAAATGGATGAAAATTTTAGATGATACACTTAAACTACCATATTTTAGATGTGACTGTCTAATTTTATTTAATTTGTCACCGAAATTTAAATTTTGAGAGAAATAAAAAATTAAAAAATTAATTTTTTAAAAAGATAAAAAATATTTTTGACGGAATTTCTCTAATCCCATATTACGTTAAAATAATTAACTAGCTCGACTAAATAGTGAAATCCATTTAGGAGTCACGTCGACCGTATAATTTATAAAATTAGAACTTATGTAGTTATAAAAATTTATAGTACAACAATTATTAAATCCATAGCATCCCGAATGGAGTTAGTAATTACATCAAAATTTATTTTAAGTTCGCCTTAGATCAGTGTACAACATACTGAAGGTAGCACAACAATTGAACAATAGTTTAAATTTAGGCACTAGAGAATACAATATTTTATACATATAAATACATAAACCTGTACCTTAAAAAATAAATAACTTCAATCGCTTATTAGTCATACTCTCACCGAACTTATCAATGTCAAAAATATCGAATAACTAAAATAAATTAGAAAAAAAAAATATCGCATCATAGATCCATCGCTCAAACCACATACTAATTCAATTCTGAAGTTTTACTCAATTACAGTGAGATAGCATAATGTTGCACAGATGACTGAGACATCAATGTCTTGGGGCAGTTGCAATTATAGCAAACACCATGGATGGCACGTAAAGCAGGAGAGAGAGAAGAACAATACCACACAGAGAAGCCACCGAAGTCAAAGCATAGTCACTCCCACAGGACAGCTTGCCCACTCGAAGCTTATCTGAATCACATACACCATTGACAGCGTCAGGAAAACAATCCCAATAAACGACGCCACAATCGATAGCACCAGCAAGAGTAGCCTCCAGGTCCCCGACAGAAGAATGTTCTTAAACAGCCCCTCTAGCTTCGGCGTCGGTTTGACTTTGATCTTCTCTTGATTTTTTCCAAGTTGATGAGTACTTTGAGTGACTTGGAGCATAGACTCGACAGAAGGAAGCAGGCGAATGATATAACTTCGTATAAGATGAGCCTTTTCCCGAGGCCAACGTCTGGGTCGCACTCGGGCCGGCCTTCCAGAGACCGTTGGTTTCGGGAAGCTAAGGATAATCCCACAAATACTGCTATTGTGAAGAGGGAGTTGACGTTGACCAGATAGTCTAGAGTTTTGAGATGGACGTCTATTATGTCATCGTAAATGTCGTGTTTGTTGGAGCTTGATAGCAAGTTCACTAGTTCATCTAAAGTTTCTTTTGACTGATTGCCGTAGCCTCAGGTTTTTCTCAGAGAAAAAAATTCAAAATGATGGAAAAAGTAAATGTTAGATTCCATGAAACAACTTATATACGGAGATGAACTTAACGAGAGAGATCAAGATCAAATACTTACTTATCCATGGCAGAAGCTTTGAGCTTGTTATTGTGTTTTTGAAGATATTGTCACTGCTACCTGTGAGTTTCAAGTGCGTTGCTGTGCAAGGTGATTTAAGCAGATCCTGGATGAATGGTGGCCGCGCATTTCTGATTTAATGTGCGGGCCACACATGTGCAAATAACAAACTCAGGTGGACGATGAACCACATACATGTAAAGTGAAACTGACATTCAAAACGAGAGTTGACTGTTTGGTCAAAAGGGATTAATCTATCTTTTAAATAATTTTTTTTTCTTGAAATGTTGAAACAACTTCAAGAAAGAACATTTGCGGATCCGTTTATTGTTTTAAGGTAATTGATAGCTATATATATATGTACATATTATAGTAGGGTGTTTGGTAATATGAATAACAAATTCTGTTGGGTTCTTCTTATATAATCCATATGATGCTGAAGCTCAATTTGAAAATCTGTTTCAATAAAAAATGAAGAAACTACTCTTAAATTATGAAAACTTCTATTTTCAGCATTCATGTGAAGGACTTGCACCATTGACCGCAACAGTGAGGCAAGTGGTTTTGACCTAAAAGTGGGAAATTAGTTCAGTCATTACCAGCTCGGCAGC
Source organism: Atalantia buxifolia (assembly GCA_030444775.1). NCBI lineage: Eukaryota > Viridiplantae > Streptophyta > Magnoliopsida > Sapindales > Rutaceae > Atalantia > Atalantia buxifolia. The sequence continues at coordinate 10,652,938 of CM059832.1, forward strand.
TCCCAATAATTAAAAAAAAAAAAAAAGAAGAGGATAGGATTTCTGTGAGGCAACAAAGATATACAAATGGGACTGGGAGTGGGTCTGCCAAACATTTCTTTCTTCTTCCAATTAATAATCGTGGGGACTACATTACGTTATGCTGACGCTGTAAGAATAACCACTCACAAACTGGTTGTGGGTTGGGTCCACACACACATTGCCCAAAGTTGACTATTCATGTGAGGGCTGTTACTTACAGAATCTGTAAGGTAGCCCTCTCCATAATCGTGATGGTGACATGGAGGTGGAACTAGATGACCAGCCAAATGGGAAATGTTTATATTTTATTTTAGTGTGAACCTTCTCGTATTCATGTAATGAATGTGACTTGTAATTGTCAGTCCATGTGCGAATAGGATTGGCTTTGGCTGGGGTCGTGGTGGGCGTCATGCCTTGTACTACAAGCCCGTTGAGTTTTAGGATAATCCCACCGTGTCAGCAATCTGAGAGATATCACATCAAGAATGTCCAATTTCTTGGATGTGTTATGACGTTTCATTACGGATCTCCCTCCAAGACAGCATAGAATTAGTTTGAGGAAAGCAATAACCTTCATCCAAAACAGAACGCTATAGGACAAGAGTATTGCAAGCTGCAAAAGCTGAAGACAGAAGGCAAGAAAATCATCCCTTGCAAGCAATCCTTGAACATAATCAAATCAATTACTTTGCCAGACATATCCGGGCGAGCAGCAGGGCAGGAAGAGTGATTCTTACAAGTTCTTTCAGGCGTTGCAAAATTAGAGTATGAATCCCATCAAGCTACGACCAAATAGAGTTCGTCTTCTATCTGAAAAGCAACATGCCAGTCCAGCTATCCAACCTGAACAGGAATTTGTTAACATGGAAGGAAACGTGAACTGAACTCATCTCGAGAAATAAAACAATATTCTCTCAGTAGAGGCAGGGAAAAGACAGTGACAACATGCAATTGCTGGGGTTTGATGGTGACCACAATTACAATTTTGGAGCTAAATGTAAGATACATGACTCTTCCACGGCTGATTCATAAAAGTCTAACGGTTATGGAAATAACATGATTTTATTACTTTATATTTCCACAGCCGTTGAATTCTCATCAAAGGGTTGTGCAAAAGTTATGTTCCTTAGATAATAATGTAAGATAACAAGCTCCCGAGTGGCCACTGTTTTAGGGAAAAGACCAATTGGATAAGTTTTGAAATGACTAAACAAAAGTACATCCCAGAATCGAAGCAATAACTCAGAACATGTCAACTTTCATTTAAAAAAGAATCCATCATACAACAGAAAGAACATGATGCACGGGTACTAAATTTGTGCTTTAACCAGAAGAGGCTTAATATTCAGCAAAAGTTCAAACAAAGCTTAATAGTGAGCAAAAGTTTAAACAAAAGCATCTGGTGTTTCTTCAAAGAAAATGTTGCACAGGTAGTGTAGCAGATAAATGGTCAACAAACTCAAACCAGATGCTAATAACATAAATAAGCAAACTGTGCGAAGCTGAAGTATCCTACCTTTGAGAAACCATAAATGAGCAGCGAGTGTTAAATTGGATTGAATCAAATTAAGCAAGCCACGGATCTGAGCAATAATATTGTTATAATATTCAGTAAACCCAGCACCAAGTCAAATAAATACAACCCCAAAAATCCATCTTTAAGTTGGCATGGATTCAGCCAAGTTAGGAGTTCCCATGCATACTACAAAGAACTCAAAAATAAGACAAATCAAACCTCAACAGTTAAAATAATGATCCCAATCCCCTTAACCGATATGGCAAGCTATTAGTCCTTACAAATCCCCTAAACAGATTTTGCAAGCAAGACTCGGCGTCTAGAATAAGCAGAGATCTTTGTTCACTAAATATTTGAAGACGCATTCACAGTGGCAACTGGAATCCTCAAACTTCAAACTGACCTCTCACCCCATCAAAGCAAATTCCCAGCTAAACGGAATTATCTACCTATTTAGACATGGCGGGTTGGCTAACCAAGCATTCAAATCCAATTAAGAGAGCACTCTGATTTAGAAGACCACATAGCGTTGACCAGAATATCAACAGTAATTGACTGCTGACAAGGCAGATTGCATTTTACTACAATTAGCCAAGAGTTATGGAGTATAAGCAAGTCCAAGTCTCAACCAATTTTCAGTTACCCAGACCATTAAAAAAAAAAAATCAATCATAATTAATGAGCTAGTTGACTAAATTTCAAATTAGAGCAATATGCAAGTCCTTCAATTGATGGCACAATACTCAAAATCAAGCTAATTAAAATGCCTCTATCATTGCAATGCAGCAGGCATGCATTAACTTACACGACACTTGTTTAGTTCTAGTGCCAAAAGGCATAAATAGCAGTGGAAATATAAGCCAACAGAGCAGTGGAAACCAAAACAATCAAAGCAGCCGCGGCATGAACGGCGGATTTGCTTCCACAAGACAACATCCCCAAGCGGATCTGGATGACATTAACAATTGAAAGCATCAAAAACAGGCAACCCATCACGGACCCTATAGCGCAACCCGTCATACCAAACCTCAAAACCTTCAAATTAATGTGGGCTCGAAACGCTTCATCAACATCTTTACTATTGATCAAGTTAAGGGCCAGTTTTAGACCCTGAGCGACTAAAGACGAGAACAAAAAGAAACTGAAGGACACAACCTCAAATACCAAGAGCTTTTTGGCCACGTCAACGCCGGCATCACAGGCTGATGGGTTCTCGAGGCTGTGCTGCCCTGGAGTCGTCAAAGAAAGCCCTACGAACACAGCAATTGTGAAGAGGGAGTTGACGTTAACGATGCCATCTAAGGCGGTGACGTGGACACTTGTTGTTGACGATGAAGACGATGAACTAACTCTTCTTGTTGGGTTGCTGTAATAGTCTTTTGGGTACTCTTCAGATCTGTCCAAGAATCACGAAAATTGAACGAAGTCCAAATGTGAAGCAAGCATAACATAAAAATAAAATAAAATAAATCAAGAAATTAAATAAGGAGCATGATGAAGCATTGCATTACTCAGCCATAGCTCTTGAAAGTTGGTGAGTCGACGGACGAATATGAAACTATGAACTTTCCTCTTTCTTGTTTAATTGCTTTTGCTTTCGCTTGCAGGGGTTTGTGGCTTTTAAAGGTGGAATCTTTAACTAATGGAAGATAGAGATGCTTTGCTTTTGCAAAATTTCTTTTTCGCTTTTCAGACGGTTCAAAGAAAAAACATGAGAGGCAGGTGGGGTTTGCTTCAGACAAATGTCGATGTCTTAAGCTAAGGTTACTTTGGGAAAGTCTAGAATCTATAGCAGTTGTTACCACGCGTGTATTTACTTGTTTATATTAATAATATATTTCGATAATTTTTTAAAGGTAAAACATGTACAGTAGATCGACTATAAATTGATAGCACATCAATAAATAATCTCTATTATATAATAATTTTTTACGGTTTCAACTTTAGTTAATAGAATAAAATAATAATTTTGATAAAATAATAAAATATATTTTTTAAATAAATCTTATAAAATTTTATCGTTCCATTTAAATTATAAATTAAGAATTTATTAAAATTATAAATTAATAATTTATTAAAATTATAAATATAGTTAATTATGATATTTTAATAAAAAATATGATTCTATTGTTACTTATTTATATAATATATGACTTTAATATATTTTTTTAAATTTAAATTTAATTAAATCTCATCTCTTATTTTGATTTCTTGAATTTTAATTAGAAGTTATAAAATGTTGTTGATATACATCAAGTGAATTATAAATAATTCTATCAATTAATAATTTATTAATTTATTTAATTTTTCTTTTAATGAATAAATTTTATATGGTTCTAATCCTCTTAATTTATAGAGGTTCTATTAGACATACATAATACATGGTTATTGTATAAATGACGCAATACATTACATACATAATTGTTCTAGATTTTCTCCGAATCAGATGTCGATGTAATGACAGGATTGCCCTTTTGTTACGTGTGATTTTGAGTTCAAAATATTGTGTTTTTGAGAAAGATTTTGTTGGCTAGTTTTGTCGTAATGCAGATCCAATTTTGAAAGTCATCCACACTGAAAGCTGGCATCATGAGTAGGCAACAAGGAACTGAACTAGAGGCTGGCAATGCATGATTACGTTTGCATTGCATGCAAAAGTTTAAAACAAAGTTGGATAATTACGAGTCACCCGCAGATTAAAAGGACATCATATGGCTACTGACTTGGTTAAAAGAATCAATAAAAAAAGAAAGCACTTCATTCGTGGACACGTGGGATCATAAGAATCAAGTCAGAATTAACGAAAAGTGGGACCGCACCCAAGTGGAGCGCCCTCAGAGCTGCACTTCCAAAAAATTTTAACCCTGTTCTCTGGCAACCTCATGGCGTCGGAGATTCATGACGGAGAATCTGAAACGGAAAAATCAAAGAAGATAACACTGTCAATGAAATTAACTGTATACAATCTATTTGACTATATTCCTGAGATTTGAATTAGTCTAAAAAGCATTCAAGGTGACTAAGGAGTGGAAAGAAAGGAAGGATCACAGGATGCAGAGATCAGTTAAGGCTGTATATATACAATTTTTTTCATTTATTGCTCTTCATTCTCAGCTTCCACTTCCTTGACACTCTCTGTTATATTCTGAATGCTTTTCGTAATATGATCTGTGTGCCATTCCACATGTTTTAAAACCATTTCCAGTTGCTGCCAGCACTCTGCCAATTGTTGATTTGTACGATGGAGGTCTGTTGATAGCTCCCCGATTTTCTCATCCTTCTCATCCTGCGTAGAGAAGTTGGACTGCGAACATTATATGTAAAATATTACAATAACAGTTTAACTTCAATGAAAGCTGCATTTGGTTCTTTAGAAGGGCAAAAGATCTCAAGAATTGTTCTTCTCATACAGCATCATTTTTGCTGTTGTAGTTCGAGTCATTGGGTGAAACACATAACCAATATGCTAAAAATCTATCACCATTTGAGAACAAGCATAACAACATGAAAAGGTAAGAGCATGTGGGGAAAAAGTTCAAAACTTCTGCCCAGGCTCCTGGGGCCAAACCATCTTTTCATGTTAAACATGGTAGAAGGGACAGACTCCCCACTACTAAGAAAAGACACTTTCCACCAGGTTAACAGAAGAAAGGAGAAAATTCATGAATCAATGTAACTACAATCTGATCAGTGAAATGTTAAAATGGCCAGGGCAAACATCTCCGTAAAACTGAAGGCCAAAAGGTACTGTTTGCATCATTTCTCTCTGCTTCGGAAACAATATTAGCATGAGAGCTAGTTTGTCACCAAAAACAAGTTTCTCTGAAGCTTTGCCAATTATCCTAGGAACCTTAGTTTAAACCGTAAAAACTGTAAATCCCAAGTTTATACAATAAGAATATTGTGAAAAATATGACAAATTAAATCTAATAATGGAAGCTATCATAAATTTACAAAATTTTTAATAATTCGTTATTAAATGATCAACTAACATTCAAGCATAAAAAAACTGATTTCCGTGCACTTATGCCCACAATATGCACATGATTAACAACCTCACTTAAAGTATAACAAATCTGAGTGAAAAAGTTTTCAAATTGGAGAACTAACCTGTGATCGGGCCTGAATCGTAACTCGACGACCCTTGCCAGCTGGAATTCCCAAAGGGTGACCATGTGAAGTTTCAAGTTTTGTAACAATCCATTCCCTGACGCCTCCTTCGTCACCATTATCATTGCCTTGCAACCCTCCCTCGTAACCTCCCTTGGCTTCCTCACCTCAAGCCTTTTCGTCTTCTTGTTATTTACACGAAAGCCTTCTTTATTACAAAGAAACCTATGACTTACAATTGACCCATCACGAGATGAATGATGACAATTACCAACCCGGATAATAAATCCAATACACTTGGCATATGCATCATAGTATGCCATGGCAGCCTCTTCAGATTCAAACTCCATTCCTATATAACGCTCTGCATGCCTGTCCGCTTCATTTACAATCAACTCTCTCCCATCATAGAAGTCAATCAATTCTCCACCTTCAGTCATACAATGTTCCTTCCAACAGTATTTTCTATCAGCTTGCTATCTACATCAGCATCAGGTACTATTTCAGTGGAATCTGAAACACTCCAATATCTTCATCCACAAAAGCTGTGAAATTCAATATCTTCATCCACAAAAGCTGTGAAATTCACTGTTCTATCGAAATATAAAGTTGGTCATAAACCATCCCAGCTCAAGTCAAAAATCAAAAAAATGAAAAGACAGATTCTTCATAACTAATCCTTTGCAAAATCCAAACCCATTTAAATTTATGTACTTCCTAAAATCTCATACTTTAAAAAAAAAAAAAGGATCAAAGATTACTCTACCTTCCATTTCTAAAATTTTACATTATCTTTTACAGTAGCAAAATTGTGTGAAAATCCAGTTTCAAATGGAAAAAGAAGATACAATTGCAGTTCCCTTATAAAGCATGTTCCTTAAAGTTTCCAGCTTTCTTTGAAGTCGCAGTAACTAAGTTAGACTCGATGAACATCTTTCATACTGAAATCAAGCACCAATGAAAACAATACTGGTATAGTTTTAACCAAGTTATTGCATTAGTTAACTGAATAATAAGAGTGACACAATATAACCCCTGTATCACTGCTTTTAATTTAGATTTTTGTAATTATAAGAACCCCATTACAGATTCATACAGAGACGAGAGAATAAATACCTATTGGTTTCAAAACTATAAATAGATTTTGTGTTTCTGAAGTAAGTTAATAAAATGGACATAACGTAAAGAAAATAAACATACTCTCTTGTATTGAATAATTGGAGAGTGACGAAACTCTGATTTTCCTCTCCTCTGTCTCTGTTTGCTTGTTTAGATAAGTTTAATGTACTGTTCTGGGCTCATGCAAGAACAGCTTCTACGGTTCTGATGACGTTTGCTTGTTTAGCTAAGTTTAATGTACTGTTCTCAGTTCGCGCAGAAACAGCATCTACGGTTCTGTTGAAGTTTTGCCGGTACCCATCGTCCTACCAAAATGGCAAGATGAGTTGTTGGAGTGACACCTGTCCTGGCCGCGCAAGTATGACATCCTCAAGCAAAACATATTCCCCCAATTACAATGTTTAGAATTTAATACTTCTTTATAAAAATTAAGGGGAGAGCGAGAGACAGAGGAAAAAAAAAGAAGTTTATACTTTAGTGTAATATTAATAAAAATTGGGCAATTTATTTTACATTTTTACCAATAATCCCCACAAGAACAAGTCCCATTCTCAAAATGGTGGAATCTATTGCAATCCCTCACAATGATTTTTCTCTTGGTGATCTTAGCGATGAGCTTGATCATAGAGTGACAATCATTGCATATCCTTAAATTTTTCACAACCCTTATTGTAGTGTATGGTTTAGTTGAGATTAAACCATAGCATATTGCAAGCCTCTCACTGTGTATTGCCAATGCCCATTCTTTCTCCCAATCTTCGATATCATGCAACACCACTTCTGTTGATGGTGAGTACCCTTCAAGTTTTACTATTTGGTTCAATTCCTGCATCTTTTTGTAGATTTGTTCCCTCTGCGGGTGTCTAATGTCTCCCAAAATGAACTCATGAATCTCATTATTCACTTCAATGGAACTGCAGCCTGGTTCCTTTTGGACTCCTGCCTCCTTCATCTTTGCCCTTATCTGTACAGCTTCTTTCCATTTTCCTGAAGAAGCATATGCATTCGATAGAAGAATATAAGTTCCGGAATCTGCACTTCGACAATCTAACAATCTTTTTGCAATCTGTTCCCCTAGCTGGAGTTTTCCATGGATTTTACAAGCACTTAGCAGAGACCCCAACATAATATGATCAGGCGCTATTTTCATGTTTGTTATGAAGTCATAAGCCTCTTCAGGACGACCTACCCGGCCAAGAAGATCAACAATACATCCGTAATGCTCTATCTGTGGTTCAATCCCATAATCCCTTGTCATAGATTGAAATATCTCGAATCCCAAATCCACCAAACCTCCATGACTACAAGCATTCAATACACAAACAAAAGTAACTTTAGTCGGCCTTATCCCTTGGTTTATCATTTCCCTAAACATCTCAACAGCTTCAATGCTCCTTCCATGCATAGCAAGCCCAGCAATTAATGAATTATAAGTGGTGACATCTCTCTCTTTCATCTCCTCAAAAACTTGTAGTGCCTTATCAATATCCCCACAGCTTGAATACATATTAATCAGAGCACCACCCACAATATGGTTGAGATCAATTCGATGCTTTCCCATATATGAATGGATCCACCTTCCAAGCTCTAGCGCTCCCAACTGCGAACACGCAGATAAAACACAAACAATAGTAACTTCATTAGGCCTAACATTATCCCTTTGCATTTCCCTAAACAAATCCAAAGCTCTAGCCATCTCGCCATTCCTAACCAACCCATCCACCATTGCAGTCCAACAAACCGTGTCCTTAACCTTAACCCGACTAAAAACTTCAAACGCATTCTCAACCAATCCATGTTCAACATAACAATTTATCATCACCGTCGATGCAACAACATCATTACATTCAGGCATTTCATCAAATAATTGCATTGCGTCCTTAAATTCACCACACTTCCCATAAAGCTCAACAAGTTTCAACCTTGTCGATCTATTAGACCTTAACCCAAGTTTCAAAACCTGGCCATGAATCTCCCTACCCTCTCTTAGACCCAACAAAAAACAACAAGCCTTTAAAGCTGAACCAATGGCATAGTTGTCGGGCAAGACTGATTCTTCAACCATTTGATAGTACAAGCGAATGGCATCGGCGTACGAACCATTAGACACAAACCCATCAATGATTGCAGTGTAAAGGAAGACATTTGGGTGATGGGTGCGTTGAAATATCTTGGAGGCGTAGTTAAGGGATTTGAAATTTGAAGAAATGCGAAGCAGCTCGAAAAGGATAAATGGGTCTTGATCATGGCCATTTCTTACAATCTTTGCGTGGATTGATCGGATTTGGTTTACGTGTTTGCATTTTTGCAATAAAGAGATGGTTTGGTTTCTATAAGGTGAATTCTTCGATTTGGCATCTGGACTTGGCGGGGAAACTGTGCGTCCCGCAATGGCTACCGTGGAATAAATCATTGGCGCCTAAATGGCCAACAGAATAAGCGAAGGTTATATAAATAAAGAAAATTATTAATCATCTACCTTTAAAATAAAAAAATTAAAAATGTTACAAAAATTTGAGTAGATTTAATTTTATACTCCATTATTTATATTTTATATCACTTCCTCATCCAACCTCATTGAGGCTGTAGTGGATCACGTCACATAGTATTTTAATGAATGGAAAACTTTAAAAAATAAAAATAAACATAAAGATTAAAAAAGTTATTATTTTTATAATAACAACTAAAAATGCCATCGCCACTACAATGAAACTGATTGGGGACCGCACAACGGCTAGTGTGGAATAATCACTGGAGCCAAAATTGCAAGGGAAGATGTGGAGACCTTGAAATTTGAGAACTTGTTTATAAACACACAGCAACTGACTATAGGCATGTACATATCCTTGCGTGTGTGTGTATAAAGGAAAATTTCCAAGGTTCCCGCATTTTATTAGGAATAATGATTTGATACTGAGTTAAGGTTTTAGTGAACATTAAATCAATAATTATTAGGTAACAGAAAAAATAAAATACAAAATAAATATTTATTATTGATTCAATACTCAACAAAAATTTAACATAGCACTGAATTCCAGTATTTCTTACTACCCATCAAACAATAACCAAAGTTTTCAATCTTTCTTTGCTTTCTGGCTTAGAAATAAGAGTTAAAGTTAATAATTATTAATTAATTTTTCATCCTATGTTATTTCAGTCAATCTTGAATTTTCACAAATTCTGCCGAGATTATAATTTTGATGTGATAACTTACAAAGCCGAGCTTCTTTTATTACCGTTTCAAAATTCGTATAATTTTGTTAAGTATAAAGTAATGTACAATCAAATAGAAAAGAGTACAGATTACAAAGAAGAAAAATATTAGAAATAACTATATCCATCTGTGTAATTTCGATTAATGCTAAAGTTGAAAATTTTATTAATATAACCCTTCAAATCAATAATAAAATTTTATTTAAATAATATTTTAGAGATACTCTCAAATTACCAACTACCCAAGATACAAGTAGCCATTTTTTTATGTCAATTTATTGGTGAAAAGAGTCAACTCCATTGGACAGCTGCTCTCATGGTTGTTTTATGTGGCCCAACCGATCTTTCTGGTACGATTTATTTTTCGAGAAATTTTATAATACATCTGAAGTACTACAATCAATTAATGTATAAATGATATGTATTATTGAATTAAATACAACCACTACTTATATAATAATAATTCAAAATAAATACACACATTTCATAATATTATTAATTATTATATAAATGACATAATACCTTACATGTATTCTAGAATTTCTCCTTATTTTCCTCATTATTTAAAAAGAAAACTAATTAATGCTGCAAGTCTTAACAAACTATAGAATAATTAACACATTCAAACGTCTTTAATCACTTTTCTTCTGTCAAACTATAGACTAACGTTACAAATTTTCTTTCTGAGTCAAGTTTGTCATGCCGGTAAGACTGACCAACTATTAAGGCTGCACTATTCTGGTCAAGTGGTCAAGTGGTCAAGTGACTTGACCAGCATAAATTAAGAGCATGTTCGGTAACCACGGTTTCACTGATAATTAAGGGCTGATGGAGCTTAGGGGGAAAAAGCAAGCCTTTTTTTCATCTTTAATCTTGCTTCTCATTCATCTCTGTCCATCGTGTTCGGAACATAAGAAAGTCAAGAATTACACCAGTTTAAATGCAGATGAAGTACATGTTGGAGTCATCCTTGATATGCGATCATGGTCAGGGAAGATAAGCAATAGCTGCATTTCCATGGCCATATCTGATTTTTATGCCCTAAATACTCACTACAAAACGAGGCTAGTTCTCCACTCGAGAGATTCTAGGGGAGACCCACTTCGTGCTTTAACTACAGGTAATGCTATTTTTCTTTTAGAAATTTTTTTTTTGTAAGAATAGGTAAAGTCTAAATTATTTTTTTTGAACCAAAGAAAGTTGTTTGGGAATATTTAGTTAAACTCCTAGTCTCCTACAGCATAGCATTGGACAGGAGTATATGAAATTTTATGTTATACCATAAACATGTCATTCGAACCTTATAATACCGATACACAGGCCTGTACTTATTTTATTTTAATCTTATGGAACAAGATCTATGTGGTACGTATACAACTATATATATTATTGTTGCCATTGAAGTTGCATCTATTTTCAAGTGCAGTTTTGAATCTCATGCAAAATGTAGACCTGCGAGCAATCATTTGCACAGAAATGACGCCAACTGGAGCACACATTTTGGCAGAGATAGGATCCAAAGCTAAAATTCCTGTCATTTCTCACTACGCAACTCTACCTACTTCTTTGACCTCGTATTCAATTCAAATTGATCAAGATGATGAAGCATCTCAATCTCAAGCCAAAGGCATAGCTGATCTTATCAGAGTCTTCAAATGGAAACGCGTCATTCTCATCTATGAGGATAACACTTGGGGGAGTGATAGTATTATTCCTTATTTGTTTGATTCCCTACACGATAATGATATTGATATTGCCCGAAGGATCACCATTTCAATGTCATCAAATACGGATGATCAAGTCATCGAAAAGCTTTCAATGCTCAAGAGTTCAGAAACAAAAGTGTTTGTGGTGCATATGTCGCATGCTCTTGCATCTCATCTATTTTTGAATGCCAAGAAGTTAGGAATGATGAGTAAAGGGTATTCATGGATCGTAACAGCTTCAACTATGAATTTCCTGCATTCAATGGACCCATCGGTTGTTGAGTCCAGCATGCAAGGGGTTCTGGGTTTCAAGCGCTATGTTCCAGCATCGAAGCAGCTTCGCAACTTCACCCTACGGTGGAAAAGGGAAATGTACCTTAATAATCAAAATGCTGAGGTATCTGAATTAGATGTACATGGGATTCTTGCATATGATACTGTTTGGGCTCTGGCAAAAGCATCAGAAAAGCTGAAAACTGAGATTTCTAATGAAACTTGTTATTATAAGCAGATACTAAACAGTAGATTCACAGGTTTAAGTGGTGACTTCCAACTAATTAACGGGAAACTAACTTCATCAAGAGCATTTGAAATTGTAAATGTGATAGGCAAAACCGTAAAAATAGTGGGGTTTTGGACTCCAACCACTAGAATCACTAAGGAAATGAATTCGTCGGTATTCATAAACAAGATGGATAATATTTCGTCAAGTTCACCGAATGGTGAACTTGAAGCCATTATATGGCCTGGAGGATCTGCAGCCAATCCAGTAGGTAGTGGCAAGATTAATAAGTTAAGGATTGGGGTACCAGTGAACGGACATATAGAATTTGTTCATGTGGTTCGGGATCCTCAATCTGTCAATGCAACATTAATTGTCAAAGGCTTCTGCGTAGACGTCTTCAAGGCAGCCATTGACTCTTTAACATTTGAAGTACCTTACGAGTTCATTCCTTTTGAGGATCCTAATGGACGAATGGCTGGATCTTATAATGATCTTATCGATCAGGTTTATTTCCAGGTACGCGAGCGTCACATTATATATATATATATAAAATTAGGACAAATTATAATTTACATCTAATTTTATTTTACACATGCTTGTACGTGTTGATCATGATTTAATTGATAAACTAGAAATTTGATGCGGTGGTGGGAGAGACAAAAATTACTGCCAACAGATCTTTGTACGTCGATTTCACATTGCCATACACGGACATGGGCGTTGGAATGATAGTCCCAACCGATCGGAACAACAATATGTGGATTTTCTTGAAGCCACTTAAACCAAATCTTTGGCTAACCACCGCCGCTTTATTTGTCTTGACCGGCTTCGTTGTATGGATCATTGAACGTCCAATCAACGGTGAATTTCAAGGTTCGCGGGCGCATCAATTTGGGATGATATTTTGGTATTCATTCTCAACTCTGGTATTTTCCCAGAGTAAGTAAATATATATATATATGTTACATCAGATATATATTACAGAAATTGATTACTATTTAAATGGACATTGATTTTTATTTTGCAGGGGAAAAGCTATTAAGCAACTGGTCAAAGTTTGCAGTGATCGTATGGGTATTTGTAGTGCTTATATTGACCTCAAGCTACACGGCAACTTTAACCTCTATGTTAACCGTTCAACAGATTAAGTTGGCCTCAAGGGACAATATAGGATCTCAACTAGGCTCATTTGTTCCTGGAGCTCTAAGCAACTTAAATTTTAAAGATTCCAGGCTTAAGAAATACAATTCCGCTGATGAGTTTGCTAATGCTCTATCCAAGGGAAGTAAGAATGGTGGCATTTCTGCCATTATTGATGAAATACCGTACATCAAGGCCTTCCTCGCCAAGTATTCAGCCGATTACACCATGATTGCACCCAAGGATACTACCACCAGTGGTTTCGGCTTTGTAAGTATCTCCTTTACCGTATATATACCTCATACAGATTAGATTATACAAAAGCAATTTTAAGTGAAACTGATTTTATTATATATTATTCCAGGTATTTCAGAAGGGTTCGCCATTGGTCCATGATATATCGAGGGCTATTGCAAAGTTAAGAGAAGAAGGGACTCTTAGGAAGATTGAAATTGAATGGTTTAATGACCAACAATCAAGTTTTATGCACGTTGATTCCACAAGTAATAATCCGTCCAGTCTGAGCCTAACTAACTTCGGTGGATTATTTCTTATTACAGGGATCTCCTCAACTCTAGCTCTCGTCGCATTCTTAGTTACTTCAATTCACAGAAAAAGATCCTTTTGAAAAAATGGAGAATTGAAGAAAATAGTACGTCGTTATAATTGTCAATAAGAGGGAATTGAAAAAAATAGTATTGTAATTTGTCAATAAGATAAAGAAATTAATGTAGGGCATTCATTTTCAATTGCATTATATTAATTCGTTACCCTTTTTGCAAGATCGAATATTTGTGTGTCTTTTTGAGATCTTCCATCACAAATGGCCTTTTCAAATATTAATAACCAATCTCAGGGTACTGAAAATATGTTCCTTCATTAATTTAATGAGTTATATATTTCGAAGCAGAAATTATTTTGAACCCACTAAGCTTTACTAGCTAAAATAAATTACTGGCGCCGCAGAAGTCTGAAATGGGCATTTCTCGAAAATATTTGGCCGGGAAAAACGGATAACTGAATGTCCCGCAGCGGCAAGTGCGGAATGAATCATTGCAAGGGAAGAAGTCAAGACCTTGAATTGAACACTTGTTTATAAATAAATTAATATAGCGGCCGGCATGACTTATGACCACTAATTAATAACAAAATAATTTATTTCTACAATATCAAAAGTTTCTCGGTGCTCCCATCTAATTAAATATGGCCAACTGACAAAGTCACAAACAGATGGACTTTATGTCCAAATATAATTGACCCCCCTAGACCCGGCATTTAATTTATTTGACCGCTACTGTCAAAGGGCCATTCGTACGTTTAAAACTTCAAGTCAAATTATTAATAGGCCTTTGATTCAGTGGAAGCGTTCTTATACTTATAATATTAAGAGTAAGAGTTCGAGTCATTATAAAATTATTTATGGAGTTAGTTTCAATTCTTTTTCAATTATCATATAATTGAGTAGAGACACAATCTTTTGAAAAATATGAGCTGCGTTTCAGAGGAGTACATGCCACGACGAAGGTTTCAATTGTATAATCTATATGTAAATATTAATTGTAATATTTAATATAATATCAGTAACAATCCTGCAAAAACAATATTTTTTAAAAAAATCTTCAAGTCAAATTTCTTCATTCTTTTTATTAATACACGCTAGTTGTATATTCTGAAAATTATGCTTCATAATTGTTTACGTGGTGATATATGCTAGCCGTTATACAAATATTCTTTATTATGTATGGTGCATATTATATTGTAAGTGCTGCCAATAACTTATATAGTTTTGAAGAAAATTATAGAAAAATTACTTGAATTTTTTAATCCATAAATATAAAGAATGCTTCATAATTTCTTTATTTCTTTTGCTAACACAAAACTTCAAAGTTTCATTCTTTTTTTTAATTGACACAAGCATCAGATACATCAATATTAAGAATGCTTTATAATTACTTTATTTATTTATTTATTTATTTATTTTTCTTTTGCTAAAACAAACTTAAGAATTCCTTCCTTTTTCAATTGACACAAGCATTAGATACATTAATATCAAATACTATGTACTTGTAGAACATGGGAGAGTCACCCATAGGGTTGCCGATGGGCTAACCAGACCTGGAAGTAAGTGTCACTTAATAGTTACCAAGTCTTGAACACGTAAAATTGATGATGAGTAAAAATAATAAAGAGATATACTTGAGTCTCTTTCCTTATGAGTTTTCTCTGAAAACCAGTAAGGATGAGAGAGAAAATGAGTTGTCATGACTCATTAAGTCATTTCTGTTTATGAGTGGTTTTTTTAGTTCACTAACTTTCTGCTGCAATAGATTGGTAGACTTGCATTGAAAGTTTTTTGAGTGTACAACTGCCTAGAAGGGTGAATTTTAAAGTGTTTGGCCACCAAACAAAACCGAGCATTTATTGTGAGTATTAGATTATAGCAGATGGATCTAGAAGAACTAATTAAGAGATATAGAGCAATAAGATTGAATGATAAGGAAGAAGGGAGAGACTCTTTCAATAGTAAAATGAAGGCTAAAGGTGAGAAGATCGTGGCTGGTTGTCTAATTTGGAAAGTGCTACATGTAAGAGAAGTTTGTGTTGAATGTTTAAAGTCAGCAATGCAAAAGGTATAGAGAACTTCATGAGAAGTCCAAATAGAAAAACTCTATGATAATGTGTTTATGTTCAAGTTTTGTTCTCAAATAGACAAAAAAAAGTATTACGATGGGGGCCCTTGGCATTTTGATCGAGCACTTATTGTGCTCGCTAAACCAATAGGGATAGAAGATGTAAAAAAGAAAAATTTTAGTCATGTATCCTTTTTAGGTATAAATACATGATGCTCCCATCATGTGCATCTCTAAGGAGATGGCAATAGAGCTGGGGGAGTTGATTAGGAAAGTAGAAGAAGTAGAAATTAATGCTGCAAGGAAATGTTTGATTCGTTTTTAAGACTGAGAATCTCAATGGATATCTCCAAGACACTAAAGAAGATAATTGAATTAAAATAAGATGAGGAAGATGCAAAAGACATTCCTATACGTGTGATGTATGAATGATTGCCTGATTTCTACATCTGTTGTGAGTATAAGTCACTAATGCAAAGAATGTCTCCACTACAAATCTTAGTTTATGGATGAATTGGCCTACGGTCCATAGCTCAAAGTAACCACCATATTAGAGAAATTAAAACAAAGTAGTAGAAGAGATAAATGGGATTTAGAATCCGGTAAGTTCCCCATAAATGTCCTAGTTCCCACAAAAATAGATATAGGGGGAAACATAGCAGAAGAAGGGCAACACAAATTGGCAAAAAATGAGCATTGAAGTCGGATCAAACTGGTCCCAACTAGACCCAAGTTTAGATACTTTGCATGTTAAAAAATATAAGGATCGAATGATAGTTGAAATGCAATTAATACACAATGCTATAAAGCATAAAGAGCTAACAAATAGTTGTAACGAGTAAAAAAGTATAGCTAATGGTGGTACAATACATTAGGATGTGAATGTGAGAGTGGAAAGTACATGTGGCAAAGAAAAAGAGGGGGGAAGTGTATTTTCAAAGCAAAAAAAAAAAAAATACAAACTCTTCTAGCTTCGATAGAGCGAGAGAGTTCGAGCGAGAAAAGAATGAAATTAAGAGGGACTCAGAAGATATAGGTGGCATAAAAAAGCAAACGAGGTTTCAACATAAATGGAATTCGAAATCAAAGATGTAAAAAATGGGCTGAGAGTTGACAAAATAAAATCGAAGAAGAAAAAGTGAAAAGTTCAAGCTCGGAACGTGGAAGGAAATTCTAACATAAATAAGAGGCTTATGAAATTAAAAAGGCCATTAACTTAATGAATTGGGAAAGCCCAAGATCATAAAATAGCAAAATGAACAGCTCAAAAAATGTTGACCTCTTACAATAGCTTTTGAAAGCTATTGCAATAGCTACGAAGCTAAATTTTGACGAGTAATGTGAAGTCAAAGAGGGATACAGAAAGTAGTAAAGAAGATATTGGCGGTCGCTGAGAGACAACCCTGCTAACAGTCATGAAACTCATAAGTTAGAACGTTCAAAAGCTAAGGGAAGATTGAAAGTTTTGTGAAGCCCATCAAATTTTGCATGAGTATAAGCCTAAAATCTTGTTTATTTATGAAACAAAAATGATGTCTAAGCAAATGCAACAAAAAAGTCAAAAGATTACAATTTTGGAACTATTTCATAGTTAGTAGAAAAGGATTGCGAAGTAGTTTGGTAATATTATGGAATTCTGAGATAACACTAGAGGTCAAAGTTTTTAGTAACGTCATGTGGATGTCGTAGTTCATAATGAAAATGGAAGTTATTGGAGGTGTATAGAAATATATGGCCATCCAAAATCAGACTTGAAAATGCATACTTAGGTGTTATTGATGAGGCTAGTGGCTCTATCCTCATTACTATAGAAAAGGGATATATGTTTTGGTGACTTTAATGAAGTATTGAATTTGAATAAGAAAATAAATGGGAAAGATAAAAGGGAAAACATGGTGAATAACTTTAAGAAAGCTATAAAAGACTGTGATTTGATGGGTTTGGGGAGTACCCTACATGGTCAAAGAGGCAATTTGGTCCTCATATTATTGAAGAGAGGCTTGATAGGTTTTTGTGGAATAGCAGTTAGAACAGCTATTATCAAGAAAAAAATAACTTGGAATCTAGTCACTTAGAACTTAGATCACAACCCAATTTTTATGGAGATTTTAGAGGAAGGTTAAAGGTAAAAGAAACACGAGCAGAACTTTTCCTAAAGTTCATTACGAAGATATGTGGATTTCGTACTAGAAGTGTAAAGAGATAGTAAAGCATGAATGGAAGTATGTGAGTTGCTGAAACAAAAATAACCCAATTCAAATGTTCAAGAGCAAATCCAAAGAGTCTTTGACTGAATTAAAAATATAGAGCAACAACGAATTTAATAAAAAAGAAAAGAAGTTGAAACAACTTATTAATCAAGTAAAAGAAACAAAAGATATATATAGCCATTTTGACAATGGAGACGAGATTCAAAAAATAAGAAATTAGATTGATAACATCCTGTTAGATGAAGAAATTTTTTGGAAGCAAAGATCAAAAATAGATTGGTTGAGAGATGAGGAAAGAATAAGAAGTTTTTTTCACTTAAAAGCTTTTACACGAAAGAGAAAAAAAAAAGAATATGTGGCCTTGAGGATGACAATGAAAAGTGATTTCAGGATTTGAGGAAGTGGAATAAATGTTTTCTGAGTATTTTACAAACATCTTATGACGACAAGACTTTCGTTGTTCGATTGAATGCAACCTTAGTAGATTTGGCAGCAAAGGTTACAAGGGAAATAAGAAGTTATATGGATCAACCATTTACAACGGAAGAAATAATAGATGCCTTGGCTCAAAAGTGCCCCACGAAAGCAGTAAGTCCAGATGGTCTCCCAGTAGTTTTTCTTTTAGAAACATTAAAGTTTAGTCAATGAGGGAGTTGCCATAACATGCCTAGACATTCTAGGCGAGGGAGGTAACCTAGTACCCTTGAACCATACTCACATTGTTCTAATACCAAAAAGTATGAAAGCTTAGAAAAATGACTAATCTTAGACTAATTAGCCACTGTAATGTTATTTATGAATTATTACTAAAATAATGGCTAATAGACTTAACCAATTTTTTAATGATATCATCTCTCCAACTAAAAGTGCTTTTGTTCCTAGTAGGCTCATTACAGATAATGTAATTATACAATATGAATGCCTTAACAAGATTAGATAGAACAAAGGAAAAAGAAAGGTTCTGGTAGCTCTAAAGCTATGCATAAGTAAAGCTTATGAAAGAATTGAGTGGAGTTGCGTAAAATATGTAATACAAAAGTTGAGATTCTTATAAAATGGATGAAGTTGATCATGAATTGCATATCTACAGTAAATTTTTTCGTGTTAATAAATGGAGTGGCTAAAGTCTTATTTAATGAAATGGCTAAAGTCTCATTCATCCTCAACAAGGATTGAGACAAGGGTGCTCTTTTTTTCTAAACTTATTCATCATGTGTTCAGAAGTTTTCTCAAACTTGTTGGTGCAAGTGACATGACTCAAAAGTATTATTATTCACAAGTATAATAGTGTCTAGTTATAATATAACTCGGTGAGTCCGAGGTCAAACCACAGGGAATTTAAAATCTAGTAGTCAATTTGTTAAAAAAATTTAATTGCGAGAAAAAAATTACTAGGAATCAATCTAAAAATATGCTAAGTTTACTGGATCCAAAAAATTACTAGGAATCAATCTAAAAATATACTAAGTTTACAGGATCTACTCTTGGATTTTAAATTCTAGTTATAACAACTCTCTTATATCTATATTTTGCATTTATTTCACAAGTTAATTATTATGTCATTTAATTCTTAATTGACTTAAAGTGTGATAAATATGGGATGAAGTACCTGATATGCCACAACTGTATTAAAATATTGATATTATGTCAAAATACCATATAAATCTAAAGTGATCTAGATCTATAAATTAACATAATATAAATGAAATTGGTAAAAAAAATACAACAAATAAAATTTTAAAACACACTCGAGAGAGCATTTAATTCAATAGTTCGAATTCTTGAGCTTCACCTTTCACCTTAGATTAAAAAATTAGCCAATCATATTAAGGAACAAAACACTCATTTTATTTTGAAATAAATTATAAGAATATTGATTACACCAGAAAACAAGAAAAGAAAGGAAGAAGAGTTCCTTAGCTTCACTCCGTTCTCTCCTCAGCTCCCTCCTCCCCCCATGCTTGCATCTCCTTGCTTTTTATGGGCAAGGAATGCATCCTCCTTTTTATTTTATTATTATTTATTTTAATTGATTTTATTTTTATAATATATATATATATTGAGAAGTGTGATAGTTAGGTTGCAAAATGGCCACCTGACATTACGAGCATCTTTCACCTTTTTTTTTCTTTTTTTTTGAAATATATTTTTTATTAATTATATCTCCTCAATAATGCATTCCAAATGGCTCTAGTAATTCTTTTTTGTTCTCACTTCCAATTTCAACTCCTTTTTATTCTTGAAATATACCAAAAATATAAAAATAAAATAAAATAAACATAAAAAATATATTTGGGGAGTGTTAAGATAATTTAAGAATAATGAGCGCATTAATCGACACAATAAGTGAAAAACTAATACTTTCATCTTTATTAAATGTACACTTTTTAGTATCAATCAGCAAGCAAAAAATCAAAACCTTATTCTTGGTTTGAGGTTCAGCTGAAATATTTCAGTTGCTTACCTTCTTTTTGCAGATGACAAAATTAGTAACTATGAGAGCTTCTAGCACCAATTGTAAAAATTTAAAAAGCATTTTTTATTGCTACATAGTAGCTTTAGGGCATGTGATCAATTATGAAAAGTCTTTCATGTTTTTCAGCACCAATACAAGCCAAAACCATATGGAGGAAACCAAGAACATCTTTGATTTGAATGTTGTCTCAAAACATGAGAAATAACTTGGTTTACCATCCAAAAAAATCAGCTTCTTCAATGACATAAAGCTGAGAGTTTTGAGCTAAGTGCGTAGCTAAAAAAGCACACATTTTTCCAATGGGGGAAAAAAAGTTCTAATCAAAGCTGTTGTGCAAGTACTGTCTGTCTATACAATAAGCGTTTTCAAAATTCCTTAAAACTTATGTGACGATATCGAAAAGGCTATTGCAAGGTTTTAGTGGAGTTCTTCTAGAGTATATAAAAACATACATTGTACAAGATAGGAAAGGTTGTGCCATGCCAAGACAAAGGAAGCTAGGGATGGCAAAAACATCTGGGTCCGGCCCGGATCCGCAAAGATCCGGAAGATCTAGATCTAGAAAAATCCGGATCCGTACTTTAAAAAATGCGGATTTGGAGTTCAAAAATCATAATCCGTGCGGATCCGGATCCGAATATAAGTGCATCCGGAAAACCGAATATTCGGATCCGGATTAATTTTAATTATAATATTAATTTAATCTAATTTGTATTGAAAAATATATGAGCTAAGATTGAAAAAAAAAAAAAGAACAAATCCAGTAACCCTAAGTCAAAAAGCGCAGACAACAACATCACTCACCAAACCGTTCACGCCTCACGCCTCCACCACTCACAAGCGGTTGAAATCGGAAACTACCCTAAATCCCTAACCGTTGAACACCGTTCGGCTTGCAGACGCTGTCATCGAACGCCGAATGCCTCGCCTGAGCTAAGCACGTGTTGTCGTCGAAGGTCGAACGCCGGCTGCCTTGCCTCGCCTCGCTGAGCACACTTCGCCGTCATCAAACGTCAGCAACCCGCTGCACCTTGGCTCGCGTGAAACACACCGCACTTGGCTGCCTTGTCCATTCTTCTGCCATCCCGTCGTTTGGTGCTGCCGCCAAGAACCAGCCCGCCGTCTCCCTTCTTCCAAATGGTGGTCGATAGCAAAGTGAAGAAGGAAGATGCCTGCCAACTACCGACTTCAGTTCTTAAAGACAGTTTCATTTTTTTCTGGTTTTATTTGGTTCTTTGAATAATATGGTGCAGTAAAGTAATTTTTGTGCAAATTTCTGTTTGTTAAATTTCTGGATCCGAATATTCGAAAAATCCGTCCGGGATCCACACGAATATTACCCGCATCCGAATCCGTATATTTTTTTGCGAATCCGAATGCGAATCCGGATGCAGAAAAATCAATACGGATCCGGATGCGGATGCACCTACATCCGGACCCGGATCCGAAATTTGCCATCTCTAAAGGAAGCTATAAGATTAGAGTATTTTTCTAGTTTCAACCAAGCCTTAGTTGCCAAGCAGGGTGGAGAATTTTATATATTTCTGAATCTTTAATGGTAAAAATTTTAAAAGCAAAATACTTCAAACACATTAGTTTTATGGATGCAAAGTTGGGGTCAAATCCCTCCTCTGTTTAGAAAAGCATATTATGGGGTAGACAAGTGTTTTACAAAGGTTTACAGTGGAAAATAGACAATAAGAGTTAGGTGCTAGTTTATAATAGCAATTAGATCTAAAAACATGAACTTTTCAGACTTGCTCCTCATCCAAACTTGCCTATTAATGTTGTAGTTGCTGACCTTATTGATGATAGACATCAGTGGAAGAAATATATGATTGTCTAGCATTTTTCAAAGAAAGTTTCAAAGAGGATATTAAGGATTCCACCCACAAAAAACCTCGCAGCAAGATCTTCTCATATGGCATTTTGATAAGTGTGGAATCCCCTTTGTTAAAAGCGATTATCAACTGGCTGTAAAGTTTAAATTTCCATATAATCCAAGCTATTCAGATAGCACTAAAATGAAATGGGAGGTTATTTGGTCAAATGAAATTCTAAAAAAGGCAAAAGTTTTATGTAGAGGGCTACTCAGAATTGTTTATCGACAACTATCATGTATGAAAGAGAAAAATGGTGATTGATTCTACTTATGAAAGATGTGACTGTAAGAGTGAAGATGTTTTTCATGCTTTAATGGATTGCAAGGCTATTAAAAAGGTATAGAAATTCATGAAGTTTCATGAGGAAGTAGAGCAGCTGGCTCACCAGGATTTTTTGAGTCTGCTCCTAGAATTAGCAATGAGGAGAAAGAAGAAAGAGTTGGAATTTATAGTTGTTGTGTGTTGGGCCATTTAAACTTTGGAAATCGTTTTATTTTCGAAGGCAAACAAGAAGACCCCTAATTATCAGCTACAAAAGTAGAAGCTATTGTTCAATCTTAAAGGCAACTAAAAATCCCAAATGATCAAGCTTTCTAAAGCCATGGTAGAAATAAACAACTAACATCGATTACACCCTCAAATGGTTGGCTCAAAGTGAATGTAGATGTTGCAGTCGAAGTTACATGTGAGAAGGCAGGTTTATGGGTAGTCATTAGAAATTCCAGTGGCAAGATTGTTGCTGCAATAGTTCTGAGAGTATCATATTAGGGAAACGTGGGGTGTATGAAGGTTGAAATTGTGTTGTTTGGTATTAAAACTACTCAACAGGTAGAATATGTTCCAATGATAGTTGAATCAAACTCAACAGAAGTGGTGATCTCTCTTTGAATAGGAAAGGTAGCAAGACTGAAATATCTTTGACAATTAAAAATTCAAGCAAGTTTGAAGGGTTAGAGTCTATCCTTAATTCAATATATTCCAAGAGGTTGTAATGCTTTTGCCCATTCCCTAGCGAAAGTAGCCTTAAAATTTCAAAATCTTGTTCTATGGTTGGAAATTTTTTCAGACCAAATCACAATGCTATTTTTAAAGTTTGTTTAATGGAAAGCTTTAGTTTCTCCACACACAAAAAAAAAATTCTTGAGCATGTAAGGAGTAGTTTTGTTTTTAAAATAAGAAATTAGTATGAATTTAATGACTTTATCATTGTTTTGGCTCTTACGCTATGAAAAGAGAGGATTTCTTTGATGTAATTTTCTTCCAACATGAAAAAAGTTAGGGATGGCAAAAAAACTCGAGTCGACCTAAACTCGGGCCTAGACAAAGGTTTAGGAAAAAAAACCTAAGTCAGCTCGAGTCAAGCCCAAGCTCAAGCCCAAGCCCTCTATTTTTTAAAAAAGTAAATTTATAAATTAGAATAATAAATTCAAATTTAGAAAATAATGAAAAAATAAAAAAGTTTAAATCCTTAATTTATATACTGATAATGAATTAAAAAACTTAAAATAATAATATTAAACTCTTTTTTAAGTGTTAATTAATTAAGAGAGTGTTTGAATTAGAGAATTAAATACAAAAAAATTAAACCTCTAAACTTTTATTTACTTAATTTTCTTTTTATTATTTTATTTTAAAATATTTATTTTCTTTAATTCATTGTTAATTATAACAACTTAATTATTATTAACTCATTTTAAATTTACAATAATTTTAAAAAATTTTAAAAATAGGTAAAAATCCAAACCCGATCCAAGGCGAGCCCAAACTTACAATGGATCCGACCCAAACCCAACCCCAACCCCAACCCCAACCCTTACACTTCTTTAAACTCAAGATCAAAACCTTAATTTGTCAACCCAAAAAAAAATAATTCAATTTTATAGACAGTCATAATTTTGCTTTCCCTTGGCGTGCAATTAATTGTTGCAACTAATATCAGCAGGCCTATCTATTTGTCAACATTATTTTTCTTGTATTTCGGTATTTGCTTGCACAATGGTGAGCCAAAGGGTATCAGTGTATTCTCTCACGGCAGACATCACATTCAATGGTCAAAGGTTTGGTCCAAAAAGTTCAGTATGAACTTAAATATAAAGTCTATCTATTTGTGGGTTGGACAAAGCTGAGGAGAGAACAGTAAGAATCACCCCATCTATAATGCTTGTCTATTGTCTTTCGTTCACATTGTCCGACTTTTTTAAAAAAAATTTAAATACTGATATTTATAATCAAAGAGTTAACTACAGCTACATCATTTCTACCATGTTATAAGCTAAAATTATATTTCATATAATCGACATATCCATTCCATTATGTATTTTTTTAAGGAAACCAGTCTACACTCACTAATTCACCATTATGCCCAATTTTTTTTTCCAATATATCATCCTTCACAATGTGACTAATGTTTCACAATTTCTCAAAAGAAATAATTACATTCTTCATTTTTTTTTCTTTGTGATGTTTACATCATGTTAGAAATCTAGATTAAGTTTTAAGAAACCCATCTTGAACTCCGGTTTCCGAAAAGGAAAATTAAAATAGAAATGTAGAATTTTCCAGAAAAAAAATTCTGATACACTTTTAAACTCATATCTCCCATCTTGAACAAATGAACAAACTTTATCGCTTGAATAGACTGTCAACGCTTCTCTTCTAGATTTAGTCTATCTCTTGAATTGGTACGATTGACTTGTACAAAAACAAAAAGGACCAATGAAATTTTGTCACTCCATGGACAAGCATGAAAAATGATGTCAAGATTCGTTGCTTTTGCCAATGACCAGATTACGAGGGAAAGTTGGAAAGAAGAATTAAAATGAGAATAGAAAATTGATTTGACTAAAATTAATGGATTTAGTTAGCATTTGTTGTAAAGAAAGGAGAAAATGCATCAAAAAAAAATTGAAAAATGTGGGTATATCATAGAAAACCCTTTTGAAGTTATGAGGGTGCTTTTGCCAATGACCAGATTATGAGGGAAAGTTGGAAAGAAGAATTAAAATGAGAATAGAAAATTGATTTGACTAAAATTAATGGATTTAGTTAGCATTTGTTGTAAAGAAAGGAGAAAATGCATCAAAAAAAAATTGAAAAATGTGGGTATATCATAGAAAACCCTTTTGAAGTTATGAGGGTGCTTTTGGCATTTGAGTGGGTTTAATAAGCGAAATTTTAATTTTCAAAATTTAATTGTGAGTACATTAAATGGGTGTAGAGAATACAATACATTCTAAATTTTTATTTTACGATGAATATTTTTTCTACCCATATTATTTTTTCAAGGGAGATAATTCTACTCTCTCTGTATCTTTGGGAAGAAGTCAGGGAATTCCATTTTGGAACTCCAACTACTTCCCTCCATTTTGCAACCAAGCCAATTTGATTGATGGATACAAGGATTCAAAGGGCAAAAAGGCTGCGGATAGCCATTTTCTTCTATGCCAATAAATGGTAAACAGCCTCAGGTCAACCGCCCGTAGGAAAGCTACTCATTGTTGTTCAAAAGGCTGCTAACTAATTTTTTTTTTCGGGGGGTCAAACTAAAAGAATAATTTTATTTATTTTTGAAGTCATGTTTGGCATGCGGGTAAGGCTGGTACACGTTTGGCCAATTATTGTATTGAAGATTGAACTATTCGGGTCGCTTGACCTTTACATTCTAAGTTCAGCAAAATCAGAATCACTCCCTCCCAGGGTGCTTGAACAGGTCCGTGCTCATTTTTTAAAAAATTTCTTTTTAATTTAATTGTTTAAATATATTTTCATTAATTAATGCCGTCCGCCGACAACCACCATGAACAACCACAGGCATCGTGATTTGTCACCGACTGTTATTTTTCAAAAGCTTTGGATGTCAAATCTACTGCCGTTGGAATCCTCGACTCCAGTTCTATGCAATGATACTAATATTATTGGAACCGGAGCCTTCGTTTGAAGTAGATCCAAAGTAAAAGTTTTGAAATCCAAAATTTAGACATATGTTCACAATGAAAACCTTTGACTGTTGCATAGGATTTGTGACAAGGATTCAAGTGGTATAAAATACGACTTAAACAGACAAAATCAATAAATTCTGGCAGTCGTTAGTTATGGCAAATGGTGGCTGCAAGTGGCTGTATACGATGTTGACTAATGATAAATAAAATAAGCTCTGACCGTCGCAAAAGATAAATAAAATAAGTAGCTTGTAAAATAACTTCCCCTTTCTTGTATGCGATGTTGACTAATATGAGTAGCTCGTAATTATATACACACACACACACACACAGAGATAAGATCATGTTCGATTGCAATGATAATTGAGCGCTGATGGAGATTACGCGGAAGAAGCAGCAAGCGCTCTTTTTATCTTTGATCTTGCTTATTATTCATCTCTATCCAACGAGTTCGGAGCCCGAAAAAGTCAAGAATAATACAAGTTTAAATTCAGATGAAGTACACGTTGGAGTCATCCTGGATATGCGATCATGGACAGGGAAGATCACCAATAGCTGCATTTGTATGGCCATTGCTGATTTTTATGCTGTAAACACTCACTACAAAAGAAGGCTCATTCTTCATTCGAGGGATTCTCTGGGTGATCCGTTTCATTCTTTAACTACGGGTAACATTACTTCACCGTACACTACTTCATTTTTTCAAAAAGAAAAAGCTAGGGGTAAATCTCAATTAAACTATTTTTAGCTAAAATAGTTGTTTGAAAATCACTCCGTTAAACCCTGAGGCACACTACTTGTTACAGCATATAACATAAATTGGTTAATTAATTTCACGGATGCCGTGCTCAGATAGATTGGATGGAAGTATGTGGAACTTTATTTGTACCATAAACATGTCATCAGAACCTTACAAATCTGAGCTATAATTCATTGTAATCTTATAGAACAAGATCTATGTGTTATAGAAATCTATTTATATTATTGTAGCCATTAAAGTTGCATCCGTTTTCAAGTGCAGCCTGGAATCTTATGCAAAATGTCGACTTGCAAGCAATAATTTGTATCGGAATGACGCCAACTGGAGCACAAATTTTGGCAGACTTAGGATCCAGAGCTAAAATTCCTTTCATATCTCTCTTTACAACTCTCCCTAATTCTTTGACATCGTATTCAATTCAAATTGATCAAGATGATGAAGCTTCTCAATCTCAAGCCAGAGGCATATCTGATTTTATCTCAGTCTTCAAATGGAAAGAAGTCATTCTCATCCATGAGGATAACACTTGGGGGAACGATAATACTATTCCTTATTTGTTTGATTCCCTGCATGATAATGATATTGATATTGCTCGAAGGATTTCCATTTCTTTGGCATCATCTACCGATGATCAAATCATTGAAAAGCTTTCAATGCTCAAGAGTTTAGAAACGAAAGTATTTGTAGTGCATATGT
This sequence comes from Atalantia buxifolia, assembly GCA_030444775.1. NCBI lineage: Eukaryota > Viridiplantae > Streptophyta > Magnoliopsida > Sapindales > Rutaceae > Atalantia > Atalantia buxifolia. The sequence continues at coordinate 10,680,861 of CM059832.1, forward strand.
CGCATGCTCTTGCATCTCATCTATTTTTGAATGCTAAGAAGTTAGGAATGATGAGTAAAGGGTATGTATGGGTTGCAACAGCCGCAACTATGAATTTCCTGCATTCCATGGACTCATTGGTTGTTGAGTCCAGCATGCAAGGGGTTGTGGGTTTCAGGCGTTATGTTCCAACGTCGAAGGAGCTTCACAATTTCACCCTAAGGTGGAGAAGGGAAATGTACCTTAATAATCCAAATGCTGAGGTTTCCGAATTAGATGCATATGGGATTCTTGCATATGATACTGTTTGGGCTGTAGCAAAAGCATCAGAAAAGCTCAAAACTGGTCAAGCTTCTGATGAAATACTTTATAAACAGATGGTAAACAATAGGTTCAGGGGTTTAAGCGGTGATTTTCAATTGGTAAATGGGAAACTAACTTCATCAAGAGAATTTGAAATTGTAAATGTGATAGGCAAAACCATAAAAAGAGTTGGTTTTTGGAATCCTACCACTGGGATCACAAAGGAAATGAATTCGTCTTTATTCATCAACAAGATGGATACTATTTCATCAACTTCACCAAATGATGAACTTGAAGTCATCATATGGCCAGGAGGGTCTGCAGCCATTCCAGTAGGTGTTGGCAAGATTAATAAGTTAAGGATTGGGGTGCCAGTGAACGGACTTGAACAATTTGTTAACGTAGTTTGGGATCCTCAATCCATCAACGCGACATTAACCGTCGAAGGCTTCTGTATAGACGTATTCAAGGCAGCCATCGACACTTTAACATTTGAAGTACCTTACGAGTTCATTCCATTTGTAGATGCCGGTGGACGAGTGGCTGCTGGGTCTTATTCTGATCTTATCGATCAGGTTTATTTTCAGGTTAGTGACATTAGATCCTAACACACACACACACACACAAATACACATACAATTTAGAATTTATATCTAATTTTAATTTATACATGTACGATATTTTGATCACGATTTACATGATAAACTAGAAATTTGATGCTGCGGTGGGAGATACAACAATTACTGCCAACAGATCTGTGTACGTTGATTTCACATTGCCATACACGGACATGGGCATTGGAATGATAGTCCCAATTGATCAGAACAACAACATGTGGATTTTCTTGAAGCCACTGAAAACAAATCTTTGGCTAACCATTGCCGCTTTATTTGTCTTGACCGGTTTCGTTGTGTGGATTATTGAACGTCCTGTCAACGACGAATTCCAAGGTTCACGGGCATATCAATTTGGGATGATATTTTGGTATTCGTTTTCAACTCTCGTATTTTCCCATAGTAAGTACATATACCTATCCCAATATAAGTATGTATATGACTTCATATATATTACAGAAATTAAATTCTATCTAAATGAAATTATTTTCTCGGCTATGACTGTCCCTACCCGACACGACAGTTTGGACAATGTCAATGATAAATTTTGTCAACTTTTATTGACTTTAAAACCATTAGTATGCTGTCGGTTACGGTGGCTCTGAGTTATTGTAGTTAGACCCTAATTTTTTTCTTTCAATAATTTTTGTTTTGTCAGGGGAAAAGATAGTAAGCAACTTGTCAAAGTTTGTAGTGATCGTATGGGTGTTTGTAGTGCTTATATTGAGCTCAAGCTACACGGCAACTTTAGCCTCTATGTTAACCATTCAACAGATTAAGTTGGCCTCAATGGAAAATATAGGATCTCAACTGGGCTCGGTTGTACCAGGAGCTCTAAGCAACTTAAATTTTAAAGATTCCAGGCTCAAGAAATACAATTCTGCTGAAGAATATGCCAATGCTTTATCCAAGGGGAGCATTTCTGCCATTATCGATGAAATACCATACGTCAAGGCCTTCCTCTCCAAGTATTCTGCCCATTACACCATGGCTGCAGCCAAGTATACTACCACTACCAATGGTTTTGGCTTTGTGAGTATCTCCTTTACATTACACACAACACACATTTCATGCAGATTATTGAAAATTATGCAATTTTATATATACCGTCAATTTTTTCTTATATTTTATATTAATTCCAGGTTTTTCAGAAGGGTTCACCATTCGTCCATGATATATCAAGGGCTATTGCAAGGCTAAGGGAAGAAGGGACTCTTGCAAAGATTGAAAATGTATGGTTTAATACCCAGCAGTCAAGTAATTTTATGCATGAGGGTTCCACAAGTAGTAACCCCTCCAGTCTGAGCGTCGCTAACTTTGGTGGCTTATTTCTTATAACAGGGATCTCTTCAACTCTAGCTCTTGTCATATTCTTAGTTACTTCAATTTATAAAAGGACTTTCTGGAGAACTGGAGAATTGAATAAAACAGTACTTCCATTGTAATTTTAAATAAGGTTAAGAAATCAATGTAGGGCATCTACTTTTAATTGTATTATATTAATTTATTATTTTTTTTTATTAAACTACATATGGATCACGATTCTTTTATTATTTGAACTGTATTGAATAAAAATACATATAAATAATTGGTGGTTAATAAATAAAAAAAATAAAAAAAAAAGTTAAATTCATCATTAAAAAATGTCACAAGATGTTTAAAATTTTTTTTTAAAAAAAAAAAGAAGACTCATAGTAGGATAGGATTATCATCTACCATTTATATGTGTTTTGAAGATTTTCAATCACACACAACGCCCTGTCAGATATTAACTCTCCATCCCAGAGTGCTGTCAGTGAAACTCATTTTGGATTCCAAACATCTTTGGTCATTATATATTGAGTAGAACTATTGGCACCCCTTTAATGTCCTAATAAAACCCCTTTTCTAAAAGAACCCCATTATTAATGGAAAAAATTCATTATTTGTCCAAAATTACTCATAAATCAATTCCAATAGATCGCTTCTTTCACTTTGTGAACAAATTCATTTTTTTGAATTAATACTTCATAAAAAAAGAATATTATATGAAAACTAAAATTTCCAACGAATTCTTCAGCCAATTAGAGAGTTATCCTTTCAACATATACTCAATTTTATCAAGACTTTAGAGGACATTTTAGATGTTTGTGACAACCTCTTGGTAAATGTCGGTGACTCGACTTCAAGAGACATGCTTATCTCATTGCTTTTGTAAGGAAAAGGTTGATAAGAAATTTGGATATTTAAACTGATGTCTAGTTATATATCTAGCTGGGGGATGAGCTTCTACAAATTACAATTGTCTCTTGTAAAGTTTTGTTTTAATGCAGCATTAATTTTTTCCTCTTTTCAAGAGACATATTTCCTAAAGACAGAAGCTGAAAAAAAAAATTGAATCAGGGATAACTTTGGAAGAACATAGATATCCTTATAAATAATGAATTCTTCTAATTAATTAATGGGGTATTTTTAGAAGAGGAGTTTCATTAGAGCTTTAAAGGGGTGCCAATAGTCCCACCTTATATATTTAATTGAGTAATATGGATGTACGGCCCAACCCAATGGTATCAACTCGAGGATCCACAGAACGTCAGTCAGGCACTTGGGCTAGTAATGAAGTCGTCTTCATTTCAGCGTTTGTAGTAACGAGATAGTTTGCTATCTGCACGGTTAATTTAGTGATTTGGTATTTGGATTAATAACTGCAAGCACGACTACTGATGACAAAATAATTTTTTTTTGGATAAGGAAAAAATAATTTATTTATATCATATCAAAAATGTTTTTATATCTATGACCTGTAAATATAATATGTAAGTTTGTCTATTAAATGTCTGGTTACGACTACTAAATACTAATAACAAAATATTTTTTTTATATCTCATCAAAAGTGTTTTTACATCTATAACATGTACATATTTGTATTGCCCGTTGTTCGCCTTGCCCTGCGTTTTTGTTTTAATTTAAATACTGATATTTTGTAATCAAAGAGTTGACTACGTCATTTCTATCAGTATAGGTTAAAATTCTATTTAATATACTAATTGACATATCTACCCCACTATATTTTTCATTAGAGAACAATTCTACCCTCACCATATTTATTGGGAGGGAGGTTTAAGAGTCCCATAGTTAGACACCAACCACTTCCTTCCACTGCCACTGAGGGAAATTGATTGATAAATATATGTAGCAATAACTGAAAGGAAAAAAATGGGGGAAAAAAGTACTGAGTACCAATATACTATTATAATGCTGGTGATATGGGGAATCTTAAGGAGGTAAATAATACATTTTTAAAAAATAATAAAGAATTTTAATGGTGACACAATGACAATTAAAATAATTATAAAATCATACGGTATTATAATGTCAATTAAAAAATAATACTAATGTTTTACTTAATATTATATCATATAATTTTATAGTTGTTTTATTACTGTTGTGTCAGATTTTTCAGATCAAATACCAATACTCAAATTTATTTGCAGTAAAGACGTAGTAGGCTAACTGATTTCGGGACACTGTGTTTTCAATGTGATGACTCTTTGAACAACCAATCAAAAGTTGCCCAAGTCATAAATCATCCGTCTCGTGTGCATGCAAGCGGCGTGCGTAGCCAAAGCAACCATCATCAGATCATTTTTCACCAGATTTGCCTTCATTTTTTTCCACACTTGACGAGAATTTAGCCAAGTGTTTCCATACGCACTAACCAGTCGTGACAAGCGGTGAAATATCTTCCAAAGTCAAGTGCGCACTTGGCTAAGTTTTCTACCCCATTATATACACAATTTAAGTAGCCATTTTTTTTCATGAAAGACTCAAGTAGTCAACTCCTGTTCCGACAGCTGCTCGCGGTTGTTCTTTAAGGTACAACCTATCGTTTCGATGTTAAGAATATGCTTAGCTCAGTATGTAAGCTAGAATAGTTAGTTAACTAACTTTGCTGATGTGGCAACAAGTGAGCAAAGTCGTTACAATTAGTTTTCAAGTTGTTAATTAGATCATGTTTTGGCGTGTGTATGAAAGTTCTGGACATTAGTATAAATACAGGTTGTAAATTCAGATTCATTAATGTGAAGATAATCAATCAAAGCATTTAACAATTTTTTCTCCAGTTTACAATTTTCTCGTTTCTTTTCTCGAGAACCAAACAGAATAAATAAACTTTGATTTGGTATCAGAGCCAACAGATCACAACTCCTATGGCTTCATTAAGCTTGAATACTAATGCTTCATCCTCGATCACAACATTTACATTCACAACACCAATCAAGCTTGATAGATCCAACCATACCATCTGGAAATCACAAATTCTCTCTTCAATTCGTGCAAATGAGCTTGAAAGTCTTCTTGATGGATCACGAGCTTGTCCAGATCAATTTCTCACTGGTGATTCTTCAAATGCTGATGATGTTGTACAAGAAAATCCAGCTTATGCTATCTGGAAGAAGCAGGATCAAATGTTGTTGAGCTGGCTTCTGTCCTCCATTAAGGTCGAGATATTTAGTCTGGTGGTAACATCCAAAACTTCTAATGAACTTTGGACTAGTTTAGAACAACAATTTGGATCTGAAACTGCTGCTAGAAAGGTTCATCTTAAGATGATGTTGAATAATCTTAAGAAATGATCTATGACTATGACGGATTACTTCAGCAAACTTATATCTATAACTGATGAATTGGTTATTGCTAGAAATCTTGTTAGTTCCTTGGATTTTATCACACGCTTAATCTTAGGCTTAGGTCAGCCTTATTATCTTGTTGTGGTGTATATTGAGGCAAACATTCTTAAGATGAGTATCAATGAAGCTTATTCTATGTTGCTAACGCATGAAGCTAGACTAGAGAATGCTCAATCTACAGCTAGCAAAAAGGCTAAGTTGAACTATGCAGCCAATATAGCTCAAGCTGGAAATAATCAGAAAAGAGCTGGAAACAATACTGGTTTTAATACTAACTCTCAAGGAAACTTTATGTACAAGAATGGCACTAATAATTGGAATGGTAATTTTAATGTCAGAGGAAGATATGGTCCAGGAAGAGGTGGTTACATGGGACAAAATTCTAGAAACGGGTGGAATGGATCTCAAGCAGGAAGAGGAAATCTCTCTGAAAATGGTGGTTACTCTGGTGGTTTTAACAATAACAACGGAGGCTTTACTGGAGGTTCTCATGGCTTTGGAAGAAGAGGAGGCAGATGATCAATCACCTGTCAAATTTGCTTCAAGAATAATCATTCTGCAATAGATTGCAAGAACATAATCTACAGAAATTTTATTCCAAATTTTCCAGCTCAGAATTATGCTCCAAATCAGTATCAAGCTCCTAGGTCAACTTATATGGCAACCTCAGAAGGTGTTGCAGATCAGGGCTGGTATTTGGATAGTGGAGCAACTCATCACTATTGTGCAAATTTTATTGTACTCGCATGTGCATGAATCTATTATAGAATAGATCAATGGTGTCGAGTGTCGATCCCACGAGGAGGTGGATTTTAATTGTGTGTAGAGTTAATTTTCTAAGTGGGTAGTTGGATTTATGGTAAAAGTGATTTAAATTAAAATGGCTAGAATAAATTGAAATAGAAACTATTATAATTGAATCGCTTGGGTATCTGGATCCGCATCAATATGCTCTATGGGCTTAATATTCCTTATTAGTGCCAATTAAATCATGAGGGAGATATACTCTATGGGCTTAATATTCCTTATTAGTGCCAATTAAATCATGAAGGGGATTTCCACTGCTCATGAACCACACTCTAATCAATATGGTGCTAAGGGCTTACCGTGCCAAATAGTAATAACCTTGTACTAGGGACCGGTTAAACCAGTACGGTACTAGACAAGATTAGTATTATCTATCGACGAAAAGTCAAAATAACCACATAAATCAAAAGGGAAGAGAAAGTAAATTTACCAAATAAAGCCCATGGAACATGTTGAGACTTCACCTTCAACCCAAGATTGAAAGAAAATTAACTACTCATAATTGAATTAAGGGTAAAATAAGAATTTATTAAAATACGTAGAAAATACAAGATGGAAAAGGAATTACAGAAAATGGAGCTCAAAAATGAGTTCAGGGGTGTCGAATTAGAGGGGGCCCTTTTTATAGATACAATGAGTAAATAATGGCCATCGGATTAAAACAATTTGAACGTCCAGGATTGCGTCACATGGCAAAATCTAATTGGATAGAATACATCATCAGGGCTGTCATTCCGTATAATACATGTATCATACGCACGATTTTTTGTCCACTAACATACTGCCACGTCATTGGTCAATTCCACATCAATATTTTAATCCAATAGGATTGTGACACATCAACGGTCAAGCCACATCATTAGTCAACGCCACATAAGCAGTCATCAGACCGTATATTTGAACAGTACAGTAAATGTGAACAATGCCGTATATGTGAACAATGTCGTACATGTGAACAGTGTCGTTTAACCTTTTATGCTCCTCCTAAGATTTTCGATTGTCCTGAGTCCAAATTTCATGTCTGTTTTGCTATCTGATCTCTCGTTCATTGTGAAATGACCATGATACCCCTAAAATACATAAAACACTTAATTAAAAATTAAACACACATAATTAAATTATAAGGGACTTAAATATATAAAAGTGGAGATGTTAGTGAGACTAACAGTGTAAAATGATGATTTTCTCCTTTATAAATATACACTTTCTATTACTCAACAATCACCTTACCAACAATGTTCAGAATTTGACTGAAGGTAAATCTTATTCTGGTTCTCAGTTGTTAATGGTAGGCAATGGTCAAGGACTTGAAATTTCACACACAGGCAATATCTGCTTTTACACTTCTTTAGGCACCTCGTTGAACTTAAAAAATGTAATTTGTGTACCTAAAATTACCAAGAACCTTATCAGTATTTCCAAACTTTTGCTGGATAACAATATAATTATTAAATTATCTTATAATCTGTATTTTATCAAGGACAAGATGGAAGGAACTTTGCTAGCACAGGGGATAGCTAAAGATGGTCTCTATCAACTACTGTCACAAGATGATTCTGTTGAACATTCAGAAGTCCAAGTTTCAAACCCAGCTCAATGTTGTCTTTCATTTCTAATAAATAACTTGTAAACTCGTCACAATAGTCAGTATTTCTCAGTACTTGTACTCAACCTGCAAGTTTTCATACTTTATGAAAAATGTCACCAAACTTGTTGCATAACAGGTTTAGACATCCAAACAAGCAAGTTTTAAAAACAATAATAAAACATCTTCTTTTGCATAATGTTTCATGTCAAAATTTTGATTTCTGTGATGCCTGTCAACATGGTAAAATGCATCAATTTCATTTCTAAGTCACTGATATTAAGACTAGATCACCACTTGAATTGTTGCATACTGATCTATGGGGTCCAGCTTTTGAGTACTCCATGGATGGTTACAAATATTATATTTTCTTTGTTGATGATTTCACAATGTATTGCTGGTTATTTTCTTTTGCTTTTAAATCAGAAGCATTTAATACATTCAAACAATTCAAACTCTTTGTTGAAAAACAGTTTTCTTTACCTATTAAAGCCTTACAATCAAATATAGAGGGTGAATTTATGACCTTTAAATCTTATCTTTAGCAAGAAGGAATCTATTTTAAACCATATACTCATCATCAAAATGGGGTGGTTGAGAGAAAGCATAGACATATTGTTGAGACAAGCCTTACTTTCTTACCTCAATCTTCTTTGCTCTCTCTTTCTGGTGGGAGGCTTTTCACACAGCCACTTACTTATTAAATCGAATGCCAACTCCTGTTCTTGGTAATCTGTCCCTCTTTCAAAAGTTACATAACCAACTTCTTGATCACCAATTTATCAAAGTCTTTGGCTGCTCTTGCTTTCTTTTACTCAGACCATACAATCAACATAAACTTGACTTTCACACTAAAAAATGTGTATTCATTGGGTATAGTCCTCTTCACAAAGGATATAAGTGCTTGCCTAAGTCAAGGAAAGTTTTTGTTGCTTGCCATATCATATTTAATGAAACATAATTTCCTTACTCCGAGTTGTTTTCTAACAACTCTTCTGTTGTGATTGAGTTTAATACCCCCACTTCTCTAGTTCAAGTATCTTTCTTTCACAATTCAAATTTTACTGACAGTAGTAATGAAGGATCACAGACAGCTTCCTGTGCTCCAACTTTATCTCATGCATCATCTACTTATGAGACATAGCATACTTCATCCCAGTCCTTCATCAACTCTCTCACCCCTTCTCCAATTTCTTTACCTCCACCCTCATTGCCTACACATCCAATGATTACTAAAGGTAAAGCTGGGATTTTCAAGCCAAGCATGCATCTAGCAGCTACTCAAAATCTTGAACCAACTAATGTTAAGGCTACCTTACAAGACTCTAAGTGGTATCTGGCTATGAAGTAGGAATATGGAACATTACATAAAAACAGCACCTGGACATTAGTGCCACCTCATACAGCTACTAAAATAATTAGTAGCAAATGGGTGTATAGAGTCAAGTACAATCCAGATGGTACCATCTCCAAGTACAAAGGTTGTTTAGTGGCTAAAAGCTACCATCAAACTCATGGGGTTGATTTCTTTGAAACCTTCAGTCCTGTAGTAAAGCCCTGTACAATTAGAGTGGTTTTGAGCTTAGTTGTCATGCATCACTGGCCTATAAGGCAACTGGATGTTAATAACGCATTTCTTAATTGAGTTCTCATAGAGGAAGTCTTCATGTATCAGCCTAAGGGGTTCATTGATCCCATCTATCCCTCCTACGTTTGTAAACTTAATAAAGCTCTCTATGGCCTTAAACAGGCTCCAAGGGCTTGGTATGACAGATTAAAGGCTTTTCTATTGCAATGGGGTTTTCAAGTTTCCAAGTCAGATACATCTCTTTTTATTCAACATATTGGTAAAGATATTTTACTTATTATTATCTATGTTGATGATATTCTGACTACTAAATCCAACTCAAATCATATTGAAACTGTTATTCATCATCTACATTCTGAGTTTGCTCTCAAAGATCTTAGTGAATTCAATTATTTTCTTGGTGTTGAGGTCATTCCATCAGTTAAGGGTCTGCATCTTTCTTAAACAAAATATATTAGTGATATACTTAAGAAGGCTAACATGCTGGAAAGCAAAGGTTGTTCAACTCCTATAAGTGCTAGTGAAAATGTATTGCTTTTGAGAATCCCTCTTTGTATAGAAGCAATATTGGTTCTCTGCAGTATGCTTTTTTAACCAGACCAGATATAGCTTATAATATTAATAAGCTCAATTAGTTTTTACAAGCTCCAACAATCCTTCATTGGCAGGCTTACAAGAGGGTTTTAAGATACCTTCAAAGCACAACTCATTTTGGTATTCAATTTTTCCATTCTGGTTTTTTATCTTTAACTGCATATTCTGATGCAGACCGGGGTTCAGACCCTGATGATCGACACTCCATTGGTGGCTATTGTGTTTTCTTAGGTAACAATATTATCTCTTGGTCCTCTAAAAAGCAGCATATTATGTCTAGATCTTCAGCAGAATTTGAATATCGTGCACTAGCCTTAGCCACATCAGAGGTTCTATGGCTTACTTATCTGCTTAAGGAACTTAAAGTTTCCCTTGTTCACACTCTTGTTCTGCTCTGTGATAATCAGAGTGCTGAAGCTTTGGCTAGCAACCCAAAATTTCACTCCCGAACTAAGCATATTGAGTTGGACCTTCATTTTGTTCGTGAACATATTGCACAACAGCAACTTGTTATTCAACATGTTTCCAGTTCCAATCAGCTTGCAGATATTCTCACCAAACCACTTGCTTTCGATCACTTTGCCTCTTTACGTAGCAAGCTTAATGTCTTACCCCGACCTTAAACTTGAGGGGGGATGTTAAGAATATACTCAGCTCAATATGTAAGCTAGATTAGTTAGTTAACTAACTTTGCTGATGTGGCAGCAGAGTAAGCAAAGTCGTTACAATTAGTTTTCAAGTTGTTAATTAGCTCATGCTCCTGGCATGTGTATGGAAAGTTCTGGACATTAGTATAAATACAGGTTGTAAATTCAGATTCATTAATGTGAAGGTAATCAATCAAAGCATTTAACAATTTTCTCTCCAGTTTACAATTTTCTCGTTTCTTTTCTCGAGAACCAAACAGAATAAATAAACTTTGATTCTCGAGTCATCTCTGACCTATTTTTATGAGGTACATTGTCACATGGCTGTTGTGGAATCCTATTCGATCAGGGTAATTGTTATTATAGTCAAAACAAATTTTTAATTTCTATTTGCTTGTAGAAGTGGTCCACTAAATAAGAACTTGTTGCTATCATTTAGCTGAGTCCAAAGATGAATAAAATCATCTAGTATCGGAGGCCTTGGCCTTCCTCGAAATAGATCAGGTTCAGTTGTTCATTTTTTTATTTAGCTGACTTCTACAATAGGAAAAAAAAAAAAGATCTTGGAAGGCTTTGATTCCTTATACAGACCAATTACACGGTCAGTTACCTGACACATAACACACATCAAGCAAACCTGAAGAACCCAGTCCAGAAAGGCTGCTATATTAAAACGTCTTCAATTAGTTTTCTTTTATCAAACTATAGAATAATCGTACTCCCTCTTGCTGTCCCAATCTTGTATTGCCTCTCGGAGACTTGGACCTTTTTTTTTTATAATTTCGATATTGACTGTGGACATTGCTCCTAATTCTATAATTATGAACAAGGTCGGTTTCAATGATAATTAAGCGCTGATCGATGGAGCTTAATAGGAAGAAGGAGCAAGCCATTTTTTCATCTTTAATCTTGCTTATTATTCATCTCTGTCCATCGTGCTCGGAGCTTGAAAAAGTCAAGAATAATACAAGTTTAACTGCAGATGAAGTGCACGTCGGAGTCATCCTTGATATGCGATCATGGTCAGGGAAGATCAGCAATAGCTGCATTTCCATGGCCATTGCTGATTTTTATGCTTTAAATACTCACTACAAAACAAGGCTCGTTCTTCACTCGAGGGATTCTCAAGGTGATCCACTTCATGCTTTATCTACAGGTAACATTATTTCACCGTATACAGTTAATTTTTTTTTTCCTATTTATACATATATATTAACACATGGATCGGCTAAGCCCAAATAAATTTTTTTAGCCAAAAAAAAAAAACTACTTAAAAAACCATCCTCTCAAATCCCCGGGCATACTACTTGTTATAGATGCATGACTTTAAATTTATAGTTAATTTCCAGCTTGCATTGCGTAGATAGATCGGATTGAAGTATATGAAATTTAATGTTACACCATAATCATGTCATCAGAAACTTAAAAGCCCACTATATATTTAAGGGTTACCTTATTGTAAAATTTGTATACACACACATAGTGGCAGAGCTAACCAATTCAATTACGGGAGGCTTGGTTCAAAAATTTATTTTAAATTAGAGGAAATTATTTTCTACTGTTCACTTAACTCATATTTATTCTTTTCTTTTTAGATTTAAAAAGTAATAACAATAAATTAAAAGAAATTTGAATATTTAAAATTTTGTGGTTGTAGAGATTGGAACCTAAGTCTCTAAAGCTACAAAGTAAAATTCTTACAACTAAACCATACGTAAATTTTCAGTTTACAACGTTGTAAAAATTGATTTACAACATCATAAATCCATCTTAAACTTTTATTCTCAATCGAAAAAATTTTAATATATATATATATATATATATATGTAGAGTCCTTATCAAGTGCAGACACCATCATTGACATGCTATTAAGTTATATGATTTAATTGAGTCAATGTAAACACTATTAAACTATATACTTTAGCGTGTATAAAAAAAATGAGAGTGCCTGCAAATATTTTAATATATATATATATTATGAATTGAAGTATATGAATATCATAATTTACAAAATGTGGGACAACTTTCACAACATTGTGAAACCTTTACTATAATATCGTAAAAGTGTGAAAAAACACATTTACAATGCTGTAAAAGATTTTGCAATATTGTAACAATCTTCTTACATTTTTTAAGTTCTTGGATTCTCTTACTGGAAATTTTCATATAAAATTTTCATATATATATTATTTTATACCATAAACATGGCATAGAAACTTACAAAAACATCTATATTCTAATCTTATAGAATAAGATCTGTGTTAACAACTATATATATTTTTTTTGCCATTAAAGTTGCATCTATTTCAAGTGCAGCCTTGAATCTCATGCAAAATGTAGAATTGCAAGCAATAATTTGCATAGAAATGACACCAACTGGGGCACAAATTTTGGCGGACTTAGGATCCAGAGAGTGGTTTCTCTCTTTGCAGCTCTCCCTAATTCTTTGACATCGTATTCTGTTCAAATTGATCAAGATGATGAAGCTTCTCAATCCCAAGCCAAAGGCATAGCTGATCTTATCTCAGTCTTCAGATGGAAAGAAGTCATTCTCATCTACGAGGATAATACTTGGGGGATTGATAATACTATTCCTTATGTGTTTGATTCTTTACATGATGCCAACATTGACATTGCTCGAAGGATGGCAATTTCTAAGTCATCAACTACAGGTGATGAAGCCATCAAAAAGCTTTCAATGCTCAAGAGTTTAGAAACAAAAGTATTTGTGGCGCATATGTCCCATGCTCTTGCATCTTATCTCTTTTTGAATGCTAAGAAGTTAGGAATGTTGAGTAAAGGGTATGCATGGATTATAACTTCTTCAACTATGGATTTCCTATATTCAATGGACTCATCGGTTGTTGAGTCCATGCAGGGAGTTCTGGGTTTCAAGCGTTATGTTCCAGCATCGAAGGAGCTTCACAATTTCACCGTAAGGTGGAGAAGGGAACTGTACCTATATAATCCAAATGCTGCGGTATCCGAATTAGATGTATATGGGATTCTTGCATCTGATACTGTTTGGATTCTGGCACAGGCATCAGAGAAGCTGAAAACTGATCGGGTTCCTGATGAAACATTTTATAAGCAGATAATAAACAGCAGCTTCACGGGTTTAAGCGGTAATTTTCAACTAGTAAACGGGAAATTAACTTCATCAGGAGCATTTGAGATTGTGAATGTGATAGGCAAGACCTTAAAAAGAGTTGGGTTTTGGAGTCCAATCACTGGGATCTCAAAGGAAATGAGTTCATCAATACTCTTCAATAAGATGAATATTAGTTCACCCTCACCAAATGATGATGAACTTGAAGCCGTTATATGGCCAGGAGGATCTGCAGCCATTCCAGAAGGTGGTGGTAAGATTAATAAGTTAAGGATAGGGGTTCCAGTGAATGCTTTTAAAGAACTTGTCAATGTGGCCCGGGATCCTCAAGGAACAGTAATAGTTGAAGGCTACTGTATAGACGTATTCAAAGCAGCCATTGACTCTTTAACGTTTGAAGTACCTTACGAGTTCATTGCGTTTGAGGATGAAAATGGACAAATGGCTGGATCGTATAATGATCTTATCTATCAGGTTTATTTAAAGGTAAGTGAGCGAGTATATATATTACAAATTTTAATTTACATCTAACTTTATTTTACACATGTTGACCATGATTAATTGATAAACTAGAAATTTGATGCTGTGGTGGGGGATACAACAATTACCGCCAATAGATCTTTGTACGTTGATTTCACATTGCCATACACGGACATGGGCATTGGAATGATAGTCCCAATTGATCAGAGCAACAACATTTGGATTTTCTTGAAGCCACTTGAACCAAATCTTTGGCTAACCACTGCAGCATTATTTCTCTTGACTGGTTTTGTCGTCTGGATTATTGAACGTCCAGTCAATGATGAATTCCAAGGTTCGCGGGCGCATCAATTTGGGATGATATTTTGGTATTCTTTCTCAACACGCGTATTTTCTCAGAGTAAGTACACGCATATGTAATACGTATCCCAACACACACACACACTTTAATTATATATATTACAGAAATTAATTACTTTGTAAAGGGGCATTAATTTTTGTTTTTCAGGGGAAAAGCTATTTAGCAACTTGTCAAAGTTCGTAGTGATCGTATGGTTGTTAGTAGTGCTTATATTGAGCTGAAGCTACACGGCAACTTTAGCCTCTATGTTAACCATTCAACAGATTAAGTTGGCCTCAATGGACAATATAGGATCTCATCTGGGCTTGGTTGTACCAGGAGCTCTAAGCAACTTAAATTTTAAAGATTCCAGGCTCAAGAAATACAATTCTGTTGAAGAATATGCCAATGCTCTGTCCAAGGGGAGTAAAAATGGTGGCGTTTCTGCCATTATTGATGAAATGCCCTACATAAAGGCCTTCCTTGCCAAGTATTCTACCCATTACACCTTGACTGCACCCAAGTATACCACCAGTACCAATGGTTTTGGCTTTGTGAGTATCTCTACTAACAATATCATATTTAGCTAATTAACCTCATACAGATTACGTGTAACTGAATTTTGTATGCATCCTCCAGGTTTTTCAAAAGGGTTCGCCACTGGTTCATGACATATCAAAGGCTATTGCAAGGTTAAGAGAAGAAGGGACTCTTACGAAGATTGAAAATGAATGGTTTACTGACAGACAATCAAGTTTTATGCACAAGGATTCCATTAGTGATAGCCCATCTAGTCTGAGCCTAACCAACTTTGGTGGTTTATTTCTTATTACAGGGATCTCTTCAACTCTAGCTCTTGTTATATTCTTGCTTCCTTCAATTTACAAAAAAATGCTTTCTGGAAAGGTGGGGTATTGGAAAGAAAAAGTAGCATTTCATTGTAATTATCATTAAGGTAAGGCATCCATTTTACATTGCATTTCATTAATTCATCACTCTTTTACTAAATCATATACACTTGTCCGTTTCACTAATCTTTAGTCATGTAAGGCCATTCCAAATATTACCTATACATCTCAGAGTGTTGAATTGGATTCCAAACATCTATAGTCCTTATATGTTTATTTATTAAAGTCTTGATGTTGTGTGCGTCATCACGCATGTTATAGTGCGCGACGAAATGTGTATCAAGAATTTATTAACAGGGTTACACAACTCACAAAAATAACCCAACCAATTAAATTTTAACTCGTATGCTGCAGTGCATCAGATCAAGCTTCTTACTTATTGAGTTATAAGAATATAGAAATTATTTTGTACTCACTTAGCTAGTAAGCATTTTGCATCCACTAAGCTAGTAAGCTTTACCGGTCATAAACTAGATTATCGGCTGCACAACAGTCTAAAATGGGCCTTGTGGAAAATAATATTAGCTCAACCCAACGGGGATCAACTAAAGAGGATCCACATGAATCTAATAGAGTTGATTTGACAGTTTTCTGTCAGGCAGGCCTGCTAGACAGCTGGTAATTGGTAAAGTTGTGTTGGCTCCTCGCACTGTTCTAGAGTCATAAAAACGAATTGATTTTAAAAGTTGTGTTGTGTTATAAATTTGGAGGTAATGGTTGTTATAATTTAAAGAGATTGTATGTAAGCAATGATGATATTTAACTTAAGAATAGTTAAATGAAGATTGAAGAAAACAAGCAAAATGCCTTGAGCAAGAAATTGAATTGTTCGTTACAATTAGCAAATGAAGGAAGGGTAATATATACAGTGATTAGTGGGTGGAGCATTTAGAATTGTTAATTATAAAAAGGATAATGGGAAGAGCACCATTTGGTGGAATTCACCGTGATTTACAACACTCTCCCTTGAATTCATCAATTACTCATTAGATGTGCTCCCTCTAATGACATTGGATGTGATTTTAAACTACCTCATTAAAAACCTTTGCCAGTAAAAACCCAGTGGGAAAACCTAGTCAAAAGGAAAAAAAAAGTACAGCACATATGCGTCCGATATTACTATGATTCTTCTCTTATAAGATTATGCTCCTCTTTTTTAGTGCTCTTCCTGAAGGTAACATGCATTAATTTAACAGTTTGTTAAAACGACACATTTTGATGCCATATATAATTTTTTCGAACGTAGATGTAGGTAGAGCCTTTGTAAACATATCAGCTAAATTTTCCGTGGAGCGTATCTATTTGATATCAATCTTCTTATTCTGTTGGAGCTCATGAGTGTAGAAGAATTTTGGTGAAATATGTTTTTTTATGTCCCCTTTAATGTATCCTCTTCTGAGTTGAGCTATACATGCAGCATTATCTTCATATATCACTATTGGGATATCTGAACTTGAAGATATTCTACATGTACTTTGAATATGATGGATTACAGATCGTAACCATATGCATTCTCGACTGGCTTCATGTAGCGTAAGAATTTCAGAATGGTTGGAGGATGTTGCAACGAGAGTCTGTTTTGTAAACTTTCAAGAAATTATTGTATCATTGAAAGTGAAAACATATCCTGTTTGTGAACGAACTTTATGGGAATCAGATAAATAATTTGCATCAGCATAACCAATAAGAACTGGATTTTTTGTTAGTTCATTAGAATAAAATAAACCTAAATCAATTGTTCCTCGAAGATAATGAAAAATGTGTTTGACACCATTCCAATGTCTTCTAGTTGGTTCAGAGCTAAATCGAGCTAACAGATTAACAAAAAATGCTATGTCTAGTCTAGTACATTGTGCTAAATACATCAGAGCACCTATTGCATTTAGATATGGTACTTCAAGACCAAGTATCTGTTCATCATCTTCTTTAGGATGGAATGGATCCTTTTTAGGATCAAGAGACCGAACTACTATTGGGGTACTCAATGGGTAAGTTTTATCCATGTTGAAACGTTTCAAAATTTTCTCAGTATAAGTTGACTGATGGATAAAGATACCATTAGGTCTGTACTCGGTCTGCAGCCCGAGACAATACCTAGTTTTCCCTAAATCTTTCATTTTAAATTCATTTTTTAAACATTCAGCGGTCTTTTGGAGCTCTTCAGGGTTCCTATTAAATTCAAATCATCAACATAAACTGCGGCAATAGCAATTCCAGATTTTGATTGCTTGATAAAAATACATGGACAGATAGGATCATTAACGTATCCTATTTTTATCAAATATTCACTGAGGTGATTATACCACATGCGTCCAGATTGTTTTAATTCATATAAAGACTTTTGTAGCTTTATTGAATACAAGCCACGATGTGATGATTGACAAGATTTTGACATTTTAAATCCTTCAGGGATTTTCATATTTATATCTGTGCCAAGTGACCCATATAGATAAGCTGTTACCACATCCATAAGACGCATATCAAGATTTTTTGATACAGCCAAACCAATTAAAAACTGAAACGTAATTACACACATTACTGGAGAGTATGTCTCATTATAATCAATAGCAGGTCTTTGTGAGAAGTCTTGTGCGACAAGTCGTGCTTTATATCTTACAACTTCATCATTTTCATTACGTTTTCGTACAAATACCCATTTGTACCCAACAGGTTTGACATCCTTAGGTGTTTGGACTATAGATCCGAATACTTTACGTTTGGCTAAAGAAGTCAACTTTGCATGAATTGCTTCTTTCCATTTAAGCCAATCATGCATCAATCTACATTCATCAATGGTTTGTGTATCATGATCATTCCCAATGTCAGTAGCTACTGTAAACGCAAACACATCATTGATGATAATTTTTTTATCTCCAGTTACTTCAAGGGCTTAAGCCATATCTTGGGCATATGCCTCTTTAAGGGGTTCTCCAGGGTATGTGGTCTCATTAAAGACGAAACGCCTTTTCAAAATATTACCATGAGTATAATCTACAGAAATCTCATTATTTCTATATTCATGTGCCTTTTCAAGGCTTTGTTCCGCATGAATAGTTTGTGTATTGTCAGGGTTTCTAGTTTTTTCAGAGATTAGTTACTTTTTTGAAACAATTTGTTCTTTTAAATCATCATTTGCAGCAGAACCCTGTTTAATCATTTTTCTTTTTCTCGGAACACTGTCTTTTGAACCAATTGGTCTACCACGCTTCTTGCGTGCCATAGATAACTCCTCAGCTGCACTTTTCATTAATTGTTCTTTATATACAATGACCCGGCCGAGTATATTAACAGCTGGTATATATGATTTGGTTACTTTTGCTGCATCTGTAAATGCATCTGGCAATTGTTCTGTAATTTGCTATAAATGAACTATCCTTCGCACTTTATTTTCACTCTGAGATGTGCGTGGATCTAAATGAGATAGATGGGTCACTTTCCATTGATGATCATGCCTAACCTCATAGACCTTTTTCCTTTCTCCAAATGGAGGAAAATTTGTCTCATCAAAATGACAATCCGCATATCATGTGGTAAATACATCACCCGTCAATGGTTCAAGATATCTGATAATAGATGGTGAGTCAAATCCCACATAAATTTCCAAACGTCGTTGGGGTCCCATTTTAGTACGCTGTGGGGGCGCAATCAGCACTTGTACTGCGCAACCAAAAATACGTAAATGGGATAAATATGGTTGAAGTCCCAATACCAATTGCAATGGGGAATATTTATGATAGGCAGTAGGCCTCAAGCGGATTAATGCCGCAGCATGCAAAATAGCATGTCCCCATGTCAAAATAGGTAATTGATTTCATAATAATAAAGTTCTGGCAATTACGTAAAGACGTTTGATAAGAGATTCTGCTAATCCATTCTGAGTATGTACATGTGGTATTGGGTGTTATATGTCAATCCCAACTGTCATGCAGTAATCATCAAATATTTTAGAAGTAAATTCGCCAGCATTATCTAGATGTATGGTCTTGATTAGATAATTTGGAAATTGTGCACATAACATAATTATCTGCGCGTAAGCAGTCTTGCAAATGCAACATTACGTGTAGATAATAAACAAACATGTGACCATCGTACAGATGCATCAATCAAAACCATAAAATAACGAAATGGTCCACTTTGTGGGTGAATAGGCCCACAGATATCTCCTTGAATCCTTTGTAAAAATGATGGAGATTCAGAATTAATTTTACTGGTTGATGGTCTAACTACCAATTTTCCTTATGAATAGATAGTGCAACTATTCTCATTTGACAATAAAATTTTCAAATCTTTCAATAGATATCCATGAGAATTTTCAATAATTCTACGCATCATTGTTGATCCGGGGTGACCAAGGCGGTCATGCCAAAGTATAAAAGATTATGGATCACATAACTTATCTTTTATGACTGTGTAACTTTCCATTGATTTTATCGTCGTATAATATAAGCCAGATGAGAAAGCTGAAAGCTTTTCTAATATCTCTTTCTTTCCAGACATGTTAGAAGTAATGTATAGATATTCTACATTATTCTCATCCATTGTTTCTATATGAAAATTATTACGACGAATGTCGTTAAAACCAAGTAAATTTCTTTTTTATTTAGGTGAATACAGAGCATTTTGAATATCCAATTTTGTACCTTTAATAGGATCTACTGGACCTGATATTGTATTCACATTTGCCTTAATTAGATTTAAATTTAAAAAATACCTCTTATTTTGAAGAATCGTATGTGTAGTTGCACTATCAGCCAAACATATTTCTCCATCAAACATTTTATTGAAATCTATATCCTTAAACAAAAGTAAAAAAGGAAATACATATTAGATAACACAAAAAATAAAAATTGCATGAACAAACATAAAGCACAAATAGAATTTTAAATGGAATGAATATTTCCATCACCAATCAAATGATCAATCTTTCCATCCTTATCTTTAAAGAAGTCTGAAATATCAAGATGTATAACATCCACTGAATCCGAGTCATCAACATAGTTTGTTTCAATATTCTTTCCTTTTGATTTTTAGGGATGCTTGAAACATATCCACACCTATCACAAATGTTTTCTTGAGTATTATGTTGGTCCTCATTTTTTCCCTTTTCGTGGTTTTTATATCCACCATGAGGTCGGTAATAATGATTCTTATTATGTCTTCGGCCTTAATAATAACCACGACCACTGCCACGACTATGTCTACGGTAATGGTTATGCCCATGGTCACGCCCATTTTCATAATTGTCTTCACGATCATGTAAGACAACATTTGCTTCAAAAATTGGTTTTGTACCAGTAAGATGGGCTTGATGATTTTTCATTAATAATTCATTATTCTTTTCTGCTACAAGAAGGCATGCAATCAAGTCAGAATATTTTGTATACTGACGAGCTCTATATTGCTGTTGTAAAACCATGTTGGAAGCATGAAATGTTGCAAATATTTTTTCCAACATATCCTCATCAGTAATATTTTCTCCACACAGTTTTAACTGTGAAGTAATTCTGTATAGTGCATAATTATATTCATGTACTGACTTAAAGTCTTGTAGCCTGATGGCATTCCATTCACTACGAGCATAGGGAAGAATGATCATATCTTTCGTACAAACTGCTCCACAGGATATATGGATCCTTTATAGTGAGATATTCCATTTTAAGTGCTTGGTAGAGATGATGTTGTAGAAAATCATGGCCTTGGCTCGATCTTGAGTGGATGGGTCATTATTATTTTTTATTGTGTTACTCAAACCCATAACATCAAGATGAATTCGGCATCTAGGATCCAGGATAAATAATTCTCGCCTAATATATCCAAAGTGTTAAACTCCAATTTTGTCAATTGAGACATTATCACAAACAAATAAAAAGAGATTAGTATAATAAATATTAAAAAAATGTAAATAATAAGTATTACTTATAAGAAAAATTTTAAATAAATACGTAGAAAATTAAAGAGTAAATGGATAGAATACTTCATTTATCATACTGAACTTCGTACTGATAACGTGTTATAAATTTGGAGGTAATGGTTGTTATAATTTAAAGAGATTGTATGTAAGCAATGATGATATCTAAGTTAAGAATACTTAAATGAAGATGGAAGAAAACAAGCAAAATGCCTTGAGTAAGAAATTGAATTGTTCGTTACAATTAGGAAAGGAAGGAAGGGTAATATATATAGTGATTAGTGGGTGGAGCATTTAGAATTGTTAATTGTAAAAAGGATAATGGGGAGAGCAATAAAGAAGAGAAATGGGGAGAGCACCATTTGGTAGAATTCACCGTGATTTACAACATGTTGGACTATTAACACCTATTTATTAATTTTATAAAATTCTTGTAATATTATAATTACATTTAAAGACAAATATAAATATAATTAATCTCATTTATATTTTCTTTCTCTGTTCAATTTCATTTTACGTGCACAATATAAATTTTTTTAATCATTAGAATAATCTGAATTTAAGAAGTAATCTATAAATTTTTTTAATCATTAAATTAATCTAAATTTAAGAAGCAAATTTTTAAGCCAAAATAATACTCTTGTAATATATGTAGCAACAAAATTAGGATACAATATTGTGAGAAAATAAATTAAATAAAATTTTATCTCACTACAAATAATCTTTAAGGATTCTCAAATTAATTGTTGCACCCAAAATTTATATGTACGATAAAATTATATTGGACCCATAAATATTCAATATTTTATAAGGTTTTCCATACTTTTTTTAGATTTTTTAGAAATTAAATAATAAAGAAAGTTTAAAGAGATGAATACAATTATTAAGACTAAAAGAGTGAGAAAATTATTTGAAATTGAAAGATTTATAAATGAAAATAGTGTTTATTTAGAAAAATAGTACTTTTAGCATTAAATGGAATATAATTAAAAAAGGGGTTTCAAAAAAACTTTAGAGGGGTGCTAATAATCCCACTCTTAAAAGTTTTATAATCGTTGGTAATATATTTTAGAAAACGTAAGGCCGCGCCCATTCTTAATTAATTTTATAACCCCCATAGCCCTAGAAATTTATATTATGTTTACTTTCTATAGTAAGAGTGAAAGTGTGGATTCCTTCCACTTCAATATTTACTTATATATTTTAAGGAGGATTTGAAATTTCACTCCGTGAGCCCCACTTATTTTTTGAGTGGAGAGTGCGAGTGGGACTCCAATGTGAAGATGTGGGAGTGGAGAGTGGAAGTGGGAATCCACTCTCACCTCTTCATTTTCTACCCTCTTTTATTAAATTTAATATAATAAAATTTAATAAAATAAAATAAATAATATTATATTTATTTAAACAATATTATTATATTTAATTAAATAATAATTTACATTGATTCTAAGTTAAAATTACTAAAAAATATTATTATTATCTTAATGGAGAAATAATAATATTACAATATACTATCTTTATTTGAAAATATAATATTATTATATTTATTTAAAAATAATAGTATTTTATTTATTTAATATTAATAATTAATAATGATAAATAGTTTATTCTAAGAAAGTATTATTTTTGTAATAAATAATATTATATTTAATATAATTATATTTAAATTTAATATAATTATATTTATTTGGAGTCTAAATGACTCATTGTCAAATGTAGGTCCCCATGGTCTTGTGCCGCCTTCTATGTCAATAAGAACTCTGAAATAGAAAGAGGTACACCTAGATTGGTAGTAAATTATAAACCTCTTAATAAAGCCTTAAAATGGATTAGGTCCCTCATACCTAACAAAACAGATTTAATTCAAAAACTTCACTCTGCATTCATATTTTCAAAATTTGACATGAAGTCAGAATTTTGGCAAATTCAAATCCATCCTAAAGACCGTTATAAAACTGCTTTCACTGTTCCATTTGGCCAGTACAAATGGACAGTAATACCTTTTGGTTTAAAAAATGTACCTTTGGAATTTCAAAGAATTATGAATGATATTTATAATCCTTTTTCTGAATTTTGCATTGTTTACATAGATGATGTATTGATTTTCTCTCAATCAATAGACCAACATTTCAAACATTTAAAGACTTTCTATTTTGCAACTAGAAAAGTTGGTCTAGCCATTTCTAGTTCAAAAATTTCTTTATTTCAGACTAAAATCAGGTTTCTTGGTCACTATATTTCAATCTCTAAATGCTAAGTCATTGGGAATTGAATTAATGTTTTCAAGTTGTAAGTCATTTTCATCATTAGAATTTGATTCTTTATCAGAATTATCTTCTAATTGTTTTTGCAATAAAAGCTGGATAGTATCTGAGTCATTTTTTTGTTTTTCTTTTAATTCTTTAATCTCAAGTTTAATTTCTTTGATTTCCTTTTGAAGATCTTAAATATTCGGAGTTGTTTTCTTTGTTTTCTTTTTCTCTAAGATTTCTATGAGGTCATATGTATCTTTTTTAATAATTGGGGTTTTTGAGGCTTTTGTTTTATCTAAGGTCTTTAGAAGTTTATCAAGATATTCTCTTTGAAGGGTTGGATCAGAGATGTGTTTAACAAGTTCAAGAAAAGTTTCTTGTTCTTTTGTTAAAATATTGATTTTATGTATTTCTGAATCAGAGTCATCGTTGCTTGTGGAAGATGTCTCTGAGTCAATTAACTCATCAATTTGTAATGGATCACTGTCTCCTGACAAGGAGAGGTTTGAATCAGAGTCAGAAGTCTCAATGAGCAGAGGAGAAATCTTTGAAAGGGTTTCTTCATTGAGATCAACCTCTTGAGTTTTTTGTTCATTCTGCAATACTTTGCAGTATGACCTTTCTTTCCACACTTATAACATGTGGCTTCTTTGTAATTGAAGGAAGCTTTTGGTTTGGTTTTAGAATCTTTTCTTTTAGAGAATTTGGGCTTTTTATAAAACCTCGATGGTTTCTTATAAAAATGTTCTCTAAATGGAATGCGATTGTCATAAAGAGATTTGATGGAATTTCTAACATTTTCTCCTAAGAGAGTAGGTAAACCGGCAAGGAATTTTTCTTTCCAAGTTATGTGATTTGCATCATCTCTTAAGAAGAGTCTAGTGAAAAAAGTAGTCTTGTAGCTTTGGAATTCACTAAGTTTCCTACATCTTAAATTGTGTAGTAACTCAGCGTTTTTATCTCTAAGGTGAGAAGGGTCACCTATGAAATGAAGGGATATGGTCATAATCAGGGTAGCAACTGCATCCTGAATTGGGCTATTAAATTCATCAAGGATTAGTGTTTGATCCTTATCCGTTTGGATTGAATTTAAGATTTCTAATTGTTGCTGTTTAGTGAGAAGACGATCCCACCAACCTTTAAGTTGACCTGTAAACCCAGCAATCAGAATTTCTGCAATGGCTTTGTCAGAAGTTCCTGATTGGGTTTTGTAAGCATTAGCTGCCATGGTCATTTGTTGCAATAATCATAGAATGTTATACTCAGATATGCCATCTAAATTCCACTCATAGACTGAAGATGCATTAAAACGGGATTGATTTAATACACTTGGTCTATTATCTATAGCTAGATCTGGTAGACTTTTAGTGGTTGGAAGTGCTAATTCCCAATGAATTTTATTAACTTTAGAAATAGGTTCTTCTTTAAAGGCTTCTATATCAGAAGAGACTATAGAGGATTTATCTTGTTCTAGTACTGCAATCTTGCTAGATTGAGCACTATCTGGGGTTATTTGAATTCCAGTGAGCAGAAACATATTGTACTACTTGATTTGGAGTCTAAAGGACTATTCTACTATTAAAAAAAAATGTATATATTGTTTTATGTATTTCAAAATTCCAAATTGATTTATTAAATCAAAAATTCTTACTTAGAATTGATTGCAAAGCTGCAAAATATGTTTTGGAAAAGGATGTCTAAAATATTACTTCAAAACAGATTTTTACAAGATGGCAAGCTATTTTAAGTATTTTTTATTTTGATATTGAGTTTATTAAAGGAGATACTAATTCTCTCCCTGATTTCCTAACGAGAGAATTTCTTCAAAACAGATAGATGCCGCCTAAAAAGAATAAAAGGAAATGGATCCTCAAAGACCCTGCGTCCCAAACTTCAAAAGCCTCTCAATCCTCCTCTCCTCCTAAAGAAAAATTACTTTCATCAGCGATGCCCATCAAATCATGGATCGACATGATTGAAGATGAAGAAGCAAAGTCCAAAGCCCTTACCTCCCAGGAGTAGGTAAATAAATGGATGAAATCCATTTCTAGCACCCCTGAGCTTATACTCGCTCTACAAAATTGTTATCAAAGCTAAATTTCCCCTAAAGAAGAAAAAATTATTTCTAAAGAAATTTCAAAAGCTTCTTCCCAAATGTGATTCTTTCTGGTGAAAGTTCATCATCTCAAATTGTGTTTTCCCAGAAAAAACTTTCAAAGAAAATTTCGGATTGGTATAATAAAACCCATTTTCAAAATATTTTATCTATGGAAAATGAATTTTATAATTCTGATCCATTTCAAGCTATTTCAAAGATTTTCCCGAAAGGCTGATTTTTTAAACCTTGAGATTTAACAAAACCCCAGTCTTATTATCAAAGCATCTTGGAATCTACTGAGTCAGTAAAATTCAAACACTTCTTCCTCAGTGATTCTCATACAGAGCCCGCCTATTCCACGGCCACTATTCTAAAAGTCTTGAGCCCAAAACAATGGGGTGACCTACTCCATAATGAAAAGTCTTTTCCTGTAAATTTTCAAATGCGTCTACCACATTATTTGACTTTCTCTTACTGGGATTATCAGCGTGGTTTAACACATTTTTTGTTCAAAACCCCAAAAAATCTCATTCTTGGTTATTTTTCTTTAACTAAAAAATGACCGTTCAAAACCTTCCAAATTTGTTCCAACACTGGTGGAATTATTTTGGCCCATGCCCAGAAATACTTACTCCAAATGCCACCCACTGTCTAAACCTTTTTAAAGCTCATTATGTGCCTTCAGAATCCGAGAGAAGGTTTCCTCCTTTTCTCTGTTTCTGTACAAATTTCTTTCTTCCTTGGGTATGGATGTGGAATTTTCGTTACCATACATAAGATGCCCAATTAATTCTTCAAAGAACTTTTAAAGTCAAATGGTGGTCTAAATTTGATGAACAATCCAAATTGACTGACCACATGGTTCAAAACTGGCTTTCCGCCAAAGGTTTCCTTGCCCTAACCATCAAAGATGTTAAAGCCCAAGGAACCTTCCTCACCCAAAAATCCAAAACCCAATCTCTTCTTGCAGGTGCAAAAACGGAAGAAGAATATTTTAAAGTCATGGAGCAGCTCCTCGCATCCAGATCTGAGCCTTCTATAGCCAGCTCTTCTGAAGCTGAAGAATCTGAGCCCTTTATTTCCCTTAGCGACGACAACGAAGACGATTGCTTTGGGATCTTCCCTCCAATAAAGCATTAAAGCTAATTGTAATTTTCTTTATAAATTTTTATTTTCCACATGTATGTTTAAAAAAAAAAGAGTAATTTTTTCTGTATTTTCTTTCGGGTGGTCCCCTGGACACAAGTGAGAGCGCACATGTTCTCTCAGCCTTTTATTAAATTTAATTAATTATAATTAAATAAAATATAATTATATTAAATAAAATAAAATAATGTTTCATTTTATATTTACCCTCCTTTTTTACCATCCTTTTATTAAATTTAATATAATTATATTTAATAAAATAAAATAAATAATATTATATTTATTTGAAATATTATTATTATATTTAACTAAATAATAATTTGGTTTGATTCTAAGTTAAAATTACTTAAGAATAATATTATTATATTAATAGAGAATTAATAATATTACTATATACTATTTTTATTTGAAAATATAATATTATTATATTTATTTAATATTAATAATTAATAATAATAGATAGTTTATTATAAGAAAATATTAATTTTGTACTATGTTAATAGCAAAAACATTTCATTTATATTGCCCTTATCAATATTTTTTAATTTACATAATTAAAATTAAAATTAATAAAAAATTGTTATGTACATAATTAAGAATGTTAATAATTATTATAAATTTACAAATATAATAAAATAAATATTTATTCATCAAATATATTTTTTATTAACTTTATAATTAAAAACTACAATTCTTTAAATAAGGATAAAATTATAATTTAAAACTATTTACTCTCAATCCAAGACAAAATAAACATATAAATTGAATTCTAATCTCTATTCCAGTGTAAGTAAACAACATACTCTCACTCTTACTCCACACTCTCAATTCTAGGATTCTCATTCCAATCCAAAATGTAAACACTACCTTAAGCGACCAGCTAATAAAACTAAGGACAAAATACAACTTTACAACACAACAAAAAGTTTGATTAAAAAATATTAAAAATTATACAAATCTTCTTATTTCGCTGAAAATTATATTGTATTTTCGTTTAGCACACACCAAACTCTTTTTTATGGTATATTATGGTATAGTTTTTACCAAATTTCTTTTTTCTTAGATAATAGGATCACATAGAATATAACTTATTGAAATAAGGGAAGCTTTCATACAATGGCATGTGTGATATAAGGAAGAAAGAACAAGACAAGTAAGATTCCACCCAAACTAGGGGTATATATTGATTTATATTTACAGATAAAATTCTCCTGCAAATACAATGCAAGGAGATACTAAAATTTTATGATGTACATTTTGTAATTTCCAAACACTTCTGACTCCAAGACTCCAGCATCCACTTAAAAGTAAAAAGCTAACTCAAACCACCACCCAGCAGCACTTTTGCTTCTCAAACTACACTCCATACCTCCACATACAAGTTACTCAATGCCCTAGTGAATCAATGATCATCAAGAGTATATTATATGGGACGCAACAAAATGTTACTCATTACACTTTTCATCATCCAACAGTTTGTGCAAAACAAAAGACAGCCAAATGCAGCATGCTATCATCTTTGCAGTTAAATATATCACAAGTATCTAACCCAGCATCAGAAGCAGCTCTTTCTTAACGTGTATGTTAGTCGGGGACTGTGTAGGCACAGGAATGACTTGCATTTGTGGTGTACAACCAAAATACTTTGCCACAACAAATATAATTAATCAGCAGCTTTAGGTCCTTCCTTTGCCATGCATCCATCTCTTGACCAGCAAAAGATTCTTCCAAGATTCAAATGATATGCCGATTACTCCTGTTCAGGCTACTTTCTCGCCAGGATTCTCTACATGCTTGCCATATGCATATCATTGGTTACATTTCCTTCCAATTTGAGAAATCACCAAAGACTTCTAAACTAAAATGTAGAAAAACCAAAAATCAATGAGCAAATAACAACCTCGTTCTTCAAGTCATCCTATATTCATATTGATTTTCTATTTGAGAAAGTACATCAACAAATGGTTAGAACTTATTAAGAAAACTACAGAAATTGTTGGCTGAATGAAAGACCTATTTTGTCTCCATGAAGGGACAAGCAGTGAGTTTAGACGTACAATCAACCAAATCTCCAAGGTAACATGATGGAGAAATCAACTGCAAGATATTCAAAAGATCAAAGGCAGTACCCTTGCATGAACCAGTCTGCTCGATAACCATCAAAAGGCCTTTTCATCTCCATCAAGCAAGAACTTCAACGTGTCTCACAAATGAAGAAAAAGAGAGAAGGAAATACTCAATAATAGAGCCCATCTTTTTTCTCATGGCAGTGGCAACCTTCTACAATGCAAAATGATTTCATTTATATAACAGTTCAAGAAAGTGAATGAATAACCAAGCTCATTGTACAAATTACCTCATCCAAGTGAAGCCCGCCATAAAACCAAATTAATGCAGTTGGCACAGAAAGTGAATCAGGATTTTCTATTCAACTCCACCCAAGTATAGATTTTGACTTCTGACCCTGCTGTTCAAGATGAAACGTGCATCACCGGTTTAAAAAAAATGTTATATAAACTGTTGTAACACTAAAGTAAATTGCATACACATACTAAATGCAAAAACAAATGTACCTTTTGCTATATTTATATCCATCATAACCTGGTAAATATAATGTTTGATAAAGACTTGTATAGTTTAAAGTTTTTTCAGATTGAGCTTTGGCATAGATTGAATAAGTCTTTCATCCATGTCCAAAAAATCCAGTTTTCAAACAAAAGCAAGGTTTGATCGATGTAGCATTCAAGAATAACTCAAGATCTTTGAATCCGCAAATCTGCATGAGATAAAACTTGAAGTATATCATCAACTTAGTCAGAAGCAAGAAAACCATAACTTCATATCTGCATACATGTTCCATGGCGTCAATGAACGATACTAACGTACAAATTGTGGCTTGGCAATTACCATACAAGAAAGCATGATAGCTTGCTTAATTAGTGATTACAATTGCTGCACAGATGACTTAAATTAGAAGAATTAATGCTACACATGCATAATTTGCAATATAAAAGTCATATCACAGCTGATCTGCTGGTTAATTTGGCACCTCTGTAAGACTCCTATGAATATTAGAATAATTTATGACAACCTCTACGGTGCTTAGTCAATTACCACCTCATATCCCAAGGTCATATGCGTAGCATTATTGGAAATGGAATACTTGTCTGGAAAAGATGGGATGCAAACATTAGAGCAAATACTTACAGATATTTGAAATACACAAATCGAGTAAAAGTTTTCACTTACCCTATAACAATGATCTATTTATTTTATTAATGGTAAGGAAAAGGATCCATAAAAGATAATATTTATTTATTTATTTTTATTTTTTTGAAAAAACGGTTCCACTGTCCTTGATTGACATTAGGCCATCAACCAAACTAAATGTTTGATATCTAGATAACCATGATATGAGGAACAATAACAATCCAAACCCATAGTGATATGAATTATTGTTGAAAAAACATATCTTGTAGGTTATGTACGCTCTTTATTTAATTTATTCATCATATAGTCTTGTTTATTATAGTAATTGCTAAAAAATAGAAAGAACCTAAGGCTGAAACCTTAAAACCTAAAAATTTCTCTCAGAAAGGGAAAAAATGAAATAGTCAAAATATTTACACAACATAAGAAAATAGGCACAATCAAGAAGTGGATAGAGAACGGCAACTAAAAATCTCGAATTTTTTTTTTCTTTGCAGCACTAAATACTATGTTAGCGTCATGTATGAAGAATGCTTTATGTTCGGACCAACAGAAGGAAATCCATGTTGGTCACAGCCTCTCAATACCAGACCAACCTGCAGCCAGAACAACAGATCCTATTAGATATTAATGGCAGTGAGCTGGTTGTTTCTTCTATTTCAAAATTATTTACACTTCCACAATATGCTTTGCCAATTAATTTTTTGTTTTTCCCAACTCTAAAAATTATCACACCACCTTGCTTCAAAACATCAAAAGTATTCCAAATTCATCTTTTACAAAAAAAAAATCAACAATAAAATTGATGAATCTAAATAATATGATGTAAGATAGAAAAACTACAAACCTTTATAATAAATGATAAGAATACCTCAAATCTGAATTTCAGCTTTGAAAATTAAGAGTACAGAATCACCTGTTTCCATTCAGTTGCTATTATAGAGTGCCGACAGACAATATTCAACTGCGTTAAGCAAATTTTATGACAATGGTAGAGAGCACACTAGTAGACAGCCTTGTCATTTGCACGAATGCTGACAGGTGTGCTCTCTCTCATTGTCAAACAAATTTGTATTGAGTCTGGGCAAGGATTATATATCTGCATAAAAAGGTAATAATACAATCAGAAAACCTTCTAATAGAACTTCCAAAATCAACTTTCTTTAATCTAATGGCAGCCAGACAACAACCAATACTTTGAATTTCAATTACCATATTTACTTATATTGGAGCAGCTTAAAGAGAAGCATGATCCAACAAGAATTTTCTTCAAAGCCAATGAAGTTTCAAGTTAATGCACAATCTGGATTGTCGACTCAAAGGCTAAAATAATATCAATGACCACTCATTCTTCCTTCTTTACAAGAGAAAGCAAAGTTTACATCATAAGATAAATGGCATATTCTTTTAAGCAGAAAATAAGTAGCATTATCACATACAATTAATCATCCAAACCTCAACAGAGCTAGAATTAAACAAAACTATGAGAAAATGAAAGATTGACAAAAAGAAAACATGAGTAAAATCAGAAGCGGCGGCCACAATTGAGAATAAAATATTAGAGCTTTGCCTTTACTAATATATAATTTAAAAAAAAAAAACAGTAAAAGCTATAAGAATATATTTTTCTAGAAAAGGAAAGAAACTTTCTAACCCAATCTAAAAAATGCTAGGGAAAAAAATAAATTCATTAAACCCTAATGCCATGCCCCTTAGAAAAGAAAGAAGAAACAGCAGATAAAAAATTCTTTTAATTAAAAAAAAAGTTAAAAGATAACAAAACACTAACATACATGAAAGCCAACTTTTAACTTGCTAAAAACTCTCTTTCAAGTTATACTTGCACGAGATAGAATTCTCAGATCCCAATTCTCAACCCATATCATCAAGCAAACAAACAAACATACATTTGTACTGCACCAAATATAAAATCTAAAGCAAGAAGCAAAATAAGAAAAAAAAATAAAAAAGCTACTTTCGTACTGAAAAGTAAATAAAAAATTTAAGAAGAAATAAAAGAAATTGCGATACATTGAGAGTCATATGCAGACCTTGAAAATGTAAAATGACATGGCGGCTTGATCACTTGGAGAATCCCCACAGCAGCACACACCGTGCTGGAAGACCAACAATTTGTCAGAAAAATAAGAATTAGAAGGTACCTGAAGAAGAGAGAAAAAGACAATTAGCAAATAATTAATTAATTAATAATAGTATAATTACACATGATGTATGTAGTTGATTACTTTTTACCGTTCATCACATGTAATGTGTTACTCGGGTCACCATCAACTCTTAGAGTCGACAGTCAGGATTCATCCACGTATGTTAGATCCTCATGTGATGTGTGTAATATAGTAAAAAGGAACAGAAGTACAAGACAGGTTAAAATTAAATGTACCTTATGAAATCCATGACTGGATCACGTGATTTTACTGCGAGTGAAATGCGCGTATTTTTCCTTTTTGGTAGGGTTAAATGTCATCATCCGAGTTAGAGTGAAGTCACATCAAACCATTCAATGCTGCGGGACCCGTTGGGGTGATATTTTTAAAGGTGATACCACCCATTTATGAGTGTTCTGTAGCCCTATCATCATTGGATTCGGTTACAGTAAAATTATAGTACTGTACTAAAGTTATATCAGTCGTTAGATTCACTTAAATAAGTGAAATCTACTTAAATTTTCATTCATCTAACGATTGGGTATAACTGTAGTACGGTACCACAGTTGCACCATAATTTTATCCCACTATTAAATTTGTATTTAACTATTGGCACCTTTGAAAACTCATGTAAAAGACTTTTGTTATACTATATCATTATATGATTCTTCTACAATCATTGATGAAGATTTAACGATTGTGGAAATAATATAATTTTATTATCTTTTATTTCTTCAATCGTTAGATTTTTATTTCCTCAATCGTTAAATTTTTATTAAACGATTGTAGAATAATCATACATTTTACATGATTATGTAATATAATAATTTCTCTTATAAATTATTTTTATGAAATACCATAATTATTTTAGAGTTGTTTTAAAGCAAAGAACAAATCATAATTATGTACATGAAGTGATAAATAATAAAAAAAATATATTATAATTTTAATTATATGATTATAAAATAATGTTTCATCGTGAAATAATTCCAATATAACCGAATTCTTTCTAAAAATACCCTTAAATTAATGAATGAAATTGTTTTTGGATAGAGCTATTGGTATTTACTAAGTTCTTCATTGCACTCTTGTTTCAATTAAAAATTTTATTATGAAGATATAATATGATCATTCATTAATCAATGGAAATTTTATTATTTAATCTTACTATCTCTTTTAATATCTATTTTCTTTATCAAAATTTATTATGATACATAAAGTAAATATTATATTCAACAAACAAAATTGTTTAAAAATTAACAAATTCAACGTTATTGCAAGCTAAAAAAAATGAAAGGATCCATACAAATTTTGTAAAATTTAAAAATAAATTTTTTTGTACCA
This sequence comes from Atalantia buxifolia, assembly GCA_030444775.1. Classification (NCBI taxonomy): domain Eukaryota; kingdom Viridiplantae; phylum Streptophyta; class Magnoliopsida; order Sapindales; family Rutaceae; genus Atalantia; species Atalantia buxifolia. The sequence continues at coordinate 10,714,608 of CM059832.1, forward strand.
CTTTGAATCTATTTAATTTTTTTAGTCAAATCTTAGAAGCAAAAAATTTAAATAATAATAATAATAATAATAGGCAAATCTAGAGATGTAATAGTAAAGAATAAGGGAAAGGTAAAGTTGATTTAGCAAAAAAAGAATCAATAAAGGAAAATTGAAAGAGAGAGAAACCAGTTTAATTTTTTACCATTATTACAGGAGAGACAAAAAGTAATTAATCAATGGTAATTTTATAATTATTGAGAATTAATGAATTAAAATAATAAATTATAATTTGTTGATTATTTTAATTAAGAAAGTGGGTGTTGAAAGAAAATTGGTAACTTTAAATAACTCCACCATTTGTTTTATCATCTACCCTATATTTAATTCCATAACTGTCCTTACCTCTTTCATTTGACCTTTTTTTCCCATTTTTTAAAGATTTGATTAATGAGGGCTTCCACCTTAGCGCTTATGAAATCTTATATTTTATTCCGTTAACACAGTTAATAATTTACTGATATCAAAAGGACATTTAAAAAATTTCACATTGAAGGCAAAATGTATCGTTCAACTGTGAAAAAGATATTATCATTTATTCACTGAAAGTTTTCAGACATATCAATTCAGTATTAAAGACTTCTTGAAACCTACATTTTATCACCTATTTTATCACCAAAACATTAACAAGTAAAAATTTCCTAACGTCATAAGCGCATTTAAATAATTTCATGTTAAAGCGATAACATTAATACAATTGTTGAATAATAAAGTGTTAAATTTCGGGTATATAGCATGCTATTGTGGTGTTTGAAATGGCTTAAGGTTACCAATGTTGAAAGATGTTATCAAAACTAAAGTTTTTAGCTTGTATTGCTTGAAATTTTGATATTTGAATGCATAATAGCATGTTTATATAATAATAAAAAAGAAAAGTAGTTGTTTTTTTTAATATAACCATTATTTTTTAAGGTAATTTCACTTTTCTAATTTATTTCTTTTCAGATGACAAGATCATCTTAGTACTGAATTAATATATTAGAAAACTTTCGGTGGACAAATGATAAATTTTTGTTTAATAATTTCTTTCTTTTCAAAGGAAAAAAAAAACTATCTTTTACGCTTCAAGAACAAAATCGATGTTTAACTCATATTCCATTAAATATTAACTTATTTTTAGCAGAATGATGGTAAAGCGATAACAGTATAAATATTTGATGGCAAAATGCAATTCTCACCTCTCCTCGTTGTTTTGGTTTAGTAGTAACCAATCATTAATCAATCTTTCACTATTTGTCGTTTCAAATTTGAGCAAAAATCTCTTTGTTTTTCTCTTCTCGCTTACCTAGCTACTAGTTGAAATAAAAAGAAATAAGAAAATTGCATTAGAATCTAGCATTGTGATGATAAAATTATGAATATTTTCTAACTTTTTGAGCACTAGTATTTTTTGGGGAAAAAAATTGAGTAACCCTTTTGAAGTTGATTAATTTTAAGATCTGAAAAGAATCAAATATGACCAAATAAACTTACATCTTAATGAGAAAAAAAATAAGGGAAAATGTTATAAATATCAAATTATACGCATGATATAGTAGATGATATTTAGAGATATAATAGCTGTAAAATTTTGTTGAGAGAAGAATTACCAAAAAAAATTGTTAAAATAATAGTGAATTGATGGCCATCTTCAAAAAAAAAGTAAAGAAAAGAAAAACCATTTAATTTACGTACAATTAGATTAGTGAAGAAGTGATACTTATTTTAAAATATGTTAGTTATCTTTTTATATAATTTTATTTTAAATAGGGAGAAAATTGTAACGTCAAGAAAATGTTATGGTTACCTTGGAGCTACTCTAAAGTATAGCATGAATTATAACCACACATACAAATTGATAAATGATAAAAAAAAATAATTATAAAATTAATCGTGTGGTTATAAAAGAGTGTTCAACCTTAGAGCGGTTTCAACATAACCGGACACTCAGGAAAAAGGATTCATAAAGATTTTTCTAGGGTTATCGATAGCATTACTCTAGAATTTTGGGTTTAGGCCCATCTTAAAATCATAGCTCTAGTAAATATTGTGATATTCGAACCTCCTCAATTTATTTCATCCATCTCCACTTTTTAATTAATTTTATTAATTTCTAAAAGTACCTCCACTTTTCAATTAATTTTATTTATTTCTAAAAGTACCTTAATTAAAAAATAAAAACAATTTATTAAAAAATAAAGACAATTTAAAAAAAAAACTACTTTTTTCTCTCTCTCTATCTATACACTCCCTTGCGCAGATTGATCAATCTCTCAATCTCAATTATAGGTTCCCAACCACATTGCAAACCCATTTAAATCTAGTTGTTTCTTTAATATTATTTCAGCCACCATGACATTGCCAACAATCGCAACAATTGAAAGTGCCATAGTCCCCTCATTGTTTATGGCATGGATGTGAGGGTTTCACTTACAATTCATTCATTAGTTAGCAACAAAACAATTCTTCAACAAAACAATTTTGAAAGAAATGGAAATACTAATGTGAAAGGAGAAACAACCCCAAAAAATTTCATATAAAAAAGTGTTAATTCAGTTGTAAATTCTTATTTTTGGTTCAGTTTTACGGTCAACAAACTTCGTACATATAGTAGAAGTTTTGTTCCCATGTTAGGTTTCAACTTATATGAAATTAAAGTGAAAAATAGAGCAGACGAAAAGGACACGTTTTCCAAAACTAAAAAATGTAACAATGTTTTTCTTTTCTTATAAGTTTCGTAACATGGTAAGTCCACAATCATTCTAATTTAAAACAAAACATAATTTTCAAACTGAACTTGGAAGAGTCTTGCAAAGAGATGATTTTTTTTAAAAAAGTTTGTGAGAAAATATAAAATAAATTTATTGGAAAAGAGATTCTATTTAGGTAATTTTAGAAATAAGTTAGATTATTGAAAAGTGAAGTTCGATGAAATTAATTGAGATTGTTAAATATCACAACTCCTTTAATAAACCAATAATATGTATGTCATAAGTTTGGGGTAGTTTGAGAGTGTTATAGAAGAAAAAGTAGAGGGTTGAGCAACGTTCAAGTCAAATTTTTTTAATTTTCTTAATTTTTTTTAATTTTCTTAAATTAGATGGACAATCAAGATAAGAGTTCCTGTAAGGCAAATTTTCAAGACAGAAATGCGCTACTTCATCTGAAACTCATGGGGAAAGAGAAGTTAATTAAAATGTAAGGTCAGAAGGAAGTTAAAAAGCATTAGAAAAAACCCTTCTCGACTGATGGGACTTTGCATCATTGGGTGTGATTTCATTTCAAACTCCATTAAATTAAATTTAAATTTGAATTTGATGCATTTTATAAACCTCAGGGAATTAATTTTTAATTTCAACTAATTTAATAGAGTATGCCATTTAAATTTTTTGAGTAAGCGGATGTAGCTTGTCCCTCAGTGGCTCTGCCACTACCTATCTTTTTTTAATTCCATAGTATTAATTGGTTAACAAAACCCAATTTTCTAAAGAGTTATTTGTCAATTGAAAAAAACTAAGAATACGACAATAGCAATAGTTGAAGAGATCCCTATAATAAGAAACAAACCCCGAAGTTAGTACAGATTAGACTGGATGGATTACTCACAGAATTATTTGATAGTTGGCTATTAAACCATACATGTTCTTTTTTTGTAAGCATTCTTCTTCTCTTAGCTTTTTAATAGCCTTTGATATGTCATGGACCAATACTTAACCTTTCTAGAAAACCTGCTCAATATATGGGCATAAAAGGGAAACCTAAGTTCCCTGTCTGTATTGCCTAGACATTTGGAGTGTTATATTAAAAATATATTGTTGCTGTATATTGGAGATTGCCAGTTTCCACCTACTGTAATTAAGATATATCATTTACCTCCTTGCAGTTTTATAATAGTTAATAACTTCTGACAACATAACTTTATAATATTACCCTTATTTTTATATACATTCTTGTTCATATTTATTGTAAATTAAATAAATCACATGAATGGAAATTAAAATAAAAAGAATTAAATATTAAAAATAAGAAATATATGTTTTGATGTGAAATAATTAATAACAAAATGTTTTTCTTGTACTATCTTGTTTTATAAACATTTTCTTATTATAAGATGATAAAAAGTATAAGAAAATTATTATAAAATGATAAAAAGTATCATAAACTTGAATGATAAATAAAAATTATTATAAAATAAATAATAAAATATTTTTCTTGTACTTTTTGTATTTAATTTAAAATATTATAAAATATTTATTAGAAGAAAATGTTTACAAAATAAAAAAGTACAAGAAAAAAATTTATTATTAATTTTTTTATTCACATCAAAACAAATATTTCATGTTTTTAATACTTATTTTTTTATTTAGTTTCTATTCATATGATTTATTTAATTTATAATAAATATAAATAAAAGTGTATTTGAAAATAGGGATAATATTGTAAACTAATGTTGTCGGGAGATTATTGACTATTATAAAAATAGAAAAGAGATAAATGACATATGTTAATTAAAGTAGGGGAGAAATTAGCAATCTCCCCATAAATTAATTTCTTTGTAATTGGGCATTAACTTTTGTTTTTCATGGGAGAAGCCATTTAGCGACTTGTCAAAGTTCGTAGTGATTGTATGGTGTTTGTAGTGCTTATATTGAGCTCAAGCTAGGCGGTAACTTTAGCCTCTATGTTAACCATTCAACAGATTAAGTTGGCCTCAATGGATAATGTAGGATCTCAACTGGGCTCGGTTGTTCCAGGAGCTCTAAGCAACTTAAATTTTAAAGATTCTGGGCTTAGGAAACACAATTCTGCTGAAGAATATGCCAATGCTCTGTCCCAAGGGGAGTAAGAATGGTGGCATTTCTGCCATTATTGATGAAATGCCATATGTCAAGGCCTTCCTTACCAAGTATTCTGCCCATTACACCATGATTGCACCCAAGTATACCACCAGTACCAGTGGTTTTGGCTTTGTGAGTATCTCTACTAACAATAAGATATTTAAAGTAATCAACCTCATACAGATTACGCGAAAGCAATTTCGTAACTAATTTTTTTATGTATCCTCAAAGTTTTTCAGAAGGGTTCACCATTGGTCCGTGACAGATTAAGGGCCATTGCAAGGCTAAGAGAAGAAGGGACTCTTACAAAGATTGAAAATGAATGGTTTAATGACAGGAAATCAAGTTTTATGTAGGAGGATTCCATACGTAATGACTTATCTAGTCTGAGCCTAACCAACTTTGGTGGTTTATTCCTTGTTATACGGATCTCTTCAACTCTAGCTCTTGTTATATTCTTACTTCCTTCAATTTACAAAAAAATAAAAAAATGCTTTTCTAAGAGGGATATTATCATTTTACCACCAAAGTTATTCTAACATATCATGTCAGCATCATATTTTACTAAAAAGTACATTTTACCACTAAACGTTTGCGTTGTTATCAATTTACTACATTTCCGTTAGAAAAACGTTAATGTTTAATAGAAAATGAGTTAAAAGTTGATTTTACCCCCAAGAGAATAAAAGATAATTTTACTCTTTGAAAAGAAAGAAACAATGAACAAAAATAAGATTTAGAAAATAACTAAAAAATGTAATTAATAAAAAATAATGAATAATATGCAGAATTACGATAAATGGCAAAGAAAACAATTAATAAAAATTTATGTTTCAAAATTAATATTATAACCTATGAAATTCAAGAATTAATCTCAACTAAAAATAATAACAATGTATAATAACAATTACAATAACAATTAATAAGATTTAGAAAACAAATGAAAATTCTAATTAATAAAAATAATGAACAATATGCAAAATTACAACAAACAAAAAAAAATAAAAAATTATGCTTCAAAATTAATATTATAATCTATGAAATTCAAGTATTAATCACAACTAAAAAAATAACAATTTAATTAAAGGAAAAAAAATTAATGAGAGAGAGGGGCTGATTTTAGGGTTATCAATTTCCCAATTCTCTAATTATTTCCCTTGAATTTTTTTACTTTGTTTTATTGTTTATTTTACTCTTGCAATGGAGTGTTTTAGTTTTAATAGGAAATATCTTTGATGCTCTTATGACATTAATAAAATATCAGTAAATTTTAAACTTTTTTAATTAAAAGGGTGGTAAATTGATAACGGCGCAAACGTTTGGTAGTAAAATATACTTTTCGGTAAACCGTGGTACTGATATGATATGTCAGAATAACTTTAGTGATAAAATGATAGTGATAAAATGATAATATCTCTTTCTAAAAAGGTTAGGTGTTGAAAAGAAAAAGTAGTACTTCATTGAAATTATCATTAGCGTAAAGTAATTAGCATAGGGCATCTACAATCACACAAGGCCATTCCAAATATTACCCATCCATCTCAGAGTGCTAAAGTGGATTCCAAACATCTGTAGTTGTTATATATTTATTTATTAGAGTTTTAATGTTACATGTGTCGTCACGCATGTTATCGTGTGCAACGGAATATGTGTTAAGAATTTATTAATAAGGTTATAAAACTCATAAAATAACCCAACCAAAAAACATTTAACACGTATCCCGTCGTGCATCAGATCAAATTTCTTACTTATTTGAGAAATTATTTTGTACTCACTAAGTTAGCTCTACCAGTCGTCTAAAATGGGCCTTGTGGAAAATATTTTTAGCCCAACTCAACGGGGATCAACTCAAGGGAGGACCCACATGAATCTAATAGAGTAATATCCTAGTAGGTACAAATGTATAGAGTTGATTTGACAGCTATCTTTCAGGCAGGCCTACGGACAGCTGGAAGAGACGCCGCTTCGTTCGCGGTCCGGATTCGGCAGTTTTCACCCTTCTGGCTTCTCCAACCCTTCAAGAGTCTTAAAAAGTTTTATAATATTTTAGATTAACGGCACGCACATTATGTAAGGTCTCAATTAATTTTATAACCCCTATCGCCCAAGATATTTAGGTGACCAGCTAATAAGGGTTTTAATTAATTTCATAAAACCAAGGGCAAAATACAGTTTTATTACACAACAAAAAGTTTGATTGAAGAATATTTAAAACCATACAAACCTTCTTATTTCTCTGAAAATTAAACTGTATTTTCTTTTAGCATACACCAAACTCTTCTTTATGGTACAATTTTCACTACATTTCTTTTTTCATAGATAATAGGATCACAAAGAATATGTCTTAGTGAAATAAGAGAAGCTTTCATACAATGGTAGGCGTAATATGAAGAAGAAACAAGAAAAATAACAATATAATTATTGATTATTAGTTGGCAATTAATACTAATGTGGTTATTGATTCATACAGAAGAAAGAACAAGATAAGTAAGATTCCATCCAAACCATGGGGATACATTGAATTATATTTACAACTAAAATTCTCTTGCAAATACAATGCAAGGAGATACTAAAATTTTATGAAGTACATTTTGTTATTTCCAGACGCTTATTACTCCAAGACCCCAGCATCCACCTAAAAGTAAAAAGCTAACATGAACCACCACTCAGCGGCACTTTTCTTTCTCAAACTACACTCCAAACCTCCCTATACAAGTTACGCAGTACCCTAGTGAATCAGTTATAATCAAGAATAGATTATATTGGACGCAACAAAATACAATTTACTCAAGAAAAGAGAGCCAAAATGCAGCAGGCTGAAATCTTTTCAGTTAAATATATCACAAGTATCTAACCCGGCATTAGAAGCAGCTCTTTCTTAATGTGTTTATTAGTCGGGGACTGTATAGACACAGGAATAACTTGCATTTGCGGTGGGCAACCAAAATACTTCACCAGAATAAATATAATTAACGAGCAGCTTTAGGTCCTTCCTTTGCCATGCATCCATCTCTCGACGAGCAAGAGATTCTTCCAAGATTCAAACGATATGCTGATTACTCCTGTTCGGGCTATTTTCTCGCCAGGATTCTCTACATGCTTGCCATATGCATAACATCGGTTACATATCCTTCCAATTTGAGAAATCATCAAAGACTTCTACATTAAAATGTAGAAAAACCAAAAATCAATAAGCAAATAACAACCTCTTTCTCCAAATCATCCTTTATTCATATTGATTTTCTATTTGTGAAAGTACATTAACAAATGATTAGAAATTATTAAGAAAACTACAGAAATTGTTCGCTGAATTAAGGACCTATTCTGTCTCAATGAGGGGACAAGCAGTGAGTTTAGACTTACAATCAACTGAATCTCCAAGGTAACGTGATGGTTGAAGGAGAAGTCAACTGCAAGATATTCAAAAGATCAAGGGCAGTACCCTTGCATGAATCATTCCACTCAATGCCAATCAAGAACTTGAGCATGTCTGGCAAATGAAGAAAAAAAGAGAAGGAAAAACTCAATAATAGAGCCCATCTTTTTTCTCATGGCAGTGGCAACCTTCTACAATTCAAAATGATTTCATTTATATAACTGTTCAAGAAAGTGAATGAGTAACCAAGCTCATTGTACAAATTACCTCATCCAAGTGAAGCCAGCCATAAAACCAAATTAATGCAGTTGGCACAGAAAGTGAATCAGGATTTTCTGTTCAACTCCTTCCAAGCTCATTGTTCAAGACGAAACGTGCATCACTGGTTTAAAAAAAAATGTCATATAAACTGTTGTAACACAAAAGAAAACTGCATACATATACTAAATGCAAAAACAAATGTACCTTTTGCTATATTTATATCCATTATAACCTGGTAAATATAATGTTAGATAAAGGCTTCTGTGGTTTAAATTTTTTTTTGGATGGAGCTTTGGCATAGATTGAATGTCTTTCATCCATGTCCAAAAATCCAGTTTCCAAACAAAAGCAAGGTTTGATCGATGCAGCATTCGAGAATAACCCAAGATCTTTGAATCCGCAAATCTACATGACAAAACTTTAAGTATATCATCAACTTGGTCAGAAGCAAGAAAACCATAACTTCATAAGTGCATACATGTTCCATGGCGTCAATGAACGATACTAACGTACAAATTGTGGCTTGGCAATTACCATACAAGAAAGCATGATAGCTCGCTTGCTTAGTGATTACAATTGCTGCACAGATGACTTAAATTAGAAGAATTAATGCTACAAAAGCGTAGTTTGCAATATAAAAGTCATACCACAACTGATCTGCTGGTTAATTTGGCAACCCTGTAAGACTTTCCTATGAATATTAGAATAATTTACGACAAACTTCACAGTGCTAAGTCAATTACCACCTCATATCCCAAGTTCATACGTGTACCATTATTGGAAAAGGAATACTTGTCTGGAAAAGATGGGATGCAAACATTATAGCAAAAACTTACAAAGATTAGAAATACACAAATCAAGTAAAAGTTTTCACTTACCCTATAACAATGATCTATTTATTTTATTAATGGCAAGGAAAAATCCATAAAAGATTATATTTATTTATTAAAAAAAGAAAAAGGTTCCATTGTCCTTGATTGACATCAGGCCATCAACCAAACTAAATGTTTGATACCTAGATAACTATGATATGAGGAACAATAACAATCCAAACCCATAGTGATATGAATTACTGTGGGAAAAAAAAAATCTTGTAGGTTATGTACCCTCTTTATTTAATTTATACATCATATATTCTTGTGTATTATAGTAAGTGCTAAAGAATAGAAAGAACTTAAGGCTGAAACCTTAAAACCTAAAAATTTCTTTCAGAAAGGGAAAAAAATGAAATGGAGAAAATGTTTACACAACATAAGAAAATAGGCAAAATAAAGAAGGGGATAAAGAATGGCAACTAAAAATCTCCTTCAATTTTTTTTTTTTTTAATCTTTGCAGTGCTAAATACTACGTTAGCATCCTGTATGAAGAATGCTTATGTTCAGACCAACAGAAGGAAATCCATGTTGGTCACAGTCTCTCAATACCAGACCAACCTGCAGCCAGAACAACAGATCCTATTAGATATTAATGGCAGTGAGCTAGTTATTTCTTCCATTTCAAAATTATTTACACTTACACAATATGCTTTGCCGGTTAATTTTTTGTTTTTCCCAACCCTCAAAATTATTACACTGCATTGCTTCAAAGCATCAAAAGTATTTCAAATTCATCTTTTACAATAAAAATCAACAATAAAATTGATGAATATAAATAACATGACGAAAGATAGAAAAACTACAAACCTCTATAATTAATGATAAGAATACCTCCAATCTGAATTTCAGCTTTGAAAATTAAGAGTACAGAATCACCTGCTTCCGTTCATTTGCTATTATAGAGTGCCAACAGAGAATATTCAACTGCGTTAAGCAAATCGTATGACAATGGTAGAGAGCACGCTAGTAGACAGCCTTGCCATTTGCACGAATGCTGACGGGTGTGCTCTCTCTCATTGTCAAACAAAGTTGTCTTGAGTCTGGGCAAGGATTATATATCTGCCCAAAAAAGTAACAATACAATCAGAAAACCTTGCAAAAAAGAATGTTCATTTGAAAAGATGCCTATACATTTTGCTCTCCAATGAATATGAAAAAAAAGAAAAGAAAAATCAATGTATCTGTGATCTCAAAATACAATTCTTCTAATAGAACATCCAAAATCAACTTCTTTAATCTAATGCAGCTGGACAACAACCAATACTTTGAATTTCAATTACCATGTTTACTAATATTGGGGCAGCTTAAAGAGAAGCATGATCCAACTAGAATTTTCTTCGAAGCCGATGAAGTTTCAAATTAATGCACAATCTGGATTGTCAACTCAAAGGCTAAAATAACATCAATGGCCATTCATTCTTTCTTCTTTACAAGAGAAAGCAAAGTTTACATCATCAGATAAATGGCATATTCTTTAGAGCAGAAAATAAGTAGCATTATCACATACAATTAATCATCTAAAGCCTCAACAGCTAGAATTCAATCAAAGCAATAAAAGTGCGAGAAAATAAAAGATTGACAGAAAGAAAACATAAGGAAAATCAGAAGCGTCAGCTGGTAATTCAGAGTAAAATATAGAGCTTTGCCCTTACTAATATGTGATTTAAAAAAAGAAAGAAAGAAAGAAAGAAAAACAGTAAAAGCTATATGAATATATTTTTCCAGAAAAGGAAAGAAACTTCTAAACCCAATCTAGAACATGCTAGAAAAAAAAATCCATTAAACCCTAATGCCATGCCCCTTAGAAAAGAACGAAGAAAACAGCAGATAAGAAATTCTTTTAATTAAAAAAAAAAGTTAAAAGATAACAAAACACTAACATACATGAAAGCCAATTTTTAACTTGCTAAAAACTCTCTTCCAAGTTATACTTGCACGAGATAGAATTCTCAGATCCCAATTCCCAACCCATATCATCAAGCAAACAAACAAGCATACACTGATACTGCACCAAATATAAAAGCAAAAGCAAAAAGAAAAGAAAAGAAAAAGAAAAAGAAAAAAACTACTTTCATACTGAAAATTAAATAAAAAAAATTAAGAAGAAATATAAAAAAATTGCGATATATTGAGAATCACATATAGACCTTGAAAATGTAAAATGACATGGTGGGCTGATCACTTGGAGAATCCCAACAGCAGCACACATGGGGCTGGAAGACAACAATTTGTCAGAAAGGATAAGAATAAGAAGGTACCTGAAGAAGAGGGAAAAAGATAATTAGCAAATAATTAATTAATTAATAATTGAACAATTAGACATGATGTGAGTCGGTGAGTACTTTTTTTTTTTGGGGAAGGATGAGTACTTTTTTTCCATTTATTGCATGTAATGGGTTACTGGGGTCACCATCGACGCAGAGATTCGACAGTCAGGATTCATCCACGTATGTCATATCGTCATGTGATGTGTGTTTATCTAGTAATACGGAGGAAAGGTACAAGACAGGTTCAATATCAAATGTACCTCTGACTGGTTCACGTGATTTTACTGCGAGTGAAATGCACGTATTTTGGGGTCGGGGGGTTAAGTGTCATCATCCGAGTTAGAGTGAAGTCACATCAAACCGTTCAATGCTGCGGACCCGTTAGGGTGACATTTTTGAAGGTGATACCGGCATACGACGCAGTTATTAGTGGGCTGTAGCCCTAGCACCATTGGATTTGCCTTGAACTATTGGCAGTTGGCACCTTTAAAAACTCTTAAACTCTTTTTATCAAAGAACATGACGATTTTAGAGTTGCTTTAAATTATAATTACATGCATAAAGTAATAAATAATAAAAATATGCTATAATTTTTGTTGTGCAGTTATGAAGAAGAGTTCCACCGTGAAACAGTTTTAATATAATTAGATCATTTTTTAAAATATTCTTTCAATTAATGAATAAATTTATTTTTTGGTAGGGTTATTGGTATCTACTAAGCTCTTCATTGTACTCTTTTTTTTAATTAAAAATTTTATTATGAAAATATAAATGATCAATTATTTATTTAATCTTACTATCTCTTTTAATATCTCCTTTCTTTATCAAAATTTGTCATGATACATAAAGCAAATATTATATTTAACAAACAAAACTGTTTAAAAATTAACAAATTCAACATTATTGTAAGCTTAAAAAGATAAAAGGATCAATACCTATTATGTAAAATTTAAAAATAAAATTTTCCGTACCACATTGAATCTATTAAATTTTTTTTAGTCAATTCTTAGAAGCAAAAACTTTAAATAATAATAGTAGTAGTAGTAGTAGTAATAAATAATATGAGGTAAATCTAGTGATGTTATAGTAAAGAATAAGGGAAAGGTAAAGTTGATTTAGCAAAAAATAAATAAAGAAAGAAAAGCTGAAAGAGAGACAACCCAGATTAATTTTTTACCATTATTACAATAGAGAGAAAAAGTAATTAATCAATGGTAATTTTATGATTTTTGAGAATTAATGAATTAAAATAAAATTTATAATTTGATGATTATTTTAATTAAAAAAGTGGGTGTTGAATAAAAATTGGTAGGTTTAAATAACTCCACCATTTATTTTATCATTTATCCTATATTTAATTCCATAACTATCCTTACCTCTTTCATTTGACCTTTTTGTTTCCCTTTTTAAAGAATTGATTAATGAGTGTTTTTGCCATTGAAAATGGTAGAAAATGCTTATGAAATCTTACATTTTATTCCATTAACGCAGATAAAGATTTGCTGATGTCATAATGGAATTTAAGAAATTTCATGTTAAAGACAAAACACACCATTCGACTGTGAATTATTTATCAATCGAAAGTATTTTGACATATCAATTCAGTACTAAGATTTCGTCAAACTTCTATTTTATCACCTAATGTTCAAGTTGTTATTACTTTATCAACAAAAAGCTAACAAGTAAAGATTGACATCATAAGTGTATTTAAGAAATTTCATGTTAAAGGCAAAACATTAACACAATTATTGAATGATGAAATGTTACATTTGGAGTATTTGGCGTGCTATTATAGTGTTTGAAATGGCTTAAGGTTAATAATGTTGAAAGATATTATTAAAACTAAAGTTTTTAGTTTGTATTACTTGGAATTTTGATATTTGTATGCACAATAGCATGTTTATATGATAATTAAAAAGAAAAGTAGTCTTTTTTTAATATAACTACTAAATTTCTAAGGTAATTTCTCCTTTGTAATTTATTTGTTTTCAAATGACAAAATCATCTTTTACACTCCAAGTTAAATATTTAATTATTTTTAATATTTTTTGTGGTAAATTGATAATAGTTTAAATATTAAGTGGTAAAATATATTTTTAAAAAAATCTTAATACTGAATTGATATATCATAAAACTTCCTGTGAATAAATGATAATTATTTTTGTAATTGCTTTTTTTTCAAAGGAAAAAAATCGTCTTTTATACTCTAGGAAAAAAATCAATATTTAACTCAAATTCCATTAAATATGAACTTATTTTTAGCAAAATGGTGGTAAAGCAATAACAACATAAACATTTGACAGCAAAATACAATTTTCTTCAAACCTTGGTGCTAACTTGATGTGTCAGAAAAACTTAGTTGAGAAAATGATAATATCTCAATAATCATATTTGATTAATTGTTTAAAAATAAAAAATAATGATTTCCAGAAATAATGAATTTTCTTTTAGAGAGAAGAGAAAAGGGTATTTATGAAATTATAATAAATATATTTATACAGAGATAACATCCTGTTTAATTGTCTAATGTGGCGTTTAAGAACAAGTGTTTCTTAAGACATAATAATGGAGCACTCATTGAATTCGCCTTTTTTATTTGTTTGTAAAGAGTGATCTTTCTAAGGCTTAAATGTTAAATAATAATAAAAAATTAAATTTTATTAATGATTTATTATTAATTTTAATAGAAATTACTAGTGAATCTTGAAAATAGAAAATGGCAAAAGCGACTTGGCCGTTTGCTTAATTGCTCCAGTTACTGATTCATTTTACACGACCAAAAGTTGCAAATTCTTGAGGATGATTTTTCTATCTAATAGCTTTCATGGGACCACGTGATGTTACATTCACGTGGACGTGGTCCACGTGGATACTATTGAGCGCATCAGCCACTATCATCTTCCAAAGATTCTAAGATGGAGTCCAGTTGGCTCAATGCCTCAGTATTGGGATAAGTTTTTGAGTAGACCTACTAACATCCTGAAATATTCTTAATAAACCCCTTTTAACTTAAAACATCCCAGTACGTAATTCAGAAAAGGATATTATCTTTAAACCCTTATATTTTGATCTCGAAAATGCCCTTCGTGTGCACTCCACCTCGTTGTTTTTGTTCCGTAGTAGCCAGTCATTTATCAATCTTTTCGCTCTCTCTATTTGTCGTTTCAAATTTGAAAAATAATCTCTATGTTTTCCTCTTCTCGCTTACATACTAGTTACTAGTTGAAATAAAAGGACAAATGAAAATTGCATTAGAATCTAGCATTGTGATAATAAAATTATGAATATTATTCTAACTTTTTGAGCACTAGTATTTTTTAGGGAAAAAAATTTGAGTAACTGTTTTAAAGTTGAATCAATTTTAAGATCTGACAAGAATTAAACATTACCAAATAAACTTGCTGAGAAGAAAAATGAAAGAAAAAAGCTGTAAATATTAAATTATGCGCATGATATAGTAGATGACATATAGAGATATAGATGCTGTAAGATTTTGTTAAGACAAGAATTGTCAATAAAAATTGTTTAAATAATAGTGGATTGATGTTCATCTTAAAAAAAAAAGAAAAATCATCCAACCTACCTACGATTAGATCAATAAAAAGTGATATTTATTTTAAAATATGTGAGTTATCCTTTTATATAATTTTAAATATGAATGAAATTGTAACGTTAGGATATAAGTTATACACATGATATAATTATAAGCATATATAAATCAGCGAAGGATTGATACTCATTTTAAAATATGTCAATTTTCTTTATACATAATTTTAAATAGAAATAAAATTGTAACTCTAGGATAGGGGTTCTCAAAGACTTTTTAGGAGTGGTGATAACACCACTTTAAGATTTTGGCTTTAGCCCCATCCTAAAATCACAATTATGTAAAAATAGTTTTCCAATTTATCTTATAGCCTTCACTTTTCAATTAATTTCTTGATTTCTAAAAGTACTCACAATTAAAAAATAAAAATAAAATTTTTTTAAAAAATACTTTTTACTTTTTCCTTTCTCTCGGTCTACACACTCCCTCTCACAGATTGAATGATAGGTTTCCAACCACATTGCAAGCCCATTTAAATGTAACTGTTTCTTTAACATCATTTCAGCAACCATGACATTGCCAACAATCGCAGCAATTGAAAGTGCCGTAGTCCCGTCATTGTTTATGGCCTAGACGCGAGGGTTTCACTTACAAATCATTCATTAATTAGCAACAAGAGAATTTTGAAAGAAATGGAAACACTAATGCGGAAGGAAAAACAACCCCAAGAATTTTCATAAAAAAGAGTATTAATTCAGTTTTCATAAAATTCTTATTTTTGTTTAGTTTTACTGTCAACAACAAACTTCATATATATAGTAGAAGTTTCGCTCCCACGCTGGGTTTTGACTGACACGAAATTAAAGTGAAAAATAAAACCGATGAAAAGGACAAGTTTTCCAAAACTTAAAAATAAACATGCAACAATATTTTTCCTTTCTTTTAGTTTTGTAACATGGTAAGTCCACAATCACTCTAATTTAACTGAAACATAATTTTGAAGCTGAACTTGGAAGTGTTCTAGGGAGATATGAGATTTTTATTAAGTTTGTGGGAAAACATAAAGGAGATTTATTGGAAAAGAGATTTTATTAGGGTATTTCTACAAATAAGTTAGATTAATTAAAAAGTCACGGTTGATGCGATAAGTCGAGCGGATCAAATATCACTAATCCTCTAGTAAGCTAATAATCCATATGCCATAGGCTTGGGGTAGTTTGAGATTGTTTTAGAAGAGGGGGGGGGGGGGAGTTGTGAGCAAAGTTCAAATTATTATTATTATTATTAATTCTTCTTAAATTGGATGGCCAATTAAGATTAGAGTTCCTCTCTGTAGGGCAGGTTTTCAAGACATAAATGCCTTACTCCATCTGGAAAGGGCTTTCCCTCGTGGGGAAAGAGAAGTTATTTAAAACATATGGGCAGAAGGAAGTTAAAAATCAATAGAAGAAATCCCTTCTCGGCTGATGTGACTTTGCGTCTTTGGACCTTATTTCATCTCAAACTCAATTGAATTAAATTTAAATTTGAATTTGATGCATTTAATAAATTTTAGGGAATAAATTTGTAATTTCAACTAATTTAATAGAGCATGTCATTTGAATTTTTTGACTAAGGGTCCGTTTGGGATTACTTTTAGAAGGCCTAAAAGTGATTTTGAAAATCTAAAAGTTAATTTTAGTGTTTGGTAAAAAAAAATCAAAATCACTTTTGTCAAAATCAACCCCTCCTACAGCTGATTTTGAAAAGTAGGGAATGAGTAACTTTTAGATTCTGATTTTGAGAATCAATTTTATCTTTTAATACAATTCCATAAATATCCTTAAAATTATTACCTAAACCCAAAATTATCTTTATTCAAATTGGAAACAAAATAAATATTTTAATAAATTTTTATTATAATTCATCAATATCAATTTGAGAAAAAGAATTATTATTAATTTTGTTTCACTATATTATTAATTTAATTATCAATTGTTTTAAGATAAAAAAATAAAAAAGTAAAAGCAACATATTATAAATTTTATTTTTAATAAAAATTATTATAATACACAATTAAAAATATTATATATACATATTTTTATATGTATAAATAAATTTTATCTTATATTATGTACATTTTAGTCATTTATTTTCTCTCAACAGTTTAACAGTAAAATTTACCAAACACTTAACTGATTCTCTCATGGTGATTATTTTACAACACAATTTAACAAAGAATTATTTTAAAAACTACAACATTCCCAAACTGACCCTAAGTGGACGCAGCTTATCTTTTAGTGGCTCTACTACTATCTTATCTTTTTTAATTCCATATTATTAATTGTTTCACAAACCCCAATTTTCTAGAGAGTTATTTGTCAATTGAAAGACCTAAGAGTATGACAATAGCTAGAGTTGAAGAAATCCCTATAATAAGAAACAAAACCCCAAAGTTAGTGAGGATGAGATTAGATGGATTACTTACGGAATTACTTGATTGCTGGCCATTAAACCATACATGTTCTTTCATTGTAAGCATCCCTTCTTCTCTTAGCCCTTGACATGTTATGGACCAATGGAGAACCTTTATGGAAAACCTGCTTAATATATATTCATTGGCTGTACATCTCTACGTAATGTAACTATATGGGCATAAAAGGGGAACCAAAGTTCCCTGTGTGTATTTCCCAGACACTTGAAGTGCACTATAACAAAGTTATTGAAAAAATATAATTGCTGTAGATTTCTGATGGTATTATAAAATAACCTTAAAAAATATGTCTTACAAAGCCAAAACCATTGGTAATACACGTGGGTCCAAACATAGTATAATAGGAAGCATATTCTTGGCGAGGAATGCCTTGATGTAAGGTATTTCATCAGAAATTGCGGTGACGCTGTCCTTACTCCCCTTGGATAAAGCATTGGCATAATCTTCGGCAGATTTGTACGGCTTAAGCATGGAATTTTCAAAGTTTAAGCTGTCTATAGCTCCTTGGACAAACGAGCCGAGCCTGTATCCTATAATATCCTTGGAAGCCATGAATTTGTTGAACGGTTAAACATAGAAAGCTAAAGTTGCCTTGTACCTTGAGCTCAATATAAGCGCTACAAATACCCATATGATCACTACAAATTTTGACCAGTTGCTCAATAGCTTTTCCCCTCAGGATGATAAATCATAATAGCTAGAAAGGAATAGAGTGATTAATTAAGTTAATGCTAGCGGTGTGGACGTACTTTAGTATTCTATAAATGCGAATTTTAAGCTCATTACCTGTACGTAATGGAGTAAGTGAAAACAATAATTAAAAGAGTTTAATAATGAACAAATTATATGTGTATGGGTACTTATATGGGCAAAAGCGAGTGCTGAGAAGGAAAACCAAAATGTCGTCCCAATTTGCTGAGCTCGCGAGCCTTGGAATTCATCATTGATTGGATATTCAACAGTCCATACAACGAAGCATGTCAAGACAAAGAAAGCAGCACTGCTTAGCCAGAGATTTGGTTTTACCGGCTTCAAGAGAATCCACATATTATTGTTCTGATCCTTTGGCACTATCATTCTGACGCCCGGTTCCGTGTATGGCAACGGTGATATCAACGTGGCAGCTACCTACTTAATGAATTACATGAAACATAAGTAATAAATATATAAATTAGATATTTCTCAAGTCCTTAACTAATGTCCACTTGGTTCTGGAGTTACTAAGATAATTCAAATAAAAAATTGTTTGATGAAAAATTTATGTGAGCTTATGATTTTGTGAAAATTAATAATTTTAAAAATTTATTTATCACTATTATCAACTTTTATTTTATAACTAAAGTTTCTATTTTTATCATGACCGTAGCTTTTAAGCACCGTAGTCCAAACTGCCAAACTGAGTCTAAGACTATATATTGCTGTTTGTTACAAACTTACAATATCGTATTCATTTATTATACAACAGTCAGGCAGCAAAATCATACCTCGAGAACCTTAAAAATGAGATTAAAATAAGATCCAGCCATTTATCCATCGTCATTCCAAAACGGAATAAAGTCGTAAAGTACATCATATGGTGAAGAATCCTATGGCAGCCTTGAGTACGTCTAGACAGAGTCCTTTTACATTTGTGGCATTATTGGATTGGGATCATGAACCACACTAACAGATTCTTTAAACCCAAATTTCACTGGAACCCGAATCCTTGACTTATTAATCTTACCAGTTCCTCCCGGAATGGCTGCAGATCCTCCTAGTCATATGATGATTTCAAGGTCATATGAATTCATTTCCTGTGTGATATTCCCTGCGGTTGGAGTATAAAAGCCAACTCTTCTTGTGCCTTTGCTAATGACATTTACAATTTGAAATCCCATTAAAATTAATTTCCAATTAGTCAGCTGAAAATCACCACTTAAACCCTCGAAGCTACTGTTCAGCGCCTCCATATAAAATGTAAGACCACTTGTGAAGATTGGATGGTGGTTGAGTCCATCATGTTCAGTCTAGCTAGAACTATCATGATCTTCATTTTCAGAATAATCCCCGGTAAGTTTCAGCTTTTCAGCTGCTTTTGCTAGGGCCCAGATCATATGCCAAAATCCCAAACGCATCTAATTCCGATACCTCAGCATCTGGAATATCAATATAAAATTTCCTTCTCCACCTTAAGAGTAAAATTCTGAAGCTCCGTGGAGGATGGAACATAACGCTTGAAACCCAAAGCCCCTTGCATGGACACGAGTACGGATGAATCCATTCATAGTTGTGTCAGCCACAAGCCAAGCAACCCTTACTTATCGTTCCTGATTTCTTAGAATTGGAGAGCAAACGGGATGCAACAACATGCGACACGTGCACCACAAATACTTTTATTTATAAAGTCATAAGCATAGAGAGCTTTTCGATGAGGTATATCAATCAAGTATGACGAGGACAGAAAAGGGACGCGTGCAAAGAGAGAAATGATAGGAATTTTAGCTCTCGATCCTAGCTCTTCTAAAATTGTCCTTCGCATGGTGCTTCCGTACAAATGATTGCTTGCAATTCTACATTTTGCATACGATTCAAGGCAGCATTTGAAACCAATAGGATGGAACTTCAATCGCTAATGATAATTAATAGGATAGGAATCCAATTAAAAATTGAGCATGATATTTGAATTGAAGGATATGATATAATGATGACAAAACAACTGTATTATATGATATTATAGTGTTAAGTCAAAATTTAGCATTTATTTTCAGTTAATACTATAACGTTATATGATTTTACTGTTAAATTTATCGTCGTTGCGTCACTGTTAGCGCTTCGGCTCTTTGTCATTTTCCTTAAAAATTAGATTGTAGTGCATATGATAATTATAAGAGAGGGAAAAAATTGGAACACGGAGCATAATGTTATTGGATGTTTCTACTGAACCATTTTGGAAAGGAAAGAAAATATATACGCAACATACAGCAACGGTGGATGACAGATTGTATGCTCACGGACGGAGGTGCACAGCAACATTTCTCGTAAAAAAAAAAAATTCTCTAAAGTGCGCATATGCATGCATGCATATATACATACACAGACATTGTAATTTTAAAATAAAGGAACTTTTTACTAGATTAAAATAAGTGACAAGCTAAAACATAAAAAAAAAGAAAAAAAAACATATATTTCAATACAATGTATTTTATCCAATAATGTATTAAAAAATTTATGCATTTTTGTAATTTGTCCAAGATAAAGGATTCCTTTATTGCAAAGTTACTTCATATATCTTTTTAAGGAAAAAAAAAAACTCTATATTTATATGTCAAAACTATCTTTTATGATTTTGAAAGTTTTTCAATTGGCCCTTGTAATCTTAGATTTTCCATATACTGTGGTTTATGACTTTTATGAGTTCTTAAACTGCACCTTGTGAATATCATAATTATATAGTATCATTTATTAGTTTTGAAAATTATAAAAATGAGTCGTTTTCAGGTCTAAGAAATTCAATGTTCACAAGCAGAGCACTTATGAACAATTGACTTAACGTATGTAGCATATGTTATTCACTATGTTCAACATGCCGAGTTTTGACAACATATTGTCTAATAGTTCACCATTTATCACAATGTAGCCCGGATGGGCAAATCTAAAACATGGTATATATTTTAAAAAAAAAAAAGATTTCAATTCGAGACGGGTTGAAACCACATTGTAAACAAATTTTTACAACTTATAAATTGTTTTTACATAGTTAATACAATTATATATTAATTCACTGTAAAGAGCAGTAAACATATATATACAGTAAAATAATGTTATCTGTAGATAAAGCACGAGGCGGATCTCCCTTAGAATCCCTCGAGTGGAGAACTAGCCTCGTTTTGTATCGAGTATTTAGAGCATAAGCATCAGAAATGGCATGGAAATGCAGCTAATGCTGATATTCCCTGACCATGATCGCATATCAAGGATGACTCCAACATGTACTTCATCTGCACTTAAACTTGTTTTATTGGTGACTTTTTCAAGCTCTGAACGCGATGGACTGAAAAAGGATAAGCAAGAAAATAAACAAGAAAAAAGGGCTTGCTTCTTAAGCTGCTGCTCCATCGTCTCTGTTGTGGTGGTATTTCGCGAGGACAACCAGCTATCCCCTGGATGAAGAGATAGCCTGTTCATAGGCGAGCAGGCAAGCAAAGCCTGGTAGCAGAAACCTGTGAGTACGAACCCCCTGCTCGTGCGCGAGGACGACCTCCTCGAGGTCGCGGTGCGGAGAGTTTCTTTTCTTTTCTGAGCGTCAGGGGCGGGCGGACCCAGTCAAATAACGGTTAGCGAGGAACACGCCTTTATCCGAGAATCTAGGAACGAAACCCAATCAACCAACCACCACGATGTCCAACCACCCACTCCATGAATGAGGAGGGAAAATGGTGAACGTGGATCGCATATCATGGGAAGTCGGGTTCAGCAAACAGGTATAAAAAGGTAGTCAACGAAGGTAAAGGGGTTAGACATTTTGGAAATCAGAACCTTAAGAGAGAATTTCGTATTTTGAGAGCCAAGAGTTAATTGGCACCTTTTTCCCACAACAAAGGGGTAAAACCTGATTCACTGACTTGAGCGTCGGAGGGTTTACGCCGGGAAAAACACCCGGCGCACTCTGACCAGTTTTTGTGTACGCAGAGAGCTACGGGAACGAGGGTCGCGTGGGACATCGTTCTACTCATCTCGAAAGTGACGCGAGAGGAGTTCGTTGCGAGCAGCTAGATAGACTGTTGAGGAGAGATCCTGGTCGTAGTCGAGCAGAGACCAGAATCCCGCATCAACAGTCTCATTAGTATTTGAACCCATTAACAGCAACTTCAACACGAGTTTCTTATTCCTGGAAGCAACACAGCCGGCAGAGATTTGAATGTTCAACTTGGAGTCTTGGATCTAACATCAGAAGAAAGAATAAAAATTATTCTATAGTTTTCGAGATTTGCCGGCTGTATTGGATTTGGATCTAACATCAGAAGAAAGAATCAAAATTATTCTATAACATCAGAAGCAACACAGCCGGCAGAGATTTGAATGTTCAACTTGGAGTCTTGGATCCAACATCAGAAGAAAGAATAAAAATTATTCTATAGTTTTCGAGTGTTAAGATCTAGACTACATATCAAGAGAGAGAAAAAAAAAATTTGAATATAGTATCATCACCTATCGGCTCTTGACTATTGGCTTCGCCTTCTTGCCGCCTAGAGTGATCAAGTAAATTTTCATTAATATAGATTGACACATAGACTAGAGTGCAGCATGGCCTTCTTTTAGACTGTGGCAATTAAGCCAAGTCAACCATGGCCTTTTAAATTAACTTATGTGAATAACTAAGTCAATCTTATTTCTTAGAAAACATGTTGGGAAGCTGTATCTTGCGGCATACATTTAAAATTGAGAAAATAAATACATAATTAGAATAAAGATCCTCTTATAATTTGAGTTCTGATGAGTTTTTAAGTGATAGTATATGGATAGCATTTAACTTTTTTTTTTTTATTAACTACCAATCATCCACATGTATTTTTACTCAAGATAAGATCATATCATGAGATAATCTCATAAACTAATGGAAATAATGAATAAATAATATTGGAAGAAATATCCACAGATAAACATTGTAATGATGTTGGACAATTTTAGAAAGTGTTTTTATTTTACGTTAGTTTTCTTATTTTAGTCTCTTTTTTTTTTCACAAGAATAGGAATCTGTTCGAAAGGGGTGAATTGAGACTTATTTCTGATAATTTGGCATCAAAATCTTTGCTTTTACCTTAACTTAGTATGTTCACGCTAGCAGTTAGCATTGAGATACAGCTGTCAGAGAAGTAAAAGAATCTAGTTCGTTCTGATGAATAAGGTAATATGTAGAGAAGCTAAATGCGAGCTTACCGATTACAAAAATATTATTGTCGGACACCTGGCATTCGAAAGTAGTCTAAACTAATTTTTTAGGCTCATTTTAGACTTTCTCTCTTGGCATATTAAGGGCAGTTTGATAATATTGCGGCTTTTAAAATAATTAATATTATTGGTAATGGATGGGTTTAAATCACACCTCCTTCCACCACTAGCAAGAACGTAACATGGTCTTTGATCATTCTCGGAACAGAGGATTTTGCTATAGGGACTGCTTAGTGCTCACAAGGTCTGGAATGTGTGAGTTTTGTTGATTTTCCTTTTTTCAGTAACATTACTTTCTCAGTAATGAATTAATTTGTTATAATGCTTAATTTATTCAGATCTCAAAAGCACATCAATGAGCTTATGGGTCACTGCACCTGGAATAATGCAAAAGGGAAAGTGTAAACAAAATTATCAAGAAGGTGAAAAATGCTGAATTTTCACTAGTTACCTTGGTTAAATGTATATGGTAAAATTCAATTTACTCCTTACTTAGAATGATAATTTT
Organism: Atalantia buxifolia; assembly: GCA_030444775.1. NCBI lineage: Eukaryota > Viridiplantae > Streptophyta > Magnoliopsida > Sapindales > Rutaceae > Atalantia > Atalantia buxifolia. Next base: position 10,738,700 of record CM059832.1, read on the forward strand.
CAATTTATCGTTGAAATTGTGAAAACATCAATTTACCCTATTCACTGTTAAGAAATAAGAAAAAGATCATCAATGTGTCCTCATTTGCCATCATCTTCCGAATGAAAATAGAGTAATTTAAGTTTTCACACTTTTGAGAAATAAATTAAAAGTGCTCTTGTACGTGGAGGAATAAATTGAAGTTTACCCAATATATGTTATATACATTTTCATTATTTTTAATTTGATACTATATAATCCACCAAGTGATTTTATGGCAATGCTTTTCAATGGCATTGTGGATTATATAGTAGTGATTTAGAATGGAATGCTCATGCCATTCATGTATATGATATTAATTAAACTAATTAAAACGTAACTAAAGGTCCTTAAATACACAAACAATATGGATCTTAAGTATTTTCATTTATATTAGTCAATTCGCAGTACTTAAAGACCTGTTTAGATTTTCTGAAAAATTACTTCTCCTGAAAGCATTCAAAGCTATTACTTTAAATTCTTAAGCAGATGTATTTCAGTTGTTATCTGTTTGATATTTTAATGAATAATGCACTAAGGTTGGCATTCCATTGTTAACAGGGCAATTCATAAAGTTGATTAGCGATGGAAGGTGTGATTGATATTTAAGGGCAAAGTATTCACACTTCATGGAAGCGAGTTATAGTCAGGGCTCTTCATTAATGCTTGACGATGTGGCTATAATTTCAGTACTAGATAATTTGTTAATTTTTGCAACTATATTAGGAGATCGACTTGCTTGCTCGTAAGATTATGCTTTTGGCATCATTTTAGAAAGTTTATATCTTCATAATACCAGGAGTGGTATATATAAACGAAAACAAAGCTACTATTAATCAATTTAATTTTTTTATCCAGAAATATAGGTACCAAAAATGATGTGGCATACAATTCGAATCAATAACACAAGAAAGCAAGTAGTACCTTGAGAGCAGAGGCAAGAATTTGAAGGGCTTCAATAGAAGAAACCAAGTTTCTTGCCTGGTGATTCACAGGTACATGTACTTGATCTTCATCAAATATTAGCATAAGATTCCAAGAAGAGAAAAATGTAGCGCTCAAACACTGATGGGCTTGTCTTGTGGACCTCGATGGATCGGACTTCTTGAAAATCTTCTGGGCCTTGATTGAGTGTGAGTCACGCGAAGGCCACATGCATGTTTGTTGAGTGTCATGAAGAAAAGACAGATGTTTTCAAAACCATGAAAACACATGAACATGCATTAACTTAACATAACTTCTTCAACCCCAAGTACCTTTACAAGCACATTTTTATCGCACTGGTGTAGAAAAACCCGGAACACAACTGCATGGAACATGCCTACTTCTTTAAACTCGATCTATGTGTGTGTCTATATATATAATATGAATCTCCTACTCTTAACAAAGTAAGAGATAAGTTAAAAGATGAAAAAATAGATTTCAATACATTGTAGGATAACATAAACTGCATTAAATTGTGCATGTTTTATAGCTTAATTCATCTTTTATTTTATTAAACTAAGTAGTTCTCTTACAGAAAATATCCATGTTCATTGTATTAGTAATTTTTATTAGCAGTTTTATGAAGTCCTGCTAGCTGCTTGCTTGATCTTTTAATAATTGAAGCAAAGGGTGGGTGGCTTTGTATCAGCCTCTTGGAATTCACAAAGGTCAACTTGAGATGAAAGTTTTGCGTAAGGTAGGTATATATGCGTTTGTGAGCGCTTGTTTTCAATGTAAATATGCTTAAAGGACAGATCTAACTTTCTCAGCAAGTTCATATTTCGTCTTCATTTCACATTTGTTCAAAGATGGAACAGCAGAAGAAGCCGATATCAATTCTTCGACATTTCGTCCCTACAGTTCTTTTGCTCTCTGCGGTTTTCTTCATTGGTTGTGCCTTTGTAGTCACAGGCCGTATAGAGGTAGCCACAATTGCATAAACCTCGTAGCATGAGTGACATTTTGTTAGCACAGACTTTGAATGATTTATTTTCTGGCAAGAAAGTAGTAACAATGGTCTTTTTTTTTTTTTTTAATAATTTTTAACAGAGGATTTCGCTATGGGGAGTGCTTAGAAGGTCTAGGATGTGTGAGGTATTGATGATTTGTTTCGATTTTATGTTGATACTTTATGCAAATGCAATGATTTGTTTTAGCTTTTCATGATTTGTCACCCTATATATTCAGACTCAGTGCAGACCACGTGGCAGCGAGACACTACCTAGAGGTATCGTCGCTAGGACATCTGATTATGAAATGCGATCATTATCAGGCAAAGGGAACAAAAAGGTCAGTAGCTATATAGATTTTATGTAGCATTACTTTCCCAATAATGACATTAACTTGTTCTATTTGCTTTGTTCAGAACTCGAAGACATCAATGAGCTTATTAGCCATTGCAGCTGGAATAAAGCAAAAGGAAAGTGTGAACAAAATTGTCGAGAAGGTGAAATATGCTGAATACTTTTTGCTCCAATTGTATATATTCTAGCTTTTTGTTGAATTCAGTGTCTCAATGTCTCAGTTTCCACCAAGTGATTTTGTGGTGATGCTTTTTCATTATGATGGCGTTGTGGATGCTTGGAGGGATTTGGAATGGAGTGCCCATGCCATCCATGTCTCTGCTATTAACCAAACTAAATGGTAATTAGAAGTTCTAAAAAAACTCATACAAAACAGGGCTTAAGCATATTCTCAGTAACTTGATGTTCTGCATTATGTCCCATGATTAGGTGGTTCGCTAAGCGTTTCTTGCATCCTGATATTATCTCGGACTATGCCTATGTTTTCCTATGGGATGAAGACCTTGGCGTTGATAATTTTAATGCTAAAAGGTATAAGTTTGAATCGAGAGCCTGGTTATACTTTCTGGAAAATAACTTCTTTGGCAAGGCATTCACAGTTTAATTTTCGGCAATCCAAACATTTATGCAGATACATTTCAATTGTTAAAGAAGAAGGGCTTGAGATATCCCAGCCAGCACTTGATCCTGATATATCTGAGCTGCATCATCATCTTACAGTGCGTAACAACAGAACAAGAGTGCACAGGTTATTCTCAGCAAGCTTGTCTTTAAAGATACTGTGATTTCAATTGAAATTAATTTTTCCGTTTGATACTTTTCTGGACTAACCTCTAAGGTTGGTGTTGCATTGTTAACCAGGAAGATTCACAAGTTGATTAGTGGTGGAAGGAAATGTGATTTGGATAGCACCAAGCCTCCTTGCGCAGGGTAAATGTATTTACAAGTTCAAATGATTACAAGTCACCATTGGTCTTAAGCCGAAAATTCTCAGGCATTTACACAGCACATTCAAATTATATAATCATGAGGGAGTAACATAGAGTCTAACACTTTTACAGGTTTGTAGAAATGATGGCGCCTGTTTTCTCAATAGCGTCCTGGCGTTGTGCATGGCATATGATTCAGGTTTATCATCTTTTATTAGGACATTTCGACAGGAAATTATTATTACTCAGTTTGGCAAAGTATGTCTCTGAATTTTCCTTTACTTTCTCAAATTCGTTGTCAGAATGACTTGGTTCATGCATGGGGAGTGGACTTTCAGCTGGGTTATTGTGGACAGGTAACTTTCCAAAACTAAAATCTCATCATCTGTTCAGCTTAGTCCCGTGAACATATATCTGAAGTGTATCATATTCTTTGACTCTTGACAGGGTGAATCAACAAAGAGCATAGGCATTGTGGATGCCGAGTACATTGTTCATTATGGTCTTCCTACGCTCGGAGGTCTGGTTGCAAAGAAGGTTAGAAATTCTGATGATCATATATGTTCAAATTATGCTACTTATGTTTATACGTATTACTGATGGCCATTTATCTACAGACATCATCATCGTTGCATCAGTCGGCAGCTAGAGAAGAGGTCAGTATTTTTTGGGGGCTGTCTATTTCTTTGCAGTCTTGGGAAGAGCTTTAAAACGCACTGATATGTTAATTTTTGCAACTATTTTATGCAGGTGAGAAACCGGTCCTATGTTGAATTAGAGATCTTTAAGAACAGATGGAGAAGTTCTGTTAAGGATGATGACTGTTGGGTTGATTTATTAGAACAATCAAAATAGCCGGAGAGATACTAGAAGCATGATAAAATGAAGAGAAAGCAGCATACTTGTGCAATACTTTCTGCATCATTGAGGATGCATAACATTGTTATAATCCAATACTTTTTTAAGTATAATTTTTTTTTAAACTTTTTAAAACCATATTTATTCAATCATATAAAACCTTGTAATGGTACATTCATTCAAATAGAGTAGTAACACACAACACAAAGGCAGAACTGTGATGTATCAATTCTGTCACTCTCTCATCTCAGGAATGACAACGACAATTCACAAGCTTAAAAACAAGATGAAAAATGAAAATGAACTTGATATGTACTTCATAAATGTTATGATTGTGCTGCCAACATGAAAATTGGTCGTAATTGTAGCTTAGTGCAGGAGAAATGATGCCAAAACAAGATACAAAACCAATTTTTGGAGAGTCAATTACTTGGAAACATTAAAGTTTCATCCAATTAATCTCCTTTTGCGAAAAATTTCAGAAATAACTTTTCCAAGTTCTTCACCAGAATCCTCCTGTACGTGATGCCCTGCCTGCAAAATGCAAACAATTAACTGCAGTTTTATTGCCAAGTACAAATAGTTAATGAAAAAACCCTTGAGCATGATACCGCCTCTGCACTTTTAAGAAGCATCAAAGGGGAATGGAAATATAATTGAGCATGTACGTTGAACAGAAACAGTATTATGTTAATGCATGAGATATATCCGATTCTACCATTGGAAGTTCAATTAGCTCATGGTTTGAATCGTTGCAGAAATCTTCAACTCCATCATAGTTCAACCAACGGTCTCTCTGTCCCCAGCATACTGTAGTTGGAATTTTCCAACTCTTATCCATGAGTATTGTCCTCATTTCTTCCACATATTGCTGATAGTTAAAGCAGACATAAGAATAGACCAGCTGGAGCTCATGAGCAGAAAAAAAGAAAAGGAATTAGAAATTATTTTCACCTTTAGCTGCTTTTTCATGCCTCTACTAATGGCAGTCAAAGCGAACCCAGAGGAACCAGAGGAGAGATAAGGACTTCTATAAACCATCGCATCGTCCTCTTTCATTTTATAAGGACCACAGCTCGTCAAAGCTTTATCACTAGCCCTTAAAGGATCCTATTTGGTTATAGAAGAAGGTGATTAAGTGTGTTAACTATTGTGCTAAACCTTTTGAGGACCAGTTAAACTGAAATGTTATACAAATTTAACAAAGATAAATAAGCACATATGCATTAGCGCCTGAAAACTCAAAGAAATACATACAGAAACCTGTGTGTTGTAAAAGTTGTAATGTAGTCTGCCTACCTGCGAAAAAATTTCACCGAGCAAAAAGTTGCTGAATATGGACAAGGTTGATGGAAGGTTAGCATGTTTCGCTGTTAGCTTGAGTAAACAATGAAAGGGAGCATCCATTAGTTGTCACCAATCAAACAATTTACTATTATTCTGTCATCATTTGCTGCATGCATGTAGAAAGCAGAATACTAAATACTATGATAGAAAGAAATTAAAGAAATGCATGGTCAAGATTCAGGAGATCCATACAGGAGGATTGAGGAGAATTATATCCTTAAGCTTGTCCTTATGCTTGCTAGCATATTTAACAACGACAGGCGAAAAGTAGCCCTGAGAGGTACATCAAAAATTGGAAGCTTTCAGTTTCATCTCACCTATAAACACAATAGATCAAATTAACCGCTTACTTCTATTCTTCTATTAAAGAAGGAGAACATGCCTGGACAACAAGTGAGACCTTGTCATTAGCAATTTCATTAACAAAGGACTCCAAGGATGCCACATATTCTGCATGCCATAATGAAAATTTACTAGAGACAGACAGTATATTTAACACTTATCGTCCATCATTAAGGCTACTAAAGCATTACCATCCAAAGTATAGTCAAATCCATATCCGGGTTGAGGCTTCTCTGAAAATCCAAAGCCTGTAGAGATGGGATGAAGGCAAATTTTCTCTCTTAGCTTATCTTAAAAGAGATAAATCTCAGTAAATCCCCAAAACTCAACCTCAGAACAAGAACTCAGAATCTATTAAAATTCGTCGTAATTAGTAGCATGATCTTACCAAGCCAATCAAAAGCAATTGCATGATAGTTCTTAGAGAGCACAGGAAGGACTTTACGGTAGGAATATGCCTGTCAATACATTAAATTATCCATATGAAAGGATCACCAACGAACATGGACTAAAAGGATTGACAGAGGAACACTTACTTGTGAAGGGAATCCATGAATCAGCAAAACTGTATGATTATCAGCATTTCCACTTTCTACGCAGAACCATCTATTGCACAAAATCATATATAGAGAGCATGTTTCAATCGGTAACCCTGCAAATATCAGATCTCAATTTCTTCACACCATACCGACTTTACGACACTATAAGCCTACATACAAATAACCAAGTAATGTTCTATGGAAAATACCCACTTCTACATTATTACCTGAAGATCTCATTAGCCTGAGAAGCAGAACCTAGGTCAAGTCCGAAAATTGGGTCTTTTGCAGTTTCACCAGAACCAGAAACAGTAACTGCTTTCACCTGAAGCAAAAAGAATTTAACACCCAAGAAGAGTTTCAATACTTAGAAATCAAACATGCTCCTTAACGCTTACTACTTTCCCTTGCTTAAACCACTCATCAGCTGGGGATGACCCATCTGAGTATTTCCCTGCATGAAATAACCCCATTAACATTATTCTATGTTAAAAACCTTCAAAAAGAAATTTGCATTAAGAAATTATATAAATAAAGCGATGAAAGATATTGAATGGTTACCTCCAAAAAAGGAAAAGCCATCTCCCTCAGAAACAGGAGCATCTATAAGGTAATCCTGATAAAGAAAACATATATGAACACTTTACAAGGGATAAAAAAGTTTATGCATGTAATCAGAAAAGGCTCGAAAGTGATCAAATACAGAGAATCATGAGCATACATCTTCATATGTGCAACTGATTCTTAAGCATTTTCTGCGGTTCTTGCAAGCAGGTGACTTGAGCTGTCCATGAACAAATGAAGAAGTAGAAGCAGTTGGAGAGCTGGGGAGCAGCTGGGGATGATGATGAGAGTGAAATGAAATTGTTTTAGCTTGAACTATAGCCATGGGCTATTGCTGGGAGAGGGTTTGTGTTTTACTAACTAAACATTCAAAGAGACCGTTAACCGCTGGCGTTGGTTTATAAATGCAAATTAAATTTGGGTTGCTCAAAGGAGAGGTTGGTCCAAACAAAGTTGTGTGAGAGATAGGACTTCTCTGGCTCTCATTCTTCACTAAACAGCACGCACATTTGTGTTAATTTTTATGTTTATTCCCTCCCGATGCTTAGGCTCATAGCGAGATTAAAAATTATACGCAGAGGGTATATTATTGTCACCTTATGCTCCTAACCCGTGTAAGTTCAACCCAAAATACGACTACATATTTTAAGGAGTTCATTAAGTATTTAAAAGAGTTCATAAAGTATTTAAAGTAGGCAAGATCTGCTCTGGCTGGCGAAACCCTTTAGCGTGATTTATTGACAAGTGAAAAATTCCGACTTTCTCAAAGAAATAGGTTGATAGATAACACGTCTAGCGTTCCTCATGATCAGGAAAATTTATATGATTTGTTTCTCTGATTATTGTTAAATGTGTGATCTTCAAAAGTGAGTATAGATATTTCATTATTGTTTTTTCCATTCTAGTTTGAAGCAAGTATAGTTATGAGAAAATTTAACAATATCTTTGTTCTTTTTATACAAATAATTTAACTCTTACAATTGTACTACGACAGATGAAGCGCTTTCGATCCATATTGTCAAGTAACCGCAGCCAAAATCATGGGTTTCAGTAACTGAAGCAAGTTTCATTTGCAATAAACATCCCAAACAGGTAGATTTACAGAGTAGCAATTGAGATACAGGGGATCTTAAAACCAAAAAGTAGATGTTACATATTTCTATTTAACGAAGTAAGGAAGGTTAAGGACATAAAGCAGGAAATAAGCCCAAATGACACCAGAAATTCCACCAAAGAAGAATCCTCCAGTGAACTTAGCCCACCCATCAGCTGTTTGCAACTGATCAGGCTCCTTCTTCCTTCCGGTCAATGTTAAGCCTGGAGCAGTGGATGGCTCTCCTTCATTGAATGAAGCAATTCCATAGATTGTCAAGCAAATGCTGAGGATCACAACAAGGCCACCAGCTGCCAATGACCCTGCTGGTCCTGCTATTTCTGTGTTTCTCAATGGCCCTGCCTTAACAAATGGACCCACAAGGAGGAATCCATGGGCCAACCCCACCTCTACTCCTCTCAGTAGTGGGCTGACTGCCGTCCGATAAGCTGGTAGATTTGAGAGGTACCATGCAATCAAAGGACTTGATGTAATTGGAGTCTCCAAGCTTCCAATGAATGGATCACCATTGATTGGCTGAATAACTTGGTAAGTTGGCTGCACAGAGTGCAAATCAAATTACTTAAAAGGGTATATTTATAACTGCTCTAAACTTCTAATTTAATCTTGAAAGCACAACAACAGAAGTCTTGCCAACCGCAACACTCTACCTTGATAACTAATGAGTCCATTTCAATTTCAAAAGCAAAACCATAACTATCATTCTTAAAAAGGAAAAGGATGATGATTATGAATTCTGAATAAACATTTATATTTCATCAATGTGTTACCTTTTCAGATTGGATAGCTTTGATAATGAAACGAGGGCTTCTCTTGGGAGGAACAACTCTGAATGGAGATCCAGAGATTCCCTTTGGAGTAAGCAGGCTCCTGGAAACTGGTGAAGTAAAGCTACTCTTGAGCTGGCTGGCCATTGGAGAAGAAAAAGAAGCCATTTGAGATTTTCTTTGTTAAACGACTTCTGTTTCTACCAAGAGCTCTGCTTTGAATAGATATGCAAGTAAAAGAGAGAAGGCTGATGGATTTGCTGAGTGGACTCGAGAGTATCTTTGATTTGGAAACTTGTGGTTGTGAAGAATGAGGTGTCACACTAGCAGATTTTTCATTGGCTGGAAAGCACATCTAGCCTTATCCCTTATCCTAATCCAAGCCTCGAACATGGCTTATGTTGCATGTTATTATGGATCCATCATTCAACAAAACATAAGATTTGCGGGCTACTTGCTACTTTTCTTAGAAATAGGATGCTTTTGTAATGTCCATAATCAATGATGAAAAAATCTTGGATATATCTAGCCCTTCCACTAAAATAAAATCAACACATCAAAAATACATTAATATCAATTATTTGTCATTAATAATTTCTTAAAATTAGTTATGGGCATGATTGGATCAAAGGGAAACAAGTGAATTCTTTGGAAGTTATTATGCTTTTTTTTTTTCGAATTATTGGAAGTTATTACGATTGATGCTCAAGTCTTTGATACTTTGATAATAATGATACAATCAAATAGAATATTTGTTAAAATGTTCATATTTATAAGGATACTATTGTTTAAAAAAGAAAGGGGGAAAGAGCTCATTTCATGGAGCTCAACTTCTAAGTTCTAACGAGCATCAAAATGAATTATTAGATCAGGAATACTCCATCACAATTGTTAGAATAGTGATTGGAGTCCTCACAATAAAAAATTATAAAAATTTAATTTTTTTAAAAAAATTTAAGTGAAAACAGTGTAAATTATAATTTGAACAATAATTTCGTGTAATAAAAAAACAAACATCAAAACGGTGTGCTTAAGTCACTGGACAACTCGAGGTGCAAAGACGCAAATAGCCTTATCACTTATAAATGAAACGCGCACCCGCGAAAACCCTAATTTCATCTGGAAGCAACAACAGCATCCCACTCTTGATTACATTTCAAAATAGATCAATTTTAGGGCAACAAGATGACTAAATTTTAGTAATCCTAACTTTACACCTCAATGCAAAGAAATTCTCTATAGAAATGGCACTGCAAATTCTGAAGCTCCCAATAAACCTTCGCTGTTATAATAACCCAACAAGTACTGCTAATTCAGGCTTTTTTTTACTTCCCAACTCCAACTCTCATGCTCTCCTCGGTACCCATCTCTTCATTCTTTTCATTTTTACTGTTACGATAGGTCATGGTATAAAAATTTTAGGTTTTTTTTTTCAAACTTATTAATGAAACTATTTTTCAGGGAGATTGCTGAAAGGACAGAGGCAATATCCCATCAGAAGCTTTGCTGTTGCTAGCAATGCTAAGTCAGAGAAGATTCAATTGCTCAAAAAGTAAGCTTTCTTGCTATTGCATATAACCCCAACTATGTCTATTTCTTGCACAATCCATTTTTATACAAAAGTTAAAACTTTTAAAAATTGAACTGTTGAGAAAGTCAGGTATTGGTAAGAGGGGTAATTTGATAGAGAAAATATGGATTTTCTGTTTTTTCGTTGTGGATTTGATATTTTATCTTCTATTGTTACCATTTTTTAAGGAAGAGGAGGCTGGATGAGATATGTCTTGAAAGGTTTCAGCAATATAGTCGAACATACATACAGTCATGGATATTGCAAGGTAAGTTAAATTATTGAATTGCATTAACAAGGCCCTCTTGAATCTTGTTCTTTACATAACATTTTAGTTTTGATAGAATATGGGCGAATTTTTTTATCTAATATGAGTATGTGATTCACATGATTACTATTACTGCAAATCTTAGTTGATTGTGATTATGTATTAAAACTTTTATGTAAATGTGTCAGTTGATTAAGAGACTTGCATTGAGAACTCATTAGTTTAGAATAGACGATCAACTTTAGTTGTTTGATTATTTGGTGAACCTGTCTCTCAAACTCATTTATGGTGTAGGGAAAGTGTTTGTAGATGGAAAGGTGGTGAACAAAGCCGGAACAGCCGTCTCTGATAAGGCTGTTGTAGAAATAACTGCCCAAGTGCCAAAATATGTATGTAGGTGATTACTCCTGGAACAACTCATCTTGCAATTTCAGACATAGATTATGATTTTATGGTGTCATTGGTGAGTCTTATTCTAATTTCTTTTGTTCGTTTGTTCAGAGCGGGACATAAATTAGAAGCTGCCATTGAACAACTGGGTGTTGATGTAGCTGGCAAAGTAGCTCTTGATTCAGGTTTGTCCACTGGAGGGTTTACCGACTGTCTGCTGCAATATGGTGCATCATTTATTTATGGGGTTGATGTAGGTTATGGACAGGTAGCAGGGATTTCTTTTTCTTTTTTCTTTCTTAGAAGGCATTGTCTTTTCTGATTGTCCAATACTCTGCAGTCTTGGTTTGTTATAGATCTTTGATTGATTACGGACATTAACATCTTCAATAGGTAGCAGACAAAATTCGTCGTGATGAACGTGTTTCTGTAATAGAAAGGACAAATTTAAGATACCTCACTACTCTCCCTCAGAGAGTTGATTTGGTGACTTTGGACCTTTCATTCATTTCTATTCTCACGGTAAGCTTTCAAATGCTGACAAATGTTGTATTGCTAAGTTTATGAGCTCTTTGAATTGTTTGCATAATTCTCCGCACCTTTGATTCCCCTGCTTGTACACTCATTGCTTAATGGGATTGCACCTTCTCTTTGCACTTGTAGTAATCATCATAGAAGGGGAAATTAGTGATTAAGATGATGATTGTGATAATTATTCATGACAGAGCAATCGTTCTTGTGAATCTAGTGCTTATTGACTGTTGTGTCCTGGATACTGTGATCCTTCTTTCTTTATAAGCAGGTCATGCCTGCTGTGATAAACTTGATGAAGGAAGAGGCAACTTTGATTACCTTGGTCAAACCTCAATTTGAAGCTCGCAGATCACAGGTAAATAACTCATCTCCATTTCTTCACTTCTGCTGGATTCCGCTGTATATGACTAAATGAATCTGAAATGACGTCAATGAGGGAACCACCTTTCCATTCGTAAGTGGCTGCTAATTTCACCAGCTTCTTCTTTTTCTTGGAAGTATCCCAACAACTTGTTATTTGGTGGTCACATAAAATCATTCCTTCACTTTTCCTAAGTTTAGGATGGTTCATATCATGTGTTTGAGTTCAAAATTTCGTTGTTATTGCAGGTAGGAGGTGGTGGGATTGTGAGAGATCCTTTAGTCCATAAGGAGGTCTGAAAATTTTCTCATCATTGTTTTCTAATTGCCACTTCTTTATTTGTCTGTTCGGATGAGTTTTATACTTCTTACCTTGTTTTTCTCTAATTCTTGTTTTAATCTAATTTTGAACATGACTATGTTTGGCTTTGACTTGAAAGTTGTAACCACTAGATAATAATCCATTAACCCTGGGCTCATTCTATAGGTTCTTGAAAAGATCATAAAAGGGGTAGAAAATTTTGGATTCCGGACTAAAGGGTGGATTGAGTCTCCTCTGAAAGGCGCTGAGGGAAACACAGAATTTCTTGTTTGCTTTACTAGGACGGCTGAGAAACAAACAGAGCTGTAGAATATGAGGGTACCAGAGAACATGTGCATTGTGCCAAAACATGAACCCTTTAAATTAGAGGAATACCGTAGTGGACGTGCTTGGAAAGCGGAAAGTAGCAATTAAACAGAAGGAATTTTCTTCCATCTGTTCTTGTAAATTGCTACAAGTGTAGAAGTGAAGGCAATTATATTATGACATTAGCAATTTTATACATAAATTATAATGACATCAGCCACCATTGATTGGTTCTCAATGTATTTCCATTTTTTCTTTTCTCCAAGGGACAGTGATATTTTCTGTAAATATTTGCAGATTGTAACCAAATTCTAGAAAACAAAATAAATAAATAAAAGTGGCAGAAGAAGAGTAGTCAATCTACAATGGATTACTATCATTCAACATTTCAGAAGGGATACTAATGCCAACAACCTGCCCAACAACTGAGAACCAAGACACCAAATATAGTTCAATTACCACTCCATTTTTCTTCTGTGTAGTATCACCAAGGAAAAGCAGCTTCATCCACTCACTTGTTCCGCATGGATGTAATTTATACCATGGCCTGTTCAAGTATGGATGTTCCTGCAATTCCATAAATTTATGTAAACATTGGCAGGTTGAAATGATCAAAATCAACATTAAGCATATCAAATTTCAGGCACTTGTGCAGAAAGCAAAAGAGAGATGAGAACCTCGTGAGTTATGAATGTCCATTTTGACTCTGATAAAGCCTTAGCAGAACAGGAAGGGAGTCCTTTTTCAATTTCATCCAACACCAAAGGCTGTCCACCTATGCATAACCAAAAAGCAACACACGCCAATATAAAGGACAAGTAGCAATAAATTTTCTTCTGTCAGCAATAGATCAGATGATAAAACATCTAAACAATCAAATTAAACGATCAAATTGGAACGATGAACTCTCATCCTTCAGCAAGCAATCTAAAATTTGTTCAGTTAAATATTTGTGGGTTTAGCATATGGTGATTATCAGATTCTACACTGTAAAATTTAATCACATGAGATGAACATACCACTGCAGTATGCACGGAAATATAGCACTGGAACCCTATATGAAGCACTGTAGATTACATGAAAATCGTAGTAGTGTTCGTCACGATTATAGTTCTGAACCTACCAAATAGAACAAAAACAATGATCAACATTACCGTAAAGCAGTTCCTAGTGGCCCAAAAAAGAAAAAAAGGATGGTAGTTAATATACACACTAAAGTGGCAGAATCAGTGGGTTCTTCTTCCTTAAAGCAACTGGTCCCTCCTTCCCCTCGGCAAGCTTCTTCACCTCGATCTTCCTGTTCAAAACAGTTGTATTATTTCTGACATTAACACCGCAATCAAAGAGATATGCTTCAACATAACATCAAAGGCCAGACCTTTCTTAAACTGCGAAGGCAAATGTTTTCCAGTGACAAGTATCCGTCCACCTGAAAGGACGGATTAAACTTCTCAAACACGGCCAGAAAGAAAAAAGAGAAAAAACCACAGGGAATGACAAAAATGAACAATAAAACAAACCTCGCGAGATCCAAACCAAGGTTGTTTTCTACAAGCAACCCATGACCATGAAGGGAAACTGGGCTTGAATCTTTTCCATTTATCGGCTAATGTATGAGCAGCAAGAGAAAACTCACTTAACGAGAGGGTTCCATCCCAAGATAAAATGTCCATGATTGCACTGCAGACTGCAGTAGTTGAAATAAGAATATAATAACAAAACATGATTATGTAAATTTCACTAATTTCCTGAAATTTCATATTTTGTTTCAATTATCAGTGACCCCATAACCAGAAATTGTGAAAACAACTAAAATTCATGCAAGAAGATCTAGCTTAATCATGATTACCAGACTATCAAAATCGAACCGCGCAGTATTGATTCAAAAACAGAATAAAACCCAGGACACATAATTCACTATAACTCGATCAAATTATGTACGCTATCCAAATTAATGAGCATAAGCGAGACAAAATGTTGATAAGACAGACAGTCAATACCTAAAAAGAAACTAAGCTTTAATAGAAGAAGCCTCTGACCTCGTGAAATTTGTGTCTGAAATAAACTATGTCTTCGCTTGTTCTTGTCTCTTTTGAACGAAATTTATCAGTTCGCTTGGATTCATTTGTTACGTTCCACTACGTTATAAATAGGGTGTGTGAAAATTTAATCGGAAAAAATGCACCGTGCATCGAGTCCGTTTAGCTTACCTTATTATTTTTATTGCAGGGCCAGATTTATGGTAATTTTTAAAATAGTTGTTATTAATTATATTATATAAATAATTAATTATAAAAAATTAAATAAATATTTATAAATTTTAAAAATAATTGTACATATTTAACAAATTTTAACTGTCAAAGTATTGTAAAGATGTAAATAACATCAATTAAAATATAAGGAGGTACTCCAACATATAAACACAAAAAAAATATATAACAAGCTGCAAAAAGTCAAAAAAAAAAATAAATAATAGAAGAAGAAATAGGGTAAAAAGAAAAGCGTGAATTATAATAAAAAATTATTAAATTATTGATTTTCTTATCAATTTGAATAAGGATAATTTTGAGTTTATGTAATAATTGTAAGGATATTTATGAAATCATATTAAAGGATAAAATTAATTTTTAAAATTAAAATTTAAAAGTTACTCTCTTCTTACTTTTCAAAATTAACTGTAGAAGAGACTGATTCTGACAAAAGTAATTTTAATTTTGATTTTTTTACCAAACACTAAAATCAATTTAGATTTTCAAAATTATTTTTAAACATCTCAAAAGCAATTCCAAAATGCCCCAAATGCAATTCTAAAAGGGATAAATTATAAATTACATCAAAGATACTATTTTAATTATACAATAAGTAAATAATATTATGACATATAAGTATTCATTTTAAAAAACTACTATGCTAGTAATATTTTTGTCGAATTCAATTACACATGTAATACATGCATTAAATAATTGTATTATCTTTAATATATTTTAGAATTTCTCTCCAAACAGCTCTGAATTTATTAATTAAACGACATCTAGCCCATTAACTAATCAGTAGAGAAAAGCTTTAATCTCATGTATACGTGCATGACTTACTATTATGCTTAATTTTAATATTTTATTTCTTCAAAATAAATTAATGAAATAAATAAATAATAGTGGTTGGTAATTTATTAAGACAAATTGATTATATCATCATAAAATTTTACACCATTGAGGATTGGCAATTATGTAATTATCTGCAAACCGTATAATGGAAACGAAATGCACATATCATCTTCAGTTTTGCTACAATGATTTCCAAAATTCAGAAGTAAATTATTTGACAATGGGGCCGAAAAAGGAGAGTGCCATTCTCAATATGCTCTGCATTATATATACGACACTAATATACACCATTTCTAACTAAATCATCTGATAGATTACAATGGAACAAATAGAATTTGCATCTCCAAGATCATTATTTTTATGAGCAAACAGAAGCAGCCACTTAAGAAGCAAAATACTTCACTTTCACAGCCTTGATGGATTTGTTGCGGAGTTTCATATCTGGGTACCGTATCAGAAGTGAAACAGAAGGTAAGCAGTAATTATATTTGTTGTTACAGTTGTTTAATGATTTCTACGTGCATAAGAAAAAAATTAATAATAATTCATAGGCAGCTCATAAAGAAGTTCAAAAGGATTGACCTATTGAGTTAATTTCAAAATATCCAAATCAGTATCAAGATGTCATGTGCATGATATCTATCAAATGTAAGGACAACAGGAGGTGACTTCTCATAGGTTCCACGAAATCACAAGAGAGTTAACTTGCAAAAAATTCTTTATTACTCTATCCTTGGTTCAACTTCAACTCACATTACTCCAACATATTAGCGCACCACAAAACCATCTAATCATGGCTCCTATAATGCCTTATCATGCTTGTATCTCTCACAACCATGCATGCACAAGAGAGCACAAGAGAGAGGATTATCATACATTAGTGTAGGCAGAGGATGATCTTGAACCAATATTTATGTCTGTAGATTCGTTTACTAGTCATCTGCCACTGGACTGTTTACAATAGGGACATTTCCAGATGAGGATGCCTCGCTATCCCTGGCTTGTTGATCAATTCCATTTATCCCCACCTGTTGAGAAGTTTTAGTCTTTTTCTTCTTGGGCAACATGTGCACAGCAGGCGGCAAAAGGGTCTCCTGTATTGCCTGCAAAACAGCAAAACAAAACCTAATTATCCAGTGAACCAAATGTCAAGAGTGGAAAACCCTGAAAAAGAAAAGAAAACGGCAATGATGGTGGCTTAAGATAATGTTGAATTAAAAGTTGAAAGTTTCCACAGACTAACAGTAAATCATCTCTTCTAAGACTTACAATAAAGTCACATTGTTTACGAGACAAGAGCTGGCAGCACGCACAATATGTAGCAGAGATGCAGCAAAGCCATTATCGCTCACATTTCTATTAATATACCGTCATTTAATAGGTAAAGCTTAGACATTTAATTACTGACAAGTACACCAATTTGATATGGCTGCTGTTCAAATGCTCTGTTTCAAAGGTTGAAGGCTTACTTAATTGGCTTAAGACCTATTCCTAGTCAACTCTTGATTGCACCCATGAGATGAAGTAAGACATAATCAGGGGTCCTGAAGTAACAAAATCTGCAGCATAGACTTCTCTAGGACTATGAAATGTTATGGCAAGCAACAACAGAACTTCAACTTGGCTAAAATACGTCATAAACAAGACCTAACTAACAATGGATTTCAAAACATTAAACATCTAAAAAAGAAACACAATTGCAACAAATGCATATCAGAGAGGAACTATATGGGGCAATATATAGTTAAGCAGAAGGGACACAGCATACCAGCCACCCTTTTTTGCCTCTAACTCCGCCACTGATTGCATAAGCCTCTTTGAATCCATTCTTGTACAATAGCTCAGCAGCCTTCAAGGAATTACCATCAAAACTACCTTACACACAAAATGATCACTATTAATAGAATAAAATTCCAATCAAGTACTACTACCAAATAACTCTACGTTAAAAGCTTACTTGTCTAGAATGCAGACAACAGTATTTACAGGGTCAGCAAAGTTGCTCAACACATTATTCAAAAACCCGTTCTCATCTCCCTCAACGAACTCAACTTGGACCACACTCTTTTTCAAAGACTTCAAATTGGGAGACCCCAAAGAGACCATAGTCTTCTTGTTCCTAATATCCAGAAGTTGGGCATTCGGGTCGTTGCGGAGTTTTTGAAAAGCATCAATTGCAGATATGAATTTGCATTTGCTAAGATATTCTTGAGTTAAGGGAATGACAACGAGCCAAATGAATGTACAAGTCGCAACAAAAAATGGGTATCTATTGAAAAAATCATCAATTGAGAGTAAGATGGATTCCAAGTCTATTTTGCCTGAAACTGCCTCAGTTGAAGAGACGGCAGTTTCAGAGGCAAGGCTAGGGAGGGAAGTAAAGAGGTCAATTACGGTAAAGGAGAGTTGGGTTTTTGTTAATGTTTGAAGATGGTTTAATTTGGTGGAAGCAGAATTGGTTAAAGCGAGCATGAAGATGGAATCGGAGGCAATATGAGTGGGTTTGGAGCAAGAAAATTTCAGAGTTTTAGAGTGGTTCTGAAGTGGTGGTGAGGATGAGAGTACCATCGAAATAGACTCCATCGTGAGCATGAAGAAGCGAGGGAGAGGCTAGAAAGAAATAGATGATAAGAAAAGAAGCGGTTGGGAGTTCGGCTAAAATGTTAAAAACTCAAAAAATTGATAACGCTATATGGGTTGGGCCTGGGCAAATTTCGGGTCAAATACTATTTATACTTCCTTCCAATTTCTCTTTAATTCGTATTGCTCCATACAAATGCACAAACGGAAGATGGTACAAGATTGTATACTGTGTACAAACGAATTACCGATACATAACTGTTGTACCGTAACTACCGTCAATGGTTTCTACCAGATTTACACATGATAGAATTAACTCAAGGCTTGTTTTTGATAGAACTGAGCTCAAGACACTTCTTTTCGAAGCTAGAAATGAAATCCTCCATGCAAGAGCGGTAATTCTCCATTCCGACAACCTGCTTAGTGAGTTCTAGTCCTACATTCATCCACTTCTTTGCCAGATCAATCTGCCCAAGCCTCACAGGCACTGCTGCTCGATTCCATGCAGTCATTGCAAGCCATTTTCCCTCTTCTGAGGGAAATTCACCTTCTTTCAACCCCACCATTATTCGATAGGCTTGCTTGTACATACCATGCACGGCATCATCATCTGTATCGCCCTTGTGAATGCTGGCTACTGCAATTAGCTTCCGGACAGTTAGTGCCACACTTTGGTAGTCTGGCGAGGGGCAAGAAAGCAGAGCTGATAGGCATTCGTTAAGAGCAAAGGCAGCCACTTGTGGATTGGACCTTGGACCCTGTGAGGCAGCAAGGCCAATCTGGAGAAGATATTCAGGTTTGCAAGCCTTTGAGCTGGCATAACTTTTTACAAGGAGCTGTTGAGATTCTGAATTGCCAAGTCTCCCCTGTATATCATAGGCATTGAAGGTGTACATGAAGAGGAGGTCAGGGTCCAGGACTCCTGTTGACAATGAAGTCAGTATCTGCAAACAGGGATTATAAGTCAGAAGAGTTTCAACAAAAATGATATTGAAGCATATTGTACAGGCTGTGACGACTAAGACATTACGTATTAAAATAATCAAGATGAAGGATCAATCATTATGTGAAACTCAACAACAACCAAAATATACCTTGCCTGCTCTGTCTAGCAGTTCAAGAGCTTGTTTCACTTCATTGTTCATCAATGCAATCTCCTTTTGATTCTCTGAAGCTATCATGGCAGATACAGTCAGTATTAATGATTTGCAAACCATGATACTGTTTTCTTCCACTTGCCCATCAACCCGAATACCATAAAATTCTGAAGCCAATCTCAGGAATTCCATACAGAATTCATACTTCTTCTCCTTCCCACAATTTGTCCCAAAATTCCATGACATCACTGCTAACCAATTTTGTTCTCGTCTTCCAGCTTCCTCTGTGCCAAAAAAGCAGTTAGCTCCAATCTCAGATGTTCGAGCATAAGCTCGTTTCATGTATTTGAGGACTTCTGACTCGTTCCCAGTTTCTTGAGTCAAGATTGTGACTATGGTGCGTAGCACTACAACTTCTTTAGTTGGCATGGGTTTTCCTGAAGTGTAAAAGTTTAGAAGATTGGACAGCGCAGCAACAGCAACAGGAAGAGCTTGACAGGCAACAGCTTCATGCGCTGCAAGGGACAGAAATTCTGTAGTGAAATCGAGGCATATTGTCATTGCTAGAATCTGATTAATAGCACCCTTCTGGTCATTCTTTTGCAGATAGATTTTGAACTGCACAAAACATAACATGAAGCTTTGTAACGATTAGCCAAAGAAACTAACAATAAATTGGGTAACATGTTATAGCAATCAAGTTTAGCACCGATCCATAAGTGAATCTGTTTCCTGTTACAATGTGTAAGAACAAAGTGTCTGAGCAAGGAAGAGAGGGAGCACCTTAAGGAAAGCAGAGGCTATGTTGGGCTCAAGCTGCAGAAATGAGAAGGCATTAGTCAGCTGAGCATTGCATGGTTTAAAGATGATTAAAAATCTTAAATATATCTTAGGGACAACTAAATACAGCTAGCAGTTAGTAAGGATACCTTTTCTGCCTCAGTAATGTATTCTTGAGCTCGATCAATCTGAGAAAGACCAAGGTAGCACAGACACAACACTCTGAAGCTCTTGGCCCGGAGGATTCTATTCTCAACATCAAATGGAAGATAAAGCATCGATTTCTCAAACATCTCTGCACTTGCCTCATAGTCTTTTGATCGAAACAGAATTGAAGCACTGTAAGGCATATATAATTATGTTGTTCCACATGTAAAATTCAGTATCTGTTAATCGGTTTACAAAATGGACTTAAATTAAATCTTTCTACAATAAACTAGAAATGCTTCCTTGAAAAGTATCAATTTATGTAGAATAGTTTTCAGACTCGAGAGGTAGTACCATCTTAAAAGCCAAGTTATAACGAATGCTGAAACTAATATGATAAAACATTATAAAATTATGAAAAAAAAAAATGACCTACCAATTCCATAAAACGGCATGCATTGCAATCCTCTCCTTGGCCGCCGCGTCACCAACAAAAAGCGCCAGCACCCTTTCATCTGAGACCAACTCAGCCACCACCTTGGCCCTCAATTTAACCGCCGTCTCACCAATGCCATCACCCTCATCCCCAAAGACCCTGTGAGCCATCCTAACGGCTGCTTTAGCGCTGACGTGGCACCTTCCCAACAATCCAAGAAACACGCCTTTCGCGGTCTCCGCACCCGCTGTTCCCGCCGCTTGGAAATAAGCCTCGACAGCCGACACCCAAATACACTCCGGAATCCCCTTGATTTCAACCATGCCCCTCAGCTCCTTCTCCGCTTCACTGTACCTCCCTAGTCCCAGCCACGCCTTCATAGCCAGGACCGGCAAACTCGCGTGGTGGTCCCCACCGTCAAAACTGCCTTCTCTCAAAACTCTAACGCACTTGATCACGCTCTCGTACTCCCCTTTTTGCAAATGTATGGCCGAGATGAAACGCAGCGCTTTGAACTTTAATCCCTTGAGCTCCGTCGTCTCTTCTCGCGTCCTCGCCTCACCCAATCCTTTCTCGCACAACTCTAGAGCTTCGTTCATAAGCTTCAACGCGTCGTTCAACGAATTGGTTTCGTCTTTCGATAACGTGCTTTTAGCGAACGTCAGGTATTGATTCGCTAGCGATTTATAGTGTTCAAACAAGCCGAAGAGGAGACACTTCGCGCGGTTTAGCAACGTTATCGCGAGATTTTGTTCAAGGACTTCCCAAGCAGTGCGAGATCTCGCGATATTGATATCCAACAGTAGCTTCCTCTCATCCGAGTCCGAGATTCTGCTAATATCAAGCTTTGATACAATCTCCGTTGCTTTTTCAAAACAACCCGACGCGAGATCATATTTCTTGAGGTCGTGCCAGACAACACCAGTCTTGAAATAGAACGAGGCGCATTTGATAGCCGGAGAAGGGACGCCAGACACGTCAGCGGCGAGGGAGAGGAGGTCGGCAGCCACGTGGCGGAGATTGGCGACGGCATCGGGAGAAAAGGCGGAGGATGAGCGGGAAATGGAGGCGGCATTGGACAGGTCGACACAGGAGTTCCAGAGGCGGTAGCTGAGTTTCCAGATGCGAAGTTTGAGTGAGTTGCTGGAGAAGGGAGCGAGTTGACTCAATTGGGTTAGGATTTGTTTGACATCGGAGGCGAGAGTGGTGAGAGTTTCGGGATTGGTAGGGGAACGGTTTTCGGTTTGTTTGATAAGAGAGTCGAGTTGAGCGAGGAGGCGATCGTGGCCGTTGGATTGGTGCCGGATATCGGGCGACGAGATCTCTGCAATCCTCATTGTTGTTTGGTTAAGTAAAAGAGCGAGAGAGTACGAAGTTTGAAACGGGCTAGATTTGAATGTTGTATTTCGGAGGGAGGATGGACAGTTTGGAGGGAAATAAGATTAGGTTGGAGTTTTTTTCCTTCTTCTATTTTCGCTAAAATTGAAATTATACGAATATTGATAATATATGTCAAAAAGATAATGTATAATAATTTTCATTTCCATTGTTACTTTCCACTTTTAACCATCAATTATTGCCTCCGTCCATTTTTTTTTCATCACCATCAGAATCGCCATAGGCTCAATAGTCAATACGATCCACATTAGGCTCTCAATACATAGCGATTACGAGTTTGATGTTTAAACTTTATAATAATCTACGGTATGTGTCATGTCACTGCCTTACAAAAACTTATTTGGAAGTTTATACATACCCACAAAATTCCTTGTTTAACAAGGCTTGATTTCACTTTCAGTTCCTTGGAATCAAATGGCAAGAAAATATGTAAACACAGCAAAACAGATATCCGGAAGCAATGAAATGAAATTATACATACAGAAACAAAGTGCATATATTAGAGGATCAAAATATCTTCTTGTACAACAGACTAAAATTAACGTGCTTTTTTTTGGGAGTTTTTTCTTAAAATACTAAATTCATTCATACACTGCAACAAGGAACTCAGTGGTTAACAGGCTAGCAGTTAAATGAGTGGATCAAGTCACCTTTTTGCCATCTTTATCAATTAGTGAAGATAAGGGGCTTGGACAGCTTGGTACTGGTAGCCATTTCCAAAGTAGTTGCCATGATTGGGAGAGAAGCTGTAAGTAGCAGAACCCAGAAGAGAGGGGCCGTGGTTGTCAGCAGGTCCGGTGTAAACATAGGGTCTGTCATACACATATTGTGGATACCTATCTGCAACTCTGGGATAGAATGCCTTGTCAGCCGCAACATTAGTGACTCGAGGCCCGTATCCAGCACAATTGGCACGGGGTCTCTTTGGTTGCGGCTTGGCAACTTCAGTTGCCCTTTTCTTTTCGGCCTTGGCCTTCTCTAGCTGGAGAATTCGCTTTTGGAGAGGATCTATGGGATACTGCTCCTCAAGGTTATGCTCTTCAATGCATTTGATCACAGCTTTCAGGGCACTCAGCTCTCGATCATTGACCTCATTCTAAAACAAGAGAAACTATGTTAAATATAACAAAACATCCAAAAAAATAATATCATGTAATATTCTTATGCAAAACTCTACCGAAAAACAATTTCAGCCAAGAATTCTAATGGTACATTCAGACGTTATGCGAAAAATCTGAAATTAAGCAATTTAGCTTGGGTGCAAAGCCATCACTCCAAGCAAAAATATGGTTCGCTGGTTGGAATTGTAGAAGCAAAGTCTAACGGAAACACCAATACAATTAGATATATATTAATTGAGAGCAGAAAATGCACCTCAGCAGAGGGAGACATGTTTCCAGCCTTGACAGAGGAAGAAGCCTTTTTCGCCTCCTTCAAGTAGGACTTCAGTAAAGGCACAGGAGAGAACTGCTCAGTAAGCTCAAATGCAAAAGCTAGGTTAACTGCATCAATTTGCCTTCCACTATTCACCAGAACTTCAATGACACCTAAAGAAGCAGTACCACCAAAAATAAAGCAAGAAATTATGATCACTGAACATAACCAAAGATGACAAAAATGAAATTAAATACTCCATTCCGTTGACAACCATAAAATCCATTCGTTCTTCAGCCAAGCTTAGTAATCTCTGTAGTAAAACACAGCATATACCCTAGGTCATCAAGGATGAATATGGAGGTTCGAGCTTCCACATACAGATAAAAGAACAAACCTGGCATTTTTTCTGACAACCTAAGGGAGCGACATAAATCAGGTGTTTGGCGACGACGAGAGACCATTGGTATTAGCCTTGATAATTCTTCCTCATTAAAGTCAGAAGCAATAGAAAATGTTGCCAGAAGTTGCAGGAAAGCATGAGCCTCCAAGGAGTTCCCATTGCTATCATCCACATCAAGGGTATCCAACTTTGGTTTCCACACTTCGGCAATTGCCTTTGCCTGCTCCTTTACACCTTGTGAGATAACAGCAGTAAGAGTATTCAGATCGAGGTTTGCTAAGAAAATGCTAAGGCATTCCATCAACATAATACAGGTTCTGCGGAGACCCAATAAGCTTGAATCTTTCTTTCCATCCACATTTGACACTTCCATGTGGTAAAAACCTTCTAGAGAATCCAATACCAAACGGGCTGGGTCTCCAGCAGCCTTTAGCGCAAGTGGAATTTCTTCCTTTAGGACAGCAAGGTTCTTACGATTGTCTGATATAAATTTGTGCAAGCCTTCTGAGTTCATCTCTTCACATAGCTTAAATAATTGGGGATAAGCCTTCAGCTCCATGTTTTCACTCTCAGACGATTTTTTGCTGCTTTCTAAGTTATTTTCAAGAGACATTGAATCAGGCAGTTTGTCTTCAACAGGTGGTGCCCTGCTTTCATCAACATTGCTAACAATGGCAGGCTCTGCAGATGATACCTTCCTCTGTTTCTCTAGAGCAGTTGAAATGGCAAAGACTGCAGCATCTCTCTTCTTCTGGAGCTTCTCCAGAGTAGTTTGTTCCTTGGCCAAAACAGCAGCCTCCCGCTTCTGCAAAATTTCACGGGCTTTCCTTGTTTTAGTTTCAAACTCCTTTTCTTGGTCTTCCAGTTCATGAAACCTACGCTTTAAGGACTTCTCAAGCCCATGGAAGTGTTCTTCAAGTTCCTTCCATCTCAAATTAAGGGTTATGGCCCTGTGACTTTCAAGTTCAGCAAATGCTTTCTGAAGTTGTTGAATCTTGGATGTTGTAGAGTCCATGAGTGTAGCAACTGATTGGTTTTCTTCCATAGCAGAAATGCTGGAAGGGAAACAGCATGTAGAATAATTAAAAGGAAACAAGATAAAGAAAACCCAGCCTACCCAGCAAAAAAAAGGCATAAACAGATAAAAACATGCAAAGATTTTAACCATCACATGTATTTAAAAAAAAATGAAAAAAAAAAGTTACAATGCAAAAACTTTTTAGCATCTGCCATGTATTTATATTGTTGCCAAAAAGATCAAATTTATAAAAGCAAGACAACCTTAACAACAACATAAAGGAAAATTCATCCTAATAAATATTTACAGACTACAGCTATGAAAATAAAATGCTATAAGAAACCCAAAAAAAAAAAAAGTGGAATACCCAGATGCAGCAAGCTTTATTTCCTGAAGTTCCAAAGTGCTAAAACAACAACAGGGTAAAACAGTAGTCAAGAGATTTGAAAATGGAGGCTCTCTGGTCATAAAATCCCCAGTTTGTCATATGAACATCAAGAACAAAACCCATTTTAAACTTATTAGATAACCTTACAAGAACAACACAGAAGTACTGCAATCAACGATCTAGGCCAAATTGATATTTACCAAGCTAAGTGGCTAAGCACAAATAGAAGTTCCCAGTCAAGATAGAAAATGATACATCATCACTGGAATATTGAAGAAGGTAACTAGCTTCCAACCACTCCAGAGCATCCCCAATAACTCAATTTAATGAAAGCATCGACAACTTTTATGAGAACACACTAGGAAGACAACAAAAAGTAAAACCCTAATGTCCACATTATGTTCAACGCGAATCAAAATATCCTAACTAGAGGAAAAATGACAACCTAAAAAGCCCAAACATAATTTTGAACTCCACAAGCAATCCATTCAGCTAAGAACTAAATAGAATCAGTATAATTATATTACAAGAAATCAGCTCAACAATTCAACCAATCATCAATCAGATTATCACAATCACAAAAACTCACCAGTAATTTAGCAAGCTCAAATTCAGCAAATAAGTAGCTCAGACCAAGAGATCGACGAAGTTGCAACAACGAAACACCGAAACCCTAACTAAACAAAGCGACAAGGAAAAATTAAGCATCAACAGCCGCCAAAAACTGTACGTCAGCTCAACTAGATTAAAAGAAAAACGACGACGTTTCCTGAAAATGGAAGCGATTTTTCCCCGAAAACCCGATCTGAAGTAAACCGCAGAGAAGAAAAGCTGAACAGTATGCAGTGAATTAATTAGCTTAGACAGAGAGAAGGGATATTTACCAAATTACCCGGCTGATGCGATGGATAACAACTGGAGAAGGTGAGAAATTTTCGTGGAAATAGTAATTATCAATCCATTTTGATTCGAGTTTTAGGGAGTAGGGTGCGGTGTGGCTGCTGCTGATACTCTGCAATCCCTAAGAGAGAGAAAGAGGAAAGTTACGATGAGCGACACTTAGACTTTTATATTGTATTGAGGTGATAATTCACGCACACTCACAAGCTCACTGCTCACGGAAGCCAAATCTCTCTCTCTCTCTCTTTCTTTTGCCTTCCATTTTTTTTTATAACGGGCGCTCGATTTTTTGCTATTTGGTTATGTCCGCTGAGCTGGCTTTTCGTATGGATAACTGTGTTTAGTGTATTGGATAAATGGTGGGTGCTCTTAAAGTAACGCCACGTCTGCGCTGACAGTTAAAATTGATCCGATAGACATATAGAATTTTTGGAAAATCGTTCTTTGAAAAAAAAAAATTTTGTTTTTTTGGGTCAAAAGAATTTTTCTCTTGGTAGTTATTTTGTCGAAGAGTTGAGAGTAGGGATGGCTGCTGCCGCCACGCGCAAAATTCAATTATCAAATTCCTCCGCAAACATATTATGAGTTTTTGTTTATTTATTTTAATTTACCCAAAATACGTTTTAATAATTACTAAACTCATTCCCTACTCATAACAAATTTTTTTTGTGGATTTTGATTTTTAAAATCACAGATATTAAAAAAAAATTTTTATTAAGAAAGCGTTTGACACATTATATTATATTACATTAGTTGTATTATGTTAGACTGCATTTCATTAGATTGCATTAAGATATTATGTGTTAGTATAATATGGACTGTATTATCTAGAGTAATATTTTATTTTCTTTAAAATTATTTTTTATTTTATTTAATATTTTATTTATTTATTATTTTAATTAAAGAAATTAAAAAACTAATGCAAACAATGCAATATTAAATTTTACCAAACATGGGATTAGATTCTCATTCTATTAGCTACTGCAATTCCATGTATGTGGTGTGCTAAACACATTCTAATACTTAATTATATAATTCAAACTATAAATTTATAACAATATCTTAAAAAATCTACATAAAATACTCAATTTTAAGTTTATCATTGTAAATAAGAAATTAAAGTCTTAACCATAAAATAAATGCATAAAAATATATCAATCTAACACAAATTATTTTTATTGTAGGTAAATCATCATAACTTAGATCACTCCATTAGCCCCCGTTTTTTAATCTATGTACAAGTATTGTTAACAATATTAACAAGTAAATTTTGGACAACTATCGTTAACAATTAATCAACCAAATAAAAACTCAACTTTAGCAAGCAATCATTAGGTTCAAGTTATTAAACAAAAACAAACAAAATTATTTGAATTAAAATAAGATATCAATACTATTAAACTTGAAAAATACAAAATTTCTACTTATTGAAACACACACACACTAGAAGGAATAGGGTTTGTGGTTGTAGTGAGTTAGGTTAGATTTAAGAATTAGGAAGATTAAGTCACGGGTAATAACTTTAGCTTATATATTTTTGTGATTAATGATTAAAATTGAAGGCATAGATAATTAAAAAAAATGTAGGTAGACGAATAATCACACGGATATCTGTTGAATTTTTTTTTTTTAATACCAAACCCACACACGACTTGCAAAAGTACCCACAATAAACAGGTTTCTATTGGCGGATTTGCGAGTTCACAGTTAATTTTGTCATCCCTAATTGAAAGCATTCTTTATCTAATTATAAATTATAGAATGACAAACCATCTTGGACAATACATATATTGCAATCCAAAGTTTACCAAAAATAACTTATAAATCTACTTCCACTAAAATCTTAGCCTAATTTTGTAGTTTGGGGACTTAGATTTGACCCCTTATAAAAATTCAAACATTTCTCTCCTCACAAATGAGAGATATCTATTGGATTCCTTTTAACTTAATTTTATATCTATTGGATCTATTCAATCTATAGTGTTAAATGCATTATGACTAAATTGTTACTTGAACTTTTTACATCTACATTGTTGGATTGAAAAGATCTAATTGATGAAAAAATAAGTCAAGATCTTAAAACAACATAATAATATAATTATAAAAGTATAAATAGGTCAGTATCACATTTGACGAGTCATTATAATTGTTGGGAAAATGTGCTCTTTCAAAACAATTGTAATAAATAATTTTTCTGATTAATAAAATAAATGAGGTATTTTATTCAAATATCTTAATTACATTAATATTTTGAATAAAGTCTATTTGATCATATTATATGTATTTATGTGATTACTATGTGGATTCACAGAAGACATAAATACAAATTATCTTATGATTAAATAAATTATATTCGCAGTTGATAAATAAAGTTAGGCACTTTATTTAGGTATAAACTGTAATAAATTCATTGAATGTTTTGTCTTAATCATGTATGAATTTATTGATGTAGTACGACTACATTGAATATGATCACATATTAGATTTAATTAACTTTGAAATTACTGTCAGACTTATTAAATCTCATAGACATTGATTTTACTGTAATCTTAATCTTGAATTAGTTATGATTTCATGATTGTAATTGTTTTTCCATTTGAGTTACCAATGGACACGACACACACTTGTGGTAAAGATTACCCGGTATCTTGATGGGAGCAATTATGAGTATTGGAGTTATAGATTAACAATATAGAATTTGTAAGACACATCTCTTGATGAGTTTTCGACACTTGATCATAAAATTCTCTAGCTAGAGTGTGTCAACATATTTATTATGTTGAAAATGATCATTAGAGAAAATCAGTAAGTATTAAGAAATAAGATGTAATTAAATCGATTGGACAGTTGAGATATTGGTTTAAATTAATGATGTGGTACAAAAGATTATGCAGTAAAGAAATCAATGTGGCATGGGTCGAATTATTATTCGAGAACATTATCCTAGATAGTATATAATTATGGAGGCAAGTTCCAATCTTCTAGTGGAGTATATTTGGAATTAAATAATTGGGCTAGTTTAATTACATGTCTAATTATTGTAGCCACTATTGTATGTACCCAATTGATCCTCGAGTTAGCTCATTTAATTGACTGCACCACTACTGGATTAATAAGTAAGATAACTAGTAATTTGAGTTAAAAGTCTAAATACATTATTTAGTAGGAGGCTCCATGTAATGTGTTTATGTCTAAGGGGTCTCGTGTTATTTTACAAGGTGGGCCCCTATGACAAGAAGAAGTTATGTTACTTTAGATTTATTGTTTTTAATTTAAATCAAATTTGATTTAATAGAATTAAAATATATTAAAATATGGAGCCTAGGGTTTCCACTAAGTTAGAGGTATAAAAGGGCTTATTTTCTCCCAAACAAAGTGAGACAACCACTATATACAGATCAGAGAAAAAGATTTTTTCTCTCTAATCTTGAGAGAAAAATTTTCTCCTGCTATTTGCTATTGGTAGTGATAAAGGCGTCCACACGTCAAGTGCAAATCAAACTTGAGTCATAACCTGGAAGATCATTGATGACGGATCGTGATCTAACAGGCGTGGTGTTAACAAACCGGGTCTGGAAGCATAATTCACTTCAGTGGAAAAAACAAAAATTGTTCATCTTCTCAGATTTTTAAGGTACGATTTTTAGATTACGAATTCTTATTTATTGTATGAGATTAATCCTAAAAGTTTTATAAAAATTAAAAAACTGTTATTTTCCCAAAAATAATAAATTATCATACGATATGTAGTGCATGATCGTTTATCTTATTATCTCATTGCCACATGTTAAATTTTATAAAAAAATCATGTGTATTTCACATCAATAGAGGTATAAATTTTATATTATAACTTTGTAAGTATAGCATTACTTTTAAAATATTCTCATATATATTAAATTTTTTCTTTTATTAACTATTAACAACACTTGGTGAATTTTAAAATAAGAAGTGTTGGGTTGATATTTCATTAAAAAACGTATGGTGTGAACTGACATGATGGGCTTGCCCAATATGGACTCTCTCAATGTTTGTGGCAAACCATTGTTTTACGTAATGATAAGTTGTAATATGATGATAGAGTGGTGTATGTACCATCAAAATTTTTTTAAAATTCTAATACAAAAATTAATTCAAAGTATAGTTAATAAATAAGACTGCTTTTTCTAGCAACTTGTATTAATTTTACAAAATTTAACTTTACTATTGAATGAAAACGGTAATGATAGGTCACCAACTTTTTCTTTTCAAATGATTTTCATCTAATCAGATGCTGCCAATACTTATGGTGCGTTTACTTGTCAGTAATCGGAATGGGCTGGAATCGGAATGGACTGGAATCGGAATGAGTGGAATTGGAATGAGGAATGGGAATTAGAATAAGTTGTTTACTTAAACTATAGGAATCAGAATCAGAATGAATTAGAAATCCATTGATGTGTTTACTTTTTCAAAGAATCGGAATCAGAATTAATTAAGTTGTCTTAAATTACTCAAATACCCTTAGTTGTAAATAATAATAATAATAATCTCAAATAACAATAATAATTTTCCTTTAGTATTAATGATAATAATAATAAATTTAATAATAACATTATAAATAAATAAATAATAGTAATAATTAATGATAATAATGAATTTAAATAACAACTACTACAACAAAAAAAATAATAATAATAAAAATTATTGTTAATAAAAGTAATAATAATAATTTTTCCTCTTTTATTTTTTTATTATTATTTTATCTCTTTGTTTTTTTTTCCTTTCCTCTTCTTTTTCTTCTTTTTCTTTCTTTCTCCCTCTTCTGCAATTTCTTCGTTACTTCACTCCGTCAATTTCATCTTCTTCATCAACAACATCATCATCACAATTATTTTCTTCTTCCTCCTGTCAATTTTGTTTCTGCAATTTTTTTCTCTCTCTTCTTCATCAACAATCTTTTTTCTTTCTCTCTCTTCTGCAATTTTTTTTCTTCATCACCAACATCATCATCAGCACCCCTTTGACTTGGAATCGGATTCATCAACATCAACAAAATAATCCATTTCCAAAATAATAATAATAATCATCATCATCAAATTAATCCATTTCCCAAATAATCATCATCAACAAAAATAATCCATTTCCCAAACAAAAAAAAATAGCAGCAACAATCAAAATCTCAATTGTCATCGGCATCAACAACAACGGCAACAACCATCATCGTCGTTAGTAGAAGCAGCAGCAGCATCGATCGAACAGAATCGTCGCCATTAAAGACGAAATCGGAGACGAAAGGAGAGGGGGCGAAATCGAGACGGTGACGAAATCGACGCAGCCCAACGAAGACGAAACCGATGACGAGCTTCTGTCCACAGCCGACGAACCACGACGACAAAGATGGTGATGGAAGCAGCTCCGATGGCATGAGATTGGGAGGGACGGGTGAGAGAGTTTAGGTTTTAGGGATTTTTTTTATTTTTTGCCTTTTATATTTTGTATCCAAAATAGGGTATTTCTGGAATAATAAAAAATTAATGTGGGTATAATAGGAAATACCGGGAATGGGAGTCTGATTCCCAAGGCCCCCCTTGGGCCTTGGGAATCAGACTCCCATACTTGATTTCTAAATTTATGTGAGGTCCGCAAAAATGAAACCGATTTCGTTCCTTATTTCCTTATTTTAGTAAGTAAATGCGGGAATGATTCCAATTCCGAATTCCCACTCCTGAATCCGACAAGTAAACATAGCATTAATTGAAACAAAATTAGATTATTTAATGGGATAGGATTTTTCTATCAATTATATTATTGGGTCGTTGAGGCCACTTCGATTTTGAAATGATGCAAGTATTCATCTTGTTGCGTGTCAAGATGATTCCGTTTGACTTGGGGAGGTCACTGGAATAGCCCGGTTCTCCACGATACATTAAATGAGCTTGTATTGGATTCAAATGTACGTGGACCCACAACCCCCAGTGGGCTGGGCTTGTTGCTTGCTCAAAATATCAATTAAACGAGATATTTTTCCCTCTCCCTTCCTAGTTTCTACTCTCAAATCTTTTTTAAAACATTTTCCGACTCTTTTTTTTTAATTACAATTACCATGTTATTAATATTTTACAATCTGAAATCAATTAAAACCAATTAATATTATCAAAATATTACTTTAAATTTTGACTATCTATGATTAAATTGCCTGAGATCTGCGGAAGATCAATAGTTCAAAATTTATATAATAATTTTAAGGAAAAAAATTCAAACTCTCTTAAATAATTAATAAAAAATTAAAGAAAGAAAATATTGTAGTCTCTTTTGTATGTTTTATTTTTCAATTTATCCGAGTCTTAATTTTAGAATAGTCATTTAACTGCAAGTTCCATTATAATTAAGGATCTTATTATAATCTATAAAGTTTTATTCCAATTCATAAGTAATTAAGGGTGTGTTTACTTTTGGATTGAGAAAAGAGAATAAGAGATCATTCTCATTGTGTGTGTTTACTTGAAAAAATGAAATCAAACAATGAGGATAGAAATATTAAGATCCACTAAATTAAAAAATGACAAATGGAAATTTCATTCCCATGGGGTTGAGAATAGGATTTCGTTTGTGTCTCCATACTATTATTATGATTTTTTAAATATATAATAATAAAATAATAGAAGTAATAATAATTATTATTATAAACAATAATAATTGATGATATTTTAGTAACTTACAACAATTCATTAAAATTTTATAATAATATAAGAGTGATGATACAGCCACAAATTTTTATACAACTGATGTGGTATTAATTCATTTGTTGAATGAAATAATATAAAATAATATAAATAAATCATGTGGATGAAAAAATATTTAATTAAACTAATTTTATCATGCCACATCAGTTTGTACAAAAATTTATGGTTATATCATTACTCAATAATATAAACACCCTGCTCATTTTGATTTCCTTAACTCAAGTAACTAATCTCCAAATGAGAGTTTGGTTCGTTAAATGTGATGGATAGGAGGTAACTTTTCCTTTTTATTACAAAGGAATTAAAAAAAAAAAAGAAATTTCATAATTTTAAGTAATCTACTGCATTATATTCAATAAAGCCTTAAAATAGATTCACGGTTATCAATGACTAACTTAATTTACATTTTTTAAATAAATTTATGTTGAATTTATAAAATGAGGTAAAATCCTATTTATAAAATTCTTAAAAATATTCGAATATTCATTATTACTTAATTTACCTAAAAATAAATTTTGTCTAATCTAGGTATTTGAATTACATCATTATAATTTTATTTTTATTATTTAACATAATAACAGTCTAATTTTCTCTACCACCAGGTTTAAATCACATTTTTTTTTATTATGAACAAAAGAGATATATTTATATTCACCAAAACAATACCTTCATCATTATCTTATATAAAAAAATTCGAAATGAATATGTAATATATTATAACAATGATTATTTTAGTGTTCATCTAAGGTATAACACAAATTACAATCATAAACGTAAATAATAAGTAATAAAAAAAATACGTTATAACTTTTATCGGTTACGAAAACGTGCCCTATATTAAGACGGTTCCAACATATTTTAACCCTAGATCGATTTATATTGTAATTAAGCTTTATTTCTCCGTCATTAGAGGTAAATAGTCAATAAATAAATTAATTAAAAAAAAACAAAACAAAACAAAACAAAACAAAAGTCAGTCAAGCAAGCCCACAAAGTCTACGCGCTATTGCAGTCCTGAGTCCCAGTCGTCGCTTGAGCTTGGAAAAAGAATTAACATGGCCTCCCCTTGTTTGACCCGATAACCCCCTTCTGCTTCCACACCTGGGAACCCTCTGTGTCTTCTCTTTCATATTTTCTACCTCTTTACTTTCCCCGTTCTTTCGGTGTTTACTCTTTCTCTGTTATAGCTTTTATCATTTTGTTTTTCCTTCTGAATTGGCAAAACATGTCACGGTCTTGATGACGACGACGACGACGAATCTTCATTTCCAAGTGAAAAGATCGATGCTTGTTCGTTTTTGCAAAAACCCTTTTGCCTGTTCTTCGATCTTGCTCTGCTAGCCTTCTTGGAAATTCAGGTACGTGGGATGGGCTTCTTGATTTTAATTCTAATTGTGTTTGGTGGGGGGGGGGGGGGGGGGATGCCTGTGTTGGTCAAGTCAACTGGGTCACTTGTTCTTTCTGATTTTTTTTATCTGTTTAATTGTTTATTTATCTCTGCTTAAAATAAATATGAAGTTGAATTTCCAAGCATACTGCTGCTTGGTGCTGAATTTGATGTTATTTTTTGTGTTGGGGAATTTGTTTCAGGCTTTGATGGTGTGAGGAGTTTTCATTTTGTGGGTTTAGTAGTTGAAGGTCATTTATTTGCTAACTAGCAGTCAAGAAGGATTTATCTTCGAGTGTAATTGGTTTTGGATTTTGATGGCTTTGTTCATAAGCATGGAACTGAAGAGCCGATCTCTTGTTGGGGTTTCTGTCTGTTTATTACTTTGCTTTAGTCTTAGCTATGGTACTAAGGAAGATATTGCTTGCTTGAAAAGTATTAAAGATTCACTCGAGGACCCATTAAATTACTTGAATTCTTCTTGGAACTTTAACAATGATGCTGAAGGGTTCATTTGTAAGTTTACCGGAGTTGAGTGTTGGCACCCAGATGAGAATAAGGTTTTGAATCTCCGCCTTACGGATATGGGACTCAAGGGTCAGTTTCCTCGTGGCATTCGCAATTGCAGCAGCATGACTGGCTTAGATCTTTCAAGCAACAAGCTCTATGGACCCCTTCCAGATGATATTTCTAAATTAGTTGGATTTTTGACGGGTCTTGATCTCTCATCCAATAATTTCTCAGGAACTATCCCAGCAAATCTTGCAAATTGTAGCTACTTGAATTCCCTTAAACTTGACCACAACCGGTTCTCTGGTCAGATTCCTCCACAACTAGGCCAACTTGGTCGGCTAAAATCATTTAGCGTAGCTAATAATCTTCTGTCAGGGCCAATTCCTCGTTTTGTCAATCTTACACTTTCAGCAGACGCTGTCGCAAATAATCAAGGACTCTGTGGGGAGCCTCTGTATGCTTGCCAGGGAACTCCAAAGGGCCCTCATTTAATTGACTAGTTCCAATCTTCCAGTGGAGTATATTTGGAATTAAATAATTGAGCTAGTTTAATTACGTACGCCTAATTATCAGAAATTACTATTGTATGTACCAAATTGATCCCCGAGTTAGCTCATTTAATTGACTGCACCACTACTGGATTAATAAGTAAGATAACTAGCAATTTGGGTTAAAAGCCTAAATACATTATTTAATAGGAGGTTCCATGTAATGTGCTTATGTATAAGGGGTCTTGTGTTATTTTATAAGGTGGGTCCTTATGACAAGAAGAAGTTAGGTTACTTTAGATTTATTATTTTTAATTTAAATTAAATTTGATTTAATAGAATTAAAATATATTAAAATATGGAGCCTAGGGTTTCCACTAAGTTAGAGATATAAAATGGCTTATTTTCTCCCAAACAAAGTGAGACAACCACTATATACAGATCAGAGAAAAAGATTTTTTCTCTCTAATATTGAGAGAAAAATTTTCTCCTGTTATTTGCTATTGGTAGTGATAAAGGCGTCCACACGTCAAGTGCAAATCAAACTTGAGTCATAACCTGAAAGATCATTAGTGACGGATCGTGATCTAACAGGCGTGGTGGTAACAGATCGTGATCTGAGAGCATAATTCACTTCAGTGGAAAAAATAAAAATTGTTCATCTTCTCAGATTTTCAAGGTACGATTTTTAGATTACGAATTCTTATATATTGTATAAGATTAATCCTAAAAAGTTTTATAAACATTAAAAAACTATTATTTTCCTAAAAATAATAAATTATCATACGACATGTAGTGCATGATCGTTTATCTTATTATCTCATTGCCACATGTTAAATTTTATAAAAAAATCATGTGTATTTCACATCAATAGAGATATAAATTTTATATTATAACTTTGTAAGTATAGCATTATTTTTAAAATATTGTCATATATATTAAATTTTTTCTTTTATTAACTATTAACAACACTTGGTGAATTTTAAAATAAGAAGTGTTGGGTTGATATTTCATTAAAAAAACGTGTGGTGTGAACTGACATGATGGGCTTGCCCAATATGGACTCTCTCAATGTTTGTGGCAAACCATTGTTTTACGTAATGATAAGTTGTAATATGATGATAGAGTGGTGTATGTACCATCAAATTTTTTTTTTACTTCTAATACAAAAGTTAATTTAAAGTATAGTTAATAAATAAGACTGCTTTTTCTAGCAACTTGTATTAATTTTACAAAATTTAACTTTACTATTGAATGAAAACGGTAATGATAGGTCACCAACTTTTTCTTTTCAAATGATTTTCATCTAATCAGATGCTGCCAATACTTAATTGAAACAAAATTAGATTATTTAATGGGATAGGATTTTTCTATCAATTATATTATTGGGTCGTTGAGGCCACTTCGATTTTGAAATGATGCCAGTATTCATCTTGTTGCGTGTCAAGATGATTCCGTTTGACTTGGGGAGGTCACTGGAATAGCCCGGTTCTCCACGATACATTCATTAATTGAGCTTGTATTGGATTCAAATGTACGTGGACCCACAATCCCCAGTGGGCTGGGCTTGTTGCTTGCTCAAAATATCAATTCAACGAGATATTTTTCCCTCTCCCTTCCTAGTTTCTACTCTCAAATCTTTTTTAAAACATTTTCCGACTCTTTTTTTTTTAAATTACAATTACCATGTTATTAATATTTTACAATCTGAAATCAATTAAAACCAATTAATATTATCAAAATATTACTTTAAATTTTGACTATCTATGATTAAATTGCCTGAGATCTGCGGAAGATCAATAGTTCAAAATTTATATAATAATTTTAAGGAAAAAAATTCAAACTCTCTTAAATAA
Organism: Atalantia buxifolia; assembly: GCA_030444775.1. NCBI lineage: Eukaryota > Viridiplantae > Streptophyta > Magnoliopsida > Sapindales > Rutaceae > Atalantia > Atalantia buxifolia. The sequence goes on from CM059832.1 coordinate 10,775,807, forward strand.
TTAATAAAAAATTAAAGAAAGAAAATATTGTAGTCTCTTTTGTATGTTTTATTTTTCAATTTATCCGAGTCTTAATTTTAGAATAGTCATTTAACTGCAAATTCCATTATAATTAAGGATCTTATTATAATCTATAAGGTTTTATTTCAATTCATAAGTAATTAAGGGTGTGTTTACTTTTGGATTGAGAAAAGAGAATAAGAGATCATTCTCATTGTGTGTGTTTACTTGAAAAAATTAAATCAAACAATGAGGATAGAAATATTAAGATCCACCAAATTAAAAAATGACAAATGGAAATTTCATTCCCATGGGATTGAGAATAGGATTTCGTTTATGTCTCCACACTATTATTATGATTTTTTAAATATATAATAATTAAATAATAGAAGTAATAATAATAATTATTATAAACAATAATAATTGATGATATTTTAGTAACTTACAACAATTCATTAAAATTTTATAATAATATAAGAGTGATGATACAGCCACAAATTTTTGTACAAACTGATGTAGTATTAATTCATTTGTTGAATGAAATAATATAAAATAATATAAATAAATCATGTGGATAAAAAAATATTTAATTCAACCAATTTTATCATGGCACATCAATTTGTACAAAAAATTGTGGTTATATCATTACTCAATAATATAAACACCCTGCTCATTTTGATTTCTGTAAGTCAAGTAACTAATCTCCAAATGAGAGTTTGGTTCGTTAAATGTTATGGATAGGAGGTAACTTTTCCTTTTTATTACAAAGGAATTAAAAAAAAAAATTTCATAATTTTAAGTAATCTACTGCATTATATTCAATAAAGTCTTAAAATAGATTCACGGTTATCAATGACTAACCTAATTTACATTTTTTAAAATAAATTTATGTTGAATTTATAAAATGAGGTAAAATCCTATTTATAAAATTCTTAAAAATATTCGAATATTCATTATTACTTAATCTACTTAAAAATAAATTCTGTCTAATCTAGGTATTTGAATTACATCATTATAATTTTATTTTTATTATTTAACATAATAACAGTCTAATTTTCTCTACCACCAGGTTTAAATCACATTTTTTTTTATTATGAACAAAAGAGATATATTTATATTCACCAAAACAATACCTTCATCATTATCTTATATAAAAAAATTCGAAATGAATATGTAATATATCCATAACAATGATTATTTTAGTGTTCATCTAAGGTATAACACAAATTACAATCATAAATGTAAATAATAAGTAATAAAAAAAATACGTTATAACTTTCATCAGTTACGAAAACATGCTCTATATTAAGACGGTTCCAACATATTTTAACCCTAGATCGATTTATATTGTAATTAAGCTTTATTTCTCCGTCATTAGAGAGTAAATAGTCAATAAATAAATAAATTAAAAAAACAAAACACAACAAAAGTCAGTCAAGCAAGCCCACAAAGTCTACGCGCTATTGCAGTCCTGAGTCCCAGTCGTCGCTTGAGCTTGGAAAAAGAATTAACATGGCCTCCCCTTGTTTGACGCGATAACCCCCTTCTGCTTCCACACCTGGGAACCCTCTGTGTCTTCTCATTCATATTTTCTCCCTCTTCACTTTCCCCGTTCTTTCGGTGTTTACTCTTTCTCTGTTATAGCTTTTATCATTTTGTTTTTCCTTCTGAATTGGCAAAACATGTCACGGTCTTGATGACGACGACGACGACGAATCTTCATTTCCAAGTGAAAAGATCGATGCTTGTTCGTTTTTGCAAAAACCCTTTTGCCTGTTCTTCGATCTTGCTCTGCTAGCCTTCTTGGAAATTCAGGTACGTGGGATGGGCTTCTTGATTTTAATTCTAATTGTGTTTGGTGGGGGAGGGGATGCCTGTGTTGGTCAAGTCAACTGGGTCACTTGTTCTTTCTGATTTTTTTTATCTGTTTAATTGTTTATTTATCTCTGCTTAAAATAAATATGAAGTTGAATTTCCAAGCATACTGCTGCTTGGTGCTGAATTTGATGTTATTTTTTGTGTTGGGGAATTTGTTTCAGGCGTTGATGGTGTGAGGAGTTTTCATTTTGTGGGTTTAGTAGTTGAAGGTCATTTATTTGCTAACTAGCAGTCAAGAAGGATTTATCTTCGAGTGTAATTGGTTTTGGATTTTGATGGCTTTGTTCATAAGCATGGAACTGAAGAGCCGATCTCTTGTTGGGGTTTCTGTCTGTTTATTACTTTGCTTTAGTCTTGGCTATGGTACTAAGGAAGATATTGCTTGCTTGAAAAGTATTAAAGATTCACTCGAGGACCCATTAAATTACTTGAATTCTTCTTGGAACTTTAACAATGATGCTGAAGGGTTCATTTGTAAGTTTACCGGAGTTGAGTGTTGGCACCCCGATGAGAATAAGGTTTTGAATCTCCGCCTTACGGATATGGGACTCAAGGGTCAGTTTCCTCGTGGCATTTGCAATTGCAGCAGCATGACTGGCTTAGATCTTTCAAGCAACAAGCTCTATGGACCCCTTCCAGATGATATTTCTAAATTAGTTGGATTTTTGACGGTTCTTGATCTCTCATCCAATAATTTCTCAGGAACTATCCCAGCAAATCTTGCAAATTGTAGCTACTTGAATTCCCTTAAACTTGACCACAACCGGTTCTCTGGTCAGATTCCTCCACAACTAGGCCAGCTTGGTCGGCTAAAATCATTTAGCGTAGCTAATAATCTTCTGTCTGGGCCAATTCCTCATTTTGTCAATCTTACACTTTCAGCAGACAGTGTCACAAATAATCAAGGACTCTGTGGGGAGCCTCTGGATGCTTGCCGGGGAACTTCAAAGGGCCCTCACACTGGATGAGTGTTACACATTATATTAAAGCCTCAGGCCATCCTTATTTTTTGTTAAAGCTTCATTTTTTTGTGGATTTTAATTTTTAAAATCACAGATATTAAAAAAATATTTTTATTAAGGAAGCGTTTGACACATTATATTATATTACATTAGTTATATTATGTTAGACTGCATTACATTAGATTGTATTAAGATATTATGTGTTAGTATAATATGGACTGTATTATCTAGAGTAATATTTTATTTTCTTTAAATTTATTTTTTTTATTTAATGTTATATTTATTTATTATTTTAATTAAAGAAATTAAAAAAACTAATGCAAACAATGCAATATTAAATTTTACCAAACATGGGATTAGATTCTCATTCTATTAGCTACTGCAATTCCAAGTATGTGGTGTGCTAAACACATTCTAATACTTAATTATATAATTCAAACTATAAATTTATAACAATATCTTAAAAAATCCACATAAAATACTCAATTTTAAGTTTATCGTTGTAAATAAAAAATTAAAGTCTTAACCATAAAATAAATACATAAAAATATATCAATCTAACACAAATTATTTTTATTGTAGGTAAATCATCATAACTTAGATCACTCCATTAGCCCCGTTCTTTAATCTATATACAAGTATTGTTAACAATATTAACAAGTAAATTTTGGACAACTATCGTTAACAATTAATCAACCAAATAAAAACTCAACTTTAGCAAGCAATCATTAGGTTCAAGTTATTAAACCAAAACAAACAAAATTATTTGAATTAAAATAAGATATCAATACTATTAAACTTGAAAAATACAAAATTTCTACTTATTGAAACACACACACACTAGAAGGAATAGGGTTTGTGGTTGTAGTGAGTTAGGTTAGATTTAAGAATTAGGAAGATTAGGTCACGAGTAATAACTTTAGCTTATATATTTTTGTGATTAATGATTAAAATTAAAGGCATAGACAATTTAAAAAAATGTAGGTAGACGAATAATCACACGGATATCTGATGAATTTTTTTTTTAATACCAAACCCACACACGACTTGCAATAGTACCCACAATAAACAGGTTTCTATTGGCGGATTTGCGAGTTCACAGTTAATTTTGTCATCCCTAATTGAAAGCATTCTTTATCTAATTATAAATTATATAATGACAAACCATCTTGGACAATACATATATTGCAATCCAAAGTTTACCAAAAATAACTTATAAATCTACTTCCACTAAAATCTTAGCCTAATTTTGTAGTTTGGGGACTTAGATTTGACCCCTTATAAAAATTCAAACATTTCTCTTCTCACAAATGAGAGATATCTATTGGATTCCTTTTAACTTAATTTTATATCTATTGGATCTATTCAATCTATAGTGTTAGATGCATTATGACTAAATTGTTACTTGAACTTTTTACATCTACATTGTTGGATTGAAAAGATCTAATTGATGAAAAAATAAGTCAAGATCTTAAAACAACATAATAATATAATTATAAAAGTATAAATAGGTCAGTATCATATATGACGAGTCATTATAATTGTTGGGAAAATATGCTCTTTAAAAGCAATTGTAATAAATAATTTTTCTGATTAATAAAATAAATAAGGTATTTTATTCAAATATCTTAATTACATTAATATTTTGAGTAAAGTTTATTTGATCATATTATATATATTTATGTGATCACTATGTGGATTCACAGAAGACATAAATACAAATCATCTTAAGATTAAATAAATTATGTTCACAGTTGATAAATAAAGTTGGGCACTTTATTTAGGTATAGACGGTAATAAATTCATTGAATGGTTTGTCTTAATCATGTATGAATTTATTGATGTAGTACGACTACATTGAACATGATTACAGATGAGATTTAATTAACCTTGAAATGACTGTCAGACTTATTAAATCTCATAGGCATTGATTTTACTATAATCTTAATCTTGAGTTAGTTATGATTTTAATGATTGTAATTGTTATTCCATTTGAGTTATCAATGGACACGACACACACTTGTGGTAAAGATTACCCGGTATCTTGATGGGAGCAATTATGAGTATTGGAGTTATAGATTAACAATATAGAATTTGTTAGACACATCTCTTGATGGGTTTTCGGCACTTGATCATAGAATTCTCTGGCTAGAGTGTGTCAACATATTTATTATGTTGAAAATGATCATTAGAGAAAACCAGTAAGTATCAAGAAACAAGATGTAATTAAATCGATTGGACAGTTGAGATATTGATTTAAATTAATGATGTGGTACAAAGGATTATGCAGTAAAGAAATCAATGTGGCATGGGTTGAATAATTATTCAAGAATACTATCCTAAATAGTATATAATTATGGAGGCCAGTTCTAATCTTCTAGTGGAGTAGATTTAGAATTAAATAATTGGGCTGGTTTAATTACATGCCTAATTATTGTAGCCACTATTGTATATACCCAATTGATCCCCGAGTTAGCTCATTTAATTGACTGCACCACTACTGGATTAATAAGTAAGATAACTAGCAATTTGGGTCAAAAGTCTAAATGCATTATTTAGTAGGAGGCTCCATGTAATGTGCTTATGTCCAAGGGGCCTTGTGTTATTTTACAAGGTGGGCCCCTGTGACAAGAAGAAGTTACGTTACTCTAGATTTATTATTTTTAATTTAAATCAAATTTGATTTAATAAAATTAAAATATATTAAAATATAGAGCCTAGGGTTTCCACTAAGTTAGAGATATAAAAGGGCTTATTTTCTCTCAAACAAAGTGAGACAGCCACTATATACAGATCAGAGAAAAAGATTTTTTCTCTCTAATTTTGAGAGAAAAATTTTCTCCTGCTATTTGCTATTGGTAGTGATAAAGGCGTCCACACGTCAAGTGCAGATCAAACTTGAGTCATAACCTGGAAGATCATTGGTGACAGATCGTAATCTGAGAGCATAATTCACTTCAATGGAAAAAATAAAAATTGTTCATCTTCTCAGATTTTCAAGGTACGATTTCTAGATTACGAATTCTTATATATTGTATGAGATTAATCCTAAAAAGTTTTATAAAAATTAAAAAACTGTTATTTTCCCAAAAATAATAAATTATCATACGACATGTAGTGCATGATCGTTTATCTTATTATCTCATTGCCACATGTTAAATTTTATAAAAAAATCATGTGTATTTCACATCAATAGAGATATAAATTTTATATTATAACTTTGTAAGTATAGCATTACTTTTAAAATATTGTCATATATATTAAATTTTTTCTTTTATTAACTATTAACAACACTTGGTGAATTTTAAAATAAGAAGTGTTGGGTTGACATTTCATTAAAAAAACGTATGGTGTGAACTGACATGATGGGCCTACCCAATATGGACTCTCTCAACGTTTGTGCCAAACCATTGTTTTTACGTAATGATATGTTGTAATATGGGATAACGTTATGTTACAATAAATGTAACATACATTTGACATTGAAAATATTTTCAAACACCTTAAATTCATGGAAACTACGTTAATAGAATTAAAAGAATTACTTTTAAATCTTAAAGAAGAAATAAAAGATGTAAAACAGGAAATTGGAAAAATAAAAATAGAATTGTCCACAATCCGAATAACTAAAAAGAAAAATAAAAAACTTGAGAAATTTGAAGTACTAAAATTAGGAGTAATTGGAACAACGAGTCTTAAAGAACCCATACAAAAACCTCAAATAGGAGGTTATGATGATTGGTTCATGAGATCCCAATATCCAAAAATACTCAAAGAAACAGAAAAAATGAAAGCAGAATTGAAAAGAAAAGATAAAGGCAAAGAAAAATTAGAAATTAAAGAAGAAGTTCTAAGTGGATCAGACTAATGGAAAGTGATTTAGAAGAATTAACTGAAAATTTCAGTGATTTAGAATTAACTGAAAAATTCAGTGATATAAATCTCAGTGATTTAGAAGACTTTGAGAAAGAATATCAGATAAAAATGAACACTGCTGGTGGACCAGAAATGAAGCCTAGTGTTGCAGAACCTAGTCATAGATATGAAAATAAAAGGAAGAATAAACCATTCTTTGAATATTATCCTCCAATCAAAAATACTCCTTGGAAAAAAGTTAAACCCCCGTAAATAGGAACATTTTTAGATTTAGACTGCAAATTAAACCCCCGTAAAACTCTAGTTGAATGGGGAATGCAAATGAGATTATTTTTTATATATAATGGTTCAAATGAAGACTGGAATGTTGAAACAGAAGGAGAAAAAATAGATGTATTTATCGATATTTTAATAGCCAGTTTTACAGGAGATGTGTTCAGTTGGTGGAAGGGACTAAATGAAGATACACAGAGATTAATAAAAGATTCTACTAAAATAGCTTTTACAAGAAGTAAAGCATTAGGGATTGAAAGAATAATTGAATATATCGCTAATGAATTCTTAGGAAAAGATTGGTTAGAAAACACAGCAAAAGAAGTAAAAAATGAAAAATTAGAAGCTAGAATGAAGTTAATAAATTTAACAATTTGTAACATGTGTTTTGTAAAATAATATACTTGTGAATTTAAAAAATATTATTATACACAATTTTTTAGTAGTGAAGATCAAAATATCTATAAAAATTTATACTATTCTAAATTACCCTACCCTTCGAATGGATATTTCATAAATGAATATGAAAAATATAATACCATAAATAGATATCCTGACACATTAGGATCTAGAATAAGATTTTTAAATGAAAGATTAAGCGAAATATGTATTCAAAAAAGCTTAATAAAGAAAAGCAGAAATATAACAAAGATATTTTGTGAAAAAACAGAAATGCCAACCCAATGGGGATGCTATACTCCTTTTAAAAGAAGGAAGAAATACCATAAAAAGGAAAAGAAGTATAAAAAATACAATAATTTTAAAAAGAAATATAGAAAATCAGGAAGAAAATATTATAAAAGAAAATATAAAAACCAAAAAGGAAAATTAGATAAATCAAAATATAAATGCTGGAATTGTGGAGAAATAGGACATATAAGTCCAGACTGTACAAAAAAGAAAGTTAAATTATTAAGAAAAGAATTTAAAGAAATTATGAGTGACTTAGAAGAGATAAGTGATCTATCAGATTATGAAGGAAATGAAGTTTATGTAATCATAAAATCTAAAGATGAATCCGAATAAAGAGAAAGAGAATACTGAGTTAGAAATTGAAGAAATTGAAGAAATTGAAAAAGAAGAAAATAAAACAGGATATAGCTTAGTTGCTACCTTTAATAAGGAAAAATATAACAAAATTTTAAAAATGAGTATGAAAAAACCTGAATATGGAATAATACACAAACTCAGAGATATGTTCAAAAGAAAACAAATAGTGTTACATGAATACTATGAACAAGAAAAAGCAGTAACAATTACACAAGCTGAAGGAAATATTAGGTTCAGCTTAATAAATAAAAGAACAATAGATTTAGCTTTAAGAAAAGTAAAAAACGAATCAATAAGAGAAAAAATTCAATATGTATATTTAGCAGAAATACAAATCTTAGTAAAATTTCTTTTTAAGGAAGGTATAGATAGTCCAATAATCTTGTCTTTACATAACCAAAGATTCAATGATCCTAGTATAAGACATTTAGGAATGGAAACAAAATGGAACATTAAAAATTATTGGCATTACAGGAGATAAACAACAGGTTAATCAATCTTTAATAAATTATGACATACTCTTAGGAAGTAAAATCATACGTATAAACCAAATATTTCAATATAACAGCATGGATTGTGATATACTTTTAGGTAATGACTTCTTACAACAGTTTCAATATTATCAACAAACTACATATATAATAACACTTAAAACTATATAATGCTGAATAATGTATTGTCATTAATCTATTTCCATATATTTTAATGATTTGCACCAACTTTCGTTTATTGCACCAACTTTCGTCAACATTTTTAATGATTTGCTCTTACTCCATAAACCATTTTATCAACAACCATCAACAACCTTCCCCAAAAGATAAAGGTTAAGAATTATTACCCAAATTACCTTCTTTTCTTCCACGTTCAGATCTAATCTCCAGTGACCTGCAGCCTGGCTGTTCAAATTCCCTCAACGGCCACCTGCCTCAACGGGATCTGGGGACGAAATTGGCTTTACTGTATGGATTTAGATCTTACTGTTAAAGAAGGGTCAGTATGTTTTAGGTTTCTCTTCCTTTTCTCTGGTTTTGTTGTTTTTAGTCGATGATGTTATGGTTTAGGATTCGAGCAAGTAACTGTTTAGTTCTTCATTTTATTTCAGAGAGATTTTTGATTTTTATTTGGGAATTGTCTTGAATGAGTGAAGAAAAAACGTCTTCAGATTTCAGAGAGAATTGAATTATGGTTCTAATGTCTGAGAAGACTTTCGTTCTTCTCCTCTTTTATTTATATCTCAATCCAATGATTGATCTATTACATTATTGCTTACATTACTTTTTCAAAAGATTACAAAAGTAAAATTATTACAAGACTTTTTCGTTTTCTTTTGTTTGCCACGAATGTCCTTTTACGTGGTCCATGGGCAAAAGCTCTCTTGTTTTCTTTTATCACGCGGCCCCTCTTTTATTTGAGTGCGCTTCATCTTTTATCTTTGTCGGTCATTTATTCCACCCATGTGTATCATGAGCTGGTGTTTAGCTGTCTATTTTTATCCGCTACCAGCATCTTTCTGTCGGCCACAAGTTTTACTTGTCAAGTGCCTTCATGTCCATTAGTTGATAAGCTTGTTGTAGTGTCTCACTGCTGCTTGGGAATCTTAATGTACTGACTTCATTTATAAACTCCAAGAGGATATTTGAAGGTGTATGACTATCTTCAGAAGTTACAAGAATATAATTTTGGAAACGGATTATTGTTCTAAAATTCCTCTTATAAAGGTCTTTAGCTATACTCCAAATTACTTTTATCCATCTGGCTCTACGAGTTCTAATCCATGACTTAGTTATTTGAGGAACATTTGTATACTCTGTTCCTACTTTTATTTGGAAATTTTTTGAGATATAGCCTATTGAGATCATATAAAAGGCTTGATATTCTACATTTTGATGGTACTCAGGACTGATAGTATAGAATTTGAGATATATGGGCTTCTTCTGGGCAAATTTGGAAATTTCTTTAACTAGTAATTCATCAAAATAGGCTATTTCTCTTAGATCTATATCAGGATATACTAAGTCTAGATATCCGTATTTTGCTATTTTTCCTATAAGGAGTGGGCCTGCTCCTTTTATTGCTATCATTCTGGGATACATATTCTTCCCTGGAGCTTTAAAGATGGTATTATTATGTGAACAGGTAGAGTACACCCAGGTAGAGAACTATCTATATTCTTCTTCTTTTGGGTTTAATGGTATAGGTTTTTCTTCTTCATCTGGTGTAGTATTTATTTTAATGAACTTTTTTGAAGATGATTCATATAATTATGACTTGTGCCAGTGTCTATTAATATAGATATTTTACTAGTGTAATTTATTCCATCGAAGTACTGTCCTAATATTTTTACTACATTATCTGTTGGTAAGGATTTTATTATTTGTCTATCAGTACTTAATCTTCTAGATGAACTCCCTCTTATTAGAGTTCTTCGTGCAAAACTTATTTCCATATATTTCTCCATAATTTGAATTACAGAAACTATATAATGTTGAATAATGTATTGTCATTAATCTATTTCCTTCTTTCATTAAATTCTTTTTTTATAATTTAAAATGTAGACTTAATGTCTCATCTATGTTTTTATCTTTAATGTATACACAATACCTGGGATGGCATGCATATAACAGTTTAGTATAACATAAATTTCCTTCTATAGTTCCTATGATGTACACAGAAGAAGATAAAGAAGAATTTAAGATTCAAATAAAAGACTTATTAAATTTAAAGTTAATTAGGGATAGTAATAGCCCACATAATAGTCTGGTCTTTATGGTTAGAAAAAGATCAGAACAATTAAGAGGAAAAACAAGGATGGTAATAAATTACAAAGAATTGAATAAATATACAAAATTTGATGGATATTATCTCCCAAATAAAGAAATACTAATAAATCTTGTAAAAAAATAAAACTTATTATTCTAAATTTGACTGTAAATCAGGATTTTAGCAAATAAAAATGGAAGAAAAAAGCATTCCTTATACAACATTTAGTACTCCACAAGGACATTATAAATGGTTAGTAATGCCTTTTGGATTAAAAAATGCGCCACAAATTTTTCAGAGTAGAATGGATAAAATATTTAAAGACTATAAATATATTATAGTATATGTATATGACATACTAATAGCTTCAGAAACATTAGAAGAACATAGAAAACATTTAAAAGAATTTTTCAATATCTGTATCAAAGAAGGAATTGTATTATCAGAAAGAAAAGCAGTTATAGAACACAAGAAAATAGAATTTTTAGGAATGATTCTTAACAAAAATGGAATAAGACTCCAGAACCATATAGGGGAAAAGATTATAGAATTTCTTGATAAATTGGATAATAAACAACAAATACAAAAAATTTTAGGCTGTTTAAATTATGCAGAAGGATTTATAAAAGATTTAGCTAAAAAGAGAAATATACTTCAAAAATTACTCCGGAAAAATAATACTAGAGGTTGGAATGAAGAACATAAAGAAAAAGTAAAAACTCTTAAAGAATAATGTAAAAACCTTCCTGCATTAAGATTACCAGAAGAAAGTGATAAATTAATAATACAAACTGATGCTTCTGATTTATATTGGGGAGCAATATTAAAAACTGACTTAAATGAAATTTGTAGATATACAAGTGAAACATTTAATCAAGTACAAATAAATTATCCAACTCGCGAAAAAGAACTCCTTGCAATATATAAATGAATAAAGAAATTCTCATTATTTTTACTTCAAAAACAATTTATAGTGGAAACTGATAATAATCAGGTAAGTTCGCTCATAAATAGAATATTACCAAATGAACCTCAGTATAGAAGATTACATAGATGCAAGTATATTTGTCTTATTATAATTTTAAAATTATTCATATCAAAGGAATTTTAATATAGGATCTTTTAAACAAAGTTCTTATATGTTCAGTAAACAAGAACTAGTAAGAACAGAAGATTTACTAGCTATATATTCATTAAATTTACCACAAGAACTAAAGCAAAAAATAATAAACTTCATTGAAATAGATAATTTAAAACATAATATAATCATGTTGACAGTAGAAGAATGAATTGATATAGTAAAGTCATATCTAGAACAAAAAGTATATACGGAAGAACCTTCATATACCTACAATTCTGATAATGAAGAATTTGATGTATAATCTGAATAGAAAGGTATATAGGATGGAAACCAAGACATGCGGGCTACTGGTCCAAAGGGGAATTAAATATCTTAACTGAATTGTCAAGGATCTCATTGTCCTGGTCTAACAATTCCACGTACCTTCTATTCTTAATAATTTATATAAACTAATAAATCATTTATATGGATTTTGTAATTATTTTAAGGTTAAAAATAAATATTAATAATGCTGATATAATCTTAATTGTTTGTATTTTAATTCATTTAATTTGTATATTAGTTTATTTGAAATATTACTGAATTCTGTAAATTTGAATTTTAATACTAATATAAGATTAAATTAATATTAATTTTGTTAGTATTTTACTAATCATATATTTGTTAATTCTACAATTGAGTGTTTCTGATTAATTTTGTTAATTTTGTTAATATTTTATTTGCCGTCGGCAAAAATGGTATCAGAGCCATAGATCAAGAAAAATAAAAATAAATCAATGACAAATCCAATACAATCAATAGTTAATAGTTTGTATTCATTAAGAGTGCATAATAAAGAAGAAATAAAAAACTTAATAAAAGCAATAAAAACTGATAAAAATAATATTAGAAATATAGATCTTGAATTAACTGAGGATCTTAGAGAAAGATTTATGGATACTGTAGGAGCAGAAATTATAATAGAAAAGAAAATTAAATTTATTGATGAAATCATAAAATTCTTAATATATTGGTATAAAAAAAGAAGCTCTATGAATCAGGCTATTGATACAATCCAGGATTTGATAAATAGTATAGATAAAATATTTTTAGGCTAGGAAAATATAATAACTGTATATATAAATTTAATTAGACAAAAAATAGATTTATTAGATGAAGAAAGAAGAGGATTGATAAATCTAGGACCAGAAGTCTATTCCGAATTTATAGATTTATATGAATTTAATAATCATTTACTAATACTTAAAGAAATAAATAAAATCTTAGAAAAAATAAAAAATAGGTGCAGAAGAGATGGAAGGATATAATTACATCTTCAACCACAATAAAAAGAATAAAAAGGACCTAAATGAAATTAGCCATGAAGGAAAAGACAAAAAACGTAAGAAACAATAAAGGTAACTTAAGAGAATCCTGTAATATGATGATAGAGTGGTGTATGTACCATCTAATTTTTTTTAAAATTCTAATACAAAAGTTAATTCAAAGTATAGTTAATAAATAAGACTGCTTTGTCTAGCAATTTGTATTAATTTTACAAAATTTAACTTTACCATTGAATGAAAACGGTAATGATAGGTCACCAACTTTTTCTTTTCAAATGATTTTCATCTAATCAGATGCTGACAATATTTAATTGAAACAAAATTAGATTATTTAGTGGGATAGGATTTTTCTGTCAATTATATTATTGGGTCATTGAGGCCACTTTGATTTTGAAATGACTTGGGGAGGTCACTGGAATAGCCCGGTTCTCCACGATAAATTAATTGAGCTTGTATTGGATTCAAATGTACGTGGACCCACAATCCCCAGTGGGCTGGGCTTGTTGCTTGCTCAAAATATCAATTCAACGAGATATTTTTCCCTCTCCCTTCCTAGTTTCTACTCTCAAATCTTTTTTAAAACATTTTCCGACTCTTTTTTTTTAAATTACAATTACCATGTTATTAATATTTTACAATCTGAAATCAATTAAAACCAATTAATATTATCAAAATATTACTTTAAATTTTGACTATCTATGATTAAATTGCCTGAGATCTGCGGAAGATCAATAGTTCAAAATTTATATAATAATTTTAAGGAAAAAAATTCAAACTCTCTTAAATAATTAATAAAAAATTAAAGAAAGATAATATTGTAGTCTCTTTTGTATGTTTAATTTTTTAATTTATCCGAGTCTTAATTTTAGAATAGTCATTTAACTGCAAATTCCATTATAATTAAGGATCTTATTATAATTTATAAGGTTTTATTCCAATTCATAAGTAATTAAGGGTGTGTTTACTTTTGGATTGAGAAAAGAGAATAAGAGATCATTCTCATTGTGTGTGTTTACTTGAAAAAATTAAATCAAACAATGAGGATAGAAATATTAAGATCCACCAAATTAAAAAATGACAAATGGAAATTTCATTCCCATGGGGTTGAGAATAGGATTTCGTTTATGTCTCCACACTATTATTATGATTTTTTAAATTTATAATAATAAAATAATAGAAGTAATAATAATAATTATTATAAACAATAATAATTGATGATATTTTAGTAACTTACAACAATTCATTAAAATTTTATAATAATATAAGAGTGATGATACAGCCACAAATTTTTGTACAAACTGATGTGGTATTAATTTATTTGTTGAATGAAATAATATAAAATAATATAAATAAATCATGTGGATAAAAAAATATTTAATTCAACCAATTTTATCATGCCACATCAGTTTGTACAAAAATTTATGGTTATATCATTACTCAATAATATAAACACCCTGCTCATTTTGATTTCTGTAAGTCAAGTAACTAATCTCCAAATGAGAGTTTGGTTCTTTAAATGTTATGGATAGGAGGTAACTTTTCCTTTTTATTACAAAGGAATTAAAAAAAAAAAGAAATTTCATAATTTTAAGTAATCTACTGCATTATATTCAATAAAGTCTTAAAATAGATTCACGGTTATCAATGACTAACCTAATTTACATTTTTTAAAATAAATTTATGTTGAATTTATAAAATGAGGTAAAATCCTATTTATAAAATTCTTAAAAATATTCGAATATTCATTATTACTTAATCTACTTAAAAATAAATTCTGTCTAATCTAGGTATTTGAATTACGTCATTATAATTTTATTTTTATTATTTAACATAATAACAGTCTAATTTTCTCTACCACCAGGTTTAAATCACTTTTTTTTTTAATTATGAACAAAAGAGATATATTTATATTCACCAAAACAATACCTTCATCATTATCTTATATAAAAAAATTCAAAAAGAATATATAATATATTTATAACAATGATTATTTTAGTGTTCATGTAAGGTATCACACAAATTACATGTTCATGTAAGGTATCACACAAATTACAATCATAAACGTAAATAATAAATAATAAAAAAATACGTTATAACTTTCATCGGTCACGAAAACGCGCTCTATATTAAGACGGTTCCAACATATTTTAACCCTAGATCGATTTATATTGTAATTAAGCTTTATTTCTCCGTCATTAGAGAGTAAATAGTCAATAAATAAATAAATTAAAAAAACAAAACAAAACAAAAGTCAGTCAAGCAAGCCCACTACGTCTACGCGCTATTGCAGTCCTGAGTCCCAGTCGTCGCTTGAGCTGGGAAAAAGAATTAACATGGCCTCCCCTTGTTTGACCCGAAAACCCCCTTCTGCTTCCACACCTGGGAACCCTCTGTGTCTTCTCTTTCATATTTTCTCCCTCTTTACTTTCCCCGTTCTTTCGGTGTTTACTCTTTCTCTGTTATAGCTTTTATCATTTTGTTTTTCCTTCTGAATTGGCAAAACATGTCACGGTCTTGATGACGACGACGACGACGAATCTTCATTTCCAAGTGAAAAGATCGATGCTTGTTCGTTTTTGCAAAAACCCTTTTGCCTGTTCTTCGATCTTGCTCTGCTAGCCTTCTTGGAAATTCAGGTAGGTGGGATGGGCTTCTTGATTTTAATTCTAATTGTGTTTGGTGGGGGGTTGGGGGAGAGGGGATGCCTGTGTTGGTCAAGTCAACTGGGTCACTTGTTCTTTCTGATTTTTTTTATCAGTTTAATTGTTTATTTATCTCTGCTTAAAATAAATATGAAGTTGAATTTCCACGCATACTGCTGCTTGGTGCTGAATTTGATGTTATTTTTTGTGTTGGGGAATTTGTTTCAGGCTTTGATGGTGTGAGGAGTTTTCATTTTGTGGGTTTAGTAGTTGAAGGTCATTTATTTGCTAACTAGCAGTCAAGAAGGATTTATCTTCGAGTGTAATTGGTTTTGGATTTTGATGGCTTTGTTCATAAGCATGGAACTGAAGAGCCGATCTCTTGTTGGGGTTTCTGTCTGTTTATTACTTTGCTTTAGTCTTAGCTATGGTACTAAGGAAGATATTGCTTGCTTGAAAAGTATTAAAGATTCACTCGAGGACCCATTAAATTACTTGAATTCTTCTTGGAACTTTAACAATGATACTGAAGGGTTCATTTGTAAGTTTACCGGAGTTGAGTGTTGGCACCCAGATGAGAATAAGGTTTTGAATCTCCGCCTTACGGATATGGGACTCAAGGGTCAGTTTCCTCGTGGCATTCGCAATTGCAGCAGCATGACTGGCTTAGATCTTTCAAGCAACAAGCTCTATGGAGCCCTTCCAGATGATATTTCTAAATTAGTTGGATTTTTGACGGGTCTTGATCTCTCATCCAATAATTTCTCAGGAACTATCCCAGCAAATCTTGCAAATTGTAGCTACTTGAATTCCCTTAAACTTGACCACAACCGGTTCTCTGGTCAGATTCCTCCACAACTAGGCCAACTTGGTCGGCTAAAATCATTTAGCGTAGCTAATAATCTTCTGTCTGGGCCAATTCCTCGTTTTGTCAATCTTACACTTTCAGCAGACGCTGTCACAAATAATCAAGGACTCTGTGGGGAGCCTCTGGATGCTTGCCAGGGAACTTCAAAGGGCCCTCACACTGGAGTCATTGCTGGGGCAGCAATTGGTGGGGTGACTTTTGCAGCATTGGTTGTGGGTATTGGTATGTTCTTCTATTTCCGTAGAATGTCTATGAGGAAGAAGAAGGATGATGATCCTGAAGGAAACAAATGGGCGAAGAGCTTGACAGGAACCAAAGGCATTAAGGCAAGCTAATTTATACTTTATCTAGTGTAGTATTCCACTTTCTATAAAGAATCGTGCAATTAATTCATATCTGCTTTACTATTTTCTTTCTTGATCTGTCCATCAACTATATTTGTCAGACTAAGCAAGTATTTGATTACCAGGTTTCCTTGTTTGAGAAGTCAGTTACTAAAATGAGATTAAGTGATCTCATGAAGGCTACCAACAGCTTCAGCAAAAACAATATTATTGGGTCAGGAAGAACTGGGACAATGTACAAAGCATTGCTTGAAGATGGCACGTCACTTATGGTTAAGAGGTTGCAGGATTCACAACGTTCTGAGAAAGAATTTGTGGCTGAGATGGCTACTTTGGGAAGTGTGAAACATCGTAACTTAGTTCCGCTTTTAGGTTTTTGCATGGCTAAGAAGGAGAGGCTTTTGGTTTACAACCACATGCCAAATGGTAGCCTTTATGATCTTTTACATCCCGCAGATGACACTGGCAAGAGTGTGGACTGGCCACGGAGGCTCAAAATAGCTATAGGGGCAGCTAGAGGGTTTGCCTGGCTACATCATAACTGCAATCCTCGTATTATTCACCGAAATATTAGCTCTAAATGCATCTTACTAGATGATGATTTTGAGCCCAAAATATCTGATTTCGGCCTTGCTAGGCTCATGAACCCAATTGATACTCATTTAAGTACCTTCGTGAATGGAGAGTTTGGGGATTTGGGTTATGTTGCTCCGGAGTACACAAGAACTCTTGTAGCCACACCGAAGGGAGATGTTTACAGCTTTGGAACTGTGCTTCTTGAGTTGGTAACTGGTGAGAGACCTACCAATGTGGCTAAAGCTCCTGAAACCTTTAAGGGAAATCTCGTTGAATGGATCGCACAGCTGTCAAGCAGTGGTCAACTTCAAGATGCTATTGATAAATGCTTGGTTGGGAAGGGCGTTGACAATGAACTTTTCCAGTTCCTTAAAGTTGCATGTAACTGTGTACTTCCAACCATCCCCAAGGAGAGGCCTACCATGTTTGAAGTATACCAGTTTCTAAGAGCTATTGGGGAGCGTTACCATTTTACCACTGAAGACGAGATTATGCTGCCCTCAGACAGCGGTGATGCCGGTATTCTTGAAGAACTTATTGTTGCTCGAGAAGGTCCGGAGAACAAGTGAAAAGGTAAGAAGCATAGTGATGGATGTTGCTGCTATTTATGTGTAATTATCTATTGTGCGCTTTTGAAATAAATGTTAATGGTACATATAATTTTGAAGTTTGAGTTACCGATCTGATATTTTTGTATTGATGCATAACTAAAACAGCATCAATTTGTAGTTTCCAGCATTTGTTAGGTCCCATATATTCGGTTTGCTAAATCTCAATGGTATAACAGCTTTCTTTGTATTTCTGTTTACAGGGAATATGGTACTTAACTGGATCCCCTTTTTTTTTAATGGTTTGCCCATTGAATTTTAGGCTCAATTCTTCTGTCAGTCATCTCTCACATATTTCAAACATTTGTACTTATATTTTGGCCTTGTCTTGTGTTGCATTAGCGCTACTGCCATTGTCGTTGTCATTGTCATGGTTTTTCAGTTCAAAACATGGTATATGTGAAAATAGTTTTGCTGTGGAATACAAGGTGAAATTACAAGAAACTAGGCTTCAGTTACATTCTTCTGTTCCTTGCAATACTTGTTACGATTGAGGTATCAGTGCATGTAGAATGTCTGATTTGCCAACATAATTTAAAAACTAAAATAGCCTTTTGTTTGGCATGTTATTTGCATCATGACTGCAGGGCAGGCGCCTCTTTTATATGTATATTTTTTAAGCATATCATAATCGTAAAAACTGAAAAACTAAAATTCTTTTCCACCCATGTGCTAGTTTTAGAGTTGAAACATCTAGCTAGCACCCACAAGTTTTATTGTTAATTGTTGTTTGCTTACACTTTGTAGAAAGAAACCAAAAAAAAAAAAAAAAAGGTTTGGTGTACTATAATTATCTATACACTGTTATTTTCTAATTATCCTCCTTTTTTTTAAGTGGGGATCAAGTTAAAAGATAATAAAAACACATATTTCACTGTACTGTTTTTCATCATGCGGCATATATACATGTATCAAATCAGGACAGCTTTCTACGCCGGCGTGTAGAATACAAAAAAAAAGTTTAAGATAAAAAAACGATCTATACGTATTAAAATTCAAATGGTAAACATGATTAGTGCGAGGCAAAAGAAAAAGGAATTAAATGGGTAAATGCTAACGAAACGTCTTCATGTTTGGACAATTCATTCCACTCGCAATTGTAATCATATCTTCATCCCTCGGATGGTTTCTTAGAATAATCTTTGCAGAGGTGGATGTTGGGAAATTAGGCCTAATACATATAAGTCAAGATGTTTTTCTCGTGGGGTGAGAAAAATGCCTTGATTTTCAGAACTGAAAAAGAAGATTGCAATTTTTTCAAGATTGTTGGAATCTGCAAAAGTAGGCTGCAGTCTTCTATGTAAAAGAAAAATGGATCCCTCTAAGTTACGTTTATTGTAACATACACTCAATGAAATCACTAGTTGACCAATTAATACTTGCCAAATGCACATAACAGTGATAAAATTAAACTAGTTTAAGCGGTTGAAACCGGTCACCAAAAACTATCAACGTGAGAGGCTCCCTTCTACAGCCGGTCTTGGCTAGCGTAACGGCGTCGTTTTCACCATCAAATTACCCATCTCTTTCAAGACAATCATCCTCAAAATTCAGTCCTACACCACCAAATTGCAGCGAAAATGAACGACTCCTTAGACCATCGAGTGAAAGAGAAATAGTGAGTATATAGAACTTAGTCGTTACAGCTCACAAGACAATAGACGTTACTCACTCTTGTGTCGGCAATTTCTCCAACCTGCAAGAACTCAATGACATCAATGCGTAACGCCTCTTCCTCCTTTTCTTATTCTTCTTATTATCTGTTTATTTTAGTTAAATTTTCCATATTTAAGCCATGATCCTGATGCTTGGTTAAATTTTCTACTTATTTTGAGAAACTTTTTTCTTTCTCCCTGTCGGGTTGGTTGTAACGCTGATGTTCTTTGGTTAGTTAAGAGTAACAAATTGATTGGATGTATCAAACTTGGGAATTGACTTTATTCATGATTTTGAAGCTTAATAATTATATGCTTTTTGATACATAAATAGTCAAGCGATAGGTATTGGTAAATTAGAGCAATGAGGTGGTGAATGCAAAATGTGCAGATACCATTTTTTGAAGAAACATCGTTCTTATAATCTATGCCCTTCCCCTTCTTTTTTTTTTCCCTTCTCTCCATATGGCTGAAATCATTTCATTTTAATGTTAATGAAATTTTAGCAAATTGTGGTTGTAGTTATTGTCTATCGAGAAAAGGAAAAAGAAAATTGACTGGTGTAGGGAGGGCAATGACAAGAGGATAATGATTGTCCAAATTCAGATGTAGGTAAAGTTGATGAGAGTCTTATTTCTTTTTAGGTGAATAAACTTTATTCAGACAATGCATACTCAAGAGCTTGATGGGAAAAAAATAGTTACAAGAAAGCATGTAGCAATTTTACAAAATATCAATTACAAGAACTTTTTTTTTCTTTTTTTGCATGTGAGAACAGGATTAAGTAGTTGGATATAATAGTATCCGACGTATCTTTTTTTTAAAATAAAATCCAAATCATTGGTGTTTTTTTGAAATTATATAATGGAATAAAAACAGTACCCTTGTTTAATACACAATAATATGTTTTGTTTTGGAGATGGAAGATATTTTGTTTAGGGCTGGAAGCAGCTGAGATTAGAGGATAAGAAAGCTTTATCAAAGAACAAAGTTGTGCCTCTCTCATCTCTAACCCATGATTGATTACTTTGTTAAAGATTTTTCTGGTTTATTTGATTAGCATAATTTGATTGAAGAATTAAGGTTGCCTCCTGCTATTTGCCATTTGCCAATGAGACCATGGCATGTGATGGGAGCTTTAATATTGAACACGTAGAAGTCACATGCCAACAGGTTAAGGAATGAAGATGTTGTCCCAGCAGGTTTACGAAGTACAGCAGGGGTTTTGGTATGGCAATAATAGAGAAGAGGATTGTAGAAGATTCTTGAATATATGTAACATTTGTTTGACGCAGATTTGATGGAGGCAGAGATGAGGATTGTGGAAGAAGAATTGCAGCTAGAATTGAGGAGAGCAGACAAGTTGCGAGGGCTGCAGCTGCCGAGAAGAAAACCCAACTGTTGGAGGACACAGATAGTAAATTATACTTGTTCTAGGAAAAGACAGAAGAGGAGTTGAAAAACATTTTGTCATATCACATCTAATCAAAGTCACTACTCATGTAAGAATGTTACAATGACCGGGAAATGTTCTTGCTTATTTTTCATGACATATAGAATACTTGTGCAGAGAAAAAGGGATTGATTCTTCCATTTATTTATCGTAGTTAAATGGCTACTTCAGTTAGCAATGCTATTTTGATTTTTGTAATTATGCCAATGTCAAGTATTCCTTGTATTGGTTGTGATTAAAGCTAATAAATGTAGTCTTTTCAGGCTGCTAAGTTTTGCAATGCCAAAATTGATGTTTGAAGAAGAATGAAATAATTATGGCATTTGAAATTGACATTATACAGTTGTACAAATATTTATGGTTAGTAAATTAACTGATTGTTTCCATCCAAAAATCCGATCTACAACCAGCAACATTTATAGTAACAAATCAAAATCTGAAATATTGTCATCTTTTTGAAGATGTTACAAGATAGTTGTGGCAATAAAATCTTGCGACTTCTATACAGTGAGAATATGGCCACAACGCCAGGATTTGCACTTTCGACTTAGGGTTGTTGTGTGTTGATTGAAGGCTATGAGGGCTAAAAGTTTTCTTGTGTCGTCACAGTATATGTAATCTGCAAATATGAAAACTCAACCTTGAGGAAGCAGAAAAAAGGAAATTAAAAGATGCAAAGTCAAAATATAATCTAAAATCCCAAAAAATTTCCACATATGATCTAAAATATAATGTCATTTTATACCAACGAACATCCTCCAGATGGCATAGAAAATGAAGCAGATTGAAATAAAATTTTGAAAAAAAAGGGAAAAGAATGAATTATGCATCAAGGACGAAATTGTGTGAACAAAAACATAAATGATTTGCAGACAAAAACAAGACCCCCATGCCTGGCAACTTCAATTTCTTAATCTCATCCCTAGGAAGGCCAACTGGCCAAGGTTCTCTTGCTTAAGTTTCTGCTTCACAGAGTAAAATACATAACCCTGCAATGTGTCAGGAATGAAGCTAGTCAGGAAAGCATAACACAACTCAAAGTAGATTATAACGAAGCAATATAATTAAATCAAACAAGTATTCATGGGAAACCAACATAAAAATATATATATATATATATATATGACAATAGAATAAAGTTTGCCTGGCTATGTATAACATGGTGAGTTTTGAAAGCTTTCACAAAAAGGTCCTTTCTTAAGCAAAACTCTTCCCCTGCAAAAATGTGAAGTTGAATTAAATAAAGGAGAAGCGAAAGTATCCAACAAGGTCATACAATTTTTATCCGAAGTAAAGGTTAAACATTGCCTAGATCCAAGCCAACCAGTGTATGCCTCAGCTCAAAATGATCCATCCTTCTATGAATCTCAAAGAGTTGTTCCACATCTTCTTTAATATAAGAGGGAAAAATAACAACATACATGGGCAATCCTCCCTGTAAATGTAGGCATTAAATGAATTTTTCAATAATAATTAAGAAGGCAGTCCCAATAAATTAAAAATAAAATAAAAAGAAAAAAAATTGAACAATTGTCGAAAAGAAAAATTCCATGTATAACTACTTAAATGCAAATTTTCAGAACATAGCTAAGTGAACTTCCATTGACCGACTATCTTAAAGCTAATAATATTTTAAAACTACTTATTAATCAATCTGACAACAAGTAATCGAAAACATTCAAGAGCTATTACTTTACTTGTACAAAATAATTTATTGAGCAAACAAAGTTAATTAAAAAATTAAAACAAAGAAAAAGAAACCAGAAGGAGAACTAACAACGTGATCCATGTGGGCGTGGGAGATAAAAAGGAAATTTTGAGAGATAGCGTGACAATGGCATTGCCCAGTATCGAAAATCGAATGATAAATCGAGAGAGGGGAAAATAATGCAAGTCTCGTGGCCTGCTATTGACAATCCTTTCACTTTGTACCCTTGTAATTGCATCCCCCTCTCACTCTTCTCCTCTTCTTTGGCTATCTTGGCCCTTCTGTAATTCAACGGCAGCAGAACCCTTCTGTAATTCAATGGCAGCAGAGGCTGGGTTTGCAAACCATCTTCAAACCGTTTCATTCGGTAGCCCATCTCTTCAATTAACCAATTCAGCCGGTTTGCCATTTCCTTCTGTTTTGCATAAATTTAATAATATCCGTTGGATCCAAATTCAAGATATCTAACGGTTTAAAATTAGATGATCGTATGTTACGTTAAACGTAACTTAGGGATTGCCAAGAAAAATAGGATTCTATGGTTTCTTTCTCCTACGTGAGAAAATTAACCCCCTATTTGATACTCGTAATTAAAAAGTTACGCGTATGATACATGTCTTGTCTCTTTAATTACATATTTACGCATAGCCAAATACGATTGGATTGGACTAGTTATTAAGATTAGATTGAATTAGATTAAATTAGATTAGATTAAGTTGAATAATTTTTATCAATTATTCATTAAATTTTATAATCATAATTAAAATAAATTTAAAAATCACTTATTAGGAAAATTAAATATATAGCAAATAAGTTATTGGTAGTCATAATATAATAAGAAAATAAAAATAAATAAAACAAATTAAATATTTAATTAATTGTTATCAAATATTTAAAAATATGATATAAAATCAATTAATTAGTGGCATTATTAATTTTCATGATTATTTTAAATATTATATTAGTGATTATTAAATTTGATACAATCAAATAATGCAATAAATAATTAAAGATTTAATTTTATCGATTAATAATTAAATATACAAGTAATGAAAATTTAATCTCAAGAGTTGGTAGAAGTAAAAGTACCAATTTAATTAAATCATAGATAATAAATAAAAATAAATTTTAAGTAAATATAATCAAAAAATTAATTAATCAATCAATCAATCAATATTAGGTGTAAATAAAAAAAAGATACAAATAAAAATCTCAACAACCTTTTTCCTTTAATATTATCCTAACTAAACATATGTGTAAATCAAGATTATTAATTCCATGATTTTAGGATTAAATTTAAATTTAGTCCCCTTTAATCCAATCCAACTAAGCTTGCCAAACATGGGATAAAAATTTAATCCCAAAATTAGTTAAATCACATACTTAATCAGAACATCCAAACATGACCATAAATCACTATCTATTTTAATGATCACTTTTAATATATTTATATTTTAAATAAATTACAAATAATATTATCATTCAATAAATAATGATACCGTAAATTTAAATTATTAATTACCACAAATAAATTAAATAGGTAAGCATTCTTTGTGTAAATTCCATCTTGTAAGTTTATATTTTTACGATATAAGAAATCATATCTCCAAGTTATCAACCACTTTTACATAAATTCAAGGTGAGCACTGGTTTGGATCAGTTTTGGCTTTGGAAGAAACTCAAATTATCGATTCGATTTGGTTTGAAAATTTCCATTTTGTTAGATTTTAGTTTTTTTTTTAGCTATAAAACACCGGTCTAAAAAAAAAAACTGAACTGAATCGAATTTTTTCAGGGATCGAACCCAAAATGACACGTGACATTTTTTAATTTAAAAATTATTTTTTATTTTTTTGGTTCAATTTTCGGATTTGAAATTTTAAACCAAAAACCGAACTGGAGTATTCGGTTTTATACTGAATCGGAATATTCAATTTTTTCGAAGAAAAAAGTTAGGAACCAAACCCCCCAAAAAACTAAATCGAACATATAATTTTTTAGATTTGATTCGGTTCTGCCCACTCTTAATATGAATCTCACTCCGTAATAACTTAAAATATATAATATATGAAAGTAAATTTATTATCCATGTAGGATTAAGACTGATTAAACTTATTAAAGCGTGCATGCTTTTTAAGGCATAAAATAACGATAAGTCCAATAATTGTAGCGGCCTATGCGCCATTGAATTACCTATTTTTAGTTTTTACTTCCTGTTGGTCTTTGTAACTTTTGCATTTTGCTGATTGGGCATGTCATGTACATCAGCATTCGGGTGAAGGTATAAGATCAGATGAAACTGGTATCATTCCAAGTAATTTACTCTCTCAAAATTGGCTTTTTTTTCTTTTCAACTCTATTCAATTTGATGTCATTTGTCTGCCATAGGTTGTAAATGGAGAACTGGCCACTTTCAAGCTGATATCACAACCCGGTTCATTTATTGAGTGCATACATGTTAAGACTCATCTTTATTATTCATCACTTTCTTAAAAGCTCGTGGATTGGCAAATTCTATTCTTCTCTGTAAAGCTCCCTCTAATTAAAGAAACAATAGCACTTCTGGTACATCATTAATGCTGTAACCGACAAAACTTTATCAAGAAACCGTAGACTCGTGGGCAAAAAACATTGATACCATCGTGGCCTTTGTAATGCAAAGATTCATCAACCTATTCAACGAGAACTTGTCAGTGAACGCCTCAAATACTGAACAAGTACATAGTTCAATTTACAACTCTCATACTTTTCAAGGATGCATGATACATCTCATTCAAATTTTATTCCTGTTTGTTGTACCAGTCATTGTCATTCGTCGATAATTGTGAGGTGGAAGCAAGTTAATGGTGAAGGCCCAGGTTTGTTCTAAAAAAGGTTAACAGTGAAGGCCCAGTTTAAAAGTAATGTCGTCTTTGCAGTCCTCAATTGTGAAGGCCCACTTCAAAAGCAATGTCATCGTCATGGATTTGACTTCAGCATTGATTTGAGCTTATAACATTACGATTGATAGTTATCGGATAAACTATAAATGCATGACCGACGGAAGATTTTAGAAAACGTCAACATTACGTCTAAAGTCACCTTGTTAGCCCAATTAGTAGTCCTTATTAAGACCAGGAAAATAGAAGATTGATGGTTTCAAAAGGCAAGCAGAAATGAGACATCAGTAACATTGCCATTCAGCAATTTTCAATAGACAGTCATATTCTCACAGATTAAAGGGAAAAAAGAAAATGTTATTAAACCCCCAACAAAACATAACAAATAATAATTTCGCAACTAAGTTACTCAACAGTGAATGGATTATTGCGGCCAAACTAAAATGTCAAAACCCATTAATTTTCTCTCTGCATGCAGATAAGAGGTACAGTAAAATGGGGCGACGCTCATTTACCGCAAACAAACCAATAATGATAGTTCAGAGCAGAAAACTCAAGCAGAGTTTTTGGAGCAAGCCAAGCTAGCAACAAATTCATCAATATTACTATCAGAACTTCCACCTTTAGCCACGGCTTCTTTGGCCAATTTCCTCCATTTACCAGCATTCCTTCTCAACTCTTTTCCTCTCTCACCCTCCAATATTTCACCAATGCACTCTGCAATTGCATCTCTTTTCACAGTTGGAAATTTGAGTCCCGTTTTCCAGACATCCAAAATGTACTTAGCATTAGTGCTTTGGTCGCTCCATTGCGGCATCGCCACCATTGGAACTCCCAAGCTCAGTGCTTCCATTGTCGAGTTCCAGCCGCAGTGTGTCACAAAACATCCCGTTGCTTCATGTGCCAAAACTTCTAATTGGGGACACCAGCTCACCACCAAGCCTTTATGGGATGTTAGTGTTTCGTCTGAAAATTTTTTCGGAAGCTTGGCTTGTTCGGATTCCCGTACAACCCACAAGAAATGTTGGTCACTCGCTTTCAGACCCCAAGCCAATTCTTCCATTTCCTCTGCCTTTAGTTCTGCGAAACTCCCATATGATACATAAACAACAGACTTTTTTGCTCGATCGTTTAACCACTTCATGCATGCTTCGGTACTTGACTTAAACATGCTGAATCCATAGTCTTTATCGTCTTCGATTTGCTTATCCAAGTAAAAAGACGGTATAGTTGGCCCAATTGTCCTTAACGACCAGGTTTTCCTCAGCCATTCAACTACCTGCACTAAATAGCTCAATTAAAAGTCAATTCATGTCAAAAGACGTGTTTCACGTTCAGTTGGTAAAATCTAGTGATTATAAGATGCTACAAGTTCAAATCCTGCTCGTGTGCACCAGGATAAAAAGAAAAGTTTTGAAAAGAACTCATAACAACTACCTCTTCTTCCAACTCATAAAATGTGTTGCAAAGAACCCAATCAGCTTTGTCAATATTCTCAAATTGAAATTTCATCATCATATAAGAGACGGCAGGATACGACCGCAAATCGTAAACGAATGAAGGCATGTCTTGAGGCTCAAGTGGGGGCATGCCGGGCAGCAAAATTTCCTTGCCTGTAAGTGGAAGTTCGAGGGAGCCCTTTTTCACATGGTAATATATGTGATCAACGGCACAAGATTGAGTGAGAAAAGCAGCTCCAAGCAAGCCAAACTTCTTGGCAACATCAAGAGCCCAAGACAAAATTGAATCATATACAATGCAGTCAACGGGAGAATCCGAGCCATTCACCTTCTCAACAAGCTCTGTAAGAGTTTGCGGGCCGATTTGCCAAAATCTCTCCAAGTAAGCTTCAATACTCTCTGCTTGAGCATAACCTCCTTCGTCATAGCCATCGGAGATTGCCTCGAGAGGAATGGAGGAGGATGATGAATCCCTATGCAAGGATTTGTAGAAGAAACGAGTAGTAACCAGAGTGACTTTGATTCCCTTGTGTTGTAAGCGCCTGGAGAATTGGAGCAGGGGATTTATATGGCCTTGTCCTGGATATGTTAAGACCAAACAGTGAGCTAATCTGCAGGAGGTAGGTTTCTTTCCATTGTTCTCCATTGTTCTCTCTTTCTGTTCCTGTTGTATGTATATTGATTGTTCGGAAAGTGCACAATTTATACACGATGGTCGATGGCGTTAGTGGATAGAACCTTTGTGAAACAAGTACTCAACCAACAAGCGCGTACATCAACTAATATGAGACTGTTATATCTTAACTAAGATTCTTGA
The DNA here is from genome assembly GCA_030444775.1 of Atalantia buxifolia. NCBI lineage: Eukaryota > Viridiplantae > Streptophyta > Magnoliopsida > Sapindales > Rutaceae > Atalantia > Atalantia buxifolia. The sequence goes on from CM059832.1 coordinate 10,804,022, forward strand.
TTCGAGATTTGAGAATATAATTATGTTAAAATATTTGGTTGGGAAAATTTTATCTCTTTAGCGGTTCCATCAGACTCAAATCTGGATTAATCGAGACCCAACGTATTCTTCGAATACCAAATAATTTAATTAAAAAAAAACCTATCAATTTCATTCGACTTTGTGAAAAAGAGTGAAAAAAACATAGCCATTCAAATCCCATCTCTAACATCATTGAATCCAGAAGAATTAAACTATGCATGTTATACTAATAAATTGGACAGCAAACTATTGTTTTTTCACATGTCTAACATCATGGAATCCTGAAGAATAAAATATGCATGTTATACTATTAAATTGGACAAACTATTGTTTTTTCACATGCAATGCTAGCAGATCTATAAATGCACCTATGTTTCTTTGGTAATCTATTTAGAAAGAAGCACGGACCCATAAAAATTAATCTACCTAGATTTGACATTTTTTTTATTAATTAACTGTTAGAAAAATGTGTAAATACTATTTTATCATTTTAGCCATTAAAAATAATAGAGAGATAATGAGTTTTGAGGAGTAACTTGATATTTTTTTAATAATAAATGTGCAATTTAAAGATTGTTACTTAACGAGGAGTAGACCGAAATTAACCCTACTACTAAATTGGACAAACTACTGTTTTTTCACATGCAATGCCAGCAGATCCACAAATGCACCTATGTTTCTTGGTAATCTATTTAGTAAGAAGCATGGATATATAGGCCAAACAGGTCAAAAATTACAATCCTAAAATAGATTTGCATTATATGTATTTGAAGTCATTGCTTACGTATTTGTAGAGGACCACATCAGGCCGAAAGTAGAAAATTAGGTGACGATGGTGCTAATACTTTGACCTTTGTTTCATATTGGTTTTACTAATTGTCCCGTTAATTGTTCAGTACCCAAATCAATGGAGTGAATGATAAATATATCACGACAGGGAAGCTCAATGGAGTTCACATTGTGGCAAATTTATTGAAGCAAAAAGTCTCGGCATACTTGATTAAAATTCATATTCAAAATCAGAGGAGTTGTTGCAACAAAACTGAATAGAGTCTAGGCCGAGTGCCGCTCTCTATTTTTATACAGATATCAACTAATGCTGCGTTTACTAAATTAGAATTGGAATGAGTTGGAATCAGAATGGGTAGGAATCGGAATGGACTGTAATAGGAATATGGAATGGGAATCAAAATAAATTGTTTACCTGAACTGTCGGAATTGAAATCGGATTGAGATAAATTGCCATTAATGTGTTTACCTTATCTTGGAATCAAAATCGGAATAGTTAAATTATAACAAATTACTAAAAAGTACTTAATGGATTATTGTCATAATAATAATTATTAACTAATATATTAATTAATTGTAAAATTAATTAATTAATTATGATTATATTAACAATAATTATAAATATATTAAATAATAATAATATTAATTACTTAATTATAATAATATATTAATTATTTTGATTACTCATTCAAAAATTATAATTATTAATAATTATTGTTAAAAGTATATTAATATATTAATTAGTAGTAATAATTATATTATTTAATTAATTAATAATAATAAATGAATTAATTATACTAATAATTATTATAACAATATATTAATTAATTATAATAACAATAATAATAAATTAATTATTGTGATTATTTATTCAAATATTATTATTATTAATAATAATAATTAATAATAATATGTAATATATTAATTAATAGTAATAATTATATTAATTAATAATAATATATGAATTAATAATAATATTAATAATTACTATAATAGCATATTAATTAATCAACTATAATAATAATATATTAATTATTGTGATTATTTATTCAAGAACTATCATTATTAATAATTATAGTTAATAATATATTAATATATTAATTAATCATAATAATTAATTAATTAATTATAATAATATATCAATTAATTATAAATGAGGATAAAGTGGGCATTTCTAATTTTGGGAGAGAGCAAAATAGAAACTCCAAGAATGAGAAATTGATTCCCATACCATTACCAAATAGTGATGTGTCCCACCATTCTAATTCTAATACCTGCTCTATTTTTGCCAAGTAACTCCATTAATTATTTTGATTCTTCAATCCGAAAAGTAAACGCACCACAAGTACAATAATTTAACCACACATGGTGATGGGCCAAACTGTACTGCAGGAAAAATAGATTGACCAATATATGGATGGTCCAAGATCCTATTAAAACTCTTTTTTTAATTATATCTCATTTAATATTAAAAATGTCTTTTTTTTAATTGAACACCTTTTTCATTCATGAAATTTTCAGTTTCTAAAAATTTTCTCACTTTTTCATTCTTAATATTTTGTATTTCTCTCTTCAAATTTTCTTTATTATTTAATTTCTAAAGAAAAAAAATCTAAAAGAAAAAAGCAAGAAGAACATTATACTTAGAAAATAATAAATATTTTATGAAGCTAATACAATTCTATCATACTTATAAATTTTGGATTCAATAATTAGTTTAAAAATCCTTAAAAAATTATTTACAGTGGGATAAGATTTTATTTTTTCACTTTGTTGTATCTTAATTAAGTTGTTATGTTTAATTACAAGAATTTTGTTTTGACTTAGAGGATTACTTCTTAAATTTAATAATTTTAATGATAATAAAAAAATTTATATTGTGAAAGGAAAATAAAATTAAAGAGAGACAAAAAAATATAAATAACTTAATTTTATTTACATTTATTCTTAAATGTAACTGTAATATAAGAAAGATTTTATGAGATGAATGAAATGATGTCAATACTTCAACTCTTATCTCCGATATAGAGGTTAAGCAGGAATAAAATTAATTTATTTAGTATCACATGAGACAAAGTACAAGCTATTTAAGAATGAGGGCGTTTTGAAATATTTTTTAAAAATATAAAAACCAAACCGACACTTAATTCAAAACGTAGTGATTAAACTAACACTTATCCTAACATGTGTCTTCAAAACGTAGTGATTATTTGAAGTCACTGCATACGTAGGCGATGGTGACTGGGTGCATCTGCTCATAGAAAAACAACAGGAAAAGGTGATGATACATCAAAGTCACATCACATTCCGGTGTCTACAAATAATACACAACATACCAAAATGTTGTATGAATCATACAACATATCATCATCAATCATCAGACGGAATTTGTCTTAAAGCAAACCATTACCTACAAATAAATAATCAAACGTACCAAAATGAGCAATAACCAGAAAAAAAAAAATAATTTATCGGAGCCAGGCACGAGAATATCATAATTACTATTATTGATAAATTATATAGTACATACCGTGGTCACATCGATTCTAATAGGTGGTAACTGGTAATGTAGAGTACCACCTATTACAACACCAAATATATCCTTCACAACCAAATTCTATCCTAATATAATTGCTTACATACATCCATTAAACATAATTAACTTAGAGATATCAACTGGTTGGATTTTTCTATTTGACTTAATAAAAGTATGAGAATAACGTTTAATCTAAATCAATCAAACAAGATTTAAGTCCTGGAACTTTTCAGCCTAACAAATATGTAAGCATTTGGGATTGAATTAATTTAAACAAATCAAACAAAAATTTTGAAAAACAACTTTCTCTCTCTATGATTCTGTCTCTAGCCATCATTTTCAGAGTTATCTCTAACAAATGGCAAAATTAAAATGATAATTGAAGTCGTCATTTAAAACTATAACTTAGATTGGTTACATAGGATCAAAATCCATTTTTTAGCTGTTGATGGTTTGAAGCCACTGTTTTGCAATCAGCCGCATAAGTTGAATTCCTTTACGCTTAAAAGTTGACTTTCGCCCAATTAAAAAAATCAAATATAGGAGGTTCTAATAACTTAGAAATATCAATCTAAAAACTAGATTTATTTCATTTAATTGTATAGTTTAATTGTTTATAGAGACGTTCATAAAAATAATTGGAGAAGTCCGTATAACTCTAGGTGGATGATAAACTAAAGAAGAGTTTAGAGATTGGTGTATAAAGCAAAGTATTTCATTTAATTGCATAATTTTGTCTTTAATAGTAAATTCATTAATGGATATTTATTACTAAATAAATATTTTCGAGTAAAAATAGGTTTGAAGAGTATTTTGGTGGGTTCAAATATCTCTAACTTCATTAATTTTTACCCTACAATTACCGATTTTACCTGGAGATGACAATTTAATCCGGACCCGGATAATCCGGGTGATTAAAAATAAATTCGGATCCGGATGCAATTTTATCAACCCGGGCGTTTCCGGATCCGGACCCGGATATCCTTATTTTAACATTATATTTAAATTATTTTTTTAATATACAAAAGAGGAAAAAAAGTCAATGCCCTAGTTCACACTTTCACTTCACAGCCGCCCATTCATTCTTCTCCAATCTCTTCACCTCTTCTCTTCTCTTCATCAAATCATCATCGTCACTCGTCATCACTTCGCATCACTGTGTTCCCGCTGATCATCATCATCAGCCTCCGTTTGGCAGCCGTTTGTCCATGGCGATCTTGGTTTTGGCTGCCGTTCATCCGCCTTTTGCAAATAACGCTCGCGGCTGTGACGTGTTCATCATCATCATATCATCAACAGCCGCTGTTCGTTGCTTTACCAGACGCCGATTGTTGAAGTTTGTGAAGTAAATCCGTGAATCGCGGCTGTGACTTGAATTGTTTACATGGATTTGTATTTTGTGAATCTTATATCATAGATCTGTATTTATAAATGGTTTATTTCTATGAAATTTAAAATCTGTAAATTAAAAATGGTTTATTGCTTAGTATTTGATTTGGGTAGAATTTGGTTTTGTAAATTTGTCAGGTGAATTTGATTTTTTTTTTATTTTTTTATTTGTACGTGATCCGGGTTAAAAACCCGTAATGCGGAAACCCGGATTATTCCGGGTTTAATCCGTATTGGACTCCGTGTTATAAAAATCGGGTCCGGTACAATATTGTAGTGTCCGGGTTCGGAACCGGGAAGGCCAAACCCGAATCCGGTCTCGGTTTTTGCCATCCGTAATTCTACCAAAGCCCCATGATAGATATGGCAATTTCTTTTTCTTTTTTTTTTTACCCTTCCAAGCAAGTTACTGAATCACACTTCCAAACATGCCCTAAATTATTGAAATTATTTACAATAGTTCGTGTATTTTTATTAATAAAATATCAAAACTTACAGACATGATTGTTTTGGTACAAGTAGAAACGAGCACCCGCTAGCATTATAATTTTTATTTTTGTATTCGCTTTAGTAAAAAGTAATACAAATTAAAGATATTACAACAATCCAACAAAACTAAAGATATTAAAAGCTTTTGGAGGAAACCAACTTGGCAACAAAGTAATCAATATTTTTGTCTGAACTTCCACCTTTAGCCACGGCTTCTTTGGCAAAATTTCTCCATTTACCAGCGTTCTGTCTTATCTCTTTGCCTCTCTCACCCTCCAATATCTCACTAATGCAATGTGCAATTGCTTCTCTTCTGACCATTCCTTTCTCATCCGCTGGAACTTTAAGTCCCATTTTCCAAACATCCATTATGTATTTAGCATTAGTGCTTTGGTCACTCCATTGTGGCATTGTCAACATTGGAACTCCCAAGCTCAGAGCCTCCATTGTAGAGTTCCAGCCACAATGTGTCAAAAAACATCCTGTTGCTTCATGGGCCAAAACTTCTAATTGCGGACACCAATTCACAACCAAGCCTTTCTGGGATGTTTCATCTGAAAAGTTTTCCGGAAGCTTAGCTTGTTCGGATTCCCGTACAACCCACAAGAAATATTGGTTAGTTGCTTTCAGACCCCAAGCCAATTCTTCCATTTCCTCTACTTTTAGTGGTGCATAACTCCCAAACGATACATAAACAACTGACCCTTTCGCCCGATCATTTAACCATTTTATGCAAGATTCATTATTTGGCTTAAACATGCTGAAACCATAGTCTTTGTCATCTTCAAGTTGCTTATCCAAGTACATGGACGGTACGGTTGGTCCAATTGTCTTGAGTGACCAGAGTTTCCCCAGCCATTCAGCTACCTGCACAAAATAGATTAAAAGTCAATTAATGTCAAAAAGCATCTTAAGAGACTATTTGTTAATTCAATTGGTAATTAAAATCTTGTGCCATAATTAGGATGTTTGGAATTTGAATCCAGGCTCATTGATATAAACTAGGATGAAGGAAAATTTTTCGAAAACTTATAATTACCTCTTCCTCCAGCTCATAAACTGTGTTGCAAAGAACCCAATCTACTTTATCAATATTATCAAATTGATATTTTACCACCATATCAGAAACAGCAGGATATGAGCCCAAATCGTAAACAAATGAAGGCATGTCTTGAGGCTCAAGTGGAGGCATTCCAGGGAACAACAATTGACTGTCTGGAAGTGGAAGCTTGAGCAAGCCCTTGTTCACATGGTAATATATGCAATCAACAGCACAAGATTGAGTGAGGAATGCGGCTCCAACCAGCCCAAATTTCTTAGCAACATCGAGAGCCCAAGGCAAAAATGAATCATACACAATGCAATCGACTGGAAAACCTGAGCCATTCATCTTCTCAACAAGCTCACAAAGGCTTCGAGGGCCAATTTTCCAAAACTTCTCCAAGTAAGCTTCAGTACTCTCTGCTTGTGCAGACCCTCCTTCGTCGTAGCCATCGGAGATTGCCTCGAGAGCAATGGAGGCGGACGAGGATGACGAATTTCTATGTAAGGATTTGGATATGAAATAAGTGGTAACCAGAGTGACTTTGAGGCCTTTGTGATCTAAGCGCTTGCCGAACTGGAGCAGAGGGTTTATATGGCCTTGTGCTGGATAAGATAAGACCAAACAGTGAACTAGTCTGCAGGAGGAAGCTTTCTTTTCAATATTCTCCATTTTTCTTCTCCTCACACAATTACTTGAGTTACAGCTCTCCCTTTCTGTGTTCTAGACTTCTAGTTGCTTATACAATTGACTGATCTATAGGAAGTGCAGTGTTTGTATACACGACGGAATTTATGGCTGGTGAGTACTTTTTTTTTATCAATTATTGGGGAAGTGATACCGAGCAATTGTAAATTAAGATAAAATAAAACTTATTTTGTCTTTATGCGGTTAAAATAATGTGTATCATATATAAATAAGTAAAAAAATAAATTAATAAATTTAAAGTAAGAATTAATTATAAGAGATACAGATTTTAGGTAAAAAAATTTAAAGTAAAAAAAATTACAAGATCGTAATCTAATATAATCTCTTCTAATATATTAATAAAATTACAACATAATTTTTTAAAATAATACTAGAGATTACCAACATACAAAATTTCGTTATTTTTAACTTACAGTAATAATTTAATAATTATTTTTTAATAAATGAATATATTAAATAATAGTTAAAAAATAATAAATTAAAAATTAAGATCAATAAAATTATAAAGGATGATGTCATAGACTTACCTTCAAAATTAAAAAAAAAAAGTTAATTTCATCATCCGATGGCCCAATTAAAGTTAAAAAATCTTGCACCCAAAATAAGAGCCGCCACTTTTCTTTCTCTCTCGCTCGTCTTTTTCCCACTGCTGTAACTAGGGCTGCCGCTTCTTAAATAACTAAATTATATGTCAAATTTCTTCTAAATCTAAAACTTACTAATAATTACAAACTAAGTGAACTTATTTAGACTTTAGGTTTTTGGAGTGAATGAAAAATATATCACGACAGGGAAAGCTCAATGGAGTTCACATTGTGGCAAATTTATTGAAGCAAAAAATCTTGGCATACTTGATTAAAATTCATATTCAAAATCAGAGGAGTTGTTGTAACAAAACTGAATAGAGTTTTAATAATAAGTACAACTGTTAAATTATATGTATAAATTGGGTAAGGCTATCTGAATTTACTAAAATACCTTTTAAACCCATTATTGAAATTTGAAAATTAAAATTTTACTCTACATTACCACCTAGTACAATACCAAATATATCCTTCACAACCAAATTCTATCCTAATATAATTACTACATACACCCATTAAACATCATTAACTTAGAGATATCAACTGGTTGGATTTTTTGATTTAACTTAATAAAAGTATGAAAATAACGTTTAATCTAAATCAATCAAACAAAATTTAAGTCTTGGAACTTTTCAGCCAAAACAAATATGTAAGCACTTGGGATTTAATTGATTTAAACAAATCAAATAAAAATTTTGAAAAATAACTTTCTCTCTCTATGATTCTGTCTCTAGCCATCATTTTCAGAGTTATCTCTATCAAATAGCAAAATTAAAATGATAATTAAAGTCGTCATTTCAAACTATAACTTAGATTAGTTGCTTAGGATCAAAATCCATTTTTTTAGCTGTTGAAGGTTTGAAGCCATTGTTTTGCAATCAGCCACATAACTTGAATTCCCTTGCGCTTAAAAGTTGGCTTTCGCCCAATTAGAAAATCAAATATAGGAGGTTCTAATAACTTAGAAATATCAATCTAAGAATTAGATTTATTTCATTTAATTGTGTAGTTTAATTGTTTGTAGAGACGTTCGTAAAAAGAATTAGAGAAGTCTGTATAATTCTAGTTGGATGATAAATTAAAAAAGAGTTTAGAGATTGGTGTATAAAGTAAAGTATTTCATTTAATTGCATATTTTATCCTTAATAGTAAATTCATTAATGGGTATTTTCGTAATAAATATTTTCTAAGTAAAGATGGGTTTGAAGAGTATTTTGATAGGTTTAAATATCTCCACCCTCATAAATTTCAGTAATTTTTACCTTACAATTACTAATTCTAGTAAAACCCAGGATAGATATGGCCTTTTTTTCCCCTTCCAAACAAGTTACAGCATTGCACTTTCAAACATGTCCTAAATTATTAAAATTATTTACAATAATTCGTGTATTTTATTAATAAAATATAAAAAATTACCGACATGATTGTATCATAAAATTAAACCTGCGATATTGTTTTGGTACAAGTAGAAACGAGCAACCGCTAGCATTATAATTTTTATTTTATTCTTTGCTCTGGTAAAAAGTATTACAAAAATCCAACAAGATTAAAGCTATTAAAAGCTTTTGGAGGAAACCAAGTTGGCAACAAAGTCATCAATATTTTTGTCTGAACTTCCCCCCTTAGCCACGGCTTCTTTGGCAAAATTGCTCCATTTACCTGCATTCTGTCTTATCTCTTTGCCTCTCTCAGCCTCTAATATTTCACTAATGCAATGTGCAATTGCTTTTCTTCTGACAATTCCTTTCTCATCCGCTGGAACTTTAAGTCCCGTTTTCCAGATATCCATCACGCACTTGGAATTAGTGCTCTGATCAGTCCATTGTGGCATTGCTACCATTGGAACTCCCAAGCTCAGAGCCTCCATTGTAGAGTTCCAGCCACAATGTGTCAAAAAACATCCTGTTGCTTCATGTGCCAAAACTTCTAATTGCGGGCACCAATTCACAACCAAGCCTTTCTGGGATGTTTCTTCTGAAAAGTTTTCCGGAAGCTTAGATTGCTCGGATTCCCTTACAACCCACAAGAAATACTTGTCACTTGCTTTCAGACCCCAAGCCAATTCTTCCATTTCCTCTATTTTTAGTGTTGCCATACTCCCAAATGATACATAAACAACAGACCCGTTTGCCCGATCGTTTAACCATTTGATACAAGATTCGTTATTTGGCTTAAAGATGCTGAAACCATAGTCTTTGTCCTCTTCAATTTGCTTATCGAGGTACATAGATGGTATTGTTGGTCCAATTGTCTTCAATGACCAATGTTTACCCAGCCATTTAGCTACCTTCACAAAATAGATTAAAAGTCAATTAATGTCAACAAGCATTTTACGAGACTATTTGTTAGATCAATTGGTAATTAAAATCTTGTGACATAATTAAGAGCTTGGAATTTGAATCCAGGCTCATATGTGTAAACTAGGATAAAGTGAAATTTTTGAAAAACTTATAATTACCTCTTTCTCCAGCTCATAAAATGTGTTGCAAAGAATCCAATCAGCTTTGTCAATATTATAAAATTGATATTTTACCACCATATCAGCAACAGCAGGATATGACCCCAATTGATAAATGAATGAAGGCATGTCTTGAGGCTCGAGTGGAGGCATTCCGGGCAACAATAATTGATTGTCTGGAAGTGGAAGCTTGAGCAAGCCCTTGTTCACATGGTAATATATGCAATCAACAGCACAAGATTGAGTGAGGAATGCGGCTCCAACCAGCCCAAACTTCTTAGCAACATCGAGAGCCCAAGGCAAAAATGAATCGTACACAATGCAGTCGACAGGGACACCTGAGCCATTCATCTTCTCAACAAGCTCACAAAGGGTTTGAGGGCCAATTTGCCAAAACCTCTCCAAGTAAGCTTCAATGCTTTCTGCTTGTGCAGACCCTCCTTCGTCGTAGCCATCAGAGATTGCATCGAGAGCAATGGAGGAGCACGCGGAAGATGAATCTTTATGTAAGGATTTGGATATGAAATAAGTGGTAGCTAGTGTGACTTTGAGGCCTTTGTGATCTAAGCGCTTGGCGAACTGGAGCAGAGGGTTTATATGGCCTTGTGCTGGATAAGATAAGACCAAACAGTGAACTAGTCTGCAGGAGGCAGCTTTCTTTTCAGTATTCTCCATTTTTCTTCTCCTCACACAATTACTTGAGCTATAGCTCTCTCTTTCTGTGTTCTAGTTGTTTATACAATTGATTGATTTACAGGAAGTGCCGTGTTTATATACACGACGGAATTTATGGCTAATGCCCATCAACACAGGTGATTTTGTAAACATGAAATTAAGAGTGACGTGAGGAACAATTTCTCCACAAGTCCAACATTAAAATCAATTTGTCCTGGTACTCTGCCTAAATAAATATGACGAAGACACATGCTTTATCATTTGAAGCAAGTAAAGATCAAATGCAAAACTTCTGTCAGGTTAGCTGCATGGTGTTGTCTATTTGTTGTCCAGAATTGTCTTATGTACAAGCAATGAACAGCACACTTGGGGGCGAAGCTAGATTTTTTCGGGGTGGGGCGGTGGGCTAAAATGGTTTTTCTCTTAATTAGCGCTTATTTTTAGAGTGGGCCATATGAAAAATATTTTTTAAAAAAAATTATAACATGTATGTATTTTTTGGAATTAAAATCTAATGTTGAGTTGAGTTTTTGTTCAACATTAAATTAATAGTAGTGGTTTTTTTTCTTTATTTTTCTTATTTAACAACCATTAATTCAGTAGAGATAAAATAAGAGTGCATAAGAAATTTTGGGGCTGATTTATTGAAAGGTTTATTACTGGAGATAAAATAAGAGGGGATAAGAATCTATCTATGATTATATTTCAAGAAATTTAAAAATAGAAATTGAGTTGGCTTGCAATTTGCTAAACAGTATTTGATTAAGAAAATTATGAAAGAAAATACTCATAAAGTATTCCAATGAATCCTGTTGAATTAAATCATGCCATTAAATTGAAATTGAACATGAAATGATTATACCTCAATTCAAATTCCTGTAATTTTAGGATAAAAAAAATTAAGGATTTAATACTATGCTTTTTTTATTAAAAAAAAAAATCAAAGTCAGAGGGTAAAGAGTGAGAGAGGTTTGGATAAAGAGAAATGAACTGAGATTGGCATGAATAAAATAAAGAGTATAAAGAAAAAAAATGAAATATTATTAAAAATATTAATAATAATACTATAAAATAAATCTATGTAAAATGATCTATTTGAATTTTTTTTCCCAAAATTATGGACATGCAAATTTGCAAGCCCTCAAGTGGCTTCGTCACTGAGCACGTATGCCTAATGTTTGCTAGTTGAAATGAGGAACTGAGAATTAAATTGCGTTACAGAAAACGAAAAAAACGTGTTTAATTCATAAATGTCTTCAAAGGCAGGCCTCAGTACTTAAATATCCAATTCTGACGTCATCGAATTAATAATCAGCCAATGTCGGCAAAATATGTCATCACTGGCCCCCTCAATGAAAGACTTTAAAAAGCATACAACAGCAATGTCAATCAATTAAGAAAGCCTCCATCATAATTTATTTATATATGTCCAACCACAATTTGTGAATTTAACAAAACATATTACGACTAGTTTGTTCTATTAATAAAATCTTGTAATCTAATATGTTTAGAGTTCGAATCTACACTTATGTATGCATATATAAATATATATATATAAATAGACGCACATTTAAGATTTTTGAAACACTTATAATATAATTACCTCTTTCTCCAGCTCATCAAAAATTCAAAATGTGTTGGAAATAACTCAAATCAACTTTGTGAATGTTATCAAGTTGATATTTCATCACCACATCAGAGAAAGCAAGATTGACCCCAAGTCGTAGGTTTCTTCAGGTAGCTTTCTTTTTCATGTTCTGCTTTTTTTTTTTTTTTCTTTTTTCTCTTCTGTAACTTTTCTCTTTTCAAATCACTTGAACTAGCTTGCCTCTTTATACATGAACTGATAGGAAAGTTCAAAATTTCTACACCTCAAAAAGTTGGTGATCACAACCTTGCCAGACAAGTAAATTTTTTTTTCTTTTTTCAAAAGTTTCAAACGAATACGATTTGTGTGGGCATCAAGTATGCATGCATTTGTTTAACTCTTCTCTAACATGAAAGAAATAATGCAAGTGACGAAAACACGTGCTTTTAGTTGAAAAAGTCAAATGAAAAGCAGTCAAATTATTGAATTGTGACATTATACGTCAATGATAAAAATAAATGTTTATTATTTTTTCGTTGAGTTTGTTAGTTGAGTTACTAGTTGACGTGCGAACTATTAATATTTGTCTTAATAAATAATTCAAAAAATATATATAAAATGAGTACTTTTTTGTCGACTTTTAAAATTAAAAAAATGCGAGAAAATAACCTTAAAACACAATTTTTTTGGCTGTGGCTAAGTTGGATCGGCTCCATGGTAGGGTGCTGATGATAATCGACAAATTATAGCAGTAAGTACGGATTTAATATTTATCTCTATAATTGTGTTGTTATCATCAGTGTTTTACCGTGAAAACTGATCCAACTTAATCCGACCCAATTTTATTTTATTCCAAAATTTTAGGTTTTAGCTACTTTTGATCTTTGGGAAAGTGTATAAAAGTAAAAAGATTTCAAATTTTTGAGGCTGATTTATATCAAACACTGTATAAGCTGTACACGAAAGCAAACTCATTCAACCGACAAGTCGTGTTGAGGAAGAATGTTCATAGAAGTTGTCGTTTACTGTGTTGTTAAACCCAAACCGACAATCGCGATAATGTCTTCCAAGCCAATTAAGTTAGATACGTGTGACACGTGTGATTGAATAGAATTAAAACACTTCAAAACGACGCAATATTGCGGCCGTCCTGAAATCACTTAAGCTTGCACGTGTGGGTCACGTGTGTTTGGTTGCTATGGTTGTTACGTTTTAGTGAGAACCAGTTGGTGGCTAGCAAACCCAGAAACTATAAACATTATAAGGCTGGTTCTGGCGCAATCTTCTTGGTCCTAATCGAGAAAATAGAGAGCCAGAGAGAGAAAATTTTGTTGCTTTTATTCTTTGTATACTTCTCAAGTTCTTTTTTAACTCTTGAATTTGGTACAGTGAAAGCTTGGAACTTATTTCCTCATTGGATGTAGGCATCATAATCAGGTGTTGAACCACTTAATTCTTGTGTGTTGGTCTCTGTTTTTATTCTGTTCTTGATCGATATTGTAGGATTTGAATTCCCTAATTTGTTAATCTTGTATCTTGAAGATAGAATAAGGCCTTGGGATGAATCTAATCTATAAAGAATTCAATTCACAGCTGTAGATGCAGAAGGGACATAAGAATTTACCATCCCATTGGAAGTTATTCCAGCAGCCAGTGTTCCCCCATGACCGAGCTCCAACACCAAGCCTTGTCACTTTCAAATCAGACCCACCCAATTTCACTGTCTCTTCGACTGTTTTGAAATATGCTGTTCCAACGAGGATTTGAAATCTTATCACTCTTCGTTCGTTTGTGGCTGCTGGTCGCCGGCCCCTAAGTTCTTTTCCTCAATTAATAAAATAATAATAATAACAATAACAATAACTTGAATTGACAGGCCAGGCTACGGAGTTGAAATAGGTTTCGAGTCCGGCTGCAAATCTTTTCGAATATCCTGAACTTGAATCCTTACTTTCATAAAAATGTAACGTAACAACTAACAAGACACTACAGAATTGGCACTATATTAATGATTTGCATGCGTAATGCCGTATGCGGAGGGAATAATACATCAAATCATGAAGACTGCTGCCGTATACAACTTTGCTTTTTCTTTCTCATTGGATGAATCGTGCATCAAATCATACAAATTTTTTATTAGAGCTATTACGGCTAACCATTTTGTACACGTCGATTAATAAACAAATAATCAAACCCAATGAGCGACAACGGGAAATAGACAGTACTGTCTCCCAAAAAAAATTACAGAAGCTCAAGGCAACAGCAATCCAACGATATCATAATCAATATTATTGTTGAGATATGGCCACAATAAAAATGGTCGCACTGATATAAAGATCCTGTTTGGAGTTGCTGCTAAGCAGTTGGATTTGAACAAAATGAATTTTTATTGTTTAATATATCTTTTTAAAAAGATAGTTTATACTTTAATTAATTAATTTTTAAAATGATTGTGTTACAAATAATTTAATTTTAATTATTCAATTTTAATAACTATATTTATAAAATTTGTAAACTTTTACCCTATAACTAATGAATTATTAAATACCCAATCACCTTAATCCCGATCATACAGGGTGTACACATTAGATTTAGATTTAATTTGTTCTGATCTTTGTTCAGATTTTTTTTTTTTAACAAAGTCACAGATAATTTTCATTTATTAAATAAAAATATTTATGTAATTTTTTTGTTCCTGCAATAAACAGAATTAAGCACAAAGTAATAATAAAACAGTGAACTAATTATCATTAAGACAACAAAATTGAAAATTGTTTGATAAAAACATGAGGCTTGGTGACAAAGCTTTGTCCTTGTGGATTTCTCTACTCATCTTATCTTAGACTCGTCTTTCTGAGATCCATAGATTATTGGTTAATAATAAATAAAAACAATAAACTAAATGATGCATTTAAATTGGGGTGACCATATATAAGTAAATTTAATTTAATTTTTTAATTTAAAAATTCGACACAGGTCGTAGACATCAGATGCAAACTTCTATCAGCTTAGCTGGGTGGTTTTGTCTCTTTGTTGTCTGAACAACTAATGGGCCCTATCAGAAAAACCCAAAAAAAAAAAGGCAATGAGCGGCAAAATTAATAAGGAGCCTGCATATCTTAAAAAAGAAATTTCCATGGACAGGCCACGAAAGGTCAAAAAGTTGCAACTCACGTGGCTGCCTGCTATTATAAATCTTTTCAGAATAAACTTTTGTCGTATATTTGTTGACTAATGCTAAAGAGGGAGAAGGATGAGAGAAAGACAGAGAGAGAAAATGAAAAAATTTTATTTTCTTTTCTACCTAACTTACTTTCTTTCTTTCTTTTTTTTCTCATATTTTTCTTAATTTTCTCTCTTTTTATTATTTTTTATATTTATTTAGGATAAAATTATAGTATCACAGTTGTACGATATTATAATTTAATCTAACTGTTAAATTTAATTATAATAATAATTATTAATTAAATTTAATAACTGAATCTAATTATAATACCGTATAATTATGATATCACAACTGTATCTATTTATTTGTAATCTTGCATACGTATGCGAACGTGACTGCATCAGGGCTAACCGGCTTAGGCCGACATCAATTCAATAAAATATTTACGTGACGAAATGAAATTGCTAAAATTTTTATTCAATAAAATATCTGTCTCATTGCTTTTGCTAGTGCAACACGTGGCAGCACATGCAAACTCCTGCAGTTCTACTTTAACTACATGTTCCATTAATTTCTAATTCTTGTAACCTGAAATCCTCATTGATTCAATTTAAAGGCAAAGCTTATGTTACATTAGCTGTATGTTATAGTTATGAAGTTTTAAATCCTCAGAAAATATAATAATTGTTAAAAAGTTTAATAAGTTCTAAAGCTTTACTTTCAGCCCCAAGCTGCAGCTAGGCAGCAGTATTGCAATTACTTCAATTTTTTTTAAAAGTTTTTCATTTTGTAGTTATAACAAATTTAGTACCAAATTACTGAATAATTATTTTTATTTTATTAATTGAATCTCTAACTTGTTTAATCTTATAAATATTAAATTTTTATTCATTATATTAATGATCTTTTACTTTAATATATCATGATTTTTAATGTTGAAATTTTCATTAATTGTTTAACTTTATTAAATTATTTACTCAATTAATCTCTTAACTTTTTATTTTTTTATATTTTCTTTATTGAAATTATTAATTTCTAATATTTTTTTTACACTTTCTATATCATTTATAAATAAGCTTTGCCCAATTTAAATATATACAGATAACAATGCATCTCCACCTTTTACATCAAAGATGAATTTTCGGACTTCCATTGATTACAGTAAATAATCGATCGAGCGATTGTACTTTCACATTAGATACTTGAGTGATTAACAAGAATACTAAAGATTTTTTAATAAAGAATATCTTTGCTAATAAAGAAAGTGCAAGAGCAACTGCAGCTCAAAAAGTCATTGTCTAAATTATTTAAAAAACACTCACGTCTTTGGCATGAAAATTAAAGTGATTTTAAATCACAAACTCACAGTCATTTAATAAAAAAAAATTATAATATCTTCTCTTTTTATTAAAATTATTATTAAATATTATATTTACTAAATAATATCAATTTTTATTTTACAATTCGAGCTTTTATTTCATAACAACTTTGACTTAAAAGCCACAACACTTAATAGAGTGTAAATTAGACTTTTAAAAGTATAGAATACTTGAAGTATGAGCTTTATAGGGTTTAAAAAAAAGAAGCATTGTAACATATGAAAATACAGTAAATCACAAACATACAACAGCAACAAAAAGAATATCAATAATAATTATTATGCATCCAGATCTCGACGAAACAAAAGTATCAGATATCCATTAAATAAAATTATTGATAGATTTAGATCAATGAAAATATTTTCACATTGGAATTGAAATTTTACAAATTTATTAGATAGATAACCCTTTGTATATAATCTTCAGGTTTGTGCTAATTTTATAGCTAGGCTTTATATTTAAAATAAATAAAAAAACTACACAAAATGTCTCAGCCATTACTTTTGTAACTTTAAAATTTTTCAAGAGTCAAACAATATATTTATTTGATATAATGCAACAGATGAAAATAAAAAATAACTGAATATATTTTAATGAAAACAAATATAAAGCATAAATGCTTTAGGTAATTTTTCAAACTATAGAAGCTAGCTAACTAGCACAAACCCAAGGACTAAATTAACATTTATCCAATTTATTACAAAATCTGAACAAACTCGAATTCATTATCCCAAATCTGAAAGTGTTGTTGCAATGAAGCTAAAAGTTCCGTATAACCATTCTCTATTTTATGTCAACAACCACACAAAGAATTACAAGCATTTGGAGCAAACCAAATTGGCAACAAATTCATCAACATTTTTCTCTGAACTTCCGCCTTTAGCCACGGCTTCTTTGGCAAAATTTCTCCATTTACCAGCATTCTGTTTTATCTCCTTGCCTCTCTCACCCTCCAATATTTCACTAATGCAATGTGCAATTGCTTCTCTTCTGACAATTCCTTTCTCATCCGCGGGAGCTTTAAGTCCCATTTTCCAAACATCCATAATGTACTTGGAATTAGTGCTCTGATCAGTCCATTGCGGCATTGCCACCATTGGAACTCCCAAGCTCAGAGCCTCCAACGTAGAGTTCCAGCCGCAGTGTGTCAAAAAACATCCTGTTGCTTCATGTGCCAAAACTTCTAATTGTGGACACCAATTCACCACCAAGCCTTTTTGCGATGTTTCATCTGAAAAGTTTTCCGGAAGCTTAGATTGTTCTGATTCCCTGACAACCCACAAGAAATACTTGTCACTTGCTTTCAGACCCCAAGCCAATTCTTCCATTTCCTCTATTTTTAGTGTTGCCGCGCTCCCAAATGATACATAAACAACTGACCCTTTTGCCTGATCGTTCAACCATTTAATGCAAGATTCATTATTTTGCTTAAACATGCTGAAACCATAGTCTTTGTCATCTTCAAGTTGCTTATCCAGGTACATGGACGGTACAGTTGGTCCAATTGTCCTCAATGGCCAGTGCCTCCCCAGCCATTCAGCTACCTGGACAAAATAGATTTGAAGTCAATTAATGTCAGAAAGCATGTTGCGTGGCTGCTTTTTGGTTCAATGGGTAAAATCATGTGATATATGTATTTAGGCTACTTTTTGGCCGATCATTTAACCATTTAATCCAGCTTTTTTATATATATACACACACATATAAAAAAAAAAAAAATTCAGGGTTCCTTAATTATTTTAAAGACATAAATAAATAAAGATGAAAAAATATAAATTTTAATACAGTGTATTTTATCTTATAATATATTAAAATTTACATATTTTTTACTCTTTTTATATGGTCAGAAATTTTTAATTAAAAGCTCTCTCTTTATATGCACACACACTACAGTAAAAGGAAAATTATTGAAAAACTTTGTAATAGAATTTACCTCTTCCTCCAACTCATAAAATGTGTTGGAAAGAACCCAATCAGCTTTGTCAATATTATCAAATTGATTTTTCAGCACCAAATCAGAGATAGCAGGATATGAGCCCAAATCGTGAACGAATGAAGGCATGTCTTGAGACTCAAGTGGGGGCATTCCGGGCAGCAAAATTTCATTGCCTGTAAGTGGAAGTTTGAGAAAGCCCCTACTCGCATGGTAATATATGCAATAAACAGCACAAGATTGAGTAAGAAAAGTAGCTCCGAGCAAGCCAAACTTCTTAGCAACATCAAGAGCCCAAGGCAAAACTGAATCATATACAACGCAATCAACAGGAACACTTGAGGCATTCATCTTCTCGACTAGCTCGGTAAGAGTTTGCGGGCCAATTTGCCAAAATCTCTCCAAGTAAGCGTCAATACTCTCTGCTTGTGCAGCACCTCCTTCGTCGTAGCCGTCGGAGATTGCCTCGAGAGCAATGGGGATGGGTGATGAATTTCTATGCAAGGATTTGTAGAGAAAATGAGTAGTAACGAAAGTGACTTTGATTCCTTTGTGTTGTAAGCGCTTGGAGAATTGGAGCATGGGATTTATATGGCCTTGTCCTGGATAGGTTAAGACCAAACAGTGAGCCAATTTGCTGGAGGAAGCTTTCTTTTCATTATTCGCCATTTATTTTTTGCTCTCTCTCTATTCCCGCGCTTATATATTGATTGATAGGAAAGTTCAAGACAATATATATATCTCGCATCTTTAATTATTTGAAGTCATTGCATACGTCTGCGAAGGTGACTTAACGCATCTGCCTCATAAATTCAAAACCTTAAGGTGGCGATCCATCAAATCATGTCACATTCCAGTTTTGTATACAACTTTGCTCTTTCTTCTCATTTGAATCATACATCATAGCTCATGCGAAATTTTTCTTAAATATCTTAGAGCTAAGAAAATTTTTCATAAGTGGAGAAATCAATAAATAAATAATCAAATCTATGAAAATGAGCAACAGACGGAAAAATTAGAAGAGAAAAAAAAATTGCCTATAGAATAATGATGTTAAGATAATTTTTGTGCATCTATCACTATTGTTCTAAATAATATATCGATCTAAGCCCGACATCAGAAGCTCCAAGGAAGAAAAATCCAATGATATCATAATTAATATTATCGAGAAATTACATATTACAAGAAATATGGTCACGCCAATTTTAATTAAGGCCCTAGTTTGAATTGCTCCCAAGCAGTTGGGCTTAAACTAAATTGATAAAAACAACCATTTTTAAATTTTAATAAATTATATTCACAAATTTCATAAATTTTTACCCCACAATTAATGATTTATCAAACACCCAATAATAACTATAGTCTTTTTTTTTTAAACTAACAAATTACAGCGTCACAATTCCAAACATATCCTAAATTACAGAAATTATTTATCTTAACTTTTGTATTTTTTGACACGGTCATATATGGAAATTAAATGTGCGATCTGTATTTGAAATAAGCGGAAACTAGGACCCGCTACCATTACAATTTTTTTTTTGTCCTTGCTTTGATAAAAAGGTATTACAAGTCAAAGATATTACAAAAATTCAACAAAATTAAAGATATTACAAGCTTTTGGAGGAGATCAAGTTGGCAACAAAGTCATCAATATTTTTGTCTGAACTTCCACCTTTAGCCACGGCTTCTTTGGCAAAATTTCTCCATTTGTCAGCATTCTGTTTTATCTCTTTGCCTCTCTCACCCTCCAATATTTCACCAATGCAATGTGCAATTGCTTCTCTTCTGACAATTCCTTTCTCATCCGCTGGAACTTTAAGTCCCATTTTCCAAACATCCATTATGTATTTAGCATTAGTGCTTTGGTCACTCCACTGTGGCATTGCCAACATTGGAACCCCCAAGCCCAGAGCCTCCATTGTAGAGTTCCAGCCACAATGTGTCAAAAAACATCCTGTTGCTTCATGTGCCAAAACTCCTAATTGCGGACACCAATTCACAACCAAGCCTTTCTGGAATGTTTCATCCGAAAAGTTTTCCGGAAGCTTAGATTGTTCGGATTCCCTGACAACCCACAAGAAATACTTGTTACTTGCTTTTAGACCCCAAGCCAATTCCTCCATTTGCTCTGTTTTCAGTGTTGCCATACTCCCAAATGATACGTAAACAACAGACCCGTTTGCTCGATCATTTAACCATTTCATGCAAGATTCAATATTTGTCTCAAAGATGCTGAATCCATATTCTTTATCATCTTCAATTTGCTTATCCAAGTATATGGACGGTAGCGTTGGTCCAATTGTCCTCATTAGCCAGTGCTGCTTCCCCAGCCATTCGGTTACCTGTAAGAAATTATTCCACTAAAAATTGTAAAATCTTAAATATCAAATAACATCAAAAGAAAAATTATCATTCACAGTTTATTCAACTAGTAAAATCTTATGGGACAAGGTTTGTTAGTTTAAGTCCCGTTTATACGAGGGTACATTGGATTTAGAATTAATTTGATCTTATTTCTTTATGCAGATTTTTTTCACAAAGTCAGACATAATTATTGTTTATTAAATAAAAATATTTACGTAATATGTTTGTTCCCCCAACAAATAGAATTAAGCACAAAGTGATAATAAAACAGTGAAATAATTACTATTAAGACAATAAATTTGGAAAACGAAATTTTTATCTCCTTAATATTTGATCAAAAAATGAGCCTTGGTTATGAAGCTCTCACTTAATAAATTTCTCAACTCATTTCGCTGTAGACTTTCTTTTTTTTTAGATCTATAGATTGTTGGTCGATTAAAAATAATAATAATAACAATAACAAAAACAATAAACTAAATGATGCATCTAAAATTAATTATATATAATTAGTAATATACACATGTTTCAAGATTTTTAGAAAATAATCAGCAAAGCTCTACGTTCGGTTGATTATTATGCTGAATATGCACAAGCTTTAACATAATTAAATCTTAACCTGCAAGGAATTCACATATTTAATACGTTATTTAAAAATCAACACAGTTCTGATCATCACTAGATTCGAATCATGTGGTAGAGAAAATTTTGAATTGAAGAAAAATTACTTAATTACCTCTTTCTCTAACTCATAGAAGGCATTGCAAAGAATCCAATCAGCTTTGTCAATATTAGAAAATTGGCGAGTAACAATCATATCGAAGAAAGCAGGATATGATGCCGGATCGTTAATGAAAGAAGGCGTATCTTGAGGATCAAGTGGAGGCAATCCAGGCAGCAAAACTTGATCACCCGTGAGGGGAAGTTTAATTAACCCTTTATTCACATGGTGGTATATGCTAGCAACAGCACAAGATTGAGTGAGAAACACAGCTCCAGTCAAGCCAAACTTCTTGGCAACATCAAGAGCCCAAGGTAAAAATGAATCATACACAATACAATCCACATCATTCATCCTCTCAACAAGCTCAGTAAGAGTCTGCAGGCCAATTTGCCAGAACCGATCCACGTAAGCTTGGTCCGTTTCTGCCTGTGCAGAACGGCCCTCATCGTAGCCATCGGAGATTGTCTCTAGTGGAATGGAAATGGAGCTTGATGGGTCTCTGTGTAAGGATTTGGAGATAAAATAAGTAGTGACTAGGGTTACTTTTATTCCTTTGCGTTCCAAGCGCTTGGAGAATTGAAGCAGGGGGTTTATATGGCCTTGTGCTGGATAGGATAAGACCAAACAGTGAGCTAATTTGCTAGAGGCAGATGCCTTCTTTTCATTATTCTCCATTTTTTTGGTTCCCAACACAATGAACTTGAGCTCGCTTCCAGTGATCTGCCGGTTAATTATATATACACACACACACACAATAGATTTTTTGGAGTAATTCCAAAAAATTGAAACATATTAATAATAATAATTAAAAAAAAGCTTTTAAAATGAAATTTTTGGAGTGAAATTTCACTTCTATTGGCTATTGCATATCTTAAAATAATAAATTTACGTGGGTAAAACAGACAGTTCCAAAACTTAGGATTAATTTGCGTTCATTGACTACGTATGCAGGTTCTTCATGGGGCCCAAAGATAACAAAGACATAGATTTTTATTTACACGAATCATGTTGACGATGTTGCCTAAACTTAATTATCAATGTTAATTCCGCCATTCGTTAGGCGGCATCATAAGCTACAGCCGATCTTTAGGTGGCCAACACAGACAAACAAGGCAAAATGTTGCTGATTTTTAAGATCAGCTGTAGCTTAAAAAATGTTAATTTGCTGATCTTTTTGGAGTTCAGAGTTTTTTTTTTTTTTTTGAGATCGGAGTTCAGAGTTACCAAGGCGAAATGGTGCTAATTTTTTTGAAAATGACATAAACAAGACATTATTTGTGGTACCATTTTCCACCAATCATTTTACGTTTTACAAAAAAACAAAAACGGAAAAGTCGTTTGGCAGGCGTTTTTGAGCCATAAAATAAATACAAGGAGAATGGGTTGCTTGACTTGCTTCCATTCTTCAACTTTTGTCAACCGAAGTGGGGTTTTGTTTCTTGTTTTTGCATGCTTAAATGGGGCCACAACCTTTGTCATCAAATGTGACATTTTATTCATAAAAATATTTAATATGTATTAATTGATATAATAACAAAAGATGAAGTGCATATAAATATATTATAATCATAAATACTGATACATTAATTTTAAAATAAAATGATAGTATTTGTTTATCTATGTTTTTTAATTTTTAATTCAGTTATTTAATTTATTTTAATAATTTATTAAACATAAATATTTAAATTATGGTTGGCGACCTAAACCACTGCAAACCACTGTTGACCGCCGGTCGCTGCAATTTTCTCATAATTTTTTGCGTTAAAGTTTGTACCTAACAAAGCTTTCATTTGCTGTTAGCACGTAGTCAAATCTTTGAAATCTAAAATTTTGACTGTAGATCTTTGACGAACTGAAACTCCGTTGCCGGACATATTTGTAACATTGCATAGAGCCCTTGGTGAGGATTCTAGCAGTACCAATTAAGATGTAAACGAATAACATATTTAAAAACATTGTACTTATCTACTTAGAGGTTTCTAATTTAGAAGAAATTATTGCTAAGATTGTTGAAAATCCTATGATGATGAATTTTAGGATGATCCAACAGCTTTATTTTGGAGCCAATTATGTGCAAGGAAGCGCTCAAATAAGAGGGCATAAGAATCTATCTATGATTATATTTCAAGAAATTTAGAAATAGAAATTGAGTTGGCTCACAATTTGCTAAACAGTACTTTATTAAGATAATTATGAAAGAAAATATTCGTAAAGTATTCCAATGAATCATGTTGAATTAAATCATACCATTAAATTGAAATTGAACTTGAAATGATTATATCTTAATTCAAATTCCTATAATTTGAGGATAAAAAAATTAAGGATTTAATACTGTGTTTTTTTCGAAAAAAAAAAAATCAAAGTCAGAAGGTAAAGAGTGAGAGAGGTTTGGATTAAGAGAAATGAATTGAGATTGACATGAATAAAATAAAAAGTATAAAGAAAAATTGAAATATTATTAAAAATATTAATAGTAAGGCTATAAATAAATCTATTTAAAATGATTCATTTGAATTTTTCCCAAAATTATGGATATTTAACCCTCAAGTTGCTTTGCCACCAAGCATTTATATCTAATATCTAAGAGCATCACCAAAAAGCTCTTTAAATAAGATTTTATTACTTATTTAAAGAACCACATCAATATTTAAGGCTCCAAAAGACACTTCAATTAAGATTCTTCAAATAAGAGATGATTCTCTCTCTTCAAATTTGGAGAGTTGATTTCTCTCTCTTCAATTTATATTTTATTATTTTTATTAGAGAAAGAGAGAAAAGTGCTTTAATTGCTATTAACTTTTCCTTTAAAAAAATTATTTGATTAAAATAATATTAACTTATTTATATTTGAAGAGTCTTTTGGAGAATAATATGTTTTTTCACTCTTTTATTTACCACATAGATATGCAAATAGATATTTAAAGAGTAAAATTAATAGAGGCTTTTGGAGATGCTCTAATATAATCTCACTAGTTGAAATGAAGTTGTGAGAATTAAATTGCGTTAGACTAGCTCAAGGAAACGATAAAAAAACGCATTTAATTCTTAAAAGTCTTCAAAGGTAGGCCTCAGTACTTAAATATCCAATTTCTGACGTCATCGAATTAACAATCAGGCAATGCCGGCTAAATACGTCATCATTGGCCACCTCAATGAAAGACTTAAAAACATACAACAACGACATCAATCAATTAAGAAAGACTCCGTTATAATTTATATATGTCCAACAATAATTTGTAAATTTAACAAAACATATTAGTAATTTATTTTATTAATAAAATTTTGTATGATATCATATGATTTAATATACTTAAAAAAAATCTTGTACTATAATATGTTAAAAGTTCGAATATATATATATATATATATATAGACACACATTTAAGATTTTTGAAACACTTATAATATAATTACCTCTTTCTCCAGCTCATCAAAATGTGTTGGAAATAACCCAATCAACTTAATGAGTGTTATAAAGTTGATATCTCATCACCACATCAGAGTTGGCAAGATATGACCCCAAATCGTAGGTTTCTTCAGGTAACTTTCTTTTTAATGTTCTGCATTTTTTTTTTAACTTTTCTCCTTTCAAATCACTTGAACTAGCTTGCCCACTCTATATACTGATGTTGCTTTATTGATGGGGAAGTTCAAAATTTCTGCACGTCAAAGTTGGTGATCACAACCTTGTCAAACAAGAAATTTTTTTTCTTTTTTCGAAAGGGTCAAACGAATACGAATTGAGTGGCCATCAAGTATGCATTTGGCTTTTGCAAAAGTGATCCGGGTGATTATAGAGGGGCTAAGTTACAGAATCCGTTTGTAACAGACACCTAATGTCAGTCGTTGGATGTGGAGTGAAAAAGATGCAGAAATTTAAGGGTAGGAAAAAGAAGTTAAAAAAATACACATTTGTGGAGAACCGGCTTTGATGGTTAATGTGCAACCGGATGTGAGCAGTACACATCACAGAAGATCGATTTTGCATAAAATGCCATGGTAACTAGGGGAAATAACAGGATATTTCAATATGGCACAAGGTTTGGACTCCGCAAATTCAACCGGGCAGTTAGGTCACTCATATATGCAGGAATTCAAATACACACACTTAGCATAAATTCAACTATAAATCACGATTCAGGCTTCGGTGATCTTTGGTGATCTGTTGACCCAAGCCACAAAAAATCCACTTTGAGTACAGGCACCAAATGAAGACGAATGCGATGACTTGAGGAGCAGAAACCGAAAATATCATAATCGAATTGTAGGAACAATAAAAATGGCAACAATGACCAGTATGACTTTAAAACTTTCTGCACAAGAATGAAGGCACCACTCACCGGAACTCAAAATTGAAATTCATGGAAACCCAGACAGTGGTTCTTGCTAAATAATGAAATGAACTGGACCTGTACCAATAGGGTTCTGTCTACACACTGAAAGATCTTTACTTTAGCCACTGATCATCAAATTCAAGTACAAAAAATCCACTCCCAGATTTAATCTTGATCAATAAACTTCAAAAGAAAAGGACAAAAGTTTAAAAGCACATACACAGGAATAATCAATGAAAAAACAAAATTTTCAAAATGTTATCCCCATGGAGTTTCATTTTGTACCAATTTCAATCAGATATTGAAGAAGACAAGAACCTGTGGTGTGAGAAAGATGGACGCATTTAACAGTGGCAAAAAGAAGATTTTTTTTTTTAAAAGCACATTCGTGTGCAGCCGGCTTTGATGGTTAATGTGAAACCGGAAGAAAACCGGAACGTTGGGTTCCACATATAATCTGCCATTTCTTCGACGGTCCACGTGTCACCCATCCACGTATAATCTTGTCAGCTCAGAAGATGTTACTTGCAGAAACTGCAACGTATAGGTTACAGTTCGACTCTTTCCTAACATGAAAGATTCCAAAAGAAATAATGCAACTGAAGAAAACACGTGTTTTTTTTAGATTGAAAAAGTCAAATCAAAAGCAGTCTAACTCAAGCAAATTATTGAATCGGGATTCGGCTGTGGTGTCACACAGATGATGTAATCTTAAAATTCAACCGTCGATTGGATTGATTATAGTTATTATTAGAATTGGATTCAACGGTTGGATCTAACTGTGGTACCATGCAACTGTGGTACCACAGTTTTGTCCATTGAATTGTAACATTATATGTCAATGAACAAATAAATGTTTATTATTTTTTCGTTGAGTTTCACTACAAGAAAATGGATAATTTTCGAGGGCAAATATTTTTGGAAATGCACAAAGATTTTCAAAAACACTCATTTTTTAGCAGGGTATGGCATCAATCGTCGTCGTATTAAGTTTTATCGGAAATGTTGAATTTCCGATGAGCCGTCGGAGAAAAAAATTATTTCCAAGTCTGTTGCCATCGGAAATGAAATTAAATGCTCTCGGAAAAAAGATAAGATAAACTTGGTTATTTTTATTTTCAACTACAACTTGCCCTTGGAAATAAAAGATATACTGTCAAAAATAAACTTATTTTGCTGTTTAATAGCCCCATTATTTTATTTAATAATATTATTTTAGTAATTTTTTATTTTTATTGTTGAAATAGCTATATTAGAGAAGTAATGTAACAAAAGTAATAATGATATTCGAAATGTACTAAATGTAACTTCATTAATTTCAAAAATTCATAAAATCACATTCATCATTCAAAAATACAACAAAAATATCAATTGATAGTATCTTTTACGTAAAAAATATACCAAATGTATATACAAAATGATATCATCATATCTTGAATATGTTCAATCATCCTCTAAACCAACTTCTTCAGTTCTGAATCGTCTGTCTTAGCTTCATCATCCTCATACCCATCATCATCTTCTTCTGTCAAAACAATATCCTAGGTAAAAGAAGAAATTTTAATCACTATTACTACCAAAACGAAAACTGGTATAACATATAATAAAGAAGTTGAGACTAATTAGAAAAATAATGTACTAAAAAAAACTCTATATAGATGCAGTCTCCATTTCAAAAAAATCTAATAATTATTCCATCATCCACCTATATTATAAGCTTATCCATAATCACTTAAGTTCATCAACTAACAGAGCAATGACAAGTCACCAATCATTTTCCATGAGAACTCAAAACATAGAACATACTCATTCACTTAATCTATTAATAAAAAGACATAAACAACCTATACCTTTTGAGATGATTCTTGTGCAGACTTTCCAAGAACGAGCTTTATCATTCTTTTTCACTTCTTGAGTTCTTTCTCTAAGTCTTTTACTTTTACTTCCAAATTAGTACATTGATGCTTGTCACCTCCTTAACTTAGAGAACCATACACATCCTAGAACAATCGTCATCATCAACATCATCACTAGAATAGTCACCATCATTATTATCACCATCACTATCACTATCACTATTGCTCTTTCTAATTTCCCCATGACAGTACCAAGCAGTGTAGTCCAATCTCATTCTTTTATATAAAAGATGTCTTTCCACATGACTTCGAACTAGTCTATTCCTATTGCTACACTTAAAGCGTGGACATAAGATTTCTTTTATCCTCATATTTTAATGTGTCTAAAAGCATAATCAAGAAAATTGTTCACTCCACTAACATATTCACTTGTCGATCTTTCTAATTGCATCCATGATTTATCAAATGGCACTTTAACTTCAATCAAAAGAAATATATGAAAAGCATAACAATTATGTAGATAGCAACACAGTGGCACTCAAGAGATATACAGCATCATTTAAAGAAATAGAAGCATTGCAAATTCTTAAATAATCAGATTCTGACCTTCAGAATGTCATTAAGAAGGCAGCCACCACAAAGCATAGAGCTACTTCGTATAGTAGTACAACAATCAAAACCTGAAACATGTGAATAAATGCTTTAAAAAAGTAGGAAAAGCTTAGAAAAGAAATCATTATAGCAAGCCATGAAAAGTTTAAAAGCTTAATATTTAAAGCTTAAGAAACTTTTTCTTGATATTACTATTAAATTTTATATACCCTTTAAAAAAAATCTTAAGCACAAAATTCATCTCACAAGTTATGATACAAACTTTCTGATCACTTTAATATGATAAAACCAACAACAGGAATAGTAACTATTTAAGATGAGGATGCATAGAAAGGGAGGCAAAAAAAGAAAAAAGAAATACAACTAGTTCATCGCAGACTGAATTTTATCCCCCTGATAACTCCTCTATTTTTATCTTCCTTTCTAGTTTTTTGGTACACACAAAATGAAAATACCAATATACAAAATTCATGCTGCAAAGTTCAAAGTACAAAGTTAACCATCACTTTAATATATCATTAACTTACATTTGTTTTTAGTCATGTTTAATTTCTAGAAAGTAGCTATCATTCTTGTAATGCATTTAATTACTGATCAGAATGTCACCAGAGACATGTCTCTTTTGCTAACATCAACCCATCAGTTAGCTCTGGCAAACAATTCTATATACACATGACATCCCAAATGTTTATTTCACTCCATCTCCCTACCACTCTTCAAAATTAAAAAAATTTCAACATCCTTTAGAGTCCATACTTAGCATCACATAACATTAAAAATGGAAAAAATCAATTAATGAAATCCAGCCAAAAAAATAATTAAAATTAATCCAAATAAGATAACAAACAATGAATTCTAAATAATTAGCATCACGTGTAAGACCTCCAAAATAAAAATTTAAAAATTTTAAAAATGCAATAGCATCACAGGACTTATAGGAAGCTACCATTTGGCCTAAAATAAAATCGGAAGCAGCAAAAACAAATTAAAAACAAAATTAGAAGTAGAGAGTGAGTGACTATGCAAGAGATGGTAACAATTACAAACTTGGGAGAAATAATTAGCCTTCAGACTTATCATCAATGATGGAAACTATAACCTAACCCTAAGTTAATTGAAGGGAAAAAAAAAGATGAAATCTTGTGCAAATAGAGAAAGCAATTGTGAAATAATTACTGAAGTGACTGTAGAGCAATGGACAATGGAGAATTGAAAAGTGAGAGATGTGAGTGCTGGTGCTGCAATGATTGAAGATCTTTTCCCTTATTTTTCTTTTTCTTTAACTTTGTTCTTTTTCGTTTTTTTTAAAGTGTGCTGGTCTGTTTTAAATTTTTTCCTTTTGTTAAGTTTTTCGTTTCTTCCATATTTTCTTAGCTTTTTATTTGTATTTCATTCTTTTAGGTTTTTAATTTTATCAAGAGCAATTAAATTTACAAGAAAAAAATTTGCCAAGTACTCTACTCTAAAGAAAAAAAATTATTGGAAGTTATGGTTGTAGGCTTGTTGTACCGGTCCCTAAATGTATAAATTTTAGGGTGCTTCTAATTAAGTCTAGCAAGCATTTTTGAAAAAGTATTCATTATCACCAAGGGCAGACTACCCTCGAAAATATTTATTACATTTTCATCCTTATCCGACAGTCATCTTACACCTTAGGAAAAAGCATTTATTATCAAAGGTATATTATGCCCTTGGAAATATTTTGTCGATGATATAACTATTTTTTGTAGTGTTTGTTAGTTGACTTACTAGTTGACGTATGAACTATTGATATTTTTCTTAATGAATAACTTTAAAAAAATACAAAATGAGTTTTTTTTTACAACATTTAAAAGTAAAAAAAAGTGAGAAAATAACCTTGAACATAATCTTATTTGCAATGGCTAAGTTGGATTGGCTCCATGGTAGTAAATGCAGATTTAATATTTATATCTATAATCGTGCGGTCATTATCAGTGCTCTAACATGAAATTGATCTAACTTAATCAGACCCAATTTTATTTTATTCCAAAGTTTTAGGGTTTAGTTGATCAAAAACTAACACATCACCTTTGATCTTTGACAAAGTGTATAAAAGTAAAAAGAATTCCAAAATTTGGGGCTGATTTATATCAAACAATGTATATGTTATGCACGAACTCAAACTCATTCAACCGACAAGTCATTTTGAGGAAGAATGTTCATATAATTTGTCGATAAACCCAAACCGACAATGGCGATAATGTCTTTCAAGGCCATTAAGGGTGCGTTTGTAATTAAGATTGGGCAGCTGTAGCTTAAAAATTACAGCACTAAAGTGTTTGGTAAACACTAGTTGTTGTATCTTGTAAGCTATGTTGATATGATTTTTTATTTGTATAATGAAAATTTTATTATATCTTTAATAATTTTGTCAAAATTATTATTTAAATTTTATATTTACTATATATTATTAACTTTTGTTTGATAGTTATAGTTTTTTTTTCTACAGCAGCTGTAGTTTAAAAGTTACAGCACCTCCATCTTAAACAGGACCTAAGTTACATACGTGTGACATGTGTGATTAAATAGAATTAAAACACTTCAAAATGATACAATATTGCTACCGTTTTGAAATCACTTAAGCTTGCACGTGTGGGTCATGTGTGTTTGATAGCTATGGTTGTTACTTTTTAGTGAGAACCAATTGGTGGCTAGCAAACCTAAAAACTATAAACATTAAAAGGTTGGCTCTCGTGTAATCTTCTTGGTCTTAATCGAGAAAATAGAGAGCTAGAGAGAGAAAATTTGTTGCTTGTATTCTTTGTATACTTCTCAAAATCTTTTTAACTCTCGAATTTGGTATAGTGAAATGAAAAGAATTAAATGAATACAATATATTATTCGGCCACCATATCATGAGTTTATATACAAGATACAAAAGCAGAGAAATGCCAAAATCTAAGGCAAACCCATTAATGTGATTCCTATCTATAACTGTACAAAACAAGAAAGGAAACAAAATAAAATCATATAATTATACAATCAATTCAAATCTCCGTGATTGACTTCTCAATCTTTAACATTCCCCCTTAAGTTGGAGTATATATTCATAACACTCAACTTGCCAAGTAGATGATGAAACTGAGCTGGACCAAGAGCTTTAGTAAAAATATGAACTGGTTGTTGGCTGGTGCGTACGTGGGCTGTTTGAATCATGCCAGATTGAAGTTTCTCACGAATAAGATGACAATTAATTTCGATATGCTTTGTACGCTCGTGGAAAACAGGATTTGAAGCAATGTGAATGGCTGCCTTGTTATCACAATATAACATAATTGCTTGTAAATGTTCACTTTCAAGTCTTCAGGTAAATATTTTAACCAAGTAATTTCACAACAAGTGGTTGCCATAGATATGTATTCAGCCTCAACTGAAGATCGAGAGACATTTGTTTACTTCTTTGTTTTCTAAGAAATCAATGATTCTCTAAGCATGATACAATATCCAGTAATTGACCTCCGAGTATCTCTACATCGTGCCAAATCCGCATCGCAATAAACATTCAACTGAATTGAGCTATATGCTAACAGGAATATCATTTGACCTGGTGTTTTCTTAATGTATCGTAAAACTCGATGTGCTGAGTCTAAGTGTGATGTGCATGGCTTGTCCATGAATTGAGTTAGCACATGTACTGCATACACCAAATCCAGTCGTGTTATAGTTAAGTAAATCAATCTACCAACAAGCTTCCGATATGATGATGGTTTTGTCAATAAATCTCCATCCGATGCATTTAAATTTAAGTTTTGCTCCAAAGGAATTTTTGTTGGTTTTGCACCTAGAAAGCCCATGTCTTCAAGAATTTCAAGAGCATATTTTATTTGACAGAGATGAATCCCATTTCTTGAGCATGCAACCTCAATGCCTAAGAAATATTTCAAGCTTCCAAGATCCTTGAGTTTGAAACAACCATTCAAAAATTCTTCAAGTTCTTCAATTTTCTTCAAATTATTTCCAGCTAAGATCACATCCTCAACATACACCAAAACAACAGTGAAACTTTCTTCCTCTGATTGGACAAACAATGAATAATCTGCCTTTGATTGCTTGTAGCTAGCATCTCTAAGAGCAGTAGAAAGTTTAGCAAACCATTGCCTAGATGCTTGCTTTATACCATACAATGACTTGTTGAGTTTGCAAACCTTTGTTTCTCTCTTTTGTCCAAATCCAGGAGGGAGATCCATGTAAACATCTTCATAAAGATCTCCATGCAAGAATGCATTGTTAACATCAAGTTGATGAAGATGCCATTTTTGTGTAGCTGCAATTGCAAGTAATACACAAACTGTCACTAACTTTGCAACTTGAGCAAATGTTTATGTCTAATCAAGCCCTTCTATTTGGCTAAAACCTTTCGCAACCAAGCGTACTTTATATCATTCATCAGAACTATTGGGATTATGCTTGACTTTGAAAACCCATTTACACCCTACTGATTTTTTGCCAAGAGGAAGAGAAGTCAAGGTCCATGTCTGGTTGTTTTCAAGAGCATTTATTTCTACTCACATAGCATCTTGCCAATGTTTGTCTCGAAATGCCTTCAAGAAGGACTTAGGTTCTGTTTGAAGAGAAATGAAAGAGGTGAAAGCTCAATGAGAAGAAGACAAACAATCATAAGATAAAAAATTACATAAAGGATAGGGACTGCCCAGAGAAGTGACCGTAGCTGATTCCAACGATTGAGACATCTGATATGGGAGTCTATGTTAGATATTGAAGTCATGCAAATACCCAAGAGGTTTAGTTGGGTGAGAAGATCGATGTGGCACAATAGAAGCATTGAAATTTGTATTTAGAATATCAGTGGCGTGCTCTGGAGTTGGTGTGGAATTATCATTGCAATTTGGGGGCACATTCTCGTCATTTAGAATAGAAAATGGCATGGGCAAAACTGGAGAATGTGATGGACTTGAATAATTAGAGAAAAGAAATTGATCTTCATAGAAAATGACATCACAGAATGTAAAAACTCTACGATTTTCTATTTCATAGACTCAATATCCTTTTTGTCCATAAGGGTAACCAATGAATATGCAACGAGTAGCACGTGCATCAAACTTGGATGGTTTTTGAGCATGTGTGGAAGCAAAGCATAAACAACTAAAAACTCGCAGATGGTTGTAAGATGGTCTAATTTTATACAACATTTCATATAGAGATTTTCCTGATAAAATAGGTGTAGGCATCCTATTAATCAAATATGTGGCTGTAAGAATGGCTTCATCCCAAAAATATTTTGGTAAATTAGCTTGAAAAAGCAATGCACGTGCTACATTAAGGAGATGTCGGTGTTTGCGTTCTACCACTCTATTTTGTTGTGGAGTGGATACACAACTGGTTTGATGAATAATTCCTTTGTTAGAATAATAAAGCAGCATGATAAATTCTTGGCCATTGTCACTACGAATTGTTTTAACCTTTGAAGAAAATTGTGTCTCAACAAGTTGTACAAATGATTGTAAATGGTGACGGGTTTCAGACTTATGACGCATTAGATAAACCCATGTGCATCCAGTGTGATCATCCACAATGGTAAAAAAATACTGGGCTCCTAAAATAGAAGGTGTTTGATAGCCTCCTCAGATATCGACATGCAATAATTCAAAAGGTGCAGTAGAAGATATTGAACTTAAAGGAAATTATACTCTTGTTTACTTTGGTAAAGGACATACTGGACAATTATCAATGTCGCAAGCTTTAATGTCAAGTACATTGGTAGAGAGTAAATGAAAAGATTTATTTGGTAAATGTCCTAAACGACGATGCCATAATTCAGAAGGAAAAGAGTTCACTGATTGACATGTGACTTTCTTGAACACATTCAGGTAGTATAGACCATTCCGTTCAGTTCCCGTCCCAATCGTCTTTCTCGAGTGTAGGTCCTGAATTACACAAGATTTGGAAGAGAACATAAATGAGTATCATATTTTGGGCTTCACGTTTTCCGTCTTTTCTCTTTTCCACATCCTTGTATTCTTTCCTTTCTCGTGAATTCATTTTTGTAGCAAGTGCAGCAGCTTCTGGTGCAATGGTTTGATTTGAAGATATTGCACGCTGACGCTCATCTTGAAGCACCAATAAATATGACTTGTTCACATTCAGAAGCGGATCCATCAATAAAATCTATCCACGAGTTGCAGAGTATGATTCATTTAGTCCTATAAGGAACTTCATTGTTTTGTGGCTTTGCTGATATTGGATAACTGCTTTTATTGAGCCACAGGAACATGTTTGAATTGAACAAAATGCATCAAGTTCATCCCATAACCCTTTCAGCTTGGTATAGTATGTTTCTATCGACATGGTGTCATACACCAAGTTATGAATTTCTTTTTCAACTTGAAAAATATATGGACCATTTACCTGTGAAATTCGTTCTTTTAAATCGGACTAAATCTCACTTGCAAGTTTGCAATAGATCACACTAAGAAAGAGTTCATTTGATATAGAGTTGAGTAGCCATGACTTGACCATATCGTTGCAGCAGTTCCATTACTATGACTCAGTGGCTGAAGTGTCTCCAAGCTGTTTGATAGATCCATCAATAAACCCGATTTTATTCTTCGCGCTCAATGCCATAATCATTGCACGACTCCAGGTATTATAGTTGTCTTCATTAAAGGTTGTGACACTAATATTACTCCTGGATGATCAGAGTGGTGAAGGAATAATGAGTTGCTTGGATCTTCATGGCTGGAGATTGATGATGAAGCTTTTTCTTTGTTTGCTATGGATTGATGGCTGTTAAAAAAAATTAGATTGCTGGAATGAGCAGAAGAATTTGGTTACCAGAACCTTGCTCTGATACCATGAAAAGAATTGAATGAATACAATATATTATTCGGCCATCATATCATGAGTTTATATATAAGATACAAAAGCATAGGAATGGTGAAATCTAAAGCAAACCTATTAATGTGATTCCTATCTATAATTGTACAAAACAAGAAAGGAAATAAAATAAAATCATATAATTATACAATCAATTCAAATCTCCGTGAATGACTTCTCAATCTTTAACATGAAAGCTTGAAACTTATTTCCTCAGTGGATGTAGACATCAAAATCAGGTGTTGAACCACTTAATTCCTGTGTGTTAGTCTCTATTTTTATTCTGTTCTTGATCGATATTGTAGGATTTAAATTTCTTAGTTTGTTAATCTTGTATCTTGTAGATAGAATTAGGTCTTGGGATGAATCTAATTTATAAAGAATTCAATTCACAACTATATATGCAAAAGGGACATAAGAATTTACCATTCCATTGGAAGTTATTCCACTAGCTAGTGTCACCCCATGATCGAGCTCCAACACCAAGCCTTGTCACTTTCAAATCAAACCCACCTAATTTCACTTTCTCTTTGACTGTTTTGAGATATGATGTTCTAACAATGATTTGAAATCATATTACTATTCGTTCATTTGTGTCTAACACCCAAATTTCCATTATTTTATTTTGTTTTAATGGAATTTATAAATGACATTATTGCTTTTATAAATAGGGTTATTCATGGGATAATTTTTGGAAAATAGTTTTTTTTTCCTAATTTAATAGGGTTTCCTAAGACTCCTTATAAATTCATATTTTCCCCCCTTCCATAACCCCAAGTCCACGTCATTTCTTCTTTTCCTCTACTGCTCATTACGCTCTTACGGTAACCCTAGGATTCAAACCTTTGTTTAAGAGAGAATCAAAATGATTGGTCAGTTTACTCTCCTTATTCTCCACAAGTTCTCCAATCACTCTATCTAGGGTTTGAATTTGCATGATTTTAAATTGTTATATACCATAATTCATGATTTAGGATGTGTTTAAGTTCTATTTAGGGCTTTGATTTATTGTTAGGCCTTGTTAATCAATCCTTGGTGCATCAAGCACACTGGATAATTCTGGACAGCATGAGTATTTCAAATTCAAACATATATTTTCTAAACAATTTTTCTCAAGAACTTTATATTTTTGAAAACTAGACATTCAGGACTTATTGATTTTCATAAATTTGATTTTTTTTTCAATTTTATATGGATTTTCGAAACTGACACTATTGCACTAGAAAACTGCGATTCCAACAAAGCGACCAGATTCACAAAATTATTTGTACTATCAAATGAACTCAAAAAATTCTGAAACCTTATATAGAAGTTAATACATATCTCTAGTATTTCCAGTTTTAATTTTATAATTTTATAATTTTATGACTAGTATCTGATTTTATAAAAATCTAGGAACCCATTTTGCTCGGTTAAGGTACTATGAAACAATTTCGAATATTTCAAGTAATAAATAGTTTTCAAAATGTTTTTGGTATCAGATCCTCTTGAAAATTTCACATGAGGTACCCATGGATGTCCAAAATGGTTTTATGGAACATTATATTATTTTGATTTTTAGATTAAAAGTTAAAATTATGAGAATCAGACTAGTACATGTACGAATTAAAAAATCAGTTTCTTAGAATAATTTATTGATAGTTATATCTTATATTTGTTTAAGGTGTTGGAGGTGATTAAGGCTCTTAGAGGCTTAGAGGTGTGTTAGTTCAAATTCTTATATCAATGTAAGTAACTTCATTCTTAATGTACCAGATGTGTTTGATTATTGTGATATTATTATAAGTATAAATGTTTTTATGCTACTTAGAAGATCAATTGATTTTCATAACAAAATCAGTTTATGTAAATTTTTTCAAATCTAAATTCTTTTAGCAAACTATTTTATAATTACTTTTAAACATGTAAATTATTTTGTTACATCACTACTTTTTATGATTTTGTTTATAAAATATTTTGCAAGCCTAAAATATCGTTATGGACATTTATGAATCTGATACGAATGTTTTGTGCCCATGTACGATTTAAATTATTTATGATTAAATGGGGGCCACCTTTTGAGACTATATGGGGGCTACCTCTTGAGGGCTAGAGCGCCGTAAAGTGCCACATATAGTGCAAAATGCTGCATACAAGTCATTACATATGAAAAACTAATTTAAATGTTTTGGCTCATTGTCTGTAGTTATTTTGATTGTATTATACGATATATATGTTCTGGACTAGTACTAAGTTTCTGTTCTGAGTGTGCACACGATATTCTGATTCTGATTTTGTCTCTACCCGGGTCATCGGAACTATAAGTGACACTATGTGACATGACCTAACTTTCTGTTTCCTGTGTATGTGTTATATGATTTGCTTTCATAATTAACTATGCTTTTGGTATTATGAATTTATGTTATTTTATCGTGATATGTCGTTTTATGAAATTTATGAATTATGATATATGTTTTACTAAGAAGAAGGCTTGCAATATTTTCGGTATCGAGTGTGTTGGGAATGGTTTTGCTTATCGAGCTGATGGTTCACCCATCGTCATTACTTTTTGCAGGTTAAGTTCCTTATTGAGAGGTATGTTTATCATTGGAGTTAGAGATTTATTTCTTTTTCTAGTTGAATAAGATGAGGAATAAACTTATATTTTTTTAAAGTTTAGTTTTGTTATGAGCTTGTAATTTAGAGTTTTGAGATTTTTGTAATTTTTTTATATCTTCAGGAGAGATTATTTAGTATTAGACATGTAAATTTATGGATTTATTTGAATAAAAATTTGAGGTATTTTAGTTTGAAATTTATATTTAAGGATTATGATTTGATAATAACCTCTTTTATCGCGTACTCTACATGTGTTAGTTTTGAAGTGTTACATTATGGCTGATCGTCTGCCCTAAGTCCCTTTCCTTAATTAATAAAAATAATAATAATAACTTGAATTGACGGGCCAGGCTACGGAATTGAAATAATTTTCGAGTCCGGCTGCAAATCTTTTCGAATAAACTTGAATCCTTACTTTCAAAAAAATGTAACGTAACAACTAAAAAGACACTGTATTATTGGCACTATGTTATATTATTATTTGAAGTCATTGCAAATGTAATGCCGTATGCTAAGGGGATAATACATCAAATCATGAAGATTCCTGCTGTATACAACTTTGCTCTTTCTTTCTCATTGGATGAATCATACATCAAATTATACAAATTTTTTGTAAGAGCTGCTAAAGCTAACCATTTTGCACATGTCGATGAATAAACAAATAATCAAACCTAATGAGCGACAACGGGAAATAGACGGTGTCTCCAAAAAAAAAAAAAATTTACAGAAGCGAGTTAACAGAAGCTTATGGTAACAGCAATCCAACGATATCATAATCAATATTATTGTTGAGATATGGCCACAATAAAAATGGGCGCACCGATATAAAGATCCCGTTTGGGGTTGCTGCTAAGCAGTTGGATTTTAACAAAATGGATCAGCTGGACTTTAGTTTTTATTATTTAATACATCTTTTCAAAAAAATATTTTATACTTTAATTAAATAATTTTTAAAATGAATGTATTAGAAATAATTTAATTTTAACACGAATTTATTTAATTCTAACAACTATGTTTATAAATTTCATAAACTTTTACCCTACAACTAAAAACTTATCAAATACCCAATCATCTTTATCCCAAACAATCTCTAAATTGCTAAAATTATATACATATATATAACATCCGTAGTTGTTTCAACAAGTAAAATCTTATGGTACAAATTTTTTTAGCTTAAATCTCGGTCATACCGGGTACACATTGAATTTAGATTTAATTTGTTCTGATCTTTGTACAAATTTTATGTTTTAACAAAATCACAGTTAATTGTTAGTTATTCAATAAAAATATTTATGTAATTTGTTTGTTCCTGCAATAAACAGAATTAAGCACAATGTAATAAT
The DNA here is from genome assembly GCA_030444775.1 of Atalantia buxifolia. Taxonomy (NCBI): domain Eukaryota; kingdom Viridiplantae; phylum Streptophyta; class Magnoliopsida; order Sapindales; family Rutaceae; genus Atalantia; species Atalantia buxifolia. Next base: position 10,843,462 of record CM059832.1, read on the forward strand.
AAAACAGTAAAGTAATTATCATTAACACAACAAAATTGAAAATTGAAAATTGAATGATATAAATATGAGGCTTGGTTACAAAGCTAGCTTTCTCGTAGTGGATTTCTCTACTCATTTTATCTTAGGCTTGTATTTTTGACATCCACATATTATTGGTTAATAAAAAAAATAAAAACAAACAAACTAAATGATGCATTTAAATTAACCATATATAAGTAAAATTAATTTAATTTAATTTTTTAATTTAAAATTTCGACACAGGTCGCAGAAATCAAATGCAAACTTCTATCAGCTGAGCTGGATGGTTTTGTCTCTTTGTTGTCTAAACAACTAATGGGCCCTACAGAAAAACTGAAAAAAAAAAGAAAAAAAAAAGGGGTAATGGGCGGCAGAACTAAGAAGGTGGCTGCATCGACAGGCCACGAGAGGTCAAAAAATTGCAAGTCAGGCGGCCGCAGCGACAAATCCTTTCGGGATAAACTTTTGTCCTATATTCGTTTGTAGTCATTGCATTCGTATGGGAACGTGACTGCATCAGGGCCAACCGGCTTAGGCCATCAATTCAATACACATTTACGTGATGAAATGAAATTGCTAAAATCTTAAAAAAATAAATAAATAAATTGTCTCATTGCTTTTGTAAGTGCAACACGTGGCAGCTAGCACATGCAGACTCCTGCAGTTCTGCTTTACTACATGTTTCATTAATTTCTAGTTCTTTTAACGTGAAAGTGAAATCTTCATTGATTCAATTTAATCATACACACAACCCAGTATATCTCTACTTTTTACATCAAAGATGAATTTTCGGACTTCCATTGATTACAGTAAATAATTGATCGAACGATTGTATTTTCACATTAGATACACTTGAGTGATTAACCAGTATACTAAAAATTTTTTTTACAAATTTATTAGATAGATAACCCTTTGTATATAGTCTTTAGGTTTTTCCTAATTTTCTAGCTAGGCCTTATATTTAAAAAAAAAAAACTACACAAAATGTCTCAGCCATTACTTTTGTAACTTTTAAATTTTTCAAGAGTCAAACAATATATTTATTTGATATAATGAAACAGGTGAAAATAAAAAATAACTGAATATATTTTAATGAAAACAAATATAAAGCATAAATGCTTTAGGTAATTTTTCGAACTAAAGAAGCTAGCTAACTAGCACAAACCCAAGGACTAAATTAACATTTATCCAATTTATTACAAAATCTGAACAAACTCGAATTCATTATCCCAAATCTGAAAGTGTTGTTGCAATGAAGCTAAAAGTTCCGTATAACCATTCTCTATTTTATGTCAACAACCACACAAAGAATTACAAGCATTTGGAGCAAACCAAATTGGCAACAAATTCATCAACATTTTTCTCTGAACTTCCGCCTTTAGCCACGGCTTCTTTGGCAAAATTTCTCCATTTACCAGCGTTCTGTTTTATCTCCTTGCCTCTCTCACCCTCCAATATTTCACTAATGCAATGTGCAATTGCTTCTCTTCTGACAATTCCTTTCTCATCCGCGGGAGCTTTAAGTCCCATTTTCCAAACATCCATAATGCACTTGGAATTAGTGCTCTGATCAGTCCATTGTGGCATTGCCACCATCGGAACTCCCAAGCTCAGAGCCTCCAACGTACAGTTCAAGCCACAGTGTGTCAAAAAACATCCTGTTGCTTCATGTGCCAAAACTTCTAATTGTGGACACCAATTCACAACCAAGCCTTTCTGGGATGTTTCATCCGAAAAGTTTTCCAGAAGCTTAGATTGTTCGGATTCCCTGAAAACCCACAAGAAATACTTGTCACTTGCTTTTAGACCGCAAGCCAATTCCTCCATTTGCTCTAGTTTCAGTGTTGCCATACTCCCAAATGATACGTAAACAACAGACCCGTTTGCTCGATCATTTAACCATTTCATGCAAGATTCAATATTTGGCTCGAAGATGCTGAATCCATAATCTTTATCATCTTCAATTTGCTTAGCCAGTACATGGACGGTACAGTTGGTCCAATTGTCCTCAATGGCCAGTGCCTCCCCAGCCATTCAGCTACCTGTAAGAAATTATTCCACTACAAAATTGTAAAATCTTAAATATCAAATAACGTCAAAAGAAAAATTATCATTCACAGTTGATTCAACTAGTAAAATCTTATGGGACAAGGTTTGTTAGTTTAAATCCCGCTCATACGAGGGTACATTAGATTTAGATTTAATTTGATCTGATATCTTTATGCAGATTTTTTTCACAAAGTCAGACATAATTATTGTTTATTGAATAAAAATATTTACGTAATATGTTTGTTCCTTCAACAAACAGAATTAAGCACAAAGTGATAATAAAACAGTGAAATAATTACTAGTAAGACAATAAATTTGGAAAACGAAATTTTTATCTCCTTAATATTTGATCAAAATATGAGCCTCGGTTTTCAAGCTCTCTCTTAATAAATTTCTCAACTCATTTCGCTGTAGACTTTCTTTTTTTTAGATCTATAAATTGTTACTTAATTACCTCTTTCTCTAACTCATAGAAGGTATTGCAAAGAATCCAATCAGCTTTGTCAATATTAGAAAATTGGCGAGTAACAATCTTATCGAAGAAGAGAGAGCTTAATTGGTTTTAAAGCTCAAGGGGGGACTTAAGCCCCTCCTGGGTCTTAATTGGGCCCGCTCATGATTTCCAACACACGTGAATCAATAAAATTTTTTCCTCCAAAGAGTTTATAATCGTCTTCTTTCTATTTATGTGCCTCCAGATTAATTCTCAACCGCGATACGTTAAACTCTAATTTCTTTTTTTCACACATAAAACAGAGCTATTCTCTTTGGGATGCAGTTCATGAAACTGACACTCCCTATTACATAAATGCATACTGGTTTCAGCGGTTGCCAATCAAGACCTCATTTAAAGCTTATCTAATTTGAACCGTTAGATTCACTCACTTTACATCCAACGGTATCTCTGAATGAAGACGAATAGTGTTGTATGTTGCAACAGTTGCCACATAGTTGGATCCCACTAGTATTAGAATCTAGTATCAGTTGAGAGCATTTAATCAAACTTTTGCAAGTGTGGCGGCCATAATATGTTGTTCTGTATAGTGGAGGTTCCTCTTGAATCCTTTGAACCTGCTTAGTTGCTTGGCAGCCTCGATCAAATTTATGAAAGCACCTAAAGTAATTCCTGCACACAAGAAAATCAACACCAATTAGGTTATCTAACTCTCCTGAATGTGTATTTTATAAAATTAATTAATGAACATATAATTAGGTTATCTTAATTTGTGAGCTTTCATTATTGCAAATTGTTATACCTTGGAAATTTGGCATTGAGAACCGCTTTTTGCCCATATTTCCTCCATGCATAGCCATCATCTATCAAAGTAGAGGTCTCTGCTGTCCATGACCCCGCACACTTTCTGCAATCAATAAAATTGCAAATTTAAGTTCAAAAGAATTCCATTACATCAGCACAAGATAAGGGGCATAACGGTAACTCAAAAGCATAGATAATTAGATACCGTCACTAGAAAATGAACACACAAAATACCACCCATAAAAAATAACAAACAGAGGTAACTTTTTCATGCTAAACTTACTAAATTTCCCTTTTCTTTTGTCAGTGATTGAAATCATATAAGAAAAACATAGAAATAAATAAAAAGGGTTATACATTACTATTACCTTCTCTTGTAGCATCCTCTCCGGTCTTTAACGGTTGAGCTCTTGCTGCGTTCACCTGAATCCTCCGTCTTCAAATAAGCTTCCCAGCAAGGAGAGCTCAAGTGGGTATGTGCTTGAACTTGGGAAGCTTCATCAGAGGCATCATTTTTCAATTTTTTCATTATGATTTTTTTCCCAAGTGAGAGTAGCAAAAGAGAAAAGGCAAATGCTTGCTTTTAAATATGTGAGAAGCATGATTCCATGAGCTAATTATACAGGAAGCTAACAAGGAAAATTCCATAATCAAAGAAATTACTAATCCCACGCGCATTTACCATTCGAGACGAATATTCTAACTTTCTAACCGAGAAAAATGCTAGGTGGCACCGTGCGTTGCACTTTACTTTGATGATAGCGCGTGGGAAAGAGTTTTGCGCGACGGAGGGGGGAGAGGCGATAGTATTACGTCATGGCGTCGCGTCCGTTTCTGGAATGGATGGGCCCCATACTTGTTAAAAAATTTCCGAGTTGTTTGACTATCTCGCACACTCCCAGATTTCTTCTTATCCTTTCAGACCCGGATTCTGAAAAGATGATAATAACCCTATTGCTGCTCCTGGTGGAAGCGAAGTGCTTGAGGGGTAATTTGGAATTTAGAACAAAACGACAACAGTACAGCTGTTAACTCAAATGAGTCACATGCCCCCATGTGCCCAGTCGCCGATATTAGGATCTACAACATTACTTCACTCGGCTTTGGATAAATCAATATCCATTTATTACAACATTATTCTACTAATAGATACACTGTCATCATATAATAGTTTATCATAATTAGAAACTTAATCGCAACACAATTTTATATTTTTATCCCTCTACTAAGTGATGTTTGAACCTTTGATCTCCTGTTTTCAATTAAAAGATTTTATCAACTAAATTCATTTTCATCTACTTCTAAATTTTTTTTTGTTTTTAAAATTTTATTCACATAAAAATGATTAGGTAAATACATTTAGAAATTTTAATTATAAATACATCTAGATTTTATCATAATATTATGTATAACAATTATCATTACTCCCAATGATCAAATGTCGTATTGGCCATCAGTGCCGGATCCAGAAAATAAATTCAGAAGAGACTTAATATAAATTAATTAAAAAAAATTCGACAAGATAATAAAAGCCAACTCAAAAAATAATAAAAAAATAACTACATTACACAAAAATAATTAATTTAGTACAAACTAGATATTATAAAAATATTATTTTACAATACACTTAATAGGGCTCACCGAAAAGGTACATGATTGTAAATTTTATTTTTTTAATTGCTTGCATTAACAAGGTGATTACTTTTATATAATAAATTATACACCACTTTCCCAATTTCACATAGCACCCACTATCCCACCACTTTTCCTTTCAATTTTAATATTAAAGAATTGCTCACTTTTGACTAATGAGCTTTTACTTTTGAAATTTTGTATATAGCTATCGGAATAAGAATTGATGAAAGAAGCTAGAGAGATGCAGAACATTCATTCGGCCAAAATCATTAGTCAAACTTCAAAACAGCATTCAAGCACAATACCTGTTTCAATCTATGGTTGATCTAGCAGGGGATGAAACTCATGAAAAGCTCAGCGATAGTGGCGACAGATAACAACGAGTTGGTGGCAAACTAGCAGCAGGAATGAAAACGTTCGGCAGTGGCCAATCTTTGTGATTTGTTGATGCACAATTTCATGATTTTGAGATTTATTTTTTTATTTCTTTAAATTTTTTATTATTAATATAAAACGATGAATTTCATAAGTTAGTTTTAAATTAGAATTTAATTAAATTCAAAAGTCTTATTATTTAAATAAATTTAATTTAAACGCCCAAAACACTTTTTTTTTTGTTGAAAAAAGCCCAAATTATTTATTATATTAGTATTGGATTTAATAATTAGAAGGGACTTTATGGACTTAATTTAAAAAAATTTTAAAGCTCAAGGGAGGACTTAAGCCCCTCCTGGGTCTTAATTGGGTCCGCCCATAACAGTATATATCTTTGGCGAATAAAAACTCCGTTGTTGGACAAATTTGTACCATTGCGTAGAGCCCATGATCAGGATTCTAGCAGTCCCAATTAACACGTAACGATGTGTTTGGTGCATGGTATTGCATAGTATTAAATGTGGGCGCAACATTAATTTAAACCAATCAAATGTTTGGCAGTAATTGGGACTCATTGGGATTGGCATGGGGTGTGCTTATGCGGTGAGAACCGCATTAGCTTGTTTTTTTTTTTTTTTTTTTCTGTAACTTTAACTTTTACTTAATAATAATAAAAATGAATAAATGTATAATTTTTAACTTTTAATTTATAATATAATATTAATTTTTATTTTTAATTTTTACATTATAATTTATTAATAAATTTATAATTTAATATGATTAATAATAAATACTTAAATGGGATATATAATATAATATAATATTATACTATTTAATTATTGTAATAAAATTAATTTATAAAAATTAATTATTTTAAATAATTTAATACAAAAAATAAAAAATATATTAAATATGAATGAATTTCAATAATATTAATCTAAAATTAATAATAACATAAATAATAATATAAAATATTACATAACTCTTACATGAATTATTTAGCACAATTCATTTTGCTATTAAATATGTTATGACAATTTTTTCACTTTATCATTTTGTGATTATTTTTTGGTGTATATGAACATATGTCCTAAAATGACTTTTAAACTAATCTTGTAGGTTTTAACTATTTATTTTTCTTGTTATATTATTTCTAGATTATTTGATTAAATTATTTGATTCGATATTTAACAAGTTATATATTTAGAAAATACAGAAAATAAATGTTATGCTTCCAAAAATTAAAGGATATAACCTTCAATATTTAAAAAAAAAATTATGATTTTTTTAACATTTATACTAAAAAATTATTAAATTTCTAAAATTGAAGACCTCTATATTTATTTTTTAAGTACTAATAAATATTATTTTATAAATATATAATATAAATTAATCACAAAAAATTAATACAGTACAGTGCAACACCAAGCATAGTATAATTAAAAATTAATACAGTATAATGTAGCACTAAATATTATACAACATTATTATAATACAGTGCTAATGCAATACAGCATAATATAATATAGTGTAACAAATGCACCCTAAACAAATAACATATTTAAATTGTTTGTTGTGGCTAGTGGTGGCTGCTAGACTGCTACTGGTTGTTTTTTAATGAATAAATCAAAATAATATTAATTTAATATAAAATATAATATAAAATATCAATATATGTAATATAGTTCATATAACACATGGTACTACGTGAAATGTACCTCCCTCTAATACAGTATATCATAGTTCAATACCATGCAACACAACAAATGCTCCATACAATTATTTTTAAGTTACGGCTCCAAGATACAGTGTAATCTCTATAAATTAATAGTACTAGAATCATATAAAATCTATTAATTTATATGGTGCATTTACAGTTGGACGAACATACATTTAATTAACCAAAAATTTATTTTATTTTACCAATATAATCATATGAATAAAAATTTTAGTCCACTAAATGTACATTAAATAAACTAAAAAAATAAAAATATTCTACTTATCTACTTAGAGGTTACCAACTCAGAAGAAATTATTGTTAACATCATTGAAAACCCTATGATGACGAATTTTAGGATGATACAACAACTTTATTTTGGAGCCAATTACGTGCAAGGAAGCACTCAAATCGACAATAATAGTTCACAATTTTTTACCATAATTTCATAGTTCAATTCTAAAATTTATAGATGCATTGAGAAAAGTTGTTAGAGATCAAATCCAACTATATATAAATTTTAAGAGAAAAATAGGTAACAGTAGCTCATATTTTATTAAATACAACAGTATAGTGTAGTCCATTATATTTGTAATTTTAATAAATTATTAATTTATAATAAGAATGAGACTATAGAATTACATAAGAGGTTTTAAAAAAAAAGTGTTATCTTATTAATTAATTAAATAGTGTTATACGTAACAGTTTTGCTAAAATGAATTGAAGGTGAAAATCTGCAGGGGCTTCCAATTTAGTATTAGTGTTGACTTTAGAATTTAATTTGAAATTTGGAAAGGATGAAAAATTTTGCAATTGATCTAGAATTTTTTAAAAAAAAAAAAAAGAAAGAAAGGAAGAGAGAGAGAGAGAACAAAGGGGCGCACTCAATTAATGTCTAAAATAATTCGGGGTAAACACAATTTGTACTGATTTCACCTTTTTAAAGGGGTAGGAGTTTATGAGCAAAGAATTATCTTAGTCCCTCCTTTGACCATTTAACCATATACTTTCAGCATAAAGGTCAAACAAATTATGTTTGAAGATACTAAATAAATAATCTTTTAGGAAAATGTTACTTTTTTCGGGTCAAATCACGGGTCAAACCCCGAATTAAACCAAAACGACGCCGTGGGGGCCTTTTTGGTTCCATGAAACGTAGTCGTTTCAGCCCAGTGAAAACAGAAAAAACGCAGCTGCTTTTCTTTCTCTTTCTCTTCCTCTTCCTATTCCTATTCCTCTTCGATCCACCACACCCGAGTCTTATCTCCCTCGAAGATGACAGGATTTGGCTCAGACAAGGCAAAAAAAAGCAAAAGCTTGAACAAGATAGAGTTTCGGCACTTACGGATTCACCACACCCGAGCAAAAGCTTGAACAGCGGCTGTGATGTGTGTGTGTGTGTGTCATTTTTCTCATGCTTATAGAAGGCAATAAAACTGCTGATTCTGGACTATTTTGGTGTCCACAAAATCCGCTTTTGTGATTCTAATTAACTTGCTTTCTATTATTTATAATTCTTTCACTTTCTTTAAAGGTAAAATGTCACCTAGGTTTATGCTTTTTCTTCTAAATCTGAAGCCCTATAAGTTCGTTTGTAGTTTGTATTAGAGCTGTAAAATGCAGAGCAATTGCAGAAGTCACTTGCACAGCAATTCATCACAAAATGCAGACAAATCTGTACACAGTTTCTTCCGGACCAAAATCTCATTTTCATCATCATTCATCCTCAACACTAGGCATTAAGCACCCAAATCTAGTGCGGAAAGGAAAAAATGAATATCAATTGCAATTTAACACACTTATTTTCTTATCATTTTATTTCAACCGAAAATTAAATAAAATGGAAATGCCAATAGCTATCAAAATTCAGCACTTGCAAAGCAATTAAATTCAGCACTTGCAGAGCAATTATATTCAGCACTTGCACTAGATCAGCCAAATTGCAGCACTAAAGACCGAAGACGTTTGGGTTTGCTTTTGCCTGGGTCAAACGGCAACGTTTGCTTTCGGTTGACTGAAACGGCTGGTGAAACGAAGAGGAGAATCGTAGAGGAGAGGAGGACGAAAACGAAGACACTTGCTTTTGTTTGGCCGAAACGACTACGTTTCATGGAAGGAAAAAGGCCAAAAAAAACCAAAAACGGCGTCGTTTTGGTTTAATTCGGGGTTTGACCCGGGGTAAATAGCAGAACTCAATCTTTTAATCTCCAATAATGTTTTTATTGTTTATTAGCAAGTGAATTGTATCCAAAAAAAGAAAGTGGGGAACTAAAATAAAATTCCGTTGCCGGGAATCGAACCCGGGTCTCTCGGGTGAGAGCCGAGTATCCTAACCGACTAGACTACAACGGATTTTTTGTAAGGTCTTTTGTCCCTTGTCAATATTATAACATAACTTGTTAGTCAACAACCACCAAATGTCAACCAGCTCCCATGGTCAATGCTTATGGAAGAAACTTGCCAACCAGGGAAAGTGAAAGTACATGACATCATCAATTATCATAACTCCAACGGACCAGTAGTAACCCCAATCGGACCATTTTCATTTTTATTAACTCAATTTATGTTTGTTCTTCTAATATTTCCCCTAATCCCCTTTAAATTCTTGGCACACACCACCTTCAACCAACAAGAAAGCAACTGTTTTCACTCGAATATCACAAAAGAGTTACCCCCTTTTGATCGGCAATCAACTCATCACCACATTCCTCTCAAACCCATTTCCTAAATTTGACTAATAATGGAGTTCAATTCCTCATCTCCAAGAACCATCCCTGTTGTTTCAACATTTGCTTCCCCATTTGGCTCCTCCTCCCCTGCCCCCAATGAAGACCCCAAAACCAACAGAAAGCCCATAAGTTTGTGGCCAGGTATGTATCACTCACCGGTCACCAATGCTTTGTGGGAAGCGAGGTCTAAGATTTTTGAAAGACTTCTTGACCCACCAAAAGATGCTCCCCCACAAAGTGAATTGCTCACTAAAACTCCTTCTCAGAGCAGGACTAGTATTTTGTATAATTTTTCTACTGATTACATTTTAAGAGAGCAGTACCGGGATCCTTGGAATGAGGTCCGAATTGGGAAGCTGCTTGAGGATCTTGATGCTCTAGCTGGTACCATATCAGTTAAGGTATTGTGTATTTGGTCCTTTTTTGTTATTGTTTTAGTTGTTTTGACAGTTTGGGGGGTTTAATGGAGTATGTAATGTGAATATTGCTTGAAATTTGAGTTTTTTAAGTGGGTTCAGATTGATTTTTTAATTGAGCTGTGAATTGTGCTGACATGCTCCATTGCTTTGCTGTTGAAAAATTTTGATGTTGGATATGACTGTCATGGAATTAGGTCTAATATGCAAAGCATAAGCTTGAGATGGAGACGATGAATGTCACATTAGCCTTTTTTTGTATTTGATTTTCACGCAAATGCTTGAGCATTATGAAATGAGTTGCTAGCTTGTGTGATTTGAAAGAAATTGCTTTCAGGGTGAAGCACATACTGTGTGCTTGCCTTTAGTGGATTCTCGTGAATTGAAAATCATTTCTCGGGGTTGCCTAATGAACTTGTATTTGTTTGTAAATCAGCATTGTTCTGATGATGATAGCATGACTAGGCCGCTCTTGCTGGTCACTGCTTCTGTTGACAAGATTGTACTCAAGAAATCGATTAGTGTTGATATCGATCTGAAAATAGTTGGTGCTGTCATATGGGTGGGCAGGTCGTCAATTGAGATTCAACTTGAAGTTGTTCAGTCCACAAAAGGTACTTACTTTTGGAACAAACTATATGCGTGAAGAATTACATACATGATATCTTGAAGTAAAGCTATTAATAATATACAGAAGCTAGAGATATTAGCCTTCTTAATTGAAACCCTACTTGAATTTGCTCAGACCCTTACTACCTACATGGAGAAGTAGTTATTTTTTAAGTTTTTTTAAGCTGCTATTCATAAATCATTTGGCCTCAGCTTTGGCTATGACCCACTGGCTCGTGGGGGATTAAAAACAGACTTATTATGATCTATGCTTTTCAGAGGTCTCTGATACTTCAGACTCAGTAGTTCTGGCAGCCAACTTCATATTTGTGGCACGTGACTCTATGACTGGAAAATCTGCTCCGGTGAATCGGCTATCACCACAGACTGAACGCGAGAAGTCTCTTTTTGAAGAAGCTGAAGCTAGAAGCAAACTGAGGAAAAGGAAAACAGGAGGAGATAGAAGGGAACTTGACAATGGGGAGGTGAATAGACTCGAGGCATTGTTGGCAGAGGGTCGGGTCATCTGTGACATGCCAGCCTTGGCTGACAGAAACAGCATTCTTCTAAGAGATACGCGACTTGAAAACGCTTTGATTTGTCAGCCACAGCAAAGAAATATCCATGGTCGAATCTTTGGGGGTTTTTTAATGCACCGAGCATTTGAATTAGCTTTTTCAACTGCTTATGCCTTTGCTGGCCTGATGCCTTGTTTTCTAGAAGTTGACCATGTTGATTTTCTAAGACCTGTGAGTAACTTCATCCATCTACTAGGAAAACCTCAATTCTGAATTAACTCTGATTTGTCACTTTCACAAAAGGCGTGTTAAAGCATGGATTTTTCTTTTAGTTCATTTAATTACCGTAATTCAGCTGTAATTGCTTCCTGCTGCAATTTCATCCCAGCATCTTATGATTCTGTGATATTTTTTCTACATCTTATGTAAAGAACATCATTCTTTGAGCAGGTGGACGTTGGAGACTTTCTGCGTTTCAAGTCTTGTGTTCTGTACACAGAACTTGAAAATGCTGATCAGCCTCTAATTAACATTGAAGTTGTTGCTCATGTTACAAGGCCTGAGTTCAGGTCTAGTGAGGTAAGCCTAAGCTCTCCAGCCTGCATATAGGAAGCAAATTTCTACTTTTAAAAAGGGAGCAACCATTTTTACTCATAAAAGTTGCTACTAGCTTTGTTATGATTCCAACCAAAATTCCTCGTGTATAATATTGCTAATATTTTTAACAATTTTATCCTTGAAACAGGTATCAAACACATTCTATTTTACTTTCACTGTATCAAAGGCCGTGAAAAATGGATTCTGGATTCGGAATGTGGTTCCGGGAACTCAGGAAGAAGCACGTAATATTCTTGAGCGAATGGATGCCAAGGCCTTACAGCTAGGCAAAGGCGTGAGCAAATGAGACATAATATTTACTCGCAGAAGACCATAGGGAGTAAAGCTTCTGAAGCTTCTAATTTAGTTAATAAGCTTGAATGAAATGAATTTTCATTGTGGTCCCCAAAAAAAAAACTATTGTACACTTGAAAGACTGAAGAAGTGGTACCTTGCTTAAGTGCCCAAATAATAATTGTATCGATCCAATATTACTTATATGTATCAAGTTCCTATTTTAATGTTTGTATCAAGAGACGTGGAGCCAAGCTTTCATCCCATTTTATGTCTAAAACTAAGCCTGTGCTAATTGCTCAATGCCAACATGTTAGCTCTTTTACCATATAACAACAAATAAAGAGAAGCAAATTGGATTATGGGAGAAGAATCTTGTCCTTATTAAGCTACAATACAGGCTCTATTTGTAACAGTCTATGACTAAATTACTTTAATACATATGACTCAGGTTTATTAGGCATTCAACCATTTAACTGACTGCCTTATTCTTCTTCCCAAAGAAAATCTCCTGCTCTGTATATTTATCTATAGGATGCAACTGTTCCAAAATCTTTTACATGGATTTATACAAGTGCCCTAAAAAAAAAAGATAAATAAATAAATTACATAAACCTAACAAGCCCATTAAAAGCTCCAACTGGCACAACCACCAATTTTCGGCAGTCTCTAGCTAAATGAAACAGGAATCAGCCTGATTCAAGCCATACAATTGCTAAGGAGATGTGCTTTCATCATCGGAGGAACTACATTGACGCCTCCCTTGGATTTCAGAAAAGACTTGTGGCAATGTTGGATTTACTGGAACTGGAAATTTATGGGCATTACTAATTATTGTTCGTTCATTTATCATTCCAACTTCTTTGCAGACTCGATCAAGAACCGTAAGGAAGTCTCTGACCACCATGAAGATTCTGAATGGATGAGCTTCTTCCCTCGCTGAGTTCCCATGGAAGTATTCTGTTATCTCCTTCACTAAAGAGAGAGCAACACTTTCATGGGCTTGAATCCTTATGAGCTCTTCCTCCGCCATTTTCATAAACCTGTTCATAGACTCTGAGAATTTCTTCCTACTTTCATCTGCCCCCATTGTTTCATTTAATTGCACAACCTCACCAATGTTCCCAAGGCCTCTAGAAAGCTTGGACACATCACTGCTAAGCACATCAGAATCCATGGCAGCAGCTTTCTTCACGTTGTTGAGCTCCGAACTGAGACCAGAAACAACTTGCAAACCTAGCTTCCTACATTTGGCATCATCACTCAAACTGGAGTTTGGATTTTGGTTAGCACCTGACTGTCGAGCACCTTCAGTTCTTATGATTTCCTGTACAACAAAATGTAAGAGAGTGGTTTTTCCATCTGCACCCTTGACATCAACAAGCTTGAGGAGTGTGTCGAGCTTAAAGGCATGGGCATCACCACGATTTGTCCCAACATTCATGCGGTTCCCAGTCTTGAGAACAGCCTCTAGAAGTTTCAAGAACATCCTACTATTTCTCAATTCTTCACAGGCAGCCTGTACAAAGGGTAAAACAAAATGGAGATCCATGAGACTATGCCAAGTTGCTAACTATAAATTATCGCCTCCAGCAACACTAGTCCATCTTGACCCAAAAATGGATAATGGATATTACATGATATTCAGTGAAAACAGTGGTGCAATTCTTATTTGCCTTGGCTATACCCATGGACATAAGCTAGCTAGATCTCTAAACTCAGGTGCATTTCATGGATTTCCCAGTCACCAAGTAACCAGATCAGATGACAGTAACTCTGATAAGCAGTACATACTGAAATACACTCATGTGGGCGTCTATTTGATAACAGAAAGAATAGCTTAGATAGGAAAGACATGTATGCTCATCTAAATCAAGCTCCGGTTGAGACAAAGTAAAGTTCTTCAGCTTAGCTGACTATGCAAGGCTGAAATATTATATTTTCAACATAAAGCAGAAATAACCAAGAAGCTAGCTCAGGGAGAAAGAGATAAATTCACTTACCTCAAGAGTTTCAAAAGACTTTTTGAGGTATTCAACCTCCGAATCAAAGTTGGTTATATAAAGCATCGCATCCACCCTTTTAAACGCAAAAGGTACATCAAGCACTGCCTTTAAAAACTTTTCTGCAGGACCGAGCTTTGTTGGTGACTCATCTTTGTACTCTTTCAACTTACGTTCTTCTTCTTTCGTGGGAGCCATCTTCAATAAACTCTCCAGAAGTTCAGTTCCAAGTGTATCGGCATTACCTGTATTAAATAGATATTATTTTAGTTGAAACCTCATTAAGTCAAAAAAAAAAGGAAACATACCAGCTGAAGAACTGAAATTCAAGACTATTTGATTTTACTGAAAGATGAATCTAATGAAGATTGTATTAATTCTTGGAAGTAGCATCTGAGCAACCGCATCCAGTTATCTTCTAGTGCAACAAAAACGATGGGCTAAGCTACAAACTTCAAACAGGCAAAGTCTAAAATAGACAATTAAGTTGTAATATAGCCATTAACTCCAATTCAACCATAACCAACCTTTCTGTAGTAACAATTGTGAGAATGCTTGCACAGATGAACAGCATTTTATGGAGCTTTTCAGTCTAAAACAGAAATTCAACTTAAATATGCATGCCATCCAGAACCAACAATTTATATGTCAAGACCACATAATTTATTCAAGAACAGTCACAGCAAATGCATAGTTTGAATATTAAAGCAAGAAGGTCATACTAATAACTCCACAACTTCAATATACCTTCTAGAAGGGCTTCACAAACTTCCTCTATGGTAACATTCAGCGCCCTCAGCAAAATTGCAATGTTTTGCGACTTTTTGGGATCAAGGACTCTGTTCTCTGAGTTGGGTGTAGGAAGAACCAAGCGTGGAGTTGCTTGGCTTGGTTTCGAGCTTGGAGTATTTACAATAAACAATGTTTCAATCATCTCCTCATTCAATCTGCAATAAACAAAGCAATCATCAGGCTTTACTCAAAACAAAGTAGCATACCCGACAGAACATCTGAACAGTCAAAACCCAACTTTGAAAATTAGATTTGTCACAGAATCTTACTTGAATGAGCTTGATCGAAGGTGATCCCACACCATTTCACGATCAGAGCTAGCTCTCACTTTATCCCAGTGCAAAGGTTTTAACTTTGGTTTCAAGGCCTCTTCCTCGACACTCTCCTCAGTTTTAGAACTTGGTGGCAATTCAACGGGGGAAACTTTAGTTGTGTTTTGCATCACAAACGGCCTCGAAGGTGGTATCAAAGCAGGTGGCTGGGACACTGCTTGACCAGCTGGGGTTGATGCCACAGGCAATTCCCATTGCTTCCTTTGTCTAGACAACACCAGCGGAGGTGGGGGTGGAGGAGGCGGCGGCGGCGGCGGCGGGGGGACAGAAATGGGCTGTTCCAAAGCATCGTCAGTTCTCACCGGAGATGAAATTTGACCAAAAACATTCAACATTCTTGGTGATTCATCTGGGCTTGACGATAAAGAAGACTCATTTGATCTACTTGGAGAAGCATTTTCACTTTTCTTTGAAAATCTGTCAGGTGATGCAGATGCTGAAGATAACGAAGAAGCACTCGATGAGCTTGGTGACAGATCTTTCTTCTTCTCAAGAGGAGACCCCCCAACATTTGCATTATTCACCAAAACATTGAACAATTTTGAAGATTTATTACCTGGGTCCTTCTTCAACTCTCTCTCGGGTGAAGTAGAAGCTGAAGACAGCTCATGACGATTCAAAAGATTAAACCTCGACGGTGACAATCTCGTATCGGGTGACGTAGAAGCTATGGAAAGTGACGGTGACTTAATAATATTCCGATCGGGGGAAGATTCCATGGGCGACATCATTGCAAAAACCGACTGTGTCGGCATTGCGTGAGTTGCCTCGGGAGATATCGGCTCCGATCTTCTCGGACTCAAACTTATCGGCGGCGAAATGCTCGCCGTTAAGGACCGAGAACTCGTCGACGAACACGAACAACTGCTCGAGTCACTGTTCATCCCTCCGACACCCTCTCCATCAACGGCCACGGCCGCAAAATCTCTCCTGGAACCGGATCCGGTCCCGGTCCCGCCCAACGAAACTCTGGGAGAATAGAACTCCTCATCTTCATCCTCCGCCACGCTGGATGCCACGTCAGCTCGCGGGCGTTGATCCTCCTTAAAGCTGGCCTGCTGGGAGAGAGGCGGCAAGGGGCGGAGCTCCGGCGAGACGCAGTTGGTATCGCCGCGCGAATCGGTATCGGTGGTGGAATCGTCAATGCCGGCTCGCGAATTTACCAGAGTGCCCAAGTAAAGAAACTCGGAGCTGGATGAAGTGCGATTGATCCTCAGCTTGTGAGCATTCCTCGTGGCATCCGCATTCGGAGGAGGAGGAGGAGGGGGGTAAATTCGGATGCTGCTGTTGTTACTGTTAATGTTGCTGTTCGTGTTGCTTTTGACGTCGGCGGTGGAGTGAAGCAGCCTACTTTGCCTTCGCTTGCGGCAGTAAAAAAAGACTAGAATGCCACCGACGAGGAGGGCGGAGAAGACGGAGGCGAAGGCGAGGATGAGGAGCTTCTGGGAATTGCGCTTGGGCTTTTCGGGGGAGCGGGGGAGGATGAGGGAGGAAATGTTGGCGGGGAAGGAAGCGAAGTTGGCGGGGGAAGGCGGGGGAGGCGGGGAAGGGTAGGAGGGGAAGAACGGGGAATTGTTAGGGGTGGAAGTGTCGGAAAACGGGACTTTAGGAGTCGGAGGAGGAGGGGGTGGAGAGGGTGGTGGGGATGGAGGGACAGCACCGAGTGGGAAAAACGGTTGATGGAGGATCCGACGGGTGGCGAAGGGGGTGCATGACGAGGGTGCGCATGATAAGATCAAGAAAGAGGTGAGGGAGACGAGCAGGCAGAAGCTGGGCATTGTATTTGCTGTGTGTTTAACCCAAAGCAACAAAGGAGAGAAAACATTCAGAAGAGACTGAAATGGAGTAATGCTGCTGGTGGTGGTGGTGGTGGTGGGGGGAGGGATTTGTTCGCTCTTCTTTTAGATTTTCTTTTCTTTTCTTTTCTTTTATTTTCTTCAGATGGAAAATGGTAGGAAAGTGAAGGGAAAAAAAAAAAATAGAAAAAGGAAGAGTGAAAAAGGGGGAGTGTGCAAGTGTGCGTGTGTGGGTGCATCCAGCTAAGATTCTGCTGGTTTTGACTGTGAGCGAGTGTGAGTGTGAACAGTGACTCCTATCTGCTTGTGATTTTCTTGTTTTTTATTTTGATCATGTTGTTAGAGTGATTTGTGGAGTCAAAATTGAAAGTCACTTTCTTACTTTCTTGCCTTCTCCTTTTTTTTTTTAAAATAAAAATTGGTTAATTGTTGGGTTTTTATTTTTAATTTTATTTTTTCCCCCATTCATAGGTGGGGAAGAGAAGTAGAACCACCAAAATAAGGTTACCAAAAAAAAAATAAAAAAAAAATTGGCTACATCAAAACAATTAAAAAAAAAAAAAATCTTTGCGTGTGTGTGTATGTAACCATCAGCCATCAGCATCATCTTCGTTATTTTTCAATTAAATTAGGATTGGATACTGAATTAGTAATCATTATGATATCTAGTGCATGATGGTATAACTCGTTTTCAACTATTTTGTTACATTAATTCGTCATTTAGTTAGTTAAACAAGAAAAAAATGTATATCAAATCAACTTCATCCATCAGACTATCAGAGGACGTTACCCAACTGTTTATGATATCAATACAGTTTACATCAAATAATAAGATGCTCTCAATGATGCCACTTAGGTATATAACTATTGTTCTGGTGATGGATTCGCGTCTTCAATATATATATATATATATATTAATCCCATCAATATAATAAATATATGTACAGAAATTTCAAGTAAATTTAACTCATTTTAAATGAAAATAAGGCTCTTAACGATTCAACTTGATTTGATCTGAGAAAGTTATGAGGAAAATAAAAAAAAAAACAGAAGATTTGTTTGGGGATTGTGGATGGGTTTGCAATTGGATTCTGAAATCGAAGTGAGTGGGATTTTTTGGGTTTTGATTTTGTTACCGCAAATTGCGCCGGGTATGGGGTCCTTTCACATTAATTAATCATCATCTTTGATTTTCATTCAACTCATTTCATTTCACACTGCTCTACTAGAATTGTTATCCGTTTGTTATCCTGAGCGGTAAATTTGGAAATTATAACAACGATCACGCCCCTTATTTAAGTGATAACTAATATGTATGTATACATTTAATGGTGCGATCTTGTGCTTCTTCTTCATTAGACATAACGAACTTTACGAAGTTATGAACGATAACAAATTTGAGGATATCCTATTTGGAATAGATTTCTTTCCTAAATCAACCTAACCAGAATTTTCTATATATAAATATAATCCTAGTTTTTTTTTTGTTTTTTTTATCATTGATGATATATATATAAAAAAAAATTTATATATAAAATTTGTATCTTGATTGATATAGTTTTTGGCATTGCCACTATATCTTCTTCGCTGATGCTCATGCCCTCAACATGTATTGAGAGTATGCGTTCGAAAGATTGAGATCATCTGTTTATTGATTTGAATTTTTTCTAAATAAAAATTCATATGGTAGTCAATGATTAAATCTTACTAATATGTTATCACTAAAAAAATATATGATACAAAAATTTTAAAAATTTTGAAAAATTGAAATTAAAAGGAAAATCTTTATCTAAATTTCGAGTCCCTTGGATTCATTTCCTATGTATAAATGTTTCTCCTTATATACCAGTGAGGGCAGATCTTTTTAGCTTAATGTTTTGAATTTCGTATATTTCGCATTCTTTCTTTTTTGTTTCGATTAAAGGCAACCCAATACACTCCTTGCTGATTTTAGTTATGTACAAACCTCACAACATATTAATTATTGTATTTTTTAAGATGTGCGTTAGCATTGCTCATAATTACTATGGATTTATTTATGTTACAAGTAATGTAACATACACACTCAATTACAATTTCACACAATTATGTGGGTCTCATATCCAATTAGTATTATTCTTTTCATTTCAAACGGTAATTTATGCGACACGTGCCGTTGACAAAAGCAAAACAAAACCAAAAACATCTGTTGGGACGTGGGGATAGAAGGAGCACCGACACTATACGATGAAATAATAACTTCAACTACCCAAAATAATATTTAAATAAAGTTCATAAAAGTAAAATATATATACACACACACACACACGGTGAATGGAGCATGTTAACTACAACAAATTGAAAATGTACGTGCACCGAACACATAATGTCATATTGATGCTGCTCACTAGGACCCATGTAAAAAGGAAAAAGAATAAAAAAAAAGGTTCTTATGATGCATTCTGACATAAATAGTTCTTAAATGAAAGTGTTTTGATTGAGCAAAATTATTATTTTCTCAGGTGAATTTTCTTCCCTTTTCTTGAAGATTTATTTTACATTTTTTTAAAATAAAAATCTTAAACAGTATTGTGGACTTTTAGATTAAAAAAAATATTTTTAAAAAATATTTTATATTCTAATCCTCTTTCACAAAATAGATTGTGAATAAAAAATTAATTATTTATGCAATCTTATCATTCTTTATCACTCGAGTTTAAATTAAAAAGAAAGAAGAGAGAAAAAATAATAAATAAATTGAAACTTTACATACACCTTACCTAAAAAACTACTTATTCATTTAAATTCGAGAATAATTTTTTTTAAATAATTTTTTGTTTTACACATACCTTTTGTAATACCAAAATTACACGCAAATATGAGCTTCATAATTAGTTTTTAATCATACATCTTTGGATCTACCTAATGATCATGGCTTGATGCGGAATTAACAGTGGGTTGGATAATAATGGAAGTGGGATTGCTATTATTTTATAATTGATTGCCAGAATATTTAGTTTAATGAAGTGAATTCATCTTGCCCCGGATGGCACTCGTAGCATTAGCCACTCTTGGGCCGACGTCAAATTAAAATAAAAATTTAAAATAAAAACATGTGACGCAATGCAATGCATTAATTTTTATCATCGTCATTTAAGGTTCAATTAAATTAATCAAATCGAGTCAAATTTCATGTTCACGCATGTTTATCGAAATTTGGGTGATTTTAGGAACCTGTCGTTTTGAAAATAATATGACATAGGTATCGTATTGGTGTGGTCAATGAATGCAATATCATTTTTCATTTGATTTGGATTGGTTTGATACTTTGATTTTCTACTACAAGCATAATTTTGGTACCGTTATTTGATTTTTTTTTTTAATTTGACATTAATATTGTTAAGAAATTATTGACTGATTTAAAGTGTTTGTTCTTTTTTTTTTTTTTTTTGCTTTTTCAATATCTTTCTCTTTTTCTCTTTTTTCTTTTTTGTAAGTGTTTAAAGTATTTTCTTTATGTTTGAACTCCATTATCATGCTAAGCAAAAGAAAAGGTTAAGTGTCATTTGTGATTCAATGTGTTAGATACGCCCAAATCTACACGAAAGCAGGGGACAAAGTGCTTGTGGGGAATGAATTTAGAAGGAAAAAACAATATACTTTTGAGCGTACATACCCATCTAACTGGAATTCAGCTAATATAAAAAAATTAGAGCATTATTAAATTGTTTTTGGAACATAGTATTTTTTTTTTTATTCCTCCACTAGTTGATTTAATTAAGTTTGCTAACATTGGGGCACCTAATGAAGTTTAGAGTGAACCTTACGATCTTATATACTTCTTAAAGAAATTTGAAAGGGCTTTTATGAAAAAAATGCTTTTATTTGATTCTGATTTCCTTAAGAAGTGCTTTATATATTTTTATAGATATTTTCTTTCTCATTTTGATTTAACGCAACAAACCACATCAGAAAAAATGCCTTTGCTTTCAAAATCATTGCCATTCAAAAGCACCCCAAATCTTGCTTTCTTTTATTGCATCTACTTTCGTTATACACAATCCCTAATAAATAAACCTAAAGAAGTGTACCCATCATCTTAAACACTTGTGTCCCACGTTAGCTTTCTTGCACTCATTGTCAAATCTATATGACTTTCTTGCTCACCCTTTAGGACTTACACAAAACACTAAAAGCTTTTAAACAAAATTTTTTCCTAATAAAGTTAGCATATTTTAAATTGTCAAAAAGCACAGAGCAATTTTTTTTTTAATCAATCTTTAGTTAAATGAATCATTAAGATGATTTTATTTAAAAGAAAGATTTATGGTTCTTTGTATATTTGACCAATGTTACCTAACCTGTTTTATTTTCCTTGTTGGTTACATAGCTTATGAAGGAATTAGTCTATGTATTTCAAAACCAACATTGTAAAGCATTAATTATGTCACATTGTAACATTTCTACCAACTAATTGGTCACCTAAATTAAGATGCATGTGCCCTTCCATGTATTGTAGAGAAACATGGAAAACAGATTTCAAGAAACAACAAAAACAAATAATTGTCAAAATTCAAATGCTGCCTCTAGTGATGATGCATTCAAAGATGCTGCTTGGAAATTGGAATCTCTTGGCTATTGCTTTATATGTGAGTTGTGAATATTACCCTCTTTGAGTAACACTTATAGCACCCTGGTTTTGTCTTTGCACAGACATAAGCGTTTAAAGAAGCAAACTTTATAGGATACCCTATTAAAAGAAGATAGGAAAGTAAAAGGAGATTAAAAAAAAGAAAAAAAAAAGAAAAAAAAAAAGATAAGTAAGCAATATAACAAGAAGCCCTCAAAAAATGAAACTGTAGTAGCACAATTGAGCCATCAAAAATAAAAACAAAAAGGGAACAAAAGGAAACCATGAATGAATGAATGAATGATGATCCTTAGGAGCATGAAAGAGCAATTGTAAAGCAAAAGAATATCCAAAATGAGGTGGGGCATACCACAAATTTATTCATACTTGACATAGCTTTTTGCTATTGCTGTTTTTCTTTCCAAAACTATATAGTAAAAAAAGTATATGTGCAATTGGAAGTAGTTAATTATTGTGCGTATGTTCATATTTTATTTTTACACGTTCAATAGGATATTTATTAGAAGTCTAAATCAAGATGTAGAACAAGATCTGAAAATGGCTCATGCTCTGACTCAACATAGTGACAGATAATAATATAGTCTACAAAATAGTTATATAGTTTATGTTAAGTTGCTGTAACTTATACTCCAGATAAATTAAGAGGTAGCCCAACCCTTAGTTCCACGTTATTTGCTTATGCCACCGAAGCTTCTAAAAGTTAGTACGAATAGAGTGAGTTGGGTGTATATTAGAAGTCTAAATTAATATAATAATATATAACATGGTCCAAAAATCTGTATTAAAAAGAGAGAGAGAGAGAGAGAGAATTCTGTTCCCAATTATTTTAGGGAGAAGCCACAGAGTCGCAGACTATCAGAATAACTAGTTGAGTAGCATAAAATTGCAACCTCATTCAATAATCAAAAATAGATATTTCTTTTTCAAAGTATGATGATTAAAGTATAATACTATTTGTTAAAGGAGGTGAATCTTAATTATTTGCGAAGTAAATATTTTGGGGTAATCTAGTGCATGGGGAAGTTATAATATGTATGTCCCATTTTATAATGATTAGTTTATTGACCGTTTATACCTCACTATATATGTCAATTATGAAGGTTTCATCATCTTTTGGCCAAATCTTGTCACATGGGAAACAACTAGACGTGTTTAAAATAATGCAATTAAAATATAAAAAAATATATATGTAAAATGATTCCAAATCTTGTTTCTTTGTCAGTGCACACTTCAATTGGTAAAAGAACAGCTGCCGGAAATAGCTTGCATGTTTCCTACATAACAAGCAGACATCGTATTAAATATTTACACATTCAATAGAACTTTCGATCCGTTGGGTATGTCCTTTGGGGGTACCTTTCAAAAGATGTAGTAGCTTGTCTCACTATCAAGGACTTGCAAAAATTTGATTCTAATTTTACACTCGACTCACCAATTAATAAAGTATTTTTAGAGTTCAAGATTTGCAGGCTTACAGCTCAGGCCTCTAGGTGATAGAAAGAAAGAAATCTCGCTGATCCAAATTTGACTTAACCATGCTACTACTTAATAATCCTCCTCATGAGATATTCAAATATCCTGGTGGTGGTGGCGGAGGCATTGGCCATTGGCCAAGTCAAGAAAGTGGCCCACCAAAATTGACTCAAGGTACCACCACACCATTTTAATTTGCCTCTTTCGGCCGTTGAATCTGAACTGGGGACATTGCTATCAAAAGGATAGCATTGCCACTGTTTCTGCCATTGAATCTGACTCCGGGACATCGCGATGAAAATGATAGCATTTTGGCAATATGCAGTTAGGAATTGGAAACCACTCATTTACGCACCATACACAATTCATTTAATATTTATTCCGTCTGTCGAAAAATAATTCGATGATCACATCCAGTCACGTGAGTTGAAGAGCGCATACGCCTTTAGATTGGCCGAACATCCATTATTACGTAACATTACCTGCTGGCGATGGAATGTTGCGATTGAAAATCTTCAGAAAGCTGAGGAACAGCTAATTGATTTCCTCAGCCCCCACCATATCGACGTTGATTTTAATCCAAATGCAAACAAATTGTTCATGAACCGGTGTTCTAAAACTCAAGGAATTGTTCGATTTATGACTATATTAACATTGGCTTGTATATATTTGGAATCGTATGTTAATGACGTCCAAATAAAAAGATACAAGCACTTTCAACCAAGAGAATAAGTTCTCAGCTGCCAAACATTCACAAAAAATCTACATAATATTTACGGACGTACATTCATTTCATCAATAGCTAATCACAAGGAAAGAATGATATATTCATTTCATTTGCAGAAGAAGGGTTCCCCTCCTCAACGACAGAACTCCTTTTTTTCTTTGGCATTATTTACAAACATTGCCGTACGAAATTGGGAACTCATTATTCATGTTGGGAAAAATAAAGAAAAGAATTAGGCACTTTACAACCATTATGTTGAGTAACTATGGATGTGTTAAGTCATTGCAACGACAAAAAAGGGAAGAGAGAGTGAGAGAGAGAGAGCCTCATATACTATACATTCCCACTCTTGGTCCATACTTCCTACAATTAAAAGTAAAAAAACTCCAATTTAAATAATTCACAAAACTGACCTTTGGAATTCTAAAAGGGGAAAGGATAAAAAGGGAAGGTACAATGATGTGTACAAGCTAAGATATCCAATGTGCCATCAAAACCAGTAAAGAAAAAACAAAAAAAAGGATAATGTTTTATATGACCAGCAATTATATTAGACCCATTGTTATGATACACGAAAGTTCACATTCAGTCATTTTTACCTTGCATACAAACATTTTTCCCTTGGTGAATTCACTTTCTTAACATTCTTTAGTCAGTTCAGAAGCTACTCTGCCAAAATAAGGGGAAAAAAAATAATTCAAGATGGTCTCAAGCTTGTAAATAAAAATGAAGCAACAAGAAGAAAAAAGCAATTGAATTCCATCTAATGAAAGAAATTTCATTTCAAAAAGAAAAGTGGTGAGGACACTGCTGGAGATTTGCGTTAACCTAAGTACCTTATATACAAATATTAAATTCATTACCAAGTGATGTACAGCAGGGCATAAACCCTCTGTTTATTAAGTTGTTGATGGGCATTTAATCATTTGTTTTTTCATAAGACATTTATATACTGTGAAAAATGAGGTAAACAGAGAAGAGGGGGGAGGGGGTGAAGGAAAATAGAAAGCAGGATAAATTAAAGATATGAAGAAGATTCTGGTGTTACCTCAAAAAATTTGACAATGCTTAAGTGGAAAACCTCTCTAACTCTCAACAACAACCATCTGAGAAAACAAATGAACAACAGTGGGCTGCCATTTCAACCTGCTACCTTTATTGCGCCCACTTCATCAATTTTCGAGCTCTTATGCTGCAATAATATCAGTATTAAACAGAAGGCTTCATTAAACAGTACCGTTTAGACAGTGTGTATAATCAAGCAACTCACTCCAGAAACAAGGAGCTGGTGACCCATATGTAACAAAATAACTTATAATGCTTTGATTTGTCGGCATTACCTTACTTTTTTTTTGCCTGTGAATGTCATTAAGATCTTCGTCTCCATCATGCTTCCTTTTCTGAAATTATATGCAAGGAGAAAGGTTTATCATGGGAATTTTCAATGAAACATTTTTACACATTTAAAAGAATAATCAAAGCACGAAATCCATTAGCTATAAGACTCAAACCAAGTGGCTATTCTTGAATTAGACCAGGATCCAACATGAATTTACTCCTTGCAGTCAAGAAACTTTAGTTGATTTTGGGGGCCACGGGAATATACACCAATAAAAAAAATAGAAGGGGATGGTTTCATTATTGCTTTGAAATTGACTTGTTGACAATCTACTCATCCATGTCTCTGATGGAAATGGTACCATAACAAGGCTAATTGAAAGCCCTAACTTTTTCTGTATTTCCCCTTGTTTAATATTGTAATTAGTAAGATCTGAATCCAAGTAGTTTCCCAACCTTTTCGTGGTGTTTCTTTGACGGATCAGCACTTGAATCATGATGTCCGCTTTTATCCTTCTTCTTATCCTTGTCTTTGTCTTTATCCTTACTTCGATCCTTATGACGGTGCTTGTGCTTCTTATGCTCTCTATCCTTCTCCTTATCTTTGTGCTTTTTATGCTTCCTCTCCTTGTCTTTGGACTCACTTTTTGATTTTCCAGCAAGGGTAGGAACCCCCTTTTCTGCCTGGAGGAGAGAGAATACTATATTATAAAATAAAATCTAATAGAAAAGAAAGCCAGTTATTAATATGAAAACAAGCACACGTAACATGAACCAAGTAGTGTCACACCATGTAAGAAACATTTTAAACAACAGAAACAAATTTAAACTCAAGGAATTGGATTTCTTACAGGAGGCAAATCAACAGGAGAAGTTTCCCTCAGCTGGAAGGCTTCTCTGAGGACATCCAAATCAAAAGGCTGTATCCTTGCACTAGTATCTCTGGAAGTATTTTGTATAAGCTGATCCAATTGCATCCCCTCTCCCTTCCGGATTTCTGTATCCCCCACCACATTGTGAAGATAATGAGTGTCTGAAATTGACAAAGGGAGCGACCGCTTGCAGAAAAAATCATGATGTGCCAACAATTTATAATGACTTATGAGATCAACAGCACCAGTCAGTTCCCTTGGTCCTAAATATTAAGAAACAGGACATTTTCTCATCAGTGAAATGTGCAATACCAAAAGAGACAAATGGAAAAATGAATGGAGAGATGCAACTGGCAAAAGAGTAGGGTCACATGTTCAAAATTAAAAATATACTTCTTATTGAAAAAAAAATCCTTGCTAAAAATAAGGAAAACAGAAAGGGCAAGGCAAACTCAAAGATCAACTGTACACTTTTCCACCACACAATGTTGAAGAAAATTAAATCAAATAACCAGAATCTGATAACAATCCTACTCTTTTGAAATGATATTTCAGAATTTTCACTCGAATTCCAGCATAAATGTGCTTTATTATGATGCTTGTATGCATCTTATATTCAGTCTAGATATTAAATCTATAAACAAACTTCTTTGTTAAACATCAACACTTGTATGTAGAAGTACTAGAGTTTTATATAGAATACTGTAGCCAATATAAAATTAAAGAAAAAAAACGGCTTCCTCCTTTATAAATCTAATATTTTTTGGGGTTGAGTCCCCAAAAAACATTACGTACATACGTAAAACTTACAAGTTAGGTTCAGAAGAAAATGTACATGTGTGAGCAATCCACCTACAAAACCTTGCAGCTCAGACTTAATAAAATAAACATATATAAACTTGTTTGCTTGTTTGTACTTGTGGAAAAACATATATTCACGGTGAATATTACCAGAAACAGCGTCAAGTGAAAAAAGAACAGGAAACAATAAAACACCAATGTCTGAACATCTATACCTCTTCCAAAATTCTTGCCTTCAGGATCCATAGCTTAAAACCTGATCATTATCAACTGCAATATTGAAACAGAACCAATACTGTCAAATATATCAATCAACAAAATAAAAGTACCAGTTATCATAGAGCAGTGTTCCAATTGCACAATAAGAATACATGTATTTTCATAAGAATTGTCTATATACACTAACTATTACCTGTAACTTGAATAACTGATAAAGACTATCATGAAATGCACTGTAAAACCTCTTCGAAAACAAGCATAAGATTCTGTGTCCTTGCTAATTCATTAGCAACTACACTTTTCATGTACTTCAACAAATTTTGATTTCCTTTCTCTGGGATGCTATGCAAATAATTTGATTCTTCATTACCATTCAAAAGAGGGGAGGAGGAGGAGAAGGAGCCAGGGGAAAGAGGGGCTTACATACATATGAATTTATTCCCAGCAAAAGAACAAGTAGCAGGTGAATGATCCAAGAATGGAAACATCAAGAAGAACCCTTGGTAGAGTAAATCATATCAACTCAATGGGATCAAGTTGAAGAGAATGCATTAAATACCATAAAGCCAAGCAAACCATTGGAATTGGATCCGTTCCTAGTGCTGGGTGGACATTACTTAACACTATTGCAGACACAAAAAAGCATAACTAACTAATGCAGCTAGACTTAGATTCATATTAAACTCTATGAAAGCATTTCAAGCAAAGATGCCAACATTTGTCCAGTTTCAGTCAAGAAACAAATACCAAACACCCAACTCTATACCCCAGCAAGATTTCTAAAGACGTCCCGCTTAAATCATTTCAAATCAACCTCGACTCCACCCACCCCCTCAGTCGGTATGATCAGTCAAAAAAGAAAATCCCAATTTTTATTTTCCTTCATTTTAAGAATTCGCTGGTTGCTTTCCAAGTTTCTTTCACCAATACAGAACCAAGCAAGAGCAAGTTTCAAAGAAAATCAAACTACAACGTCCTTCACACAAAGACATTCAAAGTTCCTTAAATTCTAATTACACACGCAACCAAATTGAAAACAGTAAAACTATCGAAATTAACGACACATTTGTCGAATCAAGACGAATCAATAACACAAATTAACTGACATTCGATTACTTACTTTCGTACACTAATACCCATTCATTTGTTCGCGGCTTTACTATAAATACGAAGCTATAGTTTGTAAACCCTAAACAAAATTGAGAAACGAGAATGAAATAACCTGCAACAGGAATTTAAGAATCTTCTTCTTCTTCTTTTTTCAGATCAAGGGGTCAACGTCGCAAATTCGAGCTCCTCTCTCCTTTGTCGAGTCTACAATTCACTCCTTCGAAACCGAGAAATGTTAGCAATTGGCCCTGGAGTTGCGAAATTTTACAGATTTGCCGCCGCAACGCAGCGTTTCGGAGCTGAAATTGGGGGAAACTGATAGATCAAAGAAGGTTCGACAAAGAGAGAGAAAGCAGTTCGTTGGTACTAGGGTTTGGTGTTATTAAGAGTCGAAACGAAGTCGAACGACGAGGATTGCTCAGTGTCGTAATGTCGTTTCAGTTTGGCCTCTCTTCGATTGGTTAGCTTTATTGCCTTTGCCTTTGATTTTTATATTAAAATATTATTTTTAATTCTCTATGCTAGTTTTAGTGGAGTATCTCGTATGGTAAATGTGAATTATATTTATATATATCTAAATAATTTTGAGAATCAACTAGAATATATTTCTTTCAATTTACTATATTACAATCTACTGATATTATGTTTGGATATTTAAACCTAGTATAGGGTTTTTTTATTACACTAATATATTCCAATTAGAATTATATTGATATTTACAGTAAAAAAATTATCGGGACTATTTTTCATAATTTTAATATAACACAACTTAAATTTTTATTTGTACATAATATAAGAGGAATATTTATTCCATCCCTATTAATGAGAAAACAATTCTATCCCTACACAACTTAAATAAAGAGGTTTTGACACAAATAGAACATTAACTATCAATTTTGGGTTGGCCTAAAATGACACCATCATTAATATTGGATAATCTATGTTAATTATCAATAATGCTGGGTTTAGATTTAAAATTTTGTCCTAATAATCAGTTTATGATAAAATTATAACTACCTTTTTTTTTTATAGGAAAGCATGCTTTTCAATAAGGACCATTATATACAATGCCACACATCTATAAAATACAAGACCACATTAAGTTTTTGTACAATATACATGATAAGACTCAAGACTTAAATTTAAGTTATGACGACTCCTAACAACAAATATAATTGGAAATCGAAAGGATATATTATAACTAGTTGAATGAATGGGAACATAAAACCTTATGAAATGGGAAGCTTGCTTTTTTAATGGCCTTATCTTGTTTTAAGGACTAGTTTGGTAATGTTGTATATTTTATAATAATTATCGTTAAATGTGTTGTAGACACAGTTAAATGTAAAGCGAATTAATTAAATATTTAGTAAATTTTATTTAAAAAATAATATAAGTTTTAAAAATAGGATATATACTTAGTAAATTTTACTATTAAACTGCTGTAAGAACATAAATGTTAAAATAACATAATGTTGAATAAAATTTATTCACATATTTATAAATATGTATACATAATATTTTTATTATATGTATATGTGTTTCCTCTCTCTCTCTCTCTCTCTCTCTCTCTCTCTCTATTTATATATACACACACTAAGACATTATTATGTATATATGATAATTGATATCTAAAATAAATATTTTTTTTATTATTTGTTTGCTATCTCAATATAAATGATACTAAATTACTAATGATCTTTTTAAATTTAATTATTTTATTTCCGAATTAAATAAAGATAATTTTTGATTTTAATAATATATGTGAAGATATATATAGAATTGTATTAAATATAAAACTGGTTCTCAAATTAGATTTTGAAAAAGCTATTTATTCCCTGCTTTTTAAAATCTATTTAGGATGAGTTTGGTTTTTTTAAAATTTATTTTTTGAGAAAAACTTACCAAGCACGAAAATTTACTTTTAACTTTTTAAAATTACATTTAAACCTATAAAAAACAATCTCAAATGAATTAATTTTAGTTTGAGTAAGTAGTATTAAAATATAATGAAAATATACAAAACCATATTAGAGTTGCAAAAGATATATAAAACGGGTGATAGAATATGATGAAACTAATATATGAGTCAAATTACTATTTAAAAATGTTGACACTCTTAATAATCCGGCGAATACATATAAAAAATTACCATGAGACAAGCACACAAACTAACAATAATGACATATATACATAAAACATCACAAATGTTAACCCAAAAAAATCACAAAAGACAAAAAATATATTATCTTGTAGTGAATTTTTTTTGTCCCATAGTTTTTTTAAAATCTTCTAATAATGGCATTTTCTGTTCACATCACCATTGATAAATTCAATTAGTAGCAAAACAGAAACACCATACATTAACCTAAATTATCATTTGTATTTTATTTTTCATATTTCATTCCCACAGCCACAAATGAACAATCTTTAATTTTAATTGGGATATTATTATTTTATTATTTAATATTCTTTGACATATCACCTTGCCACTAAAATTTTCTGATAATTACTTTTTTCCATTTATATATTTTAGTTTTTTCATTTAACTGCCAAAATGAAATTTTAAATAGAAATGATAATTAATAAAGAATTAATTATATAAAAAGAAATAATACTTTTATCAATTGATGTTTTATATATGTAAAATAATTAATTGATAAAATCATAAATTAATGAATATTATACTTTGTGAAATTCTAAAAATACGGAATATATTGAAATTCCTATATTATCCCTATGACATTAGCCATTTATTAATAGAGTTAATGGATTGGTTTTAACATGATAAAAACTGAAATATTAAGTGGGAAAAAAAGCAACTGTCATAAAACTTTGATAGTAAATAAGATGTCATTTTAATTCATATATTTTTCTCGAATAGATACCGAAAGAAAACCAGCAGTAGCTTATTTGTCTGGAAATACTTTTTTTAAAAAAAATTATTTCGCGAAAAATAAAAAAAACACTGTTAACTATGCTTTTCTATTTTGGAAAAATGACAATTCTAAAATTATACTTTTGACCTTTTAATGGCATTACATCCAATATTTTAAATAATCGGCAAGCAAGTCATAGATGACAAGACATTTGTCATTTTCTTATAAACGACATGTCGGTCAGGAAAAAAATATTCATACGACGTAACATCCTAGTCATTAATAAAAAAAAGCATAAATATTATCTAGATGACCCGTTATTTGCATTTTGGATATAAATGACATGACATTTGTCTTCAATACTTGAGGACGACATGCCGTCTATAAATTTTACAACACTAATGGCACATCATCTATTAAGTTGAATTCCACATGATTCTAACGAAAATATGAGATCATTTGTTTTTCAACAATTAAGTAAAATAATAAAATATTTGAATTATTCATATATTTTTACATGTTTGTTTTTTCTAGCATTGAAAAAAGTTATTTGTATATTTGGATAAAATTAAAGAAAAAGCATTAACTTGAAAATAATGCTCAAGCATTAATATGTAATACACACACACACACCCACACCCTTATACCTTGAGCTTTATATTAGAAAATAATATCTTGGCCTATCGTTAGGCACATTCTAAATTTGGTCCAATAAAGTAAAAATGGTATATGTCATATACATAATATATTTTATTTTAAATATTTATTTTTTATAATATTAATAAGTGTGGATTGATAGACCATTAGCAAAACTAAAAGAAAATCAAAGGTAGCGAATTTGTCCCGAAATACTTTTTGTTTGGAAAAAAAACTTATATTTTGCACACAAAAAAATTAAGTATGCTTTTCTTTTTTTTTTATTTCAGAAAATGAAAATTGTAAAATTTTACTTTTAAAATAATAAGTTGTCTATTTTTCAATGACATTACATCCAATATTTTAAATTTTATTTAGCAAGCAGGACGTAGATGATATGTCGTTTGTCATTATATACAAAACCAACATGCCAGTCTATCAACTAATATTTGTATGGCATGACATCCGTATTTTTAATATAAACGACAAGTATAAACAGTATGTGCCGACTCATACACTAGATGACCCGTAGTTTTCATTTTGGCACTAAACAACATGACATTTGGCTTCAAAGCATGAGCACTGCATGCTGTCTCTCTAATTTACGATGCGAATGACATGTCATTTATTAAGTTGAATTCCACATGATTTTAATGAAAGTAAGAGATCATTTGCTTTTTAACAATTAAATAGAATGATAAAATATTTCAATTATTAATATACTAGGAAATAGAACCGCACTTCATGCGGCTTTGAAAAAATAATTTAGTATTATCCTTTTTTCTTACTTTACCCTTGATGAAACTAATAAAAAATATGAATAGATTTTTTTAAAGATGAGGTAGCCTTATAAAATTAATGTTATTTATGAAAGTTAATTATTTATTTGTTAACTTTAAATATATATATTAATATGTATAGTTAAGTGTACATAACCTTTTCATCAATAAATAAGAGAATATATTATATAATAATAATATAAAATGAGAGAATATATTATAGAGTGATTTTATTCATTCCAATTTTGTGTGAACAAAACAAAAGATGAGCTCTCCTTTTATAGTTACATAATCACTCCATGAAATTAATGAAAAATTATGGATCATAATTCCTTGTGAGATAGTGGGAGTTATAGGGAAGCTAAAGGTTGCTAACTGAGAGATATATATTATGAACATCCATATTTATTTTAATAAATTTATAACACTCCCCCTTGGATGTTCATTACAAAGAATATACCTCATTAAAATCTTTACATAATTGTTATTGTGTAATAACAATCAAATTAATTATGAGAAGATGAAAAGCCAAATTTGAAAGAAAATTTCTCTATTTATTAGATAATATAAAATATACAAAGATGAGAAATGGTGATGCCACATCATCTCTTGTAGTCCCAGCCAAGTGGTAGTCTTAGGTCCCTTAGCTATGGTTCTTGAGAAATGCCCCGGTTTGGCCCATTCCTCGAAAGAAGTTTTTACGGGATCCCTATCTACCAAAATTTTTACTTTTGGTTCCGGCGAACGAAAATCATTGAGTCCTCCTCTTTTCGGACAACACATACAAAGAAACCTGCCAACAGTCAGTCCAGTGATTAGTAAACCTATGAGAGATGCTTAGAATTAGTTACTTTCTCTTCACGCAGCTATGAAAAAATAATTTAGTATTATCTTTTTTTCTTACTTTACCCTTGATAAAACTGATAGAAAATATGAATTGATTTTTTTTAAGATGAGGCAGCCTTATAAAATTAATGTTATTTATGAAAGTTAATTATTTGTTTGTTAACTTTAAATATATATATATATATTAATATGTATAGTTAAGTGTACACAAACTTTTCATCAATAAATGAGAGAATATATAATAATAATAATAATAATAATAATAATAATAATAATAATAATATAAAATGAGAAAATATATTATAGAGTGATTTTATTCATTCCAATTGTGTGTGTACAAAACAAAAAGATGAGCTCCCCTTTTATAGTTGCATAATCACTTCATGAAATTAATGAAAAATTATGGATCATAATTCCTTGTGAGATAGTGGGAGTTATAGGGAAGCTAAAGATTGCTAACTAAGAGATATATGTTATGAACATCCACATTTATTTTAATAAATTTATAACACTCCCCCTTGGATATTCATTACAAAGAATATGCCTCATTAAAATATTTACATAATTGTTATTGTGTAATAACAATCAAATTAATTATGAAAAGATGAAAAGTCAAATTTGAAAGAACATTTCTCTATTTATTAGATAATAGAAAATATACAAATATGAGAAATAGTGATGTCACATCATCTCTTATAGTCCCAACTTTATATATATATATATACATGTTTGTTTTCTCCAATACTGAAAATAAGTTATTCATATATGGCTAAAGTATGAATATGTACTGTGTTGAATATATATGCACATTGGCTTCATATATGAAGAAATCTCTTGGCCTATCATTTAGCATATTTTAAATTTGATCCAATAAAGTAAACAAATTGTACATATTATTTATGTAATACATTTTATTTTAAATATTTATTTTTTTATAATATTTATATATGTGGACTGAGAGACCATTTATAGGACTAAAAAATGGAAAGACCATTTGCTAAATTAAAAGAAAATTGAAGGTAGCCAATTTGTCCCAAAGCACTTTTTTTTTGAAAAAAAAATTGTATTTTGTAAAAAATTAAAAAAAAATTATCAGTTGTGCTTTTCTATTTTTATGTTTTAAAAAAGTGACAATTATAAAATTTGAGGACGCGTTCGATATTATTTTTTGTATCGTATACTTTAAAAATGAAAACAGTAATATATGTTCGATAGATATAATTAAAAATGATAAAATAGTGAGTATGTGTTCGGAAATGCTATTTTCTAAAATAAAATTTATGCCATTCAAGTAATATAATTTTTTGTGCATGTAGTTAAAAAGTTATGAAATTAATTTATTTAATCTCTTCTAGTTACTAAACAAATTATTCAACTATTAATATATAATTAAGACAAATATTAACATTACGATAAATGACTATATGCTTAATAAAAAATAATTATCAAATTAATTGAAAAAAATTATCAAATTGCAAGATGGACACTTGAGATCTATAAGGAAGTAAAGAATTATGAGGGTCCAGATGCCCAAATATTGATTCTCCTTCAAGTACAATAGCAAAGCAACAAGTTCGACAACAGCAGTATCCGTAGAACTTCTAAAACTCGACTCCTAATTGATACAGCTCGAGACAAACGAAACTTCTTTCTAGTTCATTTTCCTAACTCTTCAACTTAATCGTTTCTCTCCAATTGGTGGCAAAGCAAGAACCAAAAAACCAGAACGCAACGTACTTGTTCCGCAATCATTTTAACAATGAAAAATATATTTCATTCAAGTACTAACATTTTTAATTCTACTACTCGTAAGCATTGTTAATTTGCAATTCTATTACCACTAGTAATTTATCCGATGCCTAAATTAAAGAAAAGCAGAAGTTCAATTAAAGAAAAAAAAAGGGGGGAAGCAATATCATGTTTAGCGTGGTAAGGGAGAGAAAAGAAGAAGCTGGGAATTAGAGATAAGATTTTCTGGTGAGGGAGAGAGAATTAAGAAAAAAAAAAAAAAAGAGCAGACGAAAAAAAAAGTTTATTTATTGCGCTTGGAAAACATGTCAAATATTGTTTTATAGTGGACTAAGAATCTCTCATTAGTTAAACCTTCTTAATTTTTCAAAAATTTTATGCTATTTATTTTTTAATATTAATGTAGAATTTTTTTTAATTACTTTAATTTATTAACTATCAATAAATAAAAGTTACTAAAAAAAAATCGGATAATGAGAGGACTTTAATCCTTGTTATGAAATATAGAGGAAATGCATGTAACCTGTTTTTCTTTTTAAATTATTGGTACTTCTATTTCTTTCTTCTCTCGATGGGATTTTCAAAATACAAATGGTAGTAATTATTCACCGTTTTTTTCAGCCTCGACCTTGCCTCATTCACCACTCCATTCAATGGTTCAACATCTTTTTCACATTAATATTTATTGGTTAATTATCAAGTTAAACAATAATTATTTATTAACAAATTAACTTTTTTATAGATCAATTAATTAATGCCAACAACATTGTTACAAGGGTATTATTATAAAAGAAAAGAAAAATAAAGATAAGAGTAAAATATATATAATTGTAGGGGCGTTTAAGGTGAATAAACAAATATTCAAAGTCAAAATAAAAAGATTAAATAAATATTTATTAATTAGAAAAATTAAAGTACATTGAAAAAAGATACAAAGGCAGATCTTACAATGAAGAGCAATGCATGAATACAAGTAATGACTAAGCACAAAGAAGGCCGAATAATCAACTTAAAACCAGGAAAATGATAATTCGAAAACATAAAACCAAAGCCAAATAATAGAAATAAATCGGCACAGCACCAGGCCAACAACAAAGCACGCCAGCATCAAGAAGCTGACCATTTATTCAAAAAAAGGCACAAGCATGATCAATCCACGGAAAAATCAAACCATGCAATATAATTACACAATTAATGAGCACACCAAGAACCAGAAGTGTAAGAAAGCAGAAGCATTGCTGCTTCTATTCCTTTCTTCCCTCGCCGAAGATTTTCAAAATTCAAACGGTTGTAATATTGTTCGCCGTTTTGTACAGCCTTGGCCTTGCCTCATTCACCACTCCATTCACAGGTTCAATATCTTTTTTCCGGGTTTGGGCAGCAGAACACAGCCACAGACATTCTTTCCCTTTCTGAATTTGTCACCACTCTGTGTACTGGGCTCTTGAATATTCCGTTACTCATTATCTGCATGCATCACATACATATACCAATAAATTAGTAAAGGTTATTCCCTTGATTTGCCATAAATGTATTTTTGTTAGTAATAAATTAATTACCTCTAGCTGATCACAACGTTCACAACGAAAGCTTCAGGAATGACTGGAACCCTATACCACTGAGCGTCCTTGAGGAATTGAAGACCTTCCACTCCTTTGTCTGGCAAGAACACAGTCAGTCCTGAGGGTACCAGCAGAATTGCCCAAACAAAAATGTTTGCCTCCAAACATGTCCTGAAAGCAATTCTATTCCAAATTTATTGACCTCGCAAAGGCCTTGATGATGATTTGACTGAACATCACTTCCAATTTGTTAGAAAATTCATGCAAAATCTCCCTGCACACAATCGCCACGCACATATATTATATCTACGAGGTTAAAAATTGTATTGATTAATGATCATGTAGATATAAGCATAAGGTTAATGGAAGTACCTAAATGATTCGGGATTTTCTGACCAGAATTTGAGTTGTCTTCGATCTTCCGGAATTAGTGCAAGAAACAATAGATCACTCCAATTAAGTGTTGGGTGGGTATCATTCCATAGCCATCTTCGCTACCATCTTGTTGGAATATTTCTGCTTCTCTTCCAGAGGAAGAGCAAAGAACTTCTTGGTAACTTCAGGCACTTTGTCAAGAAATGCAGGTTCTTTTCCATGATTGATTGCCTGAAACTCCATAACTCATAACTTGAAGCTATAAGCACAAATGATCATCAACATGTATGCATGCCTGATGATAGCAGTGTATAGAGTAAATATATATATATGGGGGTAGATTCAAGGGGTACTTTCTTTCGACCCAGTAATTCATTTCAATTTTCCATTCTTTTCAGTTCTAATAATTTCTAATGATAACTTTTTTAATTTTCTCACGATTGTCCATGTCAACATCGATAAAAAAAAACGCCACAGTTAGCATACTATATATATGTTACTGTTTCGTACGTCTGGAGTGTTAACTTGGAACAAATATATGGGGAAAAAAAAAATTGACCTGGAAGCAGCCCCAGGAGCAGAGAGCTGTGCCGAGTTTCTCTAGTTCTTGTGAGCGTGATGATGGAGAAGTCAAGAGGCCAAAACCAATTACTGGAAAGTCCAAGAGTGGCAGAGAAGCATATAAGTTCCAGCGTCACTTCCTTTCTGTATGTAACTTTCTGGTAATGGTTGGCCGTCGATGATGATTTCTTGGACTGTTGTCGTTGCTGTTACTGAATGAATTTCGGCCATGTTGTTTCGGGAAGCGAGAGCAGTTCCACAATGTCACAACTTTACTTAACTCTGTTTTGTTTTGGTGGTGCTTGTAGACTAATTTATAGCAAGGCGTCGTGGAATGATAAGCAAGTAAGTTGAGATCTGAAAGAATTTTGGAGATCAGATAGAGCCAGATTGAGAGAATTTTGTAACTGTTTTATTGATAATATTCTCAGTACATCTTGATGGTATTTATAGCTGCACTTCTCAGCATCCAGCTAATACATTTAGTTATTGCTAATAACAGACTCAAACTAAATGTGATTTTAATCTTTTAAACTCAGCCATTCATTAATAACTAATTCACTACATCATGCAACAATTGAGGAATCTCTGTGTAGCTATTTTGCCATCTGGAATATTCTTGCTTTGTACGTGTGACTGTTAACTCATCCGTCGTGTAAGCAACTGTCTTGGTTAACAAGTAGGCTTCAGTTGGTACCCCCACATGACTTGATCCAAGTTCAGCTTCATCAATACTTTCAACATCCCTTTTCAAACTTAAAGTCTTTAGAAGAGACTTTAAGTTTGTTTCTAAAGAAACTGAACTTAGGATAAGTAATTAGCTTAGTTAATACATCTGCAATCTGATCATTGCTTGATACAAAAGCAATTTCAGCTTCTTTCTTTTCAACTTTATCTCTGACAAAATGAATGTCTATTTCTATGTGTTTAGTTTTGGAATGAAGAATTGAATTTGTGGCAATTGTGGCTGCACTAGTATTGTCGCTTAACAACAAAGGTTTGCAGTTGAGCTTTACATTTAGTTCTTTAAGAACTGAACATATCCATGTTATTTCTGCACAAGCCAATATCATGGCTTTGTATTCAGACTCTACTGATGATTTAGATACCACACTTTGTTTCTTTGAACTCTAGCTGATTAGATTATCATCCAAATACACACAATAACCACTAGTAGATCTTTTATCATCAGGATCACTTCCCCAATCATCATCTGAATACACTATCATATCAAGAGAATCAGACTTCTTGAAGCTTAATCCATAGTCTACTGTTTCTTTTAAATACCTCAATACACGTTTGCAAGCTATCCAATGTGGCTATAAAAGATTTGCCATAAAATGACTTAATTTGTTTACTGCATATGCAATCTCTGGCCTAGTTAGCACAGTATACTGAAGTCCTCCAATAGCTTTTCTATATTAAGTTGGATCAGAACATTTCTCTCCGATGTACTTGTTTAACTTTTCATTTGTTGCAAGTGGAGTATCTGCTCCATTACAGTTCTTTAAATCAAATTTGGCAAGCAATTCCTTTAAGTATTTGGTCTGAGACAGTACTAGAGTATTTTCATTTCTTGTAACCTCAATGCCAAGAAAGAAATTTAATTGTCCCAAATCCTTAAGAGCAAAGGTATTCCCTAAGTTGTGAATGATCTGTTCAATCTCAATATGATTACTCCCAGTGATTATGATATCATCAATATAGATTAGTACGATGATTAAATCATTCTCATTTCTTTTAAAGAACCGTGATGTGTCTGATTTAGCTCGATAGAACTGCCATGATTCAAGAACTTATTTCAGTTTATCAAACCAAGCTCTAGGTGTTTGTTTTAAGCCATAGAGAGCTTTCTTCAATTTACAAACATATTTTGGGTGATCTAGATTCTCAAACCCTCTTAGCTGAGGCATATATACTATTTTAGTCAGTTCTCCATTTAGAAATGGATTATTAATGTCAACCTGTCTTAGCCTCTAGTTATTCATAACAGCAAGGCTTAATACAATCTTTATAGTTGCTGCCTTTACTACAAGGCTGAAAGTTTCATGATAATCCACTCTTTCAGTTTGTAAGAAGCCATTTGCTACTAGTCTTGCCTTATATCTATTTATTGATCCATTTGAGTTTTGTTTCACCCTAAAAATCCATTTATGTCCCACAAGTTTTATATTTTGCTCTGGAGGAACTAAACACCAAGTCTGATTTTTCATTAGTGTATTAAACTCATCCTACATTGCTAGTTTCCAGTTTTGATCATTTAATGCTTCAGCAACACTCGAGGGTATGTCTAGTGATAAGGCTTTTTTTTTATATTGTAGACTTTGGTTTTAAAAATTCCAGCTTTGGCTCTGGTTATCATAAGATATGAAGGTTTGGGTTGAAGAATAGTTTGAGTTACTTGTGGATTTTGGTTTTGAAGTTCATTGCTTTCAGGGATGATATAATGGTTTGAAGAGTTTTGTGTTTTAGAGTGTGTATTTGGAGCATTATTGGGTACTGGAATAGTATAATCATTGTTATTGTCAGAAACTTAATCGTTAGAAAGAGTAATTTCTCGGATCGGATTCTCAGATGAGTTTGAACTAGCTGCTGTTACCTCATGACCATGACTTTTAGAAGGAAAAGACACTGTTATGAATTTGCTGAAAGTGTTTATGGACTTAGATGATTGAGATTGTTTAGAACTCATGAATTTAAAATCTGTTTGAAAAGGAAAAGAGCTTTCATTGAAGTTAACATGTGCAGCAATTTATATTCTTCCATTTGAGTTTAGACACATGTAACCTTTATAAGTATGATTGAATTTTAAATTTACATATTTAAAAGTATGAAAATCAAATTTATGATTGTTGTAGCGTCTTAAGAAAGGATAACATTCACAGCCAAAAATTTTTATAAAAGATTAGTTTGGTTTCTTTAAGTAAATGGCTTCAAATGGTGTTTTATCATTTAAAACAGGGGTGCTGATTCTATTTATGAGGTATGTGGCATTTGAGCAAGCTTCCCACTAGAATTTGAGAGGTAAGTCAACTTGGGCAAGAAGTGTTAGACCAATTTTTACAATATGTATATGCTTTTTTTTTCAGCTTTTCCATTTTGATGTGGGTATATGTGCAAGAGTATCTCAATGATATCCCATCATGTTTAAGATTTGGTTTAAACACTTTGTATTCTCTTCCCATGTCACACTACAAGGCTTTGATTTTTAATTTTAGGCTTTTCTCAATCTAGTTTTTGAAGGTAATGAATGGTGTGAGTGCTTGTGATTTGTGTATTAATCCATAAATCCATGTATACCTTGTTTTGTCATCAATGAAAGCTATACAGGATCTAAAACCTTGGTTTGACATTGCAAGAGTAGGACCCTAGAAATCACTATGAATTATTTTAAGAGCGCCTAATGTTTTGGTTTCACTATTTTTGAATGAAAATCTATGCTGTTTCCCATACTGACAAGCTTTGCAGAAAGACAAAACAGACATTTTATTTCCAAGAGAAATATAACAAGCTGACAAGATTTTTCCAAGAACAATGAGATTATGATGACCTAACCCCATATGTCACAGATCAAGCACTTTGCTGCTTCTACAATTATCATTACAATTGACAGATAACATGGACGCAGGTTTATGTACTTTATTTATTAGGAGTAAACTAGGAGTTGTAGTAGATGATAACAAGATTGACTTGACTGGAATCATGAGGTAAACTTAGCAACTTGCACAATCCATTTTTAGCCATTCATTTCATAAAAACATTTCCCATTCTCTTGTCCTTGACAACACAAAAGGTTTTATTGAATTCAATATAAACATCATTATCATGAAACAGTTTTGAAACACTAATCAAATTTTTAGTTATTTCTGGAACATAAAGTATGTGATTAAGTTTGATGTGAGATAAGATGTGTGGTTCAAATGTGCTGAGCAATGAATGACCAACAGAAACTATTTTGAGTTTAGCTCCATTACTGACAGCAAGTTGATAATTTCTTTTGTATTCTTAACTGATGTTGAGATTGTTGAAATCATTTGAGATGTGGTTTATAGCTCCACTATCAAGATACCAAGCTTCATTTCTGTTCCCTTCATTCTCAGCTGTAAATGTACTTCTCCTGTTTAGCGTTGGATTAGGTACATAATTCTTTTTGAACCTATACCAGCAGTGAACAACAGTATGATTTTTCCTGAAGTAGATCTGGTAAAGTCCCTTAGGTTCTTTTTCATCAGCCGAACTTTTGCCTTTGATTTTACCTAATGTATTCATGTTTTAATTGAGATTTCCTCCACCGAATTGCTTTCCATCTAAGTTTCCAGCTTGTCTTTTACCATAATTGTTGTTATTTCCATTGAAGTTAAAATTTGAGTGATAGTTCATTCTCTGATTTTCTCTGTGATAGGCCAGATTAGCTTGATAATCCATGTGACTAACAAAGTGTTGATATTCAATTATGTTTTCATGACTTAGCAACATTCCATACACATTAGAGAGTGTGGTGCTTTCAGGTCTTGAATTGATTGTGGTAACAATTGAATCATATTCAGATCCAAGACCAACAAGCAAGCATAGTATAAAATCCTTATTATTCATATTGTTTCCAACAACTTTTAATGCATTCAGAGTAGTTTTCATCTTAGTGTAGTACTCATGAATTATCATTGATCCTTTCCTTGTGGTTTGAATCTGAGTTCTCAGATGCAAAACTCTGGATCTAAATCTAGTGGCAAATTGAGTTGCAAGGATTTGCCACACATCTAGAGAGGATCTTGCTCTAACAACATCACTTAAAACTTTTTCACTCAAAGTTGACAGCAACTAGCTCATTAGTTGTTGATCATTCCTCCACCAGATTTAGAATTGTGGATTTGGTGTAGTGATCACAGTTTGATCACTGTCAATGTTGATCACAACTCGATTTGGTAGACTTTTTGAGCTATCAATTAGATCTTCTAGATCATTTGCATTGATCGTTGTTATAACTTGAGACCGCCATAGCAAGTAGTTATTGTTAGTGAGCTTAATAGGTGTGTTGAAAACAAGTGAGTTGAGAACAGAAGTGCTGACGTTTGATATTTGATTTGAGTTTGTGGTTGAACTTGAAGCTCCATTGTTAGTTTGATTTTCATTGCTCGCCATTATTGCTTCACTAGCTCTGATACCATGAAAGAATTTTGGAGATCAGATGGAGCGAGAGAGAGAGAATTTTGTAACTATTTTATTGATAATATTCTCAGTACATCTTGCTGGTATTTATAGATGCACTTCTCAGCATCCAGCTAATACATTTAGTTATTGCTAATAACAGACTCAAACTAAATGTGATTTTAATCTTTTAATCTCAGCCGTTCATTAATAACT
This sequence comes from Atalantia buxifolia, assembly GCA_030444775.1. Taxonomy (NCBI): domain Eukaryota; kingdom Viridiplantae; phylum Streptophyta; class Magnoliopsida; order Sapindales; family Rutaceae; genus Atalantia; species Atalantia buxifolia. The sequence goes on from CM059832.1 coordinate 10,886,518, forward strand.
AATTCATTGCATCATGCAACAATTAAGGAATCTTTGTGTAGCTATTTTGCCATCTAGAATCTTATTGCTTTGTACGTGTGACTGTTAACTTATTCGTCGTGTAAGCAACTGCCTTGGTTAACAAGTAGGCTTCAACTAGTACTCTCACATGACTTGATCCAAGTTCAGCTTCATCAATACTTTCAACATTTGCATCATCCAAGCAGTGTGCACCTTGTGGAAATCATAGCATCAGTGTCCATGTCTCACATGTGATAATTAATGGATCATGCAGAAGCAGGTTGAGGTCAAATAAGAGCTAACTTTTTTCACTCATTAAAGTCTTGTTTACTATTAAGATGCTGTATTGTTTAGCTATAACTACTGTAAAAAAAAATATATAACTATAAAATAAAAATTAATATAATTTTTAAATAATAATTTTGACAAAATTAGTAAAAATATAATAAATTTTCATCATACAAGTATAAAATAAAATCAACTTAACTTCTAACCTATAATAGATAGTGCTTAACAAATACTTTAGTTTTATAACTTTAAACTACATTTGCTCAACCTCAATTTCAAATAAGAACCTAAGTAATCTTTAAACTTAGCCAGAAAGCCACTGTTTCGTTTTTTTTTTCTTTTTCTAAAAGACTTAGCTTGTGCACAAGTTAGTCTCGTATCGATGGTGAAGCACGGTTATGCTCCCAAACATAATTGAAAAATGTTATAGGCATCAGAGGTATAATGTTAATTGAAAAACTAAAATTATTCTTTAATTTTAGACTAAAAATAACATTATATTCCATTAGAGGTATAATGTTAATTGAAAAATTAACATTATACCTCTGATGCCTATAACATTTTTCAATTATGTTAATTGAAAAACTAAAATTATTCTTTAATTTTAGACTAAAAATAACATTATATTCCATTAGAGGTATAATGTTAATTGAAAAATTAAAACTATTTTCTTAAAACTATCTTTTTAATTTTAAACTATAAACTTATCTGAGTGCAAGACCAGGGGCGGATTTTGCCTTTGACTGGGGGCTATAGCACTTGCAAAATTAAAAAAAAAATCAAGATTTTTTATATAAAATATTAAAAATTAAGTATAAAAGTTTAATTTGATCCCCGCGCTTCCTTGACATATAAATTTAGTATTAATGTGAAAACTAAGTCAATTGTTAATAAATGAAAGTAATACAAAAATAAACTGCAAAAGCAAGCCCAAGCACCTGATAACAAATCCCCCAATAGCAAAGCTGCAAGCCTGCAAGCTAAAATCGTTCTAAAATTAATTAATATTTTTAAATTAGAAGTACCGAGTATTTAGAGCTAAATATCAATTCTCCAAATTCTGGAAGTTCACCTTCAAAATCTTTTAAGAATTGAGATAAATCAAGTCGATACTTAATTATTGGAGCATGATCCGGTATTACATCCTTAAATTACATTTATGTTGTTAATCAACAATACTCTTGCTAACACATGAAATTTAAATTTAGGTCCCAAAAATTTACTCCGTCCCTAAATGTAATATTAGTATATCACTAATGCATCATATGAATTGATTCAAATAATAATGCTCATAAATAAATAATATTGACTCCAAAATAGATCATATTTTAGTGTCGATTGTGGAAAAAAACTGAAAAAGGAAAAACACAATCTTTTAGCCAATTATTGACCCAAAAAATGATGGCTGTTATCACACAGCCCGGAAAGTAGGGATGGCAAAATTTAGATTTGGATCTGGGTGTAGATGCATCCATATCCGGATTAGGATTAAACTTTTGGCATCCGGATCCGCATAATAATAAATTTAAATATAATTTTAAATTTAATAATTTATATAATAATATTTAATAAAATTCAATTATAATTTAACAATCAACAATTTATCATCAATTCAACATAAATAACATACAATACTACCATAAATTCACAAACAATAATTTCACAATACGAATCAAACATAAAAAAATAAAAAAAATTTAAAGTAAACCGATTTATTACAATATTCTCTACTACTACTACTATTACACTACTACTACTAATACTAATACTAATACTAATAATAATAATAATAATAATAATAATAATAATAATAATAATAATAATAATAATAATTATTATTATTATTATTATTATTATTATTATTATTATTATTATTATTATTATAACATATTTTTCATAGTTAATGAAGATTATAGAGTTAATTATACTTATACATTTAAACAAATAATTTAATGTATATATTTTTCAATTAAAATTTGATTAAATAAGTTTTTAATCATAAATAATGGGCTCTGAATGTTTGATTTTTCAAATGCACTTGTATCCGAATCCTCACGGATCATGATTTTTAAAATCTGGATCCATATTTTTTAACATACGGATCCGAATCCGGAGTTTATTGCCAACCCTACTAGAAGGTTTCCATTCTAAATGCTTGAAGATATTTTATTTTTTTTCCAAGTATTACTGGGAATAAATTTTAATAATTCGGCAGATTTTTAAATTATTTATAGATATATGTATGTAGTGTCCTAATAAATATTATATTAACATTTTGGTCATACAAGAAGAGTTGAAAAAGAACTGTTTTGCTTAATAAACATGTGAGAGAGCTTGAGGTCCTAAGATTGCCGTTGAGAGTGAAGAGTTTAGTAGTTGGAATTTTGCAAAACAATAACCCATCGAGGTCGTCGAGGGTATTTCAATCGTAAACCCTCTTATACTTAAGATAGAGATTGAGATTGACACGATAACAAATAAATAATAAAATAGAGAAAAGAGAGTAAGAGAAAGGCTTGGATGATATTATTTTTTTTGGGGTTAACATATTGAATCGAATTCATATCGGCCTAAATTTGACAATAAATAGTAAATAAAATGCTGCCACTCTCAAATAAATCGTCCAATCTATGTTATTTGTACATAAAATTACTATCTTATATAAGGATGACAAAGATTCCCACAAAGACAGGGCCTGGGGGGTTTTTTTTTTTCCATTTGGAGAGGCTATAAAGATGATTTTATACTCAATTTCTTATTCAGATAAGGGATGCCCCATCCCCTCTCTATCCCCATATTAATTTTTATTTTTCTAGAATTATTAATGAATAAATAATAAAATTCAAATTGTAAAATATTAAATATTGATATAAATAAAAAAATAAAATATTTATAAAAATAATATAAATATTAGTTAAAATAAAAGTTTGATGTATTTTACCATGAATCAAACCCTAAGTGACTCTCTTATAGTCTCACTTATTCTTTTCAAATTATTTGTGCAGTGGCCAACACCCAATTTGTCCTCCTCATTTCATTAATTTAAGTATCTATATCAATTTCATTTATTTCATCACTAATAGATAAGTATTTTTTTATTGTTAAAAAATTATGATTATTAACGAAAATAATTATTCTGATAATTTATATTTTACAGTGTAACTTTTACAATGAATTAATGTTAATATAAAATATATTTTTAAACTTTATTTAATTTTTTTAATATAATTAAATTAAATTTTAAAATTAAAAATATATTAATTATTTGACATAAGGAATATCTGAAATTTCCTATTATAATTCGGGATCTCTTTTTCCTCCCCTCAAACAATTTTAATGAGGATAGAGATATGTACAAAATATCACTATAAAAGATGTGGGTCCCACCACTCCCCGTTCAATCGCCATCCCTAAAACTCATGGTGGCGTTATGTATTAGCAATCAGCTTTTGACCACCTCTGATGCTTTACAAACGTGGGTCCAATAAAACCATACAATATATGACTCGGCCAAGAGTCGAATTGCATACCAAATTTTGAAACATGAAAATTTTTCCATTTGGGCAAATGGGAAAGCCCGCGATTTCGGTTTGTAGCTTTTGTTTTTCATGTGGTTAACTTTTTAAATTAGACATTTTTTTAGAAATTTCTAAAATATTCACCGAAAATTGTAGCTTATTGTGATTGGTCAATATTAATAAATTAATACAAGAGGGTGAAGGGGTACCACGACCAACATCCATCTATTATTCCATTTTCTTTCTTGTATCATTCATCTTTTAGTATTATATTAAAATTTAATATATCATTAGAATTATAATTAATTATTAATAGATTTAATCACCTAATTATAGAATTAAAAATTAGACAAATTTAGATCTAAGCTTATATTTGTCACCCAAAAATGAAGAGTCTTAATTCTACTTCTATAATTAGCTAAAATAATTCTTTCCATTCTCTATTATTACAAATTTAACCTTACGAGTGTTAAACAATATATAAAATTATAAATAGGAACGCCCGATCAACCAAGCAATTATATAGGGAGTCGAAACTTTTAGTGGATACCTCCAATGTAACTGTTCGCCTTAGCATAAGTATAATTAACTTAGAAAAGTGAATATAAAATTTGATGAATATATAATTAATATAATCTATTGATATTTATAATTAAAATCTATTTAAACAATCCTAGATTCTACTGAAGTTTAGTCCAAATTTCTACCTCACAAATTATAAAAAAAGATCTACTTTATGTACAATGGTGGAATTGTGTAATAGAAATCTATCTCCACTTAATTTTAAAAAAATGGAGGAATGGAATCTCGCTCAAAGATTTTGAGAGCGTGGGTTCATAAATGAGGTATGGGCTTATTGGTCATTTGCATTAAAAGTTGAAAAAAAAAAAGAAAACTAAGCAACACTAAAAGGTTTTTCAAATGAGAAACAAATAAGATTTTACTTTTTATTTGAAAAGTCATATTAGCATTAAACACTTCAAAAGACGTTTCAATTAAGATTTTTCAAATAAAATATGAGTTTTACTCTTCAATATTACCAAGTGAGTTTTTCTCTTTTCTATCAAAATTTTATTAATTTTTCATTAGAGAGAGAAAAAAACTAAAATTATTTTCTATTCAAAAAAATAATAGCTATATAATAGCATTTTTTTACCCTATTAAATATATTAAACTCATATACATCTCAGAGCAAATATTTTTCTTCAAATTGTTGTATTTTTCAAGTAATTTTATAATTGATATTATATGTTTAATTTATTAATTACTAGTCATTAAATTAAAAATGGACAAAAATAAATGGGAAAAACATATTAAAAGCACATCAATAGAATTACTAAAAGCTAAACATATTTAAAACATCATCATCATCATCATCATCATCATGACGACGACGACGATATTTAAAATCAACGTAAAATTACTTAACAACAATTTGATTAAAATAGTTAGGGTGATTAAATGGAGGGTAATTAAATTTAGTGAATGGAAAGATTTATTTAAAATAATATTAACTAGTCTTATTTAAAGAGCCTTTTGGAGGAAAATTTTATTTTTTCACCTTTTTATTTGTCATATATATAAGCAAATAGAGATTTGAAAAGTAAAATTTGGAGAGACTTTGATGATGTTCAAGTAATTTGCATGCATTTTGTTGGAAATTTAAAGTGCATTTGGCGACTTTTTCTTTATGGGTGTTTTTTGTTTTCTTGAAATGAAAAATATAAAACATGTTTGGTTAAGACATTTTTTTGGTAAATAGTAAAAAAAATGGAAAAAAAAATATTTTCATTTTCTAATTTTTTTAAAGAAAACTCAATAATGCCAAACTGGCATTCTTGAGTTGCTGAAGAACAGCAAAAAAAATGCAAGGTAAAAAGTTGTTCCAAGCCCACCATTCTAAATTATTAAATTATTATTTTTTATTCATTTTTATTTTCACTTATCTTTTTCTTTACAAAAGCAATTATTTCTACTATTACACCACTACCTTATCTTCTTCTTCTTCTTCTTCGATGTATCAAGTAACAAGATCCAAGTGCTTTTTTTCTTTTTGAATTTTGTGGTTTTGTTTGTTGTGCATTAAAATTTAGTATAATTTTCCATTACATCAAATATAAGATGATGAACCCTCTTTTGGTAATTTTTACCTAGTAAGAATAAATAATGGTGATTTTATTTTAAATATCTTATATCTAATTTTTGGGGTTTATTTGCAGGTAACACTTCATGTTGAAAGAAAGGATGTAGATATTTAGGCGTGTATAGGATATGCAGATAACACTTCATGTTGAAAGAAAGGATGTAGATATTCATGTTGCATGCAAATATTTTGTAATATTTTGTTCTTTATATTTTGTGTTATAAAATATAATTAGCACAAATGAACTGCTTAAATGTCTATAATAAATTTAATTGTAGAATGGATTTTTATTTTGTTATATGCTAATTAATTCTACATTTATTATTTTATTTTAAAATTTTAAACTTAATAAATTATAAGATTTCTTAAAATTATTATTGCTGTATGAAATTTGATTTCATTTTGATTAAAATTATAATAATAAAAGACAAAATTTGTAAATAAAATGAAGAAAATTATTTTATAAAATATTCTGTAAAAATTTTTATATTTTCGAACAAACAACCAAACTTATTTTTATTATTTTTCTTATTTTCAGACAAACAATCAAATACATTTTTACTATTTTTATTTTCATATGTTGATTTGAAAACATACTACCAAGTACCGAAGAAATTTTGATGTAAAAAAACATTATATCAAAAACACCATTCTCTTTTTTTAGAGTAAGAGTAAAAAACACTAGTTAAAATAATATTACTAAGGCACCCTTAGCTTCATTTGATATTTCGCAGGGGCATCATATCTTTTCGACTTATCTAGTTGTCTTTGTACTTTTTGTTTGACTTCTCTTGCGTCTGAATGAATGGAGGATAAGTGTCAATGCATGCAAAGATTTGTTGACTTACATGCATGTAATAAATGCTAAGTCAAAGGCATGATATAATGTCGGCAAGGAAGTTCGGTCTAAAATCTCTAGCTGATTTGATGGCTGCAAGATTTCCACGTGAATCTTGTACGATACAGTCGGTATATTTTTAATTTTATTTTTTTTATGTTATTTATTTGACATATTGCCTTTGGAGTCTTGGAGATCTAGTGGAAACCGAAAATTTCCAATAATAGTATCCAAGACATTATTGGATTAAGATATGTCACTGAAGTTTCTAAATGATGACAACGCAGAACACCATTTCAACGAGACCGTCATAATTTGTAAACTAAGTGGAAAAAATGTAATTTTCTTTTTCGCAACATAATTCCATGCATGTCCGATGGATATACTTAAAATAAGAAAAATGATAAACGAATACAGAGGGGACAAGATGATGACATAATAGTGTCTACCCTTGATCAGGATACAATATTGTAAATTAAGTGATTAAACATGAATGGGAAGCATAATGATTTTATCGTATCTTTTGAAATTTTTTTATCCAAATATCAGTGTTCTTAAAATAATTTGGCATGCTAAAGATTTAATAAGTTAAGCCATTGCGACTACTAATAAATTTTTTTTAATACTATCAAGTTAATTTTATTTTTTATCGTCAGTGATATTTATTAATTTTTTGTAATTTGTCAGCATTTGTAGGTAGATTTTTTTAAAAAAATATATGTATTTTGGTCTTTAACGAATCTTTTACAATATCAATTCAGGTTGACCCTAGTTTAGTTAGAAAATGTGATTAGAGGAGGAGCTATATGTGGAGCAATTAGGCATAAATTAATGCCAACTCCATTAACAACCACATATGATTCTTTTTGTTTGGATTACATCCATTATCTCAAGTTTTGGAATCCAGTAGAATTTCTTTTCCCTTTAAAGAACCATAAAAAAAATTTAAAACTTCTTTCACATGAAATATTAATTATGCTAAATATTTTATCTTATCATCAATAATCTTATGGAGTAGTATAGACTTATTTTATCAGCATCAAATTAATAGAAATCTTATAGAGAGTCTTTACGACGAGAATTTTCACTCCTAAAATCTCTGCATGTTATAGATTCTTTTTTCTTAATTAGACAAATAAGATATAAAATAATTAAAAAATATAAGTCATTAAGTCAATCAAATAAATTGGGATTAATCATTAATTCTTTCCTGGCGATCATGCTTCTTGAATGATATGTTTTCAAAAAACAATTATGTAAATTAAAACCCTAGTCAGCTTTTCGATGGACTTTTGCACTATGAATAGCAATCGGTTGGGCCAAGCCTGAGCTCGACCCAATTGATGGACACTAAAATTGAACATTTGATAGTGATAAAATTATTAGTTTTTCACTTCTTATGTCGATTAATGCGCTCATTATTCTTAAATTATCTTAATACTCTTTAAATATATTTTTATGTTAAATTAATTCGTAATATGTTAATTTTTATCTTGTTAAATATTTTTCAGGAATAAAAATAGAATTGGAATTGAAAACGAGAACAAAAAAGGACTACTGAAACAATTTGGAATACATAATTGAGGAGATATAATAAATAAATATTTAAAAAATAAAAAATAAAAAAGATAAAGAAATAATAAACAAAATGATTGTTGCTCGTGATGGTCAAGTGCTCTTGGCCACCTGACCATCACACTCTTTAATGTACATACATATATACATATGTACATACATATATATATATATATATAATAAATAAATAAATAAATAAATAAATAAAGATAATGCATTCCTTGCCTATAAAAGGCAAGGAGATTCAAAAGCCAGTAGAGTTGAATAGAGATAGCTTAAACAAGAGAGAATAGAGTGTAGCTGAGGAATTGTGTCTTTTTCTTTTTCTTCTTCTTTTGTTGTGCAATCAACTTCCTTATAATATATTTCAAAAGTTTGTCAAATAAAAAGAGTGTTTTGTTTTCTTTCATATGAGTGGTTAATTTTACTAAGATAAGGTGAAGGGTGAAGCTCAAAGTTTCAAATTATAAAATTAATTGCTTTATTAAGTGAGTTTTAAGTTTATTTGATTCTTTTCTGGTTATTTTTATGTCATGTTAATTTATAAATTTCTTTGGATCTGTATGATATTTTGACATAATGTCGACACATTAATATAAATTAATATAGTGTAGCACATAAGGTGCTTGATCCATGCTTATTCACACACATAGTTAATCAAGAATTAAATGATAAAATAATTAACTGGTAAAAACGAGACAAAATATTAAAAAAATGAGAAAGTATTAAAATTATAGTTTGAATACTGAGAGTGGATCTCGTAACTTTAGTATATTGTTAAATTGATTTGTAGTGATTTCTTTTCTGGCAATTAAATTTCTCTGTTTAATAAATTGACAACTAAATTTTAAATTTCATGTGATTCGACCTTGGACTCACCAGATTATATTATAACTAGACACTCCTATACTTGGGAGTAATAAACTTTTGAATTGTGTCAAATTTTTGGCGCTGTTGCTGGAGAGTTTTCTAATTTTGGTGTCAATTTATCTTTATTTTACTTTATTTTTATTTTTTTTGTCGTTATTATCTTTCCGTCATTCTATTTTATTCTCTTTTTAAAAAACTTTAGTTAGCACCTTTCCTCTCTTCAAATTTTAACATTATCCATAAATTTTGTGAGAAACTCCATTTTAGCCCAGAAGCTTTTACAAATCAATCCTAAAACAGAATTTATTTATTTAAATTTCTGCAATTAACTTTTGCATTTATTTTAAATGGTCGGTTCTACAGCCTAACTGTCATTTAAATTTTGTTAATTTATTTATTTATATGGTCGGTTCTACCGCTTAATATTTTAATTTCAGTTTATTTATTCTTGTACATTAATTTATTTAATTTTATGTTTTATTATATGACTGGTTTCAAAATACCGCCTAATATTTTATTTATTGTTTTCTTTAATTACTTTATTTTTATGGCGGGTTTCACCGCCTAATTTATTTTAACCATTGGAGTGTCGTTATTGGCCAACCCAATGCCACCTCTAACGGCTGTTTCTTGTGATTTCAAGTTCGTCTTAATCATCACCATCCTTAGAAAACCATTTCCAAATAGCCCAATCTCCATCTTCACCAGAAAATCATCTTATACAGAGAAGCTCTCATAGTGTTTTGTGCTGAACCAATATCAAGGACAAGCTTCTTGACCATAATAAAGTCAAGAATAAACTGAAAGACAAACATAAATTTTAATACATTATAGAATAAAATACACTACATTAGCTGAGCAAGTTTTGCTCTCCTCTTTATATTGACGGATCCAAGTAGCGACCACAGAAGGCTAGCCGTGAACTAAAATATCCTTTTAAATTAAATTACTTATTTACATATGTAATTAATCTTAATGTCAAGTATGTTCATTAAAGCCCCCAGTAATTTATTTCATAAAAAACAAAAAGAGAACATAGAAAAAAAAATATTTGAGAGCTACACAGAGGATTCAAGGAGAAAAAGAAGGAGAGATCGCAAAGATTAAGCGGAACTCACTTCCTCATCTTATTTTCTTGTTTTTACTTCTTTATGGGAATGTATTTGATGGCTAAAACAATTCATGAACTAAGCTTTGTTGTGGTTGAGTGATAAACAAGTTTAATGGTTATTTGATTGATATATGTGTGTTGCTCTGGATTTGCTGCAGTGTTTTGTCTTGATTTTACTTATTGCAATTTCTTATTTTGGCTGACCACCCATTTAGTGGATACTAATTAAGAGCAAGCCTAAAAAAAGTCTGACTTAGTTGAACAAATTAGGACAATACATAGTTTTAGATTGAGTTTCCCAAGTTGAGTTAATCTCGATTTGAATAGGGTCATGCTTGATCGAAAATTAGTGAAGAATTAGACATAAGAATTCACCTTGTAAGACAATTAGAACCTAGAATGCATAATATTATATCTAATATTAGCGTAACAACTGGTTACTATTAGATTGCATTTAGATATAAGATATCCAACAGGCGACAGTTGAGGATGCATGAGGGATTCTGCCTAGTGGGGTCACATTATGATAAGTTATTGAGTATTATCAACTTGTTTTCATCGGTAGTTAGTATACTTCAAATAATTATTGACGATGGACCAAGATTTGGACAAAAAGGTGAGCAAAGAATCTATTAAAGTTGATGTTGTCATTCAATTTTGTGTTTTACTTGCATTTGATTAGAGATATATTAGGAATCATAAATGGATTGTCACAAGCATTAGAAAAGAAATATCAAGATTTGTGAATGTTATGAACTTGGTTAAGTTATGTAAACAACAACTCCAAGTGAAGAGAGATGCTGGATGGAATTCCTTGGTTGATGAGGTTTCTTCTTTTTGTGTGAAGAATGGCATTGATGTGCCTAATATGGATGATAACTTTGTAGATCGTGGACGATCAGGACGTAAAGCTCAAGATATTACAAACTTGTATCATTATCATGTCGAGATATTCTATACTGTCTTAGAAATGCAACTTCATGAGCTCAATTCTCATTGCAATGAGACAAATGATGAGTTGCTTATTTGTTTAGTGTGCTTATCTCTGGATGATTAATTATCTACTTTTAATAAAAAAAAAGTTTAGCACGTCTTACTCAATTTTATCCAAAAGAATTCTCTTGTTTAGATCTCATGGCAATTGGAATTTAGGTTGACACTTATATTTTAGATGTGCGCTCTAGTACATTGAGTTTTCAAATTTAAAAGGGATTGATGAGCTAGCAGGGCAAATGGTTTGAGACTAAAAGAGACAAGGTATATCCATTGGTTTATATATTAGTGACATTAGAATCAATTCTACTGTTGCCACTACTGTTGTAGAGAGGGCACTTTCAGCTATGAATATTTTGAAAAATCAGCGAGAAAATCGAATGGGAAATCAATGGATAAATGATAGTTAGGTTGTATACATAGAGAAAGGCATTTTTAATAGTATTGACAATGAAGTTATCTTACAATGTTTTCAAAACATGAAAACGTGTAAAGGGCAAGTGTAATAATATATTAATTAATTTCAAGTCTTGTATTTTTGTTTCTATTAAAGTTGTTGAAAACTTGAAATTAAGGTTATTATTATAAATATTGTCATTATTTTTTTATTAAATTAGTTTTATTATCTTATTGTTAGATACTGATATTGTTATTGAGGGTAGCCTCTCCCAATAAATCATTTGGGTTCGTCACTGTCTCTTTAGTTCCAATGACAAAATGATAAGGGCTGTCATCTTTGTTTAAAAAAAAAGGTTTTGTGATATTTGATCATCTCATTATATCTCACTAGCCCCCACTTTTGAGTTAACTCCATTAAAAATTTTAAACTAATCTTTATCTCTCAACATACCCCACTTAATTTTGAATTTAATCTTATTATATTTTTTTTATCTTTTTTTTCTAAGTACCCACAATATAAAACTTATAAAATCTGTCTTAAAAAGAAAAAAAATCCTAATCACTATAATATCTCTCTTTCTTTTTAAAGTTTTTATCCACCATTACCATAACCATTAAAAAAAAAAGAGTTTGATATTTCTTCTTCATCCTCTATTGAGTAACGTAAATTAATTTCTTCCATAACTATAAAAGTAGAGTACGTAATATTTGAGAAGAAATAATAATTTAAAAAATTAAAAGAAATTAGGATTTAAGAAATTAAATTATTTAAATTAGTTAAATTAGATATTAATAAAAATTATCATGTGGAAATACTTAAAAGTTATTTATCTTTTTAAGTTATTTTATATAAAGTTAAAATAAACATTTATATAAAAGTAATTAATAAAATATTATGGGATGTAATGAGGTGGTAAAATATTCCAACTCTCAAAATTGATAAGGACCGTCGAAAAGGCCCTCTGAAACTTCCTTCCCATTTTGGAAGCCAGGCCCATGCCTAAGAAGTAAGTGCAAGCATAAAGGTATCAAAACCGTTTATCCTCAACTGATTATTTAAAATGACGATTTTAACCTCTAATCTTATCAAATAAAATAATTCTCGTCATATCATAGAAAAAATAAATATACCGAAAAAAAAAAAAATTTCAAAAACTCGAAAGGTAGGTAGCAGTAGCGACAGGTGGAAGCAAGGTATCGTAACGTAACGTTAACAGCGATGGCATCTTTCTCTCTGATTCTGATTCGACTATCACTCGTCGCGGCGCTCCTTACGGCGTCATTTTGCCAGCTCAAAGCGATCGGAATCAGAGAGGTAGTAGACGACGCCGTAGGTGAGCAGAGAGAGTTCGATTACTTCAACTTTGCTCTCCAGTGGCCTGGCACTCAATGTAAAAACACTCGCCACTGCTGTCCCTCCAACGGTTGTTGCCGAGGGTAACGATGTCTTTTCCCTCTTTTTTCTTTATGTTTTCTTCACAGTTGAATTTGTCGATCGATTGATGATGGTATGTATGACCGTGAGATTTGAGTATAGTTTTGTATTAATTTTGTAGATATTGTCTGCAGAACGTTGTCGTTTCTGCGTGTTATAGTGGAAATAATTTTATTATTATTATTACTTTTCTTTAACTCTTGAGTGGTGCAGTGCTTCTTGTTTAACACGGCAATTTATATGTACCTATCTTGGCCGCGTGAGACTTACATAGTGTATTGTTGATTTTTTTTTTCTTCTTTTTCCTTTTCCAGGTCGAATGCTCCAACTGAATTTACAATCCGTAAGTATGAGGGTTATGAATGATTATGATCTTTGATATTGCAAATGTGAACAATAAGATGCTATTACTCTTGGAGTTCAAACTGCCACAGATGATTGATTAAATAGTATTTTTGATATACATATCCTTCAAAAAAGTGGTGGTAAAACTTTTATCTGGTAGGTGACTTACAAACATAGGGAAATTTCTCAAAAGTAGCTAAAATGCGACAATGAAATTGTTCAGTGTTTCAAGAAGAATGGACCAATTTAAAAGTAAAGTAGAAAAGTAGCCGAGAAAGGGATTTGCTTTTGTAACTGTTCACTTTTGCTGTCTTCATACAGAGTCTTCGTATAGCCAATGATCTATTCTTAGGTTTGCCTTGGTTTCTGCTTTAGTAACTGTCCTTTTTGGAGCAACTTGTCCTGTGAACATAAATATATTTCAGATATTGGAATGAAACATACTCATCTGTAAGCTTCTATATTGGTATTGCAGATGGGCTGTGGCCTGACTATAATGATGGAACCTGGCCTTCTTGCTGCAAGAAGTCTAAGTTTGATGAGAAGGAGGTTTATCTTCGTGGTCTCTGATGCTGCAATGTCGTGTAAATGATCTAGAATTTGCAGTATGTGCCTTTGTTCATATCTCTTTTTGTAATATGTAGATCTCAACATTGCTTGATGCTCTGGAGAAGTACTGGCCATCATACAGATGTGGTTCAACATCAACTTGCTATAGTGGGGAAGGGCTATTTTGGGCTCATGAGGTGGTTATTAATTATGCATTTCATTCTTTTTGCTTACTAAATCATCCCGTACCATGTTTCAGTACTCACAGTGCTTTGTTCTTGTGTTATTATGATGGCTGAATTCGGGGATAATGCACTGGCAGTGGGGTAATACTCTTCTACTGTCCCAGCATGATACATACAATTTATATTTTCTTGCTCGGAAAGCAATTTCGAATTTTTTAATTCCTTCCTTATACAAGTTGTGCTACTTCTGATTTTCCATGGTACTTGCAGAGAAGCACGGAACTTGTTCTTTTTCAGTATTTAGAGATGAATACAGTTACTTTTTAACAACCCTCAACTTGTACTTTAAATATAATGTCACGGTAAGTTTCAAATTGGGTTATGCTTTAAATTCCTTGGGTTTCACATATTCTAATAACAGTAGTAAGGCGGTACAGAAGACTGCAGTATTATGTTTTTTATTATTTCAATTGAATTACATTTTAACACTTTTGTTGCAATTTCTATCGATTCTTCCATTTGGTTTGTGCATTTGACCAATATCATTTTTTGTTGCAAAAAATGAATGTCAGAGAGTACTGAATGAAGCTGGATATCTTCCTTCTAATACTGAAAAGTATCCTCTAGGAGGCATTGTCTCTGCCATTCAGAATGCTTTCCATGCAACTCCAAAACTGGATTGCTCGAAAGATGCTGTGAATGAACTTCATCTATGCTTTTACAAGGATTTCAAGGTTAGAATCTGCCTTCTGTGCCAGATCATCACAATAATTTATATGAGGCCCTGACCTCTGAGCTTCAAATTTGATTGGTCCAAGTTAGAGAGCAGTACATGCGGTAGCCTTGGTTGTAAAGAGAGAAAACATAAGCTGATGTTGGGGTTGACATGTTTTCCCATCTATTATCTGATCCAGCCAATCAATTTGTTTTACTCTTAGATTTTCCCAGCTGACAATCTTTTTTGTTTTGTTAAAAATCTGGTAACCTGTTGTCTAATTTCCTGTTTGAGTTTACCTGTCATGTGGAAAGTTGATGTCTACTCTAACAGTTTCTTGCTATTTCAGCCTCGGGATTGTATTATTGAAAGAAGCCCTGAAAATCACAATTATTTCTCGAGCAGTTCATGTCCCAAATACGTTAGCTTGCCTGTATATATGTCATCGGGTAAGTTTCTTCTATGTTTACATTATTATTATCACTTGACAGTAGATGCTTTGTGTACAATGGTTTAGTCACCTCTTACTGCAGAAGAGTCCTTTGTTGGATGTAAATTAACTGTTGGAAAATATGCTTGGAGAGTGTGCTTATCATAAGCAAACTAGAAAGGGATTTAACAAGCTCTGTTAGATCAACCTTGTGCATTGGTTTATTTCATGACCTTCTTGACCACTGACCACATATATCTGCAATTTTTATGAGTGCTTAAGATTAGTGTAAACTGGGAAGCACTTCAGCTGTTTCCGTGTTTTTGCTTTTTAATAGCTTCCTTGCTTAGCTCTA
Source organism: Atalantia buxifolia (assembly GCA_030444775.1). Classification (NCBI taxonomy): domain Eukaryota; kingdom Viridiplantae; phylum Streptophyta; class Magnoliopsida; order Sapindales; family Rutaceae; genus Atalantia; species Atalantia buxifolia. The sequence goes on from CM059832.1 coordinate 10,902,267, forward strand.
AACTCATCAGAGGCCCTCCCTTTCTTTTCACATTCTGAGATTTCAGGAGCCTCTTTCAGTAGTTCCTTGCCAGATGCCATAGGCATTATGTTACTATTGCTGGTTTTTTTTGTGGCGTAAATCAAGGGATGTGGTCGGCTTTTTATTTACTGAAAGTTGGACTGTTGGGAGTACCTCATGTTTAGAGAATCTCTCCACAAGTTATTTCTGTCTGGAATTTCAGACCTTTCAGCTTCTTCTCGCTTTAATATAGCAACCATTTTTCAGTCAGAGACTATTTGTCAAAGTGTCACTGGCACCTTCTCAGATCAACAAGCGATCCATCTTTTATCCCCGTAAATGCCTGTTATCAGGTGTAGAGTTTGAAAATGAACTTGTAGTGGATTTTGTATATTTTTAATGTGAAAAAAATAGATTTTCCTTTTGTTTCTTGTCTTGCATGCTAATCTTTTAAAAGATATTGAAAAACGGTGTTGGCTTTTGAACCAAAAAACCCAGTGATGGAAAAAGGGCGGAAATTACTGTTGTCAAATTACAGACAGTAAATGAATTTATAATCTTTCTTTTGCTGAGATGAGATGTAACAAGTGTTTATTTCGTTAGGGTTCCAATGTATACTGCACAGCACCAGACCTTCGCCATCTCCTTCTTAAATGCTTGTCTAAAACAATGTTTTTTTTTCCCTTTCTGGTATTCTTTGCTTGAAGTACATCGCTGAAGATTGCTCGGGTATATATATAGTACAAATTTTAATTGCAATTTACATTTGTCTTTGTCCCTAACTGTAGGAGTTGATGATGCGGCTGCAATTCCCTGGATACTTGAAAATGAACCTCTTTGATATCTCATCTCGGCAGGGTTCATGGCATGTAATAGTTCCAACAATAAACTGCTACCTATTTATCATCTCAATTGTAAACATCACAATTAAGTGTTTGTTAATTAGCTGGATAACAACTGTCAGTTCTTTCAATTGTTTGCCGTTTGATGGGTGAAGCATTCTTCAGTAAGCATCTTGTTATATTGCTCCACCAATTCAAGTATAAAGAATCACCCTTGTTCCTAAAGGTAAATTTTTCCCGTTCACTCAGTTGCAATCCTATGCTTTGTTAAAATATTCTTTGAGCTGTCAAATTATCGTGATAGTTTCCTACCAGTACTTTATCATCTGATCTCAACATACAACGGCATCATTCTCCTTCATGCATGTTTAGAACTTTTTTTTTTTTTTTTTACAACGTAATATGAACGATCAATTTGGAGCAAATATGACCAGTTGGATTTCTCTATTCATCTTTTAACAATTTAGGAAAAATGAGGTGAGTGAATAAGGAAAACAGAAAACAGAAAACAATGAAGAAATTCTGTTATTCTATAGAAAAGTTGGTAGTGAGTAAATGTAATTTAAATTACCCCTAAGATGAGTATTTATGTCTTTTTTTCGCAATTTCATATATGCATGTATGTATGTATTGGGCTTTAGAATATTGTTGTAATTGGGTGGTTTTATAGGTGTAATGGAGGGTATCAACACTCGATATAGCATCAGTTGCACTAAAAGTTGAAGAGGTTTATGTTTTGGGCCTTTATAAGCCTCTAAAATCATGGCCATTACGGAGTCGTACTTAACCGAGTGTTCAAACTTAAAAGGTCAATTTATATCATGACAAGGGTGGCAATAATTTGAGTATTGATACCTTCGAATTATTCGACAACGGCATCATTCCCGTTCTAATGGCAGGTCCAGCTGGATCAACCATACGTCGAATCAATGTCTATTACAGAAAAGGGCGAACTATTAGGACCCCACTGAAATTCTCATAAAACCCATCCCATAATGAAGTTTCAAATGTAATATATTTTAATTAAACCTCCTACATTATGATTATCGTTCGTACCGATCAAGATATAATTTTCAAAGATATCCCTAATTTACTTACATCCCAGTTATTTTTTTTTCTGGTTATTCATTATTTTGAGATACTTTAGTTTAATATTTAATAGTTGTATCACGATGTTTTTTTTTTAGTGAGACTATTGGCATCACTCCAAATATCTCTTAACACTCATTTTCTTAATTAACTCCATTACAATATTTTTTAAAAATTATAAAATTCTTTGAACACCTCCATCAATGATAAAAATATCCTTAAGTAAAATTTATTGTGTAAACCATATTCTCTAATTTTTATTATTAAAACCCATTTCAATAACCATATTTCTTCCTTTTTTTTAGAAAAAAAGGCTGTCTTTCTTTATATTGTAGCTATTGTTGGTAAATTCCCCACCTAAAAAAAACCTTTTTTTAATTTCCAAAATAAAAAATTATTTAACTTTTGAGGAGTTAAATTAGAAATTATTCTATTACGTAAATTTAATAAAAATTAAAATTGTAAAATAATTAAAGGGGTTTTACAAGGTATTTAGAGGGGTGTCAATAGTCCTACTCTTTTTTTATAATTATTGAAAAATATGATTAAACATCTTAATGATATTAAAATAATGTCCTATATTAATAGCAACAGCCATATTACTCCTTTTTTACAAATGAGCCATGATAGTATCAACACACTTGAGCATTATGCATACAAGAAGCATGGGAGACCAAGGGTAATCGAAATGTCACAAATATACCATTGATTCATTATTGGCCGGGAGCTCTTGTTTATCATATTCAGTTAGACTTGTCCTTCAGGTAAATATGATTATTTATGTTATTTTATCATGCGATGTATTCATAATTTTCTTTGAGTAACGTGACTTATTTTGTTATTATGTTTGTAGGCTCATTTAAACCATCGATTTCCATTTTTTTTTGACAAATACAACCTTCACAAGTTTCTTTGCAGCAATCCAATCAGTGTTGATTGTACTTTGTGCAAAAAAAGATTGGATTGAATGGAAATTGGGCTTCAACATTAGATTGTTAGCAGCTATTATGTTAGTAAGTCTTTTTTTTATATTTATATAATCACATACTAAATTAATGCCAAAAAAAGTTTTAACGGTGATTCGATATATATGCTGCAGAGTATCTTGGCTTTTAGTTTAAACGTCACATGTACATCTTGGTGCATAAGAACCCGAGGACTTGTATATGCAGCAATATTTAATCCTCTTCAGTAAGTATTTTTAATTATCGGCAGCTGCTTATTTATACACAAATCATTGTATCTAAATAGGTAATTAACAATTTTTTTCTTTATTTCTTTTTCTTTTTTTCCTTTTTCTCTATAAGGAACATCTAATATTTACGTTTATCATCGCTTTCCACAATTGTAAAATTTTAATTTCAGCTTCCTTGATGAACTGTTAATTCTTGACGTGATACTTGTCTTTCAATGGGCAAGTAAAAAAGAAAAAAAGAAGACAAAACAAGAACAAGAGCAAGCAGATAATGATATAAAACTAGATGGAGATATATTTGAATTAGTTGGAGAAATTATTGGAGAGATTACAGAGATATTATGATTTTCTTAATTTGTTATTGTTAAAAAAATCACAAGAAATTGAATGCATGAACAATTGCAAGGGTTTTGAATTTTCCATCATAACGTAATTACCAGTGAGAGTTTTTCATTTTTTTCCTCCAAATAATTACTGCCAGAGACTTACACATGTCATCTAAATAATTTTTTTGAAACTAAGAATTAAATAAATTTAAAAAACCTAAGTTAATAAAATATATTAAAAATTTTAATTTCAAGTTATTTACAAAATCATAAAATATTAAGTTTACTTTTATTAAAAAGTAAAATGTGCTTATTGCGTGCTTTTTCACGTACCGTGCTTTAGCTCATCTCCAATCGTGTTGTGCTTTTAACGCCCACGTGCGTGCCGTGCCGTGCCGCGTGCTTTATTGAAACGTGCCTCGTGCCGTGTGCTCTACTGAAACATGCTTATGCCGTGTCGTTCTGTATGAACACGTGCCCTTGTCGTGCTCGTACTGTGTCGTTTTGTACGAACATGTGCCATGCCTCGTGTCGCACGACCCTCTGGCTTTCTTTCTTTCTTAAATCTCGTATTTATTCTGAGTTCTGAAATAGTACAGGCAAACTTAACTATTGCTATTATCGAAATGATTTTAGCAAAACTTTTCACAGCTGATGCTGACATACTAAAAGTGCTAGCTGGCAAGAACGGAAGACATACTGCAATTCCAATAACTTACTCATTTATAGTGACTACCGCTCCAGCTTGTGCTCTTACGTGATATTGCAAGAGGTAATAATACAGAGTTATGATGTTTCATTTACTATATCCTTTATTTTTGTTTTAACCGACATCATTCTGTTTGAAAAAATTTCAAAATTCGATATCAAAGAGTATAAAAAATTTTTCGTAATACTCACCTTAAATTTTTTTGTTGCATTTTTTGGGTAAATACTTTGGAACTAATTAGTTTAAATTTAATGTATGGTTACTTAATTTTTCCATAATAACACTCAATCTACTATTTCAGAGTATCACTACCTAATTATTTATATGAGAGGAGCTTAGCACTGACCTCAAAAGAAAATGTTGAGTAAATAATAAGCTTGGTTCCCTTTGAATTCATATTTTTCAATAACAACGTTATTTCCCTTTGAATTTTCTTTACACTACATTATTATTATCTTTCATACATATGTTTACCTAGACTGAGAATAATCAACCACATTTTCAATTTTTTTATATGAGTGTTAATTGATAGTTACTCACATCTGCATTTGATAATACTATTAGGAATACAATAATATTATGGGATATTGCATGTTTCTTCATAAATAGTACTAATGCAGATGGGAGCAACTATCAATAAACACTCATATTAAAAATTAAAAATGGGATTGATTATTATTCTCAGCCTAGGCAAGCATACGTATAAACGACAATAATAATGCAATGTTAAGATAATTTAAAGAAAAAAAATATTGTTATTGAAAAATATAAATTTAAAGAATATCACGCTTGTTATTTCCTCAACATTTTCTTTCAAGATCAGTGTCAAGCTCCTCTCATACAAATAATTAGGTAGTAAAACTCTGAAATAGTAGATTAAGTGTTATTATGGAAACTAAATAAGTAATCATATATTAAATTTAAACTAATTAGTTTTAAAGCACTTATTCAAAAAATACAAAAAAAAATTTAAGGGGGATATTACGAAAAAAATTTTATACTATTTGACATCAAATTTTGAAATTTTTTCAAACAGAATAATGTCTGTTAAAACAAAAATAAAAGACATAGTAAATGAAACATTACAAATCTGTATTATTACCTCTCATAATACCACCCAAGAGCACCAGCTAGAGCGGCAGTCACTATAAATGAGTAAGTCATTAGAATTACAATATGACTTCCGTTCTTGCCCGCTAGCGCCTCCAATATGTCGGCCCCAACCGCGAAAGATTTTACTATCGGTTAAAACAAAGATGCCTCGTGCCGTACGACCCTTTGGCTTTCCTTCTTTTTTTCTTAAATCTCGTATTTATTCTGAGTTCTGAAATAGTGCAGGCAAACTTAACTATCGCTATTATCGAAATGATCTTAGCAAAACTTTTCGCAGCTGACGCTGACATACTAGAAGAGCTAGCTGGCAAGAGTGGAAGGTATACTGCAATTCCAATAACTTACTCATGTATAGTGACTACCGCCCTAACTTGTGCTCTTGCGTGATATTGCAAGAGGTAATAATACAGAGTTATGATGTTTCATTTACTATATCCTTTATTTTTGTTTTAACCGATATCATTCTATTTGAAAAAATTTCGATGTCAAATAGTATAAAAACTTTTTCGTAATACTCGCATTAAATTTTTTTGTTGCATTTTTTGGGTAAGTACTTTAAAACTAATTAGTTTAAATTTAATGTATGATTGCTTATTTGATTTCTATAATAATACTCAATCTACTATTTCAGAGTATCACTACCTAATTATTTATATGAGAGGAGCTTAGCACTGACCTCAAAAGAAAATGTTGAGGAAATAACAAGCTTGGTTCCCTTTGAATTCATATTTTTCAATAACGTTATTTCCCTTTGAATTTTCTTTACACTACATTATTATTATCTTTCATACATATGTTTACCTAGACTGAGAATAATCAACCACATTTTCAATTTTTTTATATGAGTGTTAATTGATAGTTACTCACATCTGCATTTGATAATACTATTAGGAATACAATAATATTATGGGATATTGCATGTTTCTTCATAAATAGTACTAATACAGATGGGAGCAACTATCAATAAACACTCATATTAAAAATTAAAAATGGGGTTGATTATTATTCTCAGCCTAGGCAAGCATACGTATAAACGACAATAATAATGCAATGTTAAGATAATTTAAAGAAAAAAAATATTGTTATTGAAAAATATAAATTTAAAGAATATCACGCTTGTTATTTCCTCAATATTTTCTTTCGAGATCAGTGTCAAGCTCATCTCATACAAATAGTTAGGTAGTAATACTCTGAAATAGTAGATTGAGTGTTATTATGGAAACCAAATAAGTAATCATACATTAAATTTAAACTAATTAGTTTTAAAACACTTATCCAAAAAATATAACAAAAAAATTTAAAGGGATATTACGAAAAAAATTTTATACTATTTGAAATTAAATTTCGAAATTTTTTCAAACAGAATGATGTCTGTTAAAACAAAAATAAAAGACAGTAAATGAAACATTATAAATCTGTATCATTACCTCTCGCAATACCACCCAAGAGCACCAGCTAGAACAGCAGTCAATATAAATGAGTAAGCCATTAGAATTGCAATATGACTTTCGTTCTTGCCCGCTAGCTCCTCCAGTATGTCGGCGCCAGCCGCGAAAAATTTTGTTAAAATCATTTCGACAATAGCGATAGCTAAGTGTGTCTGCGACTATTCCAGAACTCAGAACAAAATACAAGATTTAGAGAAAAACAAAAAGGAAAAGTCAATGGGGCTGAATGGCATGAGCACGGTTTATAGGGGGTTATTGATTATTGTTCTCTCGTACCCTCATATTCTACTGCTCTGTTTGTTTCTCAACCGTCCTAGTAAAGCAAACAAGTAATTCTGTATTTCCCTGAGCGCCTTTTAGAGGAGACTCAATCCACCCTTTAGTCTGGAATCCGAAATTTTCTACCCCTTTTATGACCTTTTCAAGAACCTACAGAATGAACGAGGGTTAATGGATTATTATCTGGTGCTTACAACTTTCAAGTCAATGCCAAATATAATCATGTTCAAAATTAGAGTAAAACAAGAATTAGAGAGAAACAAGAGAAGTATAAAACTCCTCTGAATGTAGGAATAAAGAAGTGAGATCAATTAGAAAATAATGATGAGAAAAATTTCAGACCTCCTTATGGACTAAAGGATCTCTCACAATCCCACCACCTCCTACCTGCAATAACAACGAAATTTTGAACTCAAACACATGATACTAACCGTCTTAAACCAATGAAAAATGAAGGAATGATTTTATGTGAGGTACTTCCAATAAAAAGAAGAAGCTGGTGAAGTTAGCAGCCACTTAGGAGTGGAAAGGTGGTTCCCTCATTGACATCATTTCAGATTTATCTAGTCATATACAGCAGAGTCCAGCAGAAGTGAAAAAATGGAGATGAGTTATCTACCTGTGATCTGCGGGCTTCAAATTGAGGTTTGACCAAGGTAATCAAAGTTGCCTCTTCCTTCATCAAGTTTATCACAGCAGGCATGACCTACTTATTAAGAAGGATCACAATATGCAGGACACAACGGTCAATAAGCACTAGATTCACAAGAACAATTGCTCTGTCGTGAATAATTATCAAAATCATCATCTTATTCACTTATTTCCCCATCTATGATGATTATTAGAAGAGCAAAAGAGAAGGTGCAACCCATTAAGCAACCAGCATACAAGCAGGGGAATCAAAGGTGAGGAGATGTACGCAAACAATTCAAAGAGCTCATAAACTTAGCATTACAGCATTTGTCAGCATTTGAAAGCTTACCGTGAGAATAGAAATGAATGAAAGGTCCAAAGTCACCAAATCAACTCTCTGAGGGAGAGCAGTGAGGTATCTTAAATTTGTCCTTTCTATTACAGAAACACGTTCATCACAGCGAATTTTGTCTGCTACCTATTGAAGATGTTAACATCCATAATCAATCAAAGATCTATAACAAACCAAGAATGCAGAGTATTGGACGATCAGAAGAAACATTGCCTTCTAAGAAAGAGAAAAGAAAAAAGAAATCACTGTACCTGTCCATAACCACATCAACCCCATAAACAAATGATGCACCACACTGAAGCAGACAGTCAGTAAACCCTCCAGCGGACAAACCTGAATCAAGAGCTACTTTGCCAGCTACATCAACACCCAGTTATTCAATGGCAGCTTCTAACTTATGTCCTGCTCTGAACAAACGAACAAAAGATAAAAATCAGAATAAGACTCACCAATGTCACCATAAAATCAAAATTTATATCTGAAATTGCAAGATGAATTGTTCCAGAAGTAATCACCTACATACATATTTTGGCACTTGGGCAATTATGTCTACAACAGCCTTGTTAGAGACGGCTGTTCCAGCTTTGTTCACCACCTTTCCATCTACAAACACTTTCCCTACACCATAAATGAGTTTGAGAGATGGGTTCACCAAATAATCAAACAACAAAAGTCGATCGTCTATTCTAAACTAAATGAGTTCACAATGCGAGTCTCTTAATCTACCTGACACATTTACATAAAAGTTTCAACACATACTCGCAATCAACTAAGCTTCGTAGCGATACTAATCATGTGAACCATACAATCATATTAGATAAAAAAAATCGCCTATACTCTATCGAAACTAAAATATTATGAAAAGAACCAAGATTCAGGAGGGCGTTGTTAATACAATTCAATAATTTAGCTTGCCTTGCAATATCCATGACTGTATGTATGTTCGACTTTATTGCTGAAACCTTTCAAGACATATCTCATCCAGCCTCCTCTTCCTTAAAAAATGTCAACAATAGAACATAAAATATCAAATCCACAACGAAAAAACAGAAAATCCATATTTTCTATCAAATTACCCCTCTTACCAATACCTGACTTTCTCAACAGTTCAATTTTTAAAAGTTTTAACACTTATATAAAAATGAATTGTGCAATAAATAGACATAGATCTGGTTATATGCAATAGCAATGAAGCTTACTTTTTGGGCAATTGACTCTTCTCTGACTCGGCGTTGCTAGCAACAGCAAAGCTTCTGATGGGATATTGTCTTTGTCCTTTCAGCAATCTCCCTGAAGAATAGTTACATTACAAAGTTAAAAAAAAAAAAAAACTCAAATTTTTATAGCATGATCTCTCGTAACGGGTAGCAATTAAAATTAAAAGAATGAAGTGATGGGTACGGAGGAGAGCATGAGAATAGGAGTTGGGAAGAAAAAACAACCTGAATTGGCAGTACTTGTTGGGTTCTTATAACAGCGAAGGTTTATTGGGAGCTTCGGAAATTCCAGTGCCATTTCTATAGAGAATTTCTTTGCATCGAAGTGTAAAATTAAGATTTCTAATAGGTAGTCATCTTATTGCCCCAGAATTAATCTATTTTGAAATGTAATCAAGAGTAGAATGCTGCTATTGCTTCCAAATGAAATTAGGGTTTTCGTGGGAGCGGAGCCCTCTGAAAATTGGATGAAAGAGTGAAATGCGAGTGCGTTGTTTCGTTAGTTTTTTTTTTTTCTTTTGTGCGTTGTATCGTTTAGTTTAATATTTAATAGTTGTATCATGATGTTTTTTTTAGTGATAATATTACCATCTTCTAAATATCTCTTAACGTTCTTTTTTTTTATTTAACTCTATTATAGTATTTTAAACATTATAAAATTTTTTTAATATCTTTATCAATGATAAAATTATCCTTAAATAAAATTTATTGTATAAACCTTATTCTTTAATTTTTATTATTAAAACGCATTTCAACAACAAAATTTCTTCCATTAAAAAAAAAAAAGATTTTCTTTCTTTCTATTGTAGCTATTAGTGGTAAATTTCTTACCTGAAATTTAAAAAAAACAGCCTTTTTTTAATTTTTAAAATAAAAAATTTATTTAACTTTTGAGTAAAATTTAATTAGAAATTATCCTATTATGTAAATGTAATAAAGATTATAATTGTAAAATAATTAAAGGAACTTTAAGAGGTCTTTAGCGGAATGTCAATAGTTCCACTCTTTTTTTTCCCCTTTGAAAAAAATGATCAAAAAAAGTGAAAAAAAAGATAAATATTTTGACGTTTATGAAGCAAATGGTTGTTAAAAAACAAAAGAAGTTGAAGGAAATTGAAAGTGATGCTCTCACATGATGCATAAGTTGCAAATTAATTTGCTGAAAAAGTTCTATTTTAAAATGATTTTGTTCTTACAAGATTTCTTGAGAAATAAAAATATAAAGTTACGTATGAAATAAAAAATTAGAATTGTGTAATCTATGTATATATTTAATGTGATATTTCTAGAGAGGAGGGACTTTAAGTGGTAGTTTGCCAATGCCAATAGTTCAAGTCTTTTTTTTTTTAATGGAAATGTCAGTTTGGGGCACAGCACCGCTCTCCCAAACGGATGCATAGACTTATCTTATACAGTTAGACCCATCATACTTCCAATAAAAATTTTTATGTGGAGGGCTGCTCAAAATTTACTACCAACAGCTAGTAATCTATAGAAAAAAAATGTGGTGAGGAATCTAGCCTGCCAAAGATGTTATTGTAGAAGTGAGAATGTTTTTCATGTGTTAATAGAGTGCAAGGCTGCTCGAAAAGTCTGGAACTCGACAGATTTTTACGAGGATGTGAAGTTGATGGCTCAGCATGATATATTTAGCATGCTCCAAGATTTAGCATTGAGAAGGATGAAGGAAGAGTTGGAACAGATTATTGTTGTATGTTGGGCCATTTGGTATGCGAGGAACCATTTTGTAATTGAAGGAAAGCAGGAAGAGCCAAATCTGATAGCAGCTAGAGCATTAGTCATTGTGGAGTCATACAAGAGAATTAAAATCCAAAATGGTCCCGCTAGATCAATTCATCACCAAAACAGCCAGTAAATTTGGAAACCTTCTCCAGATGGGAATTATAAAGTCAATGTGGATGCTGCAATTCAAATGTCAGGTCTGAAGGCAGGGTTGGGTGCAATGGTTAGGGATTCAATTAGCAAGATCATTGCTGTAGGCTTGTAGCTGTCACGAGAGTCTGCTATAAGGGAACAGTGGCGTGCAGCGTGGATAGAGGCTGAAGTTGCACAACAAGCAGAATGTTTGCCCATGATTATTGAATCTGATTCAAGAGAGGTGGTGGAGCTAGTTTTGAACAGGAAGGGCAGCATGACTGAAATTTCTTGGACAGTTGAAGAAATTAAACAAAGGCTGACGAATTTGAATGCATCTTCTATCCATTTTGTTCCAAGGAAGTGTAATGCCATTGCTCATTCTATAGCTAAAGTGGCTTTAGATTTTGAGTATCCTGTTATTTGGCTGGAAGAGTTCCCAGTTCAGATTATGTTATTACTCTCAAAGTTTATTAATTAGAAAGCTTTACTTGCTCTTCAAAAAAAGATCCATCATGCTTCCTGCTTCAAAATTAGACTCATAGGGGTAAACTTATATAAATCTCTCAAGTGATAACACAGTCACAAATTCTTGTATAAATTTATTTTGTACAAACTAATTTGGAATTGACTCATTAGTTGAGTGAAAATACAAAATAATAAAAACAAATCATGTGAAACAAGAGATCACATGATGCAAATGAGATAATAAAAACTTATTTTGTACCCTTTTTTTTTTTAATCTCATCATCTCCAAATGTGATAAATTTTTAATTATAATTAAATTCTAATCAAAATTACTAAAAAGAATTAAATGTTAAAAGGTTAGCACCCCTCCCATTCTCCGGTGTAAAGAAGCAGTGAAATGAACTTTTGAATTCACAACAGAGTCACATGATGCAAATATTCACGAAACTTTATACTGTCGTAAAATAGAGAACAACCACACTTTTGAATTTGTTAATGCTGATCCAAGGTAACAAATTTCACTTGATGAGCATCGATGCTTTTGTTCGATCGAAAAGCAATCGAAGATGCTTAGACCTTTATTTTAATTTTTACAAAGTGTGATAATATTTTAGTAGTTCTCGGGACGTTGATTTTTTCTAATTCTCATATAATTATTAATTTTTATTTTATTTTCCTGTATGTTCCTAATTCAATTCTGAATTAAAATTATTTCTTGATCCGATCTCTCTTAATCTTTTAAAATTTTGGGTTTGCCTATCTTTTTGGTATTAATACATTATTATTATTTAACTATCTTTATTTTTTTAATTTATTAACTACCAACCGAATAAAATTTATTTAAGAAAAGATCATATCATTAGAGGATCGTCATCCCTCAATCCTTTTTTCTTTGTTTTCCCTTTTTTTTTTTTTTCCTTTCTTCAATTAGAGCTAGAGACTTAATTTATAAAAGGATTAAACCATGTATGTATTCTGCTATTCTCCGTTTATCTGTTTCATTCAACTGCCTGATCTTTTATTGCTTTTCAGCAAATGCTCTTTCAGCTTTGGGATGCCAGAACACTGGAGCTTATCAAGACCTATGTGACAGAGCGCCCGGTTAATGCTGTTGCTGTGTCTCCACTTTTATACGGAAGCTGTTTTAGTGTTAGTAATGCAGTATAGTGTTTATGAAGAGTTGCTTGCTGCAGTCCCTTGTATACGCAGTGTCTCTAGGTACCGCGTCCCATAATTAGCCTGGAGAAGCTGACTTTCTTTATGCTAAAATTGCTTACTCATTTGAATACAATTCATGTGTAAATTATTATAGATTCGATTACGTCTCATCTCATGCTAACTGAATAATGGAATGGTGCATGCTGTTTTTATCTGCTCTCTACCTTTATTTGATGCCTTTGTAGTCCTTTTTCTCAACCATCTGGATTTCAATGTCATTATCCCTTTCAGGTGGTCCTTGGAGGTGGTCAAGGTGCTTCAGCTGTCGCAACAACTAATCATCATGTGGGGAAGTTGTGAAACTAAATTCTTTTACAAGGTTGATTTTTTTTTTTTTTTGATTGATTATTTTGTATTTCATCAAAAACTGCGGTTGCTGAATTTCATTAATTTGTCATGTGATAACGTTGCTTGTGTGGATTCTCCGAGAAGAAATTGGAGTTGCCAAAGGACAATTTGGACCTATAAAAAATTAAATGCTTTAGCTTTCAACCCTGATGGTAAAAGGTTTGGCGTTCTGTTATTGCAGATACACATGTCATTAGATGTAGGAGAAGCTTTTTGTCAGCTGTACAGGATTATTGTCCAGTGTCCTTCTACTTTTGTTTTGTAGCTCGATTAAATATATGAGTTTTCGGAAATTTTCACTTAAAAAACAAAAAGAGAAGAGTTATTAAGTAAATTGAATAAAGAAGCAAGTGGTTTTTGAGTTTTGAGTATAAAAATGCTTGAAGTGGTGGGTAAAACTAAAATGTCATCAAATGATTTATTAAATGTACGTGACAAAATTACTTTTTGTGTGTTCCCATAAAAAGTGAAAATATGAGAACTTATTCAATTTGAGGAAAGCGAGTGAGGATCGCCCATTCAAGTGGCTGACTGTAACACTCCTCTTTATCTTCCCCCAAAACATTCAGACACAAGCTAAAATATAAACGTTGGCTTTTCAGCCCTTGGATCAAACCAATCCATGTTAAAATTTCAGCCCTTGTATTAAAAGTTGAGAGGCTGGATGGCAGCCAGTGCTTGTTAAAATTCATAAACATAATTTCTTCCGACAATCGTACAGATAACAGATGATTTTTTTTTTTTTTTGGAGGGAAAAAACTAAGGATTCTTGAAGTTATAACAATTTATTTGATTAATTCCTACTCTATTCTAGATTGTTTTCTTTAACTATGGCATTGACTCTTGATGGAATAATTCTTTTCTTTTGATTTTATGTGCCTAATTTAAGATACATGCAGGAGTGATGCATTCTTTATATAAATTCAATGATTATTTCGTCGTTTAAAAATGTAGTAGTTATATTAACTAACAAATTACTTTTCGTTTCTTCCTCTGATATTTTCTTGATGTTACTTGTACATTTATGTTCATATGGGAGATTCGGAGTGCTGTGGTGTGGTTATATTACTGGTACTCCTTGAGGGGCATTTGCAGTATTATCAGTATAATTTCGATTCTCAACTAAATATAATTAAGAATAACGATAAAGTTCAACAAATTATAACAACAAAATAAACATGAATTTGTTCGGCCAAAAGAATCCATTCAAATGTACATGTACATAAATGATTCGAAAAATAATAAGCAAACACAATATAACGACCATCTCTAGTTTTGTCAACTCTTAAAAAATTTTCTCCCTCCAAAACTCTCTTTCGGTGACAAATTTTAAGTTAACATTAACGACAACATAATCTCGGGTTATAGTGATTTTTTTTTTTTTTTTGCCTTTTACCTAAATGCATATTAGTTGGTTAAACAGTAGTGGCGGCCAAATTTGATTTCTCCATTGTTTTCCATGAATTAATAGAATATAATTATAAATAATAACTATAAGTGTAATGATACATATCTTCGTTAAAATTTTATCCCAAATATTGTGGATGTGATGTGTCATTTATCAAGAGCCTGTTTGGGATTGCGGTTGCTAATAAAACAACGTACTTCTATTGTGCATTCAAATAAAAAAGTTGCTTGGTATTAGATAAATTGTGTTGTTGCAATTACTATAAATTTGAAAAATATTGTATGTGCATTTGGTAAATTTTATTATGGAAGTGTTGTTTTAATCTATATACCAAATTTGAAATAAATTTCAATTGCCTTTTATTTATATACTACAATTTATAGAAAATAAGATATGATTGTTTTTTTATTAAAATATTATGGTTAAAAATAAAAAAACTTAAAAAAACTTGATGATTTATTTAATAAGTTACTTATAAGAAGCAACGCTCTATATACATTTAGAAGCTGCTGTTAAAATAAAAAAAATTATAAAATAAATCGTTTTCAAAAATTTTACTAAACACTATTTTTTAAAAACTTATTATGAAATAAGTCGTTTATAATATTTAAACCTTAGTAAATATTATAAGCAACTTATTTCATAGTAAGTCTTCTGCTGTCCCAGCATGATACATATAATTTATATTTTCTTGCTCGGAAAGCAATTTCGAATTTTTTAATTCCTTCCTTATACAAGTTGTGCTACTTCTGATTTTCCATGGTACTTGCAGAGAAGCACGGAACTTGTTCTTTTCCAGTATTTAGAGATGAATACAGTTACTTTTTAACAACCCTCAACTTGTACTTTAAATATAATGTCACGGTAAGTTTCAAATTGGGTTATGCTTTAAATTCCTTGGGTTACACATATTCTAATAACAGTAGTAAGGCGGTACAGAAGACTGCAGTATTATGTTTTTTATTATTTCGATTGAATTACACTTTTAACACTTTTGTTGCACTTTCCATCTATTCTTCCATTTGGTTTATTCATTTAACCAATATCATTTTTTGTTGCAAAAAATGAATGTCAGAGAGTACTGAATGAAGCTGGATATCTTCCTTCTAATACTGAAAAATATCCTCTAGGAGGCATTGTCTCTGCCATTCAGAATGCTTTCCATGCAACTCCAAAACTGGATTGCTCGAAAGATGCTGTGAATGAACTTCATCTATGCTTTTACAAGGATTTCAAGGTTAGAATCTGCCTTCAGTGCCAGATCATCACAATAATTTATATGAGGCCCTGACCTCTGAGCTTCAAATTTGATTGGTCTTAGTTAGAGAGCAGTACATGCTGTAGCCATGGTTGTAAAGAGAGAAAACATGTGCTGATGTTGGGGTTGACATGTTTTCCCATCTATTATCCGCATGATCCAGCCAATCAATTTGTTTTACCCTTAGATTTTTCCAGCTGACAAACTTTTGTCCTTAACTGTAGGGGTTGATGATGCCAAGGCTGCAATTCCATGGATACTTGAAAATGAATCTCTTTGACATCACATCTCGGCAGGGTTCATGTCATGTAATAGATAGTTCCAACAATAAACTGCTGCCTATTTATCATCTCAATTGTAAACATCACAATTAAGTGTTTGTGCAATATTTGAATCACAGATTATATAAGTATTCACAATGAAATTGATGATGTAAAAAAAATCTAAATTATATCTTTATTTAAGTATCCATCGGCTGTTCCGGAAGCGTCTAGACTTCCAGTCCTGTCTGCGTTGATCCTTAAAAAATATTTCTTAACTAGGCAATAAGGCGCCATGCCGCCATCTCGCTTCCAGATCTTGGACAAGACAAAAGTTTGAACTGTATGTTTGGTTTCAATGAATGATAAAATGTGATCGATTCCTGCATCTGGTAAGTTACTGAGTCAGCTAACTTCGTCAAATCTCCGTCGATGAAATTATATTTATTCAAAATTTAGATTAAAAAAATAAAGGCTACTTAAAAGTTATTTTGTATATAAAAAATAATTTAAAAAATTGAAGAAACTTTACTTAAGCAAGTAGGATTTGTCCTTCTTTTTTTTTTTTTTTTTGTTTAAGCTAAAATTGCTAATGTTTATGCTTTCCAACTACGTACTTATTGCAAATTTTGATTAATTTTTTTTTTCATTTTAAAGTATTTGTGGTTAATTTATGAATGCAAGTCCGGTTTCAGTCAAATAAGCAGACAATAATTGACAAAAATTTATACGAGGTGAAAAGCTGAGGGAAAAAAATAGTGAATCAATTTTTCTACTCAACGCCATTCTTATAAAGAAAATACATAAGAAATTGGACTTTCGTGTCACAGAATTAAAGTAATCGGGCCATCCTTAACTAGATGTTCCTAGGCCAACTTGAACAGACCAGCCCAAATTCCGATGTCATTGTTTATGGTACTTGTTTTAGCTGTGTTTATAATATGGATATATGGATATTTGGTTGATATGATTGATAGTAAGGAATGCAAAAGAGATGCATAATTGGGGAATTTGTTGTGCATAAGCACTGTTGCCGCTGTAGTGGCATTTTTATGGGATAGAACGGGTATATTGAGCTGTGAATTTCTTCGGTTTTGAAGAAGTTGGTTGGGTTGCCTTCCTCCACTAGTCTAGCTGCCTATCCTAGCGTTGGAACTTGGGTTCATGTTAACTGACGGAATTAAAGTTTCCGCCGAGTGTGATATGGTGAGAGTGGGAAACAGTTGCAGTTGAAATGGTGGAGGAATCAGATCTAGCATCATTGACCGATGTCCTATAGTTGGGAGTTTCTAACAAGATCTCTGCAAATCATACTTGCTCTTTTAGTTGACTTACAATGGAGTGCAAGTTGCGAACTGTTTTTGAAATATATTTACCTAATTTGTCAATATGGAGCGGAATATACTTTTGCTATTCTTTCATAATGGTTAATTCACATTTTTCGATTTTTCTACACTTGCAGGTCGAAGGTTAGATATTGTGTGTAGCTTAAATGTTACAGTAATTTCCCAGTCTGTCTTTGTCTTCGTAAGGTAATGTAATCTAATGATCTCTTTGACTATTGTTGCAGCCCAAATTTTATAAGCTGAATCGGTACAATGCGAGTTCTACAAGAAAATTTGGGCTGCAACAATAGTCAAAGAGATCATTCGATTACGTTAGCTTACGAAGACAAAGACAGACTGGAAAATTGCTGTAACATTTAAGCTTCACACAATATCTAACCTTCGACCTGCAAGTGCAGAAAATTCAAAAAATGTGAATTAACCACTTCAGGGCACGGCATAACCATTATGAAAAAATAGCAAAAGTATATTCTGCTTCATATTGACAAAGTAGGTAAATATATTTCAAAAACAGTTCGCAACTTACACTCCATTGTAAGTCAATTTTCTTGTAGAACTCGCATTGTGCCGATTCACCTTATAAAGATGTTTTTTCAGCTTATCTCTCCCTCAACTATCAGTACTAATGATTACGAAACCAATGCGAAGCATGATACTTACTGGCTCTTGGTGAATGCATTATAACAGTTAAGCATACAGCTGCTGCAAAAAAGGACGGAAAAATTATTAGTATGAAATAAATGTAATTTTTAAATGATAATGTTAATAAAAATAATAAAGATATTATAAATTTTTCATCAAATAAGTATAAAATAAAAATAATTTAACTTCTAAATTATAGTAACACGTATTCACCAACCAATGCTAAAATTATCCAACCACAGTAAGGGCTTTTTTTTTTTTTTTAATGGAAAGTACCTTCATTTCAACTCAAAGAAGAAAATAAGTACAGCAAATGGGAAGGGTATGAACCCATCCAAAAAATAGTATCGAGTTTCTCTAGAGCTAATTTAGCTAAAGAGTGGGCTATCGCATTACAAGAACTATGAGAATATTGAACATAAACAGAACTAAAGTTCTTCATTACTCTCTGCACCTCTGAAATGATCCGGAAGATCTCGGATCTGCAGCCCCGACTGTTGTTAACTAACTTAACAACTTCTTGAGCATCTGATTCCACAATCAAAGACTCTAAGCAAGCACGCCCCGCAATTTGAAGCCCCCATTCGATTGCTTCTGCCTCTGCAAAATAAACATCACCATAGAACTTTGAAACTTTGACTGCAGCTGCAATCACATTCCCAGCTTCATCTCGGATTACACCCCCTATACCTGCAATTTGCTTCTCTGAATTGGTGGCAGCATCTATATTGACCTTAAAGTATCCTTTTTGAGGGGGATTCCAGGCCGTTAGCATCAGAGGTTGCTGGTTGCCAATGTGGGTAGCTGCTGGAAGTTGGGTTCTTCGATAAGCTTCCAGCACAGCTTCAGCCTTAGAGACTGTCACTTGGGGGCCATCCTTTACTCCTTTAAATAGCCAGTTATTTCGAGCATTCCATGTCATCCATAAGATCGTAACCAGCAGCTCGATATCATCCATAAGCACAGTAAGGGCTTTTGTTCAGTGCTAATTATTATGATAATTTAGTTTTGTTGTAAACGTTACAGAAGTTTCAACAACCAGTTACAATCACAGGCAATCAAATTAAACTGCCTGTTTTTTTTTTTTTTGGCCAAGAATTGAACTTTTATTTTCAATCATTTATTTTATATTCACAAGTCTCCTCACAAAAAAATGAATATTTACATCCTACAAGAGCTACGAGTTCCTCTAATAAATTAAACACCAAAAGAGCATTGACGAATTAAGAAATATTAATCTTTGCATTCAACAGAATCAGAAAACATAGAGATTGATAGTCTTCGTTCTTTCAACTCACAAACGAACTTGATTATTAACCGGCTTTTTCAATTCTCATATATGAATTGAGTGGTCCTACTTGAGGTGAATTATCAGAAGGATCAGCAATTCCATCATGAATTCATTTGAAGGGATGGTTGGTTAAGGATCGAGTTGGTAAGTTCCTCATTCATCTTCACTGGAAGTGGAGGCATCTGCTTCATTATCTCCGGCATGTCAACAAACTTCAATTTCTCCAGTGCAATTTTCCTTTTTCCTATTATTATTTGTGATGCTCAGCTTTTACGTTCATTGCTCCTTGTTTTCGCTACATTGCTTCACTACGAAATTCCCCGCGATAACATTCTACATACCTCAAGCACTTTTGTAATAATAACCAGCAATCCAAAAATTTTGCCCCAGGGTAACATTGTAGACTCATTAAGGAAAAATTATAAAGCATAGAGGTTATGACATATTCACAATAGAGAGGATGTTCTCCCGAGCCTTGCATAAGAGATCAATATCGTCGCGTCTCTGCCAGAAAAAATTATAACAAAACATTGGCAAACCAAGACCTCAGAACAACAAGGGCGGTAATGTGGGAAAGATCCAAAATAAAATAGAGATGGCATCCAGTTCCAAACCAATGTCCTCAGAAACAAAAGCCATCAATAACAAGTCTCCATGCATTAAACATTGGTCGAAAGCAGGAAATTATAAATGGCAAAATAAAAAACAGCAGCTCAGATGCATACTGAGAGCACATTTAAACAATACCGACTAGAAATATCTTTATTAAATCATAGGGGTTTAATATCAAGCAGTATTTCAACTGGAAAGTCCCAAAATTTGCTGAAATTTGATTAACCATTTGAGCATTCTGCTCAAGAATGTCTCCCGTAATACCACCGATGGCTGGAAATGAACAAAAGTACATGTGAGTTTGAAGACAGGATGAAATATGGTGTATAATGGAAAGTTATCGTTTGGAAGGCCACATACACCGCTCGAAGGTGTATCCAAGCCTGATCAAATTGAATGATCTTTTCCAAAGGAAAGGAAATGCATAATTGTCACAGTAGATATACTAATTTTCCACATCCCACAAAAAATTTTAGTTGAGACAAGTTAAACGTCTCTCTCCCCAAGGTATTTTCTCAATGAATAATTACGTTCACAACTCCTCTCACATAATCCTACACCAACCTCTGTAAGAGATGCCATCATCAGTGTCCATAGGTACCATTGGGACGAGCTGCTAAATGAGATGAAGCTTTCGCAGAAGAATCTGTAGCCTTTTCCTGTGAATAATACATCCATATCTATATAAGCACTTCAAAGTTCAGAAACACGGACAACTGGTCATCTACAGGAATGCAACACGAGAATTCACAAAAAGGAGCCATGTCCAAGTAAGACAAGCATTGAAAGAAGCACTTTTCTGATACCTAGGACTTCTTTTTATCACGTCTAGACATGTCAAAAAATTCAGTGTTAAGTTTTTCAGTTTAATTCCAGATTGCTGGAAAGGACAGATAGCGGCATTTCAAAACACTAATAGCCACGTCTGTATTAAATATGATACATAAATTGTATTATTTTTTATTCCCAACTAATGGTGATCTAAAAATTCTTTGCTGTCATCTTCCATCTTCAATGTTTAAAGACTGCCTTGGTTCATGAATTAAAACAACAACAACATAAAGTTACTATTAAACCAAATAAGTTCCTAGAAATATGATCACCCCTTGCAGACTCAGCACTAGCAGGTCTATATATAAATAAATAAAAACATAGGATGTACAACCTTGTCAAAGGAAGACGTGCAACGTAATCCATAAATACCAAATAACAAACATTCATCTTATCGCATGCCCTCAATACAGTTTTGTGAATGTCATATTTAGCAAAAAATATCATGCAACCGAAACAAAGAAGTGCAGTAAATCCATCAGCAGAAAATGATACTAGAAGAGCATACTTTTCTGTCTTTGTTTTTCCTTGCTGAATTATGATACTCTTTCCTCCGCTTGCCATTTTCCTTTTTCTGAAAAATTTAAAATAAAACGTTAATCTATCTGATACACATTTGTCGAATGATAAAATCTGTAACCATAGCATGTTCACTGTCCTTTGTTGCATGATGAGTGATTTATGTGATGCGTTATCATGATAATGCAAAATTTGAACTATAGATAATTCCTATAACCAGGTAATATTTTACTTCTCCTATTATCTGCTATTATTATCCATCTAGCCTGATTAAAAGCAACATCAAATTAATTCAAATTTTTCCTTATATTACTAACATGGAAAACTGCCTTCAGTAAACATATGTTAGGGCTCAATAGGCTTCAAGAAGAACTTCCGCTTCATTCTTAATATTCCTTTCTCTATCATCTCATACATATATAAGATGCACCTACAGAATATTTCCCTCAAGAGTTTCTAAAAATGCCACCAATAATGGTAACAGATAAACAAATAAATAAACAAAAATTAATTACGAACATCAAGTACTAAAAATGAAAACTTACAGTCACCCATCTACAACGTAATGCTACATCCCAAACTGTTTTTGTCCTTTAACCACTTTGCAATCTTAGCATATCGATTCACAGCTGAATCCGAAGCATACCTATAACAGGGTATTTGCACTGTATTCATCAACTGTGAATTTTTCATACACCAAATGCAAAATATGAAAGAAACAGACAATATATGGCATAGAAGTGATGATAATACAGATCAAGGCTGGCTGGCACAAGCAAGAGTACTCATCTCCAAGGTTATAAGACACGTTAGCCAGAAACAAGACACAGATAAGCCCATATCATACATTTGAAAAACTGGATCCTTGACTACTTTCCTTAACAGAATAGTCAAGCAATTGATTGATTCCATACGGGCCAGCCACCCCAAAAAAAAATTGAAATTGCATGAGCACACCACTGAACACAAATGACAGAAAAGGAGAATCTTTTCACTGAATTCCAGAGCAAGCACAAAGGTAAAACAAACAAAATGACAGTTACACTCATCTGTAATGTAAGACAATGATAAATTTCATGAAAAAACAGCACACCACTGAACATAAATGACTCACAAGAAGAATCTTTTCACTGAAATCCAGATTATGTGCACAGGGAAGCAAGCAACCTGAATTTTGCTCCTCGGTCTTCCATTGAGAAAAACTGAAAAGCTAACTGATTGGAGACAGCCATCATCCAGCGTCTCCACCTTTGTGCAAATCCTTTGGCTTCCATCGCTAAGTCCAAAAAATCTCAATCTGTGCAGTCATAAGCTTTCTCAAAATCAATTTTAAAAATAAGACCAGATTTTCTAGATTTTCTATACTCCTCCACAGTTTCATTGGCAACTAACATACCATCCAGAATCAGCGTATCTCTTACAAAAGCACCCTTAGGAGTAGAAAACATCTCCCCAACACCTCCCAAAGCCTTAAAGAAAGCACTTTAGCAATGATCCTGTAAAGACTATTCACCAAACTAATAGATCTGAACCCACTCAACCTCACAGGCTCATTCTTTTTCGTCAAAATGTCAAAACTTTAGTCCTAAGCTAAGACCATCTGCAAATACATCATAATTGAACAAGCTTCTTGAAAACTCTGAAAGATTTGCGTAATTAAATATTTAAGATGAAGATAAATGATAAAAAATCAAGATATCCCGTGTATGCATGTATTGGTAACTAAAATGAACTTTATACCTTCAGTATATGCAGCAGTGTCATTAAGCATAAGGCTGATAAATCATAGGCGAAGCAGATTAGGCCACATTATTCCACTTATCAAAAAGACACTTCATCCATGTAGACAAGCAATGGCTTGAGAGAAGGTCAGGTAAATCTGCCTACATATCGTCAGAATAATCAGAAAATTTTTGTACTTTGATCATAGAAACCTAACAAGTAATACAGAAGATTAAGTATAATAAACTCACACTAGTCCATTTTGCAGAGAATCCATCAATTGAGAGCAACCAACTAACAGCCTTAGATTGCATACTTTGCCTGCTATTGGAGGTGTCGAAATCCAGTAGCTCATTATCAAAGCTGTAGTCATCATCATCATAGTTCCTTTTCCTTTTCTTTTTACCTTTTTTCTTCTTCCTGTGCCTACTTCTAGTTGATGATCTAGCATCCAAGTCTGATCTACTCTCTTCTGACAATCCATCATAATGAAGCAAAGCATATTTATCAGATTTCCGAAACTGTATTCCATTACTCATTAATACAGATTCCCAGGACGCTGGAGCTTGGCATTCCTCTGATAACCTATAGTAAATGACCCAAGAATGAAGTCCCATCAATTTCATTGCCTCAATGGTATCCAATTTTACGCACTCCTTCACAATTAATGCCAAGTTGTTGGCTTTGAGTGAGGTTGAGGAAATCTGCGACACAATATCTTTAATTTTTGCTTGTTCCTCCTCGTACTCATCATCATGTACAAGCCCAAGAAGCTGGCGTCTTTGATTAATAACCGCATTCAAAAAAAGCAGCTGATCAATAGATTCGTAATCCCTACACCTAGAAAGAATAATCTCAAGCCACGAAGATGAACTACCAAAATCCTTAGGTTCCATACTCACATTGATATATTTACACAACAACTTCAAAAAACTGCACAAGTCACGCTCTTCGAGAATAATAAGAAGGTGTTGACTCAAAGACGAGAAAGACTCCTCCATAAGAAACTCATTTATAACTTCCCATACATCTCTTGAATCCTCTTTGTACATCAAATCAACAAAAAAATCTATAAAGAACTTGGTATCAATGAATAAAATCTCACCATCTCTTACTGACTCAGCAAACTCATTAGACGACCAAAATTCAGGCACATTGTCAAGGAAGTTCTCGACAGTTCGTTGTACATCCAAATCGAGAAAGTAATGCGGCTTTGTGGCAACCATTGCAGGTGATTGGCCATGTTTCCCTTTCCACTCAAGCTCCTCCCAACAGATATCCCGTTTCACAAAAGCAAATTGTGATAATGCCTTGGCACCCTTTTGGTGCCCTAATCCAGAACAATCAGAAAAATTCGAAAACCATTGCATTATCCGCGTCGGATTTCCTGTTTCATCAACACAATTATCACATTCAGAAATCCCTTAAAGCCTCATAATTAGCTTAATCTACAGACATGTAAGGGCACAGAAGCCAACCAAATAATTAAAACCTATTACACAAAACTATGAAATCCTAACTTTAACAAAAAAACATGAAGCCCCACATCAAATAAGGCATGAAAAACGGTTAAAATTGCATTACCTTCAAAGAACTTGTCAAGCTTGTAACTTTTCTTGGCCAAGACACGGCCTGCTTTATGAGGGCTCTTTTGAAATAACATTTGCAACAGCTGAGAGGCAAGGTCATGATTTTGTAATTGCTGCGTGGACCTCAACAAGTTGACGAATATGTCACGCTGCTGCTCAGGACTGAGTGAATTTATGGTTGATATTGTGTTGCAAAGCCACAAACGAGCCTCTGATCGGCCGCCGGAGATTATCAGCGACCAAAGAAACGATTCGAGTCTGTTCAAGAGGGAAATTATTAGCTTGGGTGAGTCGCTGTCTCCGTCATCAGCTTCCCAATTTGGCTTTAACAAAAATAACTGAATCATTTGTCTCTCTGTAAAATCAAAAGATCAAAACTTTCCACTCAAATGCTAAGACCCATGCACGAAACAGCACCACACAATGACGGCATATTTAAATGTTTGCGTGATGGGTATTCAGAAATTAAAACTAGGTTTGCCATGTGGTATTTGAACCAAAACTCGAAAACGGCGTCACATTTGCGTTGCGTTTCCAAATTCTTTTCTTTTTTTTGAAGAGAATATAAAATTCGTTTCCAAATTCTTTTCTAAAGTCGCAAGTAAGATTTTTTTTTTTTGTCATTTGCAAAAAGAATTTTATATTCAATTTCTTATAGGAAGAAGAGAAAGAGATAATTTTTTTATTCAATTTATTTTTTAGGAAAGGAATGGGATGAGCTAAAATCCCTAGTCCATCCCCTCCCCAATTTTTTTTATTTTAATTTTATTTTTAAAAATTATTAATAAATAAAAATAAAATTTAAATTATAAAATATTAAATAATATTATAAATAACAAATATTATATAAATGTATTATGAAACTTTCAAGTCAAATTAATTAGTTGTATTCCTTGAGAAAAAATAAGAGTAGGAGGTAAATGTTTTTATTAAAAGTATTAATTTCGGTATCTACATTTATTTAAATTATTTTATTATTGATATGGAGGTGATTTTTTTTCTTTTTATTATAGTATTATGAAGATTGACAAAAATAATTATGTTGGTGATTTATATTTTATAATGTGATTTTTTTAATGAATTAATATTAATGTAAGATATACTGTCAAACTTCACTTTTATTTTAATTTTTGATTTTAATATGATTCAAATAAATAAAAAAATAAAAATACATTAGTTATTCAAAAGTAACTTGGAAATCGAAAACTCTCGGGAATCTCCTATTATTATTTGGGGAGGGGATGAAGATCCCTTTAAGCAATTCTAACAGAGACGAAGATATACACAGTATATCTTGGATAGGTACGGAATGTGAATCCCCTCTCAATTGCCATCCCAAATGGATTATTGTGCCTGGTAAGTTACTGAATCTGACAATTTTGTCAGTGTCCACAATGACTCATTTACATTTTATATTTTAAAAAATAAAAGCTACCTAAAACTTGTTTTATATATGAAAATAATTAAAAATTGAAGAAACTTTACTTAAGCAAGTGGGATTTTTTTTTAGAGCTAAAATTGTTAATGGTTATGCTTTCAAACTACGTACTTATTTCAATTTTTGAGTAATTTTTTTTTTCATTTTTAAAGTATTTGAGCTTATTTTAGGAATGTAAGTCTGATTTCAATCAAATAAGCATGGCGATAATTGACCAAATATGACATTATACGAGGTGAAAAGTTGGGAAAAGAAAAAAAAAACAGTGAATCAATTTTCCACCCAATTAGGTTGGGCAAAAGAATGGGTCAGACTAGTTTAGATACTTAAATTAAAAGAATTCAGTATTAAAAAAATTAAATTTATAAACTTTATTTTCTGTATTTATTATTTTATTTTAAAATATTTATTTTATTTAATTTATTTATAATTGTAACAACTTATTAATTATTAATTCATTTCGAATTTACAATAATTTAACCCGTAGGCCTGGCCGTCATCAAAGTAGGCTTGGGACACATATGTCACAAAATTAAGAAATTGGGCCATCCTATACTAGTTATTCCTAGGCCCATTTGAACAGACCAGCCCAAATTCCGATGTTTGTTTTTGTTTTTGTTTTTTTAAAGGAATTCCGATGTTTGTTATTCTATTTTAATGCAACTTTTTGTTTGCCATTTGAGAAAAACTACTAACATTGAAGATGTTGAGGACTCGGTTGCTTTGGTTCACGGCTGGCTTCTCACTCACCGGCGCTGCAATTGGCCAGTTCTTATGGAAAGATCTTTGGAGTGACCGTTATGCCCTTTCTGCCGATGTAACCCCCCCCCCCCGGTCTTCGGTGATTCTTGTTTATTTTTTTAATTATTATTGTTATTGCTGTTGCTGTTGCTGTTGTTATTGAAAAAGGAATAAAAGAGGAATTAAAAAATTATTAATGGGTTTTTGTTGGAATTCATATTGTTTGTAGGCTGAGCAAAAATTTGATGCCCTTGAAGCAAGAGTGTCGAATCTTGAGTCAAACCTCCATCAGGTAATTGTAAATTTGATTTATTTGGTTTTGTAATTAATTAGTTTTGTGATGTTTAATTTGTTAATTGTTTCAGCATTAACTTGGGAATATGAAAGAAATGGTGATTAAGTTATGATCATTGTTAATGCGACCGTGTGATCAGTTGAGATTTTTAGCTGATATGATACTCGTTTCAGCTGTATTTATAATATAATATGCATATATCGATATTTGGTTGATATGATTGATAGTAAGGCATGGAATGCGAAAGAGATGCACAATTGGAGAATTTGTTGTGCATAAGCATCGTTGCTGCAGTGGTGGCATTTTTATGGGATGGAATGATAATATTGAGCTGTGAATTCCTTCAGTTTTGGATTTGGTTGATTAGAATTCAGACTAGTCTAGGTGCCTATCCTAGCATTGAAACTTACGTGCGATTACGAAACATGAATCGGAATGGTTAAGAACCACAATAGTCTGGATTAGAAACAAAGAATTAGAATCAGAATAAGTTGTTTACTTAAAATATAGAAATCAAAATCGGAATGAGCTGAATTGACATTAATATATTTACTTTATTTTAGAATTGAAATGAGTTAGATTGTAGAAAATTACTAAAACATATTTAATGTACTATTATCATAATTGTTGTTTTGTATTTTAATTATTGTGATTATTTATCCAAAAATTATTATTATTAATAATTATTGTTAATAATATATTAATTAATTATTATTACTATTATCATAATTGTTGTTTTGTATTTTAATTACTGTGATTATTTATCCAAAAATTATTATTATTAATAATTATTGTTAATAATATATTAATTAATTATTATTATTATTATCATTATTAATAACAACAACAACGAAAATAATAATAATAATAATAATTCAAAAATATATTAATTAATTAGAATAATTATATTATTTAATTAATATATTATTTAATAATAAAAATAATAATAACAATTAACATTAATATATTAATTAATTATATTAATTTTTAAACTGAGGACAAAATAGGCCTTTTATTGGGGGCAGGGCGCAAAATGGTCAATCTCAAGGATGAGAGATTGATTCCCAACACCCCTTGGAAATCAATCTCCTATTACCCATTTTGAAGTTCGGGTGAGTCTCATGATTCGGATTCCAACTCTGCCTCCATTTTGCAAAATAAACATCGTGAATGGTTCTAATTCTGGTTTCCGATTCCCCAGTCCGGGAGGTAAATACACCATTAGGTTCATGTTGTTAGAAGTAATTAAAGCTTTGGCTAAGTGTGATATAGTGGGAACGGGAAACAGTTGCAGTTGAAATGGTGGTAAGGAATTGGATCTGGCATCATTCGCCATTGTTATATAGTTGAGAGTTTCTAACAGGATCTTTGCATATCGTACTTGCTTTTTTAATGTATTTGCCATGGCGTGTCAGTTGATAACCATTTTGAAATATATTTACTTAATTTATCAGTATGGAGTGGAGTATGCTTTTGCTAGTTTTTCATAATGATTATCTGGTGCGCTGAAGTGGTTAATTCACATTTTCCAGTTTTTTCACACTTGCAGGTTGAAGGTTAGATGTTGTATGAAGCTCAAATGTGACAACAATCTTTCACTCTTCTTTGTCTTCTTAAGATAATGTAATGTAATGATCTCTTTGACTATTGTTGCAGCCCAAATTTTCTTGTAGAACTTACATTGCACGGATTCAACTTATAAAGTTGTTTATCAGTTATCTCTTTCTCCACTCTCAAGCACTAATGATCACGAAACCAATGTGAAGCATGATAGATATCAGAGAGTTCTTGTGGAAGCAGGAATGACAGCAACTTAAATGCTACGCCAAAACATGACCCTGGCTCCTAGTGAATGCATCATAACAGTTGCCGCAGGCACACAGCTACTGCACAAAAAGGGAAAAAAACTGTAATTATAAAATAAAAATTAACATTTATGATAAATATAATTTTTATAACATTAATAAAAATATTATAAATTTTTCATAGATATATAAGTTAAAATTAATTTAACTGTCATATTACGGTAATAATTATTTACCAAGCACCATAATTTTTAAGCTAAAATTATCCAACCATAATACTAAATAGGGGCTTTTGTTGATATCTTAGCTTTGGTTTAAAATGTTAACACAAGTTTCAACTACCAATTACAGTTACAATTACAGGCAATCAAATTAAACTGCCTGTTTTTTATTTTTGCCTAGAATTGAACTTCTATTTTCAATCATTTATTTTACATTCAAAAGTCCCCCCACACAAATGAATATTTACATTCTACAAGAGCTACGAGTTCCTCTAATAAATTAAACACCAAATAAACATTGACAAATTGAGAAATATTAATCTTTGCATTCTACAGAATTAGATAACATGGACATTAATAGTCTTCCTTCAACCCACAAATGAACTTGATCGTTAACCAGCTTTTTCAATTCTCTGATATGAATTCAGTGGTCTTAATTGAGGTGAATTGTTAGAAGGATCACCAATTCCATCATGAATTAATTTGATGGGATGGTCAGGGAAGGATTGAGTTCGCAAGCTCATCATTCACCTTCACCGGAAGTGGAGGCATCTGCTTCATTATCTCCGGCATGTCATTCAAGCTGCACCACTTACTCAAATTAGAAGAATGCAGGGAAATCAACACATGCAATTCAACAAAGTTCAATTTCTCCAGTGTAATTTTCCTTTTTCCTATCATTATTAGCGACGATCAGTTTTTACATCCATTACTCTTTGTTTTCGCTACCTTGCTTCACTATGAAATTCCCCATAACAACATTCTATATACCTCAAGCGATATTGTAATATTAACCACACTCCAAAAATTTTGCTCCATGGTAACATTGTAGACTCATTAAGAAAAAAATTATAAAGCACAAAGGTTATGACATACTCATTCATAACAGAGAGGATGTTCTCCCGAGCCTTGCATAAGAGATCAATATTGTCGCGTATCTGCCAGAATAAATTGTAACAACAACGTTGGCAAACAAAGACCTCACAAAAACAAGAGCAGTAATGTGGGAAAGATCCAAAATAAAATAGAGATGACATCGAGTTACATACCAATGTCCTCACAAATAAAAGCCATCAATAACATATCTCCATGCATGTTTGTGTGAGTATTACAACAACACACATTGGTCGAAAGCAGGAACTTATAAATAGCAAAGTAAAAAACAGTAGCTGAGATGCATACTGAGAGCATATGTAAACACTATTGACTAGAGATATCTATTAATATCATGGGGTTTTGAATGGTAATGAAAGTGTCAATCAGTATTTCACCTGGAAAGTCCCAAAATTTGCAGAAATTTGATTAAACATTTGAGCATTCTGCTCAAGAATGTCTCCTGTAATACCACCGATTGCTGGAAATAACAGAAAGTACACGTAAGTTTGAAGAAAGGATGAAATATGATGTATTATAGAAAGTCATCATTTGGAAGGCCACATACGCCACTCCAAGGTGTATCCAAGCCGGATCAAATTAAACGATCTTTTTCGAAGGAAAGGAACGCATAATTGTCATGGTAGATATACTAATTTTCCTCACCCCACAAAAAAAAAAATTTAGTTCAGAAAAGTTAAACATATCTCTCCCCCATGTTATTTTTTCAGTGAATAATCAGGTTCATGACTCCTCTCAAATAACACTACACCAACCTCTATATGAGATGCCATCATCAGTGTCCATAGGTATCAAAGGTGGAGCATAAGAAGGACCATTAGGACGAGCTGCTAAATGAGATGAAGCTTTCGTAGAAGAATCTGTAGCCTTTTCCTGTGAATAATACATCCATCTCTATGTAAGCACTTCAGGGTTCAGAAACAAGGACAATTGGTCATCTACAGGAGTGCAAAATGAGAATTCACAAAAAGGAGCCATGTCCAAGTAAGACAAGCATTGAAAGAAGCACTTTTCTGATACCTAGGACTTCTTTTTAATTCAGTGTTAAGTGTCCAGTTTAATTCCAGATTGCTAGAAAGGATAGATAAGGGCATTTCAAAACACTAATAGCCCCATGTCTGTATTAAATAGGATGCATAAATTGTATTATTTTTTATTCCCAACTAATTGTGATCTAAAAATTCTTTGTTATCATCTTCCATCTTAAATGTTTAAAGGCTGCCTTAGTTCATGACTTTAAACAACTTAGTTCATGACTTTAAACAACAACAGGATAGTGTTTCTATTTGACCAAAGAAGTTTCTGGAAATATGATCAACCCTTGCAGATTCAGCACTAGCAGGTCCATATATAAATAAATAAAAACATGGATGTGCAACCTTGTCAACAAGAAGATGTGCAACCTTATCCATAAATGCCAAATAACAAACACTCATCTTATTGCATGCCCACAATAGAGTTTTGTGATTGTCATATTTAGCCCCAAAAATAATAATAATAATAATAATGCAACCACAACAAAGAAGTGCAGTAAATCCACTAGCAGAAAATGGTATTAGAAAAGCATACTTTTCTGTCTTTGTTTTTCCTTGCTGAATTATGGTCCTCTTTCCTTCGCTTGCCATTTTCCTTTTTCTGAAAAATTTAAAACGTTAGTCTATTTCACGCACATTTGTTTGAATGATAAAATCTGTACTCATGGCATGTTCGCTGTCCTTTGTTAAATGATGAATGATTTATATGATGCGTTCTCGTGATAATGCAAAATTTGAACTGTAGATAATTTCTATAACGAGGTAATATTCTACTTCTCCTATTATCTGCTATTATTATCCATCTAGCCCCACTAAAAGCAACATTAAATCAATTCAAAATTTTCCTTATATTACTACCATGGACAAACTGCCTTCAGTAAACATATGTCAGGGCTCAGGGCTCAATAGGTTTCAAAAGTTTTAGCCCATCAAAAGAACTTCCGCTTCATTCTTAAAATTCCTTTCTCTATCATCTCATATATATAAGATGCACCTACAGAATATTTTCCTAAGAGTTTCTGAGAATGCCAACAATAATGGTAACAGCTAAACAAATAAAGAAGAAAAAAAAATTAACAATGAACATCAACTACTTAAAATGAAAACTTACAGTCATCCATCTACAACGTAATGCCACATCCCGAACTGTTTTGTCCTTTAACTGCTTTGCAATCTTTGCATATCGATTCACAGCTGAATCCGAAGCATACCTATAACAGGGTATTTGCACCGTATTCATCAACCGTGAATTTTTCACACACCAAATGCAAACTATGAAAGGAACAGACAATATATGGCATATAATTGATGATGATACAGATCAAGGGTGCCCAGTACAAGCAAAAGCATTCATCTCCAAGGTTGTAAGACACGTTAGCTAGAAACAAGACACAGCTGAGCACATATCATACATTTCAAAAACTGG
Organism: Atalantia buxifolia; assembly: GCA_030444775.1. NCBI lineage: Eukaryota > Viridiplantae > Streptophyta > Magnoliopsida > Sapindales > Rutaceae > Atalantia > Atalantia buxifolia. Next base: position 10,934,711 of record CM059832.1, read on the forward strand.
ATCCTTGACTACTTTGCTTAACAGAACAGTCAAGCAATTGATTGATTCCATACAGGCCAGCCACCCAAAAAAAAAAAAATGAAATTGCATGAGCACACCACTGAACACAAATGATAGAAAAGGGGAATCTTTTCACTGAAATCCAGAGCAAGCATAAAGGTAAAACAAACAAAATGACAGTTATACTCATCTGTAATGTAAGATGACAATAAATTCCATGAAAAAACAGCACACCACTGACCACAAACGACTGACAAGAAGAATCTTTTCACTGAAATCCAGATTATGTGCACAGGGAAGCAAGCAACCTGATACTTACCCTCATTGTTACTGTAAGACGACAAGAAATGAAGCATATAGATCTAAGTTTTCAAACATAAAAGGCATGTTTTGGTGGGTAAAAGAATGTAAATGTTGAATGGTCAACACATCATCACCACAATACTTACTGTCGCTTCAGAACATATGAATAAACCCTGATTATTGGAGCAGTTCCAAAATTGTCAGACCCCATTACTTAAAACCTAACATTCATAAGCAATTTTTTCAAAATCAGAACCATGAACTCTCTCTATATAGTGTTGCTACATTAAGCAACTCTCTGTATTAAGATAAGAGCAAAATTTTGTCCTTTAGCAATTAAATTCCCCAATAATTCTAAAATTTCAAAATTTAATCTGAATTATTACAGTAATAATAAAATTTCAAGTTCTAGTTTTCAATTACAGATTAACAAACTTACACTTCACAGAACTGAAAATTTCATATCGAGCCATAATTCGCCAGCTCACAAAAAGACATCACTAAATTGCCAAAACGCACAGAGCAACCACCAAATTAAAATGGACACTAAAATTTACACATAAGAGACTAACTTGGCAAGCAAATCTTCGAGAATCGACTGTTCCTCGGGGGTCCACTCAGTCGAAATACCGGAGTTGTGTCGCAGCGCCGACGCCGTTTGCGAAGTATCAATTACGGCCGGACTATTACCCCCGTTGTTGCTCGAATTTACCGAAACGCCATTCGCCGTTGACTTTTGCGCCGCCGACGAACCTTCCTGGTTGTTATTGTTACCTACCGGGTTCGCACTCGCTGCCATATCAAAACGAGGCCGCAGTTTTACCAAAATAAGCTTCTTCTGCTTGCGAATGAATTTATTTGCTTTGTTTAAAAAAAAATTCAAATACATGCAAAATAAAGTTTCGTTTTTGTTGGACAAGTTGAAGAATCTTCCTAATTCGTTTTGTTTGTTTCCTTTTCTTTTTTCACTTTTAAAATATAATTTTGTATTTTATTTCCATTTTATAATGCTTTTTCCTTTTTCTTTCATAAAAACTTTGTCGTTTCCGTATAAAAAAATTTAATCATTATTGTTGTAAATATTTTCTACTATTTATAGCTAATAAGGTTAAAAATAAAATAAAATAAAATAAAACATATGCAGTCATACAAACTAATATGCGTAAACTAGTCAGAATATAAGTGAAAAAGGAATGGAGGTAATAAATAAATAACTAAATAAATAAATAAATAAGAAGACTCGATTTATGGGGTGCGGTCGTCGCTTAGTTTGTTATTCATAGGTGGGCGTGAGGCGAGAGATAAGATCGATCGACCTCAATAATTTCTTCGCCCATGGATTCCAATTCTCAACAAGCAGGTTCATTTTAGGAAATTCAATTATCCCCTTCATTTCCAGCTCCCAATTTGTTTTTTTTTTCCTGTCATTTATTCTTAGGGTTTATTAGTGTTTTAGCTCTGTTCTATTAGAAGTTGCATATAAAAGTTATGTCTTTTGATGGGCGATCTTTGATTTCTGCACTTATAATTTGCGTGGCCTTGATGGGTTATCTTTAATAATAACGGCATAATTGATACTTCGCAAACGGCGAATTAATTTTGTTAGAATTTAGAACAATTTCAATAATAATAACGGCATAATGTATTATCCTACATAATTTTCTGCAAAATATAAGAATTATTGGCTTTTGATTTCAGCAACGTTTAATTTTCTCTTCAATTGAATCATTGTAGCTGGTGGACCTCCAGCAAAGCCTTGGGAGCGAGCTGATACCTCCTCAGGTCCTACGCCTTTCAAACCGCCATCATCTGGAAGTACTAGTGATGTTGTCGAGGCTTCTGGGACTGCAAGGCCGGGTGAAATTGTTTCAACTGCTGATAGAAATACGGCTGTTAACAGAAATAATCTTACTCGGCCTGTACCTACCAGGCCGTGGGAGCAACAACAAAATTATGGAAGCACTTATGGAGGAGGTAAGCTGTGATCTCTTATATGTTTAGTATTTTGTGGTTCTTATATTGGCCTTGATAACTTTTTGTGTCAAATGCAGGTTATAATTCCGGTTTGAACTATAACTCAGGATATGGTTCAGGAATGTATGGTTCAGGAATGTATGGTTCATCATCATATGGTGGATTGGGAGGGGGATTAGGAGGGTCTTATGGAGGTGGATTATATGGTAACAACATGTATAGAGGGGGTTATGGTGGTCTGTCAGGTTCTGGTATCTATGGTGGGGGAATGTATAACAGTGGTTTCGGAGGCCCAATGGGTGGTTGTGGAATGGGCATGGGTCCTTATGGTGGACAAGATCCGAATAATCCATATGGTGGTCCACCTTCTCCTCCTGGCTTCTGGATTTCCTTCCTTCGGGTGGTAAGAAGCATCAATTTTTACTCCCTTTTCCTTTGAATACCTTATTTGTTATCTCGTATATTTCGTGAACAATTTTAGAATCACTAACCTTGACCATTCAGTTCTAACTTATGTGGCCAGACCCTATGGCAATTGATGAGTTGGTCCATGAATAAACGTGAGATTTTGTTCACTTTCGTAAGGCTCAAAAGGGTTCCATCAGTGCTTAAGTGCAGTTAATAGGTATTTGGCACATAAAATGTTTAATGTTCCAAGTCTTACTTTTTGATAGGAAACTCAAGTGCAAAAGAGAAAAGATTTTAGTGCTATATAAGAATATACCCAACTACCCCTATACAATGCTATTCCAACTTTAACACCCTATCTCAAAACCCGTTCCCAATTTAGATGAATGAAGAAAAAAGTTGAATATTGAAACTCCTTAAAAACTGAAGCCCAAAGTGAAGCAGGAAGATGGTCTCTATCCCACAATTTTTTCCTTCAAAAATTCAAACATTTCCTTCCTGCGATATCACCCAAAACAGTGCTGCCACTGCACTTTTTCAAAGAGATTTAGTCTTTATTTCTTTTACAAAGGTAGAGGAATTGTCCATAAGAAGACAGTCAGAAGAATCAGGGATGACCCACAACATATTGGCCTCTTTGCACAACCTACTCCACAATTTTGAAGTCACCAATCAATGAAGAAAAATATAATTAGAAGTTTCTGCTCTTTTCTTGGACAACAAACACCAAGAAGGAATGCTTGGTGTTCCAACATAATGTTCTAAGTCTTACTCAACGTTGATTTATGAGCAAGTTTCCATTTATAAGAAATGGCTTTAGTCTTTACCATCTCTTTGCTTCAGTATATTAATTTTGGCTCTGCATGATGGAAATTGTTCTTTTGGTTCATATTTTTCTTTGTATATTCTTGTCTAATTGTTAGTTACTTTTCCTCTGTCGTCATGTGGTTGACCCATTATTTGTGTTGGATCTCAATCTTTCCTATTGCTGTATAAATCTTAGTTCTTGGATTGTAAAAAATAATTAATACTCTTTAAAGTTTGTTGCCAGATGTTTTTTTTTCAATGAAACTACGTATATTAACTATGCAGAAATATTTTTTATTATGTTTCATTTGCATAGTTTCAGTCTTTTCATTGTCCAAGACTCACAATCACTTGTTTCTGAATGTTGGCAGATGCAAGGTGTTGTAAACTTTTTTGGCCGAATATCAATTCTAATTGACCAAAATACACAAGCATTTCACATGTTTATGTCTGCACTTCTTCAGGTACTTCGCTGTGCATCTTCCATATTCATGTGTGTGTGTACATGAGTATAAAATTGGCCCCTGCTTTTCATCTTTTAGAACAAAATAACAATTGGATTAGTGAAATCTCATTATTATTATTTACTATAACGGCAACCCAATCCTCTCTCCATCTCATGTCAGCAGGGTTCAACACAAGAGATTTTAACATCTCAACTGGATGGGACCAACAAATATGTATTTGATGGGATGAAGATGAAATGTGATTTATCTCATAGTAATTTATAACATGTTTCCTTGCAGCTTTTTGATCGCTCTGGACTGTTGTATGGAGAGTTGGCTAGATTTGTATTGAGAATTCTTGGAATCAAAACAAAGCCCAAACAGGTTAATCAACCAGGACCAAATGGACTTCCGGGCCCCCACAACCCACACAACCTCCATGGGAACCAGAATTACATTGAGGGGCCTAAGGCTGCCCCAAGTGGTGGATGGGACAATGTATGGGGAGACAACGGTACCAGTTAGTTTGATACATCCCACTCTATGCCAATCTTTTCAAGGAAACCAATCAGAAACAAGTTGTTTCTTGTGGGAGGAGAATGGATTTAACCTGTGCCACGCCTACCCACATAGGTTGGAGTCGCCAATGAATGTTGCTTTTTGCTTGAAATAAACCGATCCCCCTCTCCCCATCTTTAAAAGTGCCTGCATTCTTCTGTAGAATAGGAAATTTGTGACAAATTGTCTGTATATGTTCATTTTGTACCAAGAAAAACAAAAAAATGTTAAGAAAGAGGGATGTAGGCCTGCCGATGTTGCAAGGAAGAAATGACACCCAGAATGTTTAGTTTCTCTAGATATTTGTATTGCAACAAAGAAGTTATTTATTACCCGAGCACGCCTGTAATGTTGGTGACTTTTTAAGTTTTTGAGACAAAATGTAAGCCATAGATTTGTATCTTATTATATACCTTGGTTTAAAGTTCATACAAGCGCTGAGAAGAGGCATATTGTATATATATGTGCACTTTGATAAATAAGGAAAAGAACAAAAGAAAGTTCAGGGCTATGGATTGTATGAATAAAATGCAGCAAGTATGCAACCTTCTCTTGGATTAGACTAAAAATTGGTTACAGAAAGTTGCAGGTAATGGAAAGAAAGCAATGTCCATTGGTTGTGAAACTGAAAACAGAATACAAAGTAGAAAGGCCGGCAAAGCTACTACTAACAACAATTTCTACATCAAATCAGGATACAGAGAGTAAAAAAAAAAAAAAGCAGCTGATGTCTATTGAATGTTCATTTTGTCCAAACAGTAAGTGTTTCATCATTGCAACTAACCACTGTAGGATAAAGTCTAGCTTGATAATCATCAAAGCGATTGCCACCCAATATGTTATGTTAAGAACTAACGTTCAACTAAATGCATCATCATCTAGCTATCCAATCAGGTCCTATACACATTACTTCTTCATCCTTGATGTCAACATTACCTCTGTACATTTTAAACAACTCCCATGCTGTCGAAGATACCCGGCTATTCTTCTTGTTCACATATAAGATCAAGAGCTGTTTGCACCCATCCCTCAGGGCTTGCAACCCACGATCACATAGATTTCGACACCGGTTCAAATGAAGTTTTTCTAAATTATTGCAGTTTAATCCAACAGATGCCCAGCCTGGAAATCGGACTTCATGGCATAATGATAAGTTCCATTCTTCAAGTAATGGACAGCCCTTTGCAATTGCCACAATAGACTCATCCCCAACATTTCTGCACATTCGAAGGTTCAGGGTTTTGAGCCTTGTGGCAAATCCTGTTCCAATTGCTGCCAATCCACCTCCATTGAGAGTCGAGCTCATACCAGAAACATTTAAAAACTCTAGCCCGCCTCCACTGACGATCCCGATTATCCCCTCTGGTCCAAGCTGACAAGATTCAGCATCTATATAAGCTAAAGTTGGAGAACATCCATTGAAGCCAATGCCAGTTACACTCCTACAACTAGATATCCTGACTGCCGTAAGTTGACTGCATCCTTGTGAAAGAGCCCTCAATCCACAGTCAGAAATATGCAAGCAGTAAGCGAGATTCACACGCATCAAAGTTGAGCAAGTGTTAGCCAAAGTTTCTAGCCCTACATCAGTAACATTGCACCGATACAAACTAATACTCGTTAAGGAGGAGCAACCAGTAGCAATCATGGAAAGTCCATTATCAGTGATTTGAAAACAACAATCCAAATAAAGAGTTTGCAATTTTGACCCATAATTTTGCAACTGGTTTAGGCTCAAATCAGGCAGCTCAGTGCACCCAGATAGGGACAACCAATTTAAATGCTGAAATCGAGCGAGCAGTCTGCTGACATGGAAGGAGCTAATGTCAATAAGGGGCTGAGATAGTGAAGAAAAAGTGAGCAGGGTAAATGAACACTGGAATTGTAATGATCGACGACACAAATTTTGAATATCAAGCCACCGATGGCAAGTCAAACCAAATGATTCACGATCGGTACCGCAGTCAAGCCACTGGAAAATAAAACATAGGCAATCATCAGGCAGGTCCATGATAGAGGTCTTCCCATCACCAGATGAACCTTCCATCTCAACCTTGTTGAGTATCTTCTGAAGGCTGTAGAGATCGAAGTTTTATATTGAACTTTTTATAAGCTGAGCTGGTAGTGTTGGGAGAATCAAAACCACAGAGAGCAGATGAGCATCCATAACCATAGCCTATATGAACCCCACATTTCCGACATAGGAGTTTAGTTTTCGAACGATAACGCCCCCAAGTGACAGGAAAGCAGTTTACCTCATCAACCTGAGTGAATCGACTAAGATCAATGGAAAGGAAGGAGATAAAACCTTTCTTTATGGATTTTTGATACTCAGATCCTATGCCAGAGGTGATCCGATTTGAAGATGTTAAATTTAGAGGATATCCGCACGACCCACAACTGAAAAGAGAGGATTTGAAAAAGAAATTAGTTTCTATATCTGCTATAATTGCCAGGAAACTATGACACATTTCATAGGTAAAGAGCAAAAGGGATCGGGATGTTGAATCTAGAATAACTTATTTTCAGCAACAATGCTACTGAGCCATTTTTGAAGTGAAATGTACCAGTTCGTGGACAATGAAGAAACCATTGTTCAAGAACAATATTACTTGATCAAGGAACTATTGTGACACTGTATACAACAAAAGTAACCACACAAATGCTTAAGCAAGTTTAACAAAGTGGTCTTTTGACACAAAGATGAGATCTGGGTAATCTATCTATTGCTAATGGGATCAGCCTGTGATATGATAACGCAGAGTGCCAACTGAATAATTTATGACTAGAAAACTAAAACTTATTTTGTTAATATTTATCAGCACCTAATGCTGCCTCCAGTAGATTAAAAAAATATTCTTTTATCATCTCCTGTGAATTGAACGTTCACTAATAACAAGCAGCATTATCAAAATTAATAAAATGAATGCATCTAAATAAACTAAAAAGGAAAAAAAATGAACAAAATGCAAGAACTTGCATTCTCCAAAATGATATTTTATACTAGCATCATAAACCCAAGAAAATCACCACAAAACCCCAAATTACAAAATACCCAGATGGCGAAATAATCAATTTTAGTAAAAAAAAAATCATAAATTTAAGGCAAAAATTAAACAAAAAAGTTCAGGAAAGGGAAAGGAATTGGTTTACCTGTAAGAGACGTCAGCTTGGGACATTCTCTTTGTGAGAATCAGAGGAAGGTTTTGGGTTTCATTTGATTAAAATGAAACAGAGCCAGTGAGATCGAAATATTTTGAGTATTATTTATTGAAAGGAAAGACAAAATGCCAACCCCATTTGCTTTGCTTGTCTTGTTGAGACTTGTTTACTTTGGAAGCCGCTTCGGCACGTCGACTTTCGACTCGGTTCTCTGTCTTGTTCTCTTTTGGTGGTGCATGGTTAATATATGATGGGAAATTATCTCGGCACCGCCGCTAATTCAGACTAATTATTAAAAAAAAAATTGATTTATTCAATGCATGCATCATCTATAATTTTAAACTTATGTCAATGGACTACTGGATCACTAACATCATTTGAATTTGTTAGTTTATCTAATCAAAATAATTATTTTATTCTTAAATGTAATAGAAGGCTATTTCACCCTTTGAAATTTTAAAAAATATAAAATTTATAAATTTAATTAAAAGACCATTATTAAAAAAAAAATTTAAAAGACCATTCAATAAACTTCTTTGTTTATCTATCATGATGCTTCTTAAGTAATTATAAATTTTTTTATTTTAATTTTCAAAAATAAAAAAATTTTAATACGTTTAATGATAAAATAATTATTTTATTTAGATTCTTTAATAGTTTCTAATGGTATTAGTAGGAAATTGATTGATTGATTGGTATAAATTTGAAAATATAGGTGGTGCATAAAATGTTTCAATTTTTTTTTTGAAATTCGATTTATATATGAAAAAATGGAGGTGGTGCATAGATAATTTTCTATTTATAAATATTTTAGGAAAAAAAGAGGGAGCCTTTGTTTTTAATACACAAAAGACAAAACACAATTTACGATCAAATCTTGATAAATAAATGTCTAGTTAATTAATAAATAACAACATATTTCGTTTCCAGCTTATTATTTTTTAATAATCTTGCGAAATGAAGATAATAATTGTTTTTTCAAATCGTTTAGGACCAAATGAAAATAGAAAAGTAATAATTAGCCAAATATTAAAAATATTAATAATAAATAACATACAAAATTCATAATCTCTGTGAGTTTTTTTCTTCAAAATTTTAATTTTCTCAATTCAACTCTTTTTCTAAAATATGTATCTAATAATTTGAGATAAAAAATAAAACTAATATATAATGTATCAATAGTGCTACACATCCCAAATTTTTTATCCTAAAAAATTATCCTAAATGATGTGTCATTAATTGATTAGTTGATAATTTTTTACAAGATTTAAGTGAATTAATTGTATTATCTCACCAACCAATTGATAAATGACACATCATTTGGGATAACTTTTTGGGATAAAAAATTTGGGACATGTAGCATATTACTGATAATGTATTTATAGAGTTTGTATTCTATATACTTTAAACTTTAACTTTTGGAATATTCAATTTGAAAAGTACATACATCAATTTTATGTCTTACATGTTCATAACATTTATTAATATTTTTTGTGCATACATGATATCGTAACATTTATTGTTTATATATATATATATACACACACACACACACTTGATGACTTTCAAAATTCATTCATAAATTGATAAAAAAAAATAGTACACGTACATTGATAAATTATTCCTAGCTAAGACAATATTTTTCTTGTCTTAGTCCTAACAATATTATTTTATAAAAATTGTAGTGTATGTGCTTCTTTTTTTCATTTTGCACTACTAGTACCGAAACTCTATTTGCTAAAGAAATTAATGTTCTCTGCTAAGATCGATTTAAAATCGGCAAAGTCTCTTTGTTGTTAAGCTAGGTGAAATCGGCCCTTATTGATTGCCCTACCATCACGGCATAATCAAACATAACTTTTTACAGATTCGATCTAACAAAATCTTGGTATATATATATATATATATATATCATCTTTGCTTATTTAGCAGTTTGGCACTCATTTTCTTAAAATGAGCGTACCCTTACTCGATAAGCCCATTCTTTTATTGAACTGAATTGATGAATTCTCGATTGTACTTGCATGGCCTTGTCGTGAGTCTTGAGATATATATACTTCATTCATTTGAATTATTGTTTGAAATATCAGATCTGAAGCACATATTGTTGAAGGAAGTGTCAAGCGCAGCATCGACATTCATCGTATTGTCACGCACGCTTGTTGATCAGATTTTGAAGTACACATTGTTGAAATGTCTGGTGCAACGTGCACACGTGCGCGCGCAGACACAAATTTGTTTGAATTATCGTACTATCAAACACACAATTTTAAAGTTTAAGATGCAGACATCTTTGTATTTTATAGAATACGAGTTTGCTCTTATGAAATAGGGTATATATGGTCAAGCAGTATTATAAAACAAAAAATTTATTATTATTATTATTATTTTAGGCCAAATCCATCTTACAATATGTTGCAATTAATCATTAGATTCAGTTACAATTGTCACCATAAGTTGAATTCAATAACTGAAAATAATTATAGTATAATACTATAATTACAATATAGCTGAACCTATTATTTAACTTTCTTTTATCACACATTATTATCAAAGCAAATACTAAATTACATTAATTATAACTTATGCTCTGTCTGTTGTCAATATTTATCATTGAAGACTTGAGTCTCCACTCTCCACTACTGTAATATCGTGCACAGCACACGCGCACGTCCCAGAAATAACATCTTAAAAAATGTAAAAAAAAAAAATTGCACAAACGCGTTTGCCATCGACACGTGTTCATCACAAAAGGAAGGCGCACCTTTACAAACTACACCAGCGTGCACGCCTATCGTCCTCTCAAATAAAACCCTAGCGTGGATTTGAAAACAAATCCTGACCGTAAATTCTCGTTCTTTAAACGAGCGTCTTAGGGTTTAAGTATATTGGATTTAGCTCGCGGCTCCTTCCCAACTTCTCAAACTCTGCTGCTACTACGCTTCGAGCTTCAGCAATGGTAATAACATAATCGTTGTTCTCTCAAGTATCGTGTTATTAATTAGAATTACGTATAGTGTCTTTGATTTATTGTTTAAAACTCTTTTTTTTTAAATTTAATTTTATTACATTTTGTATGTCAGATCCTTGTGACTTTGCCTATCTTAAGTAATAATGCGTCTGGCTTTCTTCTGGATTAATTATGTAGATTTCCAGTTGAGGAAATTTTTTTATTAAGTTCATTTAGTAGTGATTATAGACTGACTAGGGTTTCCTTGGATCTAGTTTTGGCTAAGAGTCTTTCTTTTTGATTTTGTAACGATAATAGATCCATTTTGTTTGAGAGTTTTAGGGACTTTATGTTTCGGTAAATTTGTTATCTAGTGTATGATCTCGAAATGATTGTTATTTCTAGGCCTTTGCCAAAGCTCAAAAGTCAAAAGCTTACTTTAAGCGATATCAAGTTAAGTATAAGAGAAGGCGAGGTATGTTGTTATTGAATTTCTCCAAGGCTTGGTGGTACTATGACTTTGATTTCTGCTCTGGTGGGTTAATGTCTACTTGAATTTTGTAGAGGGAAAGACTGACTATCGGGCCAGGATTCGCCTGATCAACCAAGATAAAAACAAGTACAACACGCCAAAGTATCGGTTTGTTGTGCGATTCGTATCCTTATTGTTTTACTTTATTACTTTTTCACTAATTTTCTGGTAAAGTTGTTTTGTCTTATGCTGGTGAATATCTTAATTTGTTACTGACCTATTTATATGGGCACATAACCAGATCCCGCATAAATTTATGTGATTCAATATATGAAGTCTAGGATGAGCAATTGCAGACTGAAATATTGCATTGTGGTTATTCAAAAACATGTACTTATGTGCTTGGTTAGTATTCATTTTTGGTGTTGTACCCTTAACCTAATTGTTAGACCAACAAAGACATCACTGCACAAATTACATCTGCCAGCATAGCAGGGGATATAGTCCTTGCATCTGCTTATGCTCATGAGCTTCCCTGTTATGGTCTTGAGGTGGGCCTCACTAATTATGCAGCAGGTATTAGATTTACTTCTTGCCAAACTACTAGGTCTTTTTTTTTTTTAAAAAAAAAAAACCATCTAGGTTCTTAGTTCCTGCTGTCTGGTTCCAGCTTATTGCACTGGACTCCTCTTGGCCCGCCGAGTCCTGAAAATGCTTGAGATTGATGCTGAGTATGAGGGGAACATTGAGGTACGTGGCATATCTATTTTTGTGTTTGTTGTCAAAAATTGCAAGTCCACACTTGGGTACTAAATTTAAGTTTCATTTTGCTTGCTGTGACAGGCAACAGGGGAGGATTATTCAGTTGAGCCAACTGAGAACAGGAGGCCTTTTCGTGCTCTGCTTGATGTTGGTCTTGTGAGAACAACTACTGGCAACCGTGTCTTTGGCGCTCTTAAGGTAATTTTTAAATTTATTCAAACAAGTTATGATTATATTAATTTTTAAATTTATCCAAACAAGTTATGACTATATTAATGGCTTTAGTACTGCATTGGATCTTTCTGATTATTTACTTTCTATTTTAACCGTATTATTTTTTTTGTCAATTTTCTATTATTTCTTGATTTTAGGGTGCATTGGATGGTGGACTTGATATCCCTCACAGTGAGAAGAGATTTGCTGGATTCAGTAAGGATAGTAAGCAACTTGATGCTGAAGTTCACCGTAAATACATCTACGGTGGCCATGTCGCTGCCTACATGAGGGTAAGTTTTATATTTTATAGAAGTGTTTGACCTGCCAAACAAGATGCGTTTCCCACTTGCAACTTACTTATTGTTTATGTTTAGACTTTGATGGAAGATGAGCCAGAGAAGTACCAGTCTCACTTTAGTGAATACATCAAGAGAGGTATTGAGGCTGATAACCTTGAAGAGTTGTACAAGAAGGTACATGCTGCCATCCGTGCAGACCCTATCCAGAAGAAATCTGAGAAGAAGCCTCCAGCAGAGCACAAGAGGTATGGCCAATGCATCATGTGGTTGAATTAAATTTCTCAACCTGGTTTTACTTCTGTATGTTATGGAGCAGGTCCGTTGATTGGACTATCAAGTTCATCAAACAGTGTGTTTTCTTCAGTATTGAGTTAGTTGCAATGACAACCATTGATGATTGGCACGTTCTTTTGTGTGACAGGTACAACCTGAAGAAACTGACATATGAGGAAAGGAAAGCCAGGTTAGTTGAAAGGTTGAAAGCACTCAATGCTGCTGAAGATGATGAAGATGATGAGTGAATGCGATACTAGGAAGTTTTTGTTTCTTAGTTCAATAGGTTATTTTCAGAGATCACTAAAATTAAAGAACCTGGCTTGTTTGATAGGTTGAGAACAGTGTTGTTTCTATGAGCTTTCAAATGCCGATGAGGCCTGGTTGTTTGCTGAAATTCCAGTATTTCAATCTTTTGTAGTCAAGGTGCTGAAATTAGACAATGCAGCAAATATTTTTACTCAGTGATCATAGCAAGCCGGCAGCTAGCGAAATTCCTTCCGGACTAACTATGTTGACGGGAGATTGCTGATTCTTCACACTGAAGTAGTGAAATTGATACACCGGAAAATCTCTATAAATAATATTGTTGGAGTTAAGGGAAAAAAAATCGATCTTAACGATACTTTCAATAAATGAATAATTTATTAATTTATTGATAAATAAATATTTATTAATTTAATAAGAACTTCATGATTTAATTATTAGTGTCCTTTGGTATGACTACTATTCCTTTTAAGTATATAAAAAAAAAAATAATGTTAGAACATTTACATAGGAGCTGAAAAATTAATATAAATGCATTGTCCATAGAGATGAAATTGATGTATGTATTTTTCAAATTTAGTACCTTAAGTTAAAAGTATTTCAGATGCTTAAAGTATATAGAACATAAATTTTATACATGCATTAGTCATTATTTTTTTTAAATCTCAATTAATCATATGTATATTTTAGAAAAGAGTTAAATTAAAAAAATTAAAGTTATCAAGAAAAACTCTTTAATATTATGAATTTTATATGTTTATTATTTATTATTTGTATTTCACTAATTGTTAAAATATATTTTCATTAAACCCTAAAGGATTCCCATTAAAAAAAAAAATTGTTATCTTATGCATTTAGCAAGATGATTAATTTAGTACATTGGTGTAACTTAGGGACCTAAATATTTTATAATCTAATAAAGGTTATTATTTTATCGAATATTAATTTATTGAGATTTTATTGTGCTATCACCTATTCTTTATTGTTTTCATAATATCTAATAATCTCCCTATCACGAAAAATCTAAAGAAAACGAAGCATAAATGGATCATTTTATTGATATTCGATTTTCAAAATATAAAATACATATCATTAAAAAAATTTTAAAAAATAAAAATTACAAAAAAAAATATTCATGCTAAGACTTATATTTTTTTATCTTTAATATTTTAATTTTATTCATATTTAATTTATAATAAATATGAACAAAAATATATTTGAAAAATAAAAATAATAGTTTAAGAAAATTATTAAGTATTATGAAAATAGTAAAATACGGGATAACTTAGACAATCCTCCCTGTGTTCACATGAGGAAGCGTTTATTTAACTTAGCGCAGCACTTACACTTTCACTATTACAAATGCAATCTTTCTATGGCTTATCTATCTAAGTTTTTTGAGGCCTTTACCATGCCTACTAGCATGAACTTGCAATGCCCATCCAAGCTTTGGTGAACCACCGGTTAAATATTTTGGTAGTTTATTATGCATAAAAGATTAGACATTTGTATGATACTTGAAAAGCACGAGATAGCAAAGCCTCAAAAAATTTTACTTTGATATTGCTCATGATCATGATTTAATAAAAATGCCTCACAAATGTACATGCAAACAACCACTCAGTTGGAAAGTTTGCTTCAGATTTGTAGAACCCTTTTTCTGTAAAATAGTTGATATAATAACCTCATTGCCTGGATCAAAATCTCTAACATTGACATCTGCATCTTCCCAGTTGCCAAGTTGAGCAAGTAACCATTACATCAGCATATACCCAGTGCTCAATGCAGTTGTAAAGATGAGTCGGGACATATATTGCCAACTGCAAGGAAAATAGCCAATATTGGTCATACAATATACAAAAAGTTGGTGAAAAAACATAAGTACATAACATTCAAGTTCATTTTTGTCTAATGACCTTCCAAGTAAACACTCAAATCATGTTTGATAAAATAAAAAAGAGATTAAAGTCCAAAAGACTCCAATACTATATTTTCAATTGTCTAATTACACGTATCAAATGAATAAACTCTTAGGAGGCTAAGCTCTATTCTTGAAAGGGCTTCAAAACTATCACCAAATCATATGGGGAATCTTTCACTGTTCAGAACCTAATGAGAATTTCAAAGAAATAATGTCACAATTAGTCTTAGTGTCACCAGAAAAGTAAAAAGCGAACATCTTTAATAAATTGCTAAGCTTCCACACCAAAACACATAAACATTATGCTTACGGCAGTAACAAGCACATTTGCAGCAGCTTGCACTGAAGCTGTAGATTACAAATAAATATGCAAAACATCGAGAAGTCTCAAGTAAGAAGAGAAGACCCCAAGAGCACAATGATCCTAACTAATTACTGCCATATAGAACTAAAACAACTACCATAGCAAATCCCTTTGTCAATTCCGTTTTTTATTTCCTTTTCCAAAATTTACCAACTGAAACGGGATTAGTTTCGATGAAATGCCATGCCTCCAGGAAGACAAACACTGAGAACAGAAAAAAATAATATGATGATGATGATGGTAACTAGGAATCCAAGCAAAGTTCAGATAATCCTAGTTACACAAATATAGTCTGAACATGTGTTATACAAGCATAAGAGACTGAAAATCAAAATAGAACAAGAACATTTCTTTTGGATAAAATTATACAGCCAAACATTAACTTCGGTTACCTTCTACAAAGAAACATACAATGTAGAGGTTTCTAGGTTCCTTAATAACGGGAAAAATGACCAACAGATAAAAGAGGAATTAAATATCAAAAGAATCCATTAATAATGTCGATTTAAACCTGACCATGACATGTAACATAATTAATCAAATATGTGATCTATCTGGAAACACAACTGAGGCACTCCAAAGACATAATGTTTTTATTGGAACTAATTGAGAAGCAACGCACGGTTCAACTCTCATAGCAAAACTCAAAGAACATCAAGGATACAATAAAAATAAAAATAGCATTAAACATGAAAACAAGAGCATTACAAGTCTGATAGAGCAGTAACATTCGGAAAGAGCATAGCACCACTTGACACATTTCCTCTCAATATACATTCATAGCAATAGGGACACACTCATTCGTCGTAATCTCAAACTTTGATAAACTTAAAGATCATACTCAAATCATCTTCCCAAAACATAGGATTTGCAGCATCACATTCAACGCGAATACACACATCTACACACAGATATATATTCCGATACATGGGAAGTTTTTCCCCAAAAAAAAAAAAAAAATAGATAGCCATTACCCGGTCATCCAATCAACAAATTATCTAAATTTTCATCTGGGTGTCGAATTTTGAAAACGATAAGGCAATTCTAATATATATATATATATATAGCAAAAATAAAGCAACTCTAAGATGGGCAAATATTAAGTAACCTACTATTACCACTTGCAGGGCCAAATGTGTTTGATAATTTAACAAGGGCAAATGGAATTGAGGAAACGAAAAGATGCAAGAATGGCGACGGAAATATAAGCAGCACACCAAACACCAATGGCGATTAACAAATTCAATACATCGGAAGCATCCATTAATTTTGAAATTAGAAAAGTTGGCGCATGATCAACGTTCAAATGTCAAGGGGAAAATAAATAAAATCAAGATTTTTTGCCAAAGATTTCATCTTTTGATGGACTGATGATGATGGCGAAACAAAGCGATGGACTAGTTTAGGAATTTTCGGTAACCATTACTGAAAGACAATGAAGGAATAATCTTGACCTCTTTCCGGTTTTTTTCAAAATAAATAAATAAATAATAATGCATGTCATGGGCCTGGTGGGCTTCGACTTGCAAAAATTGGCCCATTAACCTTTTTTTTGGATATTTATCTATAAAATATTATTTATTTTAGTCCAATTCGTTTTCCCATAAAAATCGTATATATTAGTTTTCTTATTTGACAAAAGATTTCTTAATCTTTTATCAAATAAATATTAAATTAATTTCGTTTATATAAATCGTATTTTAAAAGTTCGTAATTGTACCACGAGCCAGTGAGGACTCAGCCCCATTAGCCCAAGCTTTTAAGTTAAACTTGATACTTTGAGTTGAGTTTTAACTGACATTTTTGTTTTAATTGCCTGCTTGAATGACTTATCTAATACCTGTAAGTTCTTTTTAAAATTTTATTTTTGTTTTGGTTGTTTTTTTAATTGAACTTTTGAAAGGTAAATAAATTATTTTACTTCCACTAAAAAAAACTTAAAATTTGAGTTTTAGGGCTAGAGGTTACAAATTTTTTTTTTCCCCTCTCCTAAAAAGTTCAGTTATCTAAAATGTTCATTATTTGTTTTATATTTTTATTTTATTATTTTTATAACATAACTTTAAACTCTGATAATTTTATAATTTTTAATAAAACTCTTATTAGACAACCAAACAACTTTTTTTTTTAAATAAAAACTCTATTTGAATAAGATATATTTGAAAGGTTATATCAAATGGAGTCTAAATATATATGAGATGTATTTTTAAGCAATTTGTAAAGATTAATTTGGATTGTAAATACATCACTAATTATATTATAACACTAGTTGGATCTAGATTCATTCATAATCTAATCTTTCCTAATATTTTAAAGACATTTTGACATGTATTATTTAAATTATTGGATGGACAAGATTCAACTCAATTTTAATTTTTCTTATTAAACACAAAAACACATTGTTTTAGTAGTAATTTAAAATTATAAAACTAACCGAAATTTCGTTATCCTAGTAGAATGCGTATACTCTGTTGCCTCTTTTGTCCGTTTTAAGTGCTGAAGTTTCTTCCGCAAAACTGCGAGTGCAATCTTTCGGTGGTTCTTTTTTTTTTTTTTTCTAATTTTATTTTATTTTAAACATTTTCTACATTTAAACTTCGTGTTTTGTGATATTACAATGGCACTAGAGTATGGTGATGTTGCAGAGCCATCATGCAGATTGATGATGATAAATAATGATTGGCATGATGCGGGTGAGGGATGGGCAGGCTTAATGTACGGGATAATATTGATGATGCAGATCATCATCATGGCAGTTGGTCACAAAACCAACACCAACTGCTCAACCTGGAGAGCCTTGCTGCTCTTTGTAAGGCCAATAATAAATAAGGTGACTCTTCCTTCAGGAACTTACAGAACTTGTCACTGTCAGGCCTTTTATGAAGAATTTTACGTGCCCGCATCGCAGCCAAACCCATTGAATCCTGAAGAGAAGTTGATAAAAGTCTGTGAAAACCAGAATGGGAACGGCCAGCTTTCAGAGGGATCATCACACAATTGAACAGGGTGGAGAGCGGAGTTTACGAGACTGCCCTTTTGTCAGCCGATAACATTCTCCTGTCAGCTCCCACTACTGGTCAATACTTCACCAACTAGCATTGAATAGAAATGATAAGATTGTTTTTCTTCCTCCTGTAAAATCTCTTGTCACTTAAATTGTGAATGAATTATCCAATCGCCTGCAGAGCTATGATGTTAAGGTGAGGGAGCCAATTGATCAAATTGAAGAATCTCAAATATTTGTGACAACTCCGGAAGAATGGGATGTGATTACTAGAAATCCAAGGTTTCGCGCCTGCACGCAACTTGTGATACTTGTTATTATTGATGACATTAATTTGCTCCATGATGATACTAGGAGGCCGGAACTTGAGAGTATTGTGGCTAGAGCTATTAAGCAAGTTGAAACCGCAAGAGTAAATATTCGGTTGGTTGGTTTTTCAGATACAGTTTTTAATTATGAAGATGTAGAATTATTTCTACAGGTGGATTTGAAGAAAGGGTTGTTTTACTTCGAAAATAGTTACAGACAAGTTCATCTTTCCCAGCAGTACTCAGCTTTGAGAGCAAAAAATCCGTTGCAAAAGTTGCAGTTGATGAATGATTTGTGTTATCAAAAGGTTCTGGCAGCAGTTGCTCGAAAGCACCAAGTGATTATTTTCGTTTACTCGAGGAAGGACACAGCAAAAACTGCTCGTGCTTTCCGAAATGCGGCTGCTTTTGATCAGAATAATTGTAATGCCTTGGAATTGTTTTTTCTTTTTATTAATTATTATGGTAGTTCTTAGATAGATAATAATATTTGTTGTTTCTTTTAATTGGTTTATTCAAGGATTTTAGAGAATGATTCTAGGCTTTTCTAATTCACTAGAACTATTTAGAATTTTCTAGTATTACATTTAGTAATTACACAAGACATGTGTACCTACATTATTACTTGCATTAGTTATGCATTTATTATTTATATTTTTTATAAAAATCTATATTTATTTAAATATGCAATTATGAACATTCGTAATTACATTTATTTAAGCTTTTTATATTATTGCTTTACTAAAGTTTCTTTATTCAATTTTACTTTAATTTATTAAAGTTTGTTTTATATATATGATTACACTTATTAAAGATTTACTTTATATTTATTATTTTTTATTAAAATTTCTTTAATAAAGTTTATTTTAATTTATTATTACACTTATTAAAATTTACTTTGATTAGACTTATTAACATTTACTTATATTTATTATTGTTTCTTTAATAAAGCTTATTATTACACTTATTAAAGTTGCTTTGTTAAAGTTTGCTTCGCATGCATAATTGCATTTATTATTGGCTTGTTTTGAGTTGTTGAATCTTGAAAATGTGGACTTGGAGAACGAAGCATAATCATTCAACTTCTTTCATTATTCATCTTCCTCATTATTCATCTTCCTTCTCTCTCAACTCCAAAATTCTAAATTTTAGATCTCTCATAGCAGCCTTCTCCAAATCTTCAATAGAGTTGGAGATCTTAGTTAATTTGGAAGCTTCTTGATTTGGTGAGTCTTTATTGTTTATGTTTTATTATTTTGAATATATGTTTAACTTGAAACTATAGTTGCATGAAACATGTTATAGAATTCTCTAGACAGCATGTATATTTTGTATTAAATCATGGCCATCGAAAATGATTTTTGAGAATAACTTTATCTTTCTATAAACTAGATATCTAGGACTTATTGAATAAATTTTGTTTTATAAGATTTGACTTTATTTTTGATTTTATATAGATTTTTGAATTTGACACTGTTGCACTGGAAAACTATTGTTCCAGCAGAATTATTGAATTCACAATATTATTTATACCATAAAATGAACTCGAAATTCTGAATTTTTAAACAGAAGTTAATATATCTGTCTAGTATTTTCAGTTTTAATTTCATAATTTTTTGATTAATGTGTAATTTTATAAAAATCTCGGAACCAAATTGTTTGTTAAGGGACTATGAGACAGTTTTGAGTCTATCATGAAATAAATAGTTTTGAAAATGTTTTTGGTATCGGATCCTCCTGAAAATTTTATAGGAGATACCTATGGATGTCTAGAACATATCTGCATGATATCATATTGTTTTGATTATTAGATTAAGAGTTAAAATCAAGAAAATCATACTTGTACCGGCATGAATTAGAAAATCAGGTTCTCGGAATAAGTTATTATTAATTATGTCTTTTATCTTTTTAAGGTGTTGGAGATATTTAAGATTGTTAAAAGTTTAGAGGTGTGTTTTAATTATTATCTTATCCAGCTAAGTAACTCTATTCCTAGTATACTAGATATGTATAATATTTTTTTATTTTACTATTACTACAGCACATATTTTTATTAGTTCTTTGTAATCAAATTTATTTATTTAAATGTTTTCAAATTTGAAATATTATATTATTTTTATGGTTTTAACAAATATTATAAATAATTTAAATGTGTAATTTATTTTTACTAAATAATTATATTTTTTGAAATTGTCTATAAAATGTTGGAATGGAATGGAAATTGTTCTGCAAGCCTAAATCATTGTTATGATCTTTTATAAATTCAATATGAATGTTTTATTTGTATTTGATTAAGATAATCTATGAAAATCATGCGGAGGCCACCTCTTGAGATGGGGGCGACATCTCGAGGGCTAAAATACCACGAAGTGCCACGCATAGTGCAAAGTGCCACGTGTAATTTGCTACAAATTAAAAATGAATTTAAATATTTTGGCTCATTATCCGTAGTCCTTCTGATTCTGATTCTGATCGTATTATACGATATAGACATTTATATGTTCTGTACCAGTACTGGGTTTTCTGTTCTGAGTGTGCACACAATATTCTGATTATAGCTGGGTCACTAGAACTATAGATAACCCAATGTGACAAGAGCTAACTTTTTATTTCCTGTGAATGTGTTATATGATTTGCTTTCGAAAGTTATCTATGTTTTCGATATTATGAATTATTATGAATTTATGTTATTTTATAGTGATATGTCATTTTATGAAATTTATGAATTAAAATATATGTTTTACTAAAAAGAAGGCTTGCAAATATTTTTGGTATCAGATATCCCTAGTGTGTTAGGAATGATTTTACTTACCGAATTGACGGCTCACCTCTAGTCATTACTTTTTGTAGATTGAGTGATTTGTTCAGAAGTGTGGTTATCTTTTGGAGCTAGAGATTTATTTACTTGCTAAGTTGAATAAAAGATTGATGAAATTCTTGAGCCTTTAAGTTTGTTGGTATTTTGAATTTGTAATTGGAGAATTTTGAGATGTTTGTTATTTTGATGAATTGGGAGAAAATGTCAAGTATCTGATTTGTGAAATTGTTGATCTGTTTAATAAAATTTGAGGTATTTCAGTTTGAGAATTTGTATAAGGATTTTTGATTTGTTAGTAACCTCTTATTACCATGTGTTCTGCACGTGATAATTTTGGGGTGTTACAATAATGCCCTTGGAATATTCTGCATAAGCCTTGAGATCCTATAAAGTTGCACAGATTTCATCGAGAGCGATGATCTTAAAAATCCTTTGCCTAATGAATTTGCAATTCATCAGGCTGGAATGTCAAGCAGTGATCGCAAACTTGTTGAAGAACATTTCAATAATGGACATGTACAGGTGTTGGTTTCGACTGTAAACCTTGCGAATTTGCCTGCTCACACAGTGCTTATCAAGGGAGCTGAGATTTACAATCCCGGTGGTGGGAAATATGCATGGATTGAGCTTAGTCATTTGGATATCAGGCAGATGTTTGGATGTGCACATGGGGAAGTGATTGTCACCACTGACTTTCATACTGAAAATTTTAGGTGCTATGTTTCCCTAATGAATTCATAGCTTCCCATCGAAAGCCAGTTCATGACCAAATTGGTTGGACATTTGAATGCAGAAATAGTCTGGGAACTGCACAAAATGCTATAGAAGCCTACAACTGAATTGCACATACTTGTACATTTGTATGCTACGAAATTGAACACTCTATGGTTTATCGGCGCTGGCCAATTTGATGCATACGGTTGCTTCAATCTTGAATGAAAATAATCCGATCAAGTATGACAAGATCAGTGGTTACTTCAAGGCTACGGAATTGGGTCACATTTTCAAGCTACTGTAACATAACTCATGGGACAATATATTCTTCTTATATTTGTTACGTTGGGTGTGTGCTTTGATATCTTCTTCTCATATTTTGATTAGACATGTGCTTCGGGAGACTACATCTACTACTGATTTCCAAGCCAACTGGGCTTGCACTAATTGGGTTAGCCAACGTTTCTTGTGTACTCGGGATTTACCTACGGGCTTATCTGGCATTCTTTATTTAGATGCACAAACTTTTCCTTATATTAGACGATATATTTTTTAGTTTATTATTTCAATTGATGGTGTATTATTTTCTTTTGTTCTTATGTATTTACATCTATTTTAGGAGGTTTTAGATTTTATAACCCTTCTTATGTAATTACTTCTATTTTGATTTATATGACAGGTAAGGTCCTGCCTAACCCCCCACCTTTTTGGTGGTTGTATAATATAAAAAAACTCATGGGAAAATATCAATCTATAACGAGCGTTTGAAGCCTACGATGGAGGAGAAAGAGCTATTACGGTTGCTCTCCCTTAGTGAAGAATTCAAATATGTGGCAGTGAAAGAAGAAGAGTGGAGATTGCAAAGATTTTAGATAGGGTTCGCATTCCTGTGAAGGAAAGCCTGGAAAAGCCTAGTGATGCTTAAGTTAATATTTTGCTGCAAGCATATATCTCTCAGCTAAATCCTGAAGGGCTTTTATTGAATTCTGATATGGTGTATATATATCAAATTGCAGGGGGTCTTGCCAGAGCTATTTCTGAGATTGCCTTAAGACGGCGTTGGGCACAAATACCAGAGAAGGCTTTGAACATAAGACAAATGTTTACCAAGAGAATGTGAAGTACCCAACACCTAAGAATCTAATAATATTTTGACGTTTTAGTAGGAAATTCAAATTTAGTTTTTTGTTTCTTATCATTTAGAATAATAATTCTAGTTTTTCTATACGACATTTTTTTTAATCAATCAATGAAAATTTTTTATTCTGAAACTTTTAAATTTGTGTCCCATTGCCAGCCTGTTGAATTTTGCATTAACATGGCAAAAATACGGAAAGGAATAATGTAAATCTTAATTCAACAATTCAATACTTCAAAGTTGCCACTAAATTAGCAGAACCTGAATTAGGTGACTCGGATTTGAAATAGTTCCATATTTAAAATAAATATAGGATTCACATTTATTTTTCTCACTTGTAATGGACAAGTATAAATCAAATTACATTTATTTTTCAAATTAAGAATAGAGTAATGTATTGCTACGCTTATCAACTATTGTCCTAACTAGTGACCAACTCTTTTTTGGCATTCCCCCAAGGGGTGGTACAATAAAGTAATAATTAATTTTAAAAATTGTGAAATTTATATACATGAGTTCCACGGGACACTTTCGAGTCAAATGTTAAGGATTTCTCCCAAAACAAATAATTAAAAAAAGTTATAGGACTCACCTGAGCTTATGTTGCAAATCCAAAGCATATTGCTCTTTTCACATTTATGTTTGCGCATGTAACAAACACAAACTTAACTCCTACAGAAATCAAGATTTATATAGAAGCCCCATCAAATTCATCTATGGAAAATTAAACTGAAATAAAGTAAGCAAATAATATCTGGATATGTAATTTAAAACTACAGACACAAGCTGTTGAAAATAAAGTTCTGTTGTAAAAAACATTCAACAAAACGGCACACCATAGTCAACAAAATAAACTCTTCAGAATCATGATGGCTCAATTTCTATTCTCACCCTCCAATAGTGAAGCTCCCGCTGGCGCACCATGGAGCTGCTACTCAAATTCTGGAACCTGTTTTTGTGCTTGTGCCTGTTCGTTTTTCATTTGATAATGATCAAATGGCTGTGGATTTTCTTGGTGAAGCTGTTGCTGAAGTTAAAATTTTGCTTTAAGCATTTATCTATCAGCTAAATCTTGAAAGCCTTTGATTGTGTTGAAAAGTCAACCCACCAAAGCTTATTTTTCCACACGATTTTTCTTGACAAATTGGAGTTTGGTGGCATAAATATTTGAGAGGTTGTTGCCATGCATGCATGAAGGCTTTGTTGCCCACCAAAATTGATTTTTCATTCTAAATTCAATTTGTCAATTTGGCAAGTTGTAGCCAAATTGAAAGTCGTAGGTGAGCAATGGTTCCTATAAATAGAAGGGCCATTGTTCATTTGTTTTCATCCCAATTTGGGAGAAGTAGAGAGCAATTGGAAGTGAGTTCTTTGAGAGAATTTAAGAGAGCTTCCACTTGAGTATTCTAGTGAGGTTCCAATTGGATGTATTGGGATTGTGGGTTTTATGAGCTTTTTCCGCTTTTGTAAATTCTTATTTGTTAGTAAAATTATCTTCTAGTTTTTACCCGTGGATGTAGGTATTACGCCGAACCACGTAAATTATTGTGTCCTATTTTCTTTGTATTTATTTATCACCACACTCATATTTCTCTAGAAGTCACAGTATTAGTAATTGTTCAACTCGCGCTTCCACAACAATTGGTATCAGAGCCGAAAGTTCATGTTTGGGGCATACGGTACTGTTCACATATACGAAACTGTTCATAAATATTGTAATGTTCACGTATACGGTACTGTTCATTGATATGGTAGAGACGACCATTTATATTTGGGAGACAGTCTATTGTAAGTAGTGTGTATTTTTACATGTCTAGGAAAATTCTGTTAACAAGGCGATAAGAGCTTAAGGAATCTGAGTTCTAAGTGGGACCGTTGTAACCCCTCCGTTCTCCTGGGAACTTTCTTGGTGCATTTATTCACACGAAATAAACATCATAGAGACTGTTTTTCAAGTGTAAAAGTTGTTGAAGAAACTGATCATTTGAAATAAAAAGGATGGCAGAGGAGTCGTCGTCGTCTTCGTCTTCGTCAGCGAAGACTACTATGACTCATGCAAAGTTTGAAGTGGAAAAATTCGACGGTACCAATAATTTTGGTATGTGGCAATGTAAGATATTGGATGTCTTATGTCAGCGAGAGTTGGAGGTTGCTCTTGAAGAAAAGCCTGACATAATAGATGACAAGGAGTGGATAAAGATCAATAGACAGGCATGTGGTATTATTCGCCTATGTTTGGTTAAATATTAGAAATACTTTGTCATGAGGGAGACATCGATAAAGAAATTGTGGTAGATATTAGAAGAAAAATATATGAAGAAAAATCTTAAAAATAGGTTTTATATGAAGAAGAAACTCTATCGATTCATATATACACCTGACATATCAATGAATGACCATGTGAATTTATTCAACAAAATATTGGCAGATTTGATAAATCTGGATGAGAGATTTAAAGATGAAGATAAGGCACTGTTGTTCTTGAATTCCCTTCCTGATGAATATAATCATTTCACTAACATTTTGTTTCATGGGAAGGACAATGTCACATTCGATGCTGTATGCAGTGCGTTGTACAACTCTGAGACCAGAAAGAAAGATAAAAATGATCACAGAGATACAATTGTAGAAGCATTAATAGCACAAGGTCGTTCACAAAGCCGCAAACCTAAAAAACTGAGTAAATCTAAAAGGAGACCTGCTAAAGATGAATGTGCTTTTTGTCGCGAGAAAGGACATTGGAAAAAGAATTGTCCTAAGTTACAAAAAGGCAAGGCTACTTCTGATGCATATGTGGCAGAGTATGATGAGGAGTCAGACTTTAGTCTGGTTGGCATGACACTGATATGTCACTCAGATGGGTGGATTTTGGATTCGGGTTGTACTTATCATATGTGTCCTAATAAGAGCTGGTTTTCTAACTTCAAGGAACTAGACGGTGGAGTTTTTTTTATGGGCAATGACAATGCCTGTTAAACCATGGGAATAGGTAAATCCAATTAAAGAATCATGATGGCTCAATTCAAGTCTTGACGGATGTTCGCTACGTACCAAGTTTGAAGAAAAATCTCATCTCATTAGGAGTCCTAGAATCTAAAGGTCTCATAATCACTTTAAGAGATGGATTGTTGAAGGTAGTAGCTGGGGCGCTGACAGTAATGAAAGACACAAGAAGAAATAACTTGTACTATTTCCAAGGAAGTACAGTTATTAGATCAACATCAACAGTTTTTAGAAAAGATGCAGATTCAGAAGCAACCAAGTTGTGGCATATGCATTTGGGACATGCTGGTGAAAAAACTTTATAGACTTTGGTGAAGCAAGACTTATTGAAAGATGCAAATTCTTGTAAATTAGAATTTTGTGAATATTGTGTTCTGAGCAAGCAGACAAGGGTAAAGTCTGGTTTAGCAATTCACGACACAAAAAGAATTCTGGACTATGGTCACAGTGACGTATGGGGACCTACCAAAATAACTTCTCTGGGAGGTATGCACTATTTTGTTACTTTTGTTAATGATTATTCAAGAAAAGTGCGGGTGTATTTGATGAAGAACAAAAATGAAGTTTTGGGCATATTTCTGAAATGGAAGAAAATGGTCGAGACTTAGACTGGTTGAAAGGTCAAAAGACTTCGCTTAGATGATATGATCCATTTCTACAAGTATGCCAAGATGCGGGCATTATGAGATACTTCACTGTTTGATATACACCATGTTGTGCAAATTTTGTTGAACTCGCAAGCGCACGAATCTATTGTAGAATATATTAATGGTGTCGAGTGTCGATCCCACGAGGAGGTGAATTTTAATTAGATGTAGAATTAATTATGTAAAGGGGTGGTTGGATTTGTATGGAAGTGATTTAGATTATGCTGGAATTTAAATTGGATTGGCAGAAATAATTAAACTGGAAACTATTGAAATAAAGCACTTGGGTATCTGGATCCGTATCAACATGCATCATGGGCTAAATCATCCTTATTAATACCAATTAAATCATGAGGGGGGAATCCACACCTCATGAACCACGCTCTAATCAATATGGTGTCAAAGGCTTATCGTGCCAAATAATAATAACCTTATACTAGGGTGCCGGTAAAACCAGGGCGGTAACTAGACAAGATTATTATTATTTGTCGACGAAAAGTCAAAACCTCCACAGAAATTAGAGGGGAAGAGAAAATAAATTTACCAAATAAAGCCCATGACACATGTTGAGACTTCACCTTCAACCCAAGCTTGAAAGAAAATTAGCCACTCATAATTGAACTAAGGGTAAAATGGGAATTTTATTAAAATACGTAGAAAATACAAGATGGAGAAGGAATTACAGAAAACTAAGCTCAAAAATGGATTCAGGGGTCTCAAATTAGGGGGGGAGGCCCCCCTTTTATAGATACATTGAGTGAATCATGACCATCGGATTAAAAATAGTTTGGACGCACAGGATTGCGCCACGTCATCAGTGAACAGTAACATGGTTTGACCACGTGGTTTGAACAGTAACACTGTTTGCACACGGTTTGAACGAGAACGTGTCGAGCGATGTGTCGTGAACAGTACCCATGAACAGTATCGTACATATGAATAGTACTGAGTTCAAAAGTGACGTCCGTTTTGCTATCCGAAATCTCGTTCATTGTGAAGTGACCATGATACCCCTAAAATACACAAAATACTTAATTAAAACAAAACATATATAATTAAATAACAAGGGACTTAAATAAAAAAAATTAGAGATGTTAGTAAGATTTGAAGTGCAAAATGACGATTTTCTCCTTTATAAATATACACTTTCTAACACTCAACACACCATAACAGAATAGGGTGGTAGAACGCATGAACCGGACTATACTGGAGAAAGTTTGGTGTATGTTGTTCAATGTTGGATTGGGCAAGAAGTTTTGGGCTGAAGCAGTTGCATATGCATGCTATCTGATCAACCGTTTGCCATCAGCTGCAATTGAGGGCAAAACACCCATAGAGATGTGGATTGGTAATCCCGTTACTGATTATAATTCTTTATATATTTTTGGTTCCACTACTTATTATCATGTAAAGGAATTTAAGTTAGATCCAAGAGCAAATAAAGCATTGTTCATGGGTATAACTGGTGGAGTAAAATGATACTGTTTCTGGTGTCCTGTTACAAAGAAGATTATTTTCAGTAGAGATGTAACTTTTGATGAATCAGCCATGTTGAAACAAAAAAATGTCAAGAGGATGACAAGACCAGTAGTACATTGCAGCAGGTGGAGTTTAAAAAAGTTAAATTTGATACAGCTGGTGTCGATAAGACGAATGGTGATTCTCTATCGATCGAAGATGATGAATAGGTTTTGACCCAGGAACCTTCACATCAACAAGATTCAATCACATATAGAAAGCCACGCAGAGAGATTCGCAGACCTGCTCGCTTTGTTGATATTGTGGCCTATGCACTTCCAATTGTAGATGATGATGTTCCTTCTACTTACAGAGAAGCAGTAAGTAACCTAGAAAGTATACATTGGAAGAAAATAATGAACGAAGAAATACAATCTCTTTACAAAAATGAAACTTGGGAGTTAGTTATACTGCTCAAGGAAAAGAAAGCAATTGGGTGCAAATGGGTATATGCAAAAAAAGGAAAGGTTTTCTTGTAAAAATGAAATTCGATACAAGGCTAGATTGGTAGCGAAGGATTACGTTCAGAAGGAAGGAATAGACTACAATGAGGTATTTTCTCCAATTTTGAAACACTCGTCTATTCGAATTTTGCTAGCTATAATTGAGCAATTTGATCTTGAACTAGTTCAACTTGATGTAAAAACTGCATTTTTACACGGTAATTTGGAAGAGGAAATCTACATGACTTAGCCAGATGGATTCAAGATTGTTGAAAAAGAAAATTGGGTTTGCAAAATGACAAAGTCGCTTTATGGGTTGAAACAATCTCCGAGGCAATTTGATCGATTTATGAAAAGGCAAAGGTACATAAGAAATAAATTTGATCATTGTGTTTATTTTCGCAAGCTACAAGAAGGATCTTTCATTTATTTGCTATTGTATGTCGATGATATGCTAATAGTATCCAAAAGTAAAGATGAGATTGAGAAGTTAAAGACTCAATTCAATCAAGAATTTAAAATGAAAGATTTAGGTGAAGTTAAGAAGATTCTTAGCATGGAGATATGCAGAGATAGAGCTCATGACAAAGTAAGCTTGTCTCAAGAATAATATTTGAAGAAGGTACTATACCAATTTGGCATGACTGAGCAGACAAAACCTGTAAGTACCCCATTGGCTTTTTATTTCAAGCTTTCTGCACAATTATCTCCTTCAACAGATGCGGAACGAGAATACATGTTACAAGTTTCGTATTCAAATGCAGTGGGCAGCTTAATATATGCAATGGCGTGTACAAGGCCTAATATTTCACATGCAGTTGGTATAGTGAGCAGGTATATGCATAATCCTGGTAAAACACATTAACAAGCTGTGAAATGGATTCTACGGTACATTTAAAAGACCATAAATGTTGGTTTACTATTTGAGAGAGATGATACACTTGGTCAAGGTGTGATCGGGTATGTTGATTCTGATTATGCTGGTGATTTGGACAAACGACGGTCAACCACCGGATATGTATTTACTTTTGCTGGAGGGCCAATCAGTTAGAAGTCTACACTATAGTCTACAGTTGCATTGTCGACCACAGAGGCCAAGTACATGGCGATTACAGAGGCTGTTAAAGAGGCTATTTAGTTACAAGGCTTGCTTGGAAACTTGGGATTGGCACAGGAACACATTAATGTGTATTGCGACAGTCAGAGCGCTATTCGTTTAACAAAAAACCAAGTTTATCATGTGCGTATGAAGCACATCTATGTACGATTTCACTTTGTGCGGGAAATTGTTGATGAAGGAAAAATTCTTCTACAGAAAATCAAGATTGCAGATAATCCCGCAAATATGTTGACCAAGGTAGCGACAACGATCAAGTTTGAGTATTGTCTAAACTTGATCAACATCCTACAACTTTAAAAGCAGTCAGAGAACGCAGACACTGGAAGGTAGTTTGTTGATAGTCAGCTTAGATTTACTAAATCTTCGCCAAGGTAGAGGATTGTTGAAAACTTAGCCCACACAAGCTTATTTTTCCACGCGATTTTTCTTGAAAAATTGGAGGTTGGTGGCACAAATATTTGACAAGTTGTTGCCATGCATGCATGAAGGTTTTGTTGCCCACCAAAATTGATTTTTCATTCTAAATTCAATTTGTAAATTTGGCAAGTTGTAGCCAAATTGAAAGTGGTAGGTGAGCAACGGTTCCTATAAATAGAAGGGCCATTATTAATTTCTTTTCATCCCAATTTAAGAGAAGTAGAGAGCAATTGCAAGTGAGTTCTTTGAGAGAACTTCCACTTGAGTGTTCTAGTGAGGTTCCAATTGAGTGTTTTAGGATTGTGGGTTTTGTGATCTTTTCCCACTTTTGTAAGTTCTCATTTGTTAGTAAAATTATCTTCTAGTTTTTGCCCGTGGACGTAGGCATTACGCGGAACTACGTAAATTATTGTGTCCTATTTTCTTTGTATTTATTTATCACCACATTTATATTTCTCCATAAGTCGCAGTATTAATAATTGCTCAACCCGCGCTTCCGCAACAGATTGAACTCTGATGACAGGGCATCTTGTCCGAGTTATTTCTGAGATTGGCTTCAGACAAGATTGGGCACGACTAGCAGAAAAGGCTTTGAACTTTAGAAAAATGGTTACCAAGAGAATGTGGCACTGAATTCAGTATAAGTTACTAGGGAATTGTCATTCAGCTTTTTATAAATTAATGAAAATTTTATCCTGAAACTTCTAAATTTGTGTTCCATTGGCAATCTGTTCTATTGCCAGCAAGAAATGTTGCGTTAGCATGCAATGATCCGGAAAGAGAAAAAATCTAATTTTTATATTCAATAACTCAATATTGCAAAGCTGCAAACATATTCGTAGGCTCTAAAAGTAGGTTACTAGGATGTCAAATAAGTCCTTTTTTTCAAATTATGGACAACAATTAAAGAGTAGAAGAAATAAAAGAGGAGAATATGATTAATGTAGCTCTTAAATTGACTAGTAACCAAGTGCAAACACAAGAAATAAGGATTCACATATATTTTTCTCACTTGTAATGGACACTTTTCATATACCAAATTACATTTATTTTACAGAATTGAACTTAGCATGCAGTTTCCTGCCAATACTTATTACATTGAGAATGTGTCTATAATTCACAAACTATAATTGTTTAACACCTAATTTAACAACACACATTATAAATACCAAATTGTTACAGGCAGCTCCATGAACAAAAGTAATTATTGTATTAACATCCCAAGCAATCTGGCATCTGGGCTTGGTATAAAGAAATAACATCATGCATAATCTCAAACGAAAGAAAGTACATAAAATTCTTTTGTACACATAATATATAAGACATGAGAAAGGAGAATGAAATTCAATAAACTGGTGATGTATGCGAACCTGTCAACACTCCTCATCTGATGATTCTGAAAACAAATCACCTATTTGAATTAGTTAGAGCAATGTCAAAGGATAAATATACGACAAAATCTACGGAATTTAGTAAAATTTTATGCATGCATACCCTTCATTTGATAAAATAAATCCTCAGTGTAAAAGGGAAACTTTGGATATGCAATTCCTCTCTCTCGATTTTTCTGCTCTAAATGAAAAGCAAAATTAAAATTCTGTGCTAGTATAAGCAGATCTAGAAAATCATTTTACCACCAGATACCAATACAATTAAAGAAAAAAAATAACAAGGAATTTAACGGGCATGCAATTGCTAACTTGATGTACCTCTTCATTGTATACATATTGTTCAATGACGTGGTTAAGGTTATCCATCGAGTGATATTTACCATCGTCTAACGCCACAACTTTCGGCACCTTGGGTGCCAGTTGGTCTCCATAACCAAAGGTCTTCATGCTTGGACAATTACGTATTTGCAAAGCCTCTAAAGCTAGGAATTCAATAGTAGCATGTAAACCTAATGAGCAGAAACAGGCGAGGCTCTCTAACTTATAGAGTTTTGTGCTGAACAAACTTGGAAACGTGATCTTCTGTGTTGATGCTCCTTGCAATCCCCCTTCTCATTGATCATCCATGATTATTTCTTGCACTGTTTGGCAGCTTTTTACTTCTAGGCTTTCGAGTCGCACGAGGCTTTTGACCATGGAGGTTGTGAAGAGTTGTCTTAAACATCACATGATTAAAATTTTATGCATGCGTTGACAAGTTCTGATGTACATTAGTTAAGGTTCTGATTTACGTAATTGTGAACAATATGCGTTGACACTGGGAGTTGACTGTATGAACGAAGAGGTACGCATACATAAAATTTTACTAAATTCCATAGATTTTGTCACATATTTATCGTTTGACATTTTTCTAACTAATTCAAATAGTTGATTTTTTTTTCAGAACCATCAGATAAGGAGTGTTGACATGTTCGCATACATCACCAGTTTATGTGATGTATGCGACTTGAAAGCCAACTCTAAAACCATGAAGACCTTTGGTTATGGAGACCAACTAACACCCAAGGTGTTGAAAGTTGTGGGGTTAGACGATGGTGAATATCACTCGATGGATAAACTTAACCACGTCATTGAACAATATGTATACAATGAAGACCAACTGACAATTACGTATTTGTGAAGAGTTCAAAACTGAAATTGCACTTATTGTAATTATCATCAAAATTTCCCAACCTAGCATGTTCGATATTCCATGGCTCCTCCTTAATTTTTTATACGGAGTTCTTGATGACGCTTGGCCTGTTTAATTATTCCCACACAAAATAAACAAATTCCAATAAATTTAAACCATTTCAAATAATCGAGGGTTTGTGTGTTAATTCTTGTGAAGCTGAAGGTCTATTTGTGCATTATAGTCATCATTGAGGGTATGGGTATCTTTTTTTTTTTTTTTTAAGTTAAGAGGGTGGGACAAACCCAAACAATTTTTATTTTCCCCTTACCTCCCCCAAGGCTCAAACTCGAGTGGTCAGCTGCTACAAGCTTCATGCTGTTACCAATCCAACTATGCCCTTGGGGGCGGGTGTGGGTATATTAACCATAACATAAAAGATGTATTCTAACCATAACATAAAAGAAGATGCATCCAACATTGATTTTAAATTGATAAATTTTTGGTAAAAATTGTTATTATATTACCATATTAGGGTATAACTCACGTAATATATTATTGGTCATATTGGTAATGTCAGATATTTTTTCAGTGATAACCCTCCAACGTTCAAGTCAATAATGAAGTCTTTTTTCTTGGAAAAACTTGCACCACTCACTTGTGGTTTAATTGTAACAGTTTGAAAACTAGCCCACTTAATTTTTTCCAGAGATCTTTCTTTTAATAAAACAAGAGAATTTTTTTCCTAAAGAGAATCTTAGAGAGATAATGTCTCCAGTCCCCGAGAAATTTTTTTTCTCCTCATTTTTCTTCAACCCTGTGTTGTTTATACCCATCCAAAATTCGTGGCCCTATCTCCACAATCACATCTGGGTTGGTTGCACTATCATGGGTGAGTAGGAGTCGTAAGTGCCCTTTATTAGATCTCATGCCCGAATTCTTAGGGAAAAACCCACATCCTGGATACCTATGTCTTAGGCCCGATTCTTTGACTAATCAAGAATTCGATTATATTTGACCAGGCCTCTCGTCACCTGTCCCTAACCAAGCGAAGCACTCGAGTGACCAGGACATGGCTCCTAGCGGATGAGAACCCACAATGAGCTAGTTTTTAATGAGGGGAGCACCTTTCTACCCATGAATTCTTGGTCATCATATTTTTCACCACAAACAGTACGAGCAGCGAAATTCAGGTTTAGTTTTTTGTTTCTTGCCTATTCATTTAGAATAATAATTCTAGTATTTCCATTCAGCTATTTTATCAATTAATGAAAATCTTTTATTTTGAAACCTGTAAATTTCTACTCACATTGGCAACCTGTTGAATTTTTCCATGACTTGTTATGTTGCTATGTGGAATTTCCCCAAGTGTTGATATAATACAAGAACATAGTCAACTCACTTAATCATCTCATAATAGAAACACAATAAACTCTTCAGAAATCAAAATGATGATGGCCCAATTTCTGTTCTTACCCTTCAATAGTGAAGCTCCCACCGGCCACCATGGAGTAGCTGCTCAAATTCTAAAACTTGTTTCTCTGCATGTGCCTGTTCATTTTACATTTGATAATGATCAAAGGCTGTGCATTCTCTTGGTGCAGCTGGTGCTGAAGGTAAAATTTTGCTTCAAGCATTTATCTATCAGCCAAATCCAGAAGGCCTTTGATTGAACTCTAATGGCAGGGCATCTTCTCAGAGTTATTTCTGAGATTGGCTTGAGACAGGATTGGGCACAACTAGCAGAGAATGTGGCTCCAGATTCAGCATCTGTTACTAGGAAATTGTCATTCAGCTTTTTATTAGTTAATGAAAATTTTATCCCGAAACTTATAAATTTGTGTTCCATTGGCAGCCTGTTCTATTGCCAGCAAGCAATGTTGCATTAGCATGCATTGATCCGGAAAGAGGAAAAATCTAATTTTTTTAATTCAGTAACTCAATACTGCAAAGCTGCAACTAAATTAGCAAGCTCTAAAAGTAGGTTACTAGGATATCAAATAATTTTAATTTTTTTTTTACTATGAAAAACAATTAAAGATTAGAAGAAATAGAAGAAGAGAATATCATTAAGATATCTCTTAAATTGACTCGTAACCAAGTGCAAACAAAAGAAATAAGGATTCACAATTATTTTTCTCACGTGTAATATGAAGTTACATTTATTTTTCAGAATTAACCTTAGCAGTTTCCTATCGATACTTATTACATTGAGAATACGTCGATGATTAACAAACTCTAATTGTTTAATATGTAAACAAACAATATACATTATGGATACCAAATTTTTACAGGCATCTCCACGAACTAAAGTAATTATTGTATAAATATCCCAAGCAATTTGGCCTTTGGGCTTGGCATACCTGAGAGATTGAAACCAGAATAAATAACATCATGCATAATCCAAACGAAGAAAATACATGAAATTCTTTTGTACATGTAATAAATAAGACATGAAAAAGGAGAATGAAATTCAATAAACTGGTGATGTATGCGAACCTTTCAACGCTCTTTATCCGATGATTCTGTAAACAAATCAACTATTTGAATTAGATAGAGAAATGGCAAAGGATAAATATGTGACAAAATCCAGTAAATTTAGTAAAATTTTATGCATACACACCTCTTTTTTTTATACAATCAATTCTCAGTGCCAGAGGAAGTAGTTTCAGATGAAATTTCTGACTTCATTGCTTGTTTCTCCCTAATTTCCTGCTCCAAATGAAAAATAAAATTAAAATGGTGTGCTAGCATAAGCAGATGTAGAAAATCATTTTACCACCACATGCAAATGTAATTAAAATTTTTAAAAAAAATAAGGAATTTAACGGGCATGCAATTGCTCACTTGATGTACCTTTTCATTGTATACGTATTGTTGAATAGTGTGGTTAAGGTTACCCGTCCATCGATATTCACCGTTTTCTAACGCCACACCTTTCAGCAGCTTGGGTGTCAGTTCGTCTCCATAACCAAAGGTCTTCATGCTTGGACAATCAATTATTTGCAAAGCCTCCAAAGCTAGGAATTCAATAGTATCATGTAAACCTGATGAGCAGAAACAAGCGAGGCTGTCTAGATGAGAGAGTTGTATGCTGAACAAACTTGGAAACGTGATCTTCTCAGTTGATGCTCCCTGCAGTTCTATTTCTTCTTCATCATCCCCGATAATTTCTTGCTGTGTTGGGCAGCTTCTTACTACTAGGCTTTCAAGTCGCACCAGGCTTTTGACCATGGAGGTTGTGAAGAGGTTTCCTAATTTCCTACATCTTCGAATTGTAATAGAAACCAGGTTTCCCAAACTCGGAGTCGGAGAGGAGGTTAAGGTTGTGGCGTGAATGAGAATGTGATCTCTTCTTTTCCTGTACGGTACCATCTCCTCTGTTGTGCTTTCTTCCCAAGACTTGCCGGAAATACTTGTCTCAACTCATTACAGTCTTGTACTCTTACTTTCTTCAGGTTACGGAGACTTACAAATTGAGTGTCACCTTTCCATATGTCTGTCATCCGAGGCAGGCCGATTAGAGTCAGTTTCTCTAATGACAAAAATAACTCAGTTTCTTCTTTTGCAACATTGGCTCTTTCAATTTCGAATACATACACCAGCAACTCACAACTTTCTACGCTTAAACGTTGAAGATTTTGAAAGCTTTGTACCAAATGACTTGGTAAAATTTTCAACATACTGCCACAATCTCCTACATCTAACCTTTTTACATTGCTCAAGCACCCGGCTGAGAGTTGACCGTGGCATATTTCAACAAAATTCTGATTATCACGTATAAACAACCATTCTAGCTTATGGAGAGTTACTCTTCGTGTCCTTTCCAATGAGTTCCAGAGAAACTTCATCTCATTGCAGCAGATAATAGCTAGAAACATCAATTCGTTAAAGCCATTATTAGTTAGGTCCGAGACTATATTCTCCAAATCATTGACTCTGGCCAAAGCAAGAATCTCTGATCTGAGTAGCAAATTCTTAATCCAAGAATGTAGCGCTAAAACCCTCATGTCCTGTGAAAGCCACATTGCTCTCGAGCATCTCTTCTTAAATTTTATAAAAAATGCTTCTATAAGTTCACCGATATAGTCCTCCTTAGGGCCAATTACAATCGAAAAGCTTGTCAGACTTTGGAAGGACATATCAGAAAGCATGATTTTGCCATCTGGGATTTCAATATGCAAACTAGTGAGTCGACTCAAGGCTCCTAACTCATTGAATTTGGCATTACTACTTGAATCTTCTTCACTTGCAAATTGCCAGTGGCGAAACTATTTGACATGTACAACTCCTCTAACTTACAAAGGCTAGAAAGGACACCTCAGGGTATTAGTTTTAGGTGGGCACAGTCGGTCAAATCTAACAATCTGAGATGACCCAATCATCCAAAACTGACCAGAATTTTACTTACATCAGATGATGAGAGATCAAGAATCTCTAATCGACTTAACTCTCCGATTAAAGATAGGTCACTCAGGAGACGGCAATAATGAAGACGTAAAGTTCTAAGGTTATAAAGGAATGAAAGTGAGGAAGGCAGTGAAAACCTTTGGATTCCACCCAAGTTTAAAACTTTCAGATCTTTCACCCCTTGAAAAAATCTATCAGGAATAACTAAGGGAGAATTTTTCTACAGGAGTAAAGCTTGGAGCTTTGGACACTCTAACCCATCAGGTACCTCATGAATATCATTGAACACCAATGAGATTCTAGTGAGATCTTCAAATATATTTATGCTTGGCCAGTCTTTCAGCTCTATACAGGCCTCAATCATGAACTTATTTTTAGACGCTATTTGTTGTGCAACATAACGCACAACGTCATGCATTTTACACACCATTCCTCTTCACCATCAATTAATAAATAAGAAAAGATAAGGGTACTTACAGCACTACGTGCTCTGCCTCTAGCCTTTTCCACTGAATCCACGTTTTGTAAGCACTTCAGGCCCCATCCGTATCTCGCCAACACCTCAATTGGAATATCGTAATCTTCTGGAAAGCAGCTGCAGAGTCGGAAGATTGATTTTGCCTCCTTGCTTTTCAGATAATTGTAGGTCAGCTCCACACGTGAAACTACAAACTCTTCCATCCCTTCGATGTTCGTTGGGGTGGAACTTCTGAGTTGTTCGACTGCATCTTTCCAAACATGCTTGTCTCTATCCTTCAGCGCTGTTTCTATTGTGAGAATCGCAATTGGCAAGCCACCGCACCCGTCAGCCACCTCTCTTGCAGTCGGGTTTATTTCAAGATTATCAACTTCTGGACCAACTACCTCCCTGAAAAGGCTCCAAGATTCTTCGTTCGTTAAAGTTCCGACTTCAACAATTTTAGTGGCATTTATTTGATTGCAGGCAGCACGTGATCGAGATGTGAGCAAAATTTTACAGCCTCTGTGATCCTTTCCGTAAGGAATACCAACCCTAGCTAATTTCATCTGCACCCATAAGTCGTCCAATATGACAAGCACTCGCTGCTTCTCTTTGATTCTTTCCCACAAAAAACTAGCTCTTGCCGACTCGTCATTATCAGGCAGTTTTTTAACACCTAACCAGCCGACAATCTCATCTTGAATCTTGGTAATGCTCGGAGTTTGAGACACAACGGCCATCGCTACTTCATCAAACATCTTCATTGCTTTTGCTTGCTTCTGAATTTCCTTGACAAGTGTGGTCTTCCCCACACCCCTCATTCCACATATTCCAATTATGCTGACATTGTCATCCCTCATGGCCTCCATTATATCCTTCATTGTTGATTCTCTAGATTTGAAAGCGTAGAATCCTTCAGAAGAAGATATTATTGCTGGTGGAAGAGCAGGACGAGACACATCTTTTCCAAAATTTTCATCAGCTATGAGACCAGAAATTGCCAGAGTCTTCTCCTCTGCCTCTTTGCTGAGTTTGTAACGTGATTTGAGATCAACACACAACCCGCCAAGGCATTTCTTGTTTATTTTCACTTCATCCTCCAAAAACTTTTCAGCTTTTGGAATGATCTCATTAACGTCTGCTCTCCATCTTTGAACCTCATCTTTAATAGCTTTTCTATTTCTTTTTGCATTATCAATTTCTGCTTGCAAGTCATTTCTTCTATCTGTGAGCTTCTTTGCTTCCGTCCTCAATGCTTTAATTTTGTGTTTGTACTTACACAAGTAACCAAACTGACGGATTGTTGCATTGAACAACACGTCAACAATCTTCTTCGTAATAGGCAGGGTAACTGAAGTAACAGTTTCCGCGGCCATATTCAACTTGTTTTCTGAGGTTAAGGATGACGGAATAATGGTATAAAAGGTAATGAGCAGGCAGTAATTTAGGCTAGAATGTATATACTTTCTGGCAGTTTGCAACAAATGAAAGGGTGAGAAAGCAATCAATTGCTATATTGCAATATATACTTGAGGTTGACGAACAGATTAATGGTTGCGTCAAAGTGTGTATTACAAGAAAAAGAAAAGCATAATAACAGAACAAAGATTGCAATCGGACAAAGGAAGAGTAAAGTGTCAACAAATTAATATAAAGCAAAAGATAAAGAACAAAAAATACTTAAAGAATGAATGCTCATTAATGAATATGGCAACAGATGTGCAAAACTTAAAGGCCCTCGGAAGTATACTTTTTCGTTCATGGCACTTCTGGTATAAAATCTTCATAAGCTTATAATTATCATGTTGTTGATATATTCTTTTCCATGTTATGAGGAGAAACCGACAAATTTCTAAAAGAACACCTTCCCGAGTTGATATGGCGAAGGAGACTAGTGAAAAAAAAAATTGAAAGAGTTGCACATAAATTCTGCCAGTTCATAGCCCGTGTTTCAAATCTTTAATCTAGTGAACCAATGCACCAATCCTTAATTTCTCCTTCTTTAGCTAATTGCATTCTTCCTACACGATTTATTAGAAAATTATATAAACTTGCTTGTAATTTAGTAATTATCTATTGTGCGTTGTTTATTAAATCTATGGTAATAACATTACTAAAATGAAATCGATTTTTAGATTTTAGCATTTATTAGTCTAGCTCATACATAAAATCTGTAGGTTCCGTTTCGTTTATATAATAGCTTTCATTTTATTTACAGGATGGTTTTATCATATGCTGTTATGCAGCTAGATCGATCCCATGCTTGTTTATGGATACATTGCAATAATATTTGGCTCAATTCTTAGCAATAATCAATTGGATTATACCGTGATTTTCATAAACCAATGGTTGATTTGTAAGAGTGTACCATAAGAGACAGAAAAGAATAGAAACGAAGATTGTATATAAAGAAAAATTAAGCAGCCACACCAAGCAAAAGAAAAAAGAACAAACAAACTATGAAATGATGCTCAGGAGGAGTGCTTCCATTCTTGCCTTTGCTCTCAAGGCTACTTGCTTTCATATATATTATTTTCTATGGGGAAAGTTAAGAAGAGTAATCCGGTGCTTTTTACAAAAATTATATATTTTTTAAAATTATTATTGTTGTCTTGAGAATAGAGCAACAAACTCCGATCCCTGTACAAAAGGGTTAGTAGTTCTAGCACTGTTACCATTATAATTCTAGCATTGTGGTACTTTTTTTTTATTACTCTATAAAATCTAACTTTTATTTATACCAAAAGGATTGTACGCAAGAAACAAAAAGAATGGAACTGTGATTAAACATTTAATTTTTGTGTCCACCTTAACTAATCTACACTTTGGAGCTTTGTTGCATTATATCTAGAGATCCATACAAGCTATTAATTAACAACTATGATTACAAGCTATTTATTTATAGCTAATATGTATATGTACATCATCAAGAAAGAAAGTGAGAATCAAGAAATGATTCATATATATCAGGTGCTAAAATGATAACGTACACATAACCAATTTAATATTAAATGCATCGAGTGTGTGTGTGTATATATATATATTTTTCTTCTCTAATGCAAGTGTCCTTATTTTTTCATACAAATACACTTTTAAGCCATACAATTTAATAAAATCAGATTTTGACACTATTAAACTGCACAGTTTTTAACAGCATACCCGCATTAAAAAAAAATGAGGACGTTTGCCTCGAATAATGATTTCACACACACTCACACACTTAAACCCTTCTGAAATCAAGATTTAGGCAGCATCAATCAAAGCCATTTATGGAATTATAGAAATTATAATAACTGACACAAAGCATAGCATATAATATCCTTCTGAAATTTTAATTAACTCCAAACACAAACAATTCAAACAACAAACTGAAGTTCTGTTGAAATAAGCAAACAACAACATAATAAATTAACACAGATACTTAATCATCCGACGATAGGAATCCTTTAAAATCCATAGAATGATGATGCCTCATTTCTGTTCTCACTTTCCAATGTAGAAGTTGCCAGCATGGAGCTGCTCAAAATTTCGGCAGCTGTTGTTGTTGTTGAAATTGATGGGCTTGTGCCTGTTCATTTTGCATTTGGTAATGATCATGTGGCGGTGGATTCTCTTGGTACAGGAGCTGCTGCTGAAGTTGGCTGCATTCTCCTTGCTCATTCTGAAATCCAAAATTATTTAGCCCGAGATATGGCTGCTGCTGAAAATCATACTGTGGTTGTTGCTCCAGATACAGGTTCTGAAGCTGGAGCTCTGGAAGCACTTGTGCGGCGGCGCCTATGGATGCATTCATGTCCTGATGGCTACTGCTTCTGGGTAATCCAATAAGGGATCCAGGAGTAGGTATTTTTTGTCCGAGCACGGCTTTCATATGCTGGATTTCACTTCTTATTTGATCATTGAACGCTGCCAAAAGGAAAGATCCGAAGAAATTAATTAATGTTCTATATAAATATATATCGAATAATACAATAAAGATTCAATTCAAGAAATATGTACATATTCCTTCTTTGATGCGAACATTCGCATTTCTAAAGTGCAGAATTAGAATTTTACAATATTATAAGACCCGAATCTACATTTTAAAAATGAGGGAGCCCGTACTGAAAACGATTATATAATATTTAATATCCCATTATTATTAACATTATAGAAAGCAAAACTTCTCATGTCTCAACAAAGATAATGAAGCTACAGTATGAATGTAAACACAATTAATAATATCATAATTTTCCTCATTCATTATGCCCTATTTATGCATAGAGTCAATAACTGATTCACAAATAACACACAGCAACAGACACACACTAAATCAAACAAAGAGAAGTGTAGGGATATATTTGGCAAAGGAGACAAAAGAATTACTTACAGTCTTGCAAGTGAATCTTTTGCAACGTGATCTCCAATTGATGTTTCAGCACGGTATTTTCAGCATTCAATGAATTGCTTTCTGTCTGCTTGTAATTAGTAGACAAAAATTAACATTTCAAAAATGTTCTCAGAGATAGAACATATATCATATATGAAGCGGTTTCTTGTGTGAAAAAGTAACATTGATTGAACATATATATAAACCATTGCTGTATATACCCTACATATAGTCTATAAACTACAGGTTTATATGACAATTAATTACCTCCAATAAGGTCAATTGAGCAGCCAATGTAGTTGAATTAGATCGCAAATTATGCATCTTATGTTCAAGCATGTATATGTACAGCTTCTTCTTCTCTTTTGCCCTAATTGCTGACATCCGGTTTGCCACGATCCTATGACACATATTCAAAGGAGCACATACATTATGATGTAGAAACAATCTTTTTGCCTTTGTTATAAAACCTATAAATAGGATTAATTAAAATTCATTTTTGCTTACAAGCACCAATATATAGACCTGCTTATATAATCATCTTATGCATTTACGGGAAGTATGTAGTGCATGATTAATGACTGAATATAGATCAAAAGACGATAACAATTGAAAGAAATCAAGGCATGGACATAGTGTTATATTTAATTTTCCAACGTTTGACAACATTATATAACATCGTGTGTTATATTTCAACCAAAATGCAGATTGAAGTTTAGTACTAACAAAACATGAACAACTATTATTACATATATAAAATATTGATACAAATGTATTCAAACAACTGTATTGCTGAATTAATGAATTATATCCATTTAGACATAGATTTGATGTTCATTGGCGTATATACTACTAAGAAAATATATAGAACCTATATTTAAAAAAAAAAGTATCAAGTAGATTTTGGGTACCAATTGTGAATCGAGAAATGAACACCGTATAGGTGCTAATATTAACACTTTTAATTATCAGCATATTAAAGTAAAATGAAAATGAAGAGAAATAAGTCACTAGTAGCACAAGAAATGAGCATGTGGAAAGAACCATATAATAAGTTTAATTTTGAAAGAAATCTATGTACCTCTTTGCTCGCTTAGGATCAAATATGGCTATTTGAGCCAGCACATGAGGAGGCATGGTTTTTTTGAACACAAGTGGTTTATCTTTGTCATCATTAGCTGTTGCCGGAGGTGGCTTATTGCCAGTAAGTTTGTGTGAAGTTGCCAGTACCGGATCAGCCATTTCATCGTGATAATCATCAGCTTGAGCCATTGGCAAAACTCCGGTGTTTGATACCGGCGACATAGAATATTGCTCCATAGAGGGGACAGGAACTCCAGCAACGTTCATGCTCAAGAATTTGGATAAGAAATCTTCCTTGGCCACCTGATCCATGTCATCCACAGCAGAAGCTGCTGTTGTTTCTTTTGATGAGCTGCCTGCACCACATACATTCAAGCTCTACTTAAAAGTTAATTTTTACTAATTTTTTTTTAAAAAAAAAGAAAAGAACTAAATAAAATCATCTCTAAATTAACTTATAACTTGTTTGGCTAGGGTTTCATATTTTTCTATCACCTGATCCTTCAAAATTCAAAACACTGAACCCCGGTGGAGCTAGTGGCGTTGGAGGTAAGATCATATTATTTGTATGATAATCATCAAGAGGAGATGACAAATTTTCTTCTTCTTGGATTGGTCTCTTGCCCTTATCCATAACTACAAATCCCTATGAAACCTTCAAATTCAAAAGCCAAAAAAAAAAAAAATTGAAAAACAAAGCCACCAGAATTAAGATCATAATATAACTACTCAATAGGTCAAAATTGCAACCCCATCTTGTATCAGAATTTCATATCAAAATGCAATT
Source organism: Atalantia buxifolia (assembly GCA_030444775.1). Classification (NCBI taxonomy): domain Eukaryota; kingdom Viridiplantae; phylum Streptophyta; class Magnoliopsida; order Sapindales; family Rutaceae; genus Atalantia; species Atalantia buxifolia. Next base: position 10,978,694 of record CM059832.1, read on the forward strand.
TCAAGATCTTTATCTCATGATACTCTGATAAATAACTTTTGCGAAAAAATATCATGGTTAGAAACGCTAATATACAACTTTTGGAAACGTTTTCATCCAACAAACCTTTGACTAATCAGAATCGATCTAATAACTATATATAATCAAGCTTCTAGATGTATATATATGTGTACATATGTATATATGATGCAATTGTGGAACAAAAAAAAACCCACAAAACAAGGTTATCAGAGTGATTATGTGATGATGCTTACAAATGAAATTCACATTTAGAGAGAAATTAAACCTAGTGGTTTTTTTCCAAGTTTGTAAGTGAATAGTGATACAATAACAGTCACTGCTAGAACATATTTATAGGAGACCAGAGACACGGTGATTGGTGTGAGACTCAATTGAGAAGCAGATGGACGAAGAATTGACAGAATGGCAATGACAGGATGAATTTATTGGGGAATTTTTAAATTTAATTTATCAAATTGTTGCCTTTATCCGTATATCCAACGAAACCTTGTGGGGCCCACCTTGGTTAGGACTTTGCTTCGCTTCTACAGTAACAAGAGAATTTTGGTCAACGTTTGACAGGTCAGCTGATATTTAGGGGCTTGCAGATACTTTGATTGTCACTTAACAGATAATTACACGGTTCATTTTATTTATGGCAACCCATCTGGATGAGTATCAGCTCTGCAAATGTGGAGTCTGAGTAAATTTGAGTCCAAAAATAGAGTTTACTTTAATGAGGCTTAGACTTTGATTATTATATTTTTTATTCTATGAAATATAATTATCTATAAGTTAGTTTTCGGTGTAGACTTCAACTCTTAATGAAAATGCGGACTTAAAATCTAACCATACAATGTTATACATTTATTGTTTTCGTTTGAGTTCACACTTTATAAAATAAGAATGTCCGCATCAAAAAAAATTTACATAAATAACCAATTGAATTTATTAATTTCATATTTATTCAAAAGAACAATCAATTTAGTAGTTTTTTAATTAATTAGAGTTTCAACCCATCATCAATTTGATTGTTTATTCAATTTCAACATTATTTGGTTGTCTGACATTAGGAAAATTATTAAATGGATGAATAAAATGTAGTGTGGATGCAAACAAAACAAAAGGTACCAATCTTAGGTAAGTAATTGAAACTTTTTGAGCTTTATTACAACAAGAGGAGAGGACCTCAAGTGGGACATTTGAGGTAAAGTGTTACTGTCTTTTTCATTTCATGTTGAAAAGTTTTGGCATAAGTAGGGGTGTTCAAAATTCAATCTGATCTGTTCAATTCATTTGATCCGTAAAAATTCGATTCGTATAAATCCGTTCCGTAAATTAGTGGATTGGATATAGATTGAAAATTTAAAAATCCGCATTCGATGGATTGGATATGGATTTATTTCTGTAAATCCGTAAAAATCCGTGAATCTGCAAAAAAAATATTTATTTATTTATTTAGTTAAAAAATTATTATAAATTTAATTAAAAAATTATAAATGTGACATTACATAGTTACATAAGCACTATAACATATCTTAGCCATTACCCAATAATAATATAAAATAAAAAATAATTAAATAATGAAATATACAAATATAACTTGTAAAAATTGTAAAACAAAATAAAAACAAAGTCACACGAACTCGTAAAAAGCAACCTAACATAACGCTAAGTTACCAATAATTTGCAAAGTCACCCAAAAGCAAAGTAACATAACGCCAAGTCACCAACAATTTACAAACAAAAAACCCGAAGCTTCCCCACCTCACATGCACTAGCAACACCTAATACAGGTTCGATACACTCTTAACACCGATTTGAAGGATGTCGGCCACGCGATTCTGGCCAGAGCAAGCCATCTTTTTCCCTGATTTCATCGAGCCACTTCACAATCACTGGTTCCAACCGAACAATTGCACTATCACAACCTTCAAGATCGCCACCCGTACGGCCTCTCCTGGTTCCCATCGCTCCGTAATCAACACTTTTCGACAGGCACAACAGCCCTGGTGAAGAATCATACTGTGTTTGGTTTCAGAAACTTCGTCATTTCAATTAATTGTGGCTTTTTTTGAACAATTAATTTTGGTGTTATATTAATGTATTATTGTTACTTTATTTGATTTTAGTATGTTATATTTTGAAACTTTGAATGTATTATTGTAGTTTTATTTTAACAATTAATCACGATGTGTTTTATTTTAAAATTATGAATTATTATTTTATCTTTATTTAAACAATTAATTTGTTTAAATTTTATTCAATTTTAAATTTAATCGGTAGTAAAATTATTTTTATATTAATTTTTTATTTCATTAGTTCTTGCTTTCGTGGATTGGAAAGAACTAAAAATTTTTAATTCGGAAACTAATGCGCAAAAGGATGGATTGGATATAGATTAAGTTAAATCCGCATTCGATCCGCAGACGTATGAATTGGATATGGATTAAGTAAAATCTGCATCTGATCCGCAGATGTATGGATTGGATTTAGATTAAATGTAATCAATCTGTGGATTAGATTTAATCAATCCGTGGATTGGGTTGGATTGAAAAATTATAATCCGCAAAATCGTGGATCGGATATGGATTGATGTCTAATCCGTAAAATTCAACTTGCGAACACCCCTAGGCATAAGGCAACATCATTTGCATAATGAAAATATTGCCAATGGAGAAATGAGTTGTAAAAATCAATATGCCCTGATGCCCACAAGTGGGGGTGCAGTAAGAAATTCAGTGTAGAAGGGGCAAGTTTGAATTAGTTTCCCAAGAGATAAAATTCAAAAGTTTAAAAATCAGCAAAGACATTTTTAAAAATTTTCCAAGCCACGAGGGTTGTTATGATGTTATACATGCATCAAATAATTTTTCAAAACTTAGGTAGGGCATTGGTTTATCTAGGGAAAATAAGCGACACCCCCTCGTGCTTGATTTTGTTAAACAAGAGGAGCATTTTTACTTATTTTCCCATTTATTTATTTTCATTGATTCTGCGATTGTCTAAAAGTAAAAATTTGATAGAACAAACTAATAATGAAATATTCTAATAATTATAATCATCTATTTTCATTGTCCTTAGAAAAATCAGTAGAATTTATGAGTGAAACAAAAAAAAAATATAAATCAGTCATTAATCAATATATATATAACAATTAAAAGGTACATCAATACTACTTTGACCCCAAAAAAATGATATTCTTTTTTTTTTAATGGTCCAAATAGCATTTTTCATGAAGAAGTAAAGAACTTTTATTTTCTCATCCACATCCTTATTTCTAGAACAATAGCGATCAAAAACAAGATGGCAATAGTGATCACATAACCAGCATTCCATCCCTTTCCTTTTTCACCCAAATGAATTTCGTAGAAAATATTTGCCATTGCAAATATGATCAGAATCCTCCCCAGTTGTGATGGTACCAATTTCAATATTTTCTCGCTTTTGATTCCTTGTTGGGTCGGGCCAAAAATGCCATTACCTATAACACAAATCATTAACATTTTACATTTAATATAAATTTAAATTAAATAATCTAGTTACACATAATTAGAAAAAAAGGACAAAAAATTGTTAATGGTTCATCAAATATAGTGTTGTAAATTTTCTAAGAATTTTGCTTTGACTGCAGTATAATGGAGAAATTATATACTTGACTAGGCTATAACATAAAAACGGTAAAATTTAAGAGGCCAATAGTGGGGCTATAATTGATAAATCATAAAATATATTAGGCTGTGAAAATATTATGTATCAAATATGGGGTCAAAAGTAAAATTAATATAAGATAGGGAAATTTTCATTTATTTAATTTTCCCCAGATTTTTTTTTTCCTTGGACCCGACCACCCTACAAATTTATTTAGTTCCCTCCTACACATTATGGTTAGAAACAAGGCAGAGCTAAAATTGAAAATTCGAATGGGCCAAAAAGCATTATAAAAGTAATAAATTTAGAAAGGTCAATGTCTATACAAAGATGTTTAGAGAGATGAGGGGTAAAACGTAAATCATCCAAAGTAATGGGGTCTAAGTGTAAAAATGTGTGCTTTATATGAAACGAAAGTTTTTGTAAGGCCTCGGGTCGGGCTCAAGGTCTGAGGCCCAGTTGGAGATCCGCCTGTGATCAGTAAGTTTTTTTTTTTTTTTAAAGGAAGAGATTTCATTTAGCAAAAGGAATTGCAAACTGTTTAATAACCACAGAGGTGGAACAAAATTCCCCTCTGGGGACCTTACATAGAACTGATTGCCCTCGTAACAGAGTAAGCAGCAAGGTTCGTGGATCGACGCACAAACGAGAATTGCACTTCTCTTATAAACATAGTTAAAGCTTGACTTTTTAATAATTAAACTAAAACCATTTGGACCTGTAAACTCCTCAACCAAGGCTCGGAACACTTGTAAGCAGTCCACATCTATAATAACACAAGGAAACTGCAACCCTTTAAGCCAACTAAGAGCCTCTCGGATGTCAAGAGCTTTAGCCTCCCTTGCTCTAAAATATCTTGCCATAGCTGCATCTACATTGCACTTAACCCAGTCAAACTTAGGCTTCTCCCAAGACAATGCCCCATGAACCAGCCTGTGAACATCATCATTAATATAAAACATTTGCTTCTTTGTTGCTTGCCACTGATAAAGAAGTTGCCCAGCAAAGTTAAGAACTTGATAAGCTGAGCTAGCTTTGTTGTTCCAAACTTTGTCATTGCGATTAACCCAAATCCTCCAGCAAATCATCATAGTAATATTTCACTCATCTTTACTGCAACATGTAAAAATGTGATCAAGCCAATCCAAGAAAGAAGAGCAATGGCCAACAAAACCCACATAGGAGGAAATCCAACAAGATTTAGCAAAGTTGCACGCAATCAAGGAATGTAGAACAGTTTCATCATAAGCATTGCACACAGTACAAGTATAAGGAAGATCCATCCTTTTATAAATTAAATTAACTGTAGTAGGCAGCACATTTATTGTAGCCTGCCAAACAAAATTCTTAACCTTGTTTGGCACATTCAAGTTCCACAGTTTTCACCACACACCTGCAAAGGAACCAGGGGTAGTAGAAGTTAATAATTTATAATAGCTACAAACCAAATAGCAGCCTCGAGAATTAGCCAACTAAAACCACACATCATCATCTCGGCGGGAACTAAGAGGAATTTGCAGAATCAACACCTTGTCTCTTGAATTGAAAATGTCTGAAACAACATCATAATCCCATGCTCATTTGTTAGACATCACTAAGCTACTAACAGGTGTTGTAGCAAGCTCCTCGTTAAGATTATAAGAAACAAAACCATTATTGAGATCTGGAAGCCAAGGATCCTTATTGATGGAAATCGTATATCCACTGCCAATTTGCACTCAACTACCTTGAATCACCACTTTCTTTGCAACCAAAATAGAGCGCCACACATAACTGGGATTGTGCCCCAAAGAAGCTTGAAAAACAGAAATTCGCGGATAGTAGCGAGCTTTGAGAATTTTAGCCATAAGAGAATCAGGACGGGTTAATAATTTCCACAGCTAATTTCCTAGCATCGCAATGTTAAAGAAGTGTAATTGTTTAAAGCCAAGGCCACCATATCTCTTTGGTTTGCACAAATATTCTCATTTAACCCAAGTAATTCATTTCCCTCCACTGTGATTGCTACGCTACCAGAATGAATTCATCATCACTTCTAATTCTCTACATAACTCTTTTGACAGCAAATAAATACTTATAGCATAATTAGGCATAGCGAGGGCCACTGTCTTCAATAAAATCTCCTTTCCAGCCCTAGAGAGCATCCTCGTACTCCATCCTTGAAGCCTTTGCCAGAGCCTGTCCCGAATATGTCTGAAGACTTCTTTCTTTTTTCTGCCAATATATGATGGAAGACCAAGGTAGGCTCCATGATTAGTGGTGTTGTTAACCACAAGAATATCACACATCTGCCGAGTTATAATGTCAAGCACATTAGCACTAAATGAGATTGAAGACTTGTTGAAATTAACCCCTTGGCCAAAGGCTCGACCATACACTACTGGCAAATGCTTAATTAAAGAAGCTTCATTGTTGTTTGCCCGAAAGAAAAAGAAGCTATCATCGGCAAAAAAACAAATGAGACACCGTTAGAGCTCCTTTCGAAATTCTAACTCCATAAAGCAAGCCATTTCTTTCTTGCCTTCGAATTAATGAGCTTAAACCATCCGCACAAATAATGAATAAATACGAAGATAATGGATCCCCTTGGCGATGACCTCTGCAAAGAACAATCGGACCAATCTACTTTCCCTCATAGAGCACACTATATTTGACAATAAATATGCAAAGCATAATTAAATCCACCCACTTCGCATCAAACCCCAGCTTGAGCATTATAGCTTGAAGGAAGTTCCACTCAATCCTGTCATACACCTTAGACATATCGATTTTCAAAGTAGCCACCCCATTTTTTCCTTATCACTTTCGCTTTAAGAAATGCATAATTTCAGCCGAAATGATTATGTTATCAGTGATAGCTTGACCCCAAACAAAAGCGCTTTGAGAATCTGAAATAACCAAATCAAGAACTGATTTCATGTGGTTAACAAACATTTTAGATATAATCTTATAAAGAACATTACATAAAGCAATTAGTTTCATATTCGATAAAAATTCAGGCCTATGTTTCTTCAGAATTAGTAAAATTGAGGTATCATTCAAGCCCACCAGAAAGGAACAATCCTTAATAAATTTTAGACAAGCCGTAACCACATCCTCACCAACAATATGCCAAAACTTTTGGTAAAAAGTAGGGTTCGTCCCATCGGGACCTGGGGACTTATCTGGATGCATATCAAATACCGCTTCCTCGACTTCAATGGTAGAGAAAGGAGATAAAAACATTAAATTATGCTTACTTGTGATTCTAGTATCCACACACTGAATAACTTCGGCAGTATAACACCCACAAGATGTAAATAAGTTCTTAAAGTAGTCAACGATCAAAGCATCCACCTCATTCGAATTGGAGCACCATTCTCTCTGATTGTTGCGAAGAGTCCTAAAGGAGTTCTGCCTTTTCTGCGTTGAGGTCGAAGCATTAAAATAACGAGTATTCTTGTCACCTTCTTTTAGCCAAAGAGACTTTGCCCGCTGTTTCCAAAACACCTTGTGACTATGCAACAGCTCATTATAACGACTTCTAGCCTCCGTAAACTCAGCCACACCCTCTTCATCTCGACGACCCCATAAAACAGCCATACGGTTCTTGCATCTAGAATACGTTTTCGAAAATCTAGGGCTAAATGCCCACCTCACTCTATTAAAGCAGACCCACAAGCCATAATTTTATTTTGAAAAGAATTACCAGTAGAAGAGAGCCAGTTATCTAGAATAACATCACTGCAATCAGCCTCACGCAACCAAATATTTTCAAACCGAGATCGTCTATGCCTCGAAACAGGCAGACTCGGACTAGGATCCAAAAAAATGGGAAGGTGATCAGAATAAGAAGATTCTAAGTTATATACTTTCGCCCTGTTGAAACGCTGAAGCCACTCCTCAGATGCAAAGGCTTCGTCAACTTTGTCTTCAACCCATTTATCAATTCGCCTAGCCTTCTCCCAAGTAAATCGATACCCATCGACACCAAGAGCAATCAAATTACAATCTGCGATAGCACTCTAGAAACCCACCAACTTCCAATTAGGGTGCACAATACTACTCATTTTCTCATTTGCCACCAATCAATCATTAAAATCACCTATGCATAACCATGGAAGTGAGGATGAAGTAGAAAGTAAACGAAGCAAATCCCACAATTCCCGGTGCCGGCTAGTCTAAGGATAGTTATAAAACCAGTCAGCCCCACTTTCCTAACTCCGGCACTTCAACCTCAACATCTATGAAATTAGTAGCAAACTTTAAAAGACTAACAAAACTAGTTTTCTTCCATAAAAGCGCGAGCCCACTACTATGCCCTAATCTTTCAACAACAAACGACCCATTATATCCCAATTGCACTTTAATGCTCTCTAATTTACTTATACTACATAATGTTTCTATAAGAAAGATAAAAGAAGGTTTTTTACTACGGATCAATTCTACTAACATTCGAACTGTTCGTGGTTGGTCCAACCCATGGCAGTTCCAACTCAAGGTACTCATTGATCTCAGTGGGCCTGAAATACAGCTTTCACTGCTAGCCCATTTTTTAGATCCACTACCATATAGTGCACATCTACCTTTGATTGCTCTAAACCATCCGACCCAATATTTGTCCGTCTTTTTTTAACTTCCTTTAAAACAATCTCTATCTCTCTATAACTTTCAGTAGCTTGAACATGGGCCAGCTCATTATCAACTAAAGCCACCTCTTTGCCCTTATCAATCTGTTGACTTTCAATTGCCTTGACAACAGGCAATGCCTTTGATTTCACCATGTTTTCTATGTGCTCACGCCCATCATTTCCTAAATTGTTGAGAATTTTCATATTATTGGAAACTTCTGATTTTGAGGCATTCATTTCATTAACCCCTGCACCACTTACGGAATCAGTGGAACTACCAAAATTAAATGCATAATCTTCCGGTAGTACTTAGTGTATCCACCTTTCACCGGAGGACGTGGCATTCCGAAGAGTTGGAGCCTTCATCTCTGGCCTATATGGCCAACCATATCAGCAACAGCAGTCATACAACTTCGGACATAGTTTTTTGGTATGCTTAAGAAGCCCGCAGATGAAACAAAAAGTGTTTACCCTTTCGTATTTGAAGTCAACCCAAATCCACTCCCTTCCCTCATTTTTAAAACGCAATCTTCACTTCAAAGGTTTCCGGACATCTATGGATAATCTTATGCAAGCCATCGCATCTATCAGCTACCTCTCTTGCTGTCGGGATTATTTCAGGATTATCTACTTCTAGGCCAACTATCTTCCTGAAAAGACTCCAAGATTCGTGTTCTGTTAAAATTCTGACATTAACAACATAAGCTTGCATTTGATTGCAGGCAGCACGTGATCGAGATGTGAGTAAAATTTTACAGCCTCTGTGATCCTTTCCGTAAGGAATACCAACCCTAGCTAATTTCATCTGCACCCATAAGTCGTCTAATACGACAAGCACTTGCTGCTTCTCTTTGATTCTTTCCCACAAAAAATTAGCTCTTGCCGACTCGTCATTGTCAAGCAGTTTTTTAACACCTAACCAGCCAGCAATCTCATCTTGAATCTTGGTAATGCTCGGAGTTTGAGACACAACGACCATCGCTACTTCATCAAACATCTTCATTGCTTTTGCTTGCTTCTGAATTTCCTTGACAAGTGTGGTCTTCCCCACACCCCCCATTCCACATATTCCAATTATGCTGACATTGTCAACCTTCTTGGCCTCCATTATATCCTTTATTGTTGATTCCCTGGATTTGAAAGCGTAGAATCCTTCAGAAGAAGATATTATTGCTGGTGGAGGAGCAGGACGAGACACATCTTTTCTAAAATTTTCGTCAGCCATAAGACTAGAAATTGCCAGAGTCTTCTCCTCTGCTTCTCTGCTGAGTTTGTAACGTGATTTGAGATCAACACACAACCCGCCAAGGCATTTCTTGTTTACTTTCACTTCATCCTCCAAAAACATTTCAGCTTTTGGAATGATCTCATCAACGTCTGCTATCCATCTTTGAACCTCATCTTTAATAGCTTCTCCATTTCTTGTTGCAGCATCAATTTCTGCTTACAAGTCATTTCTTCTATCTGTGAGCTTCTTTGCTTTCGTCCTCAATGCTTTAATGTTGTGTTTGTACTTACACAAGTAACCAAACTGACGGATTGTTGCATTGAACAACAGGTCAACAATCTTCTCCGTGATAGGCTGGGTAACTGAAGTAACAGTTTCCGCAGCCATATTCAACTTGTTTTCTGAGGATAAGGATGAAGGAATAATGGTATATAAGGTAATAAGCAAGCAGCAATTTAAGCTAGAATGTATATACTTCCTGGCAGTTTGCAACAAATGGAAGGGTGAGAAAGCAATCAATTGCAATATTGCAATATCTACTTGAGGTTGACGAACAGATTAATGGTTTTGTGTCAAAGTGTGTATTACAAGAAAAAGAAAAGCATACTAACAGAACAAAGATTGCAATCGGACAAAGGAAGAGTAAAGTGTCAACAAATTAATATAAAGCAAAAGATAAAGAACAAAAAATACTTAAAGAAAGAATGCTCATTAATGAATATGGCAACAGATGTGCAAAACTTAAAGGCCCTCGGAAGTATACTTTTTCGTTCACGACATTTCTGGTATAGAATCTTCATAAGCTTATAATTATGATGTTGTTGATATATTCTTGTCCATGTTGTGAGGAGAAACCGACAAACACAAATATCTGAAAAAAAAAACACCTTCCTGAGTTGATATGGAGAAGGAGACTAGTAAAAAAAAAAAAATTAAAAGAGTTGCACATAAATTCTGCCAGTTCATAGCCCATGTATCAAATCTTTAATCAAGTGAACCAATGCACCAATCCTTAATTTCTCTTTCTTTAGCTAATTGCATTCTTCGTACACGATTTATCAGAAAATTATATAAACTTGCTTGTAGTTCAGTAATTATCTATTGTGCGTTGTTTATTAAATCTATATTAATAACATTACTAAAATGATATCGATTTTTAGATTTTAGCATTTATTAGTCTAGTTCATACATAAAATATGTAGGTTCCATTTCGTTTATATAATAGCTTTCATTTTATTTACAGGATGGTTTTATCGTATGCTGTTATGCAGCTGGATCAATCCCATGCTTGTTTATGGATTCATTGCACTAATATTTGGCTCAATTCTTAGCAATAATCAATTGGATTATACCGTGATTTTCATAAACCAATGGTTGATTTGTAAGCGTGTACCATGAGAGACAGAAAAGAATAGAAACGAAGATTGCATATAAAGAAAAATTAAGCAGCCACATCAAGCAAAAGAAAAAAGAACAAACAAACAAAGAAATGATGCTCAAGAGGAGTGCTTCCACTCTTGCCTTTGCTCTCAAGGCTACTTGCTTTCATATATATTATTTTCTATGGGGAAAGTTAAGAAGAGTAATCCGGTGCTTTTTACAAAAATTATATATTTTTTTAAATTATTATTGTTGTCTTGAGAATAGACCAACAAACTCCGATCCCTGTACAAAAGAGTTAGTAGTTCTAGCACTGTTACCATTATAATTCTAGCATTGTGGTACTTTTTTTTATTACTCTATAAAATATAACTTTTATTTATACCAAAAGGATTGTACGCAAGAAACAAAAAGAATGGAACTGTGATTAAACATTTAATTTCTGTGTCCGCCTTAACTAATCTATACTTCGGAACTTTGTTGCATTATATCTATAGATCCACACAAGCTATTAATTAACAACTATGATTACAAGCTATTTATTTACATCATCAAGAAAGAAAGCGAGAATTAAGAAATGATTCATATATATATATATATATATATATATATATATATATATATATATATATATATATATATATATATATTTCTTCTCTAATGCAGGTGTTCTTATTTTTTTTTTTCATACAGATACACTTTTAAACTATATAGTTTAATAAAATCAGATTTTGACATTATTAAACTGCACATTTTTTAACAGCATACCTGCATTAAAAAAAAATGAGGGTGCTAGCCCCGAAGAATGATTTCACACACACTCACACACTTAAGCCCTTCTGAAATCAAGATTTAGGCAGCATCAATCAAAGCTATCTATGGAATTATGGAAATTACAATAACTGATACAAAGCATAGCAGATAATATCCTTCTGAAATTTTAATTAACTCCAAACACAAACAATTCAAACAACAAACTGAAGTTCTGTTGAAATAAGCAAACAACAACATAATAAATTAACACAGATACTTAATCATCCGACGATAGGAATCCTTTAAAATCCATAGAATGATGATGCCTCATTTCTGTTCTCACTTTCCAATGTAGAAGTTGCCAGCATGGAGCTGCTCAAAATTTCGGCAGCTGTTGTTGTTGTTGAAATTGATGGGCTTGTGCCTGTTCATTTTGCATTTGGTAATGATCATGTGGCGGTGGATTCTCTTGGTACAGGAGCTGCTGCTGAAGTTGGCTGCATTCTCCTTGCTCATTCTGAAATCCAAAATTATTTAGCCCGAGATATGGCTGCTGCTGAAAATCATACTGTGGTTGTTGCTCCAGATACAGGTTCTGAAGCTGGAGCTCTGGAAGCACTTGTGCGGCGGTGCCTATGGATGCATTCATGTCCTGATGGCTACTGCTTCTAGGTAATCCAATAAGGGGTCCAAGATTAGGTATGTTTTGTCCGAGCACGGCTTTCATATGCTGGATTTCACTTCTTATTTTATCATTGAACGCTGCCAAAAGGAAAGATCCGAAGAAATTAATTAATGTTCTATATAAATATATATCAAATAATACAATAAAGATTCAATTCAAGAAATATGTACATATTCCTTCTTTGATGCGAACATTCGTATTTCTAAAGTGCAGAATTGGAATTTTACAATATTATAAGACCCGAATCTACATTTTAAAAATGAGGGAGCCCGTACTGAAAACGATTATATAATATTTAATATCCCATTATTATTAACATTATAGAAAGCAAAACTTCTCATGTCTCAACAAAGATAATGAAGCTACAGTATGAATGTTTAATATTTTTAGTAAGCATTATAAATTTATTTACAGGATGGTTTTATCATATGCTGTTATGCAGCTAGATCGATCCCATGCTTGTTTATGGATACATTGCAATAATATTTGGCTCAATTCTTAGCAATAATCAATTGGATTATACCGTGATTTTCATAAACCAATGGTTGATTTGTAAGAGTGTACCATAAGAGACAGAAAAGAATAGAAACGAAGATTGTATATAAAGAAAAATTAAGCAGCCACACCAAGCAAAAGAAAAAAGAACAAACAAACTATGAAATGATGCTCAGGAGGAGTGCTTCCATTCTTGCCTTTGCTCTCAAGGCTACTTGCTTTCATATATATTATTTTCTATGGGGAAAGTTAAGAAGAGTAATCCGGTGCTTTTTACAAAAATTATATATTTTTTAAAATTATTATTGTTGTCTTGAGAATAGAGCAACAAACTCCGATCCCTGTACAAAAGGGTTAGTAGTTCTAGCACTGTTACCATTATAATTCTAGCATTGTGGTACTTTTTTTATTACTCTATAAAATCTAACTTTTATTTATACCAAAAGGATTGTACGCAAGAAACAAAAAGAATGGAACTGTGATTAAACATTTAATTTTTGTGTCCACCTTAACTAATCTACACTTTGGAGCTTTGTTGCATTATATCTAGAGATCCATACAAGCTATTAATTAACAACTATGATTACAAGCTATTTATTTATAGCTAATATGTATATGTACATCATCAAGAAAGAAAGTGAGAATCAAGAAATGATTCATATATATCAGGTGCTAAAATGATAACGTACACATAACCAATTTAATATTAAATGCATCGAGTGTGTGTGTGTATATATATATATATTTTTCTTCTCTAATGCAAGTGTCCTTATTTTTTCATACAAATACACTTTTAAGCCATACAATTTAATAAAATCAGATTTTGACACTATTAAACTGCACAGTTTTTAACAGCATACCCGCATTAAAAAAAAATGAGGACGTTTGCCTCGAATAATGATTTCACACACACTCACACACTTAAACCCTTCTGAAATCAAGATTTAGGCAGCATCAATCAAAGCCATTTATGGAATTATAGAAATTATAATAACTGACACAAAGCATAGCATATAATATCCTTCTGAAATTTTAATTAACTCCAAACACAAACAATTCAAACAACAAACTGAAGTTCTGTTGAAATAAGCAAACAACAACATAATAAATTAACACAGATACTTAATCATCCGACGATAGGAATCCTTTAAAATCCATAGAATGATGATGCCTCATTTCTGTTCTCACTTTCCAATGTAGAAGTTGCCAGCATGGAGCTGCTCAAAATTTCGGCAGCTGTTGTTGTTGTTGAAATTGATGGGCTTGTGCCTGTTCATTTTGCATTTGGTAATGATCATGTGGCGGTGGATTCTCTTGGTACAGGAGCTGCTGCTGAAGTTGGCTGCATTCTCCTTGCTCATTCTGAAATCCAAAATTATTTAGCCCGAGATATGGCTGCTGCTGAAAATCATACTGTGGTTGTTGCTCCAGATACAGGTTCTGAAGCTGGAGCTCTGGAAGCACCCAGTGCGGCGGCGCCTATGGATGCATTCATGTCCTGATGGCTACTGCTTCTGGGTAATCCAATAAGGGATCCAGGAGTAGGTATTTTTTGTCCGAGCACGGCTTTCATATGCTGGATTTCACTTCTTATTTGATCATTGAACGCTGCCAAAAGGAAAGATCCGAAGAAATTAATTAATGTTCTATATAAATATATATCGAATAATACAATAAAGATTCAATTCAAGAAATATGTACATATTCCTTCTTTGATGCGAACATTCGCATTTCTAAAGTGCAGAATTAGAATTTTACAATATTATAAGACCCGAATCTACATTTTAAAAATGAGGGAGCCCGTACTGAAAACGATTATATAATATTTAATATCCCATTATTATTAACATTATAGAAAGCAAAACTTCTCATGTCTCAACAAAGATAATGAAGCTACAGTATGAATGTAAACACAATTAATAATATCATAATTTTCCTCATTCATTATGCCCTATTTATATGCATAGAGTCAATAACTGATTCACAAATAACACACAGCAACAGACACACACTAAATCAAACAAAGAGAAGTGTAGGGATATATTTGGCAAAGGAGACAAAAGAATTACTTACAGTCTTGCAAGTGAATCTTTTGCAACGTGATCTCCAATTGATGTTTCAGCACGGTATTTTCAGCATTCAATGAATTGCTTTCTGTCTGCTTGTAATTAGTAGACAAAAATTAACATTTCAAAAATGTTCTCAGAGATAGAACATATATCATATATGAAGCGGTTTCTTGTGTGAAAAAGTAACATTGATTGAACATATATATAAACCATTGCTGTATATACCCTACATATAGTCTATAAACTACAGGTTTATATGACAATTAATTACCTCCAATAAGGTCAATTGAGCAGCCAATGTAGTTGAATTAGATCGCAAATTATGCATCTTATGTTCAAGCATGTATATGTACAGCTTCTTCTTCTCTTTTGCCCTAATTGCTGACATCCGGTTTGCCACGATCCTATGACACATATTCAAAGGAGCACATACCGTATGATATAGAAACAATCTTTTTACCTTTGTAATAAAACCTATAAATAGGATTAATTAAAATTCATTTTTGGTTACAAGCATATAGACCTGCTTATATAATTATCATATGCATTTACAGGAAGTATGAAGTGCATGATTACATGACTAAATATAGATCAAAAGACGATAACAGTTGAAAGAAATCAAGTCGTGGACATAGTACAAAAAGTTTGAATAAATCAGACGAATTGAGGAAACTTCTATAGATCATTATTCTGTGACTGCTAATCTATGGACTTCAATTTGTAAATCTAAATGAATACCAAATACATGTTCAATAAACACTCTTCTAATTAGTTCTTTGATTTGCACGTATAATCTTACGTAGTTTCTACGAATTAAAAGTTTAACTTAAAATTACATTCTATACACAAAATCTTTATCCGCATTGCTATTTTTAGTATCTTTTTCATGCAAATGACATATTTATTTACATGGAAAACAAGCGTTTATGATCACGAAGTTCGCGAAATATTTATCTAATTCATGTTTAATGTTCCATTTCAATGTTTGACAACAGTATATAACATCATATGTTGTATTGATACAAATGTATTCAAAAGTGCAGATTGAAGTTTAGTACTAACAAAACATGAACAACTATTATTACATATATAAAATATTGATAAAAATGTATTCAAACAACTATTTTGCTCAATTGATGAATTATATCCATTTAGACATAGATTTGATGTTCATTGGCGTATATACCACTAAGAAAATATATAGAACCTATATTAAAAAAAAATAGAATCAAATAGATTTTGGGTACCAATTGTGAATTGAGAAATGAAAACCATATAGGTGCTAATACTAACACATTTAATTATCAGCATACTAAAGTAGAACGAAAATGAAGAGAAATAAGTCACTAATAGCACAAGAAATGAGTATATGGATGGCAACAATAATAAGTTTAATTTTGAAAGAAATCTATATACCTCTTTGCTCGCTTAGGATCAAATATGGCTATTTGAGCCAGCACATGAGGAGGCATGGTTTTTTTTAACACAAGTGGTTTATCTTTGTCATCATCAGCTGTTGCCGGAGGAGGCTTATTGCCAGCAAGTTTGTCTGAAATTGGCAGTACCGGATCAGCCATTTCATCGTGATAATCATCGGCTGGAGCCATGGGCAAAACTCCGGTGTTTGATGCCGGCGACATAGAATATTGCTCCATAGAGTGGACAGGAACTCCAGCAACGTTCAGGCTCAAGAATTTGGAAAAGAAATCTTCCTTGGCCACCTGATCCATGTCATCCACAGCAGACGCCGCTGTTGTTTCTTTTGATGAGCTGCCTGCACCACATATATTCAAGCTCTACTTAAAAGTTAATATTTAATAATTTTTTTTAAAAAAAAAGAAAAGAACTAAATAAAATCATCTTTAAATTAACTTATAACTTGTTTGGCTAGGGTTTCATATTTTTCTATCACCTGATCCTTCAAAATTCAAAACACTGAACCCCAGTGGAGCTAGAGGCGTTGGAGGTAAGATCATATTATTTGTATGATAATCTTCAAGAGGAGATGACAAATTTTCTTCTTCTTGGATTGGTCTCTTGCCCTTATCCATAACTGCAAATCCCTATAAAACCTTCAAATTCAAAAGCCAAAATAAAAAAATTGAAAAACAAAGTTACCAGAATTAAGATCATAATATAACTACTAAATAGGTCGAAATTGCATCCGCATCATGAATCAGAATTTCATATCGAAATGCAATTTCAAGATCTTTATCTCATGATCAACTGATAAATAACTTTTGCAAAAAATTAAAAAAAAAAATTATCATGGTTAGAAACCCTAATAAAAAACTTCTGGAAACGTTGTGATCTAACAAACCCTTGACTAATCAGAATCGATCTAATAACTATATATTTATAGCAGTCAATCAAGATGTAGGCGTTGGAGGTAAGATCATATTCTTTTCAAGCTTGTGAGTGAATAGTGATACAATAACAGTCACTGCTAGAACATATTTATAGCAGACCAGAGACGTGGTGGTTGGTGTGAGTCTCATTGAGAAGCAAATGGAAAAAGAATTGACAGAATGCCAGTGACAAGATGAATTTATTGGGGAATTTTTAAATTTAATACATAATTTATCAAATTGTTGTCTTTATCCGAAATCCAACGCAGCCATGTGGGGCCCACCTGGGCTGGGACGCTGCTTCGCTTCGAGTCTTCTACAGTAACAAGAGAATTTTGGTCAACGTTTGACAGGTCAGCTGATAATTAGGCGCTTGCATGTCACTTAACAGATAATTACCAGGTTCATTTTATTTATGGCAACCCATCTGGATATCAGCTCTCCAAATGTGGAGTCTGGGTAAATTTGAGTCCAAAAATGGAGTTTACTTTAATGAGATTTACACTTTAATTATTATATTTTTTATTCTTTAAAATATAATTATCTATTAGTTAATTTTCGGTGTAGACGTCAACTCTTAATGAAAATGCGGATTTAAAATCTAACCATACAACGTTATACATTTATTGTTTTCGTTCGAGTTCGGACTTTATAAAATAAGAATGTCCGCATCAGAAAAATTTTTCATAAATAACCAATTGTGTTCATTAATTTCATATTTATTCAAAAGAACAATCAATTTAGTAGTTTTTAATTAATTAGAGTTTCAACCCCATCATCAATTTGATTATTTATTCAATTTCAACATTATTTGGTTGTCTGGCATTAGGAAAATTATTGAATGGACGAATAAAGTGTAGTGTGGATGCAAACAAAACAAAAGGTACCAATCTTAGGTAAGTAGTTGAAACTTTTTTAGCTTTATTACAACAAGAGGACCTCAAGTGGGACAATTGTGGTAAAGTGTTACTTTCTTTTTCATTTCATATTGAAAAGTTTTGGCATAAGGGCAACATCATTTGCACATTGAAAATATTGGCAATGGAGAAATGAGTCCTAATTGAGAGCATGGCTCGTAAAAATCAATATGTCCACAAGAGGGGGTGCACCAAGAAATTCAGGGTGCGTTTGGGATTGAGGTAATGTAACTTCTAAGTTACAGCTACTGTAGAAAAAAAAGTTGTGACTATGAAATAAATATTAATAATATGTAGTAAATATAAATTTTAAATAATAATTTTAATAAAATTATTAAAAATATAATAGATTTTCTATTATACAAGTGAAAATTTATAGTAACATAACTTCCAAGTTACAACAGTTAGTGTTTACCAAACACTTTAGTGCTATAGCTTAAAAGCTACAGCTGACTAACCTCAATTCCAAACTCACCCTTAAGAGGAACAAGTTTGAATTAGCTTCCCATGAGGTAAAATCCAAAAGTTTAAAAATCAGCAAAGACACTTTTAAAAATTTTCTAAGGTAAAATCCAAAAGTTATGATGTTATACATACAGCTGCCCAACTTCAATCCCAAACTCACCCTCAGAGGAGCAAGTTTGAATTAGTTTCCCATGAGGTAAAATCCAAAAGCTTAAAAATCAGCAAAGACACTTTTAAAAATTTTCTAAGGTAAAATCCAAAAGTTATGATGTTATACATGCATCAAATAATTTTTCAAAACTTAGTTAGGGCAATGGTTTATCTAGGAAAAATTAGAGACACCTCCTCGTGCTCGATTTTATTGAACAAGAGGAGCAGTTTTACTAGTTTTCCCATTTATCTATTTTTGTTGGTTCTGCAAATGTCTAAAAGTAAATAATTGATAAAAACATATTAAAAATGAAATATTCAAATAATTAGAATCATCTATTTTCATTGTCTTTAGAAAAATCAGTGGAATTTATGAGTGAAACAAAAAATAAATAAATCAGTCATTAATCAATATATATAAAATAATTAAAAATTACATCAATACTACTTTGACAACAAAAAAAAAAATGGTAATCTTTTTTTTTAATGGTCCAAATAGCATTTTTCATGAAGAAGTAAAGAACTTTTATTTTCTCATCCACGTCCTTATTTCTAGAACAATAGCGATCAAAAACAAGATGCCAATAGCGATCCCATAACCAGCATTCCATCCCCTTCCTTTTTCACCCAAATGAATTCCGTAGAAAATATTTGCTATTGCAAATATGATCAGAATCCTCCCCATGTTGTGATGGTACCAATTCCAATATTTTCTCACTTTTGATTCCTTGTTGGGTCTGGCCAAAAATGCCATCACCTGTAACACAAATCATTAACATTTTACATTTTATAAAAATTTAAATTAAATAATCTAGTGACACATAATTAAGAAAAAAAAGGACAAAAAATTGTTAGTGGTTTATCAAATAAAGTATTGCAAATTTTCTAAGAATTTTGCTTTGGCGGCAGCATAATGGAGAAATTATATACTTGACTAGGCTATAACATAAAAACGGTAAAATTTAAGAGGCCAATAGTGGGGCTATAATTGATAAATCATAAAATATACTGAGAAAAGTATAAAATGTGGGGTCAAATGTACAATTAACATAAGATGGGGAAATTTTCAATTCAATTTTTTTATTTCCTAGATTTTTTTTTTTTCTAACTTGGCCACCCTACAAATTTATGTAGTTCCCTCTTGCACATTATGGTTAGAAACACGGCAGAGCTAAAATCGAAAATTTGAAGGGGCCAAAAAGCATTATAAAGTAATGAATTTAGAAAGGTCAAAGTCTGAAAACGATATTTAGAGAAATGAGGGGTAAAACATAAACCTTTCAAAGATATGGGTTCTAAAGTGTAAAAATGTGTACTTTACATGACAGGAAAGCTTTTGCAGGGCCTTGGGTCAGGGCCCAAGATCTAAGGCCGTATCGGAGGTCCGACCCTTTTTAGTAAGTTACATATAGTTTAATATTTTATCATGCCTGCTTTAAAAAAAATGATAGAGGTATGGATCTTAAATTATCTCTAAGAGTTAAATTCAAGTAACAAATTATATAAAACTGTTTAAAAATTATTCGATAAAAATAAATATAAATTTATAAAGTATGGGCATAAAAAAAAAAAAAAGAGAGTAAAGACTTTAAATTGCTAAATAGTGAGAGCAGAAAAAACCTGGAGGCAACCAAGAACAAGTATGAAGATTCCAAGACCCTTATGGGTTGAAACATCGGCATTGAGTTTATTTTCCAGCACAAGTCCACAAATTACACCAGCTATTCCAAGTACAAATCCCAGTGACTGAACCAAAGTATGCGAATAAAACCAAATTGGATCCCATTGCTTGAAGTATCGAGCTAATATGGCTCCGATTATCATCAAAATCCCCCAACCCAGCATGTTCAGTATTCCATGGCTCCTCCTTAATTTTTTATAAGGAGTTCTTGATGACGCTTGACCTGTTTAATTGTTCGCAGGCAAAATAAATAAATTCCGATAAATTTAAATAATTTCAAATAATCGAGGGTTTGTGTGTCAATTTTTATAAAACTGAAGGCCTATTTATGCATTAAAGTCATTATTGAGGGTGTGGGTATCTTAATCATTACACAAAAGAAAATGTACTCAACATTGTTTTTGAATTGAAAAATGTTTTGTAAGAATTGTTATTATATTACCAGATTAGGGTATAATTCACGTAATATATTATTGGTCATATTGTTATCATCGCTGTTCACGTGTCCCTAATCATTGAACTGTGACCAAAAGTAAAGATTAAAAGAATAATTGAACCCATAGTACATTAACTAATCACATATGCTTTCGTAGCGGGCGGCACCAAACTACACACATTATATTCTCATCACATAATTAATTAACTAATATAATTAACTAATCATCAAATTAATAATATATGTAGAAGGTAGCTCACCTGTAACATAATTCAATTCGGTGGCGACCTGGTCACGGTGCCGTGTCAACGCAAAATCCGGCCCCGTCGGGAAAACTCCATCGGGCCCGACGGAATAAATCAACCGTGTCAGCGGCTGGTTTGTGTTCAACTGAAAAGCTAAGTACAAACGTGAAGATTGAGAGAGGATCATTGAGGAATCGCCAATAATTTGTAGGCTTCCTTGATTAACAACGACTTCGCTTGGCTTTTGACCTCTTAGGGCATACTGCCTTATGTTGCGGGTGCCGTCGGGCGACACCCACCCTACGACGGCGCTTGATCCCACCATCCCCCCGCTGGGTGAGAATCCCATTGCGATGTATGAGTTGTTATCCGGAGCCGATAGAACAAAACTCCACACATCTGTTGACGTCTCAAGATACTGCATGTGCAAAAAAAAAAAAAACTTACTATAATCAAGTATATTATGATGATTAACGTGCAAAAATGTTACATTTGTATCAAAAGGAAAAGGGCACTAGTATATATTTTTGTTAGAGATTTTGATTTATTATTTTTTTTTCATGCACGATTTTATAAATCTACCAGAACCTTGGGAGATGTTATAAGGGAAAAAGGAAGCTTACTCTGAGGATGAAGTTATGGGGAGCCCAAACAGAAGCGCAATGAAGGGAAGTTGAATCGAAGGGGAGGCCATTGAGGGTGAGATTGGAGTTGCATGAATCTGCACCTTGAGAATTTACAGAGGCTAATAATAAAAAGCCACAAGAGATGAAGAAGTAGAAGAGAATTGGAAAATAATGAGAAAGCCTCATGATAATTTTTCTCTATATGATTCAAGTTTTTCAGAGTGGTTGAGGTGGTTGTTGTTTTGATATTTGGAGACTAATAGGAGTAGTGGGTGATCGTGAAGCATGATGACTCGTGTAAAGCAAGGGGAGCAGTTGAAAGTGATTGATTTGGTTATTATTTTTAAGTGCAGATGTGCATCATAGGGTGCAACGATTCTGAATAAAGTAATGGGGCGCATTAGCAAATATTAGGTAAGCTCCAAAAGCCCGGCTGCCACTATTCCCATGATATTCATAGAAGGTAACGTTAACGTTGCTGATAATTTAAGACTGCGCTATTGATAATAGTACGAAGAGAAATGGTAAAAATTGGTCGGCAATTTTAGGATGAATACGTTTTGTTCTCGCGCGTCTTCGAAACGACTCAAATTGGTGGGGATAAAGACTAGGGATGGCAATGGGGAGGGGAGGGGAGGGGAGGGGATCAATCTCCCCGTACTCATTCCCGATATTTTACGTATGTTCTCGTCCCCTCCCCATCCCCGTTAGAATTACATGAGAGAATCCTCATCTCCTCCCTGAATAATAACAGGGGATCCCCGAGGGTCCCCGATCCCTGAATAACTAATATTTTTTTTTTGTTTTTGATTTTGAGTTAATCATATTAAAATAAAAAATTTAAATAAAAATAAAGTTCGAAATATATGTTACATTAATATCCATTACAAAAGTCACATACATTAAATTAGTAAGTAACGCAGCATGCAAGAGATACAAACTTCTTTTACAAACTATCATGAACAAATTAATAGTCTAATATAAAATTGTTACAAATAAAATCAAATTTAGATTCAAAATTAACTTTTTCAATGGTGGCGTGGGCACTTTATAAATGTGGACTATTCTCTTTACAGCACAATAATTAAGTCGGAGTAAATCAAGAGCAAATATTAAATTAGATTAGATTAGATATTAAAATTGTGATTCGCTGTGTGCAATTATAACATCTAAAAATAAATAAAAAATAGATTTAAGTTTAAAATATTTAATGAATATTAAAATTAAAATAAAATTTTTGGGCTAATAGAATCTATCCGGTCTTTTTAATGTCCTAAATAAAAATTTAGGACTTTAATTATTTAATTATGCCTAAAGTTTAATAATATCAATATTTTGATATTTGTTATTTTTACCAATATTTATCATTTTATAATTTAAATTTTATAATTCAAATTTTATAATTTATTTACTAGTAATTTTAAAAAAATAAAATAAAAATTAAAAATAAAAATGGGGAAATGGGTAGGGGATGGGGATTCCACCTCATCCCCGTCCCCTCCCCGAATAAGAAATTGGGTAAAAAAATTTCTCCGTCCCTTCTCCGAATAAGAAATTGGGTATGAAATTATCCTCATACCCTCCTCGAATGGGAAAAATCTCCGAAAGTACCCGTCCCCGTGGGGATTTTTGCCATCCCTAATAAAGACATAAAGTGAAAGATAAATAGTTAAAATTTGATGTAATATCCAAGTTGGAATAAAAAGAATCTTAATTTTAAAAAGGTTTAAAAATAATTGGGGTATGTTTTCTCCTTTTGTACGGGTCAAAAAATGTTCAACCACCATAACTGAATATTTTACTTTATACTTTTTGGACTTTAACAAAGTTAAAAATGAGAGTTCCTTCGTGAACTCAATCAAGGTCAATATTTTACATGTCTTACGATCTTTTATAATAGATGATAAGTTACTAGATTTATCTGTGAATATGCCATTTAATTTGCAGTTGAATGACACGTCTTTTAATAATAATTTGTAGAAATAATTTGTGAATTGTGTTCATAGCATCACTCTTTATAAATACAAGTTTAAAGTTATAGTCAAATGACTAGACCCATGGTTTGCTTCGCTGAGATTTTTGATTTGAGGCCTTGTAAGTATTCTCTCTCTGAGACAATAATAGATTTCACCTAAATTTAGATGTAATAATGTAAATTATTTGCTAAAACGGACTATATTTGGTTTGGAAAATGAATAAATATGATCCTATGCTTCACATTTCATAATCTTTAAAAATATAATTTAAAATATAGATATTGTTAAAGTGGTACAATGAAACAACTAATTTTAATATTAATTTTAAATAATTAACGTAAAAATTTATGTGATTGTATTTGATTGTAGGATGTTAATGTTTGGGTATTTTCATTATGTTATTTCAATGTCTTTTCAGTCTTTGTAAGCTTTGCAAAATTGGAAGAAATACATATGGCGTAATTTTTTTATTAATTAAACACATACATGAGACTCGAACTTAAGTTTTAAGTCTTGATAAGGCTATCACTTAAATAAACCTAAGTTTTAGTAAGAAATGATTTAATTTAGTGAAGTTATAAAAATATCTTATTTTAATAGAATTTATAGATGATAAAAGGAAAATTATTAGCTATCCACTCAAAGATTATCTTATAATAAAAAAATAGTAGAAAAATTTAAAATTGTTCCATTTCACACCAATTATTTACATTTTCTATCTACTGACCACCAAGATGTTATAGTCCACAGTTGATAATAGGATTTTAATGATTGGATAAAATTTAAAATATAAAAGAGATATTATCATTTTATAACCTTATTTTTTTCACATATCAATTTACCACTGAAGTTTTCTGAAAATTACTTTTTTCCACTTAATGTTTTAATTTTTTATCATTTAACTATTAAACCACTAAAGCTAATAAAATTTTTAACAGAAATTATAGTAAAAGTCTAATTTACTCTTAAATTGAGTAAGTGTAATTTAACACTCTAAACAAAAATTAAAAAAATAAATCATATACAAAGAAATAATGCTTTTACCAATTGATCATTTTATATAATTAATTGATAAAATTATAAATATTATACCTCGTGAAATTTTTAAAATAATTTAGTATAAAATAATTAAAACTGAAATATTAAATAAAAGGTAATTGTCAGAAAAGATTAACGATAAAATAATATATAAAAAAAGGATGATAAAATTATAATGTCTCAATATAAAAATTAAAAAGAAAAATAAAGATAAAGGTAAAGATAAAAACTATTTCATAGTAAAAAATAATTTAAGAACAGCCTAAAATCCCATCACCACCCACTCATCTTTTTCGCTTTGAAAATTTTTCCAGGATACCGAATTAACTTCTCTTCCAATCCTAGTATCAAATGCGATTGTCAGGCCTTGAAATTAGAACTTTCGAACTTAGGCGTGGTACCATTGATTTTTGTCCCCAGCAAATCCCAATTTTCAGTACCAATCTACTGCCACGAAACCCTAATCAGCTAATAAACAATACAAATTGAAGAATTTCACCACTCAATTCAATTCTCTTAAAATCAAACCTGCCCTTGTTGGTAAGCACAATTGGGGTTTGCAAATACCCAACAAAATCTTGGTTATACCAGTCAAAACCAAGATGAAAACTCCGAACACCGAACTTTTAGGGTTGTGTTTCTGACATGAATGGCGAACAAGGTAGTTGCGCTTGCAGTGGCCCCGCTGCTGGTCTTGGAGGGCAGCAAGGAAAAGAAATGAAAGAAAAAAATTAAAGGAAAATGTAAAAAAAATAATTTGTCTATTTTTTTCAAATTTTTTAGTTTTCCAAATTTTGGTTTTCTACTATCTTATTTTGGTTTCTTTTTCTTAATTTATTTTTTATTTATGGTTTAAATAAAAAAATTGAAATTTAAGAGCAAAATTTGTCATTTTCCTATCTAGATTATGTTAAATATTATAAAATGTAAATTATTAACATTTACATTCGGTTGAAATTAACACAAAATATAAATAATAATTTTAAAATTAAAGAAATTAAAGAAATTAAAATTTCGTAATATTTTTAAAAAGAGAATATCTTCAATGATAAGCGACTGAAGGTATACTATATTATATTATATTATATTATATTATATTATTTAACATTGGTATTTTTCCCAGGTCAAACCTGAAACTTTACCAAAAACGATGCATTTTGTGATTTTTTTTTAATTTTAACCAATACGACGTCGTTTTGCTTCAAGCTTCTTCCATCGAATGGCTTTCTTTTTCTCTTCATTGCACCACACAACCCTGATGATAGAACCGACCTGCAGAACCCTTAAACTATTATTCTTTCCTTCTATCCGATAAGATTTGGCTTAGATTAAGCAAAAGCAAAAGCTTGAACAAGGTAAGGTACTGTCTTCTTTGGTTGCAAAGATGTACAGAAACAAAAGAATTGAGTTCCAGTATCTACCCTTGAAAATTGAGTTTTAATTCTACGTGGCTTTGCCATAAGGTAAGGTACTGTCTTCTTTGGCAGTAGATTATTTTCAAAGCTTGAATTTTGCTTGAATTTTGTTGTTTTAATTTGCGAATCCATATTGTCGTTGCTATTAAATTGGGTTAATATAATGGGTAATAAGCTTATGCTGCGATGTTTTTGTTTGAATCCTAAGCTGTTTCAATTTGAATCTTGAGCTGTGAGTTGTGAATCGTGAATGATAATTTCAGGTGCGGATGTGGATTGCAAATGGAAATTTCAGGCTGTGGATGGAGCTGGATCGAAGAAGGAAAGGAGAAATATTTGGCTGTGGCTAGAGCTCGATCAACGAAGGAAAGGCAAGGGAAAATACTTGGGTGGAGCTCGATCGACGAAGAAATTTGGCAAGCGAAAACGGCGTCATTTTTGGCTTTAATGAAATGTTGCGTTAAAATTTCGGGGTTTGACCCGTGGCAAATATCAGTTTGGTATATTATTTTAAAGTGGTATATTATATTATGTTGTATTATATTAATATTGTATTATAATAATATTATATAATATTTAGTGTTACATTATATTTTATTAATTTTTAATTATATTATATTTGGTATTAATTGTACTGTATTAATTATTTTGTGATTAATTTGAATTATATATTTAGAAAATAATATTTATTAATACATAAAAAAATTTCAAGATATAAAAGTCTTAAATTTTAGAAATTTTAATTTTTTTTAATGAATATGTAAAAAATATCATAATTCTTCCTAAAGATTGAAGCTTATAGCCTTAAAATTTTAGAAATATATTTTTCAGTATTTTCTAAATATATAACCTGTGAAATAAAGATTGAAGCAAATAATTTAATCAAATAATTTTTAAATAATTTAATAACATAAATAAATAGTTAAAATCTTCAAAATTAGTTCAAAAATTATCTTAAGATAATAGAATAAAAGTTTATACATATCACATGATAATGACAAAATAATTAAGTGATACAATTATTGTGATATATTCACTAAGAAAATGAATTGTGCTAAATAATTTAGTAATTATTTTTATTATTAATTTTTAATTAATATTATTCAAATTTATTCAAATTTAAATATTTATTATTAGTTACATCAAATTACTTAAAAATAACTAATTTAATTATTGTAATATAATTAAATAATGTAATATTATAGTATATTATTTAAGTATTTATTATTACTTATATTAATTTATTAAATATTAATCAATTTTATATATGAATTAATATAATATAAATTAATAATACATTATTTAGTTATATTTTTAATGTAATAAAATTTGAAATATACATTATTTAGTTGTATTTTTAATGTAATAAAATTTGAAATATAATATAATATTATTTTTAATAAATAAATAAATAAATAAATTTATATTAAAAATCATAATGTAAGAAAAAAATTATATTATATTATATTATATTGAAAATTTATATTTATTATTACTATAACAAAGTTTACCAAAAAAAAAAAGCCAATGCACCCTAATATCGCAATTTGGTGCTTTAAGAACATCTCTAAAAAACTCTTCAAATAAAATTTTATTACTCATTTGAAAAGGCAGACATTCCAATTAAGTTTTTTTAAATACAAAGATGATTCTCTCTCTTCAATTTTGTAAAGTTGATTTATCACTTTTCAATTTATATTTTATTATTTTTTATTGGAGAGAGAAAGAGAAGTGTTTTAATTACTATTTATTTTTCTTTTAAAAAATTTATTTGATTAAAATAATATTAATTTATTTTTATTTAAAATTTTTTTTTGAGAATAATATATATTTTCACTCTTTTTTTTACTACATAAGTAAGTAAATAGATATTTAAAAAATAAAATTAATAAAATTTTTTAAAGATACTTTAACAAGAAAGTTGTATTGCACCAATAAGGGGTACCAAACAACACCTATAGTTTTCTATTAAAATTTTTTAAGCATTCGTTCCTCCTTTACAATTTACATCACTTGTTTTGATTTGGGCAATAATATCCCAACCCTAAATTTCCGTAGTAATAAAAATAATAAAGACATAATTTATCTATGTGAATGATCAAATTAATGAATTACTAGCATTGAATTCTAATTCTTACTTACGGCTTATGACCTATAAGGAGCCTCTTTGATACTAATAGATAAAGTACATCTTACGTATAACTATAGTCAATAGGCCGTGCCGACAACAGTTGGCCCACATCATGTCACGCCGTGCCCACCTTTTTTTCAGTTGGGTCCGGCACGGCCCACGACACGAGCCTGCTAGTGCCGTGTCTAAAAAAAGCCTACCAATTTTTTTTTTTCTTCCTTAAGCCCACATGTCAGGCATGCTTAAAAAAGTCCATGTATTTGGCATGCTTTATTTAAGTCCACATACCTATCGTACTTTTTTAACCCATCAGTCTACCAAAATAATAATAACAATAAATTCATAATCATATTAATTTTTATTTAAAAACAATTAACATTTTATTATCAGTTTATCATAATTTCACAACTATATATTTAATTTCAAAATAACAAATCATTCATAACATAACAATACATAAATTTAATTCCATAGTCCATAGATCATAAATTCATAATAATGATTAATTAAAATTAAAAATACAATCCTCAAATAACAATTACAATAAGTCATAACTCATAACTACGAGATATCAATTTAACAAATCACAGATCACAACTTATAAGTTACAATATTATAAATAAAATTATTCATTTAATAAATATCATAAACAAAATTATGATTTTATTTATTAAAATCATGATATTTACGTATTCATTTAATAAATTATAAACATAAAAAATTAGAATATTTATTTAAACTAAGATTTAAATTAATTTTTAAAAGTCTATGCTAAAAAATATATTAAAATTTTAATTTCAAGAGATTTTACTTTAATTTCATAATATTTTATATTTATTTTTATTAAAAAATTATTTTAACATATTTTAATCCACGTGTTATTGATGACCCATGGGCTGCGTGTTAGCCCACTAATAAAGTGTGATTATTATTTGTTTTGTTCACATATCGTGTTTTGACCTATCTCTAATCGTACTGTGCTTTCTCACGTGCATGCTGTATTATGCCGCATAACTCACCAAAACATATTCGTACTGTATCATGTGCCATCCGACCCATTGATTATCTCTACAAACGTACGAACTCATAATAATACAAGGATCTATACATTATTTTCCCCTTTCAAAAAATGTACTTCGAAGATGCAAAAATCAGGGTGAAACCGGAAACAAGTCCCAAATAACAAAGCCATTCAAAAAAATAAACAAATCCCAAATCCTCCTCAACAAAAATCAAACCTCAAAACTAATCCATCATTAGAGAATAAAAATAAAATACAAGAGCAAAATGAAAATGGAAATAAACAGTAACGTGTTTTAGCCCATGGCATAGATAGAAGCCTCGAAGAAAGAGGAAGACGAAGACGAAGAAGAAGTACACGCACAAAGTAATTTTGAAATTAAAAAAAAAAAATTCATATCTCCTCTTTCCTTGCTATTATTAATCTAACTTGGTTCTTTCTTTCTCTTTTTTTGTTTTCCTTTTCCTTTTAAGATCATTGTTAATTTTCAGTTTATAAAAAATTAAAAAATACAAATTATTCAATAATTGACTGTTTACCCTCCAATTGATTTCCCCTTCTTTTGATGCCCTCTATTCATTTTTTGTTCCTTTAGCCATCGCCTTGCCTCAGATCTGAATCATTACAGAAACAAAATTTCAGTTCAATCACTACCGTCAGATTTTTTTTCGAAATTAATGGATGAATTTCCAAGTCTTTTGGCTCGAGATTTCGGCTTCAAACCGCAAGGCAAATCGGCTCCAATGGCACCGTCTCGTGCTAACAATTCGAGTTTCGTACTCGGATCTAATGCATCCGAATTCCCAAAATCCTCCTCGCTAAGATCGACGGCTGTGTTCGACGATCACGATCGCGACGGACCCTTTTTCAACGACGTGTTCGTCGGTCCGCCGAAGTATTCTTCGACTTCAGCCGTCGATTCTCGCAGCGGTAACGCGTCGTCGTTTGATTACGGCTCTTTTTCCGATTCTTCGAATGCGAATTCGATGCCGGTTTATGATAAGCCGGTTTATGATGACGATGTAGATATTTTCAAAGGATTGCCTGGATTAAGGACCTCATCGACTCCGGCTGCGGCGGCTTCGTCGTCGGGCGCGAAGTTTGATGACGTGTTTGCCTCGTTCTCGAGATCGTCGCCGAAACATGAGCGCGCCAGAGAGAGTTCGCCCTTGGATGATCTTTTGGGCAATTTAGGTAAAAAAGAAAACGAATCGAGAATGAAATCAGAGAAAGATGTGTCGGCTTTTGATGATTTGTTGCCTGGTTTTGGTCGCAGTAGCTCTCCTAGTAGTAACAGGTATGTTCTTTTATCTGCATTTTGATTTAATCTTTTGATTTGTTGTGAAATATTACATTTTAATGTGTTTGCCAGTATAGCTCTATCCACCCTAGAAATTCTATTGAGTCTTAGTTTCAACATTTGGTGTGTTTATTTTTTAATATATGAGCAGTACTATTGGAGTGTAAATGGTGGCAATGTTTGAAAATCTAAGTCTGGAATGTGGTGTTACGAAACATAAACCATGTCATTGTTTATTGCAAGTAAAATGTTGCTAGTCTGCAATATGTTTACATAAAGGTGGCATTTGCAATTTTTTCGTAGTGTTTTACTCTTGGAATGTGCTTGCTGCGACAAGATTAGTGTTATTTTGTTTAATGTAGTAAAATGTGTCCTAGCAAGTCGTAAAAGCCCCTGCAGACCTAGGAAGCCATATTGAAGCCAAATTATGTTGTTTTCTGTAAGACATTGGAGAGGCATTCTATCTTTGGGCAGTGAGCCAGCAACTTTGTTTTGTAGGAGAATTGAGTGTTTTTAGGGCTAAGTTGTCACCTCAATTTGTTTTTTCTACAGCAAAATTTGGTAATTGGAATGATATGAGATTTATGTAAATCCTGATTGGAAATCTAACAGAGTATGTTCTAATCGAAGAAAATAAGATTTCAGCAGGACAAGAGACGGAAATTCAGCTGAGTGTTTTGACAAATCAGTGTTGTAGTTTCACTTTCATGTATAGATGTGGGAAATGCAATTAACATAAAAATGTGACAGAATTTGTTTTTGGTTTTTTCCCGCTTTTCTTTGTCATATTCAACTTTATACCACCCTTATAATAGAAAGTATATGTGATTCAGTATGACATTATGCCCTTTGCGTTTTAGTTTCTGCCTACAAATTAATATATGCAGCTTCTATCTATTTTCCCTTGCACAGGTCAACATCAGAGTCCAGTCACTCTCAAAAACCACCTTCTAATTCAACCAAGACAGCATCTAGTGTGACAGAGGATCCCTTTGGAGTTTCGGAATCAACTTCAACCCATGTGGGTTCATCTTCAGAGGTGTTCACTGATCAACTGGAAGAAATTGGTAAATTTGGTGTCTCTGGAAGTGCAAAAGTAAATGGATCATCTGTAAGTGGGGGAGTATTTGATGATTTAGATTCCCTTAATATTCTTGGGAAATCTGTGCCTCCAGTTTCACCTGAGGTCAACAAGAGAGGGAATGATAGATCTTTAAGAAGTAAAAGCGTGAGTGGCACCCAGACTCATCCCAGAAAAGAATCAATTGATAGATCTTCAGTGGAAAACTTTGATGGTTATGCACA
The DNA here is from genome assembly GCA_030444775.1 of Atalantia buxifolia. NCBI lineage: Eukaryota > Viridiplantae > Streptophyta > Magnoliopsida > Sapindales > Rutaceae > Atalantia > Atalantia buxifolia. The sequence goes on from CM059832.1 coordinate 11,010,619, forward strand.
GAATAATACACCTGTTGATAATTTTCAGGGATCCAATGACACCCTTTTTGACATGCCGAGTGTTGCAACTGATTCTTCTAGATCTGCTGGTAGAGCTACTTCCCCCCCATCCTATATGAGTGCAACCGATTCTCTTAGATCTGCTGGTAGAGCTACTTCCCCCCCATCCTATATGAGTGCAACCGATTCTCTTAGATCTGCTGGTAGAGCTACTTCCCCCCCATCCTATATGAGTGCAACCGATTCTCTTAGATCTGCTGGTAGAGCTACTTCTCCCCCTTCCTATATGAGTGCAACTGATTCTCTTAGATCTACTGGTAGGGCTACTTCTCCCCCGTCTTACACGAGTGCCAGTCCTAGCGAGACAAATTCACAAGTCAATACAACTCCAAAATCAGAAGATTTGTTTGAGTCAGCTGAAGATGTGTGGCTTACTGTTTCAGAGATTCCTCTTTTTACGCAGCCCACAAGTGCTCCTCCGCCTTCAAGGCCCCCACCTCCGAGACCTACACGAGTTTCTAAGTTAGAGACTGGTAATGCAAGAAAGAAGGCTAATGAGTATTCTTCTTTCTCAAATTCCCCTCAATGTACTCATAGCCCTAAGTCAACCCGTGCTGGAACAAGGAGCTCAGCAGCATCTCAAATTGATGAACTTGAGGATTTTGCTATGGGTAGGTCCTGGAATAATGTTAATGAATATGGACAAGGTCCTTCTGCTGAAGATGTGGAAAGCTCCATTGCTGCAGCTTCTGCTGCCGCAATGAAGGAGGCTATGGATAGAGCAGAGGCTAAATTCCGCCATGCTAAGGAAATGAGGGAGAGGGAGTCTTTCAAGGCTGCAAGAAGTAGAGAATCTGTTCAACCAGATAGAGAGGAGAGAGCTACGCAACAAGATGCTCAAGAGAGATTAGATCATGAGATGCAACAGAGAGAAAAGGGGGAAGAACAGAGGAGACTTGAGAGAGAGAGGGAGAGAGAAAGGGAGGAAAAAGAGAGAGAAAAGAAGAGAATTGAGAAAGAGAAGGAGCGACTGAGGGAGATTGAGAAGGAAAGAGAAAAAGCGAGACAAGCTGTGGAAAGGGCTACCAGAGAAGCACGAGAAAGAGCAGCTGTTGAAGCTCGCCTAAAAGCTGAAAGGGCAGCTGTTGATAAAGCAAACGCTGCAGCCCGAGAACGTGCGGAAAGAGCAGCTGTTCAGAGGGCACAAGCTGAAGCTCGTGAAAGGGCTGCGGCAGAAGCAAGAGAAAGGGCAGAAAGAGCTGCTGCAGAAGCTAGGGAAAGGGCAAATGCAGAAGCAAGGGAGAAGGAAGCACGGGAAAGAGCGTCTGTTGCAAGGACTGAAGCCGAGGCACGGCAGAGAGCTGAAAGGGCTGCTGTAGAGAGGGCTGCTTCAGAGGCCAGGGAAAGAGCTGCTGCAGAGGCTAGAGAAAAAGCTGCTGCTGCAGCAAGGGCAAACCAAAACCAACAAAAGCACGATAATGATCTTGAGTCCTTTTTTAGCATGAGTTCCCGACCAAGCAGTGCTCCTAGGCCAAGGGCCAACACTTCAGTGAGAACCTGAACTTTAAAATCTGTCTATGTTCAGACTTTCTACAGTGTCAGAAGCCTTATATATTGAATCTCTGTATTTCAGGATTCCCTGTTTGATAGCCAGAGTAAAGGAGGCCCTGAGCCAGCTAGGAGGACATCAGTTGGAGCCTCATCTAACATGAGGAAAGCATCTTCTACTACAAATATTGTTGACGATCTTTCTTCGATTTTTGGAGGTAATACTACAAGATATCTTGTTTTCTTTTCCGTATAATACTAATTGACTGGACTACTTCCTTCCATCAGCTGCTGGATCATCAGCTGGAGAGTTTCAAGAGGTTGAAGGGGAAACCGAAGAAAGACGAAGAGCCAGGTTAGAACGCCAACAAAGGACACAGGAGCGTGCGGTATGTACTATATGTTGCATGAAAACCATTATTCTACCTTTTAGGGTTGGTCCATATGCTCAGTTCCACCTCCTTTTGTTAAGCGCATGCAATTCTAATTGTTAGGTTTGTTTGTTCAGGCAAAAGCTCTGGCTGAGAAGAATGAACGTGACCTTCAAGCCCAAAGGGATCAAGCTGAGAGACATGTAAGTAGGGCACAATGAATTTTAATTGAATCATGTTTGCTTACAATGAATTTTATTTGAATCATATTTTCTTGTCTCATTATTCTTTCTTTCCCACCATCTGCTTCTCTATAAGAACGTTGGTTGTTGTGTTTGAGGGGGTCAACCTTAGGACTCTTATTGCTACAGCCTTCGCTGCTACTGCACTGTGCAGTTATATTACCTTTTTTTGGGTGTTTTTGTTTTTTTTTTTTTGGGGGGGGGGGGGGGTTCTTGAGCTGGGAACCTTCTTACTGTTTGTGGTTGAGGGCTGGGATGGGGCAGTTCCTTGCAAATCAGTTTCCAACTCAGTTTGGGTTTTAGTGCAAACCAATTCTAGGTTGTATTTATGTGCAGGTCATTTAGGGAAACTCAGTCCTAATTGTCATTTACTAGAAGCTATGAAACAAATCAATTAGATTTGATAACTAATCTTGTTTTAAGGAGTGCAGAATGAAATATGATGTATACATATATTGTTTGCATGTGCTTTCCCCAGTGAACTATCTCCTTGTTGAGGTTACTTCCATTTCTCATTGTCTGTCTAATATTAGTCTATGTTGATTCCAGAGGATTGCAGAAACTCTTGATGTTGAAATTAAGCGCTGGGCTGCTGGAAAAGAAGGGAATATACGTGCTCTCTTAGCTACATTGCAATATGTGAGTTATTCTTGTTTTGTGTGTATTTTCTATTACTTTACTGTATATTGAAAAATTATTCCCATATCATTCCTATATTTCGTGGTTTTATGATAAGTTGTTGTCGTCGCAACTCTGTAAATCTTGCCTGCAATCTTCTATGTCATCAGTTTATAATATATGTTGCCTTGCTGTGCATGCATAGACACACATCATCTTATCACTGTATTTACACCATATCTCTATTCTAGTTTTCTAGGTTTTGGCAATCTGCTGTCTGTATTTCTGCTGCGTAGTGTCGGGCAGTCAGAAGCTTGACACTATTTGGCATGATACGAGTACTCGTTAGATGCATTGCCCTTAAACTAGACACTATTTGGCATGACACTAGTACTCATTAGATGCATTGCCGATTTTTAAGTGCGTGTAATATTCTCTTATTGCGACTGGAAACATAAGTGTAAACTATTTTCACTATTCTGACATTTTCGACCATCTTATTGTGAACAATATGTACAGAAAGAATAAACTTATTTACTTTTACGTAATGCTAGACCAGAGGTAGGTTTTAGAATTATAACTTTCTTTTTGGACCTCAAAGTTTGGCTTTGAGATAAGCATCCTGCTCTTTCGATGGTACAGTTATCTGATGAGAGATTGGAGAAGCTTGAAGTACCTAATACAGATTCTAGATCGTAAGAAATCTAAAATGTTTGAGGACCAAGTAGCGGTTAATGTAGCAAAATTTACCATAAGAAAGTTTCTACATGAGTCAAACTTTGTGTACTAGGAAATAGAACTATCATCTAGTTATCAAGCAACTGTTAAGTTATACACGCATGTGCAGAGATAGAGAGATAGAGAGATAGAGAGCAATGTTTGTAGATCTCTTAATTCCCCAACCAAATTGACTTTCCTAAGCATGACTGCTGCTGTAAGTAACTACTTTTCTTAGGTTCTGCAGAATGAGCAACTTCGTTTAATTTGTAGTTTTACTATACTGTTATCACCATCTGGTCTTATGAATCTTTTCTGCAACAATTAGGTGCTCTGGCCTGAAAGTGGTTGGCAACTTGTTTCTTTGACTGATTTGATTACTGCTGCTGCGGTTAAAAAGTGTTATAGAAAGGCAACTTTATGCATCCATCCTGATAAAGTGCAACAAAAAGGAGCCAATCTCCAACAGAAGTATATTGCTGAGAAGGTGTTTGATTTGCTTAAGGTACAACAAATACACTCTCATTTTTTCATACTATTATGCCTTGAAGGCTTCAATCTTACCATGCAAGATAGTTTTTTTAGTTACTATTTTTGGTGTTTCACTTTTTGCTGTCAATTCGATGACAAGCTACTGTTACATGCAAACATGAATAGTGAAAAATATGCAATTTGAGTTTCTATATACCGCGTTTAACGCATTTATGTCTGAATAGTGAAAATATGCAATTTGCGCTCATTTTTCAATTGTTAAACAAAACAGGAAGCTTGGAATAAGTTCAATTCGGAGGAGCTCTTTTGAGTTCACGTAACAATTATTTTACTCGAACTTCTTGATTCTTGAGAGTGGAACCATATTGACTGTCTCAGCTGATACATTCTTCATTCTGCTGTCACATTCTGCTTCAATTCACGTCATATTATGTCTATCAGCTGATAAGAGGGAGGCTCGGGGGCCCTTTCACATATGCCAAGATGCCTATGTCCAAGTACCTGCACGCTATTCTTTTGCTGTAAACAAACGTTCCTGCATATGCATCAGGAGGTGTAATCTTTTGTTGGTGTAGAGTAATATTTGGTGCTCGAGTTCAGTCATCCCATTTTCGTGAGATGGACGTTTGTATTTTTTGTGGTGTTAATTCATTTATAGTTATTATTTTCGTGGGGGTTTTTTTGGCGGTGGGTCTTTGGTATATTGAGTGAATGCCGATATGTTCGTTACTATCAAACCGACTGTATGAATTATCCTTGTATGATTGCTGCGTTGGGAAGCAAACTCTTAGGAGGACGTTGCAAATGTATGCTATCTATTTCTCCCATTCCATTTTCTGTTTTCAAGCAGTATACCTTGCATTTCCATTTTCTGGTTTGAAAAGTTTAAAACAATCATATGCATCCGTAGGAACCACTATTATTACTAAATGATTAATAAACCGTAATTATTACAGTAAAATCTTTTTAAGAAAAAGGACAGTGACAAAGGAATTCACTTAGGGCTCGTTTAGTATGTCGGATTAGATTGGATTGGATTGGATGGGATTAGATAAGATAGGATTAGATTGGATAATAATAGATTATATGTAATATTATGTTGTGTTTGGTACAACATTAGATTGGACTATAAATAATTATGTCTCGTATTTAAAATGCCATGAGATTAACTAGTAACTAATAATATGTCTTATATATTAATTTATTAAAATCATCTTAGATTTACTTTAAAATGACATGTAATATAATCTCACTTAAATCAATAATTATTGGTAAATTTATAAAAAAAATATAAAATCTTTCTTTAATTTTTTTAATATTTAACATATTATAATTTTTAATCCCATGAATAGTCGAGGACAAAGTTTTAGCTTAGAAAATGTAATCCTAGGGGTCCCCTTAGGATGAAATTTTGCCACTATTAGGATTAAATGGTGAGCCCATTATTATTATCCTACATTTACTTTTTTTACACCAAATATGATATAAGAATTATTTTACACTAAATTTATCCAATTCCATGATATATAACTAAAACCAAACGGGCCCTTAGTGTTTCAAAAAAGATATATAACTCTTATTTTTATTAATAAATTTTATTTATCTTAATAGTAAATTTATTTTAAATTTACAATTACTATTATGATCTTATGATAAATAAGTCAATATATTGACTTAAGACAATGAACTTCTTAGTTTTACTTTCCATTTATCCAATTTACCTTTAATCCATACATAAGTCTATTTAATATCTTATTTTGCCTGATTTGTTCTAGAACAAAATAAATTTGATTTTAATTTTATCTATTATTCATTATTTTTTATCATCCTATCATTAAAAATAGTATATTTATAATTTAGAGTAAATATTTTTTACAAAAGGTAATTTCATCTCAATTTTAAGTTTTAAATAAAAAGTTATTCATTTTATTATACACGTCATCGATGACATGTCTTAGGTTAATATATTGATTTATTTATTATAGGGATATAGTAGCAATTGTAAATTAAAAATAAATTTACTACTAAAACAAATGAAATTTACTAACAAAAATGGGGGTTATATGTATTTTTTGAAATATTAAGAGGTTTTATATCTCTTTTCTCAAACATTGAGAGTTCACTGTTTTTTCCCCATCTTTTTATAGTGATAATTTATATAAGAATGGTTTCATATGGTTTATATTATAATGATCTTAATTTAGATCAATTATAAATATGAATAAACTATATATTATAATAAGCTATGATTTTTCAAAATCCTATCTTAAGAAACTTGTCTTCATATTATAATAATTGTATGTATATTTAAAAAATATATGTTGTATTACATTAGAGGTTTAAAATTGAATTAAATATTTTTCCTAAGTTGCTTAGGATAATGAATTATTTTTTAGAGTTATCACCAAATCATTATATAATATATATAGATATTGCGTTGTGAGAAAAAAATTGAAAAGAACACAAACATTTAAACTTTTTAAGATGACTTTGTATATTCTCAATCATATAAAAATAATGTAAAGCATTCTTTACTACTACATCCCTTGTACTAAGAATAATTAATTCAAACCAATAAATTTTTCTAGTAAGTTATAATGTCTTCACACTAATAAAAATAAGTTGAAACCAGCAAATGACCACGGAGATATTTTCCTATATAATCAATCAATAAACCAATGTCATCAATGGTTTGAGATTCGAGTTGGAAGTGTGAATTGAAAATATACAACTGAAATCTGGTCTAAGAGACTAAAATGTACAAAAGATTTGGTCGAAGAGGTATTAGCATTAACTCGAGAAGACCACTCTGTGCTTTGCCGAAAGCATTAGCCTGATATCATTCTTTTGTGGTTTTACTACCTCTAAAATCTAAACAAGCAGAACATTATTCACTGGTAACAACTTACAATACTTGTAAGGTACTGTATGCATGTAGCCAATGAAAGAAAACTGTCACTGTGGGATCAAAATTTAAGAAGATATGCAAAGATGAAAGAAGCTATATCACAACCTCGAATGTACTGCAACCTTGACAGAAAATGTACAAAGCAGTTAACCCAAAACTAGTCTCAAGGCGGAACTTGGGTTTTAATCTACAGCCCCGATCAAGATGTTCTGTGTGCACATCAGCCAGTCGATTTCGAAGGGTAACCACATTGATCTCATCATCTTTGCTGAGCTGAAGTTTACACCCAGTGCAATAAATAAGTTGGCAGTTCTCTTGCAACTCTCCTTGCTGACATACGGGGCACCATGTCTGTTCACATGCCTAAGTGTACCCAACATCAGAAACCATATTGTTTTCATTTATGTTCAGAATTGGGTTAATGGAAAGGCAAAGACAAAAAAACCCCCATGATTCTTACATATGAGAATTATACCTGGTCATTTAGTTGCATATGCTCATAAACTGCATTAGCCAAGTACTCATCTTCTTGATCTTCCCATGTTTCAACAGTGATTTCTGGTTCTGCAAAAAGCTAGAGTAAGAATTCAAGCTCAAGATATGATTTCACCATGAACAAACTCCTAGTGTGCACACATACACACAGGCAGATTCTCCAATCTGTGTCCAATGAGGAGAAAGACAACGCAAAACTACAAGGCCTAGCAAACTTGGAAACAAGATGAGGTAAAGCAGCATGGCAAACACAAGATACGAATACAAGACAGAGAGGAGAAGTGGAGAAGAACAAAGTCCAAGAACAAACAGAAAGGACTAGAACCTATACCTAGTTAACTAGAAGCCTAACTTGAACGATAATAAAAAGAACATCCACAGTAGTTTTCACAAAATATTTACTTGCACTGCAATGCATATTCCCCTCCTCCTCTGGTTATCAGGAGATTATAATCAGATTTGTAGAGCAGCAACCATAATTCACCTTTTCTAGTTGGTTCAGCCCTGAGATCCTCATAAAAGATCCTTTGCATCTCTAATAATATTTCTTCGCATTCGCCTTGATAAGCGCTGTGAAGACCATCATATTCCCATAATATATCATTGGGTTCGGCTGTAGGAGATGATATTTCCATACAGTCATTTGATTTTAATGGCAAGTTCTTGAATTTTTTCAGTTCATCGGAAACTATGTCTTGAAAAGCAGTTTTGATGAAGTCCTGGAACCAAGAGAAAAAAAAAAGTGAACATCTAGCGATTATACAGGGAAACTAATTCTACAAAGAATTTCTCCACAAGGTAGAGAAGAGAACTAAGGGCATGCCAGAACAAAATCAGTCACTACCATACGTCAAAGCAATTAATTGGATTCAAATATTCTGACACAAATATAAAGAAATGCATACTTTGCAACAAAAAGAAAGATGACAATTTGGATGTCTACATAAGAAGGTGTCTAGAAACCCTGAGTTTCTCCGACTATGAAAGCTGATGGGAGCTAATATAGAACCAGAAAAATGTTTTAACGAATCATCAGTTCTTCACGGTCTTAATATTCCACAATGCTTCACATACAAATACGAATGAAAAGCAAGAAACCACAGATGGCCATTTTACATGTTCAGCATTTTAAATTCACAATTTGCTTTTGTAACAAAATTTCGAGGTTTCAATGCAAGATTATTTGAAATAGCATGCTAAATGCATGAGATAATCAATCGTATACAAAAAAAAAAAGAAAAAAGATACAGGTACAACAAACGAGTGATGTGAAGTAACAAATTAAACCTTGTGGTTTAAAGATTGAGCAGCAGGCAACCTCATTTTCCAAAGCAAACGGCTCCTGTCCTCTCGTACTCTCTTGTAACAGTTGTCTCTAAGCTACACTTCGTCAAACAAAAGCAAACAAAATTAATCCATACGACAAACCCACATCCAATTTCATATCACAATTGGAAAATGATTAAGAAAAATAACATTAAATTCATTGGGGAAAACAACAAAAATAAAAAGAAGTGAGGATTGCTTAAAAAAGAAAAAAGAGGAACCTTGGCTTTCCAAAGTGGGTAACTGTTGAAATGCGAACTGGGTTTTAGAGAAGGGCGATTCGGAACAGCTTCAGGTTGATGATTATCCGCCATCGTTTTGGCTTCTGAAAGCAAATCCTCGGCAGGTGAAAAACGAAATTTTGATGAGAACGGGAAAGATTTTCAGATTTTAGAATGGTACCGGGCCGAATTTTATATCCCCTGGCGCCTTTTGATTATTGGGCCAGTCAAATCAAGCCCAATATTTGACCATAGGCTCGAATTAATAATAGCCCAATAACCCAGCTCGATCGGACGGTATCGGATCGTCAGAAAGTAGTCCATTTTGAAGAAGATATTTTTATTTTTATTTGATTGACAAGAATGTTGTTTAAAAGATAAAATCCTCTAAACGTAAAATAAAAAATACAAAAAAAAATCTAAAACAAATATATAAAAGGAAAAAAAGAAAAAAAAAACCTAAAAAAAGGACAGTAGATATAAAAATGATGATAAAACCCAAAACCCTACAATACTCTCTCTCTTCTTCTACAAAACCCTCACACTCTGTTAGGCTTCTCTTGAATGATTCACATTTCTATCTCATCGTCACTCAGGTCACGTACGTCTCCGCTTCCCATTTCATTCCTTTTTCTTTGTCACTGCTTATTTTATAAGCTGGACCTTTCAGTGTTATTTTGACACTCTTTATCACACAATAACTTGTTTTTTTGGTTTTGATTGAAACGTTTCTGGGTTTATTCGTTTACTTCGTTATAGTCAGTAGAGTAAATGATTGATTTCTATTTATGTATTTAGGTTTCTTTCGAATTCCTGGTTTCTTTGTTATTTATAAATTTTTTTTATTTATCTTGTTTTCTGTTTCATCTTGTTGCAGATAACAGGGAATTAAATGGGTTTAGCTTGATTTGGTTTATTGATATAACGAAGGAGTGGACAGAATATGGAGATGAATAGAAAAACGCCGTTACAGGCTAAGGCCCTCCTGAAATTCTACTCAGGTATGTGGGAATTGCCTTTTAATGAGGTTTGGTTTATTTGATATTGAGATTTTGTAACTCCATAATTACTGGGTGTTAGATAAGAGTGTTGTGTTTGCAGGTTTACTGTTCATCCATTACGTTTGAGTTTAGCAGCCTTATTTCTTCTTTTTAATAGGATTAGTTTTGAGTTTAACTTTATGGAAGTTCTTTTCTGGCTTTAAGTACTAGGGAAATGCTCTTTTCAAACTTATTTTGTTTATTGCTGTAGTTCTTGAGATCATGTATTTAGTGATTTGTTAACTTGACGCTATTGTGTAATGCAGAAGAGAAGTATCCTAAAAAAAGTGAAATGGAGGGCCTTGCTGCAGCTTTGGATTTGACGTACAAGCAGGTCCGGACATGGTTTATTGAGAAGAGAAGGAGGGACAAAGGTGATAATGGGATAGTCGTACCATCCTCATCAAGCAAGAAACTAACAGGTTTCCATGGAAGAAATCGGTTGGGAGTTGTCTCTGCAAAGATAGTTAAAAAACAGGACTCCTTAATTCGCAATAAACATTTATCCTTGATGGTTTGCAATGGAACTGGTAAGAAGAAGAATGCAGTTACTGTTCTTCAGGATTTGTTAACTCCTGATTACATTCTGAAGAAGGTATTCCGCAAGGACGGCCCTCCACTTGGTGTGGAATTTGACTCTCTTCCTTCTCAAGCATTTTTCCGTTGTAAAGGTATACTCAAGGATCTTCTGCTTGTTCGTTGCTTTAGTAGACGGTATATATGTAATTATACGTGTAGATGTTAGTGCATTGTATGCCACTAGGTTGTTGTGAGTGGGACACTTTATTTTATTGCCAAGCTCAATCAAGGTCAAAATATTATTTGAGAGCATAATGGTAGTGCATGTCTCATGGATATTTGGTTCTGTTAGTTGGAGCTTGATAGTTCCTGCCGTGCATTTTTTTTTTTAACTGGGGCATGGAGGTTTTAGTTACCTTATAATGACTACTACATCAATGGCAAAATTATTATTATGAGCGCATGAATGTGTATAGCAACTGACTGCCTGTTTCTTTTTCCCTTTCATCATCAATTTAGAAGATAGAAGTTATGTACATTTGATTAGATTCATAACTCATTATTTTCTTTAGTTCTATGTTGACTTAGTTAATATCTCAAGTATAAATTTTACTTATACTCTGTTTTCATGTTTAGATTCTATAAATTCTTCTCCTCCTTTGCAAGGGAACCAAACAGCCAAAAGAAAGAGAAAGGTACTGAAAAATTATTTATTGGCATCGTCAGATACTGAGATTACTGCTATGAGGCTTCTTTTGATTTAACCAACTCTTTGCTCCTTTCCCCAAATTCTTTTCTGGTGGATTTTTGACATTTCTTTTCATAATGTTTCACTTCCATTTCAAGGTTTCCATTCATGATGAGTTAGATCATCAGGAGTGTTGCACAAATACAGATCATCAGGATTGTTGCACAAATACAGATCCTGTGAGGAAGCATGGTATGGGAAAAGGTTTGATGACTGCCTGGCGGGTAATGAATCCAAATGGTGGGACTGTTCCTACTGGCATTGATGTTGCTGATAGACAAGTCACTGTTGTGCCTCAGATGGCAACCCCTCTATCACAAAAGCCACCACTTCAAAAGAAAAGGGCTCAACAAATTGTTTCTCTATTGGTTAGTATATTAATCTGCAACTAATCGTGTACTATTTTTGTGGGCTTGCATGGCATTTGAATAGAATAATGTAGCAAGTGTTGGTAACTTTGCTGATAATAAGATGCATTTTCAGAAACAGAGAAGGTTAGCCAATAATCTCCAGAATAAGAGAAAGCCTGTTGCCAAAGGGAGACAGGTGAGTGTGATTCTAATATTACAAAATTTGGCTTGGAATAGCTTGTTGCAACAGTGACTCACGTTTAACATGCCAGGTGAAATTGGACAAAGGGGAGAGGCTGAGGCAGCCAAACAAAGAGAGATGCGAACTTGCTCCGGATAGCGTTATATCTCAGGAGCGCCTTGATCAAATTGCAATGCTAGTAGATGATGAGGAGCTCGAGCTAAGAGAGTTAGAAGTTGGACCCAATCCACCAACATGTTGTGATCATATTTCTACTAAAGGACTGCATGGTTGTTCTCTTTGTAGAGGTTGGTATTTATAATGCCTGGTGGTTTTTTTTTTTTTTGGGGTCACCCGGTTCGGGAAAGAAATATAATATCTAAGATTAGGTAAACAAGATTGGCTGTTTATTACTATAACGTGTCTATTTTGTGCATTCATAAGGTGTTCTAGAATTTCAATATTAGGAATCTTTTGTGATTTTTCCAGATTTGCTTGCCAAGTTTCCTCCAAATTCTGTTAAGATGAAGCAACCATTTGGTACTCAACCATGGGATTCTTCTCCAGAGTCTGTCAAGAAACTGTTTAAGGTAAACAGAGAGGACAATTGCTTAATTAATAATGTTCTTTTATTTCCACTTGCAATGTTATTTGGTTTATGTGTAGTATGTCAAATGGGTCCACTGATGTTCAATTTGTTGGATGAGGTTGCTGCTATTTGTACCAATTATGCAAGCCAACTACTTATAATGCTCATCTCTCATGTTATAAAATTCTGTTTTAAGTGCTGACTGATAAAAGAAATTGTAATGTTAAAGATTTTTCTGCTATGGCTCTGTGGCTAGGTATGTAGGTTTTCACCTTGGAAGGTGGTTAAATACCTCAATTTGGTTTCATACTTTGGTTTTAATTTTCTTGATAAATCATAGAGTGCTTGTCTCGACAGGTCTTCCATTTCCTTTATACTTATGCTGGTATAGTAGATATATGCTCATTCACACTCGATGAGTTTGCTCAAGCATTCCATGATAAGGTTATTTCTCATCTTTAAGCTTACCTTAAAACTCTACTGGTTCATTTGAAGCTTTGGTTTAGTTATTTTCTGAATTTGATTGACAATATATTCCTTCTTGTTGATTTCCTTGTTGCTGATATTATGTGCCTCAGGATTCCATGCTATTGGGTAAGATTCATGTGGCCCTGCTCAAACTTCTTTTATCTGATGTTGAAATGGAACTTGGCAGGGGTTGTCCCCCTCATTTGAGCGTATCATGCAAGTTTCTTGCATTACTTCACTCGGTGAGTATGCAACCCATTTAAGTGAAAGGCGTCAACAATGATATTTGGTTGATCACTATGCTGTCTGTCTCATATCGTTCTTCCCAGTTGCTAGAGTTTTTCTTTGGAGACAAAACCTCTGCATGCTATCATCAAATTTTCACCTTAATTTTTTCACTAAAATTGATGATTAGATTTTCAGCCATTGATTAAATTATAATTTTTCAAATTGCATTTCTTGGTTAAACTCTTCTTTTAGTTTAAAAACAAAGGATTTTGGTTTTGTATGATCCTTTTGACTTATGCTACTCTATATTTTAGTATTTTCCTAAGTTTTTTAATATACTTTGTTATGTTGATTACACCCACCTTTCTCTCCTGTACTTGAGTTGGTTCATATCAAAATCTCTGTATTATTAGTAGTAGAGATATGTAACCATCAAACAGATTTGTATTACTAATTCCATTGACTTTCTAGGTTGAAAATCAAGAATTCTTTGTGGAGTTTTGGAACAAATCGTTGAACCCTCTAACATGGACTGAAATACTGCGACAAGTATTGGTTGCAGCTGGTTTTGGTTCGAAACAAGGGTCGTCAAGAAAGGAGTCCCTTAGCAAGGTATTCACTAATTGGAACCTGCCCAATGATTTTCTTTCGTAATCTGGAAGTTATTCTAATCATCAAGAAAGGAGTCCCTTAGGAGCTCTATTTTCATCAAATGAAAGTCAATGGGTCTGTTGTCTGTTTGCTTCTCTTGGCTTATTTTGATTGTTTTAATTTTGTGTTTGTGGTATACTGCTTGAAGTGCTCTACATCCTTGACGAAATGGTTTTTTGGTTATTTTCTTTGGTTAGTTCGTATCATTTTTTTATTTGTAAACAGTTTTCTTAGGTTATCTCAGTATGTAAGCTTGGATGTTGATATTTAGTTATCATTCTTATGTTGTTAAGGAAATGATCCTCATGCTGAAGTATGGCCTTCGGCCGGGTACCTTGAAAGGTGAACTATTTAGAATTCTGTTAGAGGAAGGAAATAATGGATCGAAAGTCTGTCAATTGGCAAGATCTTCACAGGTAAGATATTGAAAAAGTTATTTTCTTGCATTTCTATTTAGATTATTCATCATTATTGCTCCATGTTATGCTGCACAGAAACCAGTGATAACTCCAAATATTTTGACCATAAATATTTGTTTTTGCTGTGAAGATTGCTGAATTGAATCTTGCAAGCACGACTGAGGAGATTGAACTTTTAATATCTTCAACACTTTCAAGTGATATTACTTTGTTTGAGAAGATAGCTTCATCTACATATCGTCTACGTATTAACACTTCAAAGGAAGCCGATGATTTTGAATCAGATGCTGAGGATATTGGCAGTGTTGATGATAACTCCGACGATGATGACACATGCAGCAATCATGATGATTCTGAATGTAATTCAGAAAATCAACGTCAAAGAAGACCTAAGTACTTGAATTGCCGTAAAAGTGAAAATAACATGTTGACAGTATACACGGAGATTGATGAGTCTCATAGAGGAGATGTATGGTTATCGGGACTTATGGAAGGCGAGTATTCAGATTTAACAATTGATGAGAAGTTGAATGCTTTGGTGGGTTTAATTGATCTTGTTAGTGCTGGATCTAGTATCAGAATGGAGGTAATCATTTTGCACTTTGCATGGCTAAATTTTTTAAGGCTTTTCTTTGCTGTTGTTCTCGTCTCCGTCAAACCCCCCAACCCTAACGGAAAGAAACCCTGTCAAAAATGATGATTTTAGTATATCCATTTTGATTGGATTGGGTCTTTATTTTTGGATTTTTGGTTTGAATCCGTAACTATTGTGTCGCTATTAAATTGTGATGACTGTTTTTGGATATTGTATCTTGTCTTCATATTTGTCATATTCAGCATTATTTGCTGCTCAATTATGACCTTCAGAGATATTATACAAGTTGGACATCTTATTAGATTAAGCAAGATTAAGCACCTTTCTAGTTTTGTATTTGATTTGATTCAAGGCCAATTGCTTGATACCCAATCTGTTGATTTTCTGTAGGATCCTACAAAAGCCATTGCTGAAAGTGTTCCTAGTGTTCGTCGTTATGGTTCAGGAGCAAAAATAAAGAGAGCATTGCCAAACCAACATAGTCTCCCTAGGCCGTCATGGGTCCATGCTGGGGAATTCCATGGTGTAAGAGAAACAAACACATCACGGGAGTTGCATCCGCTTGATTCTTTTTCATTGATATCAAAGTCTTGTGGAAAAGAGAAATCAAGCAGTGTCAAAGATGCAAAAGCAACAGAAGTTTCCACTGATTTACACCCTATGCAATCTATATATTTGGGGTCTGATCGTAGGTACAATAGATACTGGCTTTTCTTGGGCCCTTGTAATGAATATGATCCTGGCCATAAGAGGGTTTATTTTGAATCTTCTGAAGATGGTCACTGGGAAGTGATTGATACAGAAGAGGTAACTTTCTCAGCCTTTGTTCTGGAGTTTGAAATTTGCTGATTTGTTTATTTTTTCTGGTGAAGTTTAATTCTATGGGTCTTTTCTGTATTATCTGACCATTTCATAACTCTTATAATTTGCTTGTGTTTACTTTATCCAAGTGCAGGCTTTGCGTGCCTTGTTGTCTGTTTTGGATGACCGGGGGAGGCGGGAGGCTCTTCTTATAGAAACTTTGGAGAAGCGAGAAGCTTTCCTCTGCCAGGCAATGTCAGGTGGACTGGTAAACAATACTGAAATCAGGCATGTAGCACAATCAGATCAATCTGAGCTAGATATAGTTAGAGAAGACAGTTCTTCTCCAGTTTCTGATGTTGACAACAATTTAGCGCTGAGTGAGATTGGAAAAGAGTCTTTGCCTTCATGTGGAGCTATAGTTCTTGATGTGGGAAAGAAGGGAGAAGAACAGCACAGAATGTGGAGCCGTCTCCAAGAATTTGATGCATGGATATGGAATTCCTTTTACTTGAATCTTAATGCTGTAAAACATGGTAAAAGGTCTTACCTTGATGCTTTAGCCAGATGTGAACGTTGTCACGATTTGTACTGGAGAGATGAGAAGCATTGTAAGATATGCCATACCACATTTGAGCTTGACTTTGATCTAGAAGAAAGATATGCTGTCCATGCCGCTACATGCAGGGGTAAAGGGGACCACTTGGTTTCAAAGCATAAAATCCTATCATCACAATTGCAGTCCCTGAAAGCTGCAGTTCATGCAATTGAGGTGTGTTGTCATTTGGCTATTTGGCTTTGTTTAGTGTGTAGAAGTGAAAAATCAATAGTGATGCTTGCTTTCTATATTTCTGAGAGTATGGAAAATAGGAGCTATATATAAATTGCTATGCAATTGGACATATTCCCTTTTCCACACTGAGGTCCTGACTCCTTGATAAATACCATGGGTGCACCATTGTACTTATATGGCTATGCATTCTTCTATTATATCCTTATTTTCTTTTCCTGCTTGATGTGTGCAGTTGGTTATGCCTGAAGACGCCTTGGTGGGTGCTTGGACAAAGTCTGCTCATAAGTTATGGGTCAAACGGCTGAGACGCACTTCATCTTTGGCCGAGCTCTTGCAGGTTTCATTTTGTTTTCTCTTTGAAATGTTTATAAAAGAGTTTCAAGCAGAAACTTGTTTTGGTTGATGCCTATCCTAATTTCATTTTATGATGTTGAATCCATTTGGCAGGTTGTTACTGATTTTGTCAGTGCAATCAATGAGGGCTGGTTGTATCAATGGAATGTACAAATTGCTGATACTGTCATGGAAGAAATCATTGCATTCTTTCCAACTATGCCGCAAACATCATCTGCACTTGCATTGTGGTTGGTAAAATTGGATGCCATCATTGCTCCGTACTTGGAGAGGGTTAATTCCGGAAAGGAGGATGCAAGGATGAGATGTAGAGGTATCTTCTTGTTTCCTCAAAGACCTTTCATATAATTTTTTTGGTGGGGGGGTGGTGGTGTTGGGGTTGTTTAATAAAGTCTGGGCCTTATTAATTACTCATCTGGGTTTTGCAAATATCTTAAAAGTGTTAAATTGTAACTATTGTAATTCAGTTCTTAGGTTACTCTCTTTCTTGGACGCATGTTTTTCTTGACCATAGTGTTCTCAGGTGTCTCTGGAAGCTTAATTTCTTCATCATTAACTGCTCTTTTCAACATAAAACTTGTAGCTTTAATTTCTTTCTTGGTGTGATGGGAAGTTTTGCTGCAAGCCTGCATTTAAACTAGAATGCATTATTTTTCTGACTTTTCCCCATTTTTTCTAGAAGTTGCTGCATGTACCTTTCAATTTGAATATCCATGAAGATGTGTATATTGTTTTTCTCACATGTTTAGTGAGTTTACAACTTGCTATGGAATTGGAACTGATAAACTGACATGTTGTCCAGGTAAGCAGGCTCTTGTCCAATAGCCCTACATCTGGTCTACTGCATGGCAAGCGGCTTGCGGGTT
The DNA here is from genome assembly GCA_030444775.1 of Atalantia buxifolia. Lineage (NCBI taxonomy): Eukaryota > Viridiplantae > Streptophyta > Magnoliopsida > Sapindales > Rutaceae > Atalantia > Atalantia buxifolia. Next base: position 11,028,159 of record CM059832.1, read on the forward strand.
TAGATTTCAGCATATGGATTACTTGTTAGTGGCTTGTGGTCACTATATTCACCGGTGGTCATACCAGGCTAAATCTGAAATCAGCAAATCACTTGCAAGGTTTTCAGGATTTTGGCTGAAGAGTATCATTTTGACACATTCCAGGTCCAAATGCAACAGGATGAAAGCAATACACTAATTTGTACAGAGCAGAGTTTTCGACTCTTCCAATCTTTAGCTGTTGCTTTACTTGGGCAAAATTAACGAATTACATATTGTACAGCATTACATCGCTACATACATATTCAGGATAGCTAAAACGCTTTTGGTACATAAAGTTTACCAAAATTCCCCTTGGTTGCAAAATGACCTTAATTCCTTGATTTTCTTGTAGAAAAGGTTGTTGCTCGCTCCTACTTTTGGTGTTGAGTAATCAAAATTTTGTCCGTGTAAAAGTATCAAATTTACTGTTGCCAATAAAGGAACGAATTTCATCCATGTACTCTTGCCAGCAAGAAAGGGAGGGTAACTTTTTAACTTTTCACTCGCAATATCAGTTTTTTTTATTTTTTATTACATGATATTATTGCTTAAGAGTATAATTCATATTACATGAGATTATAATTGATATTTATAAATCAGACTGTTACTGAAATTAGTTTATATCGATTATATTCTTATGAAGCACGTTCAGAGTTTTATCCTTTTTAATATTCTAGGAACGTTTACTCCATTCATATTTTAAAAGGGAAAAAATTACTTTGACTTAAATTAAGAAAGAATTAAAAATTACTTTGACTCAAATTAAGAAAGAAAATTAAATTCTTACGGTTCGAACTCATAATTTCACAATTGTGAAGTCATGACTTCTCACCACTAGGCTTTAGCCTAGTGGCTGCTTGCAATATTAGTTGATATCATCTAATAGATTACATTTTAGTTGTGTTTCTACCATAAGTACCTTGAAATTTAACAAAGATATTGAATATTAGTTGATATCATCTAAGATATTACATTGTAGTTGTGTTTCTACCATAAGTACCTTGAAATTTAACAAAGATATTGAAGACGCTATGGGGTTTTTTAGTATCTTAATGAGAGGAATAACAAAATTACAAATTAAAAAAAAAAAAAACAAAAAACAAAACTACCCCGCCAAATTGCCCTAAAACGAAAGTGATATGGATATGAATCAATTCATAAAGACGGTAGGATAGTTACAGATGAGATACTCATCTAAGATTAAAACTTAAATCAACCCCCATTCAATTATTGGAAAAGTGAATGCTTTTGTCCAGTCATAAGGCTGATCTTAGCATCCGTACTTCCACAATCAATCGTATGTGAATGTCTAGAGATTTTTAAGTTTTGTTTGGGGCGGGAATTTCACTACGGCATGTGTTATAAGGTTTGATTCCTTCATAATTGAAATAAGACTGGGCATGGTTGAAAATTCAAGCTTAATAGTCTACGATCCGTTTAATTTTATTGTATTGTTTTAAAAAGAGAGCCTTCAGGTATTGGTATGACTTAAATGATTTCTTATTGCAATTTTGACTACTATTGTTATTTTGTTGAGTAGCAAATTTGGACTTAAACAATAATAGTACTTGTTGTAAATAGTGATGCGGAGGCTTAGGAATGAAGTTGCATTAAAATATTTATTGGGAGAGTTTTACCGTTTTAGTGGTCCTATCTAGTACGAATTTAGATTAGTCGGGGCTAAATGTGATTTTTGGATACCATATGATTTAATACACCAAAAAAAAAAACCATCAACTTCATATTAATATTTTAGAATTATTATACCCTAGAATGTGTAATTAGGAAATATGTGAGAAAATTGAAATTGTTTTAAGAAATATTTTGGAAAAGAATCTAGAAATATTTTTAAAAGAATTTTGAAAATATTTTTTGAAAAATATTTTTGGGAGAATATTGAAAATGTTTTCTCATATTGTTTTTGGGAAATGTTTTCAGATTGAATCTAAAAAATAATTTTTTTTTTAAGAAAAATGAATTTTGAAAATGGTCTTTACTTTAATTATCTCTTGAATTACTGAACTCCAAACCCATTCAATGCCTCTGTTCTTCAATGCAAGTCCTTTATATAGCCAAATGATGACGTCAAAAGTCAACAAATGCATACTTTACATTTAATATTAATGCGAGTCATTCCATGCATTCATTCGAATATTCTCTTCATGCATTTTACCAGTCATTCCATGCATTCAATCTAATACATGTCCATGCGTTGAATTGTAATGCATGCTCATCCAAGGTGAACCTATTTGGTACTAATTATTTATTTATATTTATTAACTTTTTGACTTTTAATTTAAAAATAAATAAAATAAACAATCAGTGGAGTGAACTAGCAATGTATGTAAGTGATTTAGGATTTAATGTTTGAAACTAATACTTTTTTTTTTCTTTTAAAGATGATTGGTCATTTCACAAGATATTCCCTTATAGGTTAAAGTCTCCCAAGTAGACTTAGGTAAGGATTCAATATAAATTGAGTCTTGTTTTTAGTATATTCATATTTTCTAAAATCACAACTCACAGTAGTTGTTCCGTCATTGTGACCCAAATTATGGGTTAGAGTGAATTTTTGAACCTAACATCGTCGTTTAAGTAGTAATAAGTTTTAAGAGCCTCAAGGTTTGTTCTGATCTATGATGGAATTAACAATGTGTGGAGCTCCATTGTTTTCTTCACATTAGATTTTAGTACCTCTCCAGCACTTCACTTTTATCATCTTACATGTATTAAGGTGTTCATTTGACTTGTTCTATATAATGACATTATATAGAACTATCACATTAATTATCAAATAATATACGCAATCTCAAGTAACATTTGAGTGAAGAGAAACCGAAGAGAACTGACAAATAAGTGAGAAGAATTAAAGAGCACGCTAGAAGGAATTGATGAGTGAAGTAGCCAAATTCCTTCAATTACTGGAAACAACGGATTTATCTTTTGTGTTCAAGCTTCTAAAAGCTTCAAGAGCTTCAAGCGCGGATCCGGTGGCTGCAAAAGCATTCTTTGCTCAAATTAGTCTTGGTTCATGAGAAAATACAGGATTAAAAAAAAAAAAAAAAACAGGGTTAACTTGGGTTGCCCCTCTCGAAATGATAATTTTTAAAATATTTCTCAAACTTTGTAAAATTCAACTTACCTTATATTTTTGCAAAGAAGATTATAAAAAAAAAAAATCATCAATGAGCCTGCATTTTTCTTTCATCTTTTAAATAAAAACAACGATAAGTCGAGATTTATAAATTTTTAAAGGTATTTTAAAAATTGTCATTTAAAGTCAAAGTAAACCGAAATTTATCCTAAAATATGTATATAATTAATTTTGAATAAACCGAAATTTATCCTAAAATATGTATATAATTAATTTTGAATTGTCTGTCTCCCTCTATTTAGTAGAGAGAATCGACTAGTTAATTTCTAAGGACTAATGTTTGCATCCCTTTAATTAATCAAGAATTTTATTTATAAACACTTGTTAATTGGAGAGAGATTATATCTCTTTTTTTATTTCTCGATCGATCTGGCCCGTTTCATTTATTTATCTGTCACGTGATTTTAAGTGACTTATGTGCTTTATTATTTTATTTTACTGCACACTTCTAGAGTTAATTACCAACTCTATGGCGTCTTTACCATCTTAACTCACGTGTGGCACAGTGTTGGCTAAATTTTATTGCACTTACGATCAGAAAAAATGAGAATAAAATCATGAAAATTTTATCTTAAGAACAACATGAGGTGATTGCAGTGAGAATGAGAATGTGACGAGAAAGTGAATAAAATCTCATGATTAGAAATGTTGAAAAAGACGAGCCTTCCAAAATTTGATTTCCCAAGAGAATGGCCTGCGTAACTCCACCCACGAAGCAGAAAAGTAAATTGCGCGCAAAATTTATGGCTTCTCTTCTCTGCATCACCGCTTTAGTCTGATGGCATTCACAATGTGAGGAATCCCATTATTGTGTGTCCTCTTCACAAAGTACTGTAATACTTGGGATATTTTTATCTCACAATATGTGTAAATTTACCTCATTTAAAAACAAATATTTGCAAAAGGATCACATATTTTTTTAAAAATTAACATAAAATAGTTTACATATTTAATTAATTAGATCTTTTTTCATATAGGCCTCTCGATCATTGTTAATTACTAAAAATTAAGATGAGACTATTTAAACCCACCAAAATATTTACTAAACTAAATTTTTAATAAAATTTTTTATTACTAAAATACCCATGTTGAAAATTACTAGTATAGACAGCACTACAAATTTGATAATTAAATTAAAGAAAATTACTGATTTAATCTCATCTTCATTATTCAGTAGCAAATTTTGTTTTTAAATTTACCCAATTTAATATTTTATTGAATTTATTTTTCCTCATCTATACTTTTGTTAATGGAACCAAGATTTTTCCGAATTTGTTAAATATTTGGCTAAAAGTTATCGTTGGTAAAATTCCTGTTGAATTTCACCAATAGTTTCTTTCTTTCCAACTTTAAGTTTGATTGTGAACTCTTCCTCATTAGCAGCTGCAGTCCATATACGAAAATTCAAAAAAAAAAAAAAAACTCTAGGCAAGAAATATTAATTGCTTGATTTTTTTAATTACGTATTAATGTAAATGTAATTTATTGTTAGTTGTTTCTTAAAAATTTAAGACACTAAAGTATTGATTAATTAATCAAATTTTGGCTTTTCCATTTGTCTCCTTACTCCTTACATTAAAAGAAAATTTCACTTGAAGATCTTCCCGAATGTTGCATGCAGCTAGCTCAGCAAGCTTTGAAAAAATTATTTAGAGGATAGATCCCTACTAAGAGTCTAACCAAAGTTGGTTGGTGTGAGTAGTTCGGTACTCTCACTCCTTAAGAGAGATCAGGTATTCAAGCATCACTCTCGTATGGAGTCACCACTTTGGCCAGCACTTTACCCCTTACAGACCGACCCGGTGCGAGCGGGGATTAGTTTGGTTTGTGGTACGAGCTTGAAGGTGCCTCCTATAGTTGAGACCCACTCAGAACCACCTCGTGGTTCAGACCAAAAAAAAAATTATTGATGTCACACATTTTACGATTTTCGTTCACATGCACCAATAAATTAACAATACTTGCAATAATCTCGACTTAAATAGTAAGTTTTGGGCTATAAATATCGATCTTTTTTTTTTTGGATTCTAAATCATCCGGTATCCGAAGATTACATTGGATCCTGACTAATCCGGATTTGACCCGGGGGGCGAGGATGGGTCTCCCGACAAGGGCGACTTCCCTGCTACTCGAACTGGGAAGTTAACTCAGTGAAACCAATTAAGGGAGATCATTTGCCATCTGATCCAACCACTTGTTGCCATAAATATCGATCCTTTAACATATCTGTACAAAGTCAACTCTACCCTAGCCTGAAGAAAGAGAGAGAGAATGGAATCCGCTGACGTTCGCGAGGACGTCCTAAGAGGGCAAGCCCAAGTTTGGCAACTCATGTTCGCCTTTGCAGATTCCATGGCATTAAAGTCTGCCGTGGAGCTTCGCTTAGCCGATATTATGCACTGCCATGGCAGCCCAATCACTTTGCCCCAGTTAGCCTCAAGTATTATTAACTCTCCCTCGTACATCCAAGCGAAGCCATAACTTAATTTATTGATTTCGCCATGGCTGTGAATTTTGGATTTATTTATTTCTAATTATATAAACTTTTTTTTTTTGGGTCAGGAATTAACTCATCATGTCCAGACGTTCACATAATTCCCTCCTTTACGCGCATCATGAGAATGCTTGTCCGGAAAGGAGTTTTCGCCGCACATCGTTCATCAGACGGCGGTGAAGAGACGATGTACGGATTGACGCAAAATATCAAAATGGTTACTACGTGACTCCGCGATAAGTCTTGCTCCGATGATACTTTTCCAAAACAGTCAACGGCTACAGGCACCGTGGCATCACCTTAGCCAATGTGTCGAAGAAGGTGGTAATGCTTTCAAGAAGGCTCACGGCTGTGAAGTTTGGGATTTCGCTTCACAAAACTCTCAATTCAACAACTCGTTCAATAAGGCCATGGCATGCACCGCAAAGATTGTGATGAGCACACTCCTCCCACACTATAAAGACGGGTTTGATGGCATACGATCACTGGTCGATGTGGGTGGTGGCACTGGCGAAGAGCTTGCCGAGATTGTCGAATTCTATCCACACATCAAAGGTGTAAACTTTGATTTGCCACGTTGTTGCCACAACACCTGTGTATGAATGAGTCTCGCACGTCGGAGGTGACTTGCTTAACGCGGTTCCTAATGCTGATGCAGTTTTTATGAAGGTAATACTTTTGATCCAAGGCCTCTATTAAGGGTGTCTTTTATTTTATTTTTCATACAAATTCATAATTCAATACGTGAGTAACATGAAATACAAAATTGAGATTCAAATATTGAGTTTAACATAGGATAAATATTTTGTCCCAAAAAATAGCAAAATCCTACACTTAATCTAAGTCCTAAGTATAGTTTAATTCACCTCTCCCTTAAGATTCAAATTTTAGGACCAACCAAATAAATTTGCTTAAATTAAATTGATCGATTGAACATTAGAGGACCTTTTTGAAATCACTTAGGGGCTCTTTGTTTTTCTGACTTAATAATTTAATTGGTTTAGTTTCAATAAGTTAAATCATTAAGTCTGTATATTTCTTTCAACTCAATGAAAATTGTCAATTATTAAATCATTAAGTTATTATGCTAACATTTTTTAATTTTTTATTTAACCTAAAAAGTATGAATGATATCATTAAAAGATATTCTCCAAAACATATTTATCTTATTAATTAATTTTCATCATTACATAAATAAAATTAATAATTAGCATTATTACCCACCTCTATATATAACTTGTGATAATATAGTAGTAGAGTAGATTATTATTATTTTTATCTTTTTATTTTCTTCAAATTAGCATGATTTATCCTCATAATTTTTTATGAATATTAATTTTTCATATAAAAACATTACAGACTACAATAAAATTGACTAATATACACTTAATTGCCTAAGCACCCAATCCCAACAGGCAACAGGTTTGTTTCGAATTTAATAAAAAAGAAGGGGGGTGGAAAAAACACTCATCCTCCAAATTAGCAGTATTTAGGATTCGAAAGGAAAAAGCACTTATCCTCCATTGTGACGACACTTGTTTATTATCATGCATGTACATGCTGTGTGTAAAATTGTAAGTTGCCTATTTCTAACCACACACTTACATACAGTGGATATTGCATGATTGGGATGACGAAGCCTGCGTCAGGATTCTGAAAAACTGCCGAAAAGCAATTCCGGAGAAAACTGGAAAGCTTGTGTTGGTCGAAATCGTTGTAAAAGAAGATGATAACGGCGTATTTGGCGACACGGCCTACTCATTTGATCTATGTATGTTTGCTCACACAAGTGGTGGGAAGGAAAGGACCGAAAAAGAATGGAAGCAAATATTGGATGAAGGAGGATTCGTCCGCCATAACATCATCAACCTGCCGGCTTTACCTGCCATTATTGAGGCCTATCCGCAGTGACATTAATTTGAAGCTCAAATAAAATTACAAGTTTCACTCCCACCGAATACCAACTCTTTCCCCCCTTGTAATAAAGCGTACGTAAAGTGCATTTACGGCTGGCTTAATTAATTTCTATTTGCTCTTGATTAAAAATAAAGTTTTGAAAGTTTCACTCTGAACCGATCGCGGCATCATCATTTTAAGAAGATTGCTACTGCGAAACATTTGCGCTAGTTCGATTGTTAAATTGTAAGGATGCTTCAATAAGAATAATGCACCGGTGTGCTTGAATTCCGTTCCGCTGAAATGTCAGATTAATTGTTGTCGTTATGGTGTATCATTTGATTCTTCATTTCAAGGCTCCAAATGAAATCTACAGCATTTGTGACTTCGCCAGCTACATTTTTCTGTCAAATTCCATTGTAACGGTGCTTAACAAGATTATTCAAATTTTATGCTCGCCTTACTTGAGACGATTTAACTATTTAAAAGAAATTTAACCATCTCTATAATATGCAAAATTTGTGCTTTTTCTTAGTACACGGATAGCATATTACTAATTTTTTAAAAAATTTTGCTCAAAATACAACTAAACAACACAAAAAATTTTAAAAATAATTTTTAGGATTTAAATAAATATTGTTTATCATTATATAAATTATGCCAAACATATACTTTTAACGTACATCACTTGGCCTTTGTATAATTTGAATTGGGATTAGAAATGCAAATAACATAATTATTATATAAGCTCCATTTGGTATTGAGATTCTGTGGTTTAAAAGTCCAAGTGATGTACATTATATAAAGGCCGTAATTATGAAATAAAAGTTATAATTTGAATTTTAACATATACTTTTAACGTACATCACTTGGCCTTTATATAAAAACTGTAATTATGAAATAAAAATTAATAGTACACCGTAAATACAATTTTCAAATAATAATTTTGACAAAATTAATAAAGATATAATAAATTTTTCATCATACATGTGTAAAATCAAATCAACTTAACTTTCAAGTTATAACAACTAATGTTAAATATCAAACAATTTAGTGCGGTACCCATTAAACTACAACTATCTAATTTCAATCCCAAATGGAGTCATAATCAAAATGGTAGTGGTAAGTAACGTGCACGGATCAATCATATGAAATCCACATGATTATCAAAGTTTTTTCACCCCCGGGCAAGTTTCTAAGAAAACTTTTGAAATTAAGCCGTAAGAGTATGTGACGAGATTGATATTATCAGAAGTTGTTGTTATTGTCTTGGTGTTTTGTATTCACTTTCAAAGAAGAAGGTGTCGCAATGAGAACAATAAGCTCATCTCTTTTGACAACATGGCAGAATTATTAATACGAGAGCAACATACGAAGCCATTGAGACGACTTTTTAGTTCATCCCACATGCTAATGCCGACTCTCATCCGTCGAATTGCATGGATATGGTACTGATCACACGACATAACCCCACTTCCAATATTTGTTTGTACACTGATTTTTGGCAATTATAATGCGAACAAAACCTTGTTAGTATCAGCCTGCATCAGTCATTCTTTGAGAATTTTTGAAAATTATCATGACTTCTGACACAAAATCCGGAAAAAAGAAAAGGACTCAAGAAGTGTACATAATATTTGTTTTATAGAACATTTAATTTGTTTATATCTAACCCCATTTTCTAGAAGAGATTAGTGAAATTCTATTGATTTTGATTTATTACTTTGGGCTTGCTTGGGTGCGCCCTAGTTGTAGAAATAGAGAATGAGAGGTGATAATTAACCCCTCAATTTGTCTCGTCAGCCTCAACTCTTAATTTATTTTATTTTAATTACATAATTACTCTTTTAAAATAATTATTTATTATTTTATGTTTCCTCTCACATCTCTCTCTCAAACGTCCGCATCTTCACCACCTATCTTTTTCACTGCCAAATTCACCATCACCCTCAGGTAATTAGAGAGGTTGTTCCTAACTTCCAATGAGTCTAAAGAGGTAATTCCACCAAATTAATTTGTTCCATAACTGACGAAACTTAACTTCAATATCTTTGAATCAATAAAAATATATAATCTGACTATTTTTTCTTTTTTTTCCTCCGTTGTTTATAGCCATGACCAAGCACTTCGCCTTTTTCTCGTTTATGCTTCTATTGCATCTCCCAGTTGAGTTTGAATCCCTCAATCCAGCTTCTCAAGAATTTTACTTATGAATATTTTCCTTAACCGATAGTGCTTGAATTCAATTAGATGAACATTTTGGATAACTACTCGTTGACTTTGGATCGTGGGTTCTATTTTAATTTGGAATATCTAATTAACTGGGTATTACTTTTATTATAGCTATTAGATTTGATTTTTGTGAATCTAATTATCTTTGTACCCTTAATTTAATTATTTAATTTTAATTTCAATTTCAATTGAAAACGTTGTCTTTTGTAATTTTAACTTGGTGGTAATGGTGATGATGACCTTAGAGGTGATGAAGATAAATGGGAGGGATAAAGACAAAGCTTGAGAGAGAAAATAATAATAATTTTTAATGAGGATAATTAAGAAATTAACTAGATAAATTGTAAAATAGGGACTGAAGAGATAAATTAAGGAGGTCAATTATCCGGACTCGGAGATGATTCTAGTATTAATTTGAGCCCATGTCTTTGTTTTTATCCCTGTGCTTTGAATCTCTGATTGGGGGGAAAGCCCCACAAGTGTAGAGAGAAGGAAAGTTAGAAGGGAAATTGTGTCATAGGCAGGCCACTTTGCAAGAATTATCCATGTTCCATGCACAATTAGGCGGGGAGAATGGACGAACCCAAGAAGCATGTATAATGGATCCAATCAGTAGAGATGGGGTCAAATATTGAAAATCCTTTTAACTTTGGTATCTTTTATTGTGGATCTGCAACACCCACACGACACACCCAGTGGTCCGTCGATTGAAAATTATATTTGCTTGCTTCTTTTATTCTCCTAGATCACATTTGCCCTTTATGACACGAGGTCCTGCCCCAAATATCAACTTGTAGGAAAAGACTGGGAGAGCCAGAGCCCTACCACAACCTTCAACGATTGACACCTAACACATCCTCTTTGTATTAAAAATAATACTAACTTTAAATCTTATTCATCATTTACAAGGTTATCTCAATTATAGATTTTCGTAATTTGATATGTTAGATTTATAATCAGCAACATATTATATAAAATTTGTAAATTACGTGGTTATTTTATAAGTATATGGCGTTTATGATATTCATTGGAAGTGTGATGATTGACCTTTATATATATTTAAGTTATCCATTGTAATGATGCTGCACAAAATTATTAAAAGGGTGGAACTATTTGAACTTTTTGAAGTATTCAATAAGCCCAAATTTAATTTTTTTTATTACTAAAAAGTCTACTAACCAAATTACAATGATGGTCTTTGGCACAATTTTGTTATGAAGAATTGGTCTTCCATTATTCATCACTTTATGTTTATTGATTATTTAATGCTTGCTCTTCAAGAGATTTAGGTTCCTCATGCAAGGTAGACCCTTTAGGTCGTATGCTCATCTATGTAGGGAGGGTTTTCATGCATAGAAGACTAAGACTATATAGAAGAAATTACAGAAATCAGTCTTTGTTTTTTGTGTTGGCACAATTTAGTTAGGACGAATTAGTCTTTGGCTTTCATCTTTTATGTCTGTCCTATAGGTAAGTTTTATATTGTTGAGTTGTGTCCACATTGACTAGAAAATGAGAGATACTTGGATTATTTAGTTACGACGAATTAGTCTTTGGTTTTCATTTTTTATGTCTGTCCTATAGGTAAGTTTTATATTGTTGAGTTGTGTCCACATTGACTAGAAAATGAGAGATACTTGGATTTATAAGGAGGTAGGTCACTCCACCTAAAAGACTAGTCTTTTGAGTTGGATACTTAGAAATCACATGCTAAGTCCCCTCAACAAGTAGTATCAGAGCTACACCATAGTAGCCGGAATGTAGTGGTGGAACAACTCACGTGCGTCGGGTGGTTTCGTTCGAGAGGGGGATTGTTGAGTTGTGTCCTACATTGGCTACAAAATGAGATATACTTGTATTTATAAGGAGATAGATCACTCCACCGAAAAGACTAGTGTTTTAGGTTAGATAACTAAAAATCTCATGCTAAGTCCCCCCAACATATATAATCATTCCCTTTGGGGATGGTCGTTTATCAAAATGGATAGATTCTTTATATGGGCGACAGAGATTTGTTGTGGATAAGTCAAATAGTTAAAAGAGAAGTAGAGGCTAAAGATTCATTAAGATGTGAATTCAACAAGGTGGCTTGGAATCTGAACAATTTAAGTCAAATAAGTTGTATTGACTAGCTCTTTCTTAATAAATTATTCAAAATCTGGGTGTCAAAAGAAAATTACAATTATAGAGAAAAGTAGTTATAATTAAATAATTAAATAAGTCTTACTCTTTACACCGTGTTTAAACCCATTTCTATTGTTTCAAAAGAGATTTTTTTTCCCCACTTTAATACTCTTTCCATCTGCAAGTAATTGTGCGATATTTTTGCTCTAGCTAACTGGTTTCTGGTGGAGCTACTTGCCTTCATTTCAGGACCTGATATCTTTGTTCTTGAATTATATAGGGCTGCACTCAACTATATTCAATCTTCTTTCCACTATGTACATAACAAATAACAAACATAAAAAAAGTATAATGAAGCATATATTTGTGTATTAAGGTCACTACAAATAATGGAAAGGATATGGCAAATTGGCAGGCATAAATGTGAGTTACTTAAAAAGGCTAATTTGATGGTAAGTAAGAGTTTAATTTGAATCCAGTCATCCTCTTAGTCTTTGTCAAGCAAAATCATTTTAATTTCTCTCTCTCTCGCTGTTTCTTCAGTCCAAATGCGTGTTTGGTTAGTTATATTTGAACATTTTAATTTTGTTCAATAGTTATAACCTTGCTTATTATACTTTTTTAGTAAAAGATAACTAAGAAATATCTTAATATTTAGTTTGATAAATCTAAACATCCAAATGGGTTCGTACATGTTGATGCAATAATAATTTATTTAAGGCTATTTTGGGTATACAGGTAGGTTTATAAAGTAAAATTTTAAATTTTAAATTTTATTAATAAGTTTATTTAGAAAATGGGTTTAATGAGTATTTTGGTGGATTCAAACAACCCAACTCTTACTAAAATTATAAGCTCCTTTTATTTCGACAATTAACTCTTTAAAAAGAATTTAAAATCTCTATTTTCAAAAATTTAAAATTAATGCCTTTTTTAGTAGATAGATAGCAAATTACCTAATTTTTAAAAGTTCTATTTAAAATACAATCAAACAACACCAAAAATTTAAAAAATAATTTTTTAAATTTAAGTAAATTTTGATTACCATTAGATAAGTTAGATCAAACATATAGTCTTATGAGTTTATTTTACATCACTAGGCCTTTATATAGTTTGAATTCAGGTTAGAGCTTTAAATAACATATAGGAGCTTAATAAGGTTTTCAAAAGGGGAAAAATAGCATAGAGCGATTGGAATTTATGCTGCCCACGTACTTACTCCCAGAGGCCCCCGACTGAAGTTGGAATTCTTTTGGCCCAATTGGGACAGAGACGTACATCTGTGATTGTGAGCCAGCTAGTGACCCCAGTTTGTCTTTAAATGCCGTATGATTCTATCGTCACTCCCTTCGAAATTTTTATGAAGGAAAATGAAGTCATGCTTGGATTTTATTTATTGATTGTTTCTATAATGTTTCATTATTGCAGAACTGTGCAAAGCTCTTTTGTTGTTAAAGATTCTATTATTTGGTCCATGTTACTGCTGTCTATATTAAGTCAAAACTAAAGCTTCATTTTTTTTAAAGAAAAAGTTAATTTTTTTAGACATTTGATGTAGTATATATAGTCTATTTGGTCTGCTCTTTTTTAGTAAAAGCGGTTTAATTCTTAAAGAATATATTTAATTTGAAGTGGGGTGAAGAAAAAGAGGGGAAAAAAAACATTATGTAATCAGAACACTAGGAGAAATTGATGTAGGAATGACAGAAAAATTTGGTTCAACTGAGTCCAAGTATTTTGGACGAGCTCAACCTGAGCATATTTTTTAAATACTTCGGCCGGGTTCAGGCTTCATCTAAAATGCTCGAGCTTGACCTGAAAGTCCGAAAAATGTTAAAAAATTTAAAAATATATATTATTTTAATTAAAATACAAATCCTAATATCTATTTAACCCACTCATAACAAATATATAAAATTTTCAATCATCAAAGGCTAATTTTTAAAAATATAATCTAACAAAAAAACTAAATTTTATAAACCATAAATTTGTAAAACATAATAATTTTTTTTAAATGTATACTTTTAGGCTTGGCCCAAAAAAAGACTGACCTAAATCAGGCCGACAAAGGACATGAGATGAGAGGGTCAGACTTGGGCTTTGTAAAGCCCCTGAGGTCGACATTTTACCATCCCCAAACTGACCAGAAAAGCCGAATGTCATAAAATCTATAGCTTCTGCATCACTGGTTTGGTCTGATGGCGCCCACAATGGCAGGAGCCCCATTGTTCTTTTCAAAGACTTGAAACCTTCCTACCTAATGGCATCGAGAATTTTTCAGACAAGCATTATTATACATCAAAAAGTTTGATCATGGAATAAATTTTCATGAGTAGTCATCTTGTGGTCAATTCTCCAGAGGAAGAAATTAAGGTTAATATAATCCATGAAATAGCATTGTAGCATAGCAAAATTGCAGAAAAACAGCTACCAGAATTCAAAATCAGAAAATGTTGGTACATTTCTGGATCGTCTAACACGTCTATCCACACAATATAGATAAAACATAACAAGAATTGGAAATTTCTCTGATAATAGTAATCTACATAGTATTGAATAGCAAATCAGCTTTTTATGTGATCATGGGGCTTCTTCAAACAAATTCACATCAGATATAGCAATTAATTAAAATTAGAATCCCCATTAAGAGCTATTCGCTACAAATCCATGAGCACATTTTATATCAAAAGCCATTTACCACCATGATCACAAAAGCCATGGATTCCATTCTGCAAAGATTTGAGCAATCTTACATGAGAAGCCATAACCCTAAGTGTGTAGAATGTTAAGATGATCTTTTCAGATCCTTCACAACCTCAAAAACAGCAGAAAAGTCATTATCTCCTAACCCCAAACTTCTGGCCTTCTTGAAAGCCTGCAGCAAACATATTTATATCAGATTCAGTAAGCATAGAGCTTGCTAGAAGTAATGGTATCCACTAACAAACACTTCCAGAGATTAGATACATTATGTTATTTTATGTACTCCTAATGATGGATGATTTTTCTTTTAAAAGAAATGATGAATGATTTTCCTTCACAATCCATGCCGAAGATATCCATCAAAACCAATATAATTTGTTAGTCTCATTAAAACTGTGTGTCCTGCACCAGGTGAGAATCTACGTCCTAATTGGGAACTAAAAATTTAAATATTCGTAGTTGCAATGAAGATGAAAAAGAATTACCTCATTAGCAGCTGCTGCTATTGGCATCGATACAGCATTTTCATCCCCAAGGGCAAGAGCCAATCTCATGTCCTTCTGCTGATGTTTAAGAGGAAAGGCAGGGGCATAATTGCTCTGGAGCATAGTCGGCCCTTTCCCCTTGAACATAGGATTAGCAATACCACCCAGGTCCTGCCAAGACATAATACAAATCAACAGCTAGCTCAAAACCAACATAACCTGACACAGAAGTGCTTGGCCGCTCCCTCACCAGTACATCAAGTAAAGTGCGAGGGTCAAGTCCACTATTTTCAGCCAGTACAAGTCCTTCAGAAAATGTATTCATCATACTGAAAACAATATTAAAACCATGAGTTTCAGTATTTTGAAGTAGACAGAAAGCAAAATGAAAATGTACACTTATGAGTTGACTACTAAATATCTTTCGCTGAATAATTCAACTAGTTCATTTGGAAACCAAGAATTATATCTTGTTTGAAAAAGAGCCATTACCAGCCCATTATCATGTTAACAACAAGTTTCATTTTTGCTCCATTTCCAACCTCCCTCAAAAAGAAGGCCTTCTTTCCAATTACATTGAGAGCTGAAATTGCTTCATCATAGAGTGCCTACACTTAAAAACAGTTATGTAATCCAGTTAACGCTGCACAGATTTTTTTTTTTTTTAAAGGACAGTTTGTAGCCAACAAATAGTTTAAATATAGAGTTATTAAAAGGACAAAAATGTACATTGACATGATGGCTGAATTCAGACAAGCACAACCCCTGTTTTAAAAAGTAATCGATAGCAAATATACAGAGTTCTTTCTTTTTCCTCATAACTATAAGCTCCAAGACATAATTGGCCATAGTTAATATATGAACTAGATATTAATGCTGCAGAATAGTGAACCTATCTATCAACTTACCTTCTCCCCAGCAGAAAGGATTACTAGTTGACCAGTTTCTGCAGGCTGCTTGCTACCAGAAACCGGAGCTTCAAGGAAGTGAGCGCCTTTTGATGTAATTGCCTGCAGATATCCAAAAGAAGTAAAACTTGCTTTATTACCCTTTTGTTCTATCCTCCAAATTCAATCATTTTATAAGCAATAACCCATCAAGGGACAATCATACTGTAGAATACAACAAAATCTATCACCAAATGTCAAAAAGCCCTGCCCTGACAAATCTTCAAACGTAACATTAGTTTTAGGAGACTGCAGAATATAGTAACTTATAGCAACCTAAAAGCTCTCTTGATGTATCACCGCTGTGAACTTCAGTATCACTTTTATGCACTACATAACATTAAATGAATAGGTATATCAACTAACTATAATAATACAACAAGCTATCACCCTACAAAGACCATGCAGAAAACCCAAACGTCCCATATTATCTATTTAGACTCTAAATTTGAGCTCAAAATAAACATCTTTTGATCCAAACAAAATTGACGGAAAAAATAGCAAAAAGGCTAACCTGGCTGATCTTTATTGAAGTTTCATGATCAACTGTTGACATGTCAATGTAACCTTTCCCAGGACAAATTTGCTCCAAAACACCACCTTTGTCAAAGACAACCTAAATCAATCCCAAAAACACCAGACCCCAATTAAAAGAATCACAAATAAAACCAAAACTCAAACAGTGAAGTCATCAAACACCACAAAACACACAAAAGAATACAAACCGAAAGTGCAGCCGGAGGATCAGCTAACATCCCAATAGTAATCTTACACTTTTTAATCACTTCTGCTGGACTTCCTCCAACTGTAGCACCGTGTGCCACAAGTTCATCACACTACATGTACCAAACACAACATAAACAAAATTTTCAATCTTTTTAATTCACAACACCATAATCTTCAATCGTAAAAATTAAATAACTCACTATCAAATCCATGACAAGAACAAAATAAGCACATAAAACCAATGTTACTCAATACAATACCTTAGAGAGAGTCCTGTTCCATACAGTAACTTTGAATCCATTTCTAAGCAAGTTCATAGAAATGGCCTTGCCCATAATTCCCAAACCCAGAAACCCCACTTCCATTTTCTTGTTTCTTCAATATCTTCCTCCTCTGTATTCTAAATTTTTTCCGCTTTTCAGATCTACTTACTTCCCACTCTCAGCAGAGTCCAAACTTCCATAAAGCAAGAATCTTTAATCCTTGATACGATCTATATCATTGTCATTTTATATTAAACAACAGAAAAATGTATTATACAATCAAAATATCATTATCAGCTTTAATGCAATACTAAATTTCAAGCGAAAGATGGTGTTGGGGCAATACCTCTTACTTTATCTGATTTGTGGTCGTGGGGTCAATACTATATGATTGTTAGTGGACGGGTAGACGCGTGCCACGTCAGCCCGTAAGTGTTAGTTTGTCTGACATGTTTTGTCCTCCACTCTATCCGGAGACATCATGGGCTTGTAGGGCTGAGCTGGGTTTTAGAATGGAATAATTTTCTTCCAATCGGTGGAATCCACGTTTCACGATGCCGGTTGATTTTGGTCCACGTTTGGCACGTGCGAAATGCAGTAGATGATATTAGAGCTGACCCCGGGCCGTTTCGGCCCCTATCCGATGGGCTCCGCCTCGACTAGAGGTGGCCAATGGGCCGGACGGCGCGAGGCGAGATCTGCACGAAAGACGGCACGTGACCGTACAAGAGACGGTGACGGCAAGGCAAGACGAAAGACGTTTTAAGAAAGACACTAAGACGCATGACACGATATGAGCGTATGTGGGGGCGTCGGATTTTACGGCCTTAAAAGACAACACGATTAGAGATTTAGAGAAAGATTTAAGACGCAAAAAAATACTGAAAGACGTTTTATTTTTTAATGAAAGTAAATTTAAAATTTTATGATTTTATAAAAAACTTGAAATTGAATCTTTTAATATATTTTATTGGCTCAAGTTTTTTAAATTTATTTAATTTTTAGTTTCAAAAAAATTATAATTGATTTATGTTTATAATTTATTAAATAAATAATTGATATCATGATTTTAATAACTAAAATTATAAATATCATAATTTTATAAATATATATTAATATTATTATAAATTATGATGTATGACCCTACGTAATTCTAAGTTGAAAATTAAGTTAATATTTTAAAAAAATTATTATTGTTGTTTTTTTAAGTACTAAAAAAGAATTCTAATATTATAGAGTCAAACTTAGCAACTAATATTATATTCTCTTATTATTATTAATTTATTATCATTGAATATGTAGTTGAGTTTTAAATTTTTTTTATTTTATTAAATTTAAATAAAGGCATATGAATCCAAAAAAAATATATAAGTTTGAAAAAAATAAAACAATAATTTGACATGCGCTCTTAAAAAAATAATAAAAATTTAGTGGTCTATTTTTCCTAGGCACGACACAGCACGGCCCACGGCACGATAAGCCTTAAAAAAATTAAAAAGAAAAAAAAATTTAATAGATTATTTTTCTTAGACACGACACAGGCACGACACATGTAGACACGACACGAGTAGGCACGAGCATAAGCACATATGGACATGGCATGTTTGCGGGATTGACACGACACGATACGATACAAAATAAATAATAAACACAATACGATACGGTACGAACATAAATACGCGCAGACTTCCTTTAATGGGCCTAAATCAGCACGGCACGGTATGTCCTGTTGACCATCCCCAGCCGCGACCTGTTGAGCCAAGTTTTGACAAATTATCAAAAATTCCTATGCTTTATATTAATAACAATTACGTCTATGGTTTTACCACGTGTCTCAGAATCGTCCCTGTATGATGTCATCAAGTATCAACAAAATAGCAATAGATGCTAATAGCAAATGACTTCATGTCACTTGTCCTGTGGAACAAATCTCTTTTTAGTGCGCTCTCGAGTCCTGAGCTAAGAACATCATTAACCAGCAGCAGCAGAAGCAGAAGCACCCCATTTGAACAAAATAGCTCGTTTTGGTCTCTAACAATGGACAACGAAAGGAAGACGAAGAAGAAGAAGGAACGACAGTTATCAGAAAAGAAAACGGCATTGCCATTGGAAGAAGAAGACATAGAAGATTTATTTTGCGAAAAGGAAGTGAAAAAGATAGGGCAGTCTTTGTTACAGTGGTATGACAAGAATCAGAGGGAGCTGCCATGGAGAGAAAGAAGTGAAAGTGATAAGGAAGAAGAAAAAGAAAAGAGAGCATATGGTGTGTGGGTTTCTGAAGTTATGTTGCAGCAGACGAGAGTTCAAACTGTGATTGATTATTACAACCGTTGGATGACAAAATGGCCCACCATTCATCACCTTGCTAAAGCATCTCTTGAGGTGCCAAAAATGTTTTATTTTTATTTTTTTAAATTACACTTTTGCTTGTAGGGTAACTTTGTTATTGTTACGAGATTGTTTCTTTTAGTGCTGTGTGTAATGTAATGTGTGTTAATATCTTGTGTAGGAAGTGAACGAGATGTGGGCAGGTTTAGGTTACTATAGACGGGCGCGGTTTCTGTTGGAGGTAAGTACTTTATGGTTGAAAACTTAGTTCCTTGCTGGCACAGTCATAGCAATTGTTTAATTTTGATATGGTTGGAGCTGGAGGTTGATAAGTGTGTACCTAAAGAGCTTTGAGGCAAAAGACTTGGATTTAAGAAAATTCAGATGAGGGTATGTTTGTCTTGATTGAGAATATGTGTTTTGATGTTTCATAATCAGGGAGCAAAGATGATTGTTGCTGAGGGAGATGGGTTTCCAAATACAGTTTCTGATTTACGGAAGGTTCCTGGAATTGGTAACTATACAGCTGGAGCAATAGCCTCTATAGCATTTAAAGAGGTTAGTGGCTTATGCATTCTTTTCTCAAATTATATGAGGGGAATTTTTCTTTAAAAGCATATTATTTCAGGTGGTGCCTGTGGTTGATGGAAATGTAATAAGGGTGCTTGCAAGACTTAAGGCCATCTCTGCAAATCCAAAAGACACATCGACTGTTAAGAAGTTTTGGTGAGTCCAGAACACAGTTGATTTAACTTCCTTTTCATCGCCTTTTCATTTTCTTGTTTGTTGGAGGGCTTCAATTTGTTGATTTACACAATCTAGTAAATTGCATTCTCATATCATTTATTAGTTTTATTCATAGTACTGCGATATGATGGTTTGGAGAAACATTGATACATCTCATAATCAAAGTGCATTCTGGTGTTAATTAAAACTCATGCAACAATGAACCTATTTTGAGAGAAAAAGTAATGACAGTATAATTTATGTTTGTGTTCTCAGTATTTTTAGTGCATGTAAATAATTGGACAGGAAGCTAGCAACTCAACTAGTTGATTCTTGCCGGCCAGGGGATTTCAACCAATCACTCATGGAACTTGGTGCGGTCATATGCACGCCTTTGAACCCAAGTTGTACTTCATGTCCTGTTTCAGACAAATGCCAGGCATATTCTATGTCCAAACATGACAATTCAGTTCTAGTCACAAGTTATCCTATGAAGGTTCTAAAAGCCAGACAAAGACATGATGTTTCAGCTGCTTGTGTTGTAGAGATACTGGGAGGTAATGGTGAATCAGAGGGAACCCAACCTGACGGTGTATTTATTCTTGTTAAAAGGCGAGATGAAGGTTTGCTTGCTGGTCTGTGGGAGTTCCCATCTATTATATTGGACAGAGAAACTGACATAACCACAAGGAGAGAAGCCGCTGAGTGGTTTTTGAAGAAATCATTCAATCTTGACCCTCGAAACAACTGTAGCATAATTTTGCGAGAAGATGTTGGAGAATTTGTCCATATTTTCTCTCACATTCGACTCAAGGTTTATGTGGAGTTATTGGTCTTACGTATGAAAGGTTTGAAGCTTATTTCTCCTTCCTGTCTTATCTTCATTGTTTTTCTCTTATTATATAAATTTTGAAAATCTAAATGAATGTATCCTTGGTTTGCTTTGCTTTGGCATGAAGAGGGGATGGACAAATGGGTTGAGAAACAAGATAAAGGAACTCTCTCTTGGAAATGTGTGGACGGCAGAACTCTTGCAAGCATGGGATTGACATCTGGAGTAAGGAAGGTAATGATGGGTAAATCCCGTCCAATTTCACATGATAAAAATTGTTTATGAAGAGTTGCCTTTGATAATCACTTACTTTTGGAGTTGGCTAGCCTTATTCCTTATTGGAACTTGGATCAAACCAAATGTTATTCTTTCTTTCACATTTCTTCCTTATTTGGTTGGTTCATTTCTTTTCCGTCATTTGCAAGTTTTTTTTTATTGTTGATCTGCTTGACATTTTTCAATCAGGTATACACTATGGTTCAGAAATTTAAGCAGAAAGGGTTGAACACTAATTCCATCCCAGAAAGAAAAAGAACAAATACAAAGAGACTAAGAAGTTCCTGAATCAGATATTTTGTGGTGTGCTCCTTGGTATTTTACTAAATCAACAAGAAATTTGTGTAAGTTGCCTTATGCTGCCGTCTGCTAGTATAATACACCTCATTCTGGTTCTTCAATTGAGGTTGGATTCTGCTTTTTAATTTATAGGAAAATCGGTATGCACGGTGTGGCATTTAGGTTCGCGTAGTTGGTTACTGGTTATCATTGAAATATTTGGATTTCATATCAAATTCCATCTTAATGTCATTACTGATAAATAGAAGCCTACTTTATACAGCATTTTCATTGGGCTTATAGCATTTTTAATACGGTGATGACCTTCTGATGGATTGGATTTTTGTGGGTTGTGGGAGATCAAGAAACAAGGCAGCAGAGCAGATAGAAAGCATGAATGCTGAACTCTGAGGACTAATGAAAATATGTGGAATCCTTTAGCAGACAAGCCTGGAGTTCAAAAGGGAAAATCCATTCGGAGGATAAAAGTTCCATCCTTTGCATCTCCTGCTACTCATGATGTAGCTGCATTAGCTTTGCTTCATCTTTTTGGAATGCAATGGAAGCAGACTGAAAATCAAGTTTTTTGATATCTTCGCACTCACAAGCAATCTCCCACATATTGTTAAATAGCTTTGTAATGAATGTCCTTATTTTAACAGAAATATTTATGGATATTTCTATTTCCAGCTTCTAAATGAAGCTAATACTTTATCTATGTATTTTCTGGGATGTGATTTTATGTTCTTGCTTTACAGCTGCTGGTCAATTTGAAGCCAAAAATATTGGAAAGTGGCCAATGCCATTTTTGTAAATATTTCATTTTGGTCCCCTTGAAATAAAATCAATGGAGACGTGGACTGTGTTTGGCAGCATATGTGAGGGACCACTAGTTCAGGGTTGAGACATTATCTACCTCAAGGACTCAAATAATTTTGTTATTATCTAAATAATAAAAAACATAAGTCCCAAATCAGAAGAAATCAATATATAAGAAACCAGTGGCATGTATTCTCCTAGACTTCATGTGGATCAGAAGTTCCATTCCTAGTGGCTTCTTTTCTACTACCATAACTTCAACTGCACATTTTCCCTTTTTCTTTCAGGCTCAAATAAATAAAATTTAAAATTTCTTGAATAGGAGAAATTTAATAGATATAATTTTTAGCTCGAATAAATTTATATTAGTAATTTGTAGTTTTTTACATTTTCATTGTTGATATGGCTATACTGGGCGGAAGAGCTGTAGGCGTTTCTAGCTTTCCATCTTCTTCATACTTCAGCAGGAATGTCAAAAGCACCTCCTCTGCATTCCCATTGGTATATATGTATATTATTATTTAACATCCATGTGTTTATGCACGTGGAATTTTGCCTTTCGTCATCTTTGTTGCAAGCTTAAACTTTCTTGGCATTAATAACTTATCAAGCTTCAAATTCATAATCATGGGAAAGTTCTTTGTTCTTGCTTTTGATGGTTGCATGCGGTCAATCTTAGTTCTTAGAAGCATGCGAACTCTGAAAAAGACTCAGAAATCCGTGCTGCTTCCTATTTAGAAACATAAGAAGTAGCATGACATGATTTATGCAATCAATCCTATATAGTTTGGATTTATTAGATTTAGTTGAGGTGAGTTGAATATTCAATTTTTTTTTATCTAGTTAAAGATTAAGTCAGTGGCTGAATTCAAGTAGATTTTATCTCCAGAGGGTTTTTCCTTCTGAGAAAGCTAATGTGATTTTTCTGCAGCAAATGGCTTGTACATCAGCAGCTTTGCGTGGATGTATAGCTTGCTCTGCTGTGCAAGAGACATCTACTTCTGCAGGTTAGTAATTGTTGCCGCTTGTTAGCTATGCTTGAGTGCTTTCATCACATTGCATGTTGTTTAGGCGATAATTCTGATTCTTCTGGAGTTCAACATTTAGAAAGGAAAAGTAGTTGTATCTCATTTTTCATCTGTGATTAGTTGCTGCTGAAACAAAAGAGGCAAAACCAGTCGAAAAAGAAGCTCCAGTGAAGCCAAAACCTCCACCGAGAGCGGCAAAAGCTCCTGCCAAGCCATTGCCTGAGTTGATGGAGGAGGAAGTGATCCCTTCACTCAAGGCAATACTGGAAGCTCAAGATGATCTCTCCAACATTGAGCTTTGTTTTAAAGACAATAAGGTTCCTAATCATAATTTCAGTAAAGCACTTGACAAATTTATGATCATTTTCCCATTCAAATCCGTACGTAACATGTTTAATAAGTTCATAAATCAGATCTTTTCATGCTGAATTAGCTTTTGGAAATGGCAGTTGGAAGGTTCATTTATGAAGGGGGGCAATAACTATTCCTTCTGGGCTTTTTTCCCGAATGGAGTCTTGACAGGTATGATTTTGTGGTAGCAATTTGGGATATTGAACTCGCGCTTTTGTATCAAGTCATGGCGGCAACACTCAAAAGTTGTTGGTTTGGGCAGGACCAAAAGGGTTTTCATTATCATCCTATGGCTCAGGAGCAAGCACGGTTGAGCCATTTCTCATTGATGAGAAGAAAATCACGGCAAGACATGTTGTCTTCTGGGTTGAAAAGCGCTTGGCTGCTCAAGGAATACTTCCTGTGTGGAAAGAATGATCATGTATAAATTTCTCTGATTCATTCCAAATTATGTATACCAATAATAAAAACAAAAAAAAAATTATTTAACAATTTTGGTCTACAACCCATGAAGATCAAGCCAAATAACTCATAAAAATCAAGACAAATAAAGGAAACCCGAATTTCAGAAAGAAAGAAGAGAAATTGGGCCATCTTTAGGTCGCCTTCCCTCAGGTCAGCAGTCTTAGATATTGCTAATGTAAGTGGAGAATTATCATGACTTTGTTTAACCAGTAAAGCTTTCAGCGTACTGGGGTTAATAGCTAAGTATGGTCAAGAGGATGATATTCCCAATGAGGGGTTTAAAACAGAGAACACTTAACTGCTCATCCACCCATTTATGCATCCACTATAACAAACTTCACATACATGAAACATGCAGTAAGAGAAAGAATTTTTGCAGGCAGCATCTTTAGCATTCATCCTCGGTCACAAAACTCATATTTCATTGCAAGCAGCAAGATCAGTTTCAAAAGTCACACTGTCTGAACCATGCTTTTGTCATATAAATCACATACAAGCAGTGCATGCCAAGTCTAGCTATGCATGTCTATGTGCAAAGATCATTTTTTTGTAACAAACCACAAAAATAAGTAGCACCCTTTTGGAAAATTAATGAACACAAATACAACCGGTGCTCCAGCTTCAAAAGCATTTTTGATACCAGACACAATCAAAAGTACATCTCTACTTATGTCAGTGTTAGTTGTCAAAACTTGCACCGCTAGCCTGCATTTTGCAACGAAGTTCAGCCAAGAAGTCCATCTGTGTGCCCGACGTAGATCCCATACTGTTCGTTGGGGGCAGCATCTGAGACACAACACAAAAGCATATCATAGGAATATAAAAGCATATTATGCGAGAGGGAGGAAGGGAGTTCTTTTATTCACCTGGTAAGGAAGTTTAACCCCCAAGTGTGATGCACCACTTGAGTAAAGAACTGGTCTTTCTGAAATTCGGAATAATGCAAAATATAATTAAAAACTCAATATAATTTCGGCTATCCATCAGCATGAACATGTAATTATATAACTTTAAATTGGGAACTTCTTCCATGCTTGACCAAACCATGAAATTCTTGCAGCTAAATTTTCTAATGATGAAAAAGGCAAATGATTGTCCTAAATTTTATCATACCAAGAAAAGGAGCATCTTGTACACAAGCACACAAGTTCCAAGAAAAATGTACCAAAATGAGTAGTGAAAAAAATGCTATTGCTTCTCAGATGCACACACTGGCATACCAGTCAAACCAAAACAGATGAGAGATGCCATGCACCAGACAACCAAAATAAAAGTTTTGAAGGTCTTTCACTCACCAGATAAATCTATTGATGGATCATGAAAGAGATTCCAGATAGCTCTCCCGCCTGAAAATAAAGATACAAGAAGGAAACAGATAACAGATTATAAAAATGTATGCATTCAACCTCACAATCATCACATTAACTCAGACCTCAAGTGTTTAAAACTTCCATTTTGTGATAAAATGCACTAAGCATTAATTATGCACATGTCAGCTTAGCTGGGTAATGATAATATTAAACAACTTATATGCAACAGCATTTGTCTGTCGAAACTAAGTTGAGAATGACAATCAAAAAAAGGGGAAAAAAATGTAAATAGTCCTTATAAGAAACTATAGTGGACACATACGATCCTTTAAAAGCTGAGCCCCTTCACTTCTACTAAACCCTTCTAAAGGTACTAATCTTGGTTGGGAGTTCACATTCGCGAAATTGCTGCTTCCTGAATCCCCATGATCTGTAACAGCAGCATTTCTTGAAGCGGCAAGCTGATTCTTCTCTCCATCATTGCCATAAACATTGCTCGACCGATCGAACCGATCTGCAGAATTTAGTTAAATCAGTCCATTATGAAAAAATGGCATGAGTATGCGAGTAATACATCATAAACCTAACAGAACAATGATTGTCTCACTCCCTTAAACTATTAACCTTATACTTAACATGAAAACAAACATGCATGTAGCCCGTGTCCATGAATGAAACGTCTTTCAAGTTCTCACTGGTAAACACAATGAAATACTTCAGTAGCTAACCCAAAGACAAAAGTATTTACAGGCCGGATCATGATGATTACACATGCAACTAAGACAAAATAAGAAGATAAAAACAGAAGATCCATCACAACATCATATTTTTCTTTTTGGTTCTTATTCAATTCAATTCAAAATCTGAAGCAACAAATCACAAAATCTCTTCCCCCCCCCCCCCCCATCCCATATTACACATTAGCACAATTCTAAGATTTCAATTTTTCCAATATCACCAAGCTCACAGTTCTAGTCTAGCATCGCCTTTTAAACAATTTACAATTCTAGGAAACGACATCACTCCAGATCACAAAGAACATTAACAAAGAAACTGAAATAAACTAACCTCCGGATTTTCGCCTATTCAAAGACCGATTCCTGCAATTTCAAAAATTACAAAAATTAAATTACCAAACTTTTTTTGGTTATTAATTTTGGTTAGCTGAAGTAAGAAAAATTTTGTAGACCTTTGATTGGGGGGAGCGTAGCGCTTGACAACGGCTGGGGCGGAATCTGCTGCTGCGGCAGCTTGAGCAGGGTTTTCGAGCATCTTTCTTTGTAATTGTTCTCCCTTTAACTGCACACGTACAGCAACGCCGGCAGCGAGTCTACGCTACGGCCCTCACCACACTAGCTCCGGGGTTTTGTGATGAGAGAAGAGGGGACGACTTCTTGTAGGGAGTCTTGACTGTGATCAGATTTCTTCTTGGTTGACGCCCCTTTGCTGGATTGGTGATGCTGTCACGCAATACGCGAAAGATTTTTTTTCCCCATCAATTTTATTAGTAATTTGTTTGTATATTTTATTCGATTAATTGTTTTTTGTTTCATTTTCCTTCTATTTAAATACCGTGTGCATATTGAAATAGAAATATCTGGTTAAAATTAAATTTTCTTAAACGTTGAATCAGCTGATTCTAATTTGATCCAGATACATCTGGAATAACAATAAGCAATTTTCTCTTTGAAAAAATCTGATGTCATTAATCAAGTGAGAATTTAGGTCTTAAAATTTTTATTTATAGCATGCGTCGTTTATTTATCTATTATATTTCTTATTTCACATTAAATTATGATGATAGTTAAAAAATGGTTATTTTATTGGCCAAACCTCTTCTCAAAACAGTTGTGATTTGCGTAATCGCTGCTGCGTTTAATCGTTAGATTAATTTCGTGACAACGTATAGATAGATCCGATGGTTAAAAGCGGCGATTCCACGCGAATCGTCAGATAAGATATTTAATTCTATTTTATTACTTATTTGTTAGGATTAGGATGATGATGATGATAATAATAGGAATAATAATAAACCCTATTTTGTTGCTTAGGAAACCAAAAATGCAAAATTTTATCATCGCCAATTATATCCATCAAAATAATTGATAAGCGGTGGCAATTAGATATTTATGACCCAAGAGGCCAAGACCCAACCAAACAGAGAATGCAGGACCAAAAAATAAATTAGTCAATTTCTATCTAGAATTATTTTACAAAAACAACTCAGTTTCAAGCTGCTTCAATCAGCTACCAGCAGTAAATTATGATCAAAACCTGAGACAGCTTGTAAAACTTCACAACCCTCTAAACAATCAAGCAACATTGGTTCAGCTTCGTCACTAGAGCTTCCTAAACCAAGCCTGCCATTTTTGCCGAAACCCCATGTCCAAACCTCTCCCTTTGAAGTGAGAGCCATGGAATGCGCACGCCCTCCTGACACTGACACAACACTTTCGCCTTCCAATCCCTCAGCCACCAGAGGCACATTCTCTGGTCCCATTCTTCCCAGCTGAGAACTCCGGTTCCATCCCCAGGAAACAATGCCTCTTGCAGCTCCTGTAACATTAGAAGATCGAACTTCGCAAATTGCCAAAGAATGGCCGAGGCCTGATGATATAGAGACAGGATGGAAGTTAATATCAACTGGGAACATTCCCATGTCTTGTTTCTCTCTGCCCAACTGACCATATACATTGCTCCCACAGCTTAATAGGACGCCATTACCTGAAACCGGACAATGGGAATAAACATGCTTGTATATCTACATGACGAAAGAAACTTAAATTTACATAAGTATTACTTACGGCCAAGAACCAAGGAATGATCAAATCCACACGCAATGTCTACAACTTCAACACCTTCCACAATAAAAGGTTCCCAGATTATAGGCATATCTTTCTCCTTCTGCATTCGTTCTGACACCAGTTTCTGAGCTTTTTCAATAGCTGAACTTGAGATTTCTTGGTCACTTTCAGAAGATATATCTATATTCGAATCTAGTGGAGAGCTCCCCAAAGCTTTCCCGAGATTGCCTATCCTACCATCAGCTGAATAACCCCAACCAAACAATTTCCCATCCTCAGTCTGTGCAAGAGCATGACCCCAACCAAATGATACCTATCAAAGAAGATAAAATAAATTTCCAAATTTGCATTATAATTGAATCCAAGCGTTCCATGTGCAAATGGAGATTGTGCTGCTAGGAGTTTCCACCTTAAGCATAGAAGCCCACCTTGACAATCTTTTCTCCAGCAAGTGCCTCGACTCTTGAGGGTACAATGGCCTCTGTGATATCTTTCCCGAGCCCAAGCTGCCCACGTTTTGACTTTCCCCAAACCCACAAACTGCCATCATCTCCAATGGCTGAAGAGACAACACCAGATGCAAATGCAGCACAAACATTTACCTGATCCAACCCTTCTACTCTCTTCGGATCATTCCATGTGGTTCTGCTCATAATCAAAACTTTCTACTCATTAATTACCTCTTGTGTAAAAGTTTACAACACCAGCTAGAGAGAGTTCATTAAGATCATTGAAGGAA
The DNA here is from genome assembly GCA_030444775.1 of Atalantia buxifolia. Lineage (NCBI taxonomy): Eukaryota > Viridiplantae > Streptophyta > Magnoliopsida > Sapindales > Rutaceae > Atalantia > Atalantia buxifolia. Next base: position 11,057,161 of record CM059832.1, read on the forward strand.
TGAAAGTTTTGCAATTAAACCTACAAAATATTCTACATTTGCAGTTGCCAAACTTGCATTCAAAGCATTTTCATTTCTTTCACATCACAGTCAACGATCGTGAGCTCTTAAAACTAGTTCAGGTCTAAAGACAGACACTTGGCATGCCAACAACAAACTCGTAAACAAATGCTGACCTGGGCTCAATAGCTCCTCGTCCCAGCTGAACCTCGTTGTTTCGGCCCCACGCCCAGACAGCTCCATTATTAGTGACGGCGAGGGAGTGGTAGTGACCAGCACTAACACTAGTAACATCCGAGGGAAGACCAGGAACTCGAGTGGGCTCGTAGGCGTCGCCGCCAACGCCCGTCAGTGACGTCGGCAGACCTAAAGCTCCTTGGCTTCCGTCACCGAAGCTCATCACCGCCGCGCCACTGGCGCTCCTCATGAATCTTCGGCTAATGAGGACATTTACGTGATTATGCACTACCCTTTTGAGCAACCGCATCGGACCAATTCAATTCACCGTCGGAGAATTTTCAAAATTTCGGCTGATAGTAACGCGGAACGGGTTATTCACGTAATTTTATCTCCAGACGGGACGAGCCTTTATATTTTGGGTCCATAAGGCCCAACTACTTAATGATTGTTCATTTTGCATGTATTAGCGGATTCGTGACTAAATTTAACCTAAACCGACGAGAACCCCAGTTAAAAAGAATAAATATTTTATTTTATTTTATTTTATTTTAAAAAAAATTCACCGTGCATTTCTCATTTTCTTTTCCTTTCTTAATTACTACTCAAATTAATTCATATTCAGATAATATATAAAATCCCGGTCCATGTTCTTGTTCGCTCTCGGAAGAATCACACCAAAAGATTAAACTAGAACGAAAAGTTCTGCTTCCTTTTCACGCGCTCGGATCCTCCCAGATCTATCCCCGACCCAAATTCATTTCTTCAGATCTGCTTCAGGTACCCTCAATTCTTGCGTATTTTCATTTGAATGTGTGATTAATTGCGTGTATTATGAGCTTTCACGAGTTATATGATTATTTTCATTCGTAATTTTTGCTGTGTCTTGAAGCTTGATCTATATTGTTCTTTTTTTAATCCCCTTTTTATTTGATGTGACTGAATACGATGAGTCGTTTAATGGATCTATGTATTAGAGAATTCGAAGTGAACTTCTTGTTGATTTAGTTTTGATTGCTTAGAGTTGAATCTTTAGTTTGTTTGAAGGAGATGTTGTGCAAATACTGACGAAATTATGTTTGATAAATGTAGATTTGGTGTTGGATTCGTATGATATTAAGGTAGATTAGAAGACAGCGAGGCAGTTTTTGGATAATTGAAGATGAGAGAAAAAATATCCATGATTTTTTGGGCGTTTTTGTTTGCGGTTCTGTTTGGGCAAGCTTGCAATGGGTTTTATTTGCCTGGAAGTTACATGCACACGTACTCGAATGGGGAAGATATATATGCCAAAGTTAATTCATTAACATCTATTGAGACCGAGCTTCCATTTAGCTACTATAGCTTGCCTTATTGTAAACCACTTCATGGGGTCAAGAAAAGCGCAGAGAATCTTGGGGAATTGCTTATGGGAGATCAGATTGATAACTCTCCGTATAGGTTTCGGATGAATAAGAATGAAACTTTATTTCTTTGCATAACGACCGCATTGAGTGAGAATGAAGTCAAGCTTTTGAAACAGAGGACTCGTGATTTGTATCAAGTGAATATGATTTTGGATAACTTGCCTGTGATGAGGTATGCAAAGCAAAATGGGGTTAGCATTCAGTGGACGGGTTTCCCGGTTGGGTACACTCCGGGTAATAGTAATGATGATTACATTATCAATCATCTAAAGTTCACTGTTTTGGTTCATGAGTATAAAGGTAGTGGCGTTGAGATTATTGGTACTGGGGAAGAAGGTATGGGTGTGATTTCTGAAGCTGATGATAAGAAAGCATCTGGATATGAGATTGTCGGTTTTGAGGTTGTTCCATGCAGTGTTAAGTATGCTCCGGAAGACATGGCAAAACTCCACATGTATGACAATATTACATCTGTGAAGTGCCCCTCGGAGCTTGACAAGTCTCAAATTATAAGGGAGCAAGAGAGGATTTCCTTCACTTATGAGGTTGAATTTGTGAAGAGCAATATAAGATGGCCTTCTCGATGGGATGCTTATTTGAAGATGGAAGGTGCTCGTGTACACTGGTTCTCAATCCTCAATTCTCTGATGGTGATATTTTTCCTTGCTGGTATAGTTTTTGTCATTTTCTTGAGGACTGTGAGGAGGGATTTGACAAGGTATGAGGAGTTGGACAAAGAAGCTCAAGCACAGATGAATGAGGAGCTTTCTGGGTGGAAGCTTGTTGTGGGTGATGTGTTTAGAGAACCAGATCATCCAAAGCTTCTTTGTGTGATGGTTGGAGATGGTCTTCAGATTACAGGGATGGCAATCGTCACTATCATATTTGCAGCCTTTGGTTTCATGTCACCTGCTTCACGTGGAATGTTACTGACAGGAATGATATTTCTTTTCCTTTTCCTGGGTATTGCTGCTGGTTATGTTGCTGTACGAATGTGGAGAACAATCAAGGGAACTTCTGAAGGGTGGAGATCAGTTGCCTGGTCTGCTGCATGCTTCTTCCCTGGAATTGTCTTTGTTATCCTAACAGTATTAAATTTCGTTCTTTGGGGCAGTAAGAGTACTGGTGCTCTTCCCATTTCCTTATATTTTGTGCTCTTGTCCCTCTGGTTCTGCATTTCTGTGCCACTTACTCTCTTGGGTGGATTCTTTGGGACACGAGCTGAGGAAATAACGTATCCTGTGCGAACCAACCAGATTCCCAGGGAAATTCCTGCTCGCAAGTATCCATCATGGCTTCTTGTGCTCGGTGCAGGAACCCTTCCATTTGGGACCCTCTTTATAGAACTTTTCTTCATTCTTTCTAGCATTTGGCTGGGAAGGTTCTATTATGTCTTTGGTTTTCTGCTGATAGTTCTTTTGTTGCTGGTTGTTGTTTGCGCTGAAGTGTCTGTGGTCCTAACATACATGCATCTTTGTGTGGAGGATTGGCGTTGGTGGTGGAAGGCTTTCTTTGCTTCAGGATCAGTTGCACTGTATGTGTTCCTGTACTCAATCAACTATTTGGTATTTGACCTGCAGAGTTTGAGTGGACCCGTGTCTGCTCTACTATATCTTGGTTATTCATTAATCATGGCAGTCGCAATCATGTTGGCAACCGGCACCATTGGCTTCCTTACGTCTTTTTACTTCGTCCATTACCTTTTCTCGTCTGTAAAGATTGACTGAAAAATTATGTTTGTGAATCAATCTTCATCGACCAGGTAGAGAGGACTCCAGTCCGTAGGAAGAGGGAGTTTTCTTGGTTCAGCCTTCCATTTGATAGATTTAGAGATTATGATATGCTGTCTCATTCCCCTCTATTGTTCTTGTTTTTCCCATTTTACTAGTTTTGAGCATCATTTTGGATTACCTATCTCAGGTTACATTGACTGTTCTACAAAATTGTAATTTGTTGGTTTTACTCCTTGTACTTTTGTTGGCTTTATCGTTGAAGAGAATTTAAATAGTCTTTTTCTTTATATCTTTATATGTTTTGACGTCGATTCAGCTTTTTATATATATATTTTTTAATAGAAATTGGTAAATCTCGCTGCATGTGGAGGGTAAAAGCAATGATCATTGAATCGTACATTTGTTTTATGAAGTTAAATAAGCATCAAAGCTTTCATTAAGCGTCTAAAGTGCTTTCATTAAGCGTCTAAAGTAATCTCAAAGTGCTTTTTAGGTAGTGCCTATGGGATGTGTCAAAAAAGCAGGACGCAAAACACAAAAGTAATCCAAGTTCCAACCATAACACTTTAGATGAGGCAACCTCGTTGTAGTTAAAAAACTGGAGTTGATCTATTATGAGCAGTTGAGCCGGGAACACAACACCGGCGCAAAACAAAAGTTTAAGCGGAAACTCTACGCTTGCCCTTTTTTTTTCCCTCTTATCCACAGACAGACAGGTTTAGTTGTATTTACTATATTATGATGGAGAGAAGGTGAAACCTGAGGGCTGAAGCTCCAAATCCAAGCGCTAACAAGTCAGTTTGTTGTTTCATTTTCGGGAGGCCAGTGATTCTATGTGGCCACTATGCCCTTTCAATTTGCAGCTAAAGTCATTTGTCTTGAGTATTTATCTCAAGATTGTCCCAATTAATAAAGGTGTTAACAGGGTCGAAGTTAATTGTCTCCAGGCTTTTGTTCCCTATCGCTGCAAGTGCTGCATTCAAGTCATTCAGATACGCAGTTTCTGAAAAATGCCCCTTTGAAGTTGACAAATTATTGGGTGCAGAATAAGCAGTATTCTGGGGCTGGTAGCCAAAATCTTCAGCCTGAGGCAGACATCCAAAAACTTCATCCTGAAGCTGGTTACTGTTAGCCGAACTCTGAGGCTGATAATAATCATAACATGCATTCTGGGCTTGAAAATTAAAAGAAGCACTCTGAGGTTGATAATCATATGATGCATTCTGAGATGAACTAAAGCTTACACTCTGGGGCTGGAAGTCTTTCAGATATGCCATGTTCTTCGAATAATTCACATTTGAAGGAAAGAATCCATTGGTTGCAGAACAAACTGTACTTTGATCTGTTGCACTCTGGGCTTGAGAAGCATGAACTTCATTCGGCAGCAAAGCATGCACATTGACAGCACCGGTGGAATTATAAGGGAATGAGTGCCCCTGTGAATCAATAAAGCCTGCTGTTGCAGAATGGTCAACTTTTTGGGACTGTGAACTAGCAGAACTACTAATTATCCTTTGAAGGCCGATACACTCTCTCATTTTGTCAGGTGTGCTATATCTAGGGTGTTTAGTCTCTGGGATGGAATTGGAAGAACGTGCTGTTGCCACACCAGCAAGGTCTTGCTTCGACATACCGGCACCTTCGACATCTGAATCTGCTCTTTCTTTATGTTGATTAACAAGCTTCTCACCAGTTTCTTGTATCAGGCCATTTGGTAATTTTCTACATGTTTCAGCCTGAGATATTGACAATATTTCTTAGCCTACACAGTACTAGCTTTAGTATGAAACAGAAACAAATTCACACGTTGTTAACAGATAGGTTTTGGAATTTCACTGTCTACAGGATCTTAATGTGTGTTATGTATTTTCAGAAATTGTTATTTTGCTCTTTGTGTGGGTAGTGTGACACCAGAAAACTGGAAATTACTTAATGGAAGACCCATGTTATGAGCAAACTTCTCCATTCAAATTTCCAACCTTGAAGGCTAATTAATCAAAGTTAATTCCTGACACCAAAAACTGAAACCCATTATGAGAACATACATGTTTGTAATAGCAAATAGATTTGTCACTCATTAATTACCAAACCAAGTAATTAAGTTACCTGGAGTTTCAGATAGAGCTGTCCCCGACCATCCTTAGGCATTTTATAGGTTTTCTTGACTTCGTTGTCTTTCCCTTTGCCTTTGAAGCTGTCATGCCAAATTGCCAATCCCGTTACACAAACTAAAGTTAGCTTACATACCAAGGAAATGATACCATTAACTAAAGTAGAATAAGTGGCTTTATGAAGAGATAGCTATATACTTTTTATATGCATATGCTCCGAGTGGCTGGTTGCTCGTAAAAGAACCAATGCTCGATCCTGCAGACAGCTGAGAAACTGTGGTACCTTTTAGTCCATGGTGTTGAAAAATATGTTGTTCACTCAAACATTAGCACACTATTAAAGGCTATGTATATCGTTTATTGATTATCTCTATGCTTTAAATTTTAACCACTAATAACATTAAAATTTCAAACAAAACAAGTAGAAGTGAAAATGAAACTTACAAATCTTAGATGGCAACTCCTTCACTGTGACATTCCCCTTTCTGTACTTCTGTGATACACCAAATATTAATTGTTAGTGGTAAAATGAAAATGAAGAACATCTAATAATAGGAGTTTGCTGCTAAACGGCAGCCGGATATAATAATGAAGATACACCTGCAGATGGCTTTTAATGTGTTGAAGCTTGAGCCCTTCAATTCCTATGGCATCCAAAAGACGTTTCGGAGTTACTTCTGCAAACATTTCATATGAATTTACATGATACATTATCACAATCAAAAGATAGAAAATAATATGACTAGTACAAATACAATAAGTGATATAACATTCAGATAGATACCATGATCAAACCACTTCAAAAGAACATTGCAATGCAAGTCATTAGCCAACATGATTATTGTAAGGGCTTTTAATTGGATATCTACTCATATGAGCAGGTTGTTGAGGGGTATGTTGATTGTGGAACATGGTGATTTCTGAGTATAGCATCAAGTGGTAATAAATAAACATAACCTGAGGATTCAAGAAAATGGTGGCAAGAAATTAAATAGTAAGTTTCTATATCTTGTACCATCAAGTCCTATTTCTAACTCTCATCTGGTCATAAATCTGTAATTATGTCATTTCCTGTCTTGACACAATCTCTATCCATAATCTCAGAAATTCTGAAATTCTACAGTTGGAAGGAAACTGCATCAATATTTCCACTACTACATAATCTCTGAAAGATCTGTAACTTTTCTGTAAAAGGAAAATAGTGAATCAGATAGCAAATAGATTCATCATCCATAAACACTAACAAGAAATGCAGGGAACATTTATTGCAAAAGTGAATAAGCACAAATTCAAGTATAAACTGCACTTATTTAGGGTAACACATCAATATTGTTGGTACCATATTACCATCTGCAAACTACTGAAAAACCAGATTTTCAGTGACAAAACCCAATTTGAATCGCAAAACATATTTATTGTCATTAAACCATGTTTAAGATGCTATAGAAGCCAACAAATGCATAAATGCCACACGACAAACATGATTCAAAGAAGATGAATATATGCTATAACAAACACATAAAGTAAATCCTCAAGAACACGACAACTGACGCTTGCGTCCAGCACTTGGCACACAATAAACAGTCTTCCTGCAATTTATTATGGCAGAAGAGTAGGAAACTAAGCTAATCTGACAAATAATTCATCAGCAACAATCACACACAATAAGTACTTACAAACGGACAAAGCTTTAATCAACATTAACAACCAAGATAGTACTTTTACTAATCCGACAAACACTTCGTCAGCAGACATCAAGAAGCACATACTTCCCAGATTACCGTTAAAAGAAGTACTTTTGACATGCCATTTGTGTTCAAAGGCAGTTAAGTGCTGTGAAGCTGAACAGACATTTCTGTCACAAGTAATAAGGGTTGCTTTTCATGTGTACTCTAAGAAAAAAGAATTGAGGACAGTGATGCCTTTATGCATTGAGCATAGAAGAGTATTAGCTGCCCAAATTGAGTAGTATTAGCAACTTGGACATGAGGGGATAAGCTAAGAAAATATAAAAGGTTCCTTTATTTTATATTTATAAAATAATCAGATCATGCTGAGTCTTAGATTCTTAAAGTTTTCTAAAATATTTGACCTGATTGTTCTTTGAAGATGATATCATAAGCTCATAAAAGTGCTATATGCAGCCACAGTTGCTTTTTGAAAACAAATACATTACAGACACGCAAAGCACTGGATTACCCACACATCCAGAGAAATAAAGTGATACGCTTAGAACATGAATATGACAAAATCTTCACACCATCTCTGTGTACAAAGCAACACATGCAGATTAAGATCTAATAGAATAGACAAGCAAAGCAAATCATAAACAAGAAATCAACGCAACCACTTTCAGAAATGCTTTTGATAACCATTTGATTAAGCACAAAGTTGGCAAACAAAATAGTACTATCCTGAAACGACTAGATTATCAAAATAAAAACAAAATTCATGATATGCAAGAGAAAGGGTTACTGACTATCAGGTCCACCAAGCTCATTAAGAGCCTCAACAAAACGAGCATGAAGTAAGGGAGTCCATCTAAGGCGATGCTTGAAATGGGTAGTAAAAAGATGAACAGGAAGCTTTTCTTTAGGAGGCGGCCGCTGCTGCTCAATTATCACCTGCTTTCCCTTCCTTTGTCCTACTTTCTCAGCAACAACAGAACCGCCATGAGTTTTACCAGGACTCGGAGGACCTTCGATTTCTTGTGTAACAAGCTTCAATGCATTATCGACCCAATTCAGAAGGCTCTCTTCTGAAGACCAATTATAACCATCAACAACAACTTTCCCTCTACTACCACCATATTCACATTGATTTTGCTTCATCAGTATATTTTCTGAATCCATTTCTTCAATTTTACACCCCCGCAAAACCAAGACTTACATATAACAACAAGAAGGACAGTTGATTACGATTTATGCAAATACGATTGACCCCACAAAGGAAAAACGTTTCGTGGGGTCCACTTCATGGTAAACTTAGACTTGGTGTAATAAAGGATAGAATCAGACAAAAGTAAAGACCAATGGGTTCTTCTGTATGTGTAGAGAGTGAGAATGGAAGCTGAGACTGTGACAAAGAGGAGACGAAACCGAGGAAGTTGAAATCGGGCAAAGCTAGCTAGCTAGCTAAGGCTCAGTAGTGAGTGGCAAATGAGAAGTGAAAGTGCGCAAATTTTGATGAGTGGGTTCAGAAATACATCGTGCGGAGAGCCAATTTGACAATGTGACACTGGCTGTGATTGCTTTTTTGCAGTGAATCACCATCATGAAAAATGGACACACATCCTCTGTATTTGTCTCCATTGTTGCATGTAGGGAAACGTGGAAGCCTCTTTTCAGCTGGCCTTAATTTTTGTTGCATTTTCTTTTATCAGTTTCATTATATCTTATTATATCTGAATATACAAGTGCTTTTTTTTAATTAAAAAAAAAAATTCCCAGTGATAATATGTTCGTAACTTTTAACATTCGTGAACATGCAGTAGAAGACAATTGATTATTTATTATTCGGTTTCGTTTTGAATGCAAAAATCTCCAGTGCCAAACAAGGCTTTAGTTGTTGGGTATGGATTGTTATGTATGTTTGTCAATTTGTGAACTGGCTTTAATGTGTAGTTAATTAGAGGAGGTTCAACAATAAAGACCCGTGTGAACTCATTATGTCCATTGAACCGGATCAATGTGTGCGTGTGTATATATTTTAGAAATATTCTAATTTAGAATTTTAGATTTGTTAAAATTTGACAAAATTGTTAAGTCATATAGTTTAATATTGTAATATTTGTGAAAGTTATTAAACTTCATAATTTAATAGTATAATGGCATAATGATATTAAACCATATAATTTAATAGCCTTTTCAGACTTTAAAAAATTTCAGTATCTCAAACCAAATCAGTCCTATATATATATATATGGTCTAAAATCCTAAACTTTATTAAAATTTGAGAAAGCTATTAAGTCTTATGGTTTAATAACATTATGTCATTATACTATTAAACTATATAATTTAATAATTTTTCCAAATTTTAACAAATTCAAGATATTATATTAGAACATTTTTATCCACACCTTTTTGTGTGTGTGTGTGTATATACACCCGCAGTAAATTACTTTCAGCTATATTATTTTTTATTTTGCTATTAGATATACTAATATCCTATCTGAATAATTATTTTATGAATGATCTTAGATCAGAATGAAGAGAATTTACTTCTAAATAGCGAAATTTCTTAAGTATAATATTTGCTTCACCGTCACCTAGACAAGAAATAAAAAAAGTATTAAATTACGTGCAATAATTTTTTTTTTTAGTTAAAGATCCCGTACCGTCATGATTAGGATCCAAGGTTGGTACTATTGAGAGTGGAGAGTGTCTTTAATTTTGCTTCACGTTCATTAAAGTTCAGTCAAAATTTGGAACTCAATAACACATATAACATTTACCTTTTATGGTTTTTTTTTGGTATAATTAATATAAAAATCGAGTGTATTCTCAATCATGTCCAGCAATAATGTAATATTCAGGTCCATGATGAGACTTTGAATAGATTTTGTGATTTAATAGTTGACTGCAATTTCCTTACTAACATAACATGCAATTTTATATTCTGATGCCCAATTCTATTCATATACTGTAAATTGTATCTTACATATATCTTCAATTGAATTCTTACCAATTTAGGGTACATAAAGATTTTGGTCAAAATTTTAGAATTTTAAGTTATATACTTAAAAAGAACATTAATAATTAGTGCATTAATGGAAAGATTTTCTTTTTCTCGATATAGTATTAAAGAAGAAACCACTTTAACCACTTAGTAAATATCACTAAAATAAATAATTAAACAGAAGTCCTAAATCATTCCATAATAAAATATTATGCAATAATTAATGGGCTAAAAAGGGGTCCGTTTACAAGCAGTCAAGAAATTCAAAACTAGCCGTTAACATTTAAAACCGACAACTCGCCCACACAGCTCAGCCATTAACGCTCCATCTTCTCCTCGAAGCGAAGCTCAAGGCTTCAAAATTTATCTGACTTTCACGATCTTGCATTTCACGACGTCACTTTCTCTGTAACAATGTTCACTGAAGGCTTAGACGAATCCGCCATCAACTGGGTCAAGCAGGTACTCTTTTTTAATTTTCTCTCTTTCATTATTTTCTTCTTCTTCATTTGGGTTTGTTTTAAAGCCTCTTTGAATCTTGATCTGTAATTTTTTCCTTTTTTTTTCCCCAGAAACAGGATTGTGTAGATGGAGAGCCGAGAATTCGATCACCATTAACGGAGAGATTATCACACGACCCATTCCCAAAATCTCCTCTCATATTCAACAACAACAACAGCAATGCTTCTTCTATTTTGTCTCCTCACAGTTTGCCTCCTTTGAAGTTCCACTCTGGTTTGTTAAAGAGTGTACTGACTCCTCGTCTCGATGACGCCGAAGATTGTGATGATAATGAGAATGACAACGATAACGAGGAGGAGAGTGTGGATTCGGTTTCTAGTAATATGGATGTTAGCTACTCTGAAGAAGAAGAAGAGGATTTATTTGATAAGGCGAGTGAAGGGATGTACAATGATGATAAAGGAGAGACTTTTGGGTATAAATCTGGCAATTATGCAAAGTTGAATAGAGGGTTTTTCAATGATTTGAAGATTGAGGTGCCCGAGAGTAACAGAAGATTTACTGATGGTGACCTAGGGTTTAACAACATTTCAAAGAAAATTTTGACCCCAAGTTCTGGTAGTAGTAGCATTAGCAGTCACCTCAGAGAACGAGTTCAATTGCGCAATGCCCAGGTGAGATTATATTAAAAGAATTACCCTTTTTATTGTTCGTAATAAATGAGGTTGATTGTAGAGCTTAGCAAACTAGGATTGTGTTAAAGAAGTTAAATTTTTTATTTTAATGATGAATGATGTTGGATATTATGTTGAAATAACAAATTTATGAATTCAATTTAATGTTGATGATGCCTATAGCGTGCTGCAAGCAATGTGAAAACTATGATTAATGAAGTGGATGATATGGGAACACCAAGTGCACCTCCTATTACGGAAGTTGGAGCCGAGGAAAAAGAACAAATGGATAAAACGGGGAATGGGGTCTGTGAGTCAAGAGTATCAGAGTGTCTGGATGGCACTAAAAAAGTTTTGACCGATTGGAAATCACAGTTTCAGAATGTGAGTGAGCTTGACGAAAGGTATTATAATTGCTAGTTCTCTTTTACACTTCGTTTATAAATTGGTGAACCTTTTTGATTTATACAAAGTTTTTGAGTTTCTTCATATTGCCTTATGCAGAGAAAACAATACAAGTGGGGACAAGGTAGAAAAGATGTCTTATTGGCAAACCGGTTCATTGGACAACTCACCTTATTATAGCACCAGGTGCAATATTTGACCATAGATTTGGAGCTTTCTTTCTGTATTTAGTATTTTCATAGTACTTATTCAAGAAATATCCTTTATGAGTTATGTAGTTTAAAAATATAGTATATGGTTCTATAAACCACAGATTGTCAAGTTCATTTTGTTTTATTTTTTTTACATGGAAGAAATTATTCTTAACTAATTGAATAAAATTTCTATGGTCATGCATGAAGCACACAGAAGAGAAATTTGATAATGTGTTTTCTATCTTTACGAACTTTTTCACATATCTAAAATGCTCCTTTTTATTCTTCTTACGGAATCTTCAATTCAATTCTTGCAGTGATCAATATGCCTGGCAAACACTTGTTGCTTATGATGCTTGCATCCGCTTGTGCCTATTTGCATGGGCAAGAGGCTGCACAGAGGCACCAGAGTTTCTGCGTGATGAGTGCTTGCTTCTTCGTAGTGCTTTTGGGTAGTAACTAATGCTTGCGAATTTCAATTTATCCAGCATACACTCTTTGGTTCATTTCAAGTATGATTGGGTCCATCTGAATGTTCATATTATTGTAGGCTACACAAATTTTTGTTGCAACCTCGAGGTGTAAAACCAGTAGAATTGGGGAATACTAAGGGTGCACAACATGTGCATCTTGTGAAGGCAAAAAAAGTCATGGGGAAGATAAGAGTGGAAGGTAATGTCTCCATGTTAGAACATAGATTCATTCTTATTTAGAAATTAGATATTTGAAAGGATGGGCTTGAATTTACTTTTGTTCAGTATACTTTGGTCACCATGTTCAAACTTCCTATTGTTTTTTATACATTTGATCATAGTTTTAGTCCATATTTATTTTACATATGATGATGTTCAGTTCATAGAAGTGGTTACAGATTTTTAGGTCAGTAACTCCGAACTTATACCTCTAAGCTTACCAATCTGTCTATTTTGGATGTTTCAAAATAGAGAAAACGATTGAAATTGTTTGGAATGAAAATTCCGTGGATTGCCTTTGAACTGAGATCTGGTTGTTTGAAAATCACAGTGAAGAAAGTTCGAGTAATACCAAGGCGGAAGCTTAGAAGCACATACTCACTCCGTAGTGCTATGTACATTGAAGCGGGGGCACAGTATGTCCGACGTGTTTCATCTCTAGTGAAAAATGGCATGAATTCTCTTAAACTATCCTCATTCCCGCTGCAATCAGAAGGTTTGTGTTCATTGCAACACATGATAATATTTTCCTGGTTCATTGTAATTTGCTCTACATTGTAGATGGAAATAACTGGGAGGCTATAATTTGAAAGTTTTGATGTTGTTGCATTTGGATTATGAAGTTCATATTGTAGTTAAAAAGAGTCAATGGTGAATATCTTTAATTGTCTGAGAAATATAATCATGATGGACTTTTTCGTGTATGTCATGGATACATCTGGTGGTGAGGGTTGATGTCTTTTATGTTGTTTCTGAACTATTGAAAAATAACTGCAGATCATTTATCATGCTTATTCCAATTGAAGAGTGCTACAGAAGAACACGATGTTGAGAAAGGTTCTACTATATGCTTGCTTCCTGGAAGTGGTGATTATCATGTCTTGTAAGTTGCTTTCTTACTTTTCCACATATGCTGGCCTTTATTTTGACAGATTTGCATCACTTATCACAGCATATATGGATTTGTTAATTATTTAAATCAAACTGTAGTTGATAAACAGCCCCTTGAAGTAGAGTATGATTAGACTTTTGGGCATTGATATGCAGTAACGAATTTTAATGTTGTTCTTAAATGCACTTGTAATTTCAGTTTTCCAGAGTGCGAAGGGGATGCCCTCTTGGTTGAAGTACAAGATAAAAAGAACTCAGTCCATGGCAGAGCTACAATTCCAGTTTCATCCTTGACTGATAACCCTGTATGTATCCCTTACTCTATATCCAGTATTGGGTTTTCGTAGAGAATAAATACAATTTCTACCATCTGATTATGTACTGAATGTGATTGTTGGTATTATTCAGAATGACAGAATTAGATGGTGGCCCATTTACCATGATGATCAAGAATGCGTTGGGAAGATCCAGCTATCCATTGGTAGTACAATCACATCTGACGAGACTAATCATATAAAGGTTTCATTTTACCATCCCAACTCCACTGGAAAAAATTTTTATTCCAAAAGTTGGTTTCAGATTTCTGATTTTATTTTTCTTTTTCAAACTTAGGGTAGTTTGGCAGTACTTTTATGACTTAAAGCTAATTGAGTGATGGCTAGTAACACTATTAATGGTCGCTATTTTTTTCTCTAAAGTTCATTTAGTAGCAGGCTTACTAGTAGATAGATATAGCTGAAGTATTGGTTTTGCTATATACTTAAACTAATAAAGTGTGTCTGGTAATATGGTTAATGCTAGATTTTATGTGGGAAACTGGAAATCATATATTCAAAGTTATAATACCTGGTCAAAGACTGGTCTAATGTGAAATGAATATTTTCATGGCTTCATTTCAAGGAAATTAGCTTTTGTTAGCTGGTGAACATGAACATGTCTGCATGCTGAGATGAGAGTGTGCATGACAACCAGGTTTCCTTTTTGTGGTCTTTACATATTACAGAGTGGCTCTGTTGTGGAAACTCTGGCCTATGATCTACTATTGGAAGCTGCAATGCGTGCACGACATTTTCATCCTCGAAACTTGAGGCTACAAGGACCTTGGAAGTGGCTCTTGACTGAATTTGCAGATTATTATGGAGTTTCTGATTCATATACAAAGCTCAGGTGGTTAAAAATGTCAATTTTGTCAAGCTAAAAGCTCATATAATGCTCTTACATTTATGGTTGCCTTGAATTTTTTCATCCTTTTTGTTTCCTTCTTAGATATCTTTTACATGTAATGAATGTGGCAACTCCAACAAAAGACTGCCTAGAGCTTGTCAATGAGTTACTTGTGCCCATTCTAAAGGCAAGAAGTGAGAAAAGTTTGACTAGGCAGGAGGTACTGCTTCCCATTGCATTTATTTCCCTTTTGAAAATCTCATAATGTATTGTCTTTTCTTCCTGCTGACCTAGAGGTGATAGCATTTTTCCTTATTTATGTGATCCCCAGCTAACGAGGCTGATAATCATTTTGAATATTTGAACTGGCTCTCTTGCAGAAAAGTATGTTATTAGATTGTGAAACACAAATTGAGAGTCTCTTGGAAAAGGTTTTTGAAAACTATAAGTCCTTGGATGAAAACTCTCCAACAGGGCTGGCTGAGTTGTTTGGTCCAGCAAAAGAGTCTGTTGCACCAGCTCTAGCTCCTGCTGTTCAAGTGTACTGCCTCCTTCATGATATACTATCTCAAGATGCACAGACTATGCTGAAAAACTACTTACAGGTGATTTAATTTGTTACTGGAACCAATGTAGGCTAATACATTCAACTCAGTTTCAAGTATGTATGCACATGTAAGACAAACTTAAATGTCCATAAGTAATCACACTCTTTGCATCTTAGAGGTTATTAATATTTTCACTTAGTGGACATGAACTATGTCATGATGCCTGGATTGGCAATCTGCAAATGCTTTACCAGTGGCATAAAGAACTGGCAGGAAGTGGAGGAGAGGGGGGAGGAGTGTCAGACAGTTTTGTTCACATTCTGTTATTTTATTACATCAAACATACTGTAATTCAAATTTCAACCAAGTTCCCTGTTATGTTATGCAGACAGCAGCAAAGAAAAGATGTCGGAACCACATGCTTGAGACTGATGAGTTTGTGTCAACCAGCTCAGATGGTTTCCTCATGGACTCCGTTACAATGTCAACTGCTTATTTGAAGATGAAGAATTTGTGTATAAATATAAGGAATGAAATTCAGTCAGACATCAAGATACACAATCACCACATACTTCCAAGGTAGTAGCAACAATTATTTATAATAAAGTTTTTCTGCATCTTGGAATGAAGTGTCCATTGGCAAAGGTTAATTTTTCATTCACATACTCAAAAATCAGTCATATCCAATACCTTCTAACACACATTTCTCTGTTTCCAGTTCAATTGACCTTTCAAACATTGCTGCTGCTGTTTACAGCACCGAGTTGTCCAACAGGCTAAGAGGTTTCCTAGCAGCTTGGCCTGCATCTAGCCCGCTTCCACATGTTAATGAACTTCTTGTAGCAGTTGCTGATTTTGAACGGGACATTGAGTCGTGGAATATAAGGTTCGTCAAGAAGTTCACCAAAATCCCATGTGGTGTTCGAGGAAATAAAATATAGCAGTAATAAAAAGTTTTAAGTATTATCTTGAGTGCTATCAACTCTGTTTATAACCTTTTGTGAATGTCGAAGCCATTGGCCTCATGCTCTATGTTCTTTTTGCTTCAGTCCTGTGCAGGGTGGGGTGGATGCAAAGGGTCTGTTCGATGACTACATAATGCTTTGGGTAGAGGATATGCAGCTTAAATTACTTGACCTTTGTAAGATGGAAAAGGTATCCTCACAATAGTTCTATGCACGCTTGAAAAATATGTAGTCTCTCCTTTCAGATTATATTCACGTACGATTTATATGCATACAATTCTCTCCTTATGTGTACCCCTCATTCACTGAATTAATCAAGTATGGGCGAAAGATTAAGTGAATCAACAAATTGGACACTGCAAAGTGAACTTCTTTGGTTTACAAGGAGTTACTTTTTGCAGGTCCCCTGGTCCGGAGTAGCAACAAGTCACTCCACCTCACCATTTGCAGAGGAAATGTATGAGAAAATTAAGAACTCTCTTATTGAGTATGAAGTAGTGATCAACCGCTGGCCTCAGTACTCGTTGGTATTGGAGAATGTAAGTTCCAATCTTTTTCTTCCTCGACAAATAAGCTGCATACAAGCATCAACACTGATATTCTGTCCCTCTTTCCTACAATATTCATTTCACACCTTCGACTTTTGATAGTAGTATTATTTCATTTCCATTGACACTTTCATAATTGCTTTATTCATTTCTTAAAGGCTGTTGCCAATGTGGAAAGAGCTATCATAAAAGCTATGGAAAAGCAATACAACGACATTTTGACTCCTTTGAAAGACAGCATCCAGAAGAGGCTTAATCTTCATGTACAAAAGCTTACAAGAAGACAGTCATCTACCCTGTACTCTGTTCCAAGTCAGGTGAGTGCACCACATTCATGCTCTACTTCGTAACATGGATGTTGACCTGGTTCTCTTGATATTCTTGAACCAAGTTTATTTTAGTTGACAATACAAATGGTTTTTTGGCAGCTGGGAACTTTCTTGAATACCATCAAGAGAATTCTGGATATATTACATTGTAGAGTTGAAGATATCTTAAGATCGTGGGCATCTTGCTTGCCTGCTGTTGGAGATAAGAAATCACTCTTCGGAGAGCAGATGAATGGAGTGACGGTTCTGTTGAGAACCAAGTACAAAAATTACTTGCAGGCAATAGTGGAGCAGCTAGTAAGCAATGTAAGCGTATTTGCTTGCACTCTGTGTTTGATGTTAACACAAGTTGCCTAAATTTGATTTTCTGATTTCTAGTTTTCTCTATTCATCTTTTTGACGTAATTTTAATTTGCTCTATTGAGGGGTTAGGACTTTTAGTCCACCCTTGTTTAGATTTTACTTTCTAATTTTTCCAATTTAAGT
The DNA here is from genome assembly GCA_030444775.1 of Atalantia buxifolia. NCBI lineage: Eukaryota > Viridiplantae > Streptophyta > Magnoliopsida > Sapindales > Rutaceae > Atalantia > Atalantia buxifolia. Next base: position 11,074,623 of record CM059832.1, read on the forward strand.
TTTCTCCCGCTTTGTTGAGGTTTATTCCTTAAAAAAAAAAATAGTTTTTCATTAAAGCTCTCCTAGAACTTGTTGAAAAAGAATCACCTGTGGTTGTTTGTTGAACTATTTCAGATGCAAGCTAATCGAAATACACGTCTTAAGAGGATTCTAGAGGAAATAAAGGAAGAAGACGCAGAGGCTGATGTTCGTGAAAAAATGCAGATGTTGAGTTCACAACTCATTGACTCCATTTCCAACTTACATCAAGTCTTTTCAAATAGGATATTCATTGCCATCAGCCGTGGGTTCTGGGACAGAATGGGACAGGTGAGAAACTCCATGACCAAAAAAAGAAAAACTTATTGCCATTTTACTTGGCATTTTTTTTTAATTATAACTGGAGAGAAAAGACTTTTTATTTTTCTGCTCATCTCTTTTTCAGGAATAACTTTACTGCTAACACCCAACTATTAATTAATCAAACCATCATCTACCAAACACTCAACCACTAATAATAGGTCATTAACAGCTGTTTACTAATTGTTGCTAGTTACTAAATATTCTTTCTACAGTTCCCAACGTGGAACTTTCCAACACTTTCCCTTTAGCTGATGTGAAGACACTTTGCATTCCAAGCTTGTATATTAAATACTGAAATGCGGTGGTGGGTAGTCTTTTTGTAAGCACATCTGGTAGTTGACTTTTGGAACAAACATATGGGACACAAATCTGCTCTGATTCAAGTTTTTCTTTGATGAAGTGTCTATCAATTTCAACGTGCTTGGTCCAATCTGTGTTAAACAGGGTTGTGAGCAATACTTATTGCAGCCTTCTTGTTACAATAAAGCATTATAGGACTTTCTATCTTGACCTTCAAGTTAGATAGAACTATCCTTAAGCACACAATAGCTCATATATACTGCAACTCTACTTCTACATTAGAGCGAGCCACCACATGATATTTCTTGCTTCTCCAATGAACTAGGTTTCCTCCAATGAATGTACAATACCTGGTAGTTGACCTCCGGTCTATCTTAGAACCAGCCCAATCCGCATCTATGTAAAATTCTAGTTTAAGGTCTTCTCCCTTTTGAAATAGAAGGCCTTTACCCGGTGATACCTTCAAATACCTCAAATTCCGCAGACAGCTTCAAGGTGAGACTTTAGAGGAGCATGCATAAACTGACTAACTACACTCACGGCACAGGCAATGTCTGGCCTTGAGTGAGATAGGTAGATAAGTTTGCCCACCATTCTCTGATATTCTCCTCTGTCCATAGGTTATCAGTTCCCTAAGTCCACGATTGGTTTCAATTGGAGTATCAATTAGTTGACAGCCAGCCAATCCGACTTCTTGTAATAGATCTTAGGTATATTTCTGTTGAGTAATGTAGATTCCATATCGCGACCTAGTCCCAAGAAATATCTCAAGAAATATCTTAAGGATTCTACATCTGTTCAAGGAAGATTGTTGGCGGCATGTAGATCTATACCATAAAATACAAGGACAATGGGTCATTGGACAGATACAAAGCAAGTCCACAATCTGTTATGTCTGATTTTTTCTCCAAGGCTTTTAATTCATCGTTTATTGCCTTTTTCCATGGATTTGAAGTTAAGGCCTCTTGAACAGATGTAGTAACTCTTTGGGACAATAGAGATGTGAGAAAAGCACCATAATGAGCAGAAAGGTTCTGCAAAGACACAAAAATAAGACATAAGGTGTTAGGTACAACTCCGAACCCCTTTTCTTAAAGCAGTACATAAATACATCATCTTGAGGAACAGAATTAGAAATGATAATTAAAGCATTATTTTCATTACTAACAATTGGAGCATGGGAAGCAATGACAATCCTTTTATTCTTGGAATACGTTCTTAGAGCTTGTGTTTTCTGAGCCTCAATACCTATCTCTGTATTTGTTATTAGTTGAAAGGGTGTTTTAGGTGGAGTCGTACACTCTGATTGGTCGGAATGATGACTGTTAAACTGAATTTTAGTCTTACGGTGAAGGAGGTAGGTTCTTTAGTGGATGTTACTTCTGATTCCTCAGTAGCTGACTCCATGTTTGGAGGGCCCTTTGTAGTAGTATCCTTAGTGGTTATTACTTCTGATTCCTTAATAGCTGACTCCATGTTTGGTTTGTTAATTGGCTGCACAATGTCCTCCACATCCTATTCCCGCCTATCTTCCTCCACATCCTACTAAATTAATAATGATTTTTCACAAAGGTCATATCCATAATAACATATGTCTTCTTTGTAGAAAGATGATAACATTTGTACCTTTTTTGATGAAGAGTAGCCTAGGAAAATATCCAAATACCTTTAGTGGTAGTAAAACAAACTTCACAAACCTAGGTTTGCAACTTTGGAACATTGCAGCTCCACATTCTGGTACAAATCCAATTCAGATAACAACCCTTTGAGAGTGTTATAGTAGTCTGTGGCATTTATGGACTTCCTGCTATGCGATATAAATCTCTCTTAACAAAACCAACTTTGGAATATGTTTTGTTCACAGCATCCCAAATCTATTTGGCTATAGGAAGTGCTATATAGGTTTTCTTGATTCGGGGTTCTACGGAGTTAAGTAACCAAGATATTACCATATTTGGGATCCTTGACAGCCGGTGGTTTCACTCACATATTTGAACTTTCCTTTGTTTTTCAAGGAGATTTTCATGAACTGAGACCACTCTATGAAGTTCATTCCATTAAGTTTGGAGGTGTGGTAATCTGGAGGGTGGAGTTCTCAGCATGGATAGCACTGAAATAAGCTAGTTATTACTGTTATGTCTACAGTTTCCAACGTGGCACTTTCCAACACTAACAAACTTAATTTGTTGTTTTACTAGATTGTCCTCAAGTTTCTCGAAGGCAGAAAGGAGAATCGAGTGTGGTATAATGGCTCTTACTATGCTCTTGGAGTAAGTAGCTCACTTTTTCATTCTGTGTTTTTGCTTCTCGTGCATTTTCTCTTGCAACAAGTTTCATTTGAAGCACTTCTAATTTTGCTTCTCTGCAGATTTTGGACGACACATTTGCCTCCCACATGCAGCGATTGCAAGGAAATTCACTACAAGAAAAGGATCTTGAGCCTCCTCGTTCAGTAGTGGAAGCTCGATCTATTCTCTGCAGAGACGCAGCTAATTCAACAGATACATCTTCCTACTACTTTGTCTAGCAATGATCTTCACAGGTGTATAGTGACAAAAATTTTCAGCCCATAAGTTTGATTCTTTCTGTAAATTTTGAAAACAAATATACAACAGAAACGTGAAAAGCAATTTTTGATTCATAAACAATAAAGGCCAGAAAATTGCATATTTCTCTCTGATGATTGGTGCTGGCGTCCTTGCAGATGTGTGCTTAACCATTAAAGCAAACATCATTTCTCGACACCAACTTTAAAGATCTATCATAACAAATAATAGAAGATATAAAATCTAATGCACAGCCTGGGTCTAAGAACAATTTAAAAGAAATTATGAAATAGATAATCAACGAAAGCTTCTTGTTGTCATTACTCAATTTCAAGTTGCTGTAAAGACCAGCCAATCCACAATTTTTGTGAACAACAGAAAGAAAGTACAAAAGATAACTTGGTGATAAAAGTAAAGAAAGCTTTACAGTCTATAGCTGATCAGGAAAATGCCACATATATGTGTGATTGTACCATTCAACAAGTGATAGCCAACCATGTCAAGACATGCCGCTGTATTGTCTGAAGACCTGAGCTATTCCATAGATAATGAGCATTGATCAAACAAGCAAGCTTTTTAATGATAAAATTTACGAAGAGAGAACATGTCTGGTGCAATTCATGTCCCTTTCCCTCGTTGAATTTGCTGAAGGAGAGCAGCTGCTAGCTGTAATGTTGCTTGCAAGCGTTTCTGTGGATCTGCATCTGCATCCTGGTTACCAGTAGTTTGAAGTTGACTCTCTGGTTGTCCTGACTGAACCTCTCTCTGTGTTGCTGCATTCACAGTGGCAATCACACTTGATGTTTGCTGCTGACGCTGCAACTGTTGCACTTGACCAAACTGGGATGTCTCAGGCATCACCGGATTATTTTGTAAGGCATAAACCTGTGATGATCTAAGTGGGCTGTCAGACTGATGTCCTGTGGCAGTCTGCCTCTGATTTTCAGCCGTTGATACATTTGGAGTGAACCCTGCCTGCCCCTGCTGCCCAAGAAGAGTTGATGCCAGTTGTGCAAGTTGTTCTGGTTGCAGGGATGCAATTGGAGTGGGCAAAGAACCTGAAGGTTTTGTCTCCTGATGTGACAACTGACGGTTTTCAGATAATGGGATGCCAGAAATTCCATCTGTATAAGCAGAGCTCGTTTCTTGCATTACTTTCGGCACAACTGAAGGATGCCCATCAATAGACGAATCAACAAAACTATTAGATGCCTGAGATGGTATATTTCTGTTACCAGAGACTGGGTTTTGCACATAGTGAGGAGAATGATTTGGTCTCAAAGAGGTGTTAATTTGATGAGGTGGGTATTCATGCCTGTTTTCACCGTACGAGTCAGAAATGTTACCCATAGAATCAACTGAACCTGGATATGATGCAGATTGTGCTGACATAGTCATATCTGGAAAAGAAACCCGTGAAGGAAAGGGTCCTGAACGCATTGATTGATTTAGATACGATGCATCAGCATTGAAGGATGAATAGTTTGCATCTTTGATCTCATTTGGATGGTGTATAGGCCCCTGATTGTAACCAGGAGGCTCCAGCCTCAAAACAACACCCGAAATGCTCAGTTTGCCCGGTACTTTCAGTACTTTCTCAGAAAATTCTGATGGGGGTACAAGAAACAAGGTGGTCTTGTCATCCAATTTAGCAACCGCTGCTCGTTGCTTCTCCTCCAAATAGTGCATAAATTCATTGTAAAATCCAATATCACCATCACTACCAGGGACAAAAAAGACAACCCAAGAACCAGATGCTTGGTAGTAATGTTTTGCCAGCATGTCTAGACCAGTCCTTGCAGTGCAATCTAAGAACTCAGGCCTGCAGCATAATATTGGAGTCAAAAGACGGTTTCACTGTTTCAGAATGTAAATGCAGGAGACAAATAAACCTGTATGATTTATGTAACACATGTTGCTAAAAAAGTGCATTGAAATTCAAACTTTCTATTGTCAAGGCAAGAAATTTCACAAGGTACTTGAATGCATCAAAATACTTTCATATAACTAAGAAACATCATTGCGTTTGCACATTCAAAATGTTTGCAAACATCCTGAAAAACTTAATTTGGACTTGATCCAGTGATGAAATTGTGATGAAATTCTGTACTAGATAAGATTCAGGTAAATTTCACAAATTTAACTAAAGCAGGTAAATTTCACGAGTTCACCTGCAACAGTGTATAAAAGTTCAAGCACGTAATTCAAAATTTGTTGGCAGTCAGTCAAACAACTGGTATAGAATCCTGCTGCAAATCATTTGCTTCAATCTGTAAAATTCTTTATAATGAAGTTTGCGAAGGTTGAACGTGGATAATGAAGTGAGAACTAGACAGTAATAAATAAGCAGATATAGAAGCCACAACAAACAAGCAGCAGGCAGTAAGAAACCCTTTCTTACCCTTAAAATCTATAAAAGAACTCAGTATTATGTAAAGGAAGGTTTACTACTTACAGCATCATGTCCATTACTTTTCCCACAGGAAAGCAGCGAGCACGACAGACAGGAGTTCCTCCTTTCGCTATAGTTCCCTCCCATTTCCACTCCTTGAAAGATGACTTCTCTAATTCGGGAGTGAATTTTTTCCTGTCAACAGGATTTGGTGGCAGAGAACCAAAACCTGCCTGAAAACTATCATGAGGTGTTCTCCAGTGATCATTCTTTTCTCTGCGAGGTAGAGCTAAATTCATCTGCTGATCGGGGATCTGTTTATACCCAAAAGCTCCAGCACCTAAGTTCTTATCGAAGACCTCAGCTTGAGAAAAATCAGAGTATGTCCTTGAAAAAGTGTGTTTCTCTTGCTCTAGATCAGAGAAAGGATACTCTGGCAGCTCTTTGTCAGGAGGAAATGAACCAATCTTTAATTTCTTTGCTCCAGGTTGGTAATAAGAATCTTCTGGCGAATCCCACGACTCTTCATAAACTGGACGTTTGTGAGGAACATCATGGAAGTGAGCTGTCCTTTCCATGGGAGGACTCATTTGATGTTCATACATGTCTTGAGATAGTCCTGGTTCATTTCTGACTTCTCCAAGCCTCATTGGTTCATATGCATTGTTTCCACTACTCCATAAAGTACCTTTCCTACTAAAATTATAGACATCAGCATCTCCAGAATCCAGATTGGAGATAAGCTGTGGAGATCTAACACTCGGATCTCCTGCAAAGCTCCCAAAATTCCTAGCCGGCCGAAAGTTCTCAGCAGATCCAGAACGACCATTCAACTTGAAATGTGGGGAGGAAGGGGCATTCAAGGAGCCCCTTCCACTGTTAGCACCTGCTTCACTCTTTGCGAAACAAATATGGACACGGGGATTTCCAAACAATTTTCCTTGAAGAGTTTCTTTTGCTCTGCAAGCTGAGATTATGCTCCTAAATTGAACAAAAGCATAACTACGACCTGGAAATACAGTAATCTTCTCTATCTCACCAAATGGTGAAAAGGCCTTCCTTAAGATCACTTCATCCACTTTCAATAAAGCTGGAAACCCAATCCATAAAACTTCACTGGGTTCTGCATTTTTATCAGTCATTTTGGATTTTTCAGAGTCAGGACTAAAGTGACGTAATCTGGAGTCCCTTTGCGAAAAAGGAGATCCTCTTAATCCAGTGCGTTGCTCATCTCGATGTTGTAAATACTCTCCATCAAGTGGTGGCGTTGACTTATCCTGTTATTAAGAAATTTGCTAATATAAGGGAAGTGCTAAACCTCACTGTATAAGCAATGAAATATGATATTGACTTAATGTTCAAAATAAAATAAAATAAATGAATTGAATCAGAGCATATAGGCTTTGCTGTAATGCTAATTACTGTTCTACATCGAATAGAAATGGTAATATGGGTAAAGTAGATGACAAATAAATAACGATGTTGACAATATGGTCAATTTTTTTCCTTTTTTCGGAAAAGAATATGATCATTTCTACTTGCATGCAATCTAGTGGCAGAGAGCCATTAGGAAGTTCCATCAATTTGAAATTTTCTTGCAGAGCAATCTAAAACAAGTTCCACTAAATGATGGAAAAACAACTGCATCCTAGCAAAGAGAATGTGCTGGGCATTCTACCTAGAAGCCATACCAAAAGCATATGAACAGTTTCAATATTTTTCCCAGTAATCTGCAGTAATATTTTTTTTTTTTATTCATCCACGCACCCATTGAAGCTCAAACCAAGGACCTGAGCCCTACGAAAGCCGCTCCTTACCACCGGAGCTAGACTTTGGCTTCACAGAGAAATAAATTATGAATAGAATGAAATATTAACAATACTAAGCTCAACAGGTGAAGTATGAAGAATGCAGTAGCAGATTACAACAAACAGAAATATGGCATTCTCTTCCCACTAAACTAACAAAAAAATTAAAAAAAAAAAGGGATCTGTTAGCATGGAGACACACTGAACAAAAGAAGTTCAGCTCTAGGGACTTCACAAAATGTGCTCTATCTCTCTTTTGCACACCCTTTGTTAAATGATGCAAAGCAGTAGTCACAACACAATTACTGCATAACATCGTTAGCAATAATAAGTAATTTAATCACAGGAATGTGCGCATATGATATGACACACAAAATTATTCAGACAAGATCAACTGAAACTGCTGAGAGATCATGATTTAAAGAAGACAATGTGACCTCAAAATTCTGAAAATTGCAGCCTCGCTGCAAGCAATTACATACACATATTTGCCAATGATTTTTGAAGTAGATCACAAGTTACAATGAGAATGCTCTCATCTCTTCCTGCACACTTGAAAAAGTCACATGGAATGGTCAAAAGCAATTTCTCTTTTGTGCTTATTGCCCAAGCTTTGGCAGGCAGGACAATAGTGTTTTCACCCTAGTATATTGAACCCTGGAGAGCCATTTAGCAAACACAACGCTTCTATCTGGCATCCATTACTTAGTGCATAAACCAGATATAATATTAAATTCATTAAGATCTGTAACTAGTATGCATTTAATGCTTTCCTTATCCACTAGTTTATAAATCAACTTGATAGTCTATGACATGAATTTTTCCATGAGAATATCTGGGAAATGTTAGAAATTATCTGGTAATAACATCTGACTCCAAAATACAAGCGCTCAAAGGTGGAAAACTAAGAGGGTCATCTATCTTTCTCTTCTCGCACACACACACATGCATTAACCTTACATCTGGTTTGTTTCCTTATTCTTCAATCTTTCATAAATATTGTCTCTTTGGAATTTTATTGCTTTTGCTGTCAAATCGCCAGTATCTTTCTCATCCATCTTTACTTATTTTACTCTACTTGAAATTAACTTGACGGATCTTTGTATCTTGGTCAATGATATTTGTTTACAAGTTTCAGTCAAGTTGTTTCTTACCAAGGTAAAGAGTACATATAGCACTTTCTGAAAAAGGATAATAAATGGCTAATAATTCTCCACTTCTTTTTCTCTTATTGATCCAATGAAAGGAAATATACACTTTGACATGTAAAGTGAACTTTTAGATGTTGGGTACAAGTAATACAACCATCTCCTAAATTTGCAAGGAGATATATGCCACCAATCAGCATGGCCTACATATTTATCGTATTCTCAAAACCTTGGACAATTTCATTAAGTAGTTCAGATCTTTTTCAACCTGTTTCCCTTAAATGGCATTTCAAATGAGTAACTTATTTTTTTAGCATTAATATAGAGAATGAAGAACTTATTTATTTTTTTAGCATTAATATAGAGAATGAAGAACTTATTTCTTGCACGGTCAGGTTCATCCTTCTTATTAGCTAATTACACGAAATATTTCATGGTTTTACGAACATCCCATGAAGATTAAGCATATCCGCATATTTATAGGAAGGTCAATATTATGGAACTTAATAAAGATGAACGAATAACTTGGAAAAAGGAAATGATTCAATGATGGAGTTGTGGTAGAGAATTATAAACATGCCACCTTGAGAACAGATAATTAATCAAATATTTATAATCATGACAATCTAGCTTCAGCAACTATACAGAAGACGGCCAATGAAGTCATTCTAAATTAAATGAGTTCAGATAAGAGGTAAACTGCTACCATTGAAAAATATCAGCCATAATAAATAGAGCTTCGGCTGAAGCCATCCACCTCATTGAGACATATGTGTAACTATTCTTTTAACTTTCATAATTTCACCAAATCCATCAAATAATCAGTTATTTTTAGCTAATAATATATCAGTGCTCAAATGGAAAAACATAATCCGTCCACTAATAATCAACTTCCTTCAGTTATTACAATAGCTGGTTGCAGGTACTCATTATAAAATTGAAGAACATAATTAATTTGCATCACTTTATGTCTTTTATGGCATTGAGAATTACTGTGATAGAGACCAAACTAGTTCTGTATTTAGTAAATGAGCAATCTGAAAGCATAAGTGAAAATCCAGATCATCCCTGATGTTTGCAATTTATAGCCCAGTTCAGTCCTCATTCCTCATTAATTAAAAATAAGATCTGTAATATTTGCTGCATGTTATATCTACCATCACTGGTATGAAAGAAAATGCAGGAGTCTTTTGCAACCTTATATGGAGATAAAGGTACTCTGCAGATGGACCTCAATTATTATGAAAGATTGCACCAGACAGTCAGACAAAGACACATCAACTGATAGTGGAATCAGATAAAGGGGCTGAAGGAATTTCTGCAGTTACATTACTTAATTCAATTGCAGAATCAGAGCTGATGCTTAATTTTTCGTTTTGTAAACTGCTTCTGTTCTCTGACTAAAGATATTAGTTCTTGCTGTGCTTTATATTTGTGCGGAATAGAGATACTGTGGATGATGACACGAGTTATTATGAAAGAATGCATCAAAGACAGATAAATTACCTGCTATTGGATGAAACTGAATTTAGGAACTTGTTGCCATTACAATTACATTACTGGTGCAAATTATGGAATTGAAGCTGATGATCCGTGGTTATTTTGTTTTCAAAGTGCTATCTAACCAGAAGTATTAATTGGATTGGAGTACGAGTATCTTTAACAGCACTGCTTTTGATAGAAATTAAGTCTATATTTAGGATTGAGGTAAATGTGGATTGAAATGGTTAAGTATAATTGGGTGATTACCAAATATTATTAAACATACCCTAATCAATTACTCAATTGTGTCCGCCTATTATTTTTTGTGCTGGTATCAGTTAACAATTAGAACATTATTTGACTGCAAATTCAATATTCCAAGCTTTGCTTCTTTAATACTATTATTCTTTATATGGTGAATCAATATCATCAATTTATAGACAAATACACATCCACATATATTTTCTGAAACTAACAAATCAAAGATTAATAATAATAATAAGTAATTAAAACAACTAACCGCCTTGGCAAATTCGATCCTAAGCGGATTGCCAGCAAGAGGGAACCCTTGAAGAGCCTTCATCGAAGCAATCGCGTCCTCCTCCATTTTAAAATTGATGAAAGCGTAGCTTCTTCCAGGCTGAAACGCTACGCTTTCGAGCTCTCCGAAACGCAGAAACTGATCGGTCAAATCCGCCTCCTCTATATTATGCGACAAGTTCCCCACCCATAAATGCCTGGACGGCGGCGTATTGGCTCGGCCTCCGCCGCCGGAATGCGTTCTGTCCTCGAATCTCCCGCCGCGGAACCGCTCCCTTCCTCCGCCGCGGCCTGACTGTTTAAATTAAGCGATTGAAACAAAAAAAAATTAGAAATTCGAAGTGATGGTAATATGTATAAAAGTTATTGAAGAATTAAGATTAAAAAAAGAAAAAAACAAAAAGACTGACCATAACTATTTGATTTTGCGTTGCGTAAGTTGGAGATTGGAGACTTGGAGTTGGAGTTGATGGCGTGAGTCTTTAGAGATTACTTTACTCAAAAGCTGAGACGAAATCGAGTTGGGTTTTCGTTTCGAGATTGCTATTCAATTTTGTGAATTTTTATTTTTTATTTTTTTTTAAGCCCTGAGTTAACACGGATTTTAATGTAAGACGACAAATTTTTTTTTTCTATTTTGTAACGGATGATGCTCGTACGTGGCGGCCTGACACTTGCACAGTCTTTTAATATTATTATTTTTTAATTTCTATGGAGGATTTATTTATCTATTTAATGTTAATTTTAATGATAAAATAATATATAAAAAAATTAAGTGATAAAATTAATAATAGTATCTCTTACAACTCATAACACTCTTTGTACATTATTTTTTATAATAAATTATATTTTCAACAAAATTTAAATATATTATTTAAAGAGCCGCACAAATGATTCCAAACCCATAATTCTTATTATTCTTATTTTTTTTTTTTCTTTTCAAGCGAACTTAGATTATTACCCTTATCAAGTTATGGTATATTCGAAATTCTATTTTATTGCAAAAAGAAAAAAAATACGGATTTTACGTACATCTAAATAAAGAAACCAACACAAAATGATGTGTGGCCGTGACTCTCAACCTCTAGCTTGTTACTTCGAATTCGATAAATCTAAATAAAGAAAGTGGATGATGAAACAGATGGAAGGAATTTAAAAGAAAGAAAATTTGTTGATAAGATAATACGATCGGCACTGGCTGCTAACCTTTTGATTTATCTACCTGCAATCGACTCTTTACACGAGCAATGATTCCTTTCACATTCGTGAACCAATTTTAGAGTTGCTGGCGCTTCTCTGTACCCATATCCAAAGAAATAATTAAACTTCAAGAACAAATGATACAAACGTTAATTCATGTCAAAATAATTGCAAGAAAATGGAAGTAAGTATCCAGATATGTATAATGCCATCGGTTAACTCTGCAAAATTAAATTAATTCAATCATAGCATAGAAGCATAAATGGATTAACTTATCGTACATGTACACATTCACATCATGAAAGAGTGCGTTGTTATTATTATTATTATTATTATTATTATTATTATTATTTTAAAATCGATGAAGCCATCCAAAATAGGAACATGAATAGGATATGAATATAGCTAGGAAATATGTATAATTAAACATGAAGAATGGCGGTGGTCTGAAATCTAATCTCAATCGGCACATGCAAAAGCTACCATTGATGGGATCGAAATTGCAAAGTGCATTGAAATTAAGTTGATGCAGTCTATAGATCCTAAAGTAATTAATGTACTAATGATCTAGTGAAGGATGATGATGCTTTCCTTACGGTAACCCCTCACGTACTACTGTCTAATTTATCCAGCCTCAACAATTAATATTCTTAGATAAATCACACAATTTAGGCTGGTTCCATGTTTTTGTATTCTCGATAGTGAAAGGCCTCTGCAGATGATAAACACTTTCTTAATAGCAAAAGCCAATTTTAGGGCCAGTTTGAGATTACAATAATTGATGAAATAAATTATTTCTACTATGTGGATAAAATATTACGAGGAAAATCAATGTTTGATGAACTGTATTATTGTAGTTGTTATGAGTTTGAAAAAGTCGAGCATATGCATTTAGTATATTTTATTACAAAAATATTATTTTAACTTACAATGATTAAAATAGACATTAATTTTGAATTACCTCTTAATTATATATTATGGTTTGTAGAAAAATAAAACATAATAATTCTTTTAGTGAAATGTTGAAGTTATAAGAGGAACTTGAGAAAGACGTGGTAATAATTTTTAAATTTAAAATTAATTAATCGAAGTCAAACAATTTTCAAACATAAAAATTAATTAATAAGGCAAGCACACTGTGAACGGAACAGAATCTGAAGACTGATCAATTCCTTCTCTTTCTTTACCTTATTTTTCTTGTTAACGCAAAATGTTAATTCTATTTCCATCGATCCCCGTCGTACAATATGCTTCAACTCTGCAAATACATTGCCAAGATTCATCGCGGCGTTTCACGAGTTCCCATTAATCTTCTTCTCTAATATGTCATCGTCATTCCGTCGTATGATTCCAAGTAAGTCGATTCAGTGCTCGAGAACTGGAAGATCCCCTATTCCTAGGAACGGCAGCAACACTACTACTAAGCTTACAGCAAGTGCTTTCTGTGGGTGTAGCAATGCAACGGAATTTAAAGCTTTATGAGGGGACGTGATTAAAAAAATTAAAGATTGACTGGATACAGAATAATGGAGGAGTTTGCAGGGAAGAGAAGAAGCTTTTTTTAAAAAAATCTCTTCCCGGCAAACTCACGAAAAAGAGAGAAAGAAAAAAAAAGAAAAAAGAAATTATTTGACTTTTAATTAATTAACTTTAAAATTTGTTGACATATTTCAAAATATTAGTTTGTGATTCCACTGATGATATTAAATGTAAGATGTACTCTAAAATTTATCGGACTTCATATTTCTAGCATCCACAAATTCCTCCGAGTTGATCTGCACATCAAAGACCTATGCCGTTGACATGACTGAAATTGTCATCAAAGCTTTTAATTATAATAAAACCAAGAGAGTGCCACCATTAATTAAGGGGGCGTTCGATAGTTTTCATTTGTATAATCAACATATGATAACAATTTTTTTTATAGGTCCTTTAAACATTTACTTAATTCGGCTAAAAATCAAAAGAACTCATCTTCTGCACATCAACGAAAAGAACATTCCACTGCAGTCCCAAATCCATTGAACGTGTTTAAAATTCTTTAACTCCAAATTTAAAATAATCGCAAAACCCAATGCAGCATTAAATGTTTGGATCTTATCAATTCGATACAAAAACCCATTTTGATTACCATGGATGCTAAACTGGGATAGAGATGAGAGAGAGGGGTCCGATATGGTGTTAATCTCCATCCAAGGTCTGATATGGTGTCGATCTCCTTCAAATCTCACCATTTCTTGCCAATAAATATTTTGGAAGTTTTTGGTTTGTTCCAGTAAACAGAAATTAATTGATAAGAAGAAGAAAAAGATTGATACCAGCTGGCATTTGGAGGAGGGGAAAATTAATGATGGCTTGCATTCTTGAAATTCAAATAACCGATAGAAAGTCGTTCTTTAACTTTATATGAGTAAAAAAAGAAATCTGTATTTTGTGTTTCATAATTCATTTGATCATAATATTGTACCAAATAGTTACTCAACTTGTTTTCAGGAAATGAAAATGAAAATGAAAATGTTACCAAACTAGCCGTAAACTATTGAACATTATCAGCCTCTAGAGCAACCGAGTTTCTTGCCAATTGTTTGTAATAATAAGTCTACGAGAGCAGACACTGAGTTGTTTATAGGCCCCAAGCATTTAGCTTTTATCATGTTCTATGACAACAAATTAGTTCTGTATTAGTCTCATTCAGTAATATCTGGTGTAATTTTTATGTAAGAAAAATAAAACGAAAGTTGAATAAAAATTAGGGCTATTGACAAAACTATAGATATTGAAGATTAATTAGTTCTATCTTCGGGGGAAGCTCTTGTCAAAGACAATTTTCGATTACCAGCCAACTCAACACATAACCTCAGTTGTAAAAATCATAAAAACAGAAATGTAGTTGTAGTACATATGCACAAAATATAAACAGCACATAATTCAGTAGACACATAAAATGGCATGCACCGGGTGCAGATCTCAATCACCCCGGCAACCACCGCAGCCACCATCGTCACCGTCACCCTCAGAAATTGAGACAACAACCCACCATCTCTCCGACCAGCTCTCCGGCACCTTCAGGGTCAATTCCAATTTGACCTTTTTCTTCGTCTTTCTTTTCTTCTTCTACGGGCGGGGGATCCACACATGCAAACACAATCATTGATAGGATTGAAAATGCAATCACAATTTGAAAAAGAAGGATAATGCCACCAAAGAAGTTTTTGGAACTCTCATAGTTTTGTAAAGCTACTGCTAATCGCTTCATTCTTTTTTATGTCCTTAAGGCAAAAGAATTGAAACAAACACTTCAATTTATGGACCCTATAATAAGTAATGTATTTCATGGGTATATTCCTTGATGCCGTCCTAGGAAACTATATTTATAACATATATTTTTATAACTTTATTTGAAAGTTCATCGTATCTTCGCGGTTTATTAAAAATGTTTAATATATAGTGTCTTGATCGCATACAAAATGCTAGCTTCTAATCAAAGTTTTCTGTTTAAAATATATCGACACCTTAGCCATCAAAGTTTTTGTAATGGTTTTTCCTAGAGCATTCATCTCTTATTTATAATGTGATATATTCACAATAAATATTTTATATGAAATAAAAAATTTAGAATCATGATTTGAGGCTCATGTGTGGTAGCTTTAATACAACGTTGCTGTGAAAATAAAATTATTATGGCACCGCACGTACGTAGCAGCATCAATCATTTGGAATATTAATTTTGACTTCACATGTTTGGCTTCGAAAAATTTCTGTGTTTCACTTCATAAGCACGTCATTGACAAATGACAATGACGGACGGACTTATTAAAGGGCTGGCTAGGTTATGTAATCCAATCAAATCCCTGAAGAATTGTTAATTTGCATTGAAAGCTTGTGTACTCTTGAAGTTTTCATTTACATCCGATTTTCAGTAGCCTAGATAACGATTAGAGGTAAAACCACTAAAAAAATGTTAATATATATATGTAACGTTTCAGCTGATCGATCGGTTGTCTTGAGTTTCAATTCTAATAAGTTGTTTAATAGATGGCATTTTGAATTATCCATTATAAGATGATTTATGTCTGAAAAGAAGAGGATGAAATCTGAATTGTATTATTATAAGATGATTTATATCTGAAAAGAAGAGGATGAAATCTGAGTTGTATTGTAATAGGCTTGATCTAGGATACTTGCCTCCAGTAGATTTTTTATTATAACATACATATTAGTGCTAAAAAATAATGTCCAAAACAATCCTAAGCTTACCCAAAAGTAAGTGGTTATCGATTTTTGCACTTACTACATTTGTTTTCAAGGGAGAATAACACTTAATATTTGGTGGCATAATTTTTTCACCACTTGGGTTATTTATAAATTTTAATATCTTATTTTGTTAATTTTTTTAAAAGTTTAATGAAACGAAGAATATTTTGTTGTTCTGTAAACCATAACAAAAGGAGTAAGACTTTACTAAATAAAAGAAAAAGAGTATAACGAATACGATGGGACGAAATGGACCTTATTTCTTAAATACATGCTACGTACGGTCCAATAAAAAGCAATCATCAAAAGCTAAATTAAAAAAAAATCACGCAAAAAAAAAAATCTTTATTATAAGGACAGTAAAACAAATAAATAAATCGAATTCAAATCGAACTGTAAATAAATTAAGTCAAAATTCTGCAAATTCGAATTTAATTCGTTTAGTAGAATTAATAAATGAATCGAATCCAAATTCATTTACCATTTGTTTATATTATAACAAATCGAGTTGAATATGAATTTATTTACAAAAATGTTATCAATAAACAAAAGGCAAGTAAAATAACATATAAAAAGACCACAAATCTCATCTTACAAAATACAAATTTATTATCATTTATAATTACTATATTAGCATTCAAACTTTAAAATTTTTTCATACATAGTTAAGGATAAATAAGTAATTTAATTAAATAAATAACAAACGAATTTTAAACGCATGGATTGTATTTAATTCATTTATGACTCATTTATTAAATGAATCTTAGACAAATAAGTGAATCAATGTCCTTAAATCCACCCATACATACATGCATATGTATGTGTATGTGTGTGTATTAACTGATCGGTCAAATCCGCACATACATGCATGTGTGTGTGTGAATTCCCAAAACCAAAAGAGTAATATATACACACACATATACATACAAATACATGTATGTGTGTGTATATAAACATATATTGCTTTAGAATATATCTAATTATTCTAAAAGAGTAATATATACACACACATAAACCAAAAGAGTAATATATAAACATATATTGCACTAACTACATTTGTTTTCAAGGGAGAATAACACTTAATATTTGGTGGCATAATTTTTTCACCACTTGGGTTATTTATAAATTTTAATATCTTATTTTGTCAATTTTTTTAAAAGTTTAATGAAACGAAGAATATTTTGTTGTTCTGTAAACCATAACAAAAGGAGTAAGACTTTACTAAATAAAAGAAAAAGAGTATAACGAATACGATGGGACGAAATGGACCTTATTTCTTAAATACATGCTACGTACGGTCCAATAAAAAGCAATCATCAAAAGCTAAATTAAAAAAAAATCATGCAAAAAAAAAATCTTTATTATAAGGACAGTAAAACAAATAAATAAATCGAATTCAAATCGAACTGTAAATAAATTAAGTCAAAATTCTGCAAATTCGAATTTAATTCATTTATTAAACGAATATTTAGTTCAATTAATTTAATTCGTTTAGTAGAATTAATAAATGAATCGAATCCAAATTCATTTACTATTTGTTTATATTATAACAAATCGAGTTGAATATGAATTTATTTACAAAAATGTTATCAATAAACAAAAGGCAAGTAAAATAACATATAAAAAGACCACAAATCTCATCTTACAAAATACAAATTTATTATCATTTATAATTACTATATTAGCATTCAAACTTTAAAATTTTTTCATACATAGTTAAGGATAAATAAGTAATTTAATTAAATAAATAACAAACGAATTTTAAACGCATGGATTGTATTTAATTCATTTATGACTCATTTATTAAATGAATCTTAGACAAATAAGTGAATCAATGTCCTTAAATCCACCCATACATACATGCATATGTATGTGTATGTGTGTGTATTAACTGATCGGTCAAATCCGCACATACATGCATGTGTGTGTGTGAATTCCCAAAACCAAAAGAGTAATATATACACACACACATATACATACAAATACATGTATGTGTGTATATGTGTGTGTATATAAACATATATTGCTTTAGAATATATCTAATTAATTGGATCCACACATGCAAAAGCTATCATTTGATAGGATTGATATTGCGATCAAAGCTTGGCAAAGTAGCACTATGCCACCAAAGAAACTGTTCAAACTCTCATTCTGTAAATTTACTACTAGTTGTTCCAGTTTCCTTTTTTCCTTGGGTTAAAAATATTGAACAACTTCAATTTATAGGCCTGATAAGTACTGCATGTACTTATTAATTGGATGCCGTCCTAGGAAAATATATTATATTTATATAAATTTGCTCGAAGCTTCTTTCTATCTTCGCGACTTGTTTAACATCAAATATTTTAGCAATATCGCAGCTTATTATAGTAAATGTTTTTGTTGTGTTTACTTAACGTATATCGATTGATATCATATCATATAGATATATAATCACGTATGTTAGATTGTGCAAGGTTATTAATTTCCTAGAAAATTCATCATATTTTGAAATATTATATATTTTGAAATATTATATAATTCAATATTATATAATTCTTTAGAGTTAGTTTTAAATTAGATTTAAGATTGAGGTATATCGTGGTTTTGATTAATTCATGGATGCCATGGAGTGGAATTGACAGTTATGTACCAAGTACATATTACGAGTAGCATAATCATTAGTTGTCAAATTAACAATTCTATGTAGCTTATTTTGCAGTTGAATTATATTAAAAATTTTATAGCGAATTTTCCAAGAAGATACAATAGAATTAACATTCCATGTGAAAGACTGTGTAGTTGATTACTCCTGAAGACTTTGGAAGTCATAGTGACCAGAATAAGAATATACTTGGTTACTTAATAACTAATGTTTTAGATAGATTTTGGGTGCAAAGGAAAAGAGGAAAAGCCTATCTAAAATAATAAATTTATATTTTGGGGAAACCAGGGTATCTCATTTGATCATTGTGTGCGGTATTTTAGAATTTAAAGGAGGTAAGGAGAGTGGGAGGATGGTAATGACATCGAGAGGTCGAAATTTGGAAAGGAGGTTCTTTGAAATAAGCTTTTAACCTGCAAAACAATGAAAAAGAGGTTAGAGGTGAAGTCAGGGTGGCTCAGCATCCACACTCTGACGCTCAAGTGACCTACTCAAGATTCTTATGATGGCGAGAGCTTGCAAGAGGTGGAAGAGCACTCATCTTGGGAGCCCACAATTTGAAACTTATAGCAGGTACTTGATGGCCTATGTTTTGGCCTACTGGCCTTGGGTACCTCAGTTCTTAGCATGATTTGCTAGTCTGTCTGCTGTGGTGGATCGTTTGGGGTCGCTGGTGGAGGTGACTTTTCAGGTACCCGAGATCCCACTGCCCTAGGAATTACATGTGCGAGATCCTCAAAACACTTGTAAGAGATAGGTTCTTTATCTTGGTGAATACCGGTCAATTGTTTGACAGACTTCCCTTGTTGAGTTGAGCTACTCTCATTGTGGGATCACTACCTTTATCACTTCCGTCATCTCCCATCCTTGTAAGATTTTCCATTAGAACATCAGAAGGTATATCGGGTGCCATGATTTGGAGCACACACAACAGCCAATTTGATAACCGCTATAGAGGGTTTTTGTGCATTCCTTACGCAGGCAGCACCAATTGTTTTAGATTGATTTTAGGTGCAAAGGAAAAGAGGTAAAACCTATGTAGAACAATAAAATTAATTTTTGGGAAACTAGGATATCTCACTTGATCGTTGTGTGTGATATTTTAGGATTTAAAGGAGGTAAAGAGAGTGAGAGGATGGTGATGACAACGAGAGGTCAAAATTTGGAAAGGAGATTATTTGAAATAAGCTTTTAGCCTACAAAAAATGAAAAAGAGATTAGAGGTGGAGCCAAGGTGGCCCGATATCCACGCTCGGACACTCAAGTCAGTTACTCAAGCTTTTTATAATAGCGATAGCTTGCCAGCCCTCTTAAATAGTGGTTTGAGGTTGAAGAAGACGTTAAGCTTTTTTTTTTTTTTTAAGAGTGTTTGTGTGGTGTTGAATGATGAACATAAACCTTGGATACCTTTATATATGGAGTACCCCAACTATCACGTGACACATTTCTAATAGTTATTGACTGTCCTTTTCCAGTGTTTTTCTATCCTTTTACCTTTTTCATGATTTTTGGGCAGTTAGGAGCATGCTTGGGGAGCAAGAAGGCATTTGTGGCGTAATTTATCTTTTTGGACACAAGTTATACGCTATAAGGTGGCCCAGGATACCTCAACAGAGGTTGTCTGGCAGGGCTGCTGAGGACCACTGTCATTGGTACAGTGTCCTTCATTTTTTTGGCAGAGGTGACAGTCGATTATCGTTGTTTTTTCAACAAGATATTTTAATATTTATTTTTACAAAACCAAATATTATTTTTTAGGTGATGGAGACGTTTCTCATGACTGACTACTTAAAGACTTTTCTTTGACCGTTTCACGTCTGATTTGTGGTACCCCTCATACCTTCTTAATCTCTAGATGTATCTAGTATATGCTGGGTACCTCGAGTACCCTATTTATTGGTGTAGGTCAGGTGCCTCTGGTACCCGAAAATTACGGTGTAGGTCGAGTACCTCCGGTATCGAGTTTATAGTGTTGGTCAGATACTCCTAGAAGATAACTTATAGTTACATAACCTTTGCATCAACACGTGGCGCTTCATTTTTAATACTCTATTTATCCTTAAACAACTAAAATATTTTCCATTTGTCTACATATGTTATGAATTATTATCATATGGGTTATGTGTATGCAAGTTCACTATATCCCTTGATTAAGAGATATTTTCATATGTTCTTCAATAAGTTGAAAAATAAGCGTGGGTATAATTCAATTTATAAGAATAAAGAGAGATTTATGTCAGAGAACTTGCAAGGCATGACCCTGGATTGAAGAATTTTACTAAAAAAAGTGGGGAAAAGAAAGCAAAGAAAACAATTGTATCTTTTTGCTTATTATAGACCAGTTCCTCTTATTAATAAAAACTTATGCATGTCCTGCATATAGCATCTCAGCATGGTAGGTAGTGTGCCTAGATAATCATGCTTTATGAGAAGAATAATTTATGTAGGACTATCTCACTACTTAATGAGGCGGTGAGATAACTTAATATTGTTCTGCCATGTGAGAGCCTATGGGATCAATAGTGGGTCCTACAGTGAGACCAACTAAATTTACTATTAAAATATTGGTATGAAATCTACAATGAGACTCACTACTCTACCACATGGCAGAAGGCTATTGAATTGTTCATTATACTATTGGACTGTCCATTGTTGAGTTGATGGAATTACTCCACACACACACACACACAGAGACACACACACACACACACACACACACACACACACACACACACACACACACACACACACACACACACACACACACACACACACACACACACACACACACACACACACACACACACACACACACATATATATATTAATGCATTGTTAGTTAGAGAGCAATGTCCATTGTTGAGTTGATGGGATCACTCCACAGAAGTTTTTTTTTTTTTTATTCTTTGCTAGTTGGCAGAGTAATCGATGAGGTTTGTCCTCACTATTTTTTTAATTTAAAATTTGGTGGGAACTACATTAATAAATGTAACCACAACTAGTCTCACTAACCTACCTAGAGATGGCCAACGGACCGGACAACATATCGCACAGCACGTGTCGGTACAGCACGGCACGGCATGAGTATGTTTCAGTGGGGCATGTAATGCAGTACGACACATACGTGGGCTAGGCCGGACTTAGAATTTTAGGTACGTAAGCCTTAAAAGCACAGCACAGGAAAAAGCCGCAATAAACACGTTTTATTTTTTTAATGAAAGTAAACTTAAAATTTTATGATTTTACAAATAACTTGAAATTGAATCTTTTAATATTTTTTTATTAGTGCAAGTTTTCTAAATTAATTTAATTCTTAGTTAAAAAAATACTATGATTGATTTATGTTTATAATTTATTAAATAAATAATTGATATCATGATTTTAATAAATAAAATTATAAATATCATGATTTATAAACATGTATTAATATTATTATGAACTATAATCTATGACTCTATGTAAGTCCAAGTTATAAGTAAGTTAACCCTTAAGAAAAATTTATTATTATTGTTGTTGTTAAGTATTAAAAAAGAATTTTAATACCATATGGTCAAACTTAATAATTAATATTATATTCTCTTACTATTATTAATTTATTATTATTGAATATGGACTTCAGTTTTGAATTTTTTATTTTATCCAATTTGAATAAAAGCACATAGACCCAAAAAAGTATATAAACTTGAAAAAATACGTCAAGAACTTGACATGCGCTCTTAAAAAATAAAAAAAAAGTTTATTGGATTTTTTTTCTTGGGCACGGCACGACACGACCCAAGGCATAGCACGTGTGCCAGGTCGGGCCTAAACAAAACAAATTAGGCACGACACGGCACGACACGACACGACACGGCATGGCACGAAACATATAGTGGGCACGACATGACACGAGCATGAACATGCATGGGTCTTTATTTGATGGACCGGGTTGGCACAGCACGGCCCATTGGCCATCTTTAAACCTATCGAATGGAATGACAAAGCATGATTGGCTAGGCATGCACAAGTGGACGAACGAATTTCATATATTTTTTAAATTTGATTACCATGGATTTTGATGTTATTTCTATTGGTTTTAGTATCTCAGATTCTTAGCTACTAAAGTCGAACTACTTATGAATTATAATGTCATGTTATCTTATGTTAATACAATAAAGATGCATTTAGTATGGAGCATAGGATATGATAGGACGTGATATAATAGAATGAGATGAGATAAGATATGATAATATTTAATACTGAACTTGTGTTTGGTGTAGTTCATATGGATTGGCTTATATTAATACTATCTCATGTGCCGTATGATTAGACAGGAATTTATATGTAATTTGACCTTAAATATAATTGAAAAATAAATAAAATTTACTAAATGCTTGGATTTTGATTTTAATTTAATTATAAAGTTTATAAATATTATTTTCCTAATAATAAATTTAGAAGTCTATATTTTGTGTTATTACCTAGAATGATACTAATCCTCCTACCTCACTACAGATAAGGGTTCATGTAATATATGGAAAGTAAAACAAATGAAATACAATACATACATATATACATACATACATATATATTAATAAACAGATGAATTATAAATATTTATATTAATTCTTAAATTTAAAATTGTAAATAATAAATAATGGGAGAGAAAATATGAAAGACTTTTAAGCAAAAGAACTACTTTTTTGAAAAAAAAAGGAATTATTTTCTATGTTTAGGGCAATAAAATTTGCTTCTCTTTTATCCCATAAAAACAACATGGGATAAGCTCCCTAGGAAATAAAATGTCATTATTGCAGGATTAATTGATGGGTTCAAACGGTATTTTTCCTTACATTACTTTTTGCAACAAACACTAGCTAGAATTATATTCTAGGAAAATAAGCCAAACCCACCCTCCTTAACAGCTTCCAAACAACCCATGACTAAAGTTCATTGAGCGGGCTTTATTTATAATTATATATGTGTTAGAACATTGTATTGTATATTTAATTACCTGTAGAGTTCGAACCATACATATATTCTCAGTGTAATAAATGTATTACATATATTCTCAGTGTAATAAATGTATTTCTTCTAGCTTGGAGAATGAGTTCAACTAATAGTCGGTGCATACCACTCAACCAACAAGTGATTTGCCTAGCTCTTTACTCTTTGGTAGTATTCTTTGTTTGTTTCTTGATTATCTTTTGCTTGATGCGGCTGCTTTTAGCTTTCTTAATTTACCATCTGCATTTGTTTTTATGCTTTTCTTGTTTTCTTAGTACACACTTAGATACCAACCATTGTTTATGAACCATCAAGTACATATAATCCATATCTGACAGCAGAGGACTGAGTCAAATTCACTGATTCCTCATTGTTTACATGGTGTGTATGAGATGTCAAAATATCGTTGCAGTTTCCTCGTAGTTTACTTATATTGATTCTTAATCTCTACATTTTTTGCGAGAGTTGGAGCTTTCGTCAAGCCATTTTCACTCTGCCCGTATCAAAGTGGCTAGGCACAAGAAAGTATGCAATAGCAGCCTCTGTTAAATTTACGACAATGAATAAGATCCTTAAATTTGTAATTGGTAAAATGGGGAGATTTATCTTGACAAATTTGTAATTGATAAAATGGGGATATTTTATCTTGACAGCTCTACAGCAATAAATATACCTGAGCTTCTGTGGATCAACCTTATGGAACCATCTGTGATCTGTCTAAGAAAACTAAATTTACGAGAAGCTCTCTGCAAAACACTTTTTCTGGTGTTTAAAGTGGACTTAAGCTTTAGGCCTTTAGCCATATTCCACTACATTCATTCAACCTCTAGTCACCATGTTTGTGGCTCTTATCCCCTGCCTAATCACGTTGCTATGTGTTGTAAAGTACTGTGAATTCACCAGTTGCCTGGGAAACCAAAAGGAGCAGATAACTTACATAATGAAGCAGGGTCTTCAAGTACAAGAAAACTTGCAGCAACTATAACGTAGCAAAGAACGAGCATTAGTCCTTTGAAGTAATTAGAATTTCCCTCCAGCAAATTTAACATAACAAATATGTGAATACTATCAGAGTAATTTCAAGCTAAGGTTTCTAACAGCAGAAAAAGTTTCAAGGTCAATCCACAGGTAATTCACGGATAAAAGCAACATTCGGGAGTTGCATGATTGAAATATTTATGCTGGTATTCAATTTTCCTTGTTTCAGCGAAGTAAAAATTTCAGTTTGCGAACCTGCAGTATGATGGCTACCACTCAGACAGTTATCGTAAGTATGGCTGTCTCGAAAAGTTGAAGATCTAAGTCTGTAGGGCGTCCAATGATCCGCCCAATAACAATAGAAAAGGGAACCTAGTATCAGAACAACAACATTTTCAGTCAAGATATCAAGAATAAAAAGGATGAAAAGTGACAGAATGGAGTAGCTATCTAGTGTTTGGTCCTTATCCCCAACATAGCTATCTGTGTCGATGAACCTATTGCCACCCCAAGAATAGGTCCTGCACAAGATAAAGTAAATTTTAGAGGCTAGTTAATGAATATTAGTCGTAATATGTCACTAGCAGAACAAGTACTCGGTACTTACAAGCTTGTCTTTCATTGTAAACATAACGGATATTATCATTTTACTACTAAAGTTTTACTGACATATTATATCAGTACTAAGGTTTGCCGAAAAGTACATTTTACTACCAAAGTTTTGCACTGTTATCAATTCACTACTATTCCGTTAACAACGTTAAAAATTTACTGATGTCATAAGGGTATCAAAGACATTTCCAGATGTAAGAGTAAAATTGTCTGTTAATTTGATAGATAAATTATCATTTTCTACCGAACTTTTAGGAGAATTATCATTTTACTACCAACTTTTTAGGGAAATTATCATTTTACTACCAGACTCTTGGGGGTAAAATCGACTTTTAACTTAATTTCCGTTAAACATTAACTTTTTCTTAACGGAATGGTAGTGAATTGATAGCGGCGCAAAACTTTGGTAGTAAAATGCATTTTTCGGCAAACTTTGGTACTGACATGATATATCAATAAAACTTTAGTTGTAAAATGATAATTTCCCTAAACATAATAGCACCAGCATGCTCTGCAGCATTACCAACGATTGGGAGTAGGATAACGCTGATAAAAGCTACGGGCATTTTCAACTCCATAGATGCTCCCTTAAAAACGGAAGACATGCCGAATTTATTACACAACAGAATCTGGTGTATATTGACTTGAAAATGGTACCTCGACCGCATCAACCAAATATTCTGAGAGGATGGAATCCAGTCAGTCAAAATGAATAGCCAAATTATTGATTCCCGTTTCGATATTTCAGGAACTTCATTATTATTTCAGTCCCCTTCAATCTGACTTTCTTCCTGAGTTGACATAAACAAAACAATTTAACAACCATTAAACAAAATAGACACTCATCGAAGTTTGGCAATAGACAGTGAAGAACCTAACTAACCTGATCACACAGTTGCCGCTGGCTCTTCAGCTGAAAATATTTTATCATTGAGTAATCCCAGTAAACGAATTGATGCTCAAACATATTTATCACCTAAATTTTTTTGAGAGAAATAAACATAAATGCGTGTCGTGTATTTGGAAGCTTGAATAACAGAGGAGCTTGGTAGGTGGAAGAAATAAAAAGCTCATGGAAATGATGTCAAACCTAAACTTCATTATTGAAAAGTTTCGATGATTTACAATAAACTAAAGGGAGAAAAATGAGATCAACACTCAGATTATTGACAATAAAAGTGCCTGTAGGTCCTTTAAAGAAAGCCGGTCGCCTACATCAAATTAAGCGCAAGCTGCAAATTAGGTACTAATGAAATCATTTATCATTTCAATATTGATACAATCAAATGGAGGCATAACCAAATTTTTGTATAGTCTGATCTCGTAATCTAGGGTCTGAAATTTCATGGAAATGAAATTTCATATGGAGAATTATACAGATAAAATGCAAGTGAAACTTCTCAGTTGCAAAACCAAGACGCTCAGCCAGAGGAATGATTCCCAATAAGCTCAGAAGAAAAACCCAACCCTGAAAATTCACACAAGGAAATCAAAATCAACATTAACAAGAAATGCAATGTTCATAAGCTTCTTGCACAAAAAACACATTGGCAACAAAAACAAATAGACCCTCACATGAGCATCAGAAGTTTTATCGACAACAACAGCTGCGGGGCCAAAAATTATCAGTATGTTTAGTTTTGTAGAGAATACAACAACCTTGATGCTCTCAATGACACCATTACAACTCCTGGTCACATCTGCATTTCGACCGCCGCTAACATCTAAACTGCCATTGGACAACTTAAATGAAGGTTTCTTAACCGCTATTGAACCTAGATTCACTAGGCTCTCATGTTCCAACTCGAGCACTGCTCTGTCTTCTAATGATCCCATCTACATAACAAAAAACACCCTTTTGTGAAAAATCAAGAAACCTTCAAGATTCGTTGTAAATGAAAGCAAAGGAAACAAACCACAACTGTGGATTGAATTCGAGCTAACGACGGTTTCTCATCAATGTTGCTTCTGGTATTATCCATTTTATTATAGACCAAAAACTCCATATTACTTCTCGATCATCTACTTCGCAAACACCCCACGTACAAATATTAAACTAAAGTTAAATTCTCACATGAAATACGCGCCAGATATTTAAACCCATCAAAGTGATGTAGCTAGGGAAGCTTCCAAGAAAGTGGAAGAAAACTTCGAGTTTGAAATTCAATGGTTGGATTCTTTTCTCATCGATGCCAGATATTTAAACCCATCAAAGTGATGTAGCTTGATTGGTTGCAAACGGACCCCTTTTTGACCCATTGATTATTGATTGACCAGCAAAAACACAAATATTGTTTACCTCAGGTTTTACAAGACTTGGTATGTCTATCAACTGAGCTCATCCCGTTTTGGAGTAAAACCCAATATGTATATGAACATAAACCATGTAATTAACACCAACAATACTTATCTCCAGTCCACAAGAATAATTCAAATTATATATATGCTGATAATTGATATCTCCATGAGAAATGCACATGTACAGAAGATCGGAATTATGGGAGGTCCTGGACCCCAAGCTTTGAAAATGAGTAAATGACCTTGATGTAGGTAAACTATATTCTTTAGCCCCTCAGTTTCATAGTTCTCACATGTTGCCAGCTGCGTTAATAAAGTTTGTTGTTTCCATATGCCCCCAAATGAAAATTCTGGTTTCACCATACTCAGTCACGAGAACAACCAGCAGATTTGAAAGAGCCATTACTTACTAGTATATAACATGCGTTGATGGAATGAGATTTGTTGTTTCCATACTACTATAACTTAAAAAAAGAAAAAAAAGAATTGCGGAGCATATATATTATATGGTAACATTAATAATTGGTTTATTAAATCATGGTTATTGTCATAAAACTGAAATATTTGGTAGTACTTCATGCGTTATTGCATTTAAATGGGGCTGTACCGGGACATTGAAAGAATGAAACAATTAAGTCAAGAACGTGAAATATGGAGCTGGTACCGGGAATTTGAATGAATGCAACATGTAAGTCAAGAACGTGCAAGACCTGCAATCTTAGTCTCTTAGACATATTGTTAAATTTTCCATTCAAACTTTATTCATATGCATATAATCAAACTACAAAAATCAACATAATCAAATACTAAAGATATTGATTATGTATTAAGTGATAGATACAGCCACAAAGCCATGTACAAACTTATCTTATATAAACTGATTTAGTATTAATTTATTGGTTGAATGAAAATACAAAACAATAAAAATAGATGTCAAGAGATATTTAATTCAACCAATTTTATCATGCCTCCTCAGTTTGTACAAAATAAATTTGTACATGAGTTTTTGGCTATATTATTGTATAAAAATAGTTGTATAAAAATATCATAAACTTACATAAGGAAAATATATATATAATTACCTCTTTCGAAGTAGCTGCAGTAGTTTCCTTTTTCCAAGTATTTAGATGCTCCTTTGAGAACTTCAATTTCAAAGCCTGAACTTTTCCAATTCCGAGTACAATTAATTTGAAGCTTGACTTCTGATTTCTGATTTTCCTTCCTTCTCAGTGCTTGTATAAAAGGATAAGTAGTTAATTGTTTTAGCTGTAACCAAACACTTTCTCCATTCCTTATTGGAATAATAATTATGTCGAGGTGCCATGTAAGAACAAATGCGGCTGTCTCCACTTTGCTTATTGCCTATATAGTTTTGTCAGTTTGTTCATGCCCCTTGCTTATAGAAGCCAGAATTCAAAATTTCTCGGCCATCCAAGGTGCAAATCAATCCTCACAACTTCAATTAATTAATTTCTTGTAAATATTAATCACCGTGGAATCATTTATATAGTAATTTTATTTATTAATCAGTCTTTGCTTCGAATTTCTAATTATATACGACAGGAAGTTTAATTCATCAAAGTAAGAAAGAAGGATTAGACCATCGGAGACGAATGAGAGAAGCTCCCAAACGATATTTTCCTCCGATAGACAATTTGGTGGTCCACCACGATCGCCAGTCGCTGCCGTTTGATTCAGTTTATCGCAATAGGGGGAATAGGTGAAGCTGGAAGCATGAACACCTGTAAAAAAAAAAAAGCCATAGAAAAATTAGTCCAATAATAAAGATATTGCAGCATAATTTGAATTTCTAAACTTTTACATACCTCTATGAAATGACTTCTATTAACAAATCCAATAGCAATGATTTTATGCTAGGAGCGTGATAATGGAATAGATCTAAGTGGAAGGAATCTTAGATTCAGCACATTTGATATATGTAGTAATACCACATTATATTTAAAAGCAATAATATGACCAGTTTCAGACATGGTCATCCAATACTCTCTCCCTAGGTTATTCTCAAAGTATAAAAGTGAATGAAGAACCTCCTCTGCTCTACCAGCATATTCAAAGACTCTTTTATAATCATCAAAGTGACTTTGCAACTCAACAACTAGGTCTTTCCTGACTTGTGCCCAGTTATCCTCCCCAATACCTATTGGGTCAGCCACTGCCCGAAAACCACAATTACCATTTGCAGCATCTCTAACGCCACAAATATAAGGCCTCAACCCAAATGGAAATGAATCAATATAAGAAGCATGCTTTGGTGTTTTTGTTCGAGAAACACTCATTTTTCGTTGCCATTTTGGTTTTTTTGTAGTTGTACTTGAAGACATAGAAAAAAGGGGTTTAATCCGTCGCAGTGTAACCGGCAGACTGTTACAAGCACTATGCATGTATAAAATAATGATGGAGCTTTCAATTCTCTTGAAAGAAAATTTAGTTGCTCAATCTGGATCCGTTTGATGGATTTTAAAATTGGCCTTAAATAATATGAAAAAATAGGTTCTTATATTTTCTCCACCAAGATCATTTTAAATGTGTATGTTAAATCTGAAATTAAATAAAAATATTTGAGGACAATTAAATTCGTCAAGTAAATTAAATCTACCCAAATAGATTTTAAGTCTGGCTACACTTCTACAGTTGGGGATTGGAAAATCCTCTACTTTGCAAATATAATTCAACACTACATTATAGTTTAACTTGCATTTTAATACGTGCGAAAATGGCGATTTCTTTTCAATTTGGATTCAGATTCTCTTCTAATATCATTTTTTTTTTAATTTTTTGAAAATCTTGAGACAAGTGGTAATATGATTATTGAATGGCCAAAAATTTTATTGCTTTTGTTTTACAAAATCAATTTCTTAAATTAGAAAAGTAAAAATCAATTTCTTAAAGTAAAATAATAAACTTTCGTGAACAAAACAAATTCTTCTTTTTCATTCACTATTACTTTTTCTTTTCCTAATCCGCTTTCCTTAGTTTTCTACCTTCATCATCTTCTCCTTTCGAGATTGAGCAACCGCAGCTATGGGCAAGACTTCAACAAATATTTAAAAACTAGAGCCATAGGTAACAATAGTTATTAACGAATTGAAATATAAAGCCGTAGGGTAACACAGTTAATTTAGTTTAGTAAAACTTCAATAGACAAACAAGAAAAAGAGAAAGTACATGTGTTTAACATATTGATTGACCAGCAAAAACAAAAACATTGTTTACCTCAGGTTTTACAAGACCTGGGATGTCTATCAACTGAGCTCATCCCGTTTTGGAGTAAAACCCAATATGTATATGAATATATACAATGTAATTAACACCAACATTACTTATCTCCAATCCACAAGAATAATTCAAATTATATGCTGATAATTGATATCTCCATGAGCAATGCACGTGTACAGAAGATCGGAATTATGGGAGGTTCTGGACCCCAAGCTTTGAAAATGAGTAAGTGACCTTTATTTAGGTAAACTATATTCTTTAGCCCCTCAGTTTCATAGTTCTCACATATTGCCAGCCGCGTTAATAAAGCTTGTTGTTTCCATATGCCCCTGAACGAAAATTCTGGTTTCACCATACGCAGTCACCAGAACACTCAGCGGATTTGAAAGAGCCATTACTTACTAGTATATAACATGCGTTGATGGAATGAGATTTGTTGTTTCCAGACTACTATAACTTAAAAAAAAAAAAAGAAAGAATTGCGGAGCATATATATTATATGGTAACATTAATAATTGGTTTATTAAAACATATAATTGGTTTATTAAAACATGGTGATTGTCATAAAACTGAAATATTTGGTAGTACTTCATGGGTTATTGCGTTTAAATGGGGCTGTACCGGGACATTGAATGAATGAAACAAGTAAGTCAAGAAGTCGAAATATGGAGCTGGTACCGGGACTTGGAATGAATGCAACATGTAAGTCAAGAACGTGCAAGAACTGCCATCTTAGTCTCCTAGACTTATTGTTACATTTTCCATGTCACTGCGTAATCATCATTTCCAAGGAAAAATTTTGTGTAGTTAAAGGGTCCACACAAAATAGTAACGGGTCGACGGCATTGGCACTGCATTTTAATCTTATTCAATGATATTAAAGGGATCATGTGTATGACATCATCTGTTATTCCGATAAATTCATAGGATCATATGTATCACATCATTTGTAGTTTCAATAAATTCAAGGGATCATGTGCATCACTTCATTTGTCATTCCAATGGGATGAGCTCAATTGGGTTAATTTGGCCTCTTGCAGCATAAACAAGAAATTTCGATCGGGATAGATCCGACTCATGGTCACACCAATTTTACATACAAAATCAATATTTGTTAGTTTTTGGTAATATTGTAAAGACATCGATATATATATATGTACCCTGATTCGTTTAACTAAAATAAATAGAAGAAGTCATCAATAATCCATTTGGTCTCCTTTAGTGAGCGTAAACAATATTAATTTGATTAATTAGAGACATACGAAATCTGATAAAATCCGATATATATATATATATATATATATATATATATATATATATATATATATATATATATATATATATATATATATATATATATATATATATTATATTACTTGATATATATATTATTATATTACTTGATTGAATCTCATCTATCATTATTGTTTGTCTATTGAAGTTTTACAATATCAAATTAATTACGTTACCCCATGTCGTCGTTTCTCGAGAAAATTTAGACTATCTTCGTTGAATGACTTTATTCGTACAACAATTCAATAAAGTGATGACATGTATATGTTACTTGTATTTTAAAATTTTCAATCAGTTATGCGTACGCTTGTATGTCTTAAATTCTCATAAACATGGTTAAAAACCAGAAGTGAATATTATTAAGTCATGAAGTATATGCTTTCATTTCGAACTCGTCTTCTTACTTCTTCACAACCTCATTTTGGTCCAATTAAACAAATTACAAATAAATGCTTGTTACTAGCTATTTTTGCAACACCCCGAATTTAACACGTGCGAGGTTACTTACAAATCTCAAATCTTTACACAAAAATCACGAATTGAAACACCTCAAGTTTTATTAAACACATCAACAATTCCACAAATCAGATATTTGATGTTTTCTCCCTTATGAAAATAACAAACTTCTCAAAACTCTCCAATTACAAGTTCAAAAGACCAACAAACTTAAAGGTTAAAGAAATTCATCCTTCTTTTATTCAACTTAGCAAAAGTAAATAAATCTCTATCTCCAAAGATAACAACACTTCTGAACAAGTCATTCAATCTGCAAAAAGTAATTATAAGGGATAAGCCGTTAACTCGATAAGTAAAACCATTCCTAACACACTAAGGATATCTGATACTGAAAATTTTGCAAGCCTTATTTTATCGATACGTATTAAAAACATAAATTTTACAAAATGACAAATTATAACAGGAGGGACAAATTTTTAAATAATTCAAACTATAAAAAAAATCATTAATCACAAAAACAAATCATATAATATATAAATAGGAAACAAAAAATTAGTTGATGTCACATAGTATCACCTATGCTCCTGGTGACCCGGTCAAAGCAGAATCAGAATCAGAATATTACGTGCACACACACACACACACACACACACAAACACACACACACATAATACGATCAAAATCAAAATCAGAATGACTATGGACAATGAGCCAAAACATTTAAATTCATTTTTTATTTGTAGAAGATTACACGTGTCACTCTATACTATACGTGGCACTTTAGCCATTGAGAGGTGGCCCCCATACAGTCTCAATAGATGGCCCCCATATAATTTTTCATAGATAATCTCAATCAGATATGTGAATAAAACATTCATATTAGATATCATAACAATGATTTAGGCTTGCAGAACAAATTTCCATTCTAGCGTTTTATAGAAAAATTCAAAAATATATTTATTTAGTAAAATAAATTACACATTTAAAAGCATTTATAATATTTGTTCAAACCATAAAAATAATATAATTTTCAAGTTTGAAAACATTTACATAAATTAATTTGGTTTTAAAGAACTAAGAAAAATATGTATTTGTAATAATATTAAAATATCAAATTTATTATACATATCATGTACACTAGGAATAGAGTTACTTACCTTAGATAAGGTAAGCTTCTAACAACCTTAAATATCTCCAACACCTTAAAAAGATATA
Source organism: Atalantia buxifolia (assembly GCA_030444775.1). Lineage (NCBI taxonomy): Eukaryota > Viridiplantae > Streptophyta > Magnoliopsida > Sapindales > Rutaceae > Atalantia > Atalantia buxifolia. The sequence goes on from CM059832.1 coordinate 11,108,354, forward strand.
AGACATAATTATTAACAATTTATTCTGAGAACATGATTTTCTAATTCATATTGGTGCAAGTCTGATTCTCTAAATTTTAACTCTTAATCTAATGATCAAACGATACAATATTATATAGTTTTCTCTAGACATCCATAGGTATCTCTTATAAAATTTTCAGGAAGATCTAATACCAAAAACATTTTCAAAACTCTTTGTTTCTTGATAGACTCAAAACTATCTCACAGTGATTTAACTTAACAGTATTGGTTCCGAGATTTTTATGAAATTATATATTCATCAGAAAATTATGAAATTAAAACTGCAAATAGTAGTCATATATATTAAGTTCTATTTAAAAATTTTAGAAATTTTATTCATTTTACAAAATAAATAATTTTTTGAATTTGGTCACTCTCCTGGAATAAAGTTTTCCAGTGCGACAGTGTCAGATTTGAAAATCCATATAAAATTGAAAATAAAGTCAAATCTTATTAAACAAAATTTGTTCAATAAACCCTGCATGTCTAGTTTACAAAAAGATAAGGTATTCTCAAAAATCATTTTCAATGGCCATGATTAATACAAAATTCATGCTGTCCAGAGAATTCTATAACATGTTTCATAGTTTCAAATTAAGCATGTATTCAAAACAATAAAAACATAAGCAATAAAGACTCACGAAATCAACAAGTTTCCAAATTAACTAAGATCTCTAGCTCTATTGAAGATTGAAGAAGGTTGCTATGAGAGATCTAGAATTTAGATTTTGGTATTGAGAGCGAAAAAAGATGAATAACGAAAGAAGTTGAATAATTCTATGCTTCCTTCTTTCAAGTCCACAAACACAAAGCAAGCAAATAATAAATGCAAATATACATAAAAAGCAAATTTTAACCAAACAACTTTAATAAAATAACAATAAATATAAAACAAACTTTAATAACTGTAATAATAAATTAAAGAAATAATAAATTAAAGTAAGCTTTATTAAAGAAACTTTAAATAAAACGATAATAAATATAAAGTAAATTTTAATCATATATACAAAGCAAACTTTAATAAGTGTTATAATAAATTAAAGTAAACTTTATTAAAGAAATTTTAAATAAAACGATAATAAATATAAAGTAAATTTAATAAGTATAATCATACATTCAAAGCAAATTTTAATAAGTGTTATAATAAATTAAAGTAAATTTTATTAAAGAAACTTTATATAAAACGATAATAAATATAAAGTAAATTTTAGTAAGTGTAATCGTATATACAAAGCAAACTTTAATAAGTGTTATAATAAATTAAAGTAAACTTTATTAAAGAAATTTTAATAAAATAATAATAAATATAAAGTAAATTTTAATAAGTGTAATCACATATACAAAGCAACAATAAATAAATACAAAGCAAACTTTGATAAATTAAAGTAAATTTTGATAAAGAAGCTTTAATAAGGCAACAATAAATATATAAAAAGCTTAAATAAATATAATTATGATTTATGAATGTTTATAATTGCATCCTTAAATAAATACAAGTTTTTATGAAAAAAAAATATAAATAATAAATTCATAACAAATGCAAGTAATAATGTAAGTACACATGTCTTGTGTAATTAATAAATGTTATATTAGAAAATTCTAAGTAATTCTAGTAAATTAGAAAAGCCTTGAATCATTCTCTAAAATCCTTTAACAAACCAATCAAAAGAAATAACGTTTCTTATTATCAACCTAAGAATTACAATAATTATTAATAAAGAAAAAAAATTTCGAAGGCGTTACAATTTTTATACCCATCTCTGACCACCCCCTACCTTGCAAATTCTTATTCATTGTGTGGGGCTCTATTTGGTGGCGGCGGACCATTTCCACCTACAGGAACATTCCTCAGACTCCTCTGATGGAGTAACCCTTCAGTCGTACTTTTATGGACTAAACTTTCTGTCAGTGAGAGTTCAAGACAAAGGTTAAGAAAATTAAAAATGCAATAAAAGCAAAAACAAAAATACATAAATAGTAGAAGGATATATAAAATTAATGTTCTTCAATTAATTGGGTCAAAAACTTTCATGTTCTTAATTAGTTGCGTACCTTGGATAGCTGAGAAATTCCGAATTCTTGCTTCTATTACCAAGGGACATGAACTAATTGATATAATAACCATATAGGCAACAAGCAAAGTGCAGACTGGAACATTATGCCTATAACACTTTGGCATATTACTTATTTGAAGTAAGGAAAAAAAATGAATGGGGATTATTCAATTCTATCAATCCTTTTATACAATCACTGAGAAGGAAAGACTTCCAAAATTCAAGCTTTGAAATGTATTAGTCAAAATTATTAATTGCTAGTAAATTCTCTTTAAAAAAAAAAAGAAAACAAAATTCCTGCTTTTAATTTCAAGGCTTTGAACAAGACCCCAACCATCTCCATCAGCACTTGTGAAGTTTTCTCCCCGATTATCAATTGATTAATGTTTCCTAATCCCTAATTAATGTTCTACATTAGCAAGAACCTAGTTTTAACATTTCTATCACACAGGTAGTCGACTTCTCTACCTTCATAATATTGAATTTTTAACCGTTATAACTTATAAATGATTTGTGATGTATATATGAGTAAGGGCATTTCAGTCATTTGAATATGATGATCAGTCAAGTGGATTGAATGGAACTTGCATGTGTAAATTTAAGTCAATAGCGTGGAAAAGCTAAAAACTTATGGCTTATTAATAAGAAGCTAAAATCTTATGGCTTATTAATAAGCAATCCCTATTAAAGGAAAATTGTCGCGTAAATGAAAGGACCATAATGACAATTTTTTAAAATTCTCTAATGTACTATTATCACCACTGCTAGTATGTATCTTACACAGAGGATGATAAAGAATTACATGAAAATTTTCGACTTCTAGATATTATGAAGGACTAAAAAACATGGGAAGCTCCAAAAATGTAAAAGACTGGTGGAATAATGCAGGATAAAAGACAGCCCCACTAAGAACATCCAAATTGCTTGTAAATATCCACTAAAACATGTTTATTGTCATAAAACTGAAATATTGGGTTGTGCTTCATAGGTCATTGCGTTTAAATGGAGCTGGTAGCGGGACTTTGAATGAACTGTAACCTTAGTCAGAAGTATATACTTTCATCTCTGCATTGACTTCTTGCTTCTTCACGATCTCCCTTTCGTTCATTAAACAAATGACGACTAAATGCTTGTTAATAGCTATTATGCCCCATCTCTGACCACCCCTTACGTTGCAGTTTCAACCATTTAATTTAGAGTGCTGCTAGGTAGCGAGAGGGACGAGAGAATGACGAGAGAAACGGCAGCAGTTGCTGCCGTTTTTCTCCTCTCGTTCCTCTCACTCATTAAACATTAAAAAAATAAAGAAATGGCGCGTGAAATTTAATTTTCACTTTCCCCAGCTTTCACTTTCCTCTCTCTCTCTCTCACGCAGGCTTCACTCCACTCCTCACTTTCCTTAGCTTTCACTTTCCTCTCTCTCTCACGCAGGCTTCACTCTTCACTCTCCAGCCAGCAACCGGTCACGGCCTACTCCGTCTCCAGCCAGCAACCGGTCACGGCCTCCTCCGTCTCCAGCCAGCAACCGCTCACGGCCTCCTCCCTCTCCAGCCAGCAACCGCTCACGGCCTCCACCCTCTCCAGCCAGCAACGAGCAACTTGTTTCGGTGGTATTGGCAGGTGCAAGAAATGATGATGAAGACGATTATATTCGCAGTCACAGTAGTGCTCAGATTCCTAAGCTGTTTAATTTCATTTCATCATTCATGGATGAGATTATCTATTAATTGATGAATTCCTTTCGTGTATACAATTAATATTTGGTGGTAATCACGAATGTGCATACTTGATGAATGCATGTAATTACCGAATGAATCTTGCAACCCTCTAATATGTTCCAAGAATGGATCAAAGTTTCCCTTGGGAGCAGTGGAAACCCAAGAAAGAAAAGGATTTTAAGCAACGACAAACCAAAAAAAGCTCTATTGAAATCGATAGTGACTGCTGTAAGTTGTTATAGCCGTTTTGGTACTTTGGAAATATTTAGAAGCATCCAAGGCAGCTACCGAGCAGTGGCAAAACTAATTTTCAAGCCCACTATAGCTTGTTACCTTCGCTGATACGATGGCAACAATTTCGTATAAAATTACATTCACTGCAATTTGTAAGGCAAAAGATTTCGGCACTTCCAAATGAAATGAAAACAGATGTACATACAATAAAATTGATGCACCTTCCGACAATAGGTACACAACTGATCTTACTAATCACAACGCGAAAATATAATTACACCACGCTGTTGCAAATTAGCCAGAAAATATATAGCACCATAATCGTGAGGGAGAGAGGAGCGTGAGGGAGACAGAAGCTGGTCAGGCGAGCCGGAAGCATGGACGGACATAATGAATGAATAAACATTATTTATTCATTCTTTGTTCATTCGTTGCTGGCTGGTTAACAGTGAGCGTCAGGGAGAAGAACCGTGAGCAAGCCGGAACTCGTGAGGGAGAGAGGAGCGTGAGGGAGGGAGGAGCTGGTCAGGCGAGCTGGAAGCATGGACGGACAGAGAAGCAAGCCCGGACGGAGAGAGGCGCGTGAGGGAGAGAGGAAAGTCAGGGTTGATGTAGCGAGAGGATAAGATTTCCCTCTGAATGCAGCGATAAAGTAAACATTATTTATTCATTCTTTTATTATTTTAATATTTTATGTAGCGAGAGCAACGAGAAGCGAAACGACAAGAGAGAATGCCGTTTCTCTCGTCATTCTCTCGTTATTCTCGCTACTTAGCATTTTCCTTTAATTTATTGTATCATTAAAGTATATGTGGTACATGTGTTCTCTTCTTGGTGGGTCAAAATCGTGTGACTTGGGGATATGGATATATACACATATCATTCAAAACGCTTTTCATGCAACTTGAATTTTGTTTGTTTTTACTTAGAATTTCTCTTTCAAATTACTGAGGAGACACACATAGGGAAAAGAAAAAAGAAAAATAAGCTGCGGAAAACAACGATGAGGTTGGAATTAATGCGAGAAATTTCCTAGAAGTTGCGGTGTCAATGTGTTATTTCAAAGTGCAGGTTGATTGAATGTGCTAAGAATATAAGAGTCAGCATTAGCATCAACTCTACGTTAGCTCAGAATAACAAACTTTGATGATGTGGCTGCTGAGTCAGCAAGTTAGTTAGAATTAAGCAGAGCTACATTTCTCATTCTGTTAGACAGTTTGTTTACTTGAGCTTAATTCAAGCACATGCCATTTGTGTGCATAGAAAGTTCCGGATGTATGTATAAATAGGCTTGTAAAATCAGATTCAAGAAGTATGAAATATACGTTAAGCTCATCAAATTCTCTCTTTCAAGTCAACACTTTCTTTTCAACTTTCTCGGTAGCCAAACAGCATTGTTCTGCAAATTAAACTTTGATTGAATGCAACATGCATATGTAAATCTAAGTCAGTGACGTGGAAAAACTAAAATCTTATTAACTTGGAGGTGAAATGTTGAGTGTCCTCACACGTACCATTTTTTTTAACTTCTCTAATATACTGCGTAATTTATTTTATCACCTCACTTTTCAATTAATTCATTTATTTTCAAAAGTTATCTTTTCTGTAATTAAACGGTTAAACACTTAAACCTAGTCTATCACCACCACCAATTAGTATATATATATTTTACACTGAGGACGATAAAGAAAATATATGTATCCTCAAATGATCACAATAAAAATTTGCACCTCTAGATATTATAAAGGTCTACAAAACATGCGAACCTTCAGAGATGTAAAGAATGGTGGAATACTGCAGGATAAAGGATAGCTCCACGAAGAAATTCCAAATTGCCCAGGGTCCAAAATACAATACTAGATAAACAATTTTCCAGACATGAAAAGAAAATTTAGCCAGAAAACAAGCTTCCAAAGTAAGAGACAATTTTCCATCTTTAGTTTCCTAACAATAAAATCCATTTCAGTTGCATGGTCTGGGATTGCATTAGCAAAAGAAATGGGAAAGTTGGAATAGACCTTTTATCATTGACAACCGGGGGGGAGAGAAAGAGTGCAAAGACAAAAGAAACAAATAAAAATAACATTTATTTTAATTTGTTATTAAGGGTAATTTTGAAAATAAATGGATAAATTAGAAAGTGGGAATCATTGAAATAGATTGAAGAGATCAAATATCACCTCTCAGGATTTTATCCTTGCAGTCCCAAGGATAGCTTTTGGACCTTGTTTAAAGAAAATCTTGGGAAATAATTAATGAATGGTAATACTTAACGCCATCATTTTATCTCACTAAACCCTATTTCTTAGTAAAACCTTTAAAAAGGTAAAAATAACTTATCTCTGTCAGCATGCACCATGTAATTCCAAATTTATCCTTACTTTCACTTGCATCATTGCGTATGACTTATCATTTGAAACTACAAGAATGGATTCATTTTCGTTAAGTTTAGTTAAGCTGGACATATTATCTTCTCTGCCTGCTCAAAACTGAATATTAATATAGTTTCAGATAAGCTGTTTCAGCAAGACAAGTGACGCTGTAAAGGAAAACATCTTGCTAGATTCGGAAACGCATAATTGCTCAGCATTTTTTCTGTTGCTAATTGCTCAACCTCTCAAAGTTTCTTTTCTTATTTTTCTCTTGTTACAAGCATGCAAAATGTATCAAAAAAGCAATTTCAGCAGTCGGCCATGGAGGCAAAGCAACCTTTTCAAACTTGCTGGCATTTTATGTTTTAGGCTCTGAAATTGATGTTATCGGCAAGAGCCTTTTACATTTTTATAATTATTGGTAAGAGATTCGATCTAATTACTTCCTAATTCCCTTATTGATTTTCTTTTAAAAAAAATAAATAAACCTCAAATGATGCTTGATTTAAAAATAAATAAATAAATAAACCTAAAATTCCCTTAATTATTTTATTTTAAAAGCTCGCCTTCGACAACATTTATATGAAATGGCCGCGAAAGATCAGTATCTACCGTGATCATACGCTTCTCACTAGATAGGACCCACCACATTAACTAGGATGATTTGTCTACCTCCTCTTTGTTGAATATTATTATTTCTCTACTGAAACGATTGAAATTAATGAATTAATATTAATTTAGTATATATTTTAATTAATCCTATCAAATATCGTTTTACTTGAGATTTTTTTCGTATAGATACTAATTTGTTTACATATGTGCCCGTACTAGTAGTGTATGTTTGATGAGTAATGACATAAATAAATGCATATAAAATGATATGACATGAATAAATTATTTGTATAAAACTATCATAAACCTACATATTAGAGAAAAAAACAAATATTACTTCCACTTTCAATGTGAATGCAATAGTTTTCGTTATTCCAAGTATCTAAATGCTCATTTGACAACTTCAATTTCAAAGCTCGAACATTTCCAATTCTAAGTACAATTAATTCGAAGCTTGACTTATGAATTTCCTTCCTTCTCAGTGTTGAAAAATTCAAAATTGGAATTCCAATACATGCATTCAAATTTGGCTAATACATCATTTGACCAACTTGCATACACATGCATGCATTCAACTTTGGAGAGGCAAATTTGAAGATAAATTCCTAAGATAGGTGCCTAATTTTTGTTGACAATTTTGTTGGGGTTGGTGCAATAGTGCACCCCATTTTTCCCTATAAATAGAAGGCAATTCCTCATCTGTTATATCATCCAAATTTGTGAGATTTCTAAGTGAGTTTTGGTAGAGAAATTCCTTAGATAATAAAGGAATTTGGGTGTATTGGGTATTGGGTTTTTTGAGAGTTTTCCCACTTTTGTAAAGTCTCATTATTAGTAAAATTATCTTCCAGTCTTTGCCCGTGGACGTAGGCATTACGCCGAACCACGTAAATTATTGTGTCCTATTTTCTTTGTATTTGTTTATCACCACATTTATATTTCTCCAGAAGTCGCAGTATTCGTAATTGCTCACCACGCGTTTCCGCAACACTCAGTGATTGAGAGAATTTCAGTTTTATATTGTTTGGTAAGCTAGAAAATGAAAGAAAGTAAAAAGAAAATTCTGTAGAGAAGCTTGAAGAATCTTTTTACTTAAAAGAAAAAGGGTTACAACTATATAAATACAATCTGGTATTTATATTAACCTATAATCAGTTGAGCACACATGGGTTTGTTGCACAACTAATTTTACACATCAGCTAAACGAGCTAACTAACTTCACCAGGTGAGCTGTTCTACTACAGTCAGCTACACAGCAACATCATGCTCTGCTTCAGCAGCTCCACTTAATTCACTAACATCCCCCCTCAAGCTGAAATGTTTAGGATGAACATTCAGCTTGCTTCTTAAGTAACTAAATTGTTTAAAGGTAAGAGCCTTAGTCAGTACATCTGCTGTTTGATCTTGACTTGGCACAAAACAAACTTCAATTTCTTTAGCTGCAACTTTGTCACGAATAAAATGTATGTCCAATTCTACATGCTTAGTTTTAGCATGATAGACGGATTATATGCTAAGGCAATAGCTCCTTGATTATCACACCATATCATAGAAGTAGAGCTCAATTTGATATTAAGTTCATCAAGCAAAGATTGTATCCAAGTGACTTCTGAAGCAGCATGAGCTAGAGATCGATACTCAGCCTCTGTACTGGACCTGGAAAAAACAGCTTGCTTCTTTGACGACCATGAGACTAGATTAGGACCAAGGTAAATAGCAAACCCAGTTACTGACTTCCTATCATCACGATCACAAGCCCAATCAGAATCTGAAAAACAATGTAATTGCAAGGCTCCTTTGTTATAGAATTGCAGACCAAGATGTATGGTGCCTTTTAAGTATCTTAACAACCTTTTGCATGCTTCCCAATGTTGTGTCCTGGGATTCGAAAGAAACTGACTAAGCTTATTTACAGAGAAAGCTATGTCAGGTCTGGTAAGTGTGACACATTGGAGAGCTCCAATAATGCTTCTATATTGAGAAACATTATCAATAATATCTCCTGATTCTTTTGTGAGAATATAACTAGTAGACATGGGAATAGGCACAGGGCTGCAATCTGTCATGCCATGTTTAGCTAGGATATCAGCAATATACTTTGCTTGTGTCAAAGAAATCCCATGTGCAGACTTGTTGACTTCAATCCCCAGAAAATAGTTAAGCTCGCCCAGGTCTTTTAAAGCAAATGTTTGATTCATATTTTGAATGACTTGCTGAACCAAGGAGGAACTTGAACCAGTGATGATAATATCATCAACATAGACTAAAACAAGAGTGAGATGACCACTGCTCCAATTAAAAAATAGAGAATTATCAGACTTTGAATGCTGGAAATGCCATTTAGAAATCATTGCAGCCTTGAATCTGTCAAACCAGGCTCTAGGTGCCTGTTTTAAGCCATACAAGGCTTTATTTAGCTTACATATATGATGAGGTTTAGTTGAATCAACAAACCCCTCAGGTTGAGCCATGTACACATCTTCAACTAAAATGCCATTTAGAAAGGCATTATTAACATCCACCTGTCTAACCATCCACTGATTCGGAACTGCTAAGCTAAGAATAACTCTAACAGTTGATGCTTTAATCACTGGACTAAAAGTTTCTGTGTAATCAATTCCATGTGTTTGATGAAACCCCTTTGCAACAAGCCTAGCTTTATATCTTGAAACTGAACCATCTGAGTTATATTTGATTCTAAACACCCATTTGCTGCCAATTATCCTTACTGGAGCAGTAGGTAAACCAAATCCCAGGTGTGATTAGTTTGAAGTGCTACAAACTCTTCTTGCATAGCCTTACACCACATAGGATTAAAAATTGCTTGTGAAACAGATGTTGGTTCTGATGGTTGAGCTAATAAGGCTGACAAATAAGTTTTTGGCTTAAAAATACTTGCTTTAGATCTGGTTACCATTGGATGACCAGTTAATACAGGTTGAGACAATGTATGTGGAGGGGAATTGTGTGGTGAAGAGGAGGAGAAAGTTGAGTTAGAGGTATTAGACAAGGAAAAATCAGGAACAACTAGACTATGAGCATTTTGATTACGTTCTGATGATGCTGCTAAAGGTGCTTGTAACTGGATAATAGAAGGAACAGGGAAATCAGATGTTGACTCTGAACATTTTGATGACTGACAACTTGAAGAGACAGAAGAAAAATCTGAACCAGACTCATAAGGAAAGGAATTTTCATCAAATGTGACATGGTTTGAAATATAAACTCTTCTAGAAGAGTGAAGACATTGATAACCCTTGTGTTGTGAACTATAGCCAATGAATATACATTTAGCAGTTCTGAAATCAAACTTGTGTTTGTTATATGGTTTGAGTGTTGGATAACAAGCACAACCGAAAGTTTTAAGAATTGAATAATCTGGTTTTTGATTGAATAACTTTTGAAAAGGAGAAATGTTGTTTAGAACTGGAGTTGGAAGTCTATTTATCAAATAGACAGCTGTGTGGAATGCATTCCACTAGAATTTGAGTGGTAAATGTGCTTGGGCTAATAAAGTCAGACCAACATCAACTACGTGTCTATGTTTCCTCTCAATTTTCCCATTTTGATGATGAATATGTGGGCAAGGGTGTCTAAAATGGATACCAGAAGCAGTGAGTAATGAGGAAAATGTTCTGAACTCTCCTCCCCAGTCAGTTTGAACTGTTTTGATCTGAAGTTGAAGATGCTTTTCAATAAAGGTTTTGAAATTGGTAAAAACTTCAAGAGCATCAGACTTAGCTGACAAAGGAAAAATCCAGGTAAACCTACTGTAATCATCTAGGATTGACAAGTAATACCTATATCCTTGGGTAGAACAGACATGAGAAGGACCCCAGCGATCTGCATATATTAGTTGCAAAGGTGCTAAAGTTTTAGTTTCAACTGAATCAAAATGCAACATATGATTTTTCCCATATTGACATGCTGAACAGAATTGCAAACTTGCAATTTTATTATATGCAGTAGAGTTGTTACAAGTATTGAGTACAGTTTTAAGAGTATAGGAAGCTGGGTGTCCTAATCTTCTATAGAGAAGATTTACATCATTAGAACTGTTTGTAACAACTGATAGACATGACTTTTTATTTAATTGGAAAAAGAACCATCGGTGATGGAGATCGATCAGAATTGAAAATATGAGAACAAGCAAAGAGAGACTGGATTTTACTTTGACTGACTGAACTGAGAAAGACTGAATGAGCTGCATCATTTAAAGAAACTCTATACAAGCCACCTTTAGCAACACCTTCAAGTAAAATTTTCCCTGTGTTCCTGGCCTTTATAAAGCAAAAATTATCAAGAAATTCAACAGTAACTGGATTGTCAGCCAATAATTTTGAAATGCTAAGCAAATTTTTAGTGATAAAAGGAACATGAAGAACTTGGTTAAGAAATAAAGGTTTAGAAGTTGATGTATTAAGCAGAACTGATCCTATATGTGTAATGACTAATGCATTTCCATCTCCAACAAACAATTTTTTACTACCAGTATATACTTGAGAATCCAGAAGTTTACCTAAATCATTTGTAATGTGATTTGTTGCTCCACTATCAATATACCATTAAGGATCTTCAATGTGCTCTGGTGATGGAAGTGGAGAAGGCATAGCTGAAGAAGTTGGCGCACTGAACTGTCCAAGATTGTTATTTGCATGACCAGAAACAAAAGTAGATGATCCAGGGGTGAATGAGTAATAAGCAGAGGGATTGCTAATAGATTGATCTGGATACACTATATTTCCTTGATAGCCAAAACCTCTTGGTGCATATCCAAAACCAGCATTTGATGTATAGCCAAAACCAGCATTCAATCCAAAACCTCTGCCACCATTACCATTAAAAACTCTTCCTCTACCATACTGACCTTGATTAAAACCTCTGCCACCATTCATATTTCCTCTGCCAAAATTTCTCTGAGGAACAAAAGATGAATTGTACCTATTTTTGCACCTATTAGCTGCATGACCAGGTATGAAGCAGATTTGACAAATAATCTCAGAGGAATTACCACCATTATTAAACTGACCATAACCATAGCCATTGAAGCCACCATAGCCTGAATTATTTCCAGCTCCAGGATTATTTCCATAATTTTTCTGAGAATTACCATTATTCTTTCCAGCATATTGATTCTTTTAAGCAACATTTACTGTCATATTGTGCATCACATCACTAGTAATTTTGCCTTTCTTTTGTTCAACTATATTTTCATGATTCAACAGCAAGGAATACAATTCATCTAATGTTATCTTCTCACCTCGAGCTAGAACAGCAGTGCCTAAAGATTCATAATCTGAGGAATCAAGACCAGTGAATACATGCATCACAAGATCACTTAACTCAACAGGCTTTCCAGCTAGAGCTAAAGTATCAGCTATGCGTTTTACTTTTGCAAAGTAATCAGCCATATGCATTGATCCTTTCTTAATAGTCTGAATCTGCATTCTAAGTGTTTGAATCCTAGCTTGAGATTGAGAGATAAACATACTAGTTAGAGTTTTCCAAAGCTGTTTTGAAGTTGTTGAATCAATCACAGTTGAGAGCAGATTTTGCTGAATCGAAGACATCATCCAGTAGTTGATCCGTTTTCATCCAAGCTGTGAATTCTGGATTGATAGATCTAGATCTTATTTCAGTCGAAGTTCCAGCTTCATTGTCATTTTCAGAAGAAAGAAATTGCTCAGGACATTCTCGATCTCCATTGATAAATCCTCCCAAACCATTTCCTTTGATTGATGTTAAGATTTGTGTGCGCCATAAGATGAAGTTGTTTTGATCTAACTTTACTGGCGTAACAAAGCTAAAAGAATTATTTTGATTTGTATTCGCCATTAATGGCTCTGATACCATGAGAGAATTTCAGTTTTATATTGTTTGGTAAGCTAGTAAATGAAAGAAAGTAAAAAGAAAATTCTGTAGAGAAGCTTGAAGAATCTTTTTACTTAAAAGAAAAAGGGTTACAACTATATTAAATACAATCTGGTATTTATATTAACCTATAATCAGTTGAGCACACACGGGTTTGTTGCACAACTAATTTTACACATCAGCTAAACGAGCTAACTAACTTCACCAGGTGAGCTGTTCTACTACAGTCAGCTACACAGCAACATCATGCTCTGCTTCAGCAGCTCCACTTAATTCACTAACAGTGATTGTATAAAAGGATAGGTAATTTAATTGTTTTAGCTGCAACCAAATACTTTCTCCATTTCTTATTGGAATAATAATTATGTCGAGGTGCCATGGAAGAATAAATGCGGCTGTCTCCACTTTGCTTATTGCCTATATAGTTTTGTCAGTCTGTTCATGTCCCTTGCTTATAGAAGCCAGAATTCAAAATTTCTCAGCTATCCAAGGTGCAAATCAATCTTCACAACTTCAATTAATTTCTTGTAAATACCAATCACCATTTAATCATTTATATGGTAATTTTATTTATTAATAAGTCTTTGCTTCGAACTTCTAATTATATACGACAGGAAGTTTAGTTCATAAAAGAAAGAAAGAAGGATTAGACCATCGGAGACGAATGAGAGAAGTTGCTATACAACGTTCTTCTCCGTACCCCCATGATCCGTTCCACCATGATTGACAGGTGTGGCCGCCTCAGTTCAACAAATTTTAATTTAATTTAGGATATAGTCTAATTTTAATCTTTACCATTTTAATTTTTTCTGCAGCAAGCACTGAATATAATAATAATAATAATAATAATAATAATAATAATAATGGAGCTTTCAGTTCTCTCAAAAGATAGTTAATTTAGTTGCTCAATCTGGATGCGTTTCGCGGATTTATGATTTATCAGGAACGGTCCCCATCTCCGGAAAGTTTTAGGTTGTTTGGAGCCAGTGATATGGAAGAACTCCGAATCCCACTGTCTTTGACTGCTTTTGTTGACTGGCCTGACGGTCGTTTTGGGTTGAAATGGCTCAAAAATTTCAAAATCGTTTCGTGCACGCCTGTAATTTAATTAAGCCGATAACGGAAGAAAAGCTGAAATCATAAGATTGTAGCTCGGGTCGGGATTATTTATATGCGAGAAATTAAATATTCAAACAATTAAGGCAAAAATCAAGAGTTATTTAATTCAGTTTATATATAATAAATTTAAAATGAATTTATAGCTCCATCATCATTGTATTATTATAAACGAAGAGCGTTATTCCTATTTATGCTCTGCTTGTAACCTTTTCAATTACCACTATCAAATCATCGAGTTCATGGCCGACGCATATAAAAAGCAAAAATTCCTGAATTTGCAGCTATTAAAGATGCATATCGCTGCATTCCATTTTCACTGTAATGTGGAGCAGGGGCAAATGTGTATTAACTCCCAATATTTTAAGGGAGCACGATATGAGACCCATGGGATCTTTTTTCTTTTTATTTTTTCAACTTTTTTCTTTACCCGTCACTGGAGTCTAGCTAGACATAATCTGAGGCTAGATCCCTGGATGAATTGGAACGTCCGCAGGTGGGTCAGATGCGTAGCCAGCGGGGCAGTAGCGGAAGCGCATGTGTTGACCTGCTAGTCTTATTTTTTTTCTAGAAAATCTTTAATTACAAAATTTATTTTTCCTAATAATTTTTTTTAAATTAGCTTTAAATAAAATGAAAAAAAATAGGTTCTTATATTTTCTTCACCAAAATTATTTTAAATGTGCATGTTAAATATAAAATTAAATAAAAATATTTGAGAAAAATCAAATTCGTCTAAGTAAATTACATTTACCTCCCATAGATATTAAGTTTGGCAATGCTACTATAGTGGGGGAAATAGAAAATCCGCTACTTTACAAATATAATTCAACACCACACTGTAGTTTAAATACTGTGATTTAGCCTCAACTTTGCATTTTAATATGTACGGAGATGGTTATTTTTATTAATTTGAATTCAGATATTCTTTTAATCTCTTTTTTTTTTTTTTTTTGAAGATCTTGAGACAACGAAAATCGTTTTACAAAATCAATTTCTTAAATCAGAAAATTAAAATAGTAAACTTTCATAAACAAACCCAAGTCTTCTCTTCATTCACTATTATTATTATTATTATTATTATTTTCCTAATCCACTTTCCTTGGTTTTCTACCTTAATCATTTTCTCCTTTCGACATTGAGCAATGGCAGCTATGAGCAAGACTTCAAAAAATACTTAAACTAAAGCCATAGGGTAAAATAGTTAACCTAGTTTCGTAAAACTTCAATTGACAAACAAGAAAAAAGGAAAGTACATGTGTTTAACATATTGAATGACCAGCAAGAACACAAATATTGTTTACCTGAGGTTTTATAAGACCTGGGATGTCTATCAACTGAGCTTGTCCCATTTTGGAGTAAAACCCAAAGTGAATATGAATATGTACCATGCAATTAACAAGAATAATTCTCAACTCCAATTCACAAGAGTAACTCAAATTATATGCTGATAATTGATATCTCCATGAGCAATATATGTACAGAGGAGTGGAATTATGGAGGTTCTGGACCTCAAATTTTAAAAATGACATTTATCTAGGTATATTTTATTCTTTAGCCCCCAATTTCATAGTTCTCACATAATAAAGTTTGTCGTTTCCATACTATTATAACATGAAAAAAAAAAGGAATTGCAGAGCATATAATAATTGGTTTACTAAAACATGTTTATTGTCATAAAAATGAAATATTGGGTAGTACTTCATGGGTTATTGCATTTAAATCGAGTTGATACTAGGACTTTGGGGTAGTTAGTTTGATAATGTTGTAACTTTTAAAATAATTGTTGTCAGTTATGCTATAGAATAATCAATTGGTAAGAGAATCAATCAAATGCTTAGTAAAATCTGTTTAAAAGTTCTATGGGTTTTAAAAAAAGTTGTATGTATTTGGTAAATCTTACTGTTAAATTACTGTAAAAATATAGATAATTAAATTAGACATAATTTTGAATAAAATTTATTTACACATTTATAATCATGTATATAAAATTTTTTTGTTGTGTATATATAATATTTGATAACTAAAATAATTATTTTATATTATTAATTTTATTTTTTATTTGTTATCTTAATATAATTGATAATAATAATTGTAATAATCTCTTTCAAATTAACGATTTTATTTACCAATTAATAAAGACAATTTTAGACTTTTATAATATATGTGAGGATATACATGAATTACATTAGGTATAAAATTGTTCTCAAAATTAAATTTTGAAAAGCACTCATTCCTTTCTTTTCAAAATCTATTATAGGATGTATTGATTTTGTCAAAAGTAATTTCTAAAAAAATTTAACAAACACCAAAATTAATTTCTATCTTTTCAAAATAACTTTTGAGACTCTAAAAAACAATCCCCAACCGGTCAATTTAGCAACATGTAAGTTAAGAAGGCGAAATATATTTAGAACTGCTATCGGGACTTTCAATGAATGCAACATGTAAGTCTAGAACGTGAAAGAACTGTAATCTTAGTCATGAAGTATATGCTTTTATTTCGACATTGTCCTTATTGCTTCTTCAGAATCTCATTTTGGTTCAATTAAGCAAATTACAAATAAATGCTTGTTACTATATATATATATATATCCTAAGGGTGTTCAGAATCCAATCCGATCCGCTCAATCCGTCTAATCCGCTCAATCCGATCCATATAAATCCGATCCGTGGATTGATGGATTGGATATGGATTGAAAATTTAAAAATCCGCAATCGATGGATTGAATATGGATTTACTTCTATAAATCCGCAGAAATCCATGAATCCAAAAATATATATATATATAATTAAAAAATTATTATAAATTTAATTAAAAAAATTATAAATGTGACATTACATAGTTACATAAGCACTATAACATATCTTAGCAATTACCCAATAATAATATAAAATGAAAAAAATTAAATAATCAAATATACAAATATAACTTGTAAAAATTGTAAAACAAAATAAAAGCAAAGTCACACGCACTAGCAAAAGCAAAGTAACATAACGCCAAATCACCAACAATTTACAAAGTCACCCAAAAGCAAAGTAACATGACGCCAAGTCACCAACAATTTCCAAACAAAAACCCCAAAGCTTCCCCGCCGTCACACACACTAGCAGCACTCAATACTGGTTGGATACACTCTCGACACGGATTTAAAGGACATCGGTTGCGCGATTCCGACGAGAGTAAGCCATCTTCTTTCCCAAGTCCATCGAGCCACATCACATTCACTGGTTCCAGCTAAACAATTTCACTATCACAACCTTCAAGATCGCCACCCGTACGGCTTCTCCTGATTTCCATCGTGGACGGCTCTGTAATCACCACTTTTTGACAGGCGCAACGGCCCTGGTGAAAGATCAGACTATGTTTGGTTTTCGAAACTTCGCCATTTCAATTAATTGTGGCTTTATTTGAACAATTAATTTCGGTGTTATATTAACGTATTATTATAACTTTATTTGAACAATTAAGCTTAGTGTATTATATTTTGAAACTTTAAATGTATTATTTTAGCTTTATTTAAACAATTAATTTATTTAAATTTTATTCAATTTTAAATTTAATTGGTAGCAAAATTATTTTTATATTAGATTTTTTTTTTATTTCATTAGTTGGAGAGAACTAAAAATTTTTAATTCGAAAACTAATGCGCAAAATGGTGGATTGGATATGGATTGAGTCAAATCCACATCCGATCCGCAGACATATGGATTGGATATGGATTGAGTCAGATCCGCATCCGATCCGTAGATATATGGATTGGATTTGGATTGAGTTTTATCAATCCGTGGATTGGATTGGATTGAAAAATTATAATCCGCAAAATCATGGATCGGATATGGATTGATGTCCAATCCGTAAAATCCGATCCGCGAACACCCCTAATATATCCTCATCAAGTCACACGGCTTAGACCCACCAAGAAGAAAACACATGCATGATGCACACATTCTTTCATGATACAATAAGTTAAAAATGGTAGAAATTGCAAGGTGGGGGCTCCAAGTTCCGGAATACAATACCAAATAAACAATTTCCAGACATGATAAGAAAATTTAGATAGAAAACAAGCTTCTAAAATATCAGCGCTTCATGGACAGCAATCAAGAATTTCTTCGTGGGGCTGTCTTTTATCCTGCATTATTCCACCATTCTTTACGTCTTTGGTGTTCTTATGTTTTGTAGTCCTTTATAATATTTAGAAGCTCAAAATTTTAATGTGATTCTTTATCATATTCTGCGTAAGATACATAGTGGCCGTGGTGATAGACTAAGTATGGAGAAATTTTGTGGTACATCATAATTTCTCCTAATTATTATTATTACACTGATAGAGTATATGAGAGAGGGCAAAAATACATCTATTGTTATTTATTTTATAAATTTATAAAAAGTGTACTTTTGAAAATAAATGAGATAAATTGGAAAGTGGGGGTTAGTGAAATAAACTGAAAGGATCAAATATCACCTCTCTTGGACCTTGTATAAAGAAAATTTGGACAACAAATTAACGAATGGTGATATTTAACTCCATTTTATCTCGCTAGACTCGTTTCTTGATCAAACTCCTAAAAATTAAAAATAATTTATCTTTTTGGAAAATGAGGTATATTATTTATGATGAAAATACAAGTAAGGTGCCACGGGGGAAGAGGCAGCAGCAGCAGCAGCCCTTTCATTGAGCTTGGCAAGAAAAATTTGGTGCAGATCATCAACGGCTGAATCCATTTGAAGCAGCTCCTGCAGGTTAAGCTCGTCAACTGGGGTTTCCCACCAGCGCGGCTGAGTCTCTTTACCCCTCCTCATCTGCGTCAACATCTTCTCCTGTTCCTTCTCCTCATCCAGCTGGCGCCGCAGCTCATTGTGCTGCTGATTCAGCTCGTTAATTCTCACCTGGCGGTGAGCTACAGCCAGCGAATGAATGTTGTCATTAGGCGGTGGTTCATCCCAAGGAAGCGATTTGCAACAGCCTCGACGGAGGGGTGACCAAAGGTGTATGGCTTCCCAGATTGTGAGAACACAACGATGGCAATCTCAGAGCCAGTTAGAGTCACAAGTTTGCTGGCCTTTTTGTAGATCCCTGATCTACGTCTAGAGAATGTTATTAATCTGTCATCCTCATTCTCGATCTTTTTCATCTCAATCTTTTGTCTCCCTTTTTTTTTTTTTTAACAACTCCACTCTATTGGTGGGGGTTAGGCGGGACCCCTACCTATCATTTAGAATAGATAATGAAAAATACATGTGAAGGGGAACATAAACTAAAACCGCCAATTCAGAGAAATAAATATAACAATAAAAGAAATGATTTAGGCATAGCCTAACATAAGAAGAAAAAGACTAATGCTGATGGTGATAATATCTCTTACGATACTTGCGGCCGGCAAGTAATTTAATGTCATTTTTCGAATGACCGACAACGCTAAAATTAGGGCTAGAGTTAATTCTCTCAGAATTCTCAGGAGCAGACATAAAATAGTCATTATTCGCCAAATGTTCGTTAGAACTATCATCATTATCGGTATGAGAATTGTAATGCCTAAAATCTGTGCTGGATGCTCGATGAAGCTGTGTATTATACTCACCTGGTTCTGGGATCCTAGAATCATGAGTCGTGACATCCTGGCCAAGCGGCTCCTAAAAGGAAGTAGAGTTTGTAACGTTAGCTCGGTTCTCTGTAGGTACAAAACCACACGGTTACTCCACTCACACCACTATTCTCTGCTTTACACCGCAAGATTCTTGGATCGCTCCTACTGTTTCTCATGACCAGTACCATATACGTGAATAATACTCGACTCCAAATATACAACCAATAACTTTGATACCAGTGTTGGGAAATTGATGGGTTAAGTAAGCACGCAACTAAAGTGAAATTGAGAAATAATGAGACAATAGAATTACAAAGGGACACAAAAAATTTACGTGGTTCGACTTTTAGTCTACGTCCACATGCAAAGACAGAAGGAAATATTTCACTAGTGAAAACGAGTTACAAGTATAGCAATATTTTATCTTACTACCAAAAACTCCAATACACCCAAACTCTCAAATCCCTAAACTCTTAAAAGTACTCTCTAAATAAAAAAAGAAAACCTGAAGAAAACTGGATGGATGACAAATGAGCGGAGCCACCCCTTTTATGGCCAAATTTTGGCTACAATGCATTCTATTGTTTTATTATTATTTATTTTTTTCCTTACGTGGCCGGCCACTTTTTTTTCTTCTTCTTTCTTTCTCTTCTTTTTCTTTTTCACTTTCCTTTTCGGTGCGGCACTAGTAGTGCCCACCATTCACTTTTTGACAGGATATAAAATTTCATTATTTCAGGATTAATTGATGAGCTCAAACGGTATCATCCTTACATTACTTTTTGCAACAAACACTATATAGAATTATATTCTAGGAAAATAGGCCAACCCCCACCCTCCTGAACAGCTTCCAAAGAACCCATAAGTAAAGCTCATGGAGCGAGCTTTGTTTATAATTATGTGTGTTAGAACATTGCATTGTATATTTAATTACCAATAGTGTTTGAACCAAACATATATTCTCAATGTACTAAATGATTTCTTCTAGTTTGGAGAATTAGATTAACCAATAGTTGGTGCATACCACTCAACCACCAAGTGATTTGCCTAGCTCTTTACTCTATAGTAGTATTCTTTGTTTGTTTCTTGATTATCTTTTGCTTGATGCGGTTGCTTTTAGATTTCTTAAGTTACCATCTGCATTTGTTTTTATGCTTTTCTTGTTTTCTTAGTACACTCTTAGATACCAACCATGGTTTATGAACCATCAAGTACATGCAATCCATATCTGACAGCAGAGGACTGAGTCAAATTCACTGATTCCTCATTGTTTACATGGTGTGTATGAGATGTCAAAATATCGTTGCAGTTTCCTCGTAGTTTACTTATATTGATTCTTAATCTCTACATTTTATGCGAGAGTTGGAGCTTTCGTCAAGCCATTTTCACTCTGCCCGTATCAAAGCGGCTAGGCACAAGAAAGAATGCAATAGCAGCCTCGGTTAAATTTACGACAATGAATAAGATCCTTAAATTTGTAATTGGTAAAATGGGGATATTTTACCTTGACAGCTTTACAGCAATAAATGTACCTGAGCTTCTGTGGATCAAGCTTATGGAACCGTCTGTCTAAGAAAACTAAGTTTACAAGAAGCTCTCTGCAAAACCCTTTTTCTGGTGTCCAAAATGGACTTAAGCTTTAGGCCTTTAGTCATATTCCACTACATGCATTCAACCTCTAGTCACCATGTTTGTGGCTCTTATCCCCTGCCGAACCACGTTGCTACGTGTTTTAAAGTACTCTGAATTCACCAATTGCCTTGGAAACCAAAAGGAGCAAATAACTTGCATAAGGAAGCAGGGTCTTCAAGTACAAGAAAACTTGCAGCAATTATAACGTAGCAAAGAACGAGCATTAGTCCTCTGAAGTAATTAGAATTTCCCTCCTGCAAATTTAACATAACAAATATGTGAATACTATCAGAGTATTTCAAGCTAGTGTTTCTAACCGAAGGAAAAGTTTCAAGGTCAATCCACAGGTAATTCATAGATAAAAGCAACATTCAGGAGTTGCATGATTGAAATATTTATGCTGGTATTCAATTTTCCTTGTTTCATGGAAGTAAAAAATTTCAGTTTGTGAACCTGCAGTATGAAGTCTACAACTCAGACAGTTATCATAAGTGTGGCTGTCTCAAAAAGTTGAAGATTTAAGGCTATAGGGCGTCCCATGATCTGCCCAATAACAATAGAATAGGGAACCTAGTATCATAACAGCAATAATTTCGGAGTCAAGAGATCAAGAATGAAAAAGTTGACAAGTAACAGAACGGAGTAGCTATCTAATGCTTGGTCCTTATCCCAAACATATCTATCTGTGTTGATGAACCTATTGCCACCCCAAGGATAGGTCCTGCACAAGATAAAGTAAATTTTAGAGGCTAGTTAATGAATATTAGTCGTAATATGTCACTAGCAGAACTAGTACTCAGTACTTACAAGCTTGTCTTTCATTGTAAACATAGTAGCACCAGCATGCTCTGTGGCATTACCAATGATTGGGAGTAGGATAACGCTGATAAAAGTTACGGGCATTTTCAACTCCATAAATGCTCCCTGAAAAACGTAACCATATATGCTGTAAGAACATATATGGAAGACATGCTGAATTTATTACACAACAGAATCTGGAGTATATTGACTTGAAAATGGTACCTCGATAGCATCAACCAAATATTCTGAGAGGATGGGATCCAGTCAGTCAAAATGAATAGCCAAATTATTGATTCCCGTTTTGATATTTCAGGAACTTCATCATTATTTCAGTCCACTTCATCCTGAGTTGACATAAACAAAACAATTTAACAACCATTAAGCACAGTAGACTCTCATCAAAGGTTGGCAATGTACAGTGAAGAACCTAACTACCCTAATCACACAGTTGCCGCTGGCTCTTCAGCTGAAAATATAGATAGGCAGCATAAGCCACAAGCATGGCACAGCTACTAAATCTTGAGAGGGCCAATTTAGACTTCTCAAAATTCAGCTCAGTGTGTGTAGCAAGGAGAACAGCAAGGAACAATAAAGCCATTACTGCCATCAGAAGCAATCCGGAGTTCACTGAAGCAATTACCTGTCAATAAAATTAGAACAGTTTTAGCATCTCTGATGAGAAACTTATAAATGGATATACGATAAAAACTTATAAATGGACAGAAGATGAACAAACTTAGTAATGGACATAAAGAGTTAAAGAAAAACAAAGAATTTTCCCCTTGGTCTAAGATATCAAATGTGATCAAAATGCTAATGGACCTTACCAAACACTTGCTCCCTCCCTCTTTGCATTCACAAGCCCCCCACAGAAGAAAGCAGAGCCTAGCACCAGCAACAAGTTTGATAAAATAGAATCAATGATTGTTGAACTACACCCTTCATGTCCCTTTTTAATGCATAAATTGATATTATCAATTTTGTTAGATTTCCAAAAGTAGCATTTAGTAGACCTCCAACTGCAAATGGCATTAAGAAGATATTTTATCATTGAGTAATCCCAGTAAACGAATTGATGCTCAAACATGTTTTTCACCTAAATTTTTTTGAGAGAAATAAACATAAATGCTTCTCGTGTATTTGGAAGCTTGAATAACAGACGAGCTTGGTAGGCGGAAGAAATAAAAAGCTCATGGAAATGATGTCAAACCGAAACTTCATTATTGAAAAGTTTCGATGCTTTGCAGTAAACTAAAGGGAGAAAAATGAGATCAACACTCAGATTATTGACAATAAAAGTGCCTGTAGGTCCTTTAAAGAAAGCCGGTCGCCTACATCAAATTAAGATCAAGCTGCAAATTAGGTACTAATGAAATCATTTATCATTTCAATATTGATACAATCAAATGGAAGCATAACCAAAATTTTGCATAGTCTGACTCGTAATCTAGGGTCTGAAATTCATGTAAATGAAATTTCATACGGAGAATTATACAGATAAAATGCAAGTGAAACTTACTCAGTTGCAAAACCAAGACGCTCAGCCAGAGGAACGATTCCCAATAAGCTCAGAAGAAAATCCCAACCCTGAAAATTCACACAAGGAAATCAAAATCAACATTAAAAAGAAACGCAATCTTCATAAGCTTCTTGCAAACACATTGGCAACAAAAACAAATAGAAACTCACATGAGCATCAGAAGTTTTGTCGACAACAATAGCTGCGGGGACAAAAATTATCATTTTGTTTAGCTTTGTAGAGAATACAACAAACTTGATGCTCTCAATGACACCATTACAACTCCTGGTCACATATGCATTTCGACCGCCGCTAACATCTAAACTGCCATTGGACAACTTAAATGAAGGTTTCTTAACCGCTATTGAACCTAGATTCACTAGGCTCTCATGTTCCAACTCGAGCACTGCTCTGTCTTCTAATGATCCCATCTACATAACAAAAAATAAAGAAACCTTCAAGATTCGTTGTAAATGAAAGCAAAGAAAACAAACCTCAACTGTGGACTAAATTCGAGCTAATGATGGTTTCTCATCAATGTTGCTTCTGCTATTATCCATTTTATTATAGACCAAAAACTCCATATTACTTCTCAATCATGTACTCCACAAACATCCCACGTACAGATATTAAACTAGTGTTAAATTCCCACATGAAATACGCGCCAGATATTTTAAACCCATCAAAGTGATGCAGCTATGGAAGCTTCCAACAAAGTGGAAGAAAACTTTTTTATGTTAAAGTTAAACTATTCGAGTTTGAAAGTCAATGGTTGGATTCTTTTCTCATCGGTGCCTAAATGAACAAATTGGTTATCAGGCATTAATGGTTTGATGTAGGGCAACTGAATTGCATTGAAAGCAACGAGACCATAAATGAGAAAATTAAGGGATTTAACAATAGCCATTCGACTTTCGGCATTCTCGCCATCATTCGATTTGTGTGTTCATTTTCTATGATTGAAAGGAAAAAAGAAAGTTAAAAACCCTTTCCACTCCTCAAGGTGCAATTCCTGATTAATTTCTACTAATACAGATGATCCCAACAAAAGAGCTGAACTGTTTTGGCTATCCACAATTAGTTGGGATTCAAGTTGAAATTTTGAACAAATTCGAAATATCACACGTCGATTCAACAATTACAACAAGATCACTTCATTGGAATCCTTCCTTTCTTCAAAGGGAAGGAAAGATTCCGCAAATGTCTTTTCGGATATCCTGAAGTGTCCCGGCAATTCACGAAATGTGAAAGGCAATTCCCCAGCCTCATTCATGACAAAATAAGCCACCGAAAAGTACCCAAGCATATTGTTATATTAAGCAACAACAGCATATACATGCATTACAAAATTCACGCTAAACAAACCTAGTAATGTGCAGTTAACCCTTCAGCCGCTTCAACGAACTTCTGGACTCTGGTGGCAGTTTGGAGTCCAGACGAACGGCCGCTTCGACATCCGTACGTAAGGCGAGTAACGTCTTGTCCTCCGATCACGTGGATATATTCTGATATTTCCGAGATGAAAAAGATTGACTCCTCTGTGACAGAAATACTATTCATCCATAATTGGATATTACCCATAAAATACTTATAGAGAGAAGCATATCATCCATAATCGGAAATATCAGAATATTATCCATAATTGGATATCAGAATATTATCCATAATTGGATATTATCCATAATCGGAAATATCAGTATTTCATGTCTATATATTCTGACACTATATTATCCATCCATAATTGGATATTTGATGGATATATCCACGTCTTGTCCTCCGATCAGGTGGATATATTCTGATATTTCCGAGATGAAAAAGATTTGACTCCTCTGTCCCCTCTTATTGCTCAGCTCAAACCGTCACCCAAACTCTTAAATTGACGCTTGATCTGCTGTTCTGTTCTCAGTTTGATCCCAAGCTGAAAATTGAATCGATTCTCCGTCTATGCGGTGTCGTTTCGGATGACTAAACTTGCGGTGTAATTAGTAAGTGAGACGGGAAAATGTGCACGAAGCCCAGGTAAAGCCCCTAATCGTCCCCGCAGTTGCTATATATAAAACGCAGCGTTTTTATTGTAATAAAAGTATAAAACCCGCAGTGCCACTCGGAGAATCGTAGCAGCTTTGAAGGAAATGAGAACAAAAACGCTCTGTCGTGGGGCCCGAGTCCCTAAATTTGCTTCAACAAGTTGAATTTCAACAAGTCAGTCACTTCGTTTCTTCAATCGATTCTCTCTGTCTCTTCATCTTTCTCTGTTTGCTTCTCGAGAGCTTTTCCTTCTGCCTAGTTAATAATTTCTTTTTTTTAACAGAACGTGACCTTTTTCTTTTTAATGTTTTAATATGATGATTTTCTTTCCGTGATTATTCTCTTCCGTTACTGTTTGAAAAATGTGTGTGTGTGTGAGATTTCCAAAGATCAGGGGAAGTCTCTAAAGTGATACATTGCTTTTTGAAACCAAAATAATACGTGATGATATTATATGTTAATTTTAATTTTTAATTAAGAAACGTTTGAATTGTCAACTCCTGAAAATTTTAGTTGGAGCTTTACAAAGGATGAAGCAAATGGAGAAACATTAAGCAAAATGAATGGCGATGTAGCCATGGCTTCTGCATATAATGATGATGAGATTGGTATTCACATAGAAAATCATAGTGGTTCAGGCCGGAGTGGAGATTTTAGGGATGTTGATTTCTTGGAGGAAGAGCCTTGTATTAAGTGTAATAGACGTGATGAGAACCTGTTGGGTTGTAGTCCATCTGGATGCCCAATTTCTGTACATGAAAACTGCCTGAGCTGTGGAGTTAAATTTGATGATATGGGAAACTTTTACTGTCCCTATTGTTGGTATAAATGTAATCTCTATATTAGAGGTCTGATGTTAGCCGCAATCAAATAAAATTTTAAAGTAAGAGATTCATTTCACTTATTTGGCTTATATCCGAACATATTTGTAGTACAGCAGAATGTTGAGGTGACACAGAAATGCCTGTGTCTGTGCTTTGATTGTAGCCTGTATAATCTATTGATAGAAGCTAGAATTCCCGAATCTTGGGCAATTCAAGGCGCAAATCTTTACAGCTTCATTTTTCAGATTCATGTGATGCAGTATGCTTCCATGTTTTTTTTTTCGTCTTTCAATATTAATTTTTGTTTCTGTCTTTGGACTCTCAATGATAGAAAGTTTAATCCGGCAGACTATGACGGAACGTTTAATCCGGCGGAGCCTCAGGTCGATTCCTATTCCTAATATGCCGAACTCCACTGTACCAGATCCTGGGCATAATGAACAAAGATAAAAAAATTTTATTGCTTTTGTTTTAACAAATCAATTTCTTAAATTAGAAAAGTAAAAATCAATTTCTTAAATGATTTTTATATTATTTTGGCTTGCTTCACTTTTGGGGTAAATTTGTCTTTTTGAGTTTAAAGGATAAAATAGTTATTTTGCTAAAATTTTGTTAATTTCTTAACCGCAGTAAACAATTTGGTGGACGACAGACGTCTTTTGTCAACTTAGAAACGTCTTTTATCAACTTAGGGTATACGAGTGGTATACGTTAAAAGTGTTGTAGCACGTTTGATACGAGTGTCATGTAAGGGTAATGGCTGATAATTTCCCTAAGTAAAATAATAAACTTCCATGAACAAACCAAATTCTTCTTTTTCATTCACTATTACTTTTTTTTCCTAATCCACTTTCCTTAGTTTTCTACCTTCATCATCTTCTCCTTTAGAGATTACGCAATGGCAGCTATGGGCAACGCTTCAACAAATCTTTAAAAACTAGAGCCATACGTAACAAAAGTTACTAAGGAATTGAAATATAAAGCCGCAGGGTAACACAGTTAATGTAGTTTAGTAAAACTTCAATAGACAAACAAGAAAAAGAGAAAGTACATGTGTTTAACATATTGATTGACCAGCAAAAAACCAAATATTGTTTACCTCAGGTTTTACAAGACTTGGGATGTCTATCAACTGAGCTCATCCCGTTTTGGAGTAAAACCCAATATGTATATGAATATAAACCATGTAATTAATTCAAATTAAACCATGCTGATAATTGATATCTCCATGAGCAATGCACATGTACAGAAGATCAGAATTATAGGAGGAGGTCCTGGACCCCAAGCTTTGAAAATGAGTAAATGACCTTTATCTAGGTAAACTATATTCTTTAGCCCCTTAGTTTCATAGTTCTCTGTTAGTGATATTAAATCATCTCAAAGCGAGTACTGAACAGTATGGTCGATATGGTGATTATCTCAAATGCTGACTTGGCAAGTTAGTTACAGCTCATGTGTGAATAACGATTTGAGTGTATCGTTGAGCTTGCTTTAGCTTGATATATAAACTTGTAATGTGTAATTAGTTAGGTAGAATGAAGCCAAATAAAAGAATCTTTGATTAGCTTCAAAACAAACTTTCTTCACATTTTACTTACATTTTCTCAGTAACCAAACAACAATTTCTTTAGATTTCATCATGGTATCAAAGCTTAGAATGGCGAATATAACTCAAAACAATTCTTCTTTTAGCTTTGTTACACCTGTCAAGCTTGATCAGAACAATTTTATTCTTTGGCGCACGCAAGTTCTTATATCTGTGAAAGGAAATGGACTGGAAGGTTTCATCAATGGTGATAATAAATGTCCTGAACAATTTCTTATATCTGAAAACTACAATGAAACTGAAGAAGCAACAGGAAGTTTCAAATCTGTGAATCCAGAATTTACAGCTTGGATGAAAACAGATCAGTTGCTCTTAAGTTGGATGATGTCGTCAATACAGCAGAATCTACTCTCAACTGTGATCGACTGTACAACCTCTAAGCAACTTTGGGAGACTTTAACGAGTATGTTTATCTCTCAATCTTAGGCTCGAATTCAAACACTTAGAATGCAAATCCAAACTATTAAAAAAGGTTCAATGCATATGGCTGACTATTTTGCTAAAATCAAACGAATAGCTGATACTTTAGCCTTGGCTAGCAAACCAGTAGAGTTAAGTGATCTGATTATGCATGTTCTCACTGGACTTGACTCATCTGAGTACGAATCATTAGTAACTGTTGTTTTGCCTAGAGGTGATAAGATTACACTGGATGAATTGTATTCTTTGCTGTTGAATCATGAAAATAAAATTGAACCGAAGAGAGGAAAAATTGCTAGTGATGTAATGCATAACATGTCAGCTAATGTTGCTCAAAAGAACACATATCCTGGGAAGAACAATAGTGGATTTCAAAAGAATTTTGGAGGAAATTTTGGAAATGGAAATAGTTCAGGTTATGGTAACTTTAATGGAGGTTTTAATGGTAATGGTTATGGACAGTTCAATAATGGAAACAATACTTCTGATATTGTGTGTCAAATATGCTTCATACCTAGACATGGAGCTCATAAGTGCAGAAACAGATACAACTCTTCTTTTGTGCCTCAGAGAAACTATGGTAGAGGTAACTTTAATGGAGGATTTAGACCACCTGAACAGTTTGGAAGAGGAAGGTTCTTTAATGGTGGTGGCAGAGGTTTTGGATCAGTTAACACTAATTTTAATTCACCAAGAGGTCCTGGTTTTCAAGGCAACATTGTGTAATCAGATAACTCCTTTAACTCCTTTACCACTGGAACACCAGCTGCATTTTACTCATTTTCACCTGGTTCATCCTCATATGCTCCTAATGATAGTAGTGGTCAACACAATGCTTCTGTTTCATCATCTTTGCCTCCAACAAATTAGAATTTATCACCTGAGCTCGTTGAAGATCCCTCATGGTATATTGATAGTGGTGCAACAAATCACATCACCAATGATATAGGTAAACTTCTTCATTCTCAAGTTTACACTGGTGAGGAAAAATTATTTGTTGGAAATGGAAATGCATTGGTTATTAATCATATAGGATCAGCATTGCTTAAAACCTTAACTTCAAAACCTCTAGTACTTAATCATGTCCTTCATGTACCAAATATTACCAAAAATTTGCTTAGCATTTCAAAACTTCTAACTGATAATTTTGTTGTTGTTGAATTTCTTGACAACTCATGCTTTATCAAGGCAAGGAACACAGGAATAACTTTACTTGAGGGTGTTGCTCAGGGTGGCCTGTATAAAGTCCAAAGTGTCTCTTCTTAGTTTTCTGAAGATCAGTCTGCTTCTTATAACTCAGTCAATTTCAATAAACCAGAATCTCTTTTAGCTTTTTGTTCTTTATCTCATGTTAATAAGTCAGATGTTGGCAAAACTTTTGTATCAAATCAAAAGTCTGTCTATTCAGCTATGGCATTGCAATCTGTTAATGTCAATGTTCTTCATAGGAGGTTGGGACATCCAGCACCTCATACTCTCAAAACTATACTCAAAGCTTGTACTGGTTTTACTGATTTTAATAAACTTGAAAAACTATCTTTCTGCAATGCTTGTCAATATGGCAAAAACCATATGCTTCACTTTAATTCAGTAGCAACCAAAACAACAGTACCTTTACAATTGATTTATGCTGATCTTTGGGGACCTTCTCACATATCCTCTATTCAAGGGTACCATTACTATCTTTCTATTCTAGATGATTTCAGTAGATTTATATGGATATTTCCTTTATCTGCTAAATCAGATGCTCTTGAGGTCTTTTCAAATTTTAAACTCTTCATAGAAAAACATTTGCAACACAAAATTAAGACTGTTCAAACTGATTTGGGGGGGTAGAATTTCGGACCTTTACTTCTTTGCTCACCTCATCTGGCATACACTTCAGACACCCTTGCCCTCATATTCATCATCATAATGGGAGAATTGAAAGGAAGCATAGACATATAGTTGACATTGGTTTAACCTTACTAGCTCAAGCTCATCTACCTCTTAAGTTTTGGTGGAATGCTTTTCACACAGCTGTTCACTTAATCAATAGACTTCCTACTCCAGTTTTAAACAATATTTCACCCTTTCAGAAATTGTTTAATCAAACACCTGATTATTCGTTTCTCAGAACATTTGGTTGTGCATGCTATCCAGCCTTAAGACCCTACAATAGACATAAATTTGATTTCAGAACTTGCAGATGTATATTCATTGGGTATAGCTCTTATCACAAGAGTTATCAATGTCTTCATTCTACTGGGAGAGTTTATACTTCTAATCATGTTATCTTTGATGAAAGTTCCTTTCCTTATGTTTATGGTTTAGATTTTTCATCTGTTGTCAACTGTCAATCTTCAGTTCCGGTGTCAAAGTCCTCTATCTCTTCTTTCTCTGGTCCTTCCTTTGTTAATCTGCAGGCTCCTCTAACAACATCATCATCCACAACTGTTCCTGATGTTTCACCAATACAAATTAACCAAAATTCACCTCAGTCCTCAGTTTCTATCCATCCCTAATCTTCATCATATCTTTCACCAACTCATTTATTACCATTACCTCAGTCAATTGGTCATCCAATGATAACCAGATCCAAAGTTGGTATTTTCAAACCAAAAACTTATTTGTCAGCTTTATTAGTTCAGCCTTCTGAACCTTGTTCAGTTTCCAAAGCTCCTGCTGATCCTATGTGGTTCAAGGCTATACAAGAGGAGTTTCAGGCACTTCAAAATAATCACACTTGGGAATTGGTTTTACCTGATACTCCTGTTAAACTAGTTGGGAATAAGTGGATATTCCGGATCAAATACAACTCTGATGGTTCAATTTCCAGATACAAGGCTAGGCTTGTTGCTAAGGGGTTTCATCAAATATAGGGGGTTGATTACACTGAGACTTTTAGTCCTATTGTTAAGGCTTCTATAGTAAGAGTTATTCTTAGCCTAGCTGTTCTTAATAGATGGGAAATTCGACAAGTAGATGTCAATAATGCCTTTCTTAATGGCATTTTAACTGAAGAGGTTTACATGGCACAACCTGAAGGATTTGTGGACTCTACTAAGCCTCAACACATTTGCAGATTAAAAAGAGCTATTTATGGTTTGAAACAAGCTCCCAGGGCCTGGTTTGACAAACTCAAAGATGCAATGATTTCTCAGTGGCATTTTCAGCACTCAAAATCTAACCATTCTCTCTTCTATAAATGGCTTAATGGTCATGTGATTCTAGTTCTGGTTTATGTTGATGATATCATACTTACTGGTTCTAGTTCTTACTTAATTCAGCAACTCATTAAAGATATACACCATACTTTTGCTTTAAAAGACTTGGGGATTCTCAATTACTTTCTGGGAATTGAAGTCATTATTTCAGCTAATGGTATTTGTCTTTCTCAAGCAAAATATATTGCTAATTTATTGGCAAAACATAATATGGTTCACTGCAGTCCTGTATCTACTCCTTTATCTACTAGTCAGTATCTTACAAAGGAATCAAGTGACAGTATTCCAAATGTATCTCAATACAGAAGTATTTTAGGTGCATTGCAGTATGTTACTCTTACAAGGCCTGACATAGCATATTCAGTGAATAAGCTAAGTCAGTTTTTGGCTAATCCTAGAACTCAACACTGGGAAGCATGCAAACGGTTGCTGAGGTACCTGAAAGGAACTCTTCATCTAGGACTGCATTATCATTCAAATGGAGCAATGCAAATACAGTGTTTCACAGATTCTGATTGGGCTTCTGATTGAGATGACAGGAAGTCTGCAGCTGGTTATGCAGTTTATTTTAGACCAAACTTAGTTTCATGGTCTTCAAAGAAGCAAGTTGTGGTCTCCAGATCGAGCACAGAAGCTGAATACAGAGCTTTGGCTCATGCTACTTCAGAGGTAATATGGGTACAATCTCTTCTTAAAGAGTTACAAATTAATATGAGCAACTCTCACATCATTTGGTGTGATAATCAGGGAGCCATTGCATTAGCATATAATCCGGTTTATCATTCAAGAACTAAGCATGTTGAGCTAGATGTTCATTTTATTCAAGACAAAGTTACTGATAAAAGCATTGATGTTTGTTATGTGCCTACTGAAGAACAACCAGCTGATATTTTGACTAAAGCTCTCACATTCAAGCAGTTTGATTATTTGAGAAGCAAGCTGAATGTCTATCCTGGACATTCGAGCTTGAGGGGGGATGTTAGTGATATTAAATCATCTCAAGCAAAGCAGAGTACAGAAGCAGAGTATGGCTGACTGCAGCTAATTATCTCAAATGCTGACTTGGCAAGTTAGTTACAGCTCACGTGTGAATAACGATTTGAGTGTATCGTTGAGCTTGCTTTAGCTTGATATATAAACTTGTAATGTGTAATTAGTTAGTTAGAATGAAACCAAATAAAAGAATCTTTGATTAGCTTCAAAACAAACTTTCTTCACATTTTACTTACATTTTCTCAGTAACCAAACAACAATTTCTTTAGATTTCATCATTCTCACATGTTGCAAGTTGCGTTAATAAAGTTTGTTGTTTCCATATGCCCCCGAATGAAAATTCTGGTTTCACCATACTCAGTCACGAGAACAATCAGCAGATTTGAAAGAGCCATTACTTACTAGTATATAACATGCTTTGATGGAATGAGATTTGTTGTTTCCATACTACTATAACTTTTTTTTTTAAAAAAAAAAAGAATTGCGGAGCATATATATTATATGGTAACATTAATAATTGGTTTATTAAATCATGGTTATTGTCATAAAACTGAAATATTTAGTAGTACTTCATGCGTTATTGCATTTAAATGGGGCTGTACCGGGACATTGAAAGAATGAAACAAGTAAGTCAAGAACGTGAAATATGGAGCTGGTACCGGGAATTTGAATGAATGCAACATGTAAGTCAAGAACGTGCAAGACCTGCAATCTTAGTCTCATAGACATATTGTTATATTTTCCATTCAAACTTTATTCATATACATATAATCAAACTACAAAAATCAACATCATCAAATACTAAAGATATTCATTATGTATTGAGTGATTTGACATTAATTTATTGGTTGAATGAAAATACAAAACAATAAAAATAGATCATGTGGGTTAAGAGATATTTAATTCAACTAATTTTATCATGCCACCTCAGTTTGTACAAAATAAATTTGTACACGAGTTTGTGACTATATTATTACTCTTATGTATTTGTACGATGCCCAAATTTACCCTATTTATGTTTTAGGCTCTGGAATTGATGTTATCAGCAAGAGCCCTTTTTTTTTAATAATTATTGGCAAGAGATTCGATCTAATTAATTTCAAATTCCCTTAATAATTTTCTTTTGAAGATAAATAAATAAATCCCAAATGATGCTTGATTTAAAAATAAATAAATAAATAAACCTCAAATTCCCTTAATTATTTTCTCTTAAAAAGCTTGCCTTTGTGAACATTTATCTGAAATGGATGCGAAAGATCAGTATCTACAGTGATCATACCCTTCTGACTAGAACAGGACCCACTGCATGCATTAACCAGGGTGAAATGACTGCAAATTAACGAATTAACATGAATTTAGTATATATTTTAATTAACTCTATGGAATATCGTTTTACTTGGAATTTTTTCATATACGTGCTAATTTGTTTATTATATATGTGCACGTACGGATGGTGTATGTTTGATGAGTAATGATATAAATAAGTGTATATAAAATGATATAACATGAATAAATTAATTAGTTGTATAAAAATATCATAAACCTACATAAGGAATATATACATACATACATATATATATATATATATATATATGTATATATATATATATATATATATATAAAATTACCTCTTTCGAAGTAGCTGCAGTAGTTTCCTTTTTCCAAGTATTTAGATGCTCCTTTGAGAACTTCAATTTCAAAGCTTGAACTTTTCCAATTCGGAGTACAATTAATTTGAAGCTTGACTTCTAATTTCTGATTTTCCTTCCTTCTCAGTGCTTTTATAAAAGGATAAGTAGTTTAATTGTTTTAGCTGTAACCAAACACTTTCTCTATTCCTTATTGGAATAATAATAATGCCAAGGTGCCATGGAAGAATAAATGTGGCTGTCTCCACTTTGCTTATTGCCTATATAGTTTTGTCAGTTTGTTCATGCCCCTTGCTTATAGAAGCCAGAATTCAAAATTTCTCGGCCATCCAAGGTGCAAATCAATCTTCACAACTTCAATTAATTTCTTGTAAATTAATATTAATCACCGTTGAATCATTTATATAGTAATTTTATTTATTAATTAGTCTTTGCTTCGAATTTCTAATTATATATGACAGGAAGTTTAGTTCATCAAAGTAAGAAAGAAGGATTAGACCATCGGAGACGAATGAGAGAAGCTCCCAAACAATATTTTCCTCCAGTACACAATCGGGAGGGCCACCACGATATGGATCAAAAAAAATAATTTATCGGGGGCTAGATTACATAATAGTAAAATTTTAAAACTAAAACTTTGAATATATAAAATATTTATTAATACATTTATAATTGTTCTCAACGTATTTTTAAGAATAGAAAAATGTTTGTGTTGATGACCTATTATTATTTTTAATTATAGTGTAGGCTTTTATAATTCTAAACGTTAAAGTTTAAATTTTGTGAGTTTATAAATTTATAGGGTCAATTTTATTAGATTTAATGGAGGCTAATTAGAAATCCTAAAT
Organism: Atalantia buxifolia; assembly: GCA_030444775.1. Lineage (NCBI taxonomy): Eukaryota > Viridiplantae > Streptophyta > Magnoliopsida > Sapindales > Rutaceae > Atalantia > Atalantia buxifolia. The sequence goes on from CM059832.1 coordinate 11,143,469, forward strand.
ATTTCTTCTTTTATTCTTAGAATTTTTTTTTAGCCAACGGGGACTACAGCCCCTACTGGTCACATACTGCATCAGCCCCTGCCACGATTGGCAATGGCGGTTGCCTCTGCTTAAAAAAAAAATTAATTTAAATTAGGATATCTTATTTTTTCTGTAGCACTGCATATATATATATATATATATATATATATATATATATATACACCTCCAAATAAGAATACTCTATATGGAAATAACCTCTTCATAGTAATAAAAACTTATTGTCCCAACTTGGGACCAGTTATAATTAAGAATAAATTCCACATTGTAATAAATTATATTTTTTGCAGGTGTCTTAATAAACTTATTCCACATAGTAATAATATTTCAAAAATATATGCCATGTTACGTTAAATAATTGAGATGGAATAAAATATCTTTTTAAAGTTGCTTGTAATAATGATTTGTTCTTTAAAGTTGCAACCACATCTTTCAATTTACGGGTATGTATTAATTGGTCAGCATAGACACTTAATAATTGGTTAATAAAATGATTAATTTATTAATGTCTATACATTGAATTTGACTCACTTATTAATTTATTAATACACGACAAAATTGACCCTTATATCACTTGCATTAGAGATAATTAAGTAAAGACAATAATTTTTGTATTATAAGAATAAATTTCTCCAGTCCCAACAATATGACTATATAAAGTTTTTATTGTATATATATATAATAATAATAATAATAATAATAATAATAATAATAATGGAGCTTTCAGTTCTGTCATCAAAAGAAAGTTAATTTAGTTGCTCGATCTGGATCCGTTTCGCGTTTATGATTTATCAGGAACTGTCCCCATCTCCGGAAATTTTTAGGTTGTTTGGAGCCAGTGATATGGAACAACTCCGAATCCCACTGCTTTTGTTGACTGGCCCGACGGTCGTTTGGGCTGAAATGGCTTAAAAATTTTAAAGTCGTTTCGTGCACGCCTGTAATTTAATTAAGCCGATAACGGCAGAAAAGCTGAAATCATAAGACTGTAGCTCGGCTCGGTATTATTTGTATACAAGAAATTAAATATTCAAACATCTAACGCAAAAATCAAGTGTTATTGAATTCAGTTTATATATAATACATTTAAAATGAATTTGTAGCTCCATCTTCATTGTATTATTATAAACGAAGAGGGTTATTCCTATTTATGCTCTGCTTGTAACCTTTTTAATTACCACCATCAAATCATCGAGTTCATGGCCGACGCATATAAAAAGCAAAAATTCCTGAATTTGCAGCTATTAAAGATGCATATCGCCACAGTCCATTTTCACTGTAACGTGGAGCAGGGGCAAATAAGTATTAACTCCCAATATTTTAAGGGAGCGCGATACGGGACCCATGGGCTTGAGAGGTACAAAACTGGCTTAGTCTTCTCCTGCCCCCGCTTGTTGAACAGTCCCAGAATGATGCTCATGCTGGAAGCTGACACGACCAACACTAATATCAGTGAACATTGCCAATGATAGGGGATTTGTTGCCGAAATGCGGGGTGAGCAATAACGAATACTGTGACTTTTGGAAAAATATAAATGTGGTGATAAACAAATGCAAAAAAAATATGACACAATAATTTACGTGGTTCGGCGTAATGCCTACGTCCACGGGTAAAGACTGGAAGATAATTTTACTAATAATGAGAATTTACAAAAGTGAGAGAAACTCTCAATACCCAAAACCCCAATACACCCAAATGGAACCTCACTAGAACACTTAAGTGGAAGCTCTCTCAAATCTCTCAAAGAAAGCTCACTTACAATTGCTCTCTACTTCTCTCAAATTGGGATGATCTCAAATGAACAAATGGCTTGGTATTTATAGTCAAAGATCATGCATGCATTTAATCCATGTTCCCAAAAGTCTTCAAAATATGGCAACCAAAAATCAACAATTTTGAATTAAACCGTTGGCTTCTAGAAAATCATCTCATTTTTCTCCATGCAACTTCAACAAAATCGTGCAAGTTATTCTTTGACTTTCCAACAATTCTCCATCTCGGCGAAGATTTATTCAATTCTGAGCCGAATACTAAACTCCCAGTACATCAAATCATCCTCCAATCTCTGCCTTCTCCAACTATTTTCACACTTGTAAAATATTGATCAAGTTTAGACAATGCTCAAACTTGATCGTCGTCACTACCTTAGTCAACATATCTGCGGGATTCTCTGCAGTCTTGTTTTTTGAAGAAAAATCTTCCCCTCATCAACAATTTCCCGCACAAAATGAAATCGTACGTCGATGTGCTTCGTACGCGCATGATAAACTTGGTTTTTTGTTAAATGAATAGCACTTTGACTGTCGCAATGCACATTAATGTGCTCCTGTACCAATCCCAAGTTTTCAAGCAAGCCTTGTAACCAAATAGCCTCTTTAACAGCCTCTGTAATCACCATGTACTCGGCCTCTATGGTCGACAGTGCAACTGTAGGCTGTAGTGTAGACTTCCAACTAATTGGCCCTCCAGCAAAAGTAAATACATATCCGGTGGTTGACCATCGTTTGTCCAAATCACCGGCATAATCAGAATCGACATATCCGATCACACTTTGACTAAGTGTATCATCTCGCTCAAACAGTAAACCAACATCCACGGTCTTCTGAATGTACCATAAAATCCATTTCACAGCTTGCCAATGTCCTTTACCAGGATTATGCATATACCTGCTCACTATACCAACTGCATGTGAAATGTCAGGCCTTGTACACACCATTGCATACATCAAGCTACCCACTGCATTTGAATACGGAACTTGTAACATTATTCTCGTTTTGAATCTGTTGAAGGAGATAATTGTACAGAAAGCTTGAAATGAGAAGCCAACAGAGTACTTACAGGTTTTGTCTGCTCAGTCATGCCAAACTGCTGTAGTACCTTCTTCAAATACTGCTTCTGAGACAAGCTTACTTTGCCACGAGCTCTATCTCTGCATATCTCCATGCCAAGAATTTTCTTAGCTTCACCGAGATCTTTCATCTCAAATTCTCGATTGAGTTGAGTCTTCAACTTCTCAATCTCATCTTTGCTCTTGGATGCTATTAGCATGTCATCGACATGCAAGAGCAAATATATGAAAGATCCTTCTTGTAGCTTGCAAAAATACACACAGTGATCAAATTTATTTCTTGTGTACCTTTGCCCTTTCATAAATCGATCAAATCGCTTGTACCACTGCCTCGGAGATTGTTTCAACCCATAAAGCGACTTTGTCAATTTGGAAACCCAATTTTCTTTTCCAGCAACCTTGAATCCATCTGGCTGAGTTATGTAAATTTCCTCTTCCAAATCACCATGTAAAAATGCAGTTTTTACATCAAGCTGAACTAGTTCAAGATCAAATTGCGCAACCATGGCTAGCAAAATTCGAATAGACGAGTGTTTCACAACTGGAGAAAATACCTCATTGTAGTCTATTCCTTTCTTCTGAGCGTAACCCTTCGCTACCAATCTAGCCTTGTATCGAATTTCATTTTTACAAAGAAATCCTTCTTTTTTTGCATATACCCATTTGCACCCAATTGCCTTCTTTTCCTTGGGCAGTGTAACTAACTCCCAAGTTTCATTTTTGTAAAGAGACTGCATTTCTTCGTTCATTGCTTTCTTCCATTGTATACTTTCTGGGTTACTTACTTCTTCTCTGTAAGTGGAAGGAATATCATCTTCTACAATTGGAAGTGCATAGGCCACCATATCGACAAAGCGAGCAGGTCTGCGAATCTCTCTGTGTGGCCTTCTATATGCAATTGAATCTTGTTGCTGTGAAGGTTCCTGGGTTAGAACCTTTTCATCATCTTCGGTTTCATCGACACCAGCTGGATCAACTTTAACCTTTTCAAACTCCACCTGCTGCAAAGTGCTACTGGTCTCGTCATACTCTTGAGAATCTTTTTGTTTCAACATGGCTGATTCATCAAAAGTTACATCTCTACTGAAAATAATCTTCTTCGTAACAGGACACCAGAGACGGTATCCTTTTACTCCACTAGTTATACCCATGAACAATGCTTTCTTTGCTCTTGGGTCTAACTTAGATTCTTTTACATGATAATAAGCAGTGGAACCAAAAACATGTAAAGAATCATAATCAGTAGCAGGATTACCAGTCCACATCTCTATGGGTGTTTTGCCCTCAATTACAGTTGATGGCAAACGGTTGATCAGATGGCATGCATATACAACTGCCTCAGCCCAAAACTCTTTGCCCAATCCAGCATTAGACAACATACACCGAACTTTTTCCAGTATAGTCCGATTCATGCTTTCTGCCACCCCATTCTGTTGTGCTGTATTTCGAACAGTGAAGTGTCGCACAATGCCCTTATCTTGGCATATTTGAAGAAATGGATCATTCTTGTACTCACCACCATTATTTGAGTAAAGTCTTTTGACCTTTCGACCAGTCTGAGTCTCGACCATTCTCTTCCATTTCAGAAATATGCCCAAAACTTCATTCTTATTTTTCATTAAATACACCCACACTTTTCTTGAATAATCATCAACAAAAGTGACAAAATAGTGCATACCTCCCAAAGAAGCTGTTTTGGTAAGTCCCCACACATCACTGTGAACATAGTCTAGAATTTCTTTTGTATCGTGAATTGCTAAACCAAACTTTACCCTGGTTTGCTTGCCCAGAACACAGTGTTCACAAAATTCCAATTTGCAAGAATTTACACCTTTCAATAATCCTTACTTCACTAAAGTCTGCAAAACTTTTTCACCAGCATGTCCCAAACGCAGATCCCACAACTTGGTTGCTTCTGAATCTGCATCTTTTTCAAAAACTGTTGATGCTGATCCAATAACTGTACTTCCTTGGAAATAGTACAAGTTATTTCTTCTTGTGCTTTTCATCACTGTCAGCGCCCCAGCTACTACCTTCAACAATCCATCTCTCAAAGTGATTGTGAGCCCTTTAGATTCTAGGACTCCTAATGAGATGAGATTTTTCTTCAAGCTTGGTACATAGCGAACATCCGTCAAGACTTGGATTGAGCCATCATGATTCTTTAATTGGATTGTACCTATTCCCATGGTTTTACAGGCATTGTCATTGCCCATAAAAACAACTCCACTATCCAGCTCCTTAAAGCTAGAAAACCAGCCCTTGTTAGGACACATATGATAAGTACAACCCGAATCCAAAATCCATTCATCTGAGTGACATGTCAACGTCATGCCAACCAGACTAAAGTCTGACTCCTCATCATGCTCTGCTACACATGCATCAGAAGTAGCCTTGCCCTTTTGTAACTTACGACAATTCTTTTTCCAATGCCCTGTCTCGCGACAAAAAGCACATTCATCTTTGGCAGGTCTCCCTTTAGACTTACTCTTTTTTCTAGGTTTGCGGCTTTACGAACGACCTCGTGCTGTTAATGCTTCTACAATTGTATCTCTGTGATCTTTTCTGTCTTTCTTTCTGGTCTCAGAGTTGTACAACGCACTGCATACAGCATCGAATGTGACACTATCTTTCCCATGAAGCAAAGTGGTGGTGAGATGATCATATTCATCAGGAAGGGAATTCAACAACAACAGTGCCTTATCTTCATCTTCAAATCTCTCATCTAGATTTAGCAAATCCGCCAATATCTTGTTGAATGAGTTCACATGGTCATTCATTGACAAACCAGGTGTATATGTAAATCGATAGAGTTTCTTCTTCATATAAAGCTTATTTTCAAGGCTTTTCTTCATATACTTTTCTTCCAGTGTCTCCCACAATTTCTTTGCTGATGTTTCCCTCATGACAGAGTATTTCTGATCTTTAGCCAGACATAGGTGAATAGTACCACATGCCTGTCTATTGATCTTTATCCACTCTTTGTCATCCATCGTGTCAGGCTTTTCTTCAAAAGTAACATCCAACTCTTGCTGACATAGGACATCCAACACCTCACATTGCCACATATCAAAATTATTGGTACCATCGAATTTCTCCACTTCAAAGTTTACATTAGTCACAGTAGTCCTCGCTGATGAAGACGACGACGATGCCTCTGCCATCCTTTTGTCAAATGACCAGTGCCTTCAACAACTATTTATATTTGAAAAACAGCCTCTATGATGTTTATTTCGCGTGAATAAATGCACCAGGAAAGTTCCCAGGAGAATGGAGGGGTCACAACGGTCCCACTTAAAACCCAGACTCCTTAGGCTCTTATCGCCTTGTTGACGGAACTTTTCTAGACATGCAAAAATACACACTACTTACAATAGACTGTCTCTCTAATATAAATGGTCGTCTTCACTGTATCAATGAAGCGATCTGTATCGTGAACGATTACCATATCGTGAGAAGGTTACGATACGTAAATAATGCATATACGTGAACAGTGTCGTATGCCCCAAACACGAACCTTCGGCTCTGATACCAATTGTTGCGGAAACACGAGGTGAGCAATAACGAATACTGCGACTTTTGGAGAAATATAAATGTGATGATAAACAAATACAAAGAAAATAGGACACAATAATTTACGTGGTTCGGCGTAATGCCTACGTCCACGGGCAAAGACCGGAAGATAATTTTACTAATAATGAGAATTTACAAAAGTGGGAGAAACTCTCAACACCCAAAATCCCAATACACCCAAATGGAACCTCACTAGAACACTTAAGTGGAAGCTCTCTCAAATCTCTCAAAGAAAGCTCACTTACAATTGCTCTCTACTTCTCTCAAATTGGGATGATCTCAAATGAACAAATAGCTTGGTATTTATAGTCAAAGATCATGCATGCATTTAATCCATGTTCCCAAAAGTCTTCAAAATATGGCAACCAAAAATCAACAATTTTGAATTAAACCGTTGGCTTCTAGAAAATCATCTCATTTTTCTCCATGCAACTTCAACAAAATCGTGCCACCAACCTTGCCTTTTGAATTTGGCAAACCCACCAATTTTGCCTTTTCAACAATTTGCAAGTTATTCTTTGACTTTTCAACAGGATTAGCAAACCTGAGATTGATGGCACCACATATATAAAACAAAACTGAAGGCTATTATAAAGCGGCATAAATATAACCCCATACGGGACCTGCAAAGTTGCTCGGGCAACTTAAATAAGCATGCACGGTTCCAATGTTTTTAACCACTTGTTTTATTGTGGTTCCTGCTATATATGTCCTGCTTCTGCAAGAAGAATGGCAAAAGCCGTATTGAACTCTTAATTGAGTCAGGCTGCTCTATCTTTGTATGTAGGCTGCAGCAATTATAGCTGAATTCTTAGCTTCACTATATTTCATGCCATTTGCATTGGGTATTTTGACCGTTCAAAGGGTCCACCTACCTTACAACAGTTGTGAGGTACCACCAATTTTATTTTTTTGTGATTTCAGCCCTTAACTATTGGATTTAATAAGAAGATAATTTCAATGGTGGAGATTTGTCTATTTGAATATTAATATTATATTCCCTGATATTTATTAAAACTTAAAAAAGTTAACGAGTTAAAATTTTTAGCACTTAAGTCCGGATTGTTTCAAATTTATATTATTTAATTAGTAGTAAGTCTTAAAAAATAAATTTTATTTTTAATATTATCTATTTTATTCAAAAGAATAATTTTTTAACGTTATTTGTTTTTTAAAAATAAATATTATTTATTTTTTAAAAATAAATATTATTTATTTTCATTTTATATAATATTATTTAATCATAGGCTTATTACTATATTTATTCTTTCAAAAAATTTTAAAAAATAAAATAAAATAATTAGTACGAGCTTTAAAGATAAATATTATTTTTAATATTTTCAATTTTGTTTTATTTTATATTATTTAGTCATATGCTTATTATTATATTTATTCTTTGAAAAAACTCAATGTATTAAATAAAATAAAATAATCAGTATGAGTCTTTAAAAATCACTTTTAATCAATATTATTTTTTTTATTTAAAAGGATAAAATTTTAATATTATTTATATTATTAAAAATAATTATTATTTAATATTATTTTATTTAAGATTATATAGTCATAGACTTATTATTTTATTTATTCTTTCATAAAACTAAACAATGTGAAATAGAACACAATAATCAATAATGAGTCTAAAAATTAATATTACTTTCAATATTTTTTATTTTATTTTATTTAATATTATGTAATCATAGGCTTATTATTATATTTTTTCTTTTAAAAACTTAATAAAATAAAATAAAATTACATTTTAAAAAGTCACCAACCAAAACACATAAACTTAAAATAACAGTAAATAAAAAAGAAAATAAGGGGTTAAATGAAATTTAACATCAGAAAAGATAAAAATCCGTGGTACCTTGCAGCTGTTGCAAGTAGCTGAGTCCCAAGTGAAAATCGTTTTAGAAAATCAATTTCTTAAATTAGAAAAGTAAAATAGCAAATTTCCATAAACAAATCCAAGTCTTCTCTTTCATTCACTATTATATTTTTTTTTCTCCTAATCCACTTTCCTTAGTTTTCTGCCTTCACCATCTTCTCCTTTCGAGATTCAGCAACGGCAGCTATGGGCAAGACCTCGACAAATATTTAAACTAAAGCTATAGGGTAACAAAAGTTATAAGAATTGAAATATAAAGCCGTAGGATAAAATAGTTAATTTAGTTTTGTAAGACTTCAATAGACAAACAAGAAAAAGAGAAAGCACATGTGTTTAACATATTGAATGAAAAGCAAAAAAAAAAAAAAAACAAATATTATTTACCTGAGATTTTATAAGACTTGCGATGTCTATCAACTGAGCTTGTCTCATTTTGGAGTAAAACCCAAAATGAATATGAATATGTACCATGTAATTAACAGGAATAATTCTTAACTCCAATTCACAAGGATAATTCAAATTATATGCTGATAATTGATATCTCCATGAACAATATATGTACAGAGGACTGGAATTATGGAGGTCCTGGACCCCAAGCTTTGAAAACGACCTTTATCTAGGTAAATTTTATTCTTTACCCCCTCAGTTTCATAGTTCTCACGTATTGCCAGCTGCGTTAATAAAGTTTGTTGTTTCCATGTTATTATGACATGAAAAAAATAAAACGAATTGCAGAGCATAAATATTACATAGTAACATAAATGATTGGTTCATTAATCGAATTGATTCATAAACAATTGGTTCATTATCTACTTTTTTTGGGAGGTTGGGTTTATGTTCCCCCTCATGTTCTCTCAGTAATTGATTTATTTACAGGTAGGGGTCCGACCTAACCCCCCACTTTCTTGGTGGATTATCAAAAAAAAAAAAAAATTGGTTCATTAAGTTTGTTGTTTCCATATTATCATAACATGAAAAAAAAAAAAGAATTGCAGAGCATATATATTACATAGTAACATAAATAGTCGGTTCATTAAAACATGTTTATTATCATAAAACTGAAATATTAGGTAGTCCATCATGGGTTATTGCGTTTAAATTGAGTTGATACTAGGACTTTGGGCTAGTTTGGTAATATTGTAGCTTTTAAAATAATTGTTGTTAGCTATGCTATAGAAATAATCAACAAGAGAATCAATTAAATATTTAGTAAAATCTGTTTCAAAGCTCTGAGAATTTTAAAAGCAGTCGTACGTGTTTGGTAAATCTTACTGTTAAACTACTATAAGAATAAAGAAAATTAAATTGGACATAACATTGAATAAAATTTATTTACACATTTATAAGCATGTATATAAAATATATTTTGTTGTGTATATATAATAATTAATAACCAAAATAAATATTTTATATTATTAATTTCATTTTTATTTTGTTATCTCAATATAATTGATGATGATGATGATGATGATGATAATCTCTTTAAAGTTAACAATTTTATTTTCTAATTGATGGGGATAATTTTAGATTTTTATAATATATATTAAGATACACATGAACTGCATTAAGTATAAAACCAATTCTCAAAATTAGATTTTGAAAAGCACTCCTTCTATTCTTTTCAAATCTGTTATAGGATATGTTAATTTTGTCAAAAGTGATTTCTAAAAAAATTTAACAAACACCAAAATTAATATCTAACTTTTCAAAATAACTTTTAGACCTTTCAAAAGCAATCCCAAATCGGGTCCTTTGAATGAATGCAACATGTAAGTTAAGAAGGTGAAATATATATAGAGCTGCTGTCGGGACTTTGAATGAACGCAATATGTAAGTCAAGAACGTGAAAGAACTGTAATCTTAGTCATGAAGTATATGATATCATCATTTCGAGATTGTCTTATTGCTTCTTCGCAGTCTCATTTTGGTTCAAGTAAACAAATTACAAATATATGCTTTTTTTTTAGAAGGAAAATACTTCATTACTAAGGAGAGATCAAACACATAATTTGTGCTGGTATATTTCCCAGCCATACAACAGATTTTGATCCTTTTAAGGCTATCTTAGCCAAGGTATGGGCATTAACATTACCAGACCTAAGGGTGTGTTGAAATTTAATTTCCTTGAAGTCTTTTCTTCTGTCTTTGATTTCCGATATCACCCAAAAAATCTCAGTTTTGCTACCCTTTCTGTTGTTTGCCAAGTCAACAGCCACCTGACAATCTGATTAAAAAAATAAATGACGTTATGCCTGCACTTCTTGCCGCTTTCATTCCCCATTCAATTGTTTCAGCTTCTGCAAAAGATACTTCTCTGTTAAAGTTTGAGGGCCTGATGGCTGCAACCACAATATCTCTATTATAATTCCTTATAACCACTCCCAAGCCAGCTCTTTGTCTTTGATTGTCAATTGCAGCATCCACATTTGCTTTGCACCAGCTTTTGGGTGGGGGCTTCCATTGCTTAGATTTCTCCACTTTTGAGCTCTCCATTTGTTGATGCTTTTGACTTTTTGTATCTTCCAAAAGCTTCTACAACAGCCTCAGCTTTTGTGGTTGAAATCAAAGGATCCAGCTTCTTCCTCTTGAAAAGGAAATGGTTTCGTGCAGACCCCGCAACCCACCAATAAGCAATCTGAAGCCAGACTCCTTTTTGCTCAAAAGCCTTGATGTATCTAGAAAAGCATCCAACATACTCCCCCCATGAGAGGATGGTATCTCCACTGCTACCAAAGAAGAATGTTGCCTAATCTTTGTAGCAGCTTTACACTCCACCAGAGCATGAAAACAAGTTTCCACCCCCATGACTGCATCTTTGACAGATTGGGTTTGGTATCACTTTCCTTTTCCACAGATTTTCTGCTGTTGGAAGCAGGTTCTTTGCAGCCCTCCACATAAAAATCTTCAGCTTCTCAGGGAGATCAAGTTTCCGTATGGCATTCCGTTGTCTTGGGTCCGGATTCAAGTTGCTTGGGACACTCGAAAATTTTTCTTTTAAGGCTATCTGGTAGCCACTTTTGACTGAGTATTTTCCGAGTTTATCATAGTGCCAGCAGAGCTCATCCCCTGCTGAGCTTCTTGGAAGGGGAATCCTTTGAATGATATTTGCATCTTCCTGAACAAAATCCTGTCGAATTAAGTCCACCTTTCATTCTCTTTCGGGGTCTATCAAATCTGCCACCTTAGTATCTGCAGCAAGAGTTCTTGGTGATATTGGCCTGAACATTGTTGTAATGAACAATGTATTATGATCCTGCATATAATGTATAGCAAGAACATTAATGTTTTTGAGCTCATCTGGATTATTCTCTTTCGTAACTGTTTGAAAAATGTGTGTTTGTGTGTGTGTGAGATTTCCAAAGATCAGGGGAAGTCTCTAGTGATACATTGTTTTTTTTAATCTGGATTGATCATTTAGGGTGCGTTTAGGATTAAGGTTGGACAGTTGTAGGTTTTAAAAGCTACAGTTTTAAAGTGTTTGCTAAACACTAGCTACTGTAACTTGGAAGCTATATTAATATGATTTTTCATTTATATAATAGAAAATCTATTATATCTTTAATAATTTTGTCAAAATTATTATTTAAAATTTATATTTACTATATATTATTAATTTTTATTTCATAGCTACAGCTTTTTTTCCACGACCCTTAATCTGGATTAATGTTTTTGAGCTCATCTGGATTATTCTCTTTCGTAACTGTTTGAAAAATGTGTGTGTGTGTGTGAGAGATAGATTTCAAAAAATCAGGGGAAGTCTCTAAAGTGATACATTGTTTTTTGAAAACAAAATAATACGTGATGATATTATATGTTAATTTTAACTTTTAATTAAGAAACTTTTGAAGTGATAACTTCTGAAAATTTTAGTTGGATCTTTAAAAAGGATAAAGCAAATGGAGAAACATTAAGCAAAATGAATGGCGATGTATATATGGCTTCTACATATAATGATGACGAGATTGGCATTCACATACAAAATCATAGTGGTTCAGGCCGGAGTGGAGATTTTATGGATGTTGATTTGTTGGAGGAAGAGCCTTGTATGAAGTGTAATAGACGTGATGAGAACCTGTTCGTTTGTAGTCAATCTGGATGCCCAATTTCTGTACATGAAAACCGTCTGAGCTGTGGAGTTAAATTTGATGATGTGGGAAACTTTTACCGTCCCTATTGTTGGTATAAATGTGAATTGATGAGGATAAAGGAGTTGAGGAAGAAGGCTATGGAAACGAAGAAACAGTTGGCATGTTTTATTGATTCTAAAAGTTTTAGTGGTGATAAAAAGAAGGAGAATTGTAGAACAGATAAAGGAAATGAGCTGAACACGTCATCTCTTCATCAAGAGAGAAATTACCGTTATGGTGGTTGTGAGGATTGAATGGATGATGTTCAAGTTGAGAATATAATTTTGGAACTGGAGGGAGAGCTAGAGAATGATGGGGACAATGCACAGGCAGCTGATTCCCGTGGCAGATTTAAGGGGGCACTTGAAAATCAGAGTGACCCTCTGGCTGTTCATTCTCATCCTGGAGACAAGATAAATAATAGTCGAGAGAAAACAACTGGGATTGTAATATTTGTGAATTATACTAGTAAAGAAAGGCCCAATGAGGAAAATGTCTGTGAGACATATGAGCTTGAACTTTTAGAAGATGAAGAAACGATACCAGTGGAAGATTTAGGACACATCGATGACAGTGGACATGAGAAGATTGTTGAAAACCAACTGCAAGAAGAGCCTTACACTGAAAAATTGAAGGAAGAAAAGCGAGAAGAAGAGAATGTAGACCCCAGAACTTGGAGAACTGAAATGTCTGATTCTGATATAGAGCCAATATCGATGCGCCTAAGGTGTTTTGCATGAAGTATTAAGAAGGCACAACCTCGGGGTTGTTGATTCACCAAAAAAGTTGCCCTCATCAAAAGGTTCCAGCCCAGAGGAAACAAAATCTCAGAATGTTGACTTATTTTAAAAGTTATCCCTACTAAAAGGTGCTAATCCAGAGAAAATAGCTTGGGTTCGAAATGAGAAATCAACTGCCTCCAAAAAGTCTACACAAGCTTCCGTTGGAAAATTGTGAGTCAGCATGTGCAGTATATTAGAAAGTTTATACTCTCTCATAAGATTTCATGTTGGAAATATTCCAATTTGGTTGCAAAATAGGAGTTAGTTGTGGTATTGTATATGCTTCTTATACTGATTTGGAATTTACTTTTCCATTTCACACTGCAGCACAAACTTCACATTTGCTTCTGAAAAACATAGGAGATTACATTGGACAGCTGAAGAAGAAAGAAATGCGGAAGGTATGGATTCCGGGTCATTGCAACTGTTCGCTTTCAATCAAAATCACTGTGCTTGTGTTTCCAAATAATGTCCTTTGGTTTTGATATCTACTGTAAATCATGATACTGATTTCACCCAATGAAATATTTGAATCTGTATTAAATTGACAATTGATTCAATTTCATTTAACGCATTGGTGAAATTATCCTGTCTCTGACAGGGTTTTCCACCTTTACCTAGTATTGTTTGATTCCTTAAAATCTTTCTTACATTTCAATTCGGGAGCTCATTTCTAGAATTTAGAAACTTTGCCTTCACTACTGCTTTAAAATTGAATTATGAGGAAAAAAAAAAAAAATATATATATATATATATATATATATATATATATATATATATATAATGCATCTCATGTTGTACATTGTTTTCATGTTTTTATATGCAAATAAGAGTAAGAGCTAGATTCTAAATAGTTAAATTGTTGCTGTGATTCAGTCTTAAATATTCAAGATAGAGTAGTGTGTTGATTTAATTTGCGGGCTTGTTGATATCTACTCTTATATTGCAGGAAGGAGTGGAAAATTTTCAACTAAAGCAATTAAAAATCTTCCTTGGAAGAAAGTTTTCGAATTTGGTTGTCATGTTTTTTATAGGCACTAGGATTTCACCTAAATAGCAAGTCTTAAAAGATTTGAATTCTTTCCAAATAAGAGTTTCTTTCCTCTTATAATTCTCATGAATCTGAATTGGAATAAATCTGAACTTCTTACCTTGCTTGTCTCCGAAGAAATATCTAGATCATTTAATGACTTCCTGTTTGAACCAACTTCTTGCTATAAATGGATCGCATGTGCCAATTATAGAATTCCACCATTAATTGACTTTCTAAATTAGACATCTAATTAAATTAGGAAACAAATATTTTTAATAAATTGGAATCTCACTAAATTATGGAATTAATAAATTAATCCCTATTATAAGATATGCAATAAATTAAATAAACTTCCAATTTAACTAGATTTGTAATAAAATGCCAACTCTATAAATAATAGATTTAACAAGTACGACTGAAGGGTTACTCCATCAGAGGAGTCTGAGGATTGTTCCTCCATATGGAAATAATCCGCCACCAAAAATAGGGCCCCACACAATGAATAAGAATTTGCAAGGTGGGGGGTGGTCAAAGATGGGTCATAAAAATTGTAATGCCTTCGAAATTTTTTTCTTTATTAATAATTATAGTACTTCTTAAATTGATAATAAGAAATGTTATTTCTTTTGATTGGTTTATTAAAAGGAATTTAGAGAATGATTCAAGGCTTTTCTTATTTACTAGAATTACTTAGAATTTTCTAATATAACATTTATTAATTACACAAGACATGTGTTCTTACATTATTACTTGCATTTGTTATGCATTTATTATTTATATTTGTTTTTTTCATAAAGACTTGTATTTATTTAAAGATGCAATTATAAACATTCATAAATCACAATTATATTTATTTAAGCTTTTTATATATTTATTGTTGCCTTATTAAAGCTTCCTTATCAAAATTTACTTTAATTTATCAAAGTTTGCTTTGTATATATTCATTGTTGCTTGTATATATGATTACACTTATTAAAATTTACTTTATATTTATTATTATTTTATTAAAGTTTCTTTAATAAAGTTTACTTCAATTTATTATAACACTTATTAAAGTTTGCTTTGTATATATGATTACACTTATTAACATTTACTTTATATTTATTATCATTTTATTTAAAGTTTCTTTAATAAAATTTACTTTCATATATTATAACACTTATTAAAATTTACTTTATATTTATTATCGTTTTATTTAAAATTTCTTTAATAAAGTTTACTTTAATTTATTATAACACTTATTAAAGTTTGCTTTGTATATATGATTACACTTATTAAAATTTATTTTATATTTATTATCGTTTTATTTAAAGTTTCTTTAATAAAGCTTACTTTAATTTATTATTACAGTTATTAAAGTTTGCTTTTATATTTATTGTTATTTTATTAAAGTTTTTTTGTTAAAATTTTCTTTATATGTATATTTGCATTTATTATTTGCATTTATTATTTGCTTGCTTTGTGTTTGTGGACTTGAAAGAAGGAAGCATAGAATTATTCAACTTCTTTCATTTTCCATCTTCTTTCGCTCTCAATACCAAAATCTAAATTCTAGATCTCTCAGAGTATCCTTCTCCAAATCTTCAATAGAGTTAGAGATCTTAGTTAATTTGGAAGGTTGTTGATTTCGTGAGTCTTTATTGCTTATGTTTTTATTGTTTTGAATACATGCTTAATTTGAAACTCTAGTTGTATGAACATGTTATAGAATTCTCTGGACAATATGAATATTTTGTATTAAATCATGGCCATTGAAAATGATTTTTTGAGAATACCTTATCGTTTTGTAAACTAGACATGCACGACTTATTGAAAAAATTTTGTTTGATAAGATTTGACTTTATTTTCAATTTTATATAGATTTTCGAATCTGACACTGTCGCACTGGAAAACTGTTGTTCTAGCAAAGTGACCAAATTCACAAAATTGTTTGTTTTGTAAAATGAACTCGAAAATTTATAAACATTTTAAATAGAACTTAATATATCTGTCTACTATTTTTCAGTTTTAATTTCATAATTTTCTGATTAATATATAATTTCATAAAAATCTCGGAACCAATACTGTTCAGTTAATTCACTGTGAGACAGTTTTGAGTCTATCAAGAAACAAATAGTTTTGAAAATGTTTTTGGTATTGGATCTTCCTGAAAATTTTATAGGAGATACCTATGGATGTCTAGAGCAGACCTATATAATATTGTATCGTTTTGATCACTACATTAAGAGTTAAAATTCAGATTTGTACCAATATGAATTAGGAAATCATGTTCTCGGAATAAGTTGTTTATAATTATGTCTTGTATCTTTTTAAGGTGTTGGAGATATTTAAGGTTGTTAGAAGCTTAGAAGTGTGTTTCAATTATTACCTTATATGAGGTAAGTAACTGTATTCCTACTGTCCAAGATATGTATAATAATTTTGATATTATAATATTATTACAAATACATATTTTTCTTAGTTCTTTAAAACCAAATTAATTTATGTAAATGTTTTCAAACCTGAAAATTATATTATTTTTACGGTTTTAACAAATATTATAAATGCTTTTAAATGTGTAATTTATTTTTATAATTATAAATGCTTTTAAATGTGTAATTTATTTTTACTAAATAATTATATTTTTTAAATTTTATATAAAACACTAGAATGGAAATTTGTTCTACAGGCCTAAATCATTGCTATGATATTAATATGAATGTTTTATCACATATCTGATTGAGATTATCTATGAAAAATTATGTGGGGCCATCTTTTGAGACTGTATGGGGGCCACCTCTCAATGGCTAAAGTGCCACGTACATTGTAAAGTGCCATGTGTAATCTTCTACAAATGAAAAATGAATTTAAATATTTGGGCTCATTGTCCATAGTCATTCTAATTTTATATATATAGATATGTTCTGTACCAGTACTGGGTTTCTGTTCTGAGCGTGCACATAATATTGTGATTCTAATTATGTTCTAATCGAGTCACCGGGAGTATAGGTGATACTATGTAACATGAGCTAATCTTTTATTTCCTGTTTATATATTATTTGATTTGTTTTTGTGATTAATGATTTTTTTTATAGTTTGAATTATTTAAAAATTTGTCCCTCATGTTATAATTTATCATTTTGTAAAATTTATGTTTTTAATACGTATCGATAAAATAAGGCTTGCAATATTTTCAGTATCAGATATCTCTAGTGTGTTAGGAATGTTTTTACTTACCGAGTTGACGGCTCATCCCTTATCATTACTTTTTGCAGATTGAGTGACTTGTTCAGAAGTGTGGTTATCTTTGGAGATAGAGATTTATTTACTTTTGCTAAGTTAAATAAAAGAAGGATGAATTTCTTAAACTTTAAGTTTGTTGGTCTTTTGAACTTGTAATTGGAGAGTTTTGAGAAGTTTGTCATTTTGATGAGGGAGAAAACATCAAGTATTTGATTTGTGGAATTGTTGATGTGTTTAATAATTGATCGGATTTTATCATATTTCGGATGTCTATAATTAATCAAATTAATATTATTTACGCTCGCTATAGGAGACCAAATGGATTATTGATGACTTCTATTTATTTTAGTTAAATGAATCAGCGCGCGAGCACGTGTGTGTGTATATTCCCTTGGATCGATGTCCTTACAATATTACAAAAAACTAACAAATATTGATTTTGTATGTAAAGTTGGTGTGACCATGAGTCGGATATATCCCGATCGAAATTTCTTGTTTATGCTGCTAGAGGCAAAATAAACCCAATTGAGCTCATCCCATTGGAATGACAAATGAAGTGATACACAAGATCCCTTGAATTTATTGGAGCTGCAAATGATGTGATCCTATGAATTTATTAGAATAACAGATGATGTGATACACATGATCCCTTTAATATCATTGAATAAGATTAAAATGTAGTGCCAATGCCGTCGACCCGTTACTATTTTGTGTGGACCCTTCAACTACGCAAAATTTTCCTTGGAAATGATGATTGCTCAGTTACATGGTAAATGTAACAATAGGTCTAAGAGACTAATGGTGCGTTTACTTCTAAGGAATGGGAATGGGGTGGAATGGGAATGAGCTGGGAATGGGAATGGACTGGAATGAGAATGAGGAATGGGAATGTGGTTTCAATGTTTACTTGTCAAAAATAAATGGGAATGGGAATATGCTGGAATGCCATTGATGTGTTTATTTGGCAAAATAAATGGGAATGAGGAATGGGAATAATAATCAATTTACCAAAATACCCATAGTATTAAATAATGTAATTTTCATTGACTAGATACATGTATAAATATTATTATAAAAAAGATATTAATTAAAAAATAAAATTAATAATAATAATATTTTAGTTATTATTATTATTATTATTATTATTATTATTATTATTATTATTATTATTAACAATAAAAATAATGATAAAAATAATAATTAATAAAAATAGTTAATTTATCATTATTAACAATATTATCCTTATTGTTGTTGTTATTATTATTATTATTAAATTTTATTAACTTTATTATTTTAGTTATTATTAATTGTTATTATTATTATTTTTATTAATATTATCAGTATTAATATTTATTATTATTATTAAAATTAAATTTTATTAACTTTATTATTTTAGTTATTATTAATTATTGTTATTATTATTTTTATTAATATTATCATTATTAATAATAAAAATATTGATAAAAATAATATTAATAAAAATAATTAATTTATCATTATTAACAATATTATCCTTATTATTGTTATTATTATTATTATTAATTTATTATTATTATTATTAAATTTTATTAACTTTATTATTTTAGTTATTATTAATTTATTATTATTATTATTAAATTTTATTAACTTTATTATTTTAGTTATTATTAATTATTGTTATTATTATTTTTATTAATATTATCATTATTAACATTTATAATTATTATTATTATAATTAAATTTTATTAGCTTTATTATTATAGTTATTATTAATTATTGTTACTATTATTATTATTAAAAATAAATTTTATTAACTTTATTATTTTATTTATTATTAATTATTGTTATTAATATTAATATTTATTATTTTAGTTATTATTAATTATTATTATTATAATTAAATTTTATTAGCTTTATTGTTATAGTTATTATTAATTATTATTACTATTATTATTATTAAAAATAAAATTTATTAACTTTATTATTTTATTTATTATTAATTATTGTTATTAATATTAATATTTATTATTTTAGTTATTATTAATTATTGTAATTTTATTAACTTTATTATTTTAGTTATTATTGATTATTGTTATTAATATTAAAATTTATTATTTTAGTTATTATTAATTATTATTATTATAATTAAATTTTATTAACTTTATTATTTTAGTTATTATTAATTATTGTTATTATTATTTTTATTAATAATAATAATTAGAAGGATAAAAAAGTAAATTTATGTTTCATTCCCATTCCCACATTTTCATTCTCAACCCCCCCATGAGAATGGGATTCCCATTCCTTATTCCCAAATTGTGTGGGACCCACATATTTTATTCCCATTCCCAAATTACATTTTGCCAAGTAAACATGGGTTTCATTCCCATTCCCCATTCCCATGAAGTAAACACACCATAAGATTGCAGTTTTTGCGCGTTCTTGACTTAAATGTTGCATTCATTCAAAGTCCCGGTACCAGCTCCATATGTAACGATCTTGACTAACTTGTTGCATTCATTCAATGTCCCGGTACAGCCCCATTTAAACGCAATAACCATGAAGTACTACCAAATATTTCAGTTTTATGACAATAACCATGTTTTAATAAACAATTATTAATGTTACCATATAATATATATGCTCTGCAATTCTTTATTTATTTATTTTTTAAAGTTATAGTAGTATGGAAACAACAAGTCTCATTCCATCAATGCATATATACTAGTAAGTAATGGCTCTTTCAAATCCGCTTAGTGTTCTGGTGACTGCGTATGGTGAATCCAGAATTTTAATTCGGGGCATATGGAAACAACAAACTTTATTAACGCAGCTGGCAATATGTGAGAACTATGAAACTGAGGGCCAAAGAATAAAATTTACCTAGATAAAGGTCATTTTCAAAGCTTGGGGTCCACGACCTCCCCTAATTCAGATCCTCCGTACATGTGTATTGCTCATGGAGATATCAATTATCAGGACCTCCCATAATTTTGTTTTTGTTTTTTTTTTTTTAAAGAGAATTTACTAGCAATTAATAATTTTGACTTTTACAATTCAAAGCTTGAATTTTGGAATTCTTCCGTTCTCAGTGGTTGTATAAAAGGATTGATAGAATTGAATAATCCCCATTCATTTTTTTTTCTTTCTTCAAATAAGTAATATGTCAAAGTGTTATAGGAATAATGTTCCAGTCTGCACTTTGCTTGTTGCCTATATGGTTATTATATCAATTAGTTCATGTCCCTTGGTAATAGAAGCAAGAATTCGGAATTTCTCAGCTATCCAAGGTGTGCAACTAATTAAATACATGAAATTTTTTTATCCAATTAATTGAAGAACTTTAATTTTATATATCCTTCCACTATTTTTATGTTTTTGTTTTTATTGCATTTTTAATTTTCTTAACCTTTGTCTGGAACTCTCAATGATAGAAAGTTTAGTCCATAAAAGTACGACAGAAGGGTTACTCCATCAGAGGAGTCTGAGGGATGTTCCTGCAGGTGGAAATAATCCGGTAAATGGTCCAACTTCACACGGACAGGATACCGCCAATTAATACGCCATAACCCATGAAGTACTACCCAGTATTTTCAGTTGTATGACAATATTTGTGTTTTTGCTGGTCATTCAATATGTTAAACACATTGAAGTTTTACTATACTGAATTCACTGAGTTACCCTACGGCTTTATATTTCAATTCCTTAATAACTTTTTTTACTTATGGCTCTAGTTTTTAGATATTTGTTGAAGTCTTGCCCATAGCTGCCATTGCTCGATCTCGAAAGGAGAAGATGATGAAGGTAGAAAACCAAGGAAAGTGGATTAGGGAAAAAAAAAAAAAAGTAATAGTGAATTACGAAGAAGAATTTGGTTTGTTCATGGAAGTTTATTATTTTACTTTTCTCATTTAAGAAATTGATTTTTTCTTTTCTAATTTAAGAAATTGATTTTTTAAAACAAAAGTAATAAAATTTTTGGCCATTCAATAATCATATTGCCACTTGTCTCAATGTTTTCAAAAAATTAAAAAAATGATATTAGAAGAGAATCTGAATCCAAATTGAAAAGAAATCGCCATTGTCGCACGTATTAAAATGCAGAGTTAAACCATAACGTAGTGTTGAATTATATTTGCAAAGTAGAGGATTTTCCAACCCCCAACTGTAGAAGTGTAGCCAGACATAAAATCTATTTGCGTAGATTTAATTTACTTGACGAATTTAATTGTCCTCAAATATTTTTATTCAATTTCAGATTTAACATACACATTTTAAATGATCTTGGTGAAGAAAATATAAGAAACTACTTTTTCATATTATTTAAAGCCAATTTTAAAATCCATGAAACGGATCCAGATTGAGCAACTAAATTTTCTTTCAAGAGAATTAAAAGCTCCATCATTATTTCATACATGCATAGTGCTTGTAACAGTCTCCCGGTTACACTGCAACGGATTAAACCTCTTTTTTGAGAGTTGAAGAAAGAAAAGATTGACTAAATTAACAGAAATCAATTTAGATCATATGAATCACAGATACGGCCTTATAACATTAATTATATGTTAGGGCTCGGCTACCACACATAAAAGGCAAGGTATGGCTCTTGTAGAACAGTTTAATCCAGCCCCTGTTTAATTTTCTTCTCCATCACTGCATGCCCTCTGTAAAGCAAACAATCATTCAAGTTCCGACTCCAAATACACACACTTTGCCTACAATCCATTTATTGATTTTCAGCCTTTAATGTTTAATGGACGTATTGCAATCAAATATGATGAATTAAAGAGGAGACTTCGATTTATTTTATGTGAATGAGTAAAAATTAACTCTTTTACATACATATTTGGTCCTTCTTATTGATTATGAAATCTAAATCTCCGTTGCCAGCAATCAGGTTACCAATTATATATATATGTTAAAATTGATACAATAAATTAAAATGGTTGAAATTGCAAGATGAGGAGTGGGCAGAGACGGGGCATAATAGCTAGTAACAAACATTTATTTGTAATTTGTTTAATTGAACAAAAATGAGATTGTGAAGGAACAAGAAGACATTGTCGAAATGAAAGCATATACTTTCATGACTTAAAAACATTCACTTGCTGGCTTTTAACCTTGTTCATTATGCCCAGGATCTGGTACAGGGGAGTTCGGCATATTAGGAATAGGAATCGGCCTGAGGCTCTGCCGGATTAAACTTTCTATCATTGAGAGTCCAAAGACAGAAACAAAATTAATATTGAAATACGGAAAAAAAAAAAACATGGAAGCATATACTGCATCGCATGAATCTGAAAAATGAAGCTATAAAGATTTGCGGCTTCAATTGCCCCAGATTCGGGAATTCTTGCTTCTATCAATAGATTATGCAGGCTACAATCAAAGCACAGACATAGGCATTTCTGTAGCACCTCAACATTCTGCTGTACAACAAATATGTTCAGATATATGCCAAATAAGTGAAATGAGTCTCTTTACTTTAAAATTTTATTTGATGACGGCTAACATCAGACCTCTAATATAGAGATTACAGTTAAAGAGGTAATGCAGCAAGCAGAAATCGGAATGCAGCAATGCCTCACTATATATAATAAACTTATAATTACCTTTTTCATCGTTTTGGTTGATGACTTTCTTACATACTGGAGAGTCAATAATGCAGAGAGGGAAGAAAAATCAACATTGGGACATTGAACATCCAAGTCAGAGAAAAGAAAATGCACTTTATTTCATAAATATTTTTGTTAAATTCATTTTCCTGTGCTACAATGTGAACTCAAATCTTTGCTCCGGTAGACTATTCAACCCATCAAAATTGCTCTGTTTTCTATGTTAGTACCCAGCATGTGCCATGTGCAACACAGCAAATTACATTCCTTAGGCCCGCTGGCAAAAAAATTCAAAGAATACTGAAAGAAGATCCAACTGCCGCTGCACATTATTTCCCTTTCCTTGATGGTTTTAGGAGCACTGGAATGTCTATAAAATGAAACAAAATACTGCTGGTCAGGCTCTGCTAACCATTTGCACACGACAGTATTAGAAATTTGCACATAATCTTAGAGAGAATAAGCTGATGATAATCAGAGACAATAGGAAAAAAAAATCTTTAAACGTCATAAAAAAGGCTTCATTATGTGAGTAATAAAGCACAAAAATGGGGCTTAATTAAGCCATCCAACTGGGTGACGGAAAGGAATCTTGGGTACGTACACTAATAGCATTGAATAATCACACAAATAGTCTGATATACAGGAAACTCAGTTCATGATCCACAAACAAGGGTAAATGGAACACTTTAGTAAACAAGCTGCTGTATACAGAAATAGTGACAGCAGAAGCAGTCTAAATAACACAAAAAAAAAAGAAGTTTAAATAACATAAAACTTGCTGAATGCATTATACAAATTTACATCTCAGAGTTTCTTTTGATCAACCTAGACAACCCAACCATTTCAGAAGCAATAGTTTCCACATAGCTGAGAGAAAGAGTGAGATCTATTTATGAATGTACTTGTAAGCACAGCACATATTTGAACTTCTAAGGATTCTAAAATACTAGCTTCTACATCTTGAGTCATACATGACCAAATTACCTTCTGCTGATTGCTGAGGACTCTTTGTCCATAATGTTCCTCTGTTTACCCATGACAACCAAATTCGGCCTATTGCTGAGGACTCTTTGTCCGTAATGTTTCTCTGTTTACCTATATAAAGAGAAGTATTTCACGATTGAAGGACGCACAACACAGTACATAAAGCAGAGAAGCAAAATTCGGCCTCCTCCCCAAAGAATCCGGATTTAGCGCATCATGTTGTGTTGATTTGTTTTCTTATCTTGTGTTCATCTCTGTGGAGAGTTTATGTGGATCTTGGATCACTAGACGTTGAAGAATTAAAGAATTGCTATTGATCACTTTGCGAAGTGCCTTGAGGATCGTGGATCAAGAGCGGTAGCGATTATTCAAGAGAAGCAGATCCAGTCTAAGGTTAAGTAAACTGTATGGTGATAAACTGTAAGTGAGAGTCTTAAGTTTGGTAAATCTATAAGTTATAACATCTCAACTTATTGCTTTTCATCTGGGCATGGCCTCGTAGATGTAGGATTGATTAATCCGAACCACGTAAAAATCTTCATGTCATTTATTTTCTGCATTTTATTATGTTTTTAGAAAATTAATATTTTGAAGTGGTTGAACAGTAATTGTGAACAGTAATTAATTTTTGGTTTTTAATTGCCTACATCTATTTTTAATAGATCTAAATTCTTTTCAGTACTTTTATAGACTAAAATTTCTGTCGGTGAGAGTTCAAGACAAAGATTAAGAAAATTAAAAATGCAACAAAAGCAAAAACAAAAATACAAAAATAGTAGAAGGATATATAAAATTAATGTTCTTTAATTAATTGGATCAAAAAATTAATTTCATGTTCTTAATTGCAAACCTTGGATAGCTGAGAAATTCCGAATTCTTGCTTCTATTACCAAGGGATATGAACTAATTGATATAATAACCATATAGGCAACAAGCAAAGTGCAGACTGGAACATTATTTCTATAAAACTTTGACATATTACTTATTTGAAGAAGGAAAAAAAAAAATGAATGGGGATTATTCAATTCTATCAATCCTTTTATACAATCACTGAGAAGGAAAGACTTCCAAAATTCAAGCTTTGAATTGTATTAGTCAAAATTATTAATTGCTAGTAAATTCTCTTTAGAAAACAAAAAGAAAAATAAAATTGCTGCTTTTAATTTCAAGGCTTTGAACAAGACGCCAACCATCTCCATCAGCACTTGTGAAGTTTTCTCCTCGATTATCAATTGTTTAATGTTTCCTAATCCGTAATTAATGTTCTACATTAGCAAGAACCTGGTTTTAACATTTCTATCACACAGGTCGTCGACTTCTCTACCTTCATAATATTGAATTTTTAACCGTTATAAATGATTTATGATGTATGTGTGAGTAAGGGCATTTCAGTCATTTGAATATGATGATCCGGTTGGTTTTAACTCTTAACGTAAAAGCTACAGGTCAATGAATCGGTTCCCCTTACACACCAACCATGGAGATAATAGATTCTTTAATTTGTGTTTGTGCCTTGGGATACTTTGCTCAAAAGGTTTTGAGCGTGCAGTCTATTGCAAAAAATAACAATAATTATAATCAGGGCTGCTACTGTAAGTTCAATCAATTTTTCAGCCCCTATCTCTCAAAGATTCGAATTCAACTAACCAGCCAAAGAAACTATCAAGCCCCTAAAGGATAAATTCTCAACTCCAATCCAGAAGAATAATTCAAATTATATGCTGATAATTAATATCTCGCTCCATGACCTATACATGTACAGAGGAGTGGAATTAGGGGAGTTCCTGGACACCAAGCTTTAAAAATAACCTTTATCTAGGTAAATTTTATTCTTTGCCACCTCAGTTTAATAGTTCTCACATATCGCCAGCTGCGTTAATAATGTTTGTTGTTTCCATATGCCCCGAATGAAAATTATGGTTTCACCATACGCAGTCACCAGAACACTCAGCGGATTTGAAAGAGCCATTACTTACTAGTATATATGCGTTGATGGAATGAGACTTCTTGTTTCCACATTACAATCACTTAAAAAAAAAACAAAAAGAGAATTGCAGAGCATACATATTATATGGTAACATTAATAAATGGTTTATTAAAACATTTTCATTGTCATAAAACTGAAATATTGGATGGTACGTCATAGGTCACTGCGTTTAGAAGGAGCTGGTACCGGGACTTTGAATGAATGCAATATGTAAGTCAAGAACGTGAAAGAACTGTAATCTTAGTCATGAAGTATATGCTTTCATTTCGATCTTGTCTTCTTGCTTCTTCACAATCTCATTTTGGTTCAAATTGAACAAATTAGAAACAAATGCTTGTTGCCAGCTATTATTATGCCCCATCTCTGAACACCCCCCACCTTGCAATTTCTACCATTTTAATTTATTGTATCATGAAAGAATGTGTGGGATCGTACATGTGATTTCTTCTTGTCTTGGTGGGTCTCAGCCGAGTGACTTGATGAGGATATGGACATATATACATATAATTCAAAACGCTTTTCATTCAACTCAAACTTTTGTTTCTTTTTGTTTAGAGTTTCTCTTTCAGATTACTGAAGGAGACAGACATAGGGAAAAGAAAAAGAAGGAAAAACAAGCTGCGGAGAAAGTGACGAGTTTGGGATTAATGCGAGAAATTCCTAGAAGTTAGTGGTGTGAATGTGTTATATATTCCAAAATGCAAGTGGATTGAATGGAACTTGCATGTGTAAATTTAAGTCAATAGCGTGGAAAAGCTAAAATCTTATGGCTTATTAATAAGCAATCCTTATTAAAGGAAAATTGTCGAGTGAATGAAAGGACCATAATGACAATTTTTTAAAATTCTCTAATGTACTATGTCATTTATCTCATCAACCCCATTTTCTAATTAATTCATTTATTTGTGGAATTAACATTTTTATAAATTTAAAAAATAATTAAGAATAAATAGATTTTTGCCCTGTCTCACCTGCTCTCTCAGTATCATAATTGGACTTAGTCTATCACCACTACCAATATGTATCTTACACAGAGGATGATAAAGAATCACATTCAAATTTTCGCCTTCTAGATATTAGGAAGGACTAAAAAACATGAGAAGCTCCAAAAATGTAAAGACTGGTGGACACCCCCACTAAGAACATCCAAATTGCTTTTAAATATCCACTAAAACATGTTTATTGTCATAAAACTGAAATATTGGGTTGTACTTCATAGGTCATTGCGTTTAAATGGAGCTGGCACCGGGACTTTGAATGAATGCAATATGTAAGTCAAGGATGTGAAAGAACTGTAACCTTAGTCAGAAGTATATGCTTTCATCTCTACATTGACTTCTTGCTTCTTCACGATCTCCCTTTCGTTGATTAAACAAATGACGACTAAATGCTTGTTAATAGCTATTATGCCCCAGCTCTGACCACCACTCACTTTGCAGTTTCAACCATTTTAATTTATTGTATCATTAGAGTATATGTGGTACATGTGTTTTAATTTGTTCTTGGTGGGTCAAAATCGTGTGACTTCGGGATATGGGCATATACACATATCATTCAAAACGCTTTTCATGCAACTTGAATTTTGTTTGTTTTTGCTTAGAATTTCTCTTTCAAATTACTGAGGAGACAGGCATAGGGAAAAGAAAAAAGAAAAATAAGCTGCGGAAAAAAAGATGAGTTTGGAATTAATGCGGGAAATTTCCTAGAAATTGCGGTGTCAATGTGTTATTTCAAAGTGCAGGTTGATTGAATGTGTTAAGAATATAAGAGTCAGCAGAGTCAGCATTAGCATCAGCTCAACGTCAGCTCAGAGCCAGCAGTAGCTCAGCATTAGCATCAGCTCTACATTAGCTCAGAATAACAAACTTTGACGATGTGGCTGCTGAGTCAGCAAGTTAGTTAGAATTAAGCAGAGCTACATTTCTCATTCTGTTAGACAGTTTGTTTACTTGAGCTTAATTCAAGCACATGCCACTTGTGTGTATAGAAAGTTCCGGATGTATGTATAAATAGGCTTGTAAAATCAGATTCAAGAAGTATGAAATATACGTTAAGCTCATCAAATTCTCTCTTTCAAGTCAACACTTTCTTTTCAACTTTCTCAGTAGCCAAACAGCAAATTAAACTTTGATTGAATGCAACATGCATATGTAAATCTAAGTCAGTGACGTGGAAAAGCTAAAATCTTATTAACATTTTTTGAGTGTTAAAGGAAAATTGTAAATTGTTGAGTGTCCTCACACGTACCATTTTTTAAACTTCTCTAATATACTGCGTAATTTATTTTACCAGCCTCACTTTTCAATTAATTCATTTATTTTCAAAAGTTATCTTTTCTGTAAATTTAAAAAATAATTAACGATAAATGTATTTTTACCCTCGCTAATCTGCGCTCTCTGCATCATAATTAAACGGTTAAACCTAGTCTATCACCACCATCAACTAGTATATATTTTGCACTTCTAGATATTATGAAGGTCTACAAAACATGCGAACCTCCAAAGATGTAAAGAATGGTGGAATAATGCAGGATAAAGACAGCTCCACAAAGAAATTCCAAATTGCCCAGGGTCCGAAATGCAATACCAGATAAACAATTTTCCAGACATGAACAAAAAATTTAGCCAGAAAACAAGCTTCCAAACTAAGAGACAATTTTCCATCTTAAGAAAGTTGCCTAAAAATAAAATCCATTGCAGGTTCTATTGACAAAACTATGTCCTTGATTTCACTTGCATGGTCTGGGAATGCATTAGCAAAAGAAATGGGAAAGTTGGAAACTTGGAATAGACCTTTTATCATTGACAACGTGGGGGAAGAGAAAGAGTTCTGAAAATATCAGTCAGCCCCCTTTAACTTAGTTTTATTTACATTTTTCTTATAAATATTAAATTAATTTCTACTGAATCCATATGAATATTTTAGTTAGCACCCTTATAGTATCTATTATTTACAAGTCTTTATTTTATATTACACATGTATCAAAATACCCCCTGTCTTTATCACAAAACCCGCGAACCCGACCCGCTTTCCGTTTCCATTTCCGGCCACTTCACCGACTGCGGTTGGTACCGATCGGACGCTCGTGCGACGCCGGTCATTTCCGTTCCAACCTTGTGGCAAAAAGAACCGGGTTGACCCGAACCCGCGAACCCGACCCGGCTTCCGTTTCCGTTTCCGGCCACTCCACCGGCCAAGGTTGGTACCAATCGGAAGCTCGTGCGATGCCGGTCATCTCCATGCCATCCTTATCGCCGGAAAGTGTTCGGAAAGCCGCGGATCTGAACCGTGAAAAGCCGCGGAATCGCAGCTTCAATTTGCCGTGATTTCGCCGGTTTCCGGTGACCCCACCGCTCGGGATTTGTTCCCTACAATGCCCTCTGTCTTTTCCGACCAGCCACAGCCACCGAGTGAGTTGATTTGCCGTTGATCGGCCGTTGAAGGATTCACGGGTTTGGGAGAAATAAACTTAATATTTATGAAGTAAAGTTTAAATAAGAATAAACAGAAGGGGTCTGAGTGATATTTTACACAGAAAAAACAAAAAACCGTTGCACGGTGCCACTGTGGCACTGCAGGCGGACCCTTGTTATTAAGGGTAATTTTGAAAATAAATGGATAAATTTGAAAGTGAGGATTAATAAATAGATTGAAGAGATCAAATATCACCTCTCATGATTTTATCTTTGCAGGCCCAAGGTCAGCTTTCGGACCTTATTTAAAGAAAATCTTGGGAAATAATTAATGAATGGTAATATTTAATTCCATCATTTTATCTCACTAGATCATTTTATCTCACTAGACCCTATTTCTTAATAAAACCTTTAAAAAGGTGAAAATAACTTATCTTTGTCAGCATGCACCATGTAATTCCAGATTTATCCTTATTTTCACTTGCATCATTGCGTATGACCCATCATTGGAAACTACAAGAATCGATTCATTTTCGTTAAGGCATATCATCTTCTCTGCCTGCTCAACACTAAATATTAATATAGTTTCAGATAAGCTGTTTCAGCAAGACAAGTGAAGCTGTAAAGGAAAACATCTTGCTAGATTTGGAAACGCATAATTGCTCAGCATTTTTTCTGTTGCTAATTGCTCAGCCTCTCTAAGTTTCTTTTCTTATTTTTCTCTTGTTAAAAGCATGCAAAATGTATCAAAAAAAGCAATTTCAGCAATCGGCATGGAAGCAAAGCAAGCTTTTCAAACTTGCTGGCTTTTAATGTTTTAGGCTCTGAAATTGATGATATCGGCAAGAGCCTTTTACATTTTTATAATTATTGGTAAGAGATTCGATCTGATTAATTCCAAATTTCCTTAATTATTTTCTTTTAAAAAAAAATAAACCTCAAATGATGCTTGATTTAAAAAATTAAAAAAAAAATAAATAAACCTCAAATTCCCTTAATTATTTTCTTTAAAAAGCTTGCCTTCAGGAACATTTATCTAAAATTGCCGCGAAAGATCAGTATCTACAGTGATCATACGCTTCTCGCTAGATAGGACCCACTGCATTAACCAGGATGATTTCTCTACCTCCACTTTGTTGAATATTATTATTTCTCTACTGAAATGATTGAAATTAATGAATTAGTATCAATTTAGTATATATTTTGATTAATTCCATCGAATATCGTTTTACTTGAGATTTTTTCATATACATACTAATTTGTCTACATATGTGCCCGTACTAGTAGTGTATGTTGATGAGTAATGACATAAATAAATATATATAAAATGATACGACATGAATAAATTAATCGTATAAAACTATCATAAACCTACATATCAGGGGGAAAAAAAATATAACTACCACTTTCAATGTGGATGCAATAGTTTTCGTTATTCCAAGTATCTAAATGCTCCTTTGACAACTTCAATTTCAAGGCTTGAACATTTCCAATTCCGCGTACAATTAATTCGAAGCTTGACTTCTGAATTTCCTTCCTTCTCAGTGATTGTATAAAAGGATAGGTAGTTTAATTGTTTTAGCTGCAACCAAATACTTTCTCCATTTCTTATTGGAATAATAATTATGTCGAGGTGCCATGGAAGAATAAATGCGGCTGTCTCCACTTTGATTGTTGCCTATATAGTTTTGTCAGTTTGTTCATGTCCATTGCTTATAGAAGCCAGAATTCAAAATTTCTCTGCCATCCAAGGTGCAAATCAATCTTCACAACTTCAATTAATTTCTTGTTAATATTAATCACCGTTTAATCATTTATGTAGTAATTTTATTTGATTAATTATTCTTTGCTTCAAACTTCTAATTATATATGATAGGAAGTTTAGTTCATCAAAAAACGAAAGAAGGATTAGACCATCGGAGACGAATGCGAGTAGCCCCTGGACATCTTTTTTCTCCAAAACGCAATGGGCCCCGTAGCCAAATGGCTCCGGAGGCGCCATCTCGGTCTATGTAAGATACAACCCCTTATAAAATCAGTCATTGCCCCACCTCTGGTTGCTTGCTTTAGCTCAAATGTACCTTACATAAACTGTGTGTGTATATATATATATATATGTATTTATTAAAAATAATAATAGAACTTTCAGTTCTCTCAAAAGAAAGTTAATTTTTTTTTAAAATAAAAAGAAAGTCAATCTTGATAGGGTTGGTAAGTTATGGGTTGAAACAGGACTTTTGTAAGCCCAAGACCATGTAATTGGTAAGAGGTTTGGACCCTTTTAAAGCCCGTCCAAATTTGAGAGAGCCAGGCTTGAGCGGGCTGGACTGGGCTTGGACTTTAATCATTTTTAATAAATTTTTATTTTTATTTATTTTTTATTGGGTGAGAGCTACATATGGCATTTTTATTTATAGATAGAAACTTTTCTTACAGTATATAAATTATCCACTAAATCTCATTAAAAAAATAATATATGATAATAATGTACATGTAAGTGAAAATGTTGTTTAATTTTGATGACAAACAGAGAAAATGCCTATCAAATAAAAATCTGTAAATTAGAAAGTCTCCGTTATCGACTTTCTAATTTCTATGGCAACAAAGAAACATTCTTCTTCTTCTTCACTCTCTCTCTCTCGCGATTCTTCCACAAAACTACTCTCCATTACAACATCAACAATGACTTCAGTAATCTCAGAATTTCTACAATAATTAAAGAAAAAAAACCAAAGCTTACTTGGGTGGAGTTGGTAATGGTTTGCTGTTGGTTCGCGTGCGCTGTTGATGCTGCTGGGTTCGGGTCGCGTTAGAGCTGAGATCGCTGCTACTGGGTCGCGCGCGTTTGATTGGCTACAGCTACGTCGCGCGGATGGTGCTGGTGGGTGTGGGTCGCTGGTGTGTTGCCCGTTTGGTGCTTGTACTGCTGTTGGGTTGCTGGCTCTGCTGCATCGCGCGTGGACATGGACGGTGGATCGCTGCTGAACGGTGGTGGCTCCTTAATTCGGTGTGAGGGATAAGGCAGTAAACGTCGGCTGTTGTCTGCTGGCGGAGAGTGCAGTGAGAGGCTGATAGAGCAGCGGCAGAAGTGAAGATTAATTTAGGGATTTTAGGTTTTGGGAATTTGGTTTCGTTTTGTTTTTTTGTTAATTACTTAATTTCGGCTGTCTTTTATTTCTCAGGTTTTTTTTCAATTTAATTTTTTTAATATATTATAATTTATTTCCCTTTTATTTATATATATATATATATATACACACACGCATACGTGTATATATATATTAAAGTGTTGGGCTTAAAACTCGCGGATCTGGACTGGGCCGGTCCGAGTTTTTCTGCCAATCATAAATCTGGATCCCTTTCAAGGATTTATGATTTATCAGGAATGGTCCCCATCTCCAGAAATTTTTTAGGTTGTCTGGAGCCAGTGGTATGGATCAATCCTGAATCCCACTGTCTTTGACTGCTTTTGTTGACTGCACAGTCGTTTAACTCAAAAATCAAGAGTTATTTAATTCAGTTTATATATAATAAATTTAAAATGAATTTGCAGCTCTATCTTCATTGTATTATTATAAACGAAGAGCGTTATTCCTATTTATGCTCTGCTTGTAGCCTTTTCAATTACCACTATTAAATCCTCGAGTTCATGGCCGACGTATAAAAAAGGCAAAAATTCCTGAATTTGCAGCTATTAAAGGTGCGTATCGCTACATTCCATTTTCACTGTAACGTGGAGCATGGGCAAATATGTATTAACTCACAATATTTTAAGGAAGCACGATACAAGACCCATGCGATCTTTTTTTTTTTAGTGATGATACAGTTACAAACTCTTGTATAAATTTATCTTGTACAAACTGATGTGATATTAATTCATTGATTGAATGAAAATATAAAATAATAGAAATAAATTATGTGAGCCAAGAGATATTTAATTCAATCAATTTTATCATGTCACATCAGTTTGTACAAAATAAATTTGTATAAGAGTTTGTACCTATATCATTACTCTTTTTTTTTTATCTTTTCAAGCTTTTTCTTCACCTGTCACCGGGGGTCTAGCTAGACAGAATCTGAGATAACTCTAGATTTTCTTGATTCTCAATGTTAGAAGAAGAAGAGCCTTCATATCCAGATTCTGGTGGAAGAAATTGATCAGGACAGAGCCTAGATCCATTGATATAACCTTCAAGACCATTACCACGAATTGAAGAGAGCACTTGTTTATTGTATAGTTTGTACGATCAAGCTTAATTGGATTTGTGAAAGTGAAAGAGGTTATAGTAAAGGTATTAGCTTGTTGATTTGAACCTATTAAGGCCATTTGATCGAGCTCTAATACCAAGTTAAAGAAGAAAATCCTCAATAAATCTTGTTTGGTTTACTTAGAAAGAGAGAGAAAATTTGTTGAGCAAGAGAAAACTGGAATTCAGAATATTATTCATTACTCAATAGAATTGAATTACAATGCTATTTATAGAAGTATGTAGAATCTTCTAAAGCAACAAACTCACGAGCTTATAATTAGTTACACGTAACAAACTTTTGGAGGGAAAACCAACATCTCTGAACTGTGTGCATAACAACCTTCCAGCGTGGCGTTATTCAGCAACTTATACTTATGCCAGCTCAGCACGATGAATCAGCACAATTCTTAACAAGATGTCAAGATACGTAGCCAGCGGGTACATGGAGCAGAGGCAAACATGTAGGGATCTGGGTTTGGGTTCGTCCATTTCGGTTCCGGACTCGGATGACAATTTGTCATTCCGGATCCAAAGTAAATCTGAAATTTTGAAGCGCGGGTGCGGACCGGGTTCAACCCGGAAAATTTTGAATTTTCGGAATCCGGGTTTTGAACCCAGATGGGCACCATTTTTAGGCTTGTTTTAGAATGTAAAAACAGAGTTAAGGCACTGCAGCGTTCAACTTGCAACTTTTTTCCATCACCGATTGCTTCAATGTGAAGATAGGAGTAATATTTAAATCAAACAGAAGAAATTGATTAAAGAATATAACAAAACAATGAAGCAAAAGTGCAAAAAAACCCAAATTTTGTGATTGTCAGCTTGTCATCATCGAACAAAAGCTAAATTAATAGCAAAATAAAACACAAATGGCGACAGGGAATGAAAATCCAGTAAATTTGTACAGCTGGTCATTGCTTCGTCTACTTCAGTGAATCCCAATTCGTCACTTCGTGTGTGTGATATTATGCCGCCAGCCGTAACCGTGAATGAGTTTAGGAGCTACTGAGAATTCAAGCCTTTGATGATGATTGATGACGATTTGATGATGATGATTTAAATCGGTGAGTTTGGGAGATGAAAAGGAGAGGAAATGGCGGTGGCTGTGAATTGATGAATTTGGGAGATGAAAAAGAAATGAAATGGTGGCTTGGGAGATGAACAAGAAATGAAATGGTGGCGGCTGTGTTGAGTTAAAAGCCAAAAGTGTAAACTAGGGTTGGTTTTGTTCTTTTTCCATTGGATTTTTTTTATGTCCGGATTTTAAAAAATAAATATTAGATCCGCATATTTTCCAAATACAGTACAGGTTGAACCCGGACCGGATCATCCGGATTTATCCGGGCCTGGTCTGAGTCTGGATTTTTTTACCATCCTTACAAATATGTATCTCTGGATGAATTGGAAAGTCCACGGCTGGGCCAGATGCATAGCCAGCGGGGTAGTGGCGGAGGCGCACATATGGACCTGCTCGTCTTATTCTTTTTCTAGAAAATCTTTAATTACAGATTTTATTTTCCCTAATAAAAAATTTTTAAAATTGGCTTTAAATAAAATGAAAAAAATAGGTTCTTATATTTTCTTCTGCAAAATTATTTTAAATGTGTATGTTAAATCTAAAATTAAATAAAAATATTTGGGCAAAATCAAATTCGCCTAAGTAAACTAGATTTACCTCCAACAGATATTACGTCCGGCTATGCTACTATAGCTGGGGAAATAGAAAATCCGCTACTTTATAAATATAATTCAACACCACAATGTAGTTTAAATACTGTGATTTAGCTTGCGTTTGTTTTTTTATCTAAAATTTAAATAGGTTTGAATTTTTCTGAAATCTGAATAGGTCTGAATGAAAATGTCTAAATGATATGTTTATTTTTTCTTTTTCAACATCTGAAGAGAACAACTTAAAAGCTAGTAGTTTGACATAAATATCCTTAATCTGAAGAGAACAACTTAAAAGCTAGTAGTTTGACATAAATATCCTTTTAAGTGGTGCATATATTTATTCTTCACAATTTATAATTTTCATAAGTTGATCAGTTTGGTAGCATTAAAAAAAATACTATAGTTGTTTATCTTAATTTTATTTTTTAATTAAAGATGTAATTATAACATCAAATTTTATTATAAAGTCAACATTGATATTTTATTTTTTATTCATATTTGATTTGTTCAGTATTTTAGTTTAGCTAATGTTATCATGTGAATAAAAATTTAAAGTAATTAAAAAAATAACTTCAAGAATTATACAAAAATATTAGGTTTATACATAATATTAAAAATACATGAATTGTTATAGATATTTTGGAGATTTAAAATTAAAATTTTTCATTTAAACTTCAGACTTCAGATAAAAGTAGACTTTTTCTACTTTTTCTATTCAGATAAAGTTGTTTGAAAATAAGTGATAAGTTAAAAAAACAAACAACGTAAAATAACTAAATGTCTGAAAAAAAGTTAAATTCAGACTTCAAATAAAAAAACAAACAACACCTTAGCTTATGTACGGAGATGGTTGTTTTTTATCAATTTGAATTCGGATCTTCTTCTAATCTCATTTTTTTCTTAAATTTTTTGAAATTCTTGAGACAAGTAAAAATCATTTTAGAAAACCAATTTCTTAATTTTGAAAAGTAAAATAGCAAATTTCCATAAACAAACCCAAGTCTTCTCTTTCATTCACTATTGTTATTATTTTCTTTTGTCTCCTAATCCACTTTCCTTAGTTTTCTGCCTTCATCATCTTCTCCTTTCAAGATTGTGCAATGGCAGCTATGGGCAAGACCTCGACAAATATTTAAACTAAAACCGTAGGTTAACAAAAGTTATAAGAATTGAAATATAAAGCCATAGGATAAAATACTTAATTTAGTTTTGTAAGACTTCAATAGACAAACAGGAAAAAGAGAACGTACATGTGTTTGACATATTGAATGAAAAGAAAAAAAAAACAAATATTATTTACCTCAGATTTTATAAGACTTGGGACGTCTATCAACTGAGCTTGCCCATTTTGGAGTAAAACCCAAAATGAATATGAATATGTACCATGTAATTAACAAGAACAATTCTTAACTCCAATTCACAAGAATAATTCAAATTATATGCTGATAATTGATATCTCCATGAGCAATCATATCATATAATGATCCATTAATTTGATGAGCAACTGAATCGCCAAATCGCTTGAGCTTGACAGAAGTAACTGATGGATTTTGTTCCCGAAAATGGTTTCATGAAGGTAATTCACAAGTTTTCCTTTTGGATTTTTAAAGTTTTGTTATAATTTTTTTTCCAATTCCTCTCTTAGAATTATTGATATCATTAATTTAGCTTTTGTATTGAATTGTGAATCTGGGTTTTGTAAAAAATTAATCGTCTGACTATTTTTTTTCCTAGGATTTGATATGATAAAATGACGTCTCTCAATTGAAGAAGACAAGGCTCCTATTCCTGTAACTTTTGGCCAATTGCATGTTGAACTAGTTTTGTGACCTTGCCAAAGGTGAGTGTTTCGGCATGTTCTTGTCAAATTATTATTATTATTTGCTTATTTACTTTTTGTTTGCAATCTTTTTAAAATTTTGAATTTTTTGCTGAGTTTTTTTAGTTATAGTAGTTGCCCAGAATATATCATTAAGTTATTTTTTCTTTTAATTTAGTTTTATTATTTTTTATTTTGTTGAATTTTTTTATTTTTTATTTTTAAAATTCTGAAATTTTTTACTGAGTTATTTTTTAGTTATAATAGTTGCCCAGAATATATCATTGAGTTATTTTTTCTTTTAATTTCGTTTTAGTTTTTTATTTTTTATTTTTAAATTCTGAATTTTTTACTGAGTTATTTTTTAGTTATAGTAGTTGCCCAAAATATATCATTCAGTTCCTTTTTCTTTTAATTTAGTTTTAGTAATTTTTTATTTTGCATATTATTCCTGTAATCTTAGTCATACATTATTGTTTCCAATATCCTTTTGGCCATTCTATTTACTTATATAAAGAATTATGATGTTGTTTTTGAAAATCATTTTATGAGGATGGTACATAAAAGAACTAGTATGTGTACCAGGAAAGAAATTATCTAGTGGTATTAAGATGATGAATAAAGAGTGCGTACATCTAAACAGGAAAATCATTTTCAGATTGCTTTGGCAGTAGATTAATTAATATGAGAAGTATCTATGGAGGACTACACCTTATATGACATCCATTGAAGAAGCTGTTGGTAGTAAAGTCGCGTGGCCTGCAAATCGGGTTGTTATAGACTTTACAAATTGAAATTTGCGTCATTCACATATTTAGGTAAACTCATGTCCATTAATTTTTATATTTTTTCTTGAGCATTTCTTTATGTTTTTTTAGTGTATGTGCCAACATGGAGCTTGAGGCACAATATATTACTTTTAATGACTTATGGTGGTAGTAGTTGTTAGCTAGAAAGTATAATTCTGGAAGTGTTGAGTTGATGATATATATATATATATATATATATATATATATATATATATATATATATATATGTTATATAAGTTGTAATTTGTTTGAGGAAATGTCCATGTTCTAGGGGAGACTCTATCAAATTTTTTTCTAAGGATAAAATTAGTTGTATATTTTATAGTTATTTAAATATTATGTTGAAATCTCTTTAGTAAAAATAATTATGATAGTAAATTAAATTTTTCTAGTGAAATACTTACAAAAGTTTATCACTATATTTACTCTCTGCAGGTGATTTTTTGCATTTATTTTTTTTAAATTTATAATGCAGGTCATGTGGATAAGCACTACTTATAAAGGAGTTTCTGATGCAAATTGAAGATGAAATAATATTCTTTTTATTTAATTATTGCCTTTTTGATATATGGCACATTATGTTTATAGTTAAACATACTCTATATTTGTACTTGATGTCTATTTTTAAATTATAATGTTCATCTTCATACATTATTGTTTTGATACAATATTTTATATGTATGGTATATTTTGTTCATTTGAACAATAATAATTGAGAAAGATTTCATATTATTATAAAACTAATAAGTACAAATTGATAGAGTTTATTCGATTTTATTTAATAATTATGATAACAACCAATCTATAATAATTAAATGCTTCATGTCCCTGCTTTGTAATATCCTAAGAATGCTTCAAATCATTCAATATTGTGGCATTTTTGTTAGGCTATGTAAAGATGCTTTGGTAGCACTTCGTAAATGCTACAACTCGTGTAATTTGTAGCATCTTAAAATTGCTAATATCATGAAATCTGTAGTATTTTTGTTATGCCACGAGAGAGAATGTGATTGCACTTTTAAAGTGCTACTAGATTAAAATGTGTAGCATGATTAAAGTGCTACAGATAACATATTTGTAGCATTGTTATTATGTTATAAAAGACGATTTGATAGCATTTCTTAAGTGCTACACAATGTGTACTGGTAGCAATTATCTATTGCAACTAAAACAAAATATGCAGCTTTTATTATATGCTACAAAATTAAAATTTTATAGCATTCTATAATTGCTACTAAAAAGTGATACTTTTAGTAACGTAGGCTAACATAGCACTTTGTAAAATGCTACAATTTACTTTTAGTAGCACTTTTCGATTGCTACTATATCTCAGTTTTGTTATAGTGTGATATCAGTTATGTTGTAGGACTAGTGAGTAGATACCAGTCTAATCTTGGATAGAAGTATTGGAGTGCGATCAAGAGGATTTTGGCATATCTCAAAGGCACTGCAGATTATTCTTTATGCTATCAAGGAGGTGGTTTGCGAATTGTTGGATATTCAGATGCTGACTGGGGTGGCGATCTGGATGAACGTAAAGCGACCTTAGGATATGCATTCTTGCTAAATAGAAGAGCAATTACATGGAGTAGCAAGAAACAAACATGCACAACTTATCGACGATGGAAGCCAAATATATTGCATATTCTGCAGCAGTGCAAAAAGTTGGAGGACTTAGAGATTAATATTAGCGCTACTAATCCAGTAACTATCTGTGGTGACAGTTAAGCTGCTATTTCTTTCTCTAAAGATGCCAAATACCACAGCAAGTCGAAACACATTGAGACTAAATACAATTTTATAAGAGACATTTTGGCTAAGAAGAAAGTAGCCATACAATATATATCCACGCATAGCATGATAGCTGATCCACTTACAAAAGCTGTAACGAGGGATGTATTTGCCTCTCATGCTAGATCGTTGGGGTTACGTAGATTGTAATCTTGCATTGTAAAGATATTTTTATTTTGTAAACATTTTTATTACATGAATTATTTTGAAATGCAATGATGTTTTAAGTTCTCTTATTTCAATTTAGTTTGAAAAAGGCATAATTACACACATATGAGAGTATGTCGTCAAATCAATGACCAGATTTCTTACACGAGCGGTCACCTTAGTTGCTCTGGGAGCAAGCTGAGATGATATAAGTAGAATAATGAGACAATGTGTTTTATCTAAGAGCCAAAGAACAAAAAACTATTCTACAAATTTTGTCACCTTGACTAGAGTTAAGATGAGGTCGTATGCGATATTTTC
Source organism: Atalantia buxifolia (assembly GCA_030444775.1). Taxonomy (NCBI): domain Eukaryota; kingdom Viridiplantae; phylum Streptophyta; class Magnoliopsida; order Sapindales; family Rutaceae; genus Atalantia; species Atalantia buxifolia. Next base: position 11,183,768 of record CM059832.1, read on the forward strand.
TCATTGACCGACTATGATGTACCCTATCATTATAGAGACCTGATTAAAGCCAGATGTGAGATCTTATTTTGACGCTAAAAGAGAGCGTTCACTTTAAGAACTCAGGTCAGGCACTGTAGAAGACCGACTGGACTAAGATCTGTACAGTGAATTGAATTAATGAGACATACACCCTGAAATAGAAGATTCACTGTAACGCGTGTATCATACCGTGCGTGCTTAGTGACCAAAAATGAAAAATGAGAGAATCTCCCTTCTTCCTCATTGTGTAAGCTCCATATGACTTTCTATAAGTCAATTGTGGTATCCCTATGACTATCAACTATGTTTCTGAGATTTCAAACTGGTGTTTGTTACTTTAGCATGTTATCTATGACATTGACATGATTCGGTCTATGAAACATGACTAGAAAAGCGACTATTCAAGATTGATAGACATGAGTGTTATGGGAAGATTTAATTTTTTCTTTTATGTAATTCACTGGTCGACCAATTGTTTAATATATTTGTGATATTACAATTGTGAATACATAAAGAGATTGTGCAATTCTGCCATACTGAGGGGATTTAGTATGCTTGAGTATTAAAGTAAATTAAATCTGGGATACAATGAACATATGTTGCATATTATTGCAATTGAGACATCTCTTGCCTGGGTTAGCAATTGAGATATGTCTTTGGCTCCTCGAATGGGTTTTTGGATATATTCATGGTCACACAGTATATTTGCCTATATGATTGGAGATATGTGGTTGTTCACTGTTTCTTTGTTCACTGCTCTGCTGTTTCGATGTCGTCCCATCATGTGCGAGTGGAAGATGTTGGACGGGTGGGTGCCCAAGATGGGCCGACTCGACCCGACCCACACATGGTAACCACTTGTTGGTTACCATGCACGTTTGGGAGAGGGAAGTTGAACTCAAATCAACTTCTCAACTGCTGCATATATGTTTATCAAAACCGCTGCTGTAAAACGAACGAACAATTTCCATTCATTCGAATAAAAAAAAAAAGAAAAGAAAGTGCAGTGTGTGTGTGTGGGTGAACAAAAAGGTTTAAAACAAGATCATTGAACAATCCGGAAAAGGAAAATACATTGTGACTTGAGGAAGGTTTTCGTTCGTGATTTCTTTCCGACCTATGACGTGATCCAACATTTGTTTATTCCGCTGCATAATTTGAAAAAGTAAGGTCTATTGACTCCTTTAAGAATTCCTTCAACGTATGCCCCTTAATTTTCAATATCGATGCTACTCAAGTTTGTATTTCTGCATTATGGTCCTTATTTTATGCATAGCAAACTTAAATTTATGACTTCTTGATTTTCGCTCGCCCCACAAACACACCGGGCCCCCAAAACTAGAATCCTTATTTCTACCCTGAAAACTGGGTAAGATCCTAATAGGAGACGCTAATACTAGCAAGAGATGCTTTCAAAATTAATGAATTATATGTAAATATAGAATTTATATAGCTGAATTTACTAATTTCTTAACCATAACATAATGTTATTAAAAGTTGGTGACAATGTGCTTTGGAAGCGTCATTTCTTGTGGTTTGATACCACTTGTGCGCAAACCGAAATCAATAAGCACCAAATTTTGATAGAAAAATAATAGACACAAGAATTTAAAATGGTTCGGCGATAAAACCTATGTCCACAGAGGCAAGAAAGAATAATTATTTTACTAACAATTAATAGGGTACAAATTTGAGTAACAAAACCTTATCTTCCCCAATACCTAAATACAGTCAGTACTCTTATACATCTCGAAGAAAATAATTTAAACATGTGTATGATAAGTTGGAAAGCATCTCTAAAGCCAGCCAATGGTGATATTATCTTCAACTAAGGCTAAATTTGTTATAGCAACAGAGGTAGTTAAGGAGGCCATGTGGATTAAAGGTGTTCTCAATGAACTTTAGTTGAATTAGGAAACAATCCAAGATTTATGTGATAATCAAAGTGCCATCCAACTGATTAAGAATCCGGTCTATCATGAGTGGGTCCAAGCATATAGATGTAAAGTTGTTGTTTATCAGAGATGAAGATGTAAGGGGAGTTGTGGCTGTGTCCAAGATCCATACAGATGTAAATCCTGCTAATGCACTTACTAAAGTGCTTCCTACTGCAAAATTTGAGTTCTATGTGAATTTAATAGGTGTTTTGCCCAAATCAAACTAAATTCAGGAGTGAATTGTAATTGATTGAAGGTTCTTAAGATAATGCTTTATTGAAGGAATTTTCTGAATCAATTGCAAGGTGGAGAATGTGAAGATATAAGCATTTGAGATTTTGGACTCAAATGCAAAATGAGAAGAACTTGTGGACAATATGCAGACTGACTTTAGTTAAAGAGGTCTGTTTGATATTTTTTGCTGAGTGGCAGAGTTTAATCTGTTAATGCGTTTCCAGTACAAATAGAAGCTGACAAGCAGCACCTGATATAAGAGCTCTTTCTTCTTCGTCGGTTTACCAAATTACATGGAATCTATTACATTGTGATCTGTGCAAATTCTTCTGTCGAATCCGTTTGTATTTGATAGTATTGATCAATAATGAGAGTAGATTTTTCTTCACAATCTGGTTGCTTGTGCCGTTGTTCATTCTTTTGTGGGTTTGTTCTTGGTTCTGTTTTCTTGTTTTCATTAAATGGAGGAATATTATGGCCAAATAGTCCTAGGCAATCAGCAGATGGTAATTTGGGCATGTATGACTCAAGATGTAGAAGGTAATATTTTAAAATCCTTAGTTCAAATATGTGTTGTGCTTGTTAGATTAATTTTATATTAATCTAATATTTGGAGCCACACATGAAATAAATAAAATGTGTGTGCTATTATTTAATAAGCCAAGAATTAAGTGATCTAATTTGAAGTTAATTAAATGGTTAAGGGTATAATTATTGTGGATTAAATGCATAGATACCAGAATTTAATTATCACTTTAATGAGGGGCTGAAGTGATAATTATCATAAGTAACTGAATGGTTTTCATTAGAAAACCAACAGTCACGTTATTTAATTAATTAAAAAGGGGTTATGGTCCCCAATCTCTCTAATCCTCTGTAATTTTTCTCTAATCCTCTCAAGAAAAATTCTAAACTGAAGTGGCAAGAGAAGATTGGAAGTCCATCTCCCACACTGAAGAATCACTACGAATTACCATGGATTCAGGTATGCTTCCGCTTTCGTATTTCTCAGTAATTTAATCTGAATTTTATGAGGATTTAAGGACTTCTACAAGTGGTATCAGAGCCTATTTCATGATTAGATTATTGAGATACAGTATTTGATTAATGGTAATATTTAAATCAATTTGCTAATCCATGAATAGATTAGCGAGAATAATTGAAAATTCGTATGCTAATTTTCTGAAACCCGAAACCGAAGCATGATTAATGAAACCGAAGCGTGATTATTTAAATTGATTTTTCAGCGGCCATGTGATCTTGGTTTCAGTTTTCAATATTTAATAGTTAGTTGAATTCACTTTTGCATCCAATTGCATTGGCCACGGTTTCGGTTTTCATGATTAGTTATAATTTAAATCAATTGGATTAAGTTGCAGTGGCCATTTATGTTTTGGATTCGGGTTTAATAGTGATTTTTAATTAAATCACATGAATTGATTTCACTCGCATGTTTCAATGTTACAGTTTTGGTCTTAATAATATTTCCATTTAATTCGACTTTGCATTGTGGCTTTAGCTTATAAAATGTTTAATGTACCATGCGGTTATATAGTCTTGTGCATTATAATTGGTTTCAAACTGGGCAAATATATAATATGCGAATGAAATCAAATCAATTTGATTTGTACAGTTCCGGTTTTATAAACTTTAAATTAAAATGCTTTGTAACATTTATGTTAATTTTTTGTCTAACATTGAAAATATACTAATTAAAACAGGAAGTCACCAAAGTGATGTCTCTTGTGTAAATTAGTTTATTTACAGTGTTAGATATTTGTGTTTGTGTCATTCCTGCAGATGTTAATCGACCCAAAGGAAGGTTAATATTTGGCTTAATTGCACACACACTTGTGATGGTAAATTTGTGACGATTATTAGGATAACTTAATGTGGGTAATGTACTAATCCAAAGATAGGTTCATTACTTGACATAACTTATTGTCAAAATTTGATCATTGCAACAAGAGTACCATTTACAATTAGTATTATTGTCCAAAGACTTGTTACTAATGTTGTGCTAGGTATCTTGAAATGTTATAATTTGCTTTTAAATTTTTAAAGATTATTAATTAAGATGTTTCATGTGAGCATTATTTGTTTATTTATTTATTATTTATTTTGTTCTCGATTCAGCTTTTCTATCTGCTGCTTCTATATCTGCAAATATGAATAGTGTCCCAGTTCTGAATGGGACTAATTTTAAAGACTGGAAAGAGAATATGACGATTCTCTTAGGCTGCATGGATCTAGACTTATCATTCAGACACCCTAAGCCGGACGAACTCATTGATGATAGTACATCTGAGGATGTGTTGTACTATGAGAAGTGGGATCGATCCAATAGGATGAGTCTCATGATCATGAAGCACGGCGTTCCAGAAGTATTTAGGAGTGCTATAACCGATGAGGTTACTAGTGCTAGTGAGTTTCTTGCCGAAATTCAGAAACGTTTTACAAAAAACGATAAGGCTGAAACAAGCACGCATTTAGCAAGCTTGATTTCGATGAAGTATAAAGGCAAGGGAAACGTTCGGGAGTACATCATGGAGATGTCTCATCTTGTTTCTAAGCTTAAGGCATTAGGGCTCGACCTATCTGATGATTTGGTCGTGCTTTTGGTTCTTATCTCTCTCCCAGCACAATTTAATCAGTTCAAAGTCAGTTATAACTGTCAGAAAGAGAAGTGGAATCTCAATGAACTGATTTCCTTTTATGTCCAAGAAGAAGAGAGACTGAAGCAAGAGAACACCGAATATGCACATGTGGTAAGCACTTCTAAAAATAAGGGCAAAAGAAAGAAAAATGGTGAAGCTGCTGCTTCTAAGGGTCCAGAGCCAAAGAAACCAAAGGCCGAGCATGGTTGTTTTTTCTGTGGTAAGCCTGGACATGTTAAGAAGGAATGTCAAAAATATCACGTATGGCGTGTAAAGAAAGGTACATTTCTTACTTTGGTTTGTTCTGAAACTAATTTAGCTTCAGTACCAAGAAACACATGGTGGATAGATTCAGGTGCTACTACTCACATTTGTGTTTCACTGCAGGATTGCCTGAGCTACCGGCCACCAAGTGATGCTGAAAGATGCATTTATGTAGGAGATGGCAAGACGGTAGAAGTTGAAGCAATTGGGCATTTTAGATTGCTTATGAAAACTGGTTGTTATTTGGATTTGCTAGATACTTTTGTTGTTCCGTCTTTTAGGCGGAATTTGATTTCAGTTTTTGTTTTGGACAAATCTGGTTATTCTTGTTAATTTGTAAACAGACAGTTTAGTTTTTCTATCAATTTTAATGTTATTGGAACTGGTTTGCTTAATGCTTATGACAATCTATATTTGCTAGAAATTATTTCAAGTTATAATAAAAACCTGCATTTTAGTTCCAGAGGTACAAAGCGTAAATTAGAGAAAGAAAATTCAGCCTCATTATGGCACAAACGCTTAGGTCAAATCTCTAAAGCTAGAATTGAGCGATTAGTGTCTGATGGGATTTTAAAATCACTTGTTTTTACAGACCTTGATGTTTGTATTGAGTGTATCAAGGGAAAACAAACCAAAACTAAGAAATTAGGTGCCTACAGAACTTCAGACGTCTTAGAATTAATTCATACAGATATTTGTGGACCATTCCCTACAGCTACTTGGAATGGTCAACAGTATTTCATTGCATTCATAGACGACTATTCCAGATATGGTTATATATTCCTGATTCATGAAAAATCACAGTCTTTGGATGTGTTCAAAACGTTTAAAGCCGAAGTTGAGTTACAACTCAACAAAAGGATTAAAAGTGTCAAGTCTGACCGTGGTGGTGAGTACTATGGTAGATATGACGGATCAGGTGAACAATGTCCAGGACCATTTGCTAAATACCTACAAGAATGTGGAATTGTCCCTCAATATACCATGCCAGGGTCGCCTAGCATGAATGGTGTATCTGAGAGACAAAACCGCACTCTTAAGGATATGGTAAGGAGTATGATTAGTCATTCTACTTTACCAGAATCACTCTGGGGTGAAGCACTCAAAACAGCAGCTTATATCCTAAATCGAGTGCCAACTAAAGCGACTGCTAAAACGCCTTATGAGCTTTGGACAGGTCGAAAATCCAGTCTAAAGCATTTACATGTTTGGGGATGTTCAGCTGAGGCGAGGCCTTATAGGCCTCATGAAAAGAAATTGGGCCTCAAAACTGTAAGCAGCTACTTTGTTGGCTATGCAGAGCGATCAAGGGGCTTTAAGTTTTATGATCCCAGTACAAGGTCAATTTTTGAGACGGGAACTGCTACGTTCTTTGAGGATGTTGAGTTTGGGGGGAGAAATCCAATAAGAAATATTATCTTTGAAGAGGAAGAGGGATCCACTGTTGCTTTGGATAATGTACAAGTTTTAATACCTGTCATTGATCATGAAGTAAATTCGGATCCTCAACCATCTGACAATGTTATTCAACCCCAGAATGAACATGAGATGATTGTTCCTGAGGAACAAACTTAACAACCTCAAGTGCTTGTGCAATTAAGACGATCCACAAGAGAAAGGAGAAATGCTATTCTGGATGATTATATAGTATTTCTTCAGGAACATGAGGATGAAACTGGAGTGATGGAAGATGATCCAATCAATTTCCATCAAGCTATGCAAGGTTCCAACTCTCACAAATGGATTGAAGCCATGAATGAAGAGTACAAGTCGATGCAAGATAATAAAGTTTGGGAACTTGTCTCATTATCTTCCAGTGCGAAGCCCATTGGTTGTAAATGGATATTTAAAACTAAAAGGGATTCAAATGGTAATGTGGAAATGTATAAAGCACGTCTTGTAGCTAAAGGCTTTACTCAAAAGGAAGGAATTGACTATAAAGAGACTTTCTCTCCGGTTTCAACGAAAGACTCTTTTAGGACAATTATGGCACTTGTTGCACATTTTGACCTTGAGTTACATTAGATAGATGTTAAGACAGCTTTCCTCAATGGTGATATTGATGAAACAATTTATATGGTACAACCAAAAAATTTTGTATCAGGAGATCCAAAAAATATGGTTTGTAAGCTAACCAAATCCATCTATGGGCTCAAACAAGCTTCTCGTCAGTGGTACTTTAAGTTTCATCAAATAATTATCTCATATGGTTTTGAGGCAAATGTTATTGATGAATGTGTGTATCACAAGTTCAGTGGGAGTAAACATATATTCCTGGTTTTATATGTCGACGATATATTGCTTGCCACAAATAATATAGGTTTACTGCATGAGACCAAGAGTTTTCTATCAAAACATTTTGAGATGAAAGATCTTGGTGATGCCTCCTTTGTTTTAGGAATCAAGATACATCGGGATCGTTCTCGGGGTATTCTAGGATTGTCACAAGGAAACTATATCAACAAAATTTTGAAAAGGTTTGGCATGCAAAACAGTAAACCAGGTGACACCCCTGTCTCCAAAGGAGATAAATTCAGCCTAAGTCAATGCCCTAAGACCAATCTTGAAATCAAGGAAATGCAAAAGATTCCTTATTCTTCTGCTATAGGGAGTCTTACGTATGCTCAAGTATGTACGCGTCTAGATATTGCGTTCATAGTTGGCATGTTAGGCAGATATTTGAGCAACCCTGGCATGGATCATTGGAAAGCAGCCAAGCGGGTTATGAGGTACTTACAGAGGACAAAAGAGTACATGCTCACATACAGAGATCGGATCAATTAGAGATCATTGGGTATTCCGACTCTGATTTTGCTGGATGCAAAGACAGTAGAAGATCCACATCAGGCTATATTTTCCTGTTAGCTGGTGGAGCAATCTCTTGGAGATCTGCCAAGCAGGCACTCGTAGCTTCATCGACTATGGCAGCAGAGTTTGTAGTATGTTATGAGGCATCCAATCAAGGAATATGGTTGCGAAATTTTGTCACTGGGCTGCGCATTCTAGAGAGCGTTGAAAGACCACTCAAAATATTTTGTGACAATAAGTCAACGGTTTTATATTCCAATAACAACAGGAGCTCTACAAAGTCAAAGCATATTGATATCAAGTTCCTTGTTGTTAAGGAAAGAGTGCAGAGTGGACAGATATCTATAGAACACATATGGACAAACTCCATGATAGCGGATCCACTTACTAAAGGATTACAACCTAAGGTCTTTCATGAGCACACTGCTCATATGAGTGTGATTTTAGTTGAGGATATTCAGATTTAGTGGGAGTTTGTATTATTTTAGTTTATTACTATGTGTGGCTTTTGGATTTTATTTTAGGATTATTTTCTATAGAAATAAAGTATTTTAGTTCCTTACGCTCTGTTAAAATAATTTAAGTTTTGATCTCAATAAAGTAAAATAGGACCAGTTGGGAATAGACATGTTTAGATCACATTGCATGTAATTTCCATGCTATGTATCCACAATCGATCTATGTCATTCAACTATATTGATATTTGTGACCATGGATAGGTTGAGTTACGATTGATGTAACAAAAGCCGCTATGATCCTATATTGATGTAGTTAATGGACAAGATTGTTCAGATATACTCTAAGGACATAATAGCAATTTTATGAGCTCATTAAGTTAAACACATTTCAATTTTCATTTGTGGCTCAGTGGGAGATTGTTAGATTAATTTTATATTAATCTAATATTTGGAGCCACACATGAAATAAATAAAATGTGTGTGCTATTATTTAATAAGCCAAGAATTAAGTGATCTAATTTGAAGTTAATTAAATGGTTAAGGGTATAATTGTTGTGGATTAAATGCATAGATACCAGAATTTAATTATCACTTTAATGAGGAGCTGAAGTGATAATTATCATAAATAACTGAACGGTTTTCATTAGAAAACCAACAGTCACGTTATTTAATTAATTAAAAAGGGGTTATGGTCCCCAATCTCTCTAATCCTCTGTAATTTTTCTCTAATCCTCTCAAGAAAAATTCTAAACTGAAGTGGCAAGAGAAGATTGGAAGTCCATCTCCTACACTGAAGAATCACTACGAATTACCATGGATTCAGGTATGCTTCCGCTTTCGTATTTCTCAGTAATTTAATCTGAATTTTATGAGGATTTAAGGACTTCTACAGTGCTTACAAGTACATTCATGAAAACATATCACTCTTTCTCTCAGCTATGTGGAAACTATTGCTTCCGAAATGGTTGGGTTCCCTAGGTTGATCAAAAGAAACTCTAGGATGTAAATTTCTATAATGCATTCAGTAAGTTTTATGTTAGTTAAACTTTTTTGTTTCTCGTGTTATTTAGGCTGCTTCTGCCGTCATTATTTCTGTATACAGCAGCTTGTTTACTAAAGTGTTTCGTTTGCCCTTGTTTGTGGGATCAAGACCTCAGTTTCCTGTATTTCAGACTATTTGTTTGATTATTCAATGCCATTAGTGTACGTACTCAAGATTCGTTTCCATCACCCAGTTGGATGGCTTAATTAAAGGACTGATAGTCTGATAATACTTGTTTTAAAATATTTTGAACTAAGTCGGTTGGTTAGCATGACAAATCAAATTCTCTAAATTGCACCCATATAGCCGCATTTTGTGTTTTAATACTCACATAATGAAGCCTTTTTTATGACGTTTAAAGATTTTTTTTTTCCTTATTGTCTCTGATTATCATCAGCTCATTCTCTCTAAGATTATGTGCAAATTTCTAGTACTGTCGTGTGCAAATGTTTAGCAGAGCCTGACCAGCAGTATTTTGGTTCATTTTACAGACATGACAGCGCTCCTAAAACCATCAAGGAAAGGAAAATAATGTGCAGCAGCAGTTGGATCTTCTTTCAGTATTCTTTGAATATTTTCTGCCAGTGGGCCTAAGGAATGTAAAATGCTGTTTTGCACATGGCACATGCTGGATACTAACAAAGAAAACAGAGCAATTTTGGTGCGTTGAATAGTCTACGGAAGCAAAGATTTGAGTTCACATGTAGGTCAGGAAAATGAATTTAACAAAATATTTATGGAATAAAGTGCAGTTTTTTTTTCTTTGACTTGGGTGTTCAAAGTCCGAATTTTGATTTTCTTCCCTCCCAGTATTGTTGACCTTCTTGTATGTAAGAAAGTCATCGACCAAAATGATGAAAAAGGAAATTATAAGTTTACTATATATCGTGAGGCATTTCAGCATTCCCGATTTCTGCATGCTGCATTATCTCTTTAACTGTAATCTCTATATTAGAGGTCTGATGTTAGCGGTAATCAAATAAAATTTTAAACTAAGAGACTCATTTCGTTTATTTGGCATATATCTGAACATATTTGTAGTACAGCAGAATGCTGAGGCGCCACAGAAATGCCCGTGTCTGTGCTTTGATTGTAGCCTGTATAATCTTCTCGATGAGTTCATGGCCTCTATTGACAGAAGCAAGAATTCCCTAATTCGGGCCAATTCAAGGTGCAAATCTTTACAGCTTCATTTTTCAGATTCATGTGATGCAGTATGCTTCCATGTTTTTTCTTTTCTTTTTCTTTTTTGTCTTTCAATATTAATTTTTGTTTGTCTTTGGACTCTCAATGACAGGAAGTTTAATCCGGCAGAGTATGACGGAACGTTTAATCCATCGGAGCCTCAAGCCGATTCCTTTCAAGCCTAACTCCCCTGTAGCAGCTCCTTTGCCTCGACTAGTAAGTGAATGTTATTTAGTCATGAAGTATATTGCTTTCATTTCGACAGTGCCTTCTTGCTTCTTCACAATCTCATTTTTGTTCAATTAAACAAATTACAAATAAACCAAATATGTATGTAAAGAGTTAATTTTTACTCATTCACATAAAATAACTGGAAGTCTCCTTCCCCATACCACAATTCACACTAATCCCCGCTTGCACCGAGTCGGCCCGTAAGGGTAAAGTGCTGGCCAAAGTGGTCACTCCATGTGAGAGCGGGGCTTGAACTCCTGACCTCTCTTAAGGAGTAAGAGTGCCGAACCACTCACACCAACTAACTTTGATTGGAAGTCTCCTCTTTAATTCATCTTATTTGATTGCAATACAACGATTAAACATTAAAGGCTGAAAATCAATAGATGGATTGTGGGCAAAGTTTGTATATTTGGAGTCGGAACTTCAGTAATTGTTTTCTTTGCGGAGGGCAGGCAGTGATGGAGAAGAAAATTTAGCAGGGGCTGCATTGAACTGTTCTACAAGAGCTATATCTCACCTTTTATGTAAGGTAGCCGAGCCCTTACATATAATTAACGTTATATGGCTGTATCTGTGATTCGTATGATCAAAATTGATTTCTGTTAATTTAGTCATCTTTTCTTTCTTCAACTCCCAAACAAGAGGTTTAATCCATCGGAGTGTAACCGGAAGACTTGTGGACGTGCTGTTACAAGCGCTATGTATGTATAAAATAACGATGGAGTTTCCAATTCCCTCGAAAGAAAATTAAGTTAATTGCTCAATCTGGATCCGTTTCATGGATTTTAAAATTGGCTTTGAATAATATGAAAAAATAGGTTCTTATATTTTCTTCACCAAAATCATTCTAAATATGTATGTTAAATCTAAAATTAAATAAAAATATTTGAGGAAAATTATATTTGTCAAGTAAATTAAATCTACTCCAGTAGATTTTAAGTCTGGCTACGCTTCTACAGTTGGGGGATGGAAAATCCTCTACATTACAAATATAATTCAAAACTTCATTATAGTTTAAATACTGCGATTTAGCCTCAACTTTGCATTTTAATATGTGCGAAAATGAATATTTCTTTTCAATTTGGATTCAAATTCTCTTCTAATATCATTTTTTTAAATTTTTTGAAAATCCTGAGGCAAGTGGCAATAAGATTATTGAATGGCCAAAAATTTTATTGCTTTCGTTTTACAAAATCAATTTCTTATATTAGAAAAGTAAAAATCAATTTCTTAAATTAGAAAAGTAAAATAATAAACTTCCACGAACAAACCAAATTCTCCTTTTTCATTCACTATTACTTTTCTCCTAATCCACTTTCCTTGGTTTCCTACCTTCATCATCTTCTCCTTTCGAGATTGAGCAATGGCAGCTATGGGCAAGAGTTCAACAAATATTTAAAACCCTAAAGCCACAGGGTAACAAAAGTTATAAGGAATCGAAGCAAAAACACAAATATTGTTTACCTCAGGTTTTATAAGACTTGGGATGTCTATCATCTGAGCTTATCCCATTTAGGAGTAAAACCCAATATGAATATGAATATGTACCATGAAATTAAGACGAATAATACTCAACTCTAATTCATAAGAATAATTCAAATTATATGCTGATAATTGATATCTCCGTGAGCAATACACATGTGCAGAGGATTGGAATTATGGGAGGTCCTGGACCCCAAGCTTTAAAAATGACCTTTATCTAGGTAAATTTTATTCTTTGCTCCCTCAGTTTCATAGTTCTCACATATTGCAAGCCGTGTTAATACAATTTGTTGTTTCCATATACCCCCATCGAATGAAAATTCTGGTTTCACCATACGCAGTCACTTGAACACTCAGCAGATTTGAAAGAGCAATTACTTACTAATAGCTGAGTCGATATATTGATAATTATGTTATGAAATAATTATAATTTATGTGGATGTTCATCAAAGCATCCTTTTATCTCCTCACAAACAACTTTTCATTTCTTATAGCTCCCATTATCTCCCTAATTTGAGGGTTGTAATCTCAAGTAATTATGATGTATTAATTAACACTTTATGGTTGTAACACTATAAAAGGAGGCTTTTACTCTTTATTTGTATACACGAGAGATATAATAAAATTCATCTCTACACACATTGTGTCTCTTATTTGCTTTCTTTCTTTCTCTTGCTATATGATTATGCTCTTAATCAATAAATTATTTAACAAATTATTCATTTTTATTTTTCTGCTGCAAATATCTTTTATGTATACTTTAGTTACAACTGTACACGTGATGCTAGGAATTAGTTGGCACTTATCTAGGAATCAGTTGAACAAATTCTTCTCTTGTATTAGAAATATTAGGTGAACTCGATGACAAATGGTGAAGTTATATTTTTCCAAACCTGATGTCAAACACTTACTAGTATATATGCGTTGAGGAATGAGGTTTGTTTTTTCCATACTAAGCATATATATTATATGATAACATTGATAATTGGTTTATTAAAACATGGTTAGTATCATAAAACTAAAATATTTGTTAGTGCTTCATGGGTTATTGCGTTTAAATGGGGCTGCTCCGGAACATTGAATGAATGCAACAAGTAAGTTAAGAACGTCAAATTGGAACTGGTACCGAGACTTTGAATGAATGCAACATGTAAGTCGAGAACGTGAAAGAATTGCAATTAGATTCATATTTACATTTTCCATGTAACTGCGTAATCATCATTTCCAAGGAAAATTTTTTTGTAGTTGAAGGGTCCACAGAAAATAGTAACGGCTCGACGGCATTGGCACTGCATTTTAATCTTATTCAATGATATTCAAGGGATCATGTGTATCACATCATCTGTTATTCCAATAAATTCATAGGATCATATGCATCACATCATTTGTAGTTCCAAGAAATTCAAGGGATCATGCGTATCACTTAATTTGTAATTCCAATGGGATGAGCTCAATTGGATTAATTTAGCCTCTCGTAGCATAAACAAGAAATTTCGATATCCGACTAACGGTCACACCAATTTTATTTTACATACAAAATCAATATTTGTTAGTTTTTGGAAATATTGTAAAGGCATCCATCCAAGGGAGTATGTGTGTATGCATGTGTGTGTGTGTGTGTGTGCATACACACCTTGATTCGTTTAACTAAAATAAGCGGAAGAAGTCATCAATAATCCATGTGGTCTCCTATAGTGAGCGTAGACAATATTAATTTGATTATTATAGACATCCAAAATCTTATCAAATCCGATCAATTAAATATATACATATTACTTGATTGAATCTCATCGATCATTATTATCTGTCTATTGAAATCTACAATACTTCAATAACTAGGCTACCTTATGTCTTTCTATTTCATTTCTCGAGAAAACTTAGACTATCTTCATTGAATCACGTCACTATCTTCATTGAATCACGTTATTCGTGCAACAATTCAATAAAATCATGACATATACATGTTACTTGTATTCTAAAATTTTCAATCAGTTGTAGGTACGCTTTTATGTCTTAAATTTCATCAACATGGTTGAAAACCAGCAAGTGAATGTTATTAAGTCATGAAGTATATGCTTTCATTTCGACCTTGCCTTCTTGCTTCTTCACATTCTCATTTTGGTTCAATTAAACAAATTACAAGTAAATGCTTGTTACCAGCTATTATTATGAGCCATCTCTGACCGACGCTTCACGCTCATTGTGTTTACCGATATTTTGTACCGGATTATTTCCACCTCGAGGAACTTTCCTCAGACTCCTCTGATGGAGTAACCTTTCTGTAGTACTTTTATGGACTAAACTTTCTGTCATTGAGAGGTCAAGACAAAGGTAAAGAAAATTAAAAATGGAATAAAAACAAAAACAAAAACAGAAATATAAAAATAGTGGAAGGATATATAAAATTAATGTTCTTCAATTAATTGGATCAAAAACTTTCATGTTCTTAATTAGTTGCGTACCTTGGATAGCTGAGAAATTCCGAATTCTTGCTTCTATTACCAAGGGACATGAACTCATTGATATAATAACTATATAGGCGACAAGCAAAGTGCAGACTGGAATATTATTCCTATAACACTTTGACATATTACTTATTTCAAGAAAGAAGAAAAAATGAATGGGGATTATTCGATTCTATCAATCCTTTTATACAATCACTGAGGAGGAAAATTTCCAAAATTCAAGATTTGAATTGTATAAGTCAAAATTACTAACTGCTAGTAAATTCTCTTTTAAAAAAAAATTATGGGAGGTCCTGATAATTGATATCTCCATGAGCAATACACATGTACAGAGGATCTGAATTATGGGAGGTCCTGGACCCCAAGCTTTAAAAATGACCTTTATCTAGGTAAATTTTATTCTTTGCCACCTTAGTTTCATAGTTCTCACATATCGCCTGC
This sequence comes from Atalantia buxifolia, assembly GCA_030444775.1. Taxonomy (NCBI): domain Eukaryota; kingdom Viridiplantae; phylum Streptophyta; class Magnoliopsida; order Sapindales; family Rutaceae; genus Atalantia; species Atalantia buxifolia. The sequence goes on from CM059832.1 coordinate 11,198,996, forward strand.
TGCGTTAATAATGTTTGTTGTTTCCATATGCCCCGAATGAAAATTATGGTTTCACCATACGCAGTCACCAGAACACTCAGCGGGTTTGAAAGAGCCATTACTTACTAGTACATATGTGTTGATGGAATGAGATTTGTTGTTTCCATACTACTATAACTTAAAAAAATAAATAAATAAAGAATTGCGGAGCATATATATTATATGGTAATATTAATAATTGGTTTATTAAAACATGGTTATTGTCTTAAAACTGAAATATTTGGTAGTATTTCATGGGTTATTGCGTTTAATAGAAATATTCCAGTTCAGAATTTTAAAGTGCGGGAAAGTCGAGGAAAACTTTAAAACCGTATGGTTTAAAAGGCTTAAAAATGTAAGTCTTTAAAACCGTGCGGTTTTAAAGTTTTTTCAGACTTTTCCACACTTTAAAATTTCAGACCGGAAAACTACTATTGCGTTTAAATGGGGCTGTACCGAGGCATTGAATGAATGAAACAAGTCAAGAACGTGAAATATGGAGCTGGTACCAAGACTTTGAATGAATGCAACATGTAAGCCAAGACGGGATCCCATGACTGGAAGTTCTAGCCACTGAAAGTTCTAGCTAGCTTCATCCTCCTCCTCATGGCTGGGTCCCATTCCTTCCATACGATAACTTGATATTTCAGATTGAGTGTAGACACTTAAAATAAAAATAAAATGGTTTCAAATTGACTGATAAGCAGCACGGCAACAAATTTCTTGCATATATATGTGGTTGAATTGTCAATATATATTTATGAAATGAGAAGTTTAGTTATTTTAGGCTAAGCTGCTTTTAGTGCCTATTTGGTATGACTTATTTAATGGCAATAAGTGCTTATTTAATCTCATAAGCTCTTACTATAATTTTTGTTGGTGTTTGATTGTTTTTCTAATAGAGCTTTTAAAGCTTAAATAAGCAATTTTGCCTCTAGTAGCAAAAGTTCAAATTTTGAGCTTTTGGAAATAAAGGTTGAAAAGCCCTTTTTAAATGTTAAAATATTTAAAATATCCCCACTTATTTGATAATTTTATTTGTTTTTTTCATAACATAACTTTAAAAAATTTGCCTATTAAAGTAATTTCATAAATTTTTAATAAAAACACTTATTGACAATCAAACAACTAAAATTTTTTTAGCAAAAAGCTCTATTTATAAAAGCTCTTCTAACAAAAGCTCTACTTAAATAAGCTCTACTTGAAAAACTGTATCAAACAGAGCCTTAGTGTCTGTTTAATTATGTTTGTAGTCCAACTGTCACGGCAATTGCCTTTCAATAGTCAATGGCTTTGATTCTTCGTAAGTGCCTTTTTTTTCTTCTGTGAATTTAATTTGGGAAAATTGCCAATTTCTTTCCTACTTTAATTAATATATACTATTTACCCCTTCCTGTTTTTATACTAACCAATAACTCCCCTGACAGCATTAGTTACAATATTATTTTAAATACACTTTTATTTAATTTATTATAAAATAAATAAATCATATGAATATAAACTGAATAAAAAAAAGTATTAAAAACAAGAAATATATGTTTTGATGTGAAAAAAATTAATAATAAAATTTTTTTCACTTTTTTATTTTGTAAACGTTTTCTTCTAATACATATTTTAAAATATTTTAAAATTGAATGTAAAAAGTACAAGAAAAAATTTTATTAGTTATTTTATTATAATCTTTTATTTTTCATTCAAGTTTTCTCATAATAATTTTTTTATCATTTTATAGTAATTTTCTTATATATTTATTATAAGAAAATGTTTATAAAATAAAAAAGTTAAAGAATAATATTTTATTATTAATTTTTTACAGCAAAACATATATTTCTTAATTTTAATACTTAATTTATTTATTTTAATCTCTATTTATGTCATTTATTTAATCTATAAGAAATATGAATAAAAGTGTATTTGAAAATAAGGGCAATATTGTAAACTTACGCTGTCAGGAATTATTGGCTATTAGAAAAACAACAGAAGGATAAATGGTATTTATTGATTACAGTAGGGAAAATCGACAATCTCCTTTTAATTTGCATGTGACCAGATTTTCAAAATGATAAGATTTTTATTATCAGTTCAAAGAAAAAATCATGGGTGTAATTTAATTAATTAAATGGTAAAAAACGAAAAAAAGCTGGAGCCAAAAGACTTTACAGGATGTTAATTTGTTTCCAGTCACAAATCCTGTGCAAATTAATCGTTTGATGATGAGGAAATAGGACTCCTCAAGCAAATATAACGAATGAATCTCTATATAGAGGCTTGATTTTATTGTTGATGGTACAAAATGGGAAAATTCCTTAGAATGCGTAGTTTATGTTTTGTATTCAGCTTTTGTATTAATTCACGGTGCTCTTTCTTGACAATAAGCAAGGATTTCTCTTTTCTGAACAACCAAAACCATAATTTTTTGGGGCAAAATTCAGAACTCCCCTAAGGTTAATAGGATTATATTTAATTTAGCATTAAAATCTATACATTTTTTTATATAAAACTCCTAAACTTAATTTATACCTAAAACTAGTTCAAGATTTCAAGATTGTCTTAAGATTATGTTATTAGTCCAGTAACTTACATGAGATAATATCTTCAACATTTTCAACTATCATTCATTATAAAAAGATCGAATTGCTTGACCATCAAAAAGTGTACTGATTAACATTACAATCATCAGGGTGTTGTAGTGGGTTTTCAGTTTTTAGAAAAATCATTAATTTTGCCGAATAACTGGTTGGTCAATTTTCCCTTCCCCAGAAGTATACATGCCCCAGTTTCACATTTTTCTTTCAGAGTTTATGTATTTCCATTTTTTTATGTGTTCTTAATAATTTATAAAGTAGCAGATAAATGGAAAAAATAAACTATTTTTATGAAAAATAAACTATTTTTCTATTTACGCGAGCATTTTAAGCCATAAACTACTTATGTAAGCGTAAATTGATTTATCAACTAAACAACCAAGTATCCGCGTGTCTGCTCAATGATCAAAAAGAGCATCAACACCATTTGCTTTTGATCATGATGGAACATATTTTCATTGTTATAACTTTAAGCACTTTTTTAAAAATAAATAAGTAAGATGCTGGGTAAAGTTCAAATCAATTTTCAACCCCTATCTCTTAAATAATTATGTCGAGGTGCCATGGAAGAATAAGTGCGGCTGTCTCCACTTTGCTTATTGCATATATAGTTTTGTCAGTTTGTTCATGTCCCTTGCTTACAGAAGCCAGAATTCAAAATTTCTCAGCTATCCAAGGTACAAATCAATCTTCACAACCTCAATTAATTTCTTGTAAATAACCGTTTAATCATTTATATAGTAATTTTATTTATTAATTATTCTTTGCTTCGAACTTCTAATTATATATATAAATAATAATGGAGCTTTCAGTTCTCTCAAAAGAAAATTAATTTAGTTGCTCAATCTGGATGCGTTTCGCGGATTTATGATTTATCAGGAACAGTCCCCATCTCCGGAAATTTTTAGGTTGTTTGGAGCCAGTGATATGGAACAACTCCGAATCCCACCGTCTTGGACTGCTTTCGTTGACTGGTCCGACGGTCGTTTTGGGCTGAAATGGCTCAAAAATTTCAAAATCGTTTTGTGCACGCCTGTAATTTAATTGAGCCGATAACGGCGGAAAAGCTGAAATCATAAGACTCAGCTCGGTTCGGTATTATTTGTATGCGAGAAATAAACTATTCAAACAACTAACGCAAAAATCAAGAGTTATTTAATTCAGTTTATATATAATAAATTTAAAATGAATTTGTAGCTCTATCTTCGTTGTATTATTATAAACGAAGAGCGTTATTCCTATTTATGCTCTGCTTGTAACCTTTTTAGTTACCGCTGTCAAATCATCGAGCTCATGGCCGACGCGCATAAAAGCAAAAATTCCTGAATTTGCAACTATTAAAGATGCATATCGCTACATTCCATTTTCACTGTAACGTGGAGCAGGGGCAAATAAGTATTAACCCCCAATATTTTAAGGGAGCACGAGACCCGTGGGATCTTTTTTCTTTTTATTTTAGAAAATTATCATTGCACCACTTTCCTTTTATCTTATATTTATTTAATTATTACAAAATTTTAACATATTTTTTACACCATCTTTCTTTTTAAATTTATATCAATTAGCCACTTTTGCACCAACACCGTTAAATAATTTAAATGAAATGATAATTTTATCCCTAAATAAATTAAAAGATCATTTTATCTTATAAAAGTTTTGAAAAATAAAAAATTATAATTATAAAAATATTCCTAAATTTAATAAAAAATAAATCCAAAATAGAGGTGCTCAGTTGATGTTTTTTAAATTTAGATTTTACAAAATTTTAATAATTATTTGTACTAAAAATCTATAATTTTGTAAAATTTTAATTAAAATAACTGAATTTATTTATTAAAAATTATAATTTTGCAAAATTTTATTAAAAATAACTGAATTTATTTATTAAAAATAAATCCAAAAATTTAGGAAATTTTTATTAAATCCCAAAATTTTGTAATTATTTTTATAATTATAATTTTTTATTACAATAATTTTTATTAAAAATAAAAATTCTAATTTCTGGATTTATTTCTTTATTAAATGTAGGGTTATCTTTATAATTATAATTTTTTATTTTCACAGTTTTTATAAAATAAAATGGTCTTTTAATTTATTTAGAGGTAAAATTATCATTTTTTAAATTATTTAACGGTTTTAGTATAAAAATGATTAATTGATATAAATTTAATAAAAAAAAATAGTATAGAGAACATATTAGAATTTTATGATGATTGGATGAACATAAGACCAAAAAAAAAAAAGTGATGCAATGATAATTTTCCTTTTATTTTTTCAACTTTTTTCTTTACCCGAAACTGGGAGTCTAGCTACACAGAATTTGAGGCTAGATCCCTAGATGAATTGGAAAGTCCACGGCTGGGTAGGATGCGTAGCCAGGGGACAGTAGCGGACGCGCACATATTGACCTGCTAGTCTTATTTTTTTCCAGAAATCCTTAATCACAAAATTCTGTTTTCCCTAATAACAAATTTTTAAAATTGGCTTTAAATAAAATGAAAAAAATAAGTTCTTATATTTTCTTCACAAAAATTATTTTAAATGTGTATGTTAAATCTAAAATTAAATAAAAATATTTGAGGAAAATCAAATTCGTCTAAGTAAACTAGATTTACCTCCAATAGATATTAAGTCTGGTTATGCTACAATAGCGGGAGAAATAGAAAATCCGCTACTTTATAAATATAATTCAACACCACACTGTAGTTTAAATACTGTGATTTAGCCTATGCACGGAGATGGTTTTTTTTAATCAATTTGAATTTGGATCTTCTTCTAATCTCACTTTTTTCTTAAATTTTTTGAAATTCTTGAGACGAGAGAAAATCGTTTTAGAAAATCAATTTCTTAAATTAGAAAGTAAAATAGAAAATTTCCATAAACAAATCCAAGTCTTCTCTTTCATTCACTATTAATATTATTTTTTTCTCCTAATCCACTTTCCTTAGTTTTCTGCCTTCATCATCTTCTCCTTTCGAGATTCAGCAATGGCAACTATGGGCAAGACCTCGACAAATATTTAAACTAAAGCCATAGGGTAACAAAAGTTATAAGAATTGAAATATAAAGCCATAGGATAAAATAGTTAATTTTGTTTTGTAAGACTTCAATAGACAAACAAGAAAAAGAGAAAGTACATGTGTTTTAACATATTGAATGACAAGCAAAAAAAAAAATATTATTTACCTCAGATTTTATAAGACTTGGGATGTCTATCAACTGAGCTTGTCCCATTTTGGAGCAAAACCCAAAATGAATATGAATATGTACCATGTAATTAACAGGAATAATTCTTAACTCCAATTCACAAGAATAATTCAAATTATATGCTGATAATTGATATCTCCATGAGCAATATATGTACAGAGGACTGGAATTATGGAGGTCTTGGACCCCAAGCTTTGAATATTGAGTAAATAAAGTTTCTTTACCCACTCAGTTTCATAGATCTCACGTATTGTCAGCTGCGTTAATAAAGTTTGTTGTTTCCATGTTATTATAACATGAAAAAATAAAACGAATTGCACAGCATACATATTACATAGTAACATAAATAATTGGTTCATTAAACGCATTGGTTCATAAATAATTGGTTCATTAAGTTTGTTGTTTCCATATTATTATAATATGAAAAAAAAAGGAATTGCAGAGCATATATATTACATAGTAACACGTAAATAATCAGTTCATTAAAACATGCTTATTGTCAAAAAACTGAAATATTTGGTAGTCCTTCATGGGTTATTGCGTTTAAATCGAGTTGATACTAGGACTTTGGGCTAGTTTGGTAATATTATATCTTTTAAAATAATTGTTGTTAGCTATGCTATAGAAATAATCAACTGTCAAGAGAATCAATTAAATATTTAGTAAAATCTGTTTAAAAGTTCTGAGAATTTTAAAAACAGTCGTATGTGTTTGGTAAATCTTACTTTAAACTACTGTAAGAATATAGAAAATTAAATTGGACATAACATTGAATAAAATTTATTTACACATTTATAAAAATGTATATAAAATATATTTGATTGTGTATATATAATAATTAATAACTAAAATAAATATTTTATATTATTAATTTCATTTTTTTTGTTACCTCGATATAATTGATGATGATGATGATGATGACGATGATGATCTCTTTAAAGTTAACGATTTTATTTTCTAATTGATTAGGATAAGTTTATATTTTTATAATATATATGAGAATATACATGAACTGTATTAAGTATAAAACTAATTTTCAAAATTAGATTTTGAAAAGCACTCCTTCCCTTCTTTTCAAATCTCTTATAAGATGTGTTGATTTTGTCAAAAGTGATTTCTAAAAAATTTAACAAACACCAAAATTAATTTTTAACTTTTCAAAATAACTTTTGAACCTCTCAAAAGTAATCCCAAAACAGGTCCTATGAATGAATGCAACATGTAAGTTAAGAAGGCGAAATATATATAGAGCTGCTATCGAGACTTTCAATGAATGCAATCTGTAAATCAAGAACGTGAAAGAACTGTAATCTTAGTCATGAATTATATGCTATCATTTTGAGATTGTCTTATTACTTCTTCAGAATCTCATTTTGGTTCAATTAAACAGATTACAAATATATGCTTGTTATTAGATATTATTGTTGGGAAAATGTGCTCTTTAAAAGCATATGTGTTTATTTATTGTAATAAACAATTTTTCTGATTAATAAAATAAATGAGGTATTTTATTCAAGTATCTTAATTGCATTAATATTTTGAGTAAAGTCCATTTGATCATATTATATGTATTTATGTGATCACGATGTGGATTCACAGAAGACATAAATACAAGTTATCTTATGATTAAATAAATTATGTTCGCAGTTGATAAATAAAGTTGGACACTTTATTTAGGTATAGACTGTAATAAATTCATTAAATGGTTTGTCTTAATCATGTATGAATTTATTGATGTAGTACGACTACATTGAACAGGATCACATATGAGATTTAATTAACCATGAAATGACTGTCTGACTTATTAAATCTCATAGGCATTGATTTTACTGTAATCTTAATCTTGAGTTAGTTATGATTTCATGATTGTAATTGTTATTCCATTTGAGTTACCAATGGGCACGACACAGACTTGTGGTCAAGATTACCCGGTATCTTGGTGGAGGCAATTATGAGTATTGGAGTTATAGATTAACAATATAGAATTTGTACGACACATCTCTTGATGGGTTTTCGGCACTTGATCATAGAATTCTCTGGGCAGAGTGTGTCAACATATTTAGTATGTTGAAAATGATCATTAGAGAAAACCAGTAAGTATCAAGGAACAAGATGTAATTAAATCGATTGGACAGTTGAGATATCGATTTAATTAATGATGTGGTATAAAGGATTATGCAGTAAAGAAATCAATGTGGCTTGGGCGAATTATTATTCGAGCATACAATTATGGAGGTCAGTTCCAATCTTATAGTGGAGTAGAATTGGAATTAAATAATTATATTTGTTTAATTACAAATTTAATTATTGTAGCCACTATTGTATGTTCCCAAATGATCCCCGGGTTAGCTCATTTAATTGACAACACCATCATTGGACCCAAAAGCAAGAAAACTGGCGTATTAGGTGAAAATCATAATTATAATATTTGTTAAAGCCTAGTATGTTATATTCAAGTGTAAAAGGGGACTTGTGATATTTTACAAGGTGGTCTCCTAGTTAGTTACACATTCTCTCTACTTTTACGTAAGTGGAGAGAAAGTATTTAATTTAAATATTTAAATATTTAAATTAAAAGAGGAACTCTATTTTAAAATAGGAATCCTAATCCTAACATACTGGGGTTTTTCATAAGATATTATAAAAGGGGTTCTTTTCTCCTTTTCGCGGAGAGGAGAGGATTCCAGGGTTTTTTGAGAAAAACACAGAAGACATCTAAGAGACGCCAGTTGCAATTGGGAGTGGTGAAACAGACGCCCACACGTCCAGTGTTGATCGATCTTGAGTCATAGCCTGGAAGATCGTTTGGAGACGAATCTACAACTCTCAATCGTTCGTCTTTTCAGATTATCAAAGGTACGAATTTCTAGATTACTAAATTCTTATATGTTGTATGAGATCGGTCCAAAAAGGTTTTAATTGAAAAATTGAAAAACCTGAATTTCACCCTTCAATTATGCCCCATCTCTGACCACCACCCACCTTGCAATTTCTACCATTTTAATTTATTGTATCATGATAAGAATGTACGCGATCATGCATGTGTTTTCTTCTTGGTGGGTCTAAGCCGTGTGACTTGATGAGGATAGCTGAGAAATGGATGGTTGATTATGAAAGCACCTCTTGCTATTATGTGCGAACTTCTCAGCTATAAATATCCTGGTTGATATTTATATACAATCAGTTTGATATAGCTGTCTGTGATTTAATCCAAATGATTTAATAGTTTTTTCTAGACTTTAATGGAGTCCAGGCCTGGACCAGATCAACACTTATACATATATTACATATGCCCCTTAATTTTCAATATCGATGCTAATCAAGTTTGTATTTCTGCATTGTGGTCCTTGTTTTATGTCATAGCAAACTTAAATTTGTGACTTCTTGATTTTCGCTCGGCCCACAGACACACCGGGCCCCCAAAACTAGAATCCTTATTTCGACCCTGAAAACTGGGTAAGATCCTAATAGGAGACGCTAATACTGGCAAGAGATGCTTTCAAAATTAATGAATTATATGTAAATCTAGAATTTATATAGCTGAATTTACTAATTTCTTAACCATAACATAATGTTATTAAAAGTTGGTGACAATGTGCTTTGGAAGCATCATTTCTTGTGGTTTGATACCATTTGTGCGCAAACCAAAATCAATAAGCACCAAATTTTCATAGAAAAATAATAGACACAAGAATTTAATATGGTTCGGCAATAAAACCTATGTCCATAGAGACAAGAGAGAATAATTATTTTACTAATAATTAACAGAGTACAAATTTGAGTAACAAAATATTATCTTCTCAAATACCTAAATACACTCAGTACTCTTATACATCTCTAAGTAAATAATTTTCTCAAGACACATATTCTCTCATATCTCTACAAATAGTGTAGAACTGAACTGAACACCCAAGGAAACGCTCTCCCAAACTTTCTAAGAGCTCACTTGCAGATACTCCCTTTCTCTGGACTCTCTCACAGAGAACTCTCTTTGCACTCTTAGACAACTTTTCGTCTAAGCTCTCTATAATTCTAAATTTTTGGGATGCTTTCACTAAACGAAATGGCTCGGCATTTATAGGAGAGTTTCACCAAGCTTGTGACTTCTGACTTTTTAACAAGGGACTTGATGAGTTATTTTTTAAATAATTTTCTTTAATTGACCACTTAAGTTTGAATTTTAAGGGAAGTAAAAGCTAAAATATCAATTTTAATACACACACACGCTCAAACGTATAATAATGGCACTTTCTCTCAAAGAAAATTAGTTTAATTGCTCAATCTGGATCTTTTTTCGTGGATTTATGAGGAATGCTTTAGGTTGTGTGGAGCTAGTTGTATGAACTCCGAATCCCACTGTCTTTCACTGCTTTTGTTGATTAGACTGACGTTCGTTGTGGGCTGAAATGGCTCAAAAATGTCAAAGTCGTGTCGTGACGTTCGTTGATGGAAAAGCTCCATCACAACCTGAATTGCATGTTTTACTTTAAAAAGAAACTTTTCCATCACAACATGCACGCAGAGATATCTTTTTCAACGTTAACCTGCAATTTAATCTACACCTAACATTCTGTGCTTAAACAAAAGAAATTGGATGCATTTCAGTTTTCTAGAGAATTAAACCGTTTTCTCTTACTCAGCTTATAAACTTATCAAAAAGCATTTCACATACAACTTTAATATTGGTAAGACAAAAAAAAAAGGTCACTTATATCAAATAATATCGTTTAAATCAAATAATTCTTACTATTGGTAGTCGAAGGAGGATCCAATTCTAATTTTGATAACTGCAAACTCTCAGAGTAAATCTCTTTACCAAAAGTCCCCTTCATCTACAAAACCAAAAGCAAAAATAATAATAATAATAAATTATAAAATAAAATCCAATTTCTAACACGATTATTTATTGATCATCACTAGCTCACAAAACTCAAAACAAAAATACACAGTCTCATACAATTGACTAGATATTTGCCTCTCTGTTACTCAGAAAAAAGTTTATTAAATATAAAATTTCGTATAAAAAAGTTTATTGAGTTGTGTGATTACTTTTATGTTGAATCCCGCAAATTGCTTTGACAGTTCTAGTCCATTAAAGAAGAACTCTCCAATCTTCAATGCCTGACCTATAAATAAAAATCATAAACGCGTTATTGGGGCAACTCGGAGTAGGCACGAACCAGTTTGGGTCGGTGTTTGCTCAAACTGATCCAGACCGGTTTGACCAGTTGTAATATGAACCCAACCGGGCGAGCTTCGTAACAAATCGAACCGCATCGAATTGGAAAATTCGGTTCATTTCGGCTGGGTTACATGATTACATCAGATCAGGTTCAGACTAGAAAGAGGAAAAAAAAATCAATCATGGTGCTCACTGACCAATTGAATTATTTGTTTATAAAATTTTACAAACAATCAATTAAGAAATCAAACCTAAGAAGACCTAAAATCATGGCTCAATTTCCAGAAACTGAAAATACAAAGCCACAACCTCAAAAGTAAATCAATTGCGGACGCCGATTAGAAGTGACACACGATGCCAAGGAAGATGGATGACTGCCTAAAGTTATATAGGAGTTGTTACTTTAGGTAGCATTTGTTCTTTGCCTAAAATCTGAATATATCTGAATATATCTGAATTTAACTAAAGTGTTAAGAGGAAGGTGCCACTACTAGTTGAAGCCTTCGAAACGGTCATCCAAGTACCTAAATTTGACACACATCTCAGGCATTCCTCAGCAACCTTTGCTCCCACAAGACCAATGCAAGCTTGTAGCTGATGTTGATAGCTCAGGTAAACCAGAAAAATCAATTCTAGGACCTTTCTCGTATATTTATTAAATATGCTAAACTCTTATATGACTCAGTATGTTATTTTGAATGCAGGCGAGGGCCATGCAAGTTAGCCATGTTTTAAGAGTAAGCTGCTTTACAAACATACAAGAAAATCAACTGGATGTAGCAATGGTGAAAAGGAAGATAGGACTACAAATACAATTGCTGGCTCTTCTAAGTGGTTAAAGTGAAGAGTGTCTATTTCAATAGTGTAATAATAGTAGTAAATATGGTGGCTAGTTTCTTCAACTATAGTTTCTTTCCCTGCAAAAATCCATCACGATATCCAATCTAGAGTTTCAAGGATGATATTAGTGTAGGTTCGGAAAGTATCAGACCTTTGCACACAGGAAAAATATGAAAACAAAAATTAACATATAGTGTGGAATTGATCACCTGTCTAAGTCAGTCTCTCTATCAAACTCCTCATCAGAGCCACCAGAATAAATATCCACCATCACCATCCAGCAAATCACCTCCATCACAACCTGAAACTAAACAATACATAGCATGTCTTGCTTTAAAAAGGAACTCTTACATCACAGCCCCACTTATTCTTCTTTATTTATTGTTTTCAAAACCTAATTTAAAAAAAAAAAATCATCTAATCCTTAATTTTTTTTTAATTACTTAACTATCCAAACTTATAAAACTAGTCTAAACTTATAAAACTTTGGACTTGGGCCACCCAAATGAGAAGGACCCAACAATACATAGTTGAATTGTTAATATAGACATTTATGAAATGAGAAATTTCTTGGTATTTTAGTATCTGTTTAATTATGTTTTTAGTCTGCCTGTGACAGCAATCGCCTTCCAATAGTCTTGGCTTCAACTTTCAGGAAGTGTTTTTTTTTTTTTCTTTTGGCTGTGAATATAATTTGCTTGTGACCGGATTTTCAATGTGATAAGATTTTTTATTTTATCAGCTCAAAGTTAAAATTGTGGAATGGCAAAATTTTTTATCTTGAAAATAAGAGTCCTAAGATTCGAACCCAGTTCATATGGGTTAAAAATAATTGATCAGCTGCAACTTGACAAAATCAAAAATAAAAGATGAATGCTAAAACGATTGTGAGCTAAATTTATGATAATTATAATGGAAATATAATAATAATCGTTGTCATTACAATGACATGTAAAGTAATTGGGTCCAACTAAGTTGGATAAGCATACGCTCCACCGTGAAGACCATGGTTTACGCCGTTAGATCCACAGTTATTGTTATTATGCTTTGGATTCTGCGGTCAAAATTCAGACTTAGCTGCAGCCTAATTTATTATGGCTATTTATGGTCATACAAAATACTAAAGATATTCTTAAGTTATCCCGATTGTTTATTACATAAACTTAAAATATGTAGAAGCAAATAAAGTCAGTAAGTTCAAGGGGAATCAACTAATTATTTTATTATTAATTGTTTTAACATAACAAAATAAATAAAATCAAATCGATAAAGTACAAAGGATATTATTATATTGTTTAGTTACCAATTATTATGTGTGTATATATAAAGTAAATTTCATTAAAACATTATGTCCTTTTTAATCATTTGTAAAATTCATCAAATAATTAACTGTACAGCTATTTTTTCTAATAGTTAACCATAATTTTTTTAAAAATTACAATATTATTAAACTAGTCCCTAAATCATATTTACAATATATCCAATTTAACTTAAATTTCTTTGGCATGGCATATCGAGCCCCGACCCCCGAATTATTCCTTCTTGTGTTGGAAACAATTGTCGCCAACGTAAACGTTAAAAATGTCTTTGAAATTAACGTCGTCCTTCATTGATATTTCCTACGATTGACTGACTCCAACATACGGCTTCTTAATTTGGATGTTGACAAGTTCAAGTTCGAAAGAGGCAAGATATATATATATATATATATATATATATATATATATATATATATATATATATATAAAAGCATCCACATAGGACGGTGAAACAAAACTTCAAACACTTGTATTGTCAGTTGATTCTTCTTCAACAACCAAAATGCTCTTATTTGTTTCTTGTTAATTATCATCCCAAAACTGCCATATAAGTAGGACTGAAGGACCAAATTAAACAATCAAGCATTTAACAAAAATTTACTTTGCAAACAAAACTTCAACTGTTCAACACAGAGTCAATGGATTCTTCTTCATTAACCCAAATGCTCACGTTGCCATCATCATTGCCTCTCATTTTAACTTCTCTTCTCCTTTTCTTGGTACTTGTTAGACATTGGAACGTTTCCAAAGGCCAAGGCAATTTTCCTCCAGGGCCAAAACCTCTGCCTATTATAGGCAACTTGCATCAGCTGGCTCGCCATGAATTGCCGCACCATGCCATTACAGGATTAAGCAAACAATACGGTCCTGTTATGAAGCTACAGCTTGGTCAGGTTTTCTCTGTTGTCATTTCATCAGCCGAAGCAGCCAAAGAGGTGTTCAAGACTAACGAGCTCAAATTTACGGGAAAGCCTGAGTTATATGTTGCTGGTATACTATCATATGATCATCAAAGTTTGATTTTCTCTCCTTACAATGATTACTGCAAACAAGTGAGAAAGATAGCTGCCCTGGAGCTCTTAAGCAGTAAGCGCGTGCAGTCATTCAGATCGATAAGGGAAGAGGAGATGTGGAATCTTGTTCAATTCATTTCATCATCTGAGGGACATGCCATTAATCTCGGTGAAAAGTTTTATTCCATGACGAATGATCTTATTGCTAGGGCAGCATTTGGTAACAAGCGCAAAGACGGGCAAAATTTTATCACAGTGCTCGAGGAAATTATGAGCCTTGCTGGAGGCTTTGACATCTTTGACGTGTATCCTTCACTCGAATTTCTTAGTTCCATAACAGGGGTCAAGGCCAGAGTATTGAGCATTCATAAGAAGATGGATAAGATTCTTGAAGAAATCCTCACAGAACATAGGTTGAAAAGGAATAGGAATCATGTCGAGGTTGATGATCAGGAAGATATTGTTGACACACTTTTGAGTTATGAGGAGGATGATAAGAACAAGTTTCATCTCACAATCAACCAGATTAAAGCTATCATTTTGGTAAGTCCGTTACACTAATGCCATAATTATATATATATAATCTTGACAGAAAAATACATACCTATCCATGTAATCTATAATGATCATAAAAAAATTTCTCAAGTGCGGACGTACAAGCAACATCATTATATGGAGAAATACTGGTCGAGATTTTAACAAAATTCGGACATATGCAAAAGAGAAAAACTCTATAGAATAACAAGATCTATGAATTTCAGGACATTTTCGCTGCGGGGAGTGAGACTTCTGCAACATCAATTGAATGGGCAATGTCAGAACTGATAAAGAACCCTGGAGTAATGAAGAAGGCACAAGAAGAGGTAAGAGAGGCATGCAAAGGAAAGAGCAGAATTGAAGAGCCGGACGTCCAAAATCTGGATTACTTGAAAGCAATTATCAAAGAAACTTTCAGGTTGCACCCTCCGGCTCCGTTATCCTTTAGAGAATCAATTGAAAGAGGTGAGATTAACGGGTACACGGTGCCGGCTCGTGCCAAGATCTTCATAAACATTTATGCGATTGGGAGAGATCCGGCAATCTGGGAAGATCCTGAAAGCTTTAAACCGGAGCGGTTTGAAGGTTCGTCAGTTGACTTTAAAGGAAACCACTTTGAATTGCTTCCATTTGGTTCCGGGAGGAGGATTTGTCCGGGCATTGGATTTGCTACTGCAAGTATTGAACTTGCACTCGCTCAGTTGTTATATCATTTTGATTGGAAACTTCCAAATGGCACCAAACTAGAAGACCTCGACATGACGGAGAAATTTGTTCTGGCAGCTAGAAAGAAGACTAATCTAAATGTGATCGCCACCACTATTATTCCATTCCAAAAGTGATCAGACACTTAATTAAGTGTTGTATACAATAAATATATGGAGCAACTATGTTCTGCAAAATTGCTTTCTGTTCTTGTGGTCTCATTGGGAGAGGCTGCTGTTAATTTCTAATTTTCTATAATATATAGCATGCTTCATTTCAATTGAGGCTAATACAGAATGAGGAAATTCCTCAGGATTGCTGTGCCGCAGCCAGTGTTTCATGTATTCATATTGTTCCGTGTTTTAATTAAACTAGAAATGTCCTGGTGAGACACGTTGCCTATTTTAAGTACCATGACATGATTTCGTAAATGAAATATTGGAAACCGTAATTGAATATCTTGTTTTGAGAAGTAAGAAACATAATTACTGTGGATATTCATCTACTTCGCTTATAAAAAGAGGGTTTGTATCCTTATTTGTACTTAATAAATCATTCTATTGATTACTATTGTATCTCTTATTATTGTGCTGCTTTTCTATTGTCTTGGCCGGCCAAGCAATCTAGTTTTGGTGGGTTCCTTTTGTTTACCAGACAAGTACTTATAATTTTTGTAAGCTTCTAAATAATACTTTCGAATGCTTCAATACATAATCAGCCGATCTTGACCTTCAAGCTCGATTAGGACATTTTCAAACTTCCAAAATAGAGAAAAAGATGCCTCATTTTATCCGGATAAAGAATATTAAATTGGTCGATTTCGTAATTAAAAAGAATCTTAATTATCACTTATACATAGCTATTTAAAATTTGTTTAGTGGCTTTTTTCCCCCTTTTTTGTTTTATCATTTAGCCAACTCAATCTTCTTCCCATTTATGGCAGGAAGATTTGATCTCTGTAAACTTTTATTTTCAAAATAAGAAATTTTAGCATATATTTTATTTCCTTAATTTCACTAGTCTGCGCACCCATCCGATCATTATTTTTTTTGTGGCTCCGCACCGTATGTTTCTCACTCGAATGTGACAAACAGAAAAAAGTTATTCTTCTGTAAATCAACCTTAGAATCGTTATAGATTAGAATCAAAATTTTTATTTAACATTCCTCGATTGGAGTTCATATTTTAGTAAATAGTTAAAAGGAAATAATCAGCTTTGCAAATAAAACTAAGTTAAAGCTAAAACAAAAGGGAACCTGATCTTGAACTGAACTAAACGGCTGAGAAGCTTCAATTACTTGGCCGGCCGGGTTCATTGATTTAAAAGAAATAAGGAAAAGGCAGTATTTTTTTTTTTTAATATTGTCGATTGGTGTGTTTTAAATTAATAGATTTTCAACAATAAACAGAGAGTTTGTAATACTTAAAGGAACAGGTGGAAAAGGAACAAACTGGATCATTTTATTTAAAGTTCAAAACCTAAGACTTCATATTATTGTCTTTATTCAGAATGACACTGGCAGTTAAAAGTGTACCCTTTTATTAATCATCCTTTAACTGTTACATAATTAGGACCAATTAACCAAAAGAGAATCGATCATCCTCAAGACTTGGAACAAAATCAAGGTGAATTTCACCAAAGAAAAAAAGCAAAGGTCAGATCCCATGTGATAAAGAGGGTGGATGCAGACATTAGAATGAAAGATTTTATTACTGCATAACTAGACCTTTACAGCATGTCCCTTTTTCCAGGTCCTATTTTCCTCTCATAATTACATTACACTGCCCGGAAATATACAGCTTATAGCAAAAAGATGGCCAAAGGTAAAGTGGAAGCAGACTTGAGATTACGACATTCTCGAGCGTAAAGGGGAAGGTGTACCCGTAGCTTGGGATGAAACTGAGAAGAGAAGACGACAGTTTAGATTATGGTTCCACTGGGAATCAAGGCATCCTTGATTATGGTGACAATCCCACTCTTGATGAAGTATCCATCTGTTTCCCTTGCTGCTTCTTGCACACTGTCACAGTTGACGATCTGTATAACAAAATTAACATATATTTAAGAGATCAATAGACATAGTGACTACTTGCACCAATTTGATAAGATAAACTCGAATTAAGGGGTGAAAAAAATTAAGAAATAGAACTATAACCTTCACATTATCCCCAATTCGAGCATTTTTGTCAATTATTGCTCTCTTGATGTGAGAATTCTTGCCAATACCAATTGGAACACTACCCTTTGCAGCCAAAAACCTCCTGTCCGCATCCGTCTGTAGCAAGAAAGTAAAAGTGAAATCATTACAAGAGCAAAAGAATTGAAGTAAAATTGTCACTTGAGCTAATCGGAATCCCAAAGCCTTTTAACATGCAACCACAATATTTTTCAAATAAATTACACATCTAGAATGGAAACATAATAGGAAAATATTGTTAAGGCATGCTACCTACCTCATAATAATCTGCTCCCATAAGTAAAGTATCTTCAATAATTGCACCTTCTGATATGCAAGATCGAAGCCCAACAACAGAATGGTGAATTTTGCAATTCTGGCAACAGATAGGAAAAGTTAATGTAAAAGAGAAGACTGTTCAACACTGGAAAGACTAGGTGAGTGGGATTATGATATAATACAGTGATCGCCATAAATGATAACCATCAACGGCATCTTCAAAGGTTGCTGAACCAAAATTCAGGAATTTACCTTAATCACACAGCCTTCACCAATTACACTATCAGTGACATCAGCATCAAGCATCTTAGAAGGAGGTAGATATCTAGGCTGTGTATAGATTGGAGCAGAACGGTCATAGAAGCTGTAAAACAGAGGCCACAGTTATGATCACCCCAGTAGCATGAAAGTAAATTGAAGAACAGAATAATAACTACCTGAAATCCGGAATTGGCTTCTTGGTGATCCCCAGATTCGCATTGTAGAAAGCCTCAATTGTTCCAATGTCTTCCCAGTAGCCATCATATAAATATGCTTGCACCTAGATTGAAATAAAAAGCAATTAGGCACCTGAAAACTGCAGGAACACAGAAGACTGGAAGCAAATTAAAAAGTTGTAAAGTCAGTGAACTATACTGCATCACTTTAATTGAAATTTCAATTTCTCAGATGGAACTACTTGCTATGTTAACAATGCAAGTAAATGAGATCTCTGAAAAAAAAAACACACAAAAAAGAAACTAAAAGGATACTTACTCTCATCCCAATGGAAGTTGCACCAGGGATAACTTCACTTCCAAAATCATTAGCTCCAGGAAATTTATCCCTTAGCAGATTTAACATCACATCTTTGCTGATGACATAAATACCCATACTTGCTATGTAAGGCATCTCTTTAGCTCTCTCATCATCAAGACCTAATATGGTGGTATCAACCTGAAACAGAGCGTTGCCACAGTATATCATGTCTGAATCTTTAAATGAAAAATAAATGAATATAAAAGAAGTAAAAAATTACCTTCATAGCTTTAAGTTGCTCTCCTTTTGGTTTCTCAGAAAATTCAATTATGCGTCCCTCTTCATCAATCTTCATCAGACCAAAAGCAGTAGCTCGTTTTTCATCCATTGGCAGCGCAGCTACTGTGATATCCGCATCAGTTTCTCTGTGTGCCTGAATAAATCTCTCATAGTCCATTCGGTACAAATGATCACCAGCAAGAACGAGAAATTCCAGAACATTGTGCTCCTCAAACAGCCACAAATACTGCCTCACAGCATCAGCTGTACCCTGTAAATGATTGAACCTAAGTTTGATAAGAATTGCATGGTCAAGAACAAGAGATTACCAATCTTTAATAAAACAATTCATTTGATTTACCCAAATCAAATTAATAACACACAAGCATTAACAGTATCTAAATAACTTCTGAAACACTAAAAATGCTGTTCAGTATCACCTGAAACCAATTGGGATTCTCTGGACTCTGCTGTGCAGCAAGAACTTCAACAAATCCTTCGTTCTTGTAACCACCCATGTTGCTAGCATACGCCCTCGACAGGTGACGATTGAGGGACGCAGAATTGAACTGAGTGAGGACATAGATCTTTGAAATATTACTATTCAAACAATTGCTCACAGGAATATCAATCAGCCTGTAATTTGCTCCCAGTGGAACAGCAGGCTTTGCCCTCTTCTTCGTAAGTGGATACAAGCGAGTCCCTGCTCCACCTCCAAGTATAATCCCCAAAACACTCTGCAAACGGTCACACAAAACACAAATTCAGTCACAATTCTTCCTCTTTCAATCATGAGTTCATGCGCTAGCTATTACATTTAAACTCTACGTAAAATCTTTTAAACAAATTATTTTCTTTTTTTATTCCCTATTTCGACATGAACCAAACACAAATAATAATTCAACAATTAAACAAAAATTATTCGATCACAATCCACCTTCTTTCAAGCTCAAGCACTCGAAAAAGAATGCTAGGATGTCAACTTTATCCGTCCATGTGCAAGCTGCTTCATGCAAGCTCGGCTTCAGATTTATTTAGGAGGGAAAAAAAAAAGAGAAAGAAACTCACTCGACTGGCTTCAGGATCAAGGCAAGTCTGCGAATTTTTAGAATCCGACACCGCTTGAGGAGACACAACGATCGGACGCCTCTCCCTTCGCCGATCACCGGTGGCAGCTTTAGAAAAAATCTTGTCACCGGAGAGCTGAGACGACGAGAACGCCAGTCGTTTAACCACACTCCTGCGGCTGTGATTGTTGTAGTTAGACGACGTTGTTGCGGTTGACGGAGATGACGGGACTTTGAGCGATCCGATCGACGCCATACTCGCCATTAAGTGGTACAATCCGTTAACGTTAACAGTAACCGTTAAGCGAGCTGAGCCTGAGTGAGTGAGTGCGAGTGAGAGTGTCAACTGTAAAGAGAGAAATGCTGATGATGACTCGTGATTTTATGTGGAGAGCATGTGATTACGATGCGATTGTGGGATGGTTATTTGACCATTTATTGTTAGAGGAAATTACGGGACGGGACCTGAAAGTCTTATTTCAGTAACGGGTAGTTTTGGTATTTTGGAGAAAAAATCTTTGGAGACTTGAGGAATAATTGGTGGACGTCGTGTTTCGAGATTGGAGGAGGGGAGGGATTTGATTAAACGCCAACGGTCACATGGGCGATGGACTTTCTCTCTCTCTCTCTTTTTATTATTATTTTTTGTTTTCTGTTTTTCATTCAAAGCAATTAGCACCGTCCATTTTTTTTCAGAAAGAAAAAAAAAATGTTAGTGCTGACAGATTTTTTTTTTTTTTTTGAGAAGACTTGTTCTGTCTCTTTTTTTATTTTTTATTTTTCATTCAAAGCAATTAGCGCCGTCCATTTTTTTTTGATTTTATTAAATTTAAGAAAAAATGAAAACAAGGGAAGAGGGAGAAACGTGTGTAGATAGATATGTCCAAACATGTGAGTTTTGCTTCACATGTTGGGAAATGTCAGTGTTTACTTTGTAGATCCTTATTCACTATATACTTAATAATTTTTATTTTTCAAATATCTTTAATTTCTAGAAAGGGCTACTTGCATAAGCAATTAGTAAGAGATCTCGTATTCATAATTGCGTGTTAAAGACATATCCTTTCAGTTTTTTTTATTTCAATGGTTTGAATAAGGGAAATTTCACTCATTAAATATCAAAATTTCTCTTGTACCATTACTTAAATTTAGGTGATCGCATGTGCAAATTGCATTTAAGGCTAATCATGATGCGCCCAAGGATGTTTTAAGACATGCCTTAATAAGAAACAATGACCATAAATTCATAATGGCAATAAATTTATTCCTTTTTATTCATGTCAAATTTGCTTTTTGGTTGAGCTGCTTTCAAATATTAGGGAACAAAACTCTACTTCGAACCCTTTGGGCTTTGCTATAGGAATTTGGATATGTAGCCATGTTTCAGTATGATCACGACCGTGATAAATAAATTTGTCATAGTTCATGATTTCATTTATTGTGCTTGAGGAGACACAACGATCGGACGCCTCTCCCTTCGCCGATCACCGGTGGCAGCTTTAGAAAAAATCTTGTCACCGGAGAGCTGAGACGACGAGAACGCCAGTCGTTTAACCACACTCCTGCGGCTGTGATTGTTGTAGTTAGACGACGTTGTTGCGGTTGACGGAGATGACGGGACTTTGAGCGATCCGATCGACGCCATACTCGCCATTAAGTGGTACAATCCGTTAACGTTAACAGTAACCGTTAAGCGAGCTGAGCCTGAGTGAGTGAGTGCGAGTGAGAGTGTCAACTGTAAAGAGAGAAATGCTGATGATGACTCGTGATTTTATGTGGAGAGCATGTGATTACGATGCGATTGTGGGATGGTTATTTGACCATTTATTGTTAGAGGAAATTACGGGACGGGACCTGAAAGTCTTATTTCAGTAACGGGTAGTTTTGGTATTTTGGAGAAAAAATCTTTGGAGACTTGAGGAATAATTGGTGGACGTCGTGTTTCGAGATTGGAGGAGGGGAGGGATTTGATTAAACGCCAACGGTCACATGGGCGATGGACTTTCTCTCTCTCTCTCTTTTTATTATTATTTTTTGTTTTCTGTTTTTCATTCAAAGCAATTAGCACCGTCCATTTTTTTTCAGAAAGAAAAAAAAAATGTTAGTGCTGACAGATTTTTTTTTTTTTTTTTGAGAAGACTTGTTCTGTCTCTTTTTTTATTTTTTATTTTTCATTCAAAGCAATTAGCGCCGTCCATTTTTTTTTGATTTTATTAAATTTAAGAAAAAATGAAAACAAGGGAAGAGGGAGAAACGTGTGTAGATAGATATGTCCAAACATGTGAGTTTTGCTTCACATGTTGGGAAATGTCAGTGTTTACTTTGTAGATCCTTATTCACTATATACTTAATAATTTTTATTTTTCAAATATCTTTAATTTCTAAAAAGGGCTACTTGCATAAGCAATTAGTAAGAGATCTCGTATTCATAATTGCGTGTTAAAGACATATCCTTTCAGTTTTTTTTATTTCAATGGTTTGAATAAGGGAAATTTCACTCATTAAATATCAAAATTTCTCTTGTACCATTACTTAAATTTAGGTGATCGCATGTGCAAATTGCATTTAAGGCTAATCATGATGCGCCCAAGGATGTTTTAAGACATGCCTTAATAAGAAACAATGACCATAAATTCATAATGGCAATAAATTTATTCCTTTTTATTCATGTCAAATTTGCTTTTTGGTTGAGCTGCTTTCAAATATTAGGGAACAAAACTCTACTTCGAACCCTTTGGGCTTTGCTATAGGAATTTGGATATGTAGCCATGTTTCAGTATGATCACGACCGTGATAAATAAATTTGTCATAGTTCATGATTTCATTTATTGTGCTTGTAGGTCTATTTCATGTAGCAGATTCGGCTTTGGGAGAGTCGGTGGACGAAATTGGGCTAAACAAATTGGGATCCAACGGAGGGCCCAAGAATATGAAACAATAGGGTGGGCCGAGCCTCCTCTTTCGGAATTGGGCTCTCGAATTTGAATCTGAAACCCTTCTTTTTATCCCCTATATCTTGATATCCATCATTAAAATTCTGAAAATATTAGGAGTGTTTAATTCCATAATCACCCTTTGTTTATCTCCTGCCACGTCGATGATTTTGATTATGTTTGATATTTCATGTTGGATTTTTAAATAAATTCACAGATCATATAATAGAAATTGAAGAATAATTGATATTCTGGGTATTCAGAGATCAGATATTGCAATCAAATAGACCCAACCTTTAAGTAGACTCAACCTTGCAACCTAATGGCCTATTGGATTTTGATTATGTCTGATATTTAATTTTAGATTTTTAACTAAATTCACAGATCATATAATCCAATTTGAAGAATAATTGATATTAGAAATGAGTTGGACTATTGGCACTCTTCTAAAATTCTTCTGAAACCCCTTTTTTAATAATTCTATGATTAACGTCAAAAATACATTTATTTCTAAATAAACACATTTAATTTGTGAATCTTTTAATTTTCTATTATTTTCTCACTCCTCACAAACAAACTTTTATGGGTGATAAAATTCTTTATAAAAATTAATTAATTAAATAAAATATCTATAAGATTATGATGTAAAAAGTTTTATTATGAGCCTTAAAAAAACAGATAATTTTGTCAGAATGTGTTTTGTTTATTATCAATAGATTGTCTTAGTAATTGAAGAAAAATTTATAGAGAATTTGAGAAAAAAAAATTACATGTGTGAGTTTGATAGCAGAGAAAATACAAGAGTTTTTTTTTTTTTAAGAGAGAAAATACAAAAGTTTGAATTGAGATAAAAATAAATATGAGATATATCAGAGTATTTGTCTTTAAATGTAATTATAGTATAAGAGGGGTCTTAAAAAGATTTTGGAGGGGTGCCAATAGTCCAACTTATTAGAAATACTAAGAGATAAAATGTTAGGTTCAAATAAGGCCAACCTTTAAGTAAATCCAACAATGCAAATCCAATGGGCCATTACCGAATGGCCCATTAAAATAATTGATATTAGAGATATTAAGAGATAAAATGTTGAGTTTAAATAAGCCAAACCTTTAAGTAGATCCAACGAGCCATTGCAGTTGAATTGGTCACTGCGACAGACAATAGAGAATAACTTTCATATTAGAAATTCTTACAAAAAATAGTTTTTTTTAATTCCAAATAAATTTACAGTTCTTCAAATCCAATGAATACCCATTTTCTTATTTCCAAATATCTATCCTCAAATCTAAATGTAATTATTGTTTTTAAAGATAAGAATATTGTATTCTAATTTATTGATATTAGAATCATAATGTCGAAGAATCAGAGTTTCTCTCGACATTTCAACGAAGAAGAAATTTATTATAACATATTAAAGAGAAATCTAACCACGTTATATATAATTAATGGAAATAGATGAATATTCCTCATCCTATGTTTGGAAAAGAGAAAGGGGCCGTTCTCCTGATCTTTAAAGTAAGGAATGAACTTGTCAACAACCATTTACCTAAATTTATCATTAATTACAGTCTTTACTTCGTACTAACCGTTTGTTTCGTCAAAATTAATCATTTCTAATGATCATTATTAATCTACCGTCTATATAGTTTGTACTAACCATTTCGTCCGTCGAAATAATTTTTTTTTCATTGGACAAACAAATTGGAGATTGAATAAAGTAATCACTCAATGGCGTCGCCATACTTTTCATTGTGAGAAAAATAGAATCGTACACCCCACATGCTAAAATCAATCATACCCATTAATTACATGAGTCAGCTAAAAGAGCTCAAAAGGAAAAGAAAAAGAAGGTGAACAGAAGCAAGATAATAGAAGAATAGTGAGTACTCTCAACTTTATATGATCAATGGATCCCATCTCCAACCAGAAATCACCTTCCATTTTAACCACACGCACGGGACTCCGAATTATTGATTCATTGTCCCCCCACCCCCACAAAAAGCAAAAAACAAATTGATAATGCATTTTGTGGTCACCGGGGACCACATGCGTTGCACGTGTAATCACCACTCACATCAGATTGTCTGTCATTCCAATTCCATCTTCACTTTCACCCAGCAGCAGCAGCGAGCGAGCAGCCTAATAATCAAGAAACCACAAAAGAATCAAGATTTATTTCTTTTGCTAATCAACATTAATGTACAATAATTACTATGGTTTATTAATTATTTAGGAAGCACATAAAGAACATAAAAAGCATTTTAGTAATTTTTTTTTCACTCTTCTACATTCTCCTTCACAATTGCCCGACGACTCAGATTATATAGAAAAATAATGACACATAGAAGTAGAATAATCAAATGCCATAGTATGTGTCTGTGTCTCAGTAATAATGATCTTAAATGTTTAATTTGTCTCATAATAATTTAATTGAAAACCTTTTCACTACATATTTGTAATAGTTGATTCTTAATTTATTGCCGCTTTTGTGATCATGCGTACTGAGAATGATCGATGCAAGCATTTATATTGAGTTTCATGGGTGCATGCATGGCATGGCATGGCATGAGTGGCGATTCCCATAATTCCAAATCATGGAATCCAAAGTCACTCCATATCAATCTTCAAAAGCGATCTTTATAAAATAGTAAGGTGGCGTGATTGTTATTAATTAATTATAGTAATATAACAATTAATCATTGGCATAAAATATTATTAAACTTGCTCTTTGACTTTATTTTAATATATTATTTTTCTTAAACCAAAAAAAAAAAAAAGAGGGGGGTGGGCAAACTTGCTCTTTGACTTAATAACTCTACGTTTATTCAATAATTAATATTCACATTGCATTGTGGTCAGCCATGATTCTTTCTACATATTTTTTAATAAGATGATTATGACACTATTTGATTTATAAGTATTGAACAAAAGAGATCTTACATAGAAATTAAGGATTAAGATTTTTTTTATAATCAGAACTTTAACTGAGTAAAATTGTACCTAAGTACCTGATGATTAATAAATTAAAAATAATATTCATATGCCATCAACAATAAACACATAATATAATATAAGATTCTTAAAATTTTAAAAGAAGTCAAATAAAAAAAATCTTAGTCCAAAAACCAAACAATATAATGAATTAATTTGCAGCTTTTGCAATATCTATATTATTTTTTTAAAATAGCAATAAATTAATTATACATGTTCACTAGCTCCTAGAAGAGACCACTGCGGGTGGCAATGATGGGGTGGCACTAATGGCATTGATGTCTCTGGGGATTTTGTGGAAGCCGGAACTATATAGCCATGGTTCAAGCTAAGCTATTAATTTTTACTATGTGTGCTTGTTAAGTGAATTGAAGTGCAAGCAAATTATGTTCTTAATTAATTTGGGGAGTAGTTATTTATACTGTAAATAATATTTTGAACAATTTAATATTTAAAATACTCATTTATTAAATTTAAACTATTAATTTTTACTATGTATGCTCAATAGGATCTAAAAAGTATCCTCAATAAATCTTTTTTTTAAAAAAAAAAACTTTGCACACCATGCATATATAATGTAAAATCATCTCAAAAAAGTTCTTTCATTGTTTTCTAAATTTTTATATTCAAAATTCTTTAAAACTTTAAGAATTCTGTTCACCATGTAAATAACTCTCCTTCTCTCTTGCCAATATTCGTATTTCTCAGATGGTTGGATGGTATGGGTGATTGTTTTACAATATTTGTTTTTTATTTTTTATTTTTTATATTAAGAAACCAAATTAAAATCTTTTAGATTTATTATTGAATTATTGAGTTGATCGCTTTTATGTCCCCATTTTATCAAGATAAGCTACAGTTTATGTAAAATGGGTATTAATTGTTAAAAATCATTTCATTTGGTTTAATTAAACTAAGTTTTGTAGTAAATTACTCTAATAATATTAAATTTTATTAGAATTAGAGTTTGCAAAACATTATTTACAATACAAATAATCCCACTCATTCATTTGGAATATATATACGTGCGTATTATCCTCTTTTTATATTATTTTCAAGTAATAGTTTTTGAGTATTTAAAGGCCCATGCATTTTAATTAAATTGTTTAGCTATAATTTAACACAATCTCTTGCTTATTGTTAAGGCAACGCTCTAGTCTCAGTCCACTCTTACATTTGGTGGACTGCTGGTCTCACATTCAAGAGGGCAGCAGTTGAAGTCCCAGTGAACTCAATTTTCTACCTCAATCAAGAATAGTTGAGTGGAAATCATCACAATCTTTCTTATAAAAAATTGTGAGTGAAGCTGATATCTATCAAATATTAGAAAGGATAGGTAGGTTAAGTGGTGCTTTATAAAGATTTAATGTAAACTATTGGTTCTAACTAGTTGTACAAAAAATTATAAATAGAACATATATTCCTCAAATATTAAAGAAAATAAACAATTTAGATAGTGTTTCGTAAGAATTTAATATAAATTAATGATTTTATCTAATTGTAATAGGTAGTTTGGGCACTATTTCATAAGGATTTAAAATAAACTAATAATTCTAAATAATTGTCTGATTGCAGTACTGGCAGTTGTCTGCAGTAATAGCAGATAAAAATGTGTGATTGTATATAATTAGAGAGGATTGTTGTGGTGGGGGGTATATTGGGGTGTGTGGGGAAGGGGTTCCACCCACTCTTTCAAAATGCGTGGGGTTCCATGATTTGAATCACCGAGTAAAGAATCATAGAGGCGCGTGAGAGTGGGAGTACCCCAAGCTTCTTTGAGAACGTGTCGGGCAGTATAAATTTGTGAAACATGAAAGCGATATGGTACTTAGGCTTGTACCTAGCTAGCTAAACCTAAGTTAATTTGACCAAGCTCGAGCATTGTTGCTACTTACTAGCTAGCGACAAGCTAGTGATATTTCTATGGGGCTTATGTGAGGGCAACTTTTTCTCATTTGGGTATCTTGTGGCCAATGATATACTAATGTCAAGTCTCAGGGATATGATCATCATCAATGCATGACTGGAGCTAAAAGTGTTCATAAGCAAACTATAAGCAAAATGATGACGCATGGAAAATCTTTTTGAACAAGGGAATATGAAATAAGTAGAGATCTTTACGGAAGGGTTTATCTTGCAGGGGAACAATGTTAAGCTACATCTTGCATTAGCTAAAAATTAAACAAACAAAAAACAAAAAAAGGTTTAAGATTTGGATTCAAACATTTGAAAAAAGACAAATATGAAAATGATTTATTTTGACGATCAAAATTCTCCCTCAAAAATTTTTAGTTATGTACAGTATTGTTACGAAGTTGACTTAATGAGCAATAATAACCATATTTTGTAATACTTTATAAAGAGTATTAAGTTACCAATGCAGAGCAGCATGAACATATAATATAAATTGTAGACTTTCGAGACAGAGTTGAGATTTATTAAATTTTCAATTTTGGACTCTTTTGTTAGAACACAAATATTTATCAACATTGAAATTGCGTTTTGTAATACTTTATGAAAATTGAAATTTAATCAAGGGAATTTTAAAAGAAGAAAATAAATATTTATCGCACACAATGAGAGAGTTAATTAGACCTTCAAGTTTTCAACAGTTCAACCACTTAATCAATCAATACAAAGAAAGAGAAAAGAGACAATTCGAGGCAAATGGAGCCAAAGACATTAAAAATAAGAACAAGAGTTTTGGTCCAACTGACATCTCCTCGTGCTATCTCGAACTATGTGATTTTCAGGCAGACTGACACTGATGCAAAGCTTTAGCTAAGCTTCTCATGAATGAAGACAAGCATAAATGGACCAAAATGGATATTTTCAGAATCTGAGGAAGATCTCAAATTTGAAATTTTACTCCAATGTAAGATTTTTCATTGATTTTTCAAACCAATATCATGAGCAAATCAGCAAATGGGTATGTAATATTTCAAACCGAAAGTATCACGAGTAAGATGGAATACGTGCAGAGACGATAAATCTTGGGGTCGATCTTGACTTCAATGATTGATAATTATATAAGCAAAGAAGTTTATAGCGCATTGGGGTTAAATTTGGTACCCTACACGAGGGAAAATGATATAAAGAAGAGAAATTAATGGTCCCTAGGGGAGTAATAATATCGAGGAGCCCAAGAAGAATATATTGCAAATTGTGCTTTGACTGAATCGGTGGAAAATGGAATATCATCTCCCGTAAGAGCCAAGTCATTCAAATCAATATCACCCTCTTCTTCTTGAGGAAAACTTAGATAAGACATCAGTGGTAACAATGGATCGTCTAATTAATTAATGTATGAATGTAATGTGTGTTAAATGCTTTTTCTTTTTTTATTATTATTATTGGTCAATTCTGAATTAGTGTAAAGGTAACAAAATATTAACAAATAAATACACAGATAACATGGTGCGCCCATCCTATATTTCTCCCTCTTCATTTCTCTCTCTCTCTTCAATCTTTTTTTTTCTTCAGTACATTCATCACAAACATCATAATCACTAGCCCCACCCTCTCTGAATCAAGTGAATACTGTATTTCCCAGACTTGGATCATATTTGAAAGATAATAGCTTCAAGCTTCAAGTCTGTTGGGTCCTTTCAATTTGGTACCTAACGTTTACATGGATTTATCACCCCACCAACGTTTAGGTAAATATATTGGTCATTCGTGTTTGAGAAATTTACTAAAACGGTCCAAAATTATGATCGATTTTTATTTTAAAGCAGAATTTAACTTGGATCATTTCGACAATAATGCCCATAGGTAACTAAGACTGCGTCAAAGACACCGTTGACCGCACACATCGATTATGGTCATAGATACGGCTAGCCTGTCATTATATTTGAGGGTATTATTATCTAAAATATTCTTTTACGACTACATGTAAATAAGTTAAAGTTGGTGCGCCATTTAACTTAGCTAACTATAATTGTCGTTTCTGTAAATTAAAATTTCCGAAATACTTCGTGCAAACTATTGCGAGAATTCTAGAATCGTCGTCATATCAATTAGCATAAATCCTATTTCAATGTCATATCCAGTCACCCTAAATCTTGTTTCCCTGAATGTATTGACATCTTCCTCTTATTGGCGTATCATTGTTCTATCTATGTGAAAAATCATACAGCCACTCGGCCAAATGGTTAGAGCTGCTACCTCCAAGTTGGAGGGTAGCAGTTTGAATCCCGACAAACACAATATGGGGGTATTTTCTTTCTTAATTATATTGTATAATTGAGTGAATGTAGTTTTCTCTCTTACTCAAATGTGAGTGTGGTAGATATCCATTAAATATTAGTGAGAGTTAAAATCTGAGCAGAACTTCATAAGCATTGATGTAAGTTGGTCCCAATGATAGTCTGATTTGTAAATATCAGTTATAATCTCATGTCCAAATGTGAGTGTAGTAGACATCCCTTGAATATTAGTGAGAGTTAAAATCTGGATAGAGCTCCATAAATATTGATGTAAGTTGGTTCCAATGATAGCCTGATTTGTAAATATCAGTTATAATTTCATGTAATATGAGTTATAGTTTAAGCAATAGTCTCATATAATTTTTTTAAAAAAAATCATACCACCGTACATATATATATATAATATGCACAAAAATAAACAAATTATTCAGTTGCACGCATGGTATCATAGCCAGTCGATTTTCTTTATTCCTACGTGTGAGTAATACAGCATTATTATTTAGTGATACATTTATTGTTATATTTTAACGTAAAATAACTTTGTAACAAAGGGTGAAGATATGCATTTTGTTTGTCCATGAATCTAATGCATCATTGTTACTTCTACACCCCCGGCTCTTTCTTTCTTTTTCTTTTTTTTTTTGCGCTGCTTTTTCTGAAAGAAATTGCTACTTCTACTTTAGTGCAAAACTATACTCAATCGATCGAAAGTTGGACCAACATGAGATATTGCACGGTAATAATAATTGAATACGTGCATCCACTTGCTTTTTTTTGGTGAGACTTTATTTTCTTCATTATTGTTATTTTGCTCTTTTTCATGTAATGAGACAAAGGAGTTTCAAGCCAAGCAAATTAGTCAAAGAAAGCTGCACCGAGTGCGAGGAAAATGATAGGGAAATATCGAAACACACTTTTCTTCTTCTTTTATGGTCAATGCGTTAATGTTAACTAATTAATGACATGAGGATCAAGTGTGACGATCATATTTTAGTTCAAATAAAAATGAAAAAAAGAAGTTAATAGGAATATGATATGTGAATCTTTTAAGCTGATTTTACAATAGGTACTTTGATATTACATATAAGAATATGAATAAATGGTTATTTAATTTATGTGTTTTGATTTAAGAGTTCGTTTAATCTTTTTATAAAAGTACTTCAAAACACTCTAATGGTTAAATATATTATATCATTATCCTTTTTTTTATAGTAATACTCCTATAACAATATTCTTAACATTAATTAATTTATTTAAAAAATTTAAGTAACAGATTAATTATTTATTATTTATTAGAAAATTAATGAATAAATATCAGTATGAAAGAGCTAATTTTTTTGTACTCGTATAATAATCTTGTTAATAATTTATTTATAAGTGAATTAATATCAGTCAACTTAAAGCAATGTTTAATATCATTGCAACAATTTTATTGGTAGTTATTTTATAAAAAATTAATTTATCAAATTAATCCTAAAAGTAAAATGATAATACAAAATTTTGTGAAAATTTTTTTGTTACTTCTAAGGCTAATTTGATAAATCAATATTTTTTTTCTTTTCGTTAATATCCTCAAAAAGGTAAAGATATTGTTGTAAGGACATTATTGTAAAAGGAAAGAAAAAATTAAATTATATTCAATTTATTTAATAAAGAGTGATGATATAGCCACAAACTCTTGTACAAATTTATTTTGTTCAAACTGATTTGACATTAATTCATTGGTTGAATGAACATATAAAATAATAAAAATAAATCATATGAGTCAAGAGATATTTAATTCAACTAATTTTATCATGTCATATCAGTTTGTACAAAATAAATTTATACAAAAATTTATGGTTATATTATTACTCTTTAACAAAAGAGATGTCTTAAGATATTTTTTAAAATATAAAAATTATACAGCACTTAAGTCAAAATATAAAATCTAAACGATCATTTACATTACACTATAATACAGAGGGAGGAGGGCTTTTACCTTTTAGTAAAAGCTACGAGCATGATCATCACTACCTTATTTCCGTGGGATTTAATTCAAATTGGACTGCTTTGAGTTAAAACCAAAAAATAAAAAAATAAAAAAAATGAAACACCAAATTGGATCGTACACTGTCATGATGAAACCGTTGGGGGCATGCCACGACCTTCAAGATATTTGATTGATTCTTGTCTTACGGCCTAGATTGGATTTCCGGTTCCAAATTAAACGTGCTGAATGTATTTCTAAATTTGCCTATAAGAGTACCCTTACCACACTTTTGTTGATTTGATAGAAAATCATATGAAGATACTGTTAAATCAAGGCCATTCTAGCAATAAACAACATGAGATAATCAAGATTATTATGATATATGACATTAAGAATTTAGACTAAATCGATTAAAGGTAATGGTATGAATTGATTATTATGACATTTACATTTGGTAAGAATAAAGATCATTATATCACATACATACGGCAACAACTACGATCACTATATGCATGTAAATAAGGAATTGAATGCCGATTTGTATGATGGATGATTTTTTTTTTCCACTATAGATTCCTCTTTTAGTCATTAAAGTTTGGTTAATTCTTATATGTTTTAAATTACTCAAAAGGTATCTGTCGTTATATTCATTGTCCAGTTGATATAAATTGAAATAAACTTATAATCCAGTAAATTAGATATTTGTAATTTGACTCAATATGTAATGAATAATCCTGGAATAACATCGAGAATTTTATATACAATTATTCTAATTAAAATATGAAACTAAAAGTGGCACTGTGTTTGACTGAACTTTTAACTTTTTGAGAAAAAGAAAATCTCTTTCTCGTGGACGCAATTGCAAAATTCCACAAGTTACGTAGGTATTTGCAATATTAATTAATTTGCACCATGCAGGACGCGACTATATAAATATAAAATCATAAAACTCATTTGGGCAGAAAAAAAGGGTGTAAATAAAAAAATAAATATGAAGTAATAAAAGCTGCATGATCAGTATTGGTTGTGTCCATGTGCCTGCATGGGTCGGTCGGTCAATCTACTTCAATGTACTTTGCTTAGCAGCTAAAAGGAATCAAATAAAAAAATTTGAACGTAAAACTAATATATAAATTCATAAAAAAAAAATCCGCTTTTTCATGATTCAATCATGAAAGCACGATCCGACGGCCATGATTATACTTTCTACAAGCTCACACGAGCTCAACTACACCTCATTTACAACCCAACTATGAAATAAATACATTTAATTGTTTGATAATTAATAATAATTATTATGATAAATTTTTCTTTTCTTTTTCTGAAACCCTAGTGCTGTTTAACAGTGGCTCTAGATGCTAGACTAGCTATGCAGGATTACATTTCCTAAGCGCTGATAAAAGTAAAAATTTCAATGTCTGTAAATGCAGTTGAAAAATGAAAAAGCCTGCTCGCTTTCTCATCACCTTTCTTTATATATAGCAACTGGAGGCCATACGTTTGCTTCCCAAAAGTCTCTCTTAAAAAATTAATTGCTTATCGCGTTTTAATTTCTTTTTATCTTCTATGGCTGAATTTGTTTCATTTTGGCTTCTTCTTTTGGTTTCTATGCTTCTTGCTTTTGTTTTGGGTCTCATAATCTTGAAACATAACTTGCCCTTGTTCTTGAAACTTGGCCATGTCCCTAAAGGAACTTTTGGTCTGCCATTACTTGGAGAAACCCTTAGCTTCTTAAAGCCTCATTCTTCAAATTCTCTTGGCACATTTCTTCAAGACCATTGCTCTAGGTAAATTGTGTGTGTGTGTGTGTGCGTGTGTGTATCTATAAAATTTCCAATTCTTGCTCTAAGTAAAGTAAATAATAAAAATTTGGTTATTTTTGAATTTTCAGGTATGGGAAAGTGTTCAAGTCTCATTTGTTCTTCACTCCCACTGTGGTATCATGTGATGCGGAGCTGAATTATTTCATACTACAAAATGAAGGCAAGTTGTTTCAATGCAGCTACCCAAAGACAATTCCTGGCATCCTTGGCAACCTCTCCATGCTTGTCGCTGTTGGTGACACTCACAGAAGGCTCAGAAACGCTGCTCTTTCTCTAGTCACAATCACCAAATCAAAGCCTGAGTTTCTCAATGACATTGAAAATTTTGCAATTCAGATATTGGACTCTTGGAAAGATAAGCCTCAAGTCATCTTCTGTGAAGAGGCCAGAAAGGTATAGTTATTTTTAAATTAATAATTAATCTGAAGTTATAAACGTTAATGTTCATGCATATATAAATTCTGAATAATTTTTGTTTTACAGTTCACATTCAATGTAATAGTGAAGCAAGTGCTAGGTTTAACACCAGAGGAGCCAGAGACCACAAAAATTCTTGAAGATTTCTTAACTTTTATGAAAGGACTTATATCTCTTCCACTTTATATTCCTGGCACTCCATATGCAAGAGCTGTTAAGGTGACATCAATTATTATTAATATTAATATTATTATTATTATTATCATCATCATCATCATTATTATTATATTATTATTATTATTATTTATCTTTTTGTGTTGCAAAAAGATTAAGGCATGTGAGCAACTTCTTTTTGACTATCTTTACAGGCTAGAAGAAGAATATCTTCAACTGTTAAAGCAATTATAGAGAAAAGAAGAGGAAGAAGTAATAATAATAATAATACTGCTGATAATTCTGAAAAAAAGAAAAGTGATTTTCTTGAGATACTTCTTTGTGTTGATACCCTATCTGAGGATGAAAAAGTGAGCTTTATTTTGGACTCTCTATTGGGTGGCTATGAAACTACCTCTCTCTTAATCGCCTTGGTGGTTCATTTTCTTGGCCAGTCACCCACTGCATTAGAACAACTAAAGGTAACATAAATTAATCAATTTTCTATATATGTGTGTTATAATTAATCACAAGAAGCATCCATGCATTACTCCCTCAACTTTGTAATTTACACTATTTATTTTAACACTGAAGCTTGAGCATCAAACTATAAGAAGCATAAAGCAGAATAATGAGCATTTGAATTGGGAAGACTACAAGAAAATGGATTTTACTCAAAATGTAAGAGAATTTATGTATTTTTATTTTCTTGATTGCATATATTTAAATATAATTATTAATTCATTATCTATCCTCTTTTTGAATTGTTTTATTTTAGGTGATCAATGAAGCTCTAAGATACGGTAATGTAGTAAAATTTGTGCACCGAAAGGCTCTGAAAGATGTCAAATATAGAGGTAGATATATTTGTTCAAATATTATAATTTGCAAATCATGCTTTACACATAGTCATGCATGCATGAACTTTATGGGTTTGTTTTTACTTTTAGTATCTTATAATGAAAAGATTAGCTACTTTTATATAATTTTTGTATTCTTTATGCAGATTACTTGATTCCTTCTGGTTGGAAAGTGCTTCCTGTTTTCACTGCTGTTCATTTAGACCCATCTCTACATGCAAATGCTTTCCAATTTCATCCTTGGAGATGGGAGGTATAATTGGTAGCTTTTGATCATCAAACATGACAAAATTGAAATAATTTTGTTTGGTACAATATTTATATGCAGAATCAAGATCAAACATGCAAGAAATTCACACCCTTTGGTGGTGGGTCTAGATGCTGTCCGGGTTCTGAACTTGCCAAGGTTGAAGTTGCATTCTTCCTTCACCATCTAATACAGAATTTCAGGTAATTTATTGTACTGTAAATCATATTAATTATCAAAATTGATATAAGTTTGATTTAGTTTTAGTCAGACTGGGGATATTTTCGGGATTGTCGTGCTTCTTCTAACTCTGAAAGCTCAAACAATTGAAGTGTTTATTAAATATCGTCTTTTATTTACAACTAGTGATTTTATCAGACAACAACACTGCAGATAAAAGCATACATTGAGTGATTGACCTATTAATTAATGTTTGGCCTTTTGTTTTTGATTCTATAGATGGAGGAATCAAGATGAGGATCAACCTATAGCATATCCTTATGTGGAATTTAAAAGAGGCTTGGTGCTCAATGTTGAATGTTGTTCTGATGAAGCTGAGAGCAAGCAACATTAAATCCCCAGTATCTTGAAGAATCATATGGGCTTTCTTCTTGTCTTCCATCTGTTTATTTTTTCAGAAGGGTCTTATTTACTATTCTTCCGTGCTAGTTTTATTTTATGTAGTGGTTGTAATCAGTGTAATTTTTCCTTGTGAATTAAATAGCAATAATATAATCTCCTTTGAACTGTCTACTAGTGAACAAGTTATGTATATAAAATACTGGCCATGAATCTGGAGGGAAAGAAGTTAACTTTTGTCAACTAGATTTTTCTCTTTTGCTAACCATGAATTATTGTAATTAATCAGCATTACAGAAACATAGCAAGTCAGCAACATAGCTGAAGAATGGAAATAAGACATTAATAAGGCTTTCTTATAGCCATAATCAGAGAGAAGTTAAAGGCTTAGTCTAGCTCTTAGACCGGCTTCACCACTATGGGACTCCTTACTTTGTGTTGTTTATCATCTGACCATACCAAGTCTCCAAATACATAGTCCTTAGCTGCAGCTCTGACCTTTTTGACCTTAATGGTGACTTTGAAATTCTTCTCTTCTCCGACCCTTTTGAACTTCAAGCTCCTTGGCTCAACAGACACTGAGATTCCTTTGGGATTTCTGACATGAGCTATGTAAGTTGCCGGAGAACCAACATTCGTTACGGTTCGTGACACTATGATTGAGCCGGAGAGTTTGGGGACTGTGATTGAAGGGTAGTTGAAGTTGGCTATACTAACATGCTCGGGGCATGTATAGGTCTTTTCTGAGAAGAGTGCAATTTGTGCCTTGTTATATCCCAAAGCACAAAGAAAATTCAAGTAATCATTCTCAGTTAAGTCGTAAAGCAACCCAGGATCCATTGCAAGGTTAGGTTGTATATGCCCTGCTCCATAGCTAAAAGGTGTTGCTTTGTAAGATGAAGCATTTAGAATTTGCCCCTTATTATTATCTTGTATTGATGCTGTGAAACAGAGGGCAAAGCAAGGGATCAAAATCGAGTTTTCAGCACTTGAAGCGGAAACCAAGCATCATGTGATCACTAAGGGACTGGTTTCCATATACCTGTGGTCATGATGGCTGATTTAATTGCTGCAGGACTCCATTCAGGGTGGAGAGTTTTGAGAAGGCCAACAATGCCAGAAACATGAGGACATGACATTGAAGTTCCGGAGAGAGCGTTAAATGGAATCCGACGCCTGTCGTAATCTTCATTTGTTGGCCCTGCTGCTAGAGTATAGGCAGCTATAATTGTCACTCCTGGTGCAGTGATATCAGGCTGAACATAAAATTATGGTAATGAGTTATTTAACTTAAATGACACAAAAGTGTGAAGAAAGTTTATTTGCCATTGATATTGTGGTACCTTTAGGATCTCTGGGGCAATAGAGCTTGGTCCTTTTGATGAAAAGGCTGACATGATTGGAGCTGGCTTTAATCCGAGTTCTGTGGTTGCACGGGTAAGGTAACCAACAGGATGCCTGCTCGAAATAAATATCAAATTATAGTAGCAGCTATCCCCCGGAAGCTAATGAAATGCTGAGAAATTCTGCCATCTTACTTGGTTGAATTGACATATCTAAATAAATCAGCACCGTCGGTGAAGTTGATATGTGAAGCAGGAAGGAGATGGGGATCGGCTAATACCTCATTCCCATTTTCTTGGGCGTTTGCAAGAACCATGCCTACAGCACCAGCCAAGAGCGCTTGCCGTCCCTTATCTATCCTTGCATTATCTCCGCGAAGGCATACCAAGATCTTTCCCTTCACCTTCTTAGGATCAAGGGTTCCTGCCTCGCACAGTAGGCTGCAATGTGAAATAATTAGATAGTTAATCCACATCTTTTTACATGCTACATAAGATACCAATGTAGTTACAATTATTATATTCTTACGCGACTTCAGTTGATGCATTAGCTGCTTTAGCATCTGCTGCGCCGATTAGTGGGAATAACTTGTTGCGCGGTAAGCCTTTAGATGATAAGCTTTGCCCCTTCAGAGTCAAAGTATGTTAATATATAAGTTCACGTTCTTTGACATATGCTCAAAGATTGATTTCTAGCATCGAAAAAGAAGGGAAAGTCATTAACCTTGTGGCGTTTGTTATTGCCAAGAACAACATAGCTCGGAAAATCTCTATCCATTGTGCTAGCGCCAACTGTGATTTGCCAAGGCGCAATATTTGACACAGTGCTATCAGTAGGACCAGAATTGCCCGCAGAACAAATGACAACAATTCCATGCTTAACAGCATGGAAAGAACCAATTGCAGTGCTGTCATTGAAAAATTTGGAGGCCTCGCCGCCTAGAGAAACAGATAACACATCAACGCCATCGTGAATGGCCATATCAAAGGCTGCCAATATATCGGCATCATAGCATTCATTCCCCGTCACAGGCGGCCAGCAAACTTTGTAAGCTGCTACTCTGGCTTTCGGCGATCCTCCTTTTGCTGTCCCTTTGCCCAAGCCGAAAACACTTGCCTTGGCTACGAAGTTACCGCCAGCTGTTGACAATGTGTGTGTTCCATGGCCATCTTTGTCGCGCGGAGTATCAAAGGAAGAGTTGAGTGGTCCAACAGCAGCTGCGTAGCCTTTGTTGAAGTATCTTGCTCCTATTAGCTTCCTTCAGGGCACACACCAACAAAATTAAATTACAATTTTCAAACCCCAAATGACCTGTAATATTTTAGTCAATTTACAGTAGAAACATGAACAATTCTGCCTGGTATCTCAACTTGCATATAAAATAGTGAAATTGACGATGCTTTTATTAATCATAATTAATTATGCCAGCTAGAACTGACTCCGAGTCAATAACATGTGAGATTTGCATTGAATTCATAAAATTAAGATTTATCCTCAACCGACGAATTAAAAAACAAGGGACTGACTTTCCACAACTAAACTATTAGACTTGTCAAAGCAGCAAGATAGATGTGCTAATTACTATTATTATTTTTTTAATCTTGCTTTCATTGCTTTCTTGGCAGGAAGAAGGAATAGTGATCATTTATGTTATCAAAGTAAGCTTCAGCTTTATGAGAAATTTTCAAATGAATTTGTTTTGTGGTACCACTCCTACCCACAGAGAAAGGAGACTTAAGATAGTTTCATTGTGAGAGTTTAATCTTAATTGATTCCATAAATAAAGTGTTGGGGACCAATTACAATGCAAATTGACGAAAGCTAGTATTTGAGAAATTTTAACATAAAAATTAACCCCATTGACAAAAAGGGTATTAAAGGGTGAGGACTCAAATTCAATAAAGATGCAAAAAGGGTGTTTGAGAATAATTCTTATCCATTCATGGAATGGACAAAAGGTTTCAAAAGAAAGGCACTAGAGCATAAGCATGCAAAAGTATAGGAATGAATGAGAAAACCTGTTGCAAAGAAACCCCGCATCTTTGTCATTTTCACAAATTCCTTTCCACTTTGATGGAATCGGTCCCAAGCCTTCATCACTAAAGCTTTTTGATTCAGGCCAGACACCTAACACAACACAATAATCCCCATTGAAGCAAAGTGATTACCATTACAGAATGTCAAACTTGAGAGTGAAAGACAGTGAAATAATAAATAGGTACACCTGATATCATATAGTGTTTCATAATAACATATGCGTCAGGACCATTTTTCCAACAAGAAATCAATCATATAAGTTCCCACTATAGATTAAAGAAACCATTAGACCCAACAGCTTAAGTTGATAAATTAGAGTTTGCAGAGGGTCTTGGCTCTGATGCAAACCTAAAAAGCAAGAATTTAATTTCAAGTTACATAAGGAGAAAAATTCTTTATTCTGCAACAGCTCGATCATTTTTTTCGAAAGTGGTTGTCCAAAGTTGAATATATCAAACATCTAGAAACCATTAAATCAAATAATTGTCATTGTTGAACTCGGGTTAGTCAAAAAGGAGAATTTGTCTAGAAACATGGTTCATATGAATTTCAAATTTATACCGTATCAAATTATTGACAATCAAAACATCATTTTCAATTTTCTCAGTCATATTATGGTGATTTATCTTTCTTTCCACGCATGGATAGAGTCAAGAATCGGAACTCTAATTTAATAATTGTACTATGTATTAGATCTAGTGGCTGTCATGTAGCATGGATAAATGATATTAATATAAAAAAAATTATATAGGATACTAAAATGGTCAAATAATTTTATTTTATTTTTCCCAAAAAAAAACAAAAAACTAGAACTCACCAGTATCAAGATTTCCAATAATGGTATCTTCACCATATCTTGCCTTCTTCCAGATTGAGTTTGATTCAACTCTGCCGTTGCGCTCGAGTCCAAGAAATTCCCATGAATGTGTTGTGTGTAATTTTCTTCCTTGATTCAAGAAGACCGAAACAACTTTTGGATGTTCTGCATTATGTAAAGAATCAAAAGCCAGTTACTCATCAAGAAACAACACAAAAATGCAAGAACAGATATGAAACAGAGGAGCCCTGTTTCGGTTTCTCACTTGCAATCTCAGCTGCTACAGCATCATCCAGCGTTGCAGCAAAACCATTGATGTGTCTTATGTATGAGTAAAAGATTGCATCTTCAGGATTGTCATTACTGTTTATGAAGTTGAAACAATTGTGTCACTCAAATTGGATGCGAATAAGAGATATGCAAATA
Source organism: Atalantia buxifolia (assembly GCA_030444775.1). Taxonomy (NCBI): domain Eukaryota; kingdom Viridiplantae; phylum Streptophyta; class Magnoliopsida; order Sapindales; family Rutaceae; genus Atalantia; species Atalantia buxifolia. The sequence goes on from CM059832.1 coordinate 11,239,750, forward strand.
GGTAGATATATCATATGACCAATTTTTCTTGAACTTAAATTCATTACCCATGCAAAAATGACCCAAGAAACTCATAGTGAGACTCAGTGACTCGATGTAGATCAACAGCCGATAATTCAGGTCCGTGAGAGTGCTCACCTAAGTAAACAACATAAGACTAGATACAAGAAAGATTACGAAATCATTAGCAACATTGGCCGCAAAAGAGAAAGTTTCTAATTTTTTTTTAATCACTAATAATGGAGGGAGGAAAAGGATTAAAATGCTTACCTTTTTGGCAGCAATGGTGGGTCTGTAGCATAGAGAAAAGAAAAGACAGGATAAGAGGAAAAGGGGAGGATTTAAAATGAAAATCCTCATTGCTTGCTACTGCTAGTTGTTTTGCTACTTTGTTGTTAGTATCGCGCTGCTCTGCTTCTCCTCTGTTTTTGTAAGGTCTCATTTCCTTTTATATACACAATAATGAAACAGAGGAGAGCAATTTGAGCTGTGTATGCTTAACCTGTCATCATGATCCTAAAAGTTACAGTCAATAGTCAATAAGATACTATTTTAGTATAATGTTATGTCATTACTAATGTGATTTCTAATGGTGCACTTTAGGTTATATGTTAAGGAATCACAACCCTTATCCTTAAAAAATAATTTACTCAATATGAATTTTTTTTTAAAAAAATTATTCTAACCTTTCTTACTTTCTAAAATAAACTCATAAGTCTTCCTTTTTTGTTAAAAAAAATTAGAAGTAGAGATCAATGTTATAAAACGTCATTAATGGGATCTTGACCAATATCTAATAAGATAGACAATATAATCTGTTCTCTTATTTAACATGTGAGTTAGGGCACATGTTAATGTAAGTCTAAGATTGAAATGTTCTTAAAATTATATTTATGTTTATAATTTTGCAAAGACCTACACAGAGAAATTTTATGAGTCAAATTTTGAACGTGAAATATTCTTACTTTGAAGAAGAAACTGTGTAGGCAAAGCAACAATCCCAAATATCTCAACCTTTTCCACTTTTATGGATCGGGATCCTCTCTTGATTTAAACTTCATCTGAATAAATTATGTTAATATGATTGGTGGTTAATAAATTTTAAAAAAAGTAGTTAAATCATAATCATTTATTAACATTAAAATACAAGTGGCACAAGATTCTCTCCTGATCAGAGTACTCAGATTAGGAGAGAACATGATCCCATTTTTATATAGCTAAAGGCTAAAGTTCGTGCGCTAGTTGCCAAAATAGTATACTAGTATAGCAAACATAATTGACCAATCATTAACTGCCACATGCAAAACTTAGGCTTCTTTACCATAAGTTATGGGCAAAACTACACCGGGCCCACCTCTAGCCAACTCATCAAGGCCTGGTGGCGGAGTAAGTATGGCCAATAGGTCGTGCCGGCCATCAACACTTGGCCCACAAGGGCTCGTGGGTCGGCACTACACGGCCCACCAAATTGGTGGGCCGTACCGTGCTGTGCCCAAATTTTTTTCAATTGAGCTAAGCACGGCCCACGGCACAAGCTTGCTCGTACCGTGTCGTGGGTCGTGCCGCCCACCAACTTTTTTTTTTAAAGCCCACGTGCCTGCTTTTTTAAGCCCACCAACATCATCATCATCATCATCATCGTCATAATAATAATAATAATAATAATAATAATAATAATAATAATAATAATAATAATAATAATAATAATAATAATAATAAATTCATAATCATAATCATAATCATAATCATATTAATTTTTATTAAGAGAGCAATTAACATTTTAATTTATCATAAAAATATTTTGTTCATAATTTTTTGTGTGTATAAATATGAAAAATATTTCATTCACAAATGAAACATATCTCTATTAAATATTAATTAAGTTATGATTTGATATTAATATGAAAAATATTTCATATGAAAAATTATTATTAATGTTGTAAAATATTTTATTTTTTATTTATCATTTATAAATTTATGTATTTATGTATTTATAATTTTATTTATTAAAATCATGATTTACTTATTCATTTAATAAATTATAAACATAAAAAATTAATTAAATAAATGTCATAAATAAAATTAAATATCATAAATAGCATTATTCATTTAATAAATATCATGATTTTAATATTTACTTATTCATTTAATAAATTATAAACATAACAAAAATTAAAATATTTATTTAAACTAAGATTTAAATTAATTTTTAAAAGTCTATGCTAAACAATATTTTAAACATTTAATTTCAAGATATTTACTTTAATTTCATAACATTTTATATTTATTTTTTATTAAAAAAATTACTTAGCTATATTTTGGCCCACGTGCTTTTGATGGCCACTGGTAGCCTCTTTCCAAAACCAACCACCACTGTGCTTATTACGTGCCTTTTCGCGTGCCGTGCTTTGACCCATCTCTAATCGTGCCGTGCTTTTAAGGTATGCGTGCCTAAAATTCTAGGCTCAGCCCGGCCCAGGTGCGTGCCATGCCATGCCTCGTGCCCCACTGAAATGTGTTCGTACCGTGCCGTACCACGTGCCGCCCGGCCCATTGGCCATCTTTAGCTATGAGTTGCCTGACCTTTATTGTGTGCGTAAAATTATAATGAACTCAAAATTTTCATGTTTGATTCTAATTAAACATCGTGATAAGTAAACAAACACAAAATCAAATATATCTCAAGTTACATATGGGTTTTTCCACACAATTTTCAAGTAATATTCGAAGAAATTTCATTCAACTAATGCATCATTCATGAGTTTTCTAAAAGATATCTAAAAAATTAAGAGAAAAAAGTTTCTCAATCATGAAAATATTATTGACAAGTTTGAATAATTAAAACTAGGATTTTGGGCTTTTTATACTAACGATAAATATCGGGGAATATACTAGAATAAATAAATTCAAAATATTATTTTATAACAAAATTTTCCTAGTCTAAATAAGAAAAATAATAGAAATGGTACTCAAATTCGATATCTAAAAAAAGATAAAAATCTCAAAAGTAATAGAAAAATAACTTAAAACTGTAAAATAACTGGAAAAGAAATAGAATTTTCGACTCGATCATGAGACATAACAACAATAACAGTTTTGCGATTTAATTCGTCTCGTTGTAAATTTTGGAACAATATGTTACACCCCCAAATAATAAATTTTAATCTAGATGAATTACTGAGGGGGTTATCGAAAATTTCAGTATCTGAAAATAGTTAATTTGTATTTTAAAAGAGTATATTATTCAGTAAAAATGAAGAGAAGAAACAGGCTGATAGTAATAGATGGCGATTCAATTCTTATCAAACGTTCCAACGCAGGTAATACAGAGACACGTGGATATGACAATCTATTTGTGTATGGGATGATGAGCTAGAGGGAAAGTTGGAATAACTGTTTTACGTACAAATTAACGAAGAAAAATTTATAATTGAGCCACTGCAAATAAACAGTGACCACCACTGGGGCACGGTCCACGTGTACAGGGTTTTGTTGACCAATGGAATATAGTGTGTCAAAATTTTAGAAATCATTATTTTCTCTGCACCGAATTATGTTATCATAAGATATCTGGTTGGAATATAGTGTTTGGTTGTGAATTAAAAAAATTGTTTTAAACAATTGGTATGTTTGTTTTTGTATTACTAAAATTATTTTTTGAGTAATTAAATTACCAATAAAGATATGCAAAAGATTTAACTTCATAGTCATACAATTTTAATAAAATGTACTAAGCTATCAATTGATAAGAAAAATCAACCAATAATATCTTTCATGTTTAAATTTTAAAACACAACGATAATATAGTCTTCCAAATAAATAGTTCTAGACAAACAGTATTAATTATTATTACATAAAAAACAAATAATGCACATATAAAACAAAGATAAAAAGAATGTCAAATGAAAAATAATAGTGTACATATAAAACATAGAATCTCATTTCCAGGAAGGCGCCCAGCAACAGCAAGTCCAATAATCCAAAAAAAGCAAAAATAAAAACAACTTATGCTGTGTTCGTCAACAACTTCCCACACACACACACACACACACACACACACACACACACACACACACACACACACACACACACACACACACACACACACACACACACACACACACACACGTATATGAGATTAATAAAATCATGTAGGTTTATTTTAGAGACAGATTGTGCACAGAATCAGTAGCACACAGTGTCGCGGCCAGATTTAATCAGATCAATCCACTTAAATTTAAGTGATTCCCACCCATTTAAGTGGATCCAATGACCAGACAACAATGCAGACGGCATCTTGATTCAGATCAGAAATAGGATCCTTATTTTTAACCTTATATATAAAAATGAGGCCAACACTATGTTGACACATGGGTTTCATACCCCACTTTTTTATTTTTTTTCTAGGTCAATTATAGTAGAGTCCATTTATTTGTTAACAAAACAAAAAAGCTAAGAACTTTTATATTTTCACACATTAGTCCTGCACCTAAAAATTTTCAATTACAGTGATACTTCCACAATCTATTTTAAAAGCACATGTCAAAGATGCCAATATGAATACAATACTCCAACATTGCAGGCTTGTCAATTTGGACAATGTGATTTTTTTTTTTTGTATTGTAATATATGTAGAGAAGAGAATACATAACTTGCTAGAATTGAAGGGAAAAAAATTCATTTCACTACCAAAATAAAAAATAAAAAATTGGTCATGGCCATGGCACTATTTTCCAGCACTTAGCCATTAATCCGACACAAGTATATATATATATATATATATATATATGAGTGGTAAATTTGACACAATTATTTAATTGGTCATATCCTTATCAATTAGGGATGGCAAAATCCATATGGGTTATAGTTATTAGCTATCCATGTGTAAATACATAATTATCCAATATAAATATGGATATCCAAGGGTAAACATGCATATTTAATTTTTATTATAAATCACTATACATTTTACAATATGAAAAACTAATTAATGTGTTTTACATAAAAAAAGTCTTATTTTTTATTTAATTCCCCAAAATGATTAATATTAAAAGGTAATTAAAATTATTTTCAATATAGAAAAAGAATAATAAAATATAATTATTACTCTTATTTTAATTATAAAAAATTAATAAAGAAATATTTAAATTATTTTCAAATAGAGTAATTGTTTAGTTTTTTTTTTACCTTTCTTTAATTAAGTTAATGAAATATCTTAACCGTATGAATGTGTGCTAACGACCATTTAAAATGATGGGGTGGAATAACAAAAGTTAATTTATTTAAGTATGCAATTAAATTTATTTCTTTTGTTTAAGAACAAAAACTCAACCAAAAATACAAAATCCTTGTTCAAATAAACAAAAATGATTTTACGAATTGATGACTAACACTTTATTATTATTAGTAAATTAATGTATTTTTTCTACATAATTGAATAATTGATAGTATGTCAAATAAATATTATGTTACAAGAAAATAATAAAACATTAATTATATGTAATATGAAATAAAATTCATTTTCATATTTTGTACAGTTCATGTATTTGAGATAGTAAATCTCGTGCTAGAGGGGAAAAAAAAAGTATAATGTTTGAACCCTACTCACCTGAGAGAGAGAAAATTGTTTGCAATTATGTTAAATTAAAAAAAAAAAGGTATACGTATTTATCATCAATTATGGTTAGTAAAAAATATATAATGTTTAGTTATATATTAAATTAATTAATTTATAAATTAATTAAAGAATTATTAATTTAAATATATACTAATAAATGTAAGAATAAGTCATTTAATTAGAAATCCGGTTCAATAGTTTAAAAAAATTAAAAATATTATGAATTTACATGTCAAAATTTTTAAACTTTTGATTTTTCTTATTTTACATAAACAACAGGGGCATTTTATGTTAATAACCCTACAAATACATCTAAGCCGTATACAACAACTCTTTTGGTTAAATCTAAGGGTGGATTTGAAAAAGACAAAAAATGGGGCACGAAACAGCGTGGGTAATGTAGCTGGACCCAAAAATGAGAAGCTATTTTGTCTCAATTACTAATTTAAACTTTTAATAGTAAAGACAATAATTTCTAGAGAGCTCAAAAATTTTATTTCAAAATTAACAAAACACCACAAAAACTTTTTTTTCTAAAAAAAAAAGGCACATATGACTTTGACTCACGAGTGATGCTATTACCACCTCTCCATTATCTTTTTTGAACCTCTTTTTTAATTTTATTCTGGTGGGACAATTTAAACCCACCAGACTAATCAATATTCATGCTACTGGAGCAATACCAGAATTCGTAATACGGAAATTATTTGTCGTATTTTTTATTTTTCATATTCAATAAGCGAGACCTTATTTTCATATATTGTAGCATATGTCTCTAGCTTTGTGTTGATGATGATAACAGAGGGCGATTAAACTTCCAGATTTCATGACAGAGAGACACTCTCTCATGGAGATAAAAATGATTTTAATACTTTAGGAGGAACTTACAGTAAGAGGAAAGAGTGACAAGTTTCGTTTGTGTTGGGAACATTTTTGTTTTTTAAGGAATAATGTGTTTTTTCCCCTTCTAAGTGTTGGTATTGATTTTTATGATTTTTTTTTTCAAATTCATCGCACTACTCGTTTTCATTTGCATACATACAATTGTGAACTCTCTTCCTCATATTTTTATTCTAAAGAGGTGCAAATTCTAGGCGGGTTCTAATTGGAAAAAAAAAAAATTACAAACACGTAGATAAAAAAAAACTCTTTAAATATAAAAATGAATTCAAAGAGCAAAATTTACGCACACACCCCCTCCCCCCATAATTGTAATTTGATTTAGAAATATTTTAAAAATTAGCAATTATTTTTTTAATAGCAGATAAAGTGAATAGTTTAGTGAGGTGAAATAGCCCTACTCTTTATGTCCTATTTAATTCACAAAATAACGTTTCATTTTTGAGCTTCCTTAATAAACCATGTGAATGACTCTCTCTCTCCCCCTGTCCCCCATTTCAATCTTCTTGAAATATCATCTCTCAGTAGTTTTTCTTCCTCAGTAAACCATGATTGATTCTCTCTCTCATTCCATTTCAAAGAAGAAACAAAATAGGCACAAATATATGGTTGTCCTCTAAAATGTTCATAAGGCTAATAATCTATGTAAAAGCTTGACAAAACTATATTTCCCCGCAAAAATAAATTGTAAATAAGTGAATAAAACTTATTTTAAATCAAATTCTTACTTTTTTAATTGCCTTATAATTTTTTTTTTGGTAAAATATGTAGATTTATTTTTTTTGGGTAAACCTTGTAGATTTAAAGAGTTTGTGATGGAGAAAGAAAACAAGGGCAAAACCATAGGAATTAGATAAGTTTTAAATTTCTTATACATTTTAAAATAAAAGGGATAAAATTGTAAATAACAAACAGCAGGGGTTTTAAAAGACGAAAGAACGGGTGCCAGTAGGGTCAATCTTTACCCAGAGACAGGGTGGACCAATGGGCCTTGTCAAATCATGGTCAAAAACTTCAAGCCCACACCCATCTTTTCTCTGGGTAACGGCAATCCCCTCAATAGCCGGAGAGCACGTGGTAGTTCCGGCACCCGAATGGGTCCCACAAGCCAAGCTGTCAGTCTCCTATAGGTGACGTTTTTTAAATTTTAAAATAGGCCCCCAAACGGCCGTAAGAAAATCCGTTAAACCACCCAGAACGAGGCAGTAATTTGTCTCATGCGCTGGCTCTGGCTCCGTCTAATTCAGGTCAAAAGGCCGTCATGGACTTGATTTGACTCACCCCCACGTTGTTATCATCAACCACCCCTAACACGCAGTGATGCAGACACGCAGGTCCACATTTCATATTATTAGAAAGAGACAAAAGTGTTTAATCCTCCAACAAGCAAGAAATGGGGTTTAATTTTGGTATTATTGAAGCTAATAACGGACTACTATTGAAAGTATTAATTGTCTGGTAATAAAGTAATAATGCTCCTAGTAATAGCGGCCGTCTCTATTTGCGCTCCATCTCTTATCCCTGTATTTTCTGTTGTCTTTGCCCACTTTATTTGTCTTTAAAATCCCAGTTTAAGCAAAGTAGAATCTCAAATCAAAAGCGAAAGTGAAGTAAGTGTTTGGCTACGTAGAAAGTGGAGTCATCAAAAATTTCCAGACATAGCTCAGGGAGCATTTGCTTAATTGATATATTCAGCTGACAAAATTTTTAACTGCTTGATTTGAGCTTTGCAGGATGCGCTTTGATCTGCCTGGCTCCCTGGATGCCAAGTAAGAAGCTTATCGACATGTGTCGATTCCTCATTAGTTGGCATCAGAGGAGCCATGCAGATGCACCAATGCCCGCCCTCCCATTAATCAGATGAAAAGGTTGGTACGATACAGCTAACAGTGTCTTGATATAATTTCTATTGATTTGAAATTGAAGCATGTCGCGTACAGGGTCTACATAAATGTGTATTAAATGAGTAGTACTCCTGTGCGAAAGTGTTCACATGCTATAAAATTCAGATTGTTTGACGCCATACAATGAAGCATAGATGCTAAACTATGGTTTATAGCATTAAATCTGAATATTTCTAACGTGTAAACATCCGCACTTGAGAATTCTTTCCGCCACAGGTACAAAAATATTGCAACTAAACTTCATCTGGACCGCTTGCTCCTCCACGCTACGAATTCCAATCTCTCCGAATTTAGCTAACTCTGTTTCTCAGTGTCTCTGTATGTGGCTCGCTGTGTATGTGTGTATGTATATTTTTGTTTTTACAGGATGGAGCAACTGTAGGGGTCATAGTCTCTAACCACGCAAACATCGTAATGAGGCAGTGGCGCCGCAACATGATAATTAGGCCACACCACTGGCTCCGGATTGGCCTCAATTTTTTCATCATCCACGCTCCCAGCACCAGCACCAGCATCGCCAACGCTCACCACCTCCGCATAACCCACCTTCTTTCTTAACGAAGTCGTGAGCGCAACCGCATCTACCCCGTCTCCCGTCACCTCTATTTGGCTCATGTCATCCCCTTTCAATGCCACTGATTCCACACCTAAGCATGAAGAAATGAACCATGACATAATCATTGCGGATGTCAAATATATGAAAACTAAGTAATAGTTAATTAATGCGGACTCGTACATAATTGGTCGCAATTTAACGATGAATTGCAACTACCAATGTACAAGTTTGTAAAAAGATGTCAGCATCAGAAAACGATTATTTTACCTGAAAATCCAACTGCGACCTTCAGGGCCTTAGAACGAGACTTATGGTTATTCATAGAAACTTTGATCACCATCTTTTGCTGCAACAATTAAACCAAAGTTAAAAAGAACAGCAAATATTGACAAAACTTTAACATGCATGCAACAATCACTTATAAACACAAGAATTTTTGATATTTTAACTTTGTACACAAAATTAGTTGAATTATCACAAGATTTTACACCTTCATGGTCTTGTTCTGTTGGAAATTGTTTTGATTCTTGATTTCTTTAGGAGGTTTGAAGGCTTGAAGCTGCATGTGTTGGGCTGTTGGCTATTATTGTGCATTTATATAGTGCGTGCCTCTTGTGGTTCTACTTCAGAAGTCGTATAGAGGGCAATTTCTCGGTGATCTCAAAGATAATGACAACTTGAATTCATTGCACCATCATTCCAACTATTCAAAATTAAAAGCATACACTTTGTTTTCTAGAAATCAATTTTTTATCCAACCTAATGAGCATGAAGAATTTTATCCGTGATAATAACATCATTAATTGTAGTGGGTTCTTCAGAATTTTATTTTTTAATTTACTTTGTTAAATTGGGACTGGATTTGAACAACATTATTATATAGCCAAATGGGTTTAAGACTATTGATAAATTTCTTTCGTTTAAGATTCATTATGCTATCTATCAATTAAAAACTCAAGTGACAAAGTTCCAATTTAATTAAATATGTTGGAAATGAATGAGACTAGAAATGTTCACATTATGACTTTGACTATTCAATGGAAAACGAAGGCATGTGGAAAGACTAACTAGTTAACTTAGCGATTAGTATTAAATTATGACCACCAAATATAATAATGTACAAACAAAAGGTCGATGACGATTGACATGTTACCGATCCCTAATTTGTCTTCATTCATTTAGCTTTACAGTCTCGAAGTCATTGTAAAATTAATTTTGTATTTGGCAAAAGTGGGTAAAATAGTCCAAGTAGTACGTTTTTTTTCTTAAAAGAATATTACCATTTCATCGCTTAACTTTTTTTAATATATTATTTTATCATTAAAATTTTTAGACAATTATTTTTTTCACTTAATATTTTAATTTTTATTATTTTCCCATAAAATCTTTAAAAATAATAGAACTTTTAATAGAATTTAGAGTAAAAATCTGTTTTATCCCTAAGATCTGTAAATACTATTTAATCCTCCAAAATAAAAAAATAAAATTAATTATATATAGAGGGATAATACTTTTATTATTTAATTAGTTTATGGGTCCGGCTATCTTGCAACAGTTGCAAGGTGCCACCCATTTTTGTCTTATGTGACTTTAAATTTCATTTAACCCCTTACTTTTTATTTTATTTATATTTTATTTATAAGTTTATGTATTTTAGCTAGTGACATTTTAAAATATAATTTTATTTATTTATTTATATTTATTTATAAGTTTACGTGATTTGGCTGGTGACTTTCTAAAATAAAATTTTATTTTATTTAATATTATTTATCTTTTTAAAAAGAATAAATATAATAATATGCTTATGACTAAATAATATTAAATTAAATAAAATAAATAATATTAAAAAAGTATTTTAAATAAAATAAATAATATTAAAAATGATATTATTTTTAAGACACTATTATTTTTTTAATATTATTTAGTTTTTTAAAGAATAAATATAATTATAAGCCTATGACTAAATAAAAAATGATATTAATTTTTTAACACTCATTACTGATTTTTTTATTTTATTTAACATTATTTAGATTTATGAAAGAATAATATAATAATAACCTATGACTAAATAATATTAAATAAAATGAAAATAAATAATATTAAAAATGATATCTATTTTTAAGACTCACTACTGATTATTTTATTTTATTTTATATTATTTATTTTTTTAAAAGAATAAATATAATAGTTAGCCTATGATTAAATAATATTAAATTAAAAATTAAAAATAATATTTATTTTTAAGGCTCCCTACTGATTATTTTATTTTATTTAATGTTATTTAGTTTTTTGAAAGAATAAATATAATAATAAGCATATTACTAAATAATATTAAATAAAATGAAAATAAATATTATTAAATAATATTTATTTTTAATAAAATAAATAATATTAAAAAATTATTCTTTCAAATAAAATATATAATATTAAAAATAAAATTTATTTTTTAATACTCACTACTAATTAAACAATATAAATTGGAACCAATCTGGACTTATGTGCTAAAAATGTTAACTCTTTAACTTATTTATGTTTTTAATAAGTTTCAGGGAGTTTAATGTTAATATTCAAATGGACAAATCTCCACCATTGAAACCACTTTTTCACCAAATCCAACGGTAAAGGACTGAAATCAAGAAAAGACAAAAATGGATGGCACCTTGCAATTATTGCAAGGTAGCCGGACCCCTAGTTTATATATCTAAAATAATTAATTGATAAAATTAAAAATATTTTAATGCTTTTGGCATAATACATTGAAGTTCCTGAAATACCACTGTGACATTAGTAGTTTCTTAATGGATAATAATTTAGTGATAAAATGATAAAACTTGAAAAATTAAGTGGGAAAAAATAAATATTAAAAAATTTTAATGATAAAGTGATATTTAAAAAAATTAAGTGGAAAAATGATGATATCTCTTTTGACAAGGATTTTCGAAGATTTTGTGGCATGACTCTTGTGGCCTTTCAAATTATAACTCTTCTCAGCTTTAAAATAGTTTATTGTTTTGTGGTGTAAGTTTTCTTTGCTAGTAAATTCCTCTTGAATTTGGTACATTTTTTAAGAATAAAATTGCTTCAACAATCAAGAGCGAGATCGAATGGTGTAATCTAAACAAATTTCGCCTAATTTCAGCATTATCGGGCCAATAATAAACCCTTAATTCAGAGATTAATAAAAGAAAGCTAATAATGAACAATCATTGAGGCTGTTTTAAAAAGTTCTTCACTGCATTAAAAAAGAAGGGAGATTCCCAATTTTTTTCTACAGAAATTAATATATATGATTTATCCCCCTACTACAATTAGTATGTATCACTTATCCGTAGTATAGTAATCAATAATCTTCATGACATCATAATTTTATAGTGTTATCTTTATTTTCAAATACACTTTTATTCATATTTATTATTAATTAAATAAATAATATAAACAGAAATTAAAATACTAAAAATGGAATATAAGTTTTGATGGGAAAAAATTAATAATAAGATATTTTTAAGCATGTTTACTTATAATTAATATATATTTTATATCCGTAAGATAGAATATCAAACAAATGATCCATTTAAACTTCTTTTCCTTTATATTATTTTATGCAAAAAGAGTTATTGGATATTATAAAAATAATGGGGAGTAAATAATGTATATTAATCTAAATAGGGGAAAACTAACAAACTAGGGTTGGGCATTGGTTTGGTTCAGTTTCGAGACAAACTCTCAATTTTGCTTGAGGGAAATGGAGGACATGGTCTTAGCCCCAACTTTAGTGTTGCTGGCCTGCATGCCTCTGGTTTGAAGAAGTGTTTTAAATTAGTGACGGGAAGCAAGTATCGTAAGCGGTACTCTAAGCATTATGTAATGAGCCGCTCAAATCTCTACGACCGGAGGTGACTTCGCGCACACGGGCTCGCTTAACACTCAAGGCGGAATACACATAGAGGCGGGTTGTACTTAGAGATGGGCTGCCAAGACAACTAACCAGCCGTGCCGCGCTTAGCTACAAGACCTGGCCCGAGATATAGAACTCTCTACATCTTGTGAATAAGTTAGAACATTCTAAGCCTCTCCACATAGGTCCTTATATAGTGTGCCACTTATGTACATTCTAGGCCTCTCCATATGGGTCCTTAGATACTGTGCCAATTGTGTAGAATTCTCTAGAACTAGCACACAACTCACTATAAATAGGGGTGAACATCCACCATTTTCACATACCAACATCACTTCTACACACACACAACACTCCTAGCTCTCAAGTTCTCTTGTACTTACTCCCTTGTAATTTTTTAAGTGTGTATAATGTAGCCATCTTTGGCCATTCCACTCTTACTTATTCCATTTTTTGCAAGTGTTTGTGCTTAGCTAGTTGAAGAAGCATTTAAAGCTTACTTGACGACTTACACGTCAAAAGTCGCTCAAGTGCAGCAGGGGGCTGCTGCGAAAAAAATCATCATCTTGTGACAATTAGCTCACTTTCATATGGTTTCTTTCATTAGGCTTTGTCTTAGGGTGTTCTCTTATTTATTCTTTGTTTCTTTTATTTGCTTTTGCTAATTTTTTTCTTGTTGGCTATTTCTTTCTTGGCTTAGAGATTTGGTTTATATAGCACTTGAATGTTTTTTATATTTTTTTTCAGTTTATAGGTAAGGAGTCATGCTTAACCCGCACACCCTATGGTGGGTTTTAATTAAAAAAAATCCTCCATTATTATTAGTGTACATGGAGCACAAGTTTTTTTTTTAAAGAGATTTTCTTTAAAAAGAGGCAGGGGAATAGGAAAGTGGGTAAAGCATAATTTTTTATACCTAATCGAATTTAGAAAGCCAACTAAATAAAACTAATTGATCAAATGTCCTTGGGGGTAATCTTTTTTCAAAGAGATCTATATTTTAAACCAAGAGGGTAAAGATACTTTCGCAGGATTTAGATATTTTTGTTGACCTTTTACACGGTCACGGTAAACAGTTGTTAGACAAAACATGTCTGCAATTAAGAAACAGGGACCACTATATTTCAATAAGCTAGAAAATTTTAACAAATTTTCATATCACCTTGCTGATCTATACTTTCTGCCACAGTAATTAAAAAATGTTTTTTTTATTTAAAGTAAATCAATTATTTGTATAATCACACAACGAATTACAATATCACTACAGTGGTAAACTGCTTCTCCCCTGGAAACGCAACCAATTAATCAACTTGCTTCATCAGAATTTCAATTCCCTTTGTTTCTTTTTGTTCATCTATAATCTCCAACCCCAAGGTCACACCATAACTACCCCAAGTGCAGTGCAAATTTTAGTTTCTCAAATCCTCTGTGTCATATCTCTGTTTCTCTTCTCACATGATGGAACAGGGGTCAGGGTTTCGATCAGCAGAAACCACATGGTAATCATAGTGAGGCACCCACCCGCCGTAATAGGGAGGCCAGTATTGAGGTGGTTGTGTTTTGACCTCAGGATCCTTTGGTTTTTCTTCTTTCTTCTCACCGGCGGGACCAACGCTAACCAGCTCTGCATATCCGACCTTCTTTCTCAGCAAACTAGTCAGCGCAACGGGGTCCATCCCATCTCCAGTCACCTCTATCTGGCTCTTGTCGTCTCCTTTCAACGCCGCCGATTCCACTCCTGTAATAAATAAGTATTTATTTAGTACCCGGATTCAGTACTGTTATGCTTCTGCTTAATATAAAATTGTTATAACTAAAGTGTTTGTTACCTGAAACGCCGACGACGATCTTCAGAGCCTTAGAGCGGGACTTGTGGCCTTCCAATGTCAATTTGATCACAACCTTTTGCTGCAATATCAGAAAAAAAAACCAAGAAAAAGGAAAAAAAAAATTTAGTTTCCCATTCAAGAAACTCATGAGGCCGTAACTGCATGTAAAAAACTAATTGTAAATTTCATACCGTCATGGGTTTTAAACTTTTAATTGTTTTGACGGAGATGATGATGCAAACAGAAAGCTTGCTCTCTTAGAGAAAATGGTTAACTTTGTTGCTTTTGCTTTTGTTAACTCTCTTTTGGATATGTTAAGCCGCGTTGGCGATTTGGGTTGGTATTTATAGAGCCTTTTTGTGGTTCAGAGTCAGCTGAAGAAAACTTCGTGTAGCTCTGGCTGCTGAGTTTGTGCACATTCGCAGTGGCATCATGATGGGGTCCATATGATGTGAAATCTTCGGAAAAGTCTTCTCTGTCCATGGCAAATGTAGCGAAGCTAGATTAAATTTTGGGACAAAATATTTATTTGGCATGCATAATTGGAAATGAACTAAATGGATTAGATTCAAATTTAATTCTAAAATCTTGAGATTAGACTAAGATTCATGTTTAATTCTAAAATCTTGAGATTAGACTAAGGTTGTATTTGTTTTTTTATCTGAAATGTGAATAGGTGTGAATGACACGTTTATTTTTTATTTTTAACATCTGAAGAGAAAAACTTAAAAGCTATTAGTTTAACATAAATATCATTTTAAGTGGTGTATATATTTATTTTTCATAATTTATAAGTTTCACAAGTTAATTATTTTGGTAAACATTAAAAAAAATACTATAACATCAAATTTTATTATAAAGTCAACACTGTTATTTTATTTTTGATTCATTACAATTGGCATAATTTGATTTGTTCAATATTTCAGTTTAGTTAATGTTATTATGTGAATAAAAATTTAAAGTAATTAAAAAAAATTCGAGAATAATACAAAATATAAGGTTTATACATAGTATTGAAAATACATGAATTATTAAGGGTATTTTTGAGATTTAAAATTAAAATTTTTAATTTAGACTTCACCCTTCAGATAAAAGTGGACTTTTTCTACTTTTTCTATTCAGATAAACTTGTCTGACAATAAATGATAAGTTAAAAAAAATAAACAACATAAAATAAACAAATGTAAGAAAATAAATTAAATAGGTACTAAAATTTGTTTCAAATTCAGATTAATTTAAAAATGAAACTTGTATTTAGTTGTCACTTGAAATGAAATAATTTGAATTTGCTATATATATATATAGTCATTCTCTAGTGCTGACGTCCTCATTTATTTTTTATATAGATACACTTTAAAACTATATGGTTTAAGAGAGTTAGTTTTAAAACTATGTGATTTTATAGTTTATTTAGTAACTAACTCTTTTTAATCGCACTATTTAAAAGTGTGTCCGTATTAAAAAAGATGCAAGTGTCTGCACCTGAAAATAATTATTTATATATATATATATATATATATATATATATATGAGCAAGTCAACCGAGTCAATGGTAGGCAATTAGAGTCATATTAATATGCTTGACTTGACTCAACGAGTATGTACGAAATGACGGTGACGCTTCTTTGATTCTTCCTTCGTTCTTTGTTCTTAATTCTTTCATCTAGAATGAGATACACGCAAACACACAGACAATTTCAACTCATGAATCAGGATTCCACACGATACGTTATCAATAACCTGGTGTAATATAAATACGTAAATTGAAAAAGTGTTTGGTTACCAACAGTTTCACATAAAATTAGGTCGTCTCGTGCATGTTATTACATCATAATTGATTAATCTTGAAATAAATATTATTATGATTATGATAATACACACACATATATACATTTATTTTCTGATGAGGGGTTCTCACACTTTATTTAAGTGTAGGAATGCTATTATATCATATGACGTTCCTCATCTATTGAAGTAGGTGAACTCATAAATATATGGGGAACATAACATTGAAAATATAAACTTCCTCCTAAAATTTATAATAATTATGACAAGTGGAAGAATTAAGATTTTGGTTTGATAAGGGTTTTAATAAAGAAATCCTAAATCTGACCAGGCTAACACGAAATAATAAAACTCAGATGGCCAAAAATGAGGACCATAATGAAGAATATGAAACATCATTAGGTCATAAAGGATAAATATAAGTATTAGGGGGGCAAGCATAATAGTTGCATAAAAGTTATGCAAAATTCAATACAGTCCCTTATATTTCCCTATTCTTTTTGAAACCTGAGGGTTTGTAGTTCACTTCACATCATCACACGGCCTTACTATTGAGTTGAACTCCTTACACCTTTATAAAACACTTATCAAATCCCGCTTACAATATCAATAGCCTTACCTTTATTAAAACCATCGAAAAGGACAAAACATTATAATAGACTTAATTAAATTTCAAACTTATGTAACCATCAAAAGTGTGTAGAAGAATCAGTTGAGGTAAAACCGATTGGAGCTGATTGGCAATAATTTTGGTGATGGTCTTGTAAGCTACATTGCAAAGAGAGATGGGACGATACAACTTCAAAGAATAGGGGTTCTCAGTCTTTGGAATGAGCTCGAGCAATGTAGAATTTAGATCCCCAGGGATGCGTTTATGCTGAAAAACATCTTTCACCAAATAGCATAGAGATGAGCCGACCGCATCCCACTGAGTTTGATAGAAGATGGCATGGAGACCATCCGGACCTGGGGCCTTGAGAGGGTGCATGCCAAAGATAGTTCTTTTAATTTCATCATCATCCACATGCCCATGAAGATATTGAAGCTCGTCATCATCAATAATAGGAAAAGAGTTCGGATGAGGGTATGCCCGAAAATCTGGAGAATCGCAAGAATAAAGGGATAAATAGAACTGAATCGCATGGGCCTTGATTTCATCTTTATCATAAATCCAAGTACCCGCATTATTTTGTATGCCTGTGATATGATTTCGACGCCTTCTAGATAAAGTTTTCTGATGGTAGTGGGAAGTGTTACGATCACCTAACAGGAGCCAATCTTTGCGCGACTTCTGAAGCCAGAAAATCTCTTCCTGAGTAAGCACCCAGTCTTCCTTTTAAGAGATCCTGAGAATCAAATTTATTTATTTATTTTCTAAATAGGGGAAAGCTAACAAACTAGGGTGGACATTGGTTCGGTTTGGTTTCGGGACAAACTCTCAATTTCGGCGGAGGAAAATGGAGGACATGGTCTTAGTCCCGACTTTAGTGTTGCTGGCGTACTCTGGGCGCTAGCTCATTTTCATACGGTGTCTTTCGTTAGGCTTTATCTTAAGGTGTTCTCCTGCTTATTCTTTGTTTCTTTGATTTGCTTTCGCTAATTTTTTCTTGTTGGCTATTTCTTTCTTGACTTAGAGATTTTGGTTTATATGCCCCCCTGAATGTTTTTTTATTTTTAATTTACAAGTAAGGTAATCATTCCTAATCTGCACACCATATGGTGGTTTTTAATTAAAAAAAAAATCCTCCATATTATTAGTGTAGATGGAGCACAATTTTTTTTTTTTTTTTAAAGAGATTTTCATTCAAAAAAGGTAGGGGAATAGGAAAGTGGGTAAATCATAATTTTTTATACCTAATCAAATTTAAACAGCCATCTAAATAAAATTGATTGATAACTAATTGATCAAATGTCCTTGGGATTAATCTTCTTTCAAAGAGATCTAAAATTTAAACCAAGAGAGTAAAAATATTTTTGCAGGATTTAGATATTTTTGTTGACCTTTTACATGGTCACGGTCAACAATTGTTAGGCAAAACATGTCTGTAATTAAGAAACAGAGACCACTATATTTCAATATGCTAGAAAATTTTAACAAATTTTCATATAACCTTGCTGATCTCTACTATCTCCCACAGTAATTAAAAACAGTTTTTTTCCAAGTAAATCAATTATTTGTATATTCACACAACAAATTACAATATCACTACAGTGGTAAACTGCATGCTTCTCCCCTGGAAACGCAACCAATTAATCAACTTGCTTCATCAGAATTTCAATTCCCTTTCTTTCTTTTTGTTCATCTATAATCTCCAACCCCAAGGTCACACCATAACCACCCCAAGTGCAGTGCAAATTTTAGTTTCTCAAATCCTCTGTCATATCTCTGTCTCTTCTCACATGATGGAACAGGGGGGGTCAGGGTATCGATCAGCAGAAACCACATGGTAATCATAGGGAGGCACCCGGCCGCCGTAATATGGAGGCCAGTATTGAAGTGGTTGTGTTTTGACCTCAGGATCCTTTGGTTTGTTTTCATCTTTCTTCTCACCGGCGGGACCGACGCTCACCAGCTCTGCATATCCGACCTTCTTTCTCAGCAAACTAGTCAGCACAACGGGGTCCATCCCATCTCCAGTCACCTCTATCTGGCTCTTGTCGTCTCCTTTCAACGCCGCCGATTCCACTCCTGTAATAAATAAGTATTTATTTAGTACCCGGATTCAGTGTATGCTTGCGACTGTTATGCTTTTGCTTAATATAAAATTGTTATAACTGAAGTGTTTGTTACCTGAAACGCCGACGATGATCTTCAGAGCCTTAGAGCGGGACTTGTGGCCTTCCAATGTCAATTTGATCACAACCTTTTGCTGCAATATCAGAAAAAAAAAAACCAAGAAAAAGGAAAAAAGAAATTTAGTTTCCCATTCAAGAAACTCATGAGGCCGTAACTGCATGTAAAAAACTAATTGTAAATTTCATACCGTCATGGGTTTTAAACTTTTAATTGTTTTGACGGAGATGATGATGCAAACAGAAAGCTTGCTCTCTTAGAGAAAATGGTTAACTTTGTTGCTTTTGCTTTTGTTAACTCTCTTTTGGATATGTTAAGCCGCGTTGGCGATTTGGTTTGGTATTTATAGAGCCTTTTTGTGGTTCAGAGTCAGCTGAAGAAAATTTCTTGTAGCTCTGGCTGCTGAGTTTGTGCACATTCGCAGTGGCATCATGATGGGGTCCATATGATGTGAAATCTTCGGAAAAGTCTTCTCTGTCCATGGCAAATGTAGCGAAGCTAGATTAAATTTTGGGACAAAATATTTATTTGGCATGCATAATTGGAAATGAACTAAATGGATTAGATTCAAATTTAATTCTAAAATCTTGAGATTAGACTAAGATTCATGTTTAATTCTAAAATCTTGAGATTGGACTAAGGTTGTATTTATTTTTTTATCTGAAATGTGAATAGGTGTGAATAACAAGTTTATTTTTTATTTTTAACCTCTGAAGAAAAAAACTTAAAAGCTATTAGTTTAACATAAATATCATTTTAAGTGATGTATATATTTATTTTTCATAATTTATAAGTTTCACAAGTTAATTATTTTGGTAAACATTAAAAAAAATACTATAACATCAAATTTTATTATAAAGTCAACACTGTTATTTTATTTTTGATTCATTACAATTGACATAATTTGATTTGTTCAATATTTCAGTTTAGTTAATGTTATCATGTGAATAAAAATTTAAAGCAATTAAAAAAAATTCGAGAATAATACAAAATATAAGGTTTATACATAGTATTGAAAATACATGAACTATTAAGGGTATTTTTGAGATTTAAAATTAAAATTTTTAATTTAGACTTCACCCTTCAGATAAAAGTGGACTTTTTCTACTTTTTCTATTCAGATAAACTTGTCTGACAATAAATGATAAGTTAAAAAAAATATACAATGTAAAATAAACAAATGTAAGAAAATAAATCAAATAGGTACTAAAATTTGTTTCAAATTCAGATTAATTTAAAAATGAAACTTGTATTTAGTTGTCACTTGAAATGAAATAATTTGAATTTGCTATATATATATATATATATATATATAGTCCTTCTCTAGTCCTGACGTCCTCATTTATTTTTTATACAGATACACATTAAAACTATATGGTTTAAGAGAGTTAGTTTTAAAACTATGTGATTTTATAGTTTATTTAGTAACTAACTCTTTTTAATCGCATTATTTAAAAGTTAAAAGTGTGTAAAGTATTAAAAAAGATGCAAGTGTCTGCACCTGAAAATAATTATTTATATATATATATATATATATATATATATATATGAGCAAGTCAACCGAGTCAATGGTAGGCAATTAGAGTCATATTAATATGCTTGACTTGACTCAACGAGTATGTACGAAATGACGGTGACGCTTCTTTGATTCTTCCTTCGTTCTTTGTTCTTTATTCTTTCATCTAGAATGAGATACACACAAACACACAGACAATTTCAACTCATGAATCAGGATTCCACACGATACGTTATCAATAACCTGGTGTAATATAAATACGTAAATTGAAAAAGTGTTTGGTTACCAACAGTTTCACATAAAATTAGGTCGTCTCGTGCATGTTATTACGTCATAATTGATTAATCTTGAAATAAATATTATTATGATTATGATTTATGAGAATACACACACATATATACATTTATTTTCTGATGAGGGGTTCTCACACTTTATTTAAGTGTAGGAATGCTATTATATCATATGACGTTCCTCATCTATTGAAGTAGGTGAACTCATAAATATACGGGGAACATAATATTGAAAATATAAACTTCCTCCTAAAATTTATAATAATTATGACAAGTGGAAGAATTAAGATTTTGGTTTGATAAGGGTTTTAATAAAGAAATCCTAAATCTGACCAGGCTATAACATGAAATAATAAAACTCAGATGGCCAAAAATGAGGACCATAATGAAGAATATGAAACATCATTAGGTCATAAAGGATAAATATAAGTATTAGGGGGGCAAGCATAATAGTTGCATAAAAGTTATGAAAAATTCAATACAGTCCCTTATATTTCCCTATTCTTTTTGAAACCTGAGGGTTTGTAGTTCACTTCACATCATCACACGGCCTTACTATTGAGTTGAACTCCTTACACCTTTATAAAACATTTATCAAATCCCGCTTACAATATCAATAGCCTTACCTTTATTAAAACCATCGAAAAGGACAAAACATTATAATAGACTTAATTAAATTTCAAACTTATGTAACCATCAAAAGTGTGTAGAAGAATCAGTTGAGGTAAAACCGATTGGAGCTGATTGGCAATAATTTTGGTGATGGTCTTGTAAGCTACATTGCAAAGAGAGATAGGACGATACAACTTCAAAGAATAGGGGTTCTCAGTCTTTGGAATGAGCTCGAGCAATGTAGAATTTAGATCCCCAGGGATGCGTTTATGCTGAAAAACATCTTTCACCAAATAGCATAGAGATGAGCCGACCGCATCCCACTGAGTTTGATAGAAGATGGCATGGAGACCATCCGGACCTGGGGCCTTGAGAGGGTGCATGCCAAAGATAGTTCTTTTAATTTCATCATCATCCACATGCCCATGAAGATATTGAAGCTCGTCATCATCAATAATAGGAAAAGAGTTCGGATGAGGGTATGCCCGAAAATCTGGAGAATCGCAAGAATAAAGGGATAAATAGAACTGAATCGCATGGGCCTTGATTTCATCTTTATCATAAATCCAAGTACCCGCATTATTTTGTATGCCTGTGATATGATTTCGACGCCTTCTAGATAAAGTTTTCTGATGGTAGTGGGAAGTGTTACGATCACCTAACAGGAGCCAATCTTTGCGCGACTTCTGAAGCCAGAAAATCTCTTCCTGAGTAAGCACCCAGTCTTCCTTTTAAGAGATCCTGAGAATCAAATTTATTTATTTATTTTCTAAATAGGGGAAAGCTAACAAACTAGGGTGGACATTGGTTCGGTTTGGTTTCGGGACAAACTCTCAATTTCGGCGGAGGAAAATGGAGGACATGGTCTTAGTCCCGACTTTAGTGTTGCTGGCGTACTCTGGGCGCTAGCTCATTTTCATACGGTGTCTTTCGTTAGGCTTTATCTTAAGGTGTTCTCCTGCTTATTCTTTGTTTCTTTGATTTGCTTTCGCTAATTTTTTCTTGTTGGCTATTTCTTTCTTGACTTAGAGATTTTGGTTTATATGCCCCCCTGAATGTTTTTTTATTTTTAATTTACAAGTAAGGGAATCATTCCTAATCTGCACACCATATGGTGGTTTTTAATTAAAAAAAAAATCCTCCATATTATTAGTGTAGATGGAGCACAATTTTTTTTTTTAAAGAGATTTTCATTCAAAAAAGGTAGGGGAATAGGAAAGTGGGTAAATCATAATTTTTTATACCTAATCAAATTTAAACAGCCATCTAAATAAAATTGATTGATAACTAATTGATCAAATGTCCTTGGGATTAATCTTCTTTCAAAGAGATCTAAAATTTAAACCAAGAGAGTAAAAATATTTTTGCAGGATTTAGATATTTTTGTTGACCTTTTACATGGTCACGGTCAACAATTGTTAGGCAAAACATGTCTGTAATTAAGAAACAGAGACCACTATATTTCAATATGCTAGAAAATTTTAACAAATTTTCATATAACCTTGCTGATCTCTACTATCTCCCACAGTAATTAAAAACAGTTTTTTTTTCCAAGTAAATCAATTATTTGTATATTCACACAACAAATTACAATATCACTACAGTGGTAAACTGCATGCTTCTCCCCTGGAAACGCAACCAATTAATCAACTTGCTTCATCAGAATTTCAATTCCCTTTCTTTCTTTTTGTTCATCTATAATCTCCAACCCCAAGGTCACACCATAACCACCCCAAGTGCAGTGCAAATTTTAGTTTCTCAAATCCTCTGTCATATCTCTGTCTCTTCTCACATGATGGAACAAGGGGGGTCAGGGTATCGATCAGCAGAAACCACATGGTAATCATAGGGAGGCACCCGGCCGCCGTAATATGGAGGCCAGTATTGAAGTGGTTGTGTTTTGACCTCAGGATCCTTTGGTTTGTTTTCATCTTTCTTCTCACCGGCGGGACCGACGCTCACCAGCTCTGCATATCCGACCTTCTTTCTCAGCAAACTAGTCAGCACAACGGGGTCCATCCCATCTCCAGTCACCTCTATCTGGCTCTTGTCGTCTCCTTTCAACGCCGCCGATTCCACTCCTGTAATAAATAAGTATTTATTTAGTACCCGGATTCAGTGTATGCTTGCGACTGCTATGCTTCTGCTTAATATAAAATTGTTATAACTAAAGTGTTTGTTACCTGAAACGCCGACGACGATCTTCAGAGCCTTAGAGCGGGACTTGTGGCCTTCCAATGTCAATTTGATCACAACCTTTTGCTGCAATATCAGAAAAAAAAACCAAGAAAAAGGAAAAAAAAAATTAGTTTCCCATTCAAGAAACTCATGAGGCCGTAACTGCATGTAAAAAACTAATTGTAAATTTCATACCGTCATGGGTTTTAAACTTTTAATTGTTTTGACGGAGATGATGATGCAAACAGAAAGCTTGCTCTCTTAGAGAAAATGGTTAACTTTGTTGCTTTTGCTTTTGTTAACTCTCTTTTGGATATGTTAAGCCGCGTTGGCGATTTGGTTTGGTATTTATAGAGCCTTTTTGTGGTTCAGAGTCAGCTGAAGAAAATTTCTTGTAGCTCTGGCTGCTGAGTTTGTGCACATTCGCAGTGGCATCATGATGGGGTCCATATGATGTGAAATCTTCGGAAAAGTCTTCTCTGTCCATGGCAAATGTAGCGAAGCTAGATTAAATTTTGGGACAAAATATTTATTTGGCATGCATAATTGGAAATGAACTAAATGGATTAGATTCAAATTTAATTCTAAAATCTTGAGATTAGACTAAGATTCATGTTTAATTCTAAAATCTTGAGATTGGACTAAGGTTGTATTTATTTTTTTATCTGAAATGTGAATAGGTGTGAATAACAAGTTTATTTTTTATTTTTAACTCGAAGAAAAAAAAACTTAAAAAGCTATTAGTTTAACATAAATATCATTTTAAGTGATGTATATATTTATTTTTCATAATTTATAAGTTTCACAAGTTAATTATTTTGGTAAACATTAAAAAAAATACTATAACATCAAATTTTATTATAAAGTCAATTTGTTATTTTATTTTTGATTCATTCTGATTGACATAATTTGATTTGTTCAATATTTCAGTTTAGTTAATGTTATCATGTGAATAAAAATTTAAAGCAATTAAAAAAAATTCGAGAATAATACAAAATATAAGGTTTATACATAGTATTGAAAATACATGAACTATTAAGGGTATTTTTGAGATTTAAAATTAAAATTTTTAATTTAGACTTCACCCTTCAGATAAAAGTGGACTTTTTCTACTTTTTTATTCAGATAAACTTGTCTCGACAATAAATGATAAGTTAAAAAAAATATACAATGTAAAATAAACAAATGTAAGAAAATAAATCAAATAGGTACTAAAATTTGTTTCAAATTCAGATTAATTTAAAAATGAAACTTGTATTTAGTTGTCACTTGAAATGAAATAATTTGAATTTGCTATATATATATATATATATATATATATAGTAATACCTACAATCTCCCGACGTCCATTTATTTTTATACGATCTACACATTAAAACTATATGGTTTAAGAGAGTTAGTTTTAAAACTATGTGATTTTATAGTTTATTTAGTAACTAACTCTTTTTAATCGCACTATTTAAAAGTGTGTCCGTATTAAAAAAGATGCAAGTGTCCGCACCTGAAAATAATTATATATATATATATATATATATATATATATATATGAGCAAGTCAACCGAGTCAATGGTAGGCAATTAGAGTCATATTAATATGCTTGACTTGACTCAACGAGTATGTACGAAATGACGGTGACGCTTCTTTGATTCTTCCTTCGTTTTTTGTTCTTTATTCTTTCATCTAGAATGAGATACACACAAACACACAGACAATTTCAACTCATGAATCAGGATTCCACACGATACGTTATCAATAACCTGGTGTAATATAAATACGTAAATTGAAAAAGTGTTTGGTTACCAACAGTTTCACATAAAATTAGGTCGTCTCGTGCATGTTATTACGTCATAATTGATTAATCTTGAAATAAATATTATTATGATTATGATTTATGAGAATACACACACATATATACATTTATTTTCTGATGAGGGGTTCTCACACTTTATTTAAGTGTAGGAATGCTATTATATCATATGACGTTCCTCATCTATTGAAGTAGGTGAACTCATAAATATACGGGGAACATAATATTGAAAATATAAACTTCCTCCTAAAATTTATAATAATTATGACAAGTGGAAGAATTAAGATTTTGGTTTGATAAGGGTTTTAATAAAGAAATCCTAAATCTGACCAGGCTATAACATGAAATAATAAAACTCAGATGGCCAAAAATGAGGACCATAATGAAGAATATGAAACATCATTAGGTCATAAAGGATAAATATAAGTATTAGGGGGGCAAGCATAATAGTTGCATAAAAGTTATGAAAAATTCAATACAGTCCCTTATATTTCCCTATTCTTTTTGAAACCTGAGGGTTTGTAGTTCACTTCACATCATCACACGGCCTTACTATTGAGTTGAACTCCTTACACCTTTATAAAACATTTATCAAATCCCGCTTACAATATCAATAGCCTTACCTTTATTAAAACCATCGAAAAGGACAAAACATTATAATAGACTTAATTAAATTTCAAACTTATGTAACCATCAAAAGTGTGTAGAAGAATCAGTTGAGGTAAAACCGATTGGAGCTGATTGGCAATAATTTTGGTGATGGTCTTGTAAGCTACATTGCAAAGAGAGATAGGACGATACAACTTCAAAGAATAGGGGTTCTCAGTCTTTGGAATGAGCTCGAGCAATGTAGAATTTAGATCCCCAGGGATGCGTTTATGCTGAAAAACATCTTTCACCAAATAGCATAGAGATGAGCCGACCGCATCCCACTGAGTTTGATAGAAGATGGCATGGAGACCATCCGGACCTGGGGCCTTGAGAGGGTGCATGCCAAAGATAGTTCTTTTAATTTCATCATCATCCACATGCCCATGAAGATATTGAAGCTCGTCATCATCAATAATAGGAAAAGAGTTCGGATGAGGGTATGCCCGAAAATCTGGAGAATCGCAAGAATAAAGGGATAAATAGAACTGAATCGCACGGGCCTTGATTTCATCTTTATCATAAATCCAAGTACCCGCATTATTTTGTATGGCTGTGATATGATTTCGACGCCTTCTAGATAAAGTTTTCTGATGGTTGTAGGAAGTGTTACGATCACCTAACAGGAGCCAATCTTTGCGCGACTTCTGAAGCCAGAAAATCTCTTCCTGAGTAAGCACCCAGTCTTCCTTTTAAGAGATCCTGAGAATCAAATTTATTTATTTATTTTCTAAATAGGGGAAAGCTAACAAACTAGGGTGGACATTGGTTCGGTTTGGTTTCGGGACAAACTCTCAATTTCGGCGGAGGAAAATGGAGGACATGGTCTTAGTCCCGACTTTAGTGTTGCTGGCGTACTCTGGGCGCTAGCTCATTTTCATACGGTGTCTTTCGTTAGGCTTTATCTTAAGGTGTTCTCCTGCTTATTCTTTGTTTCTTTGATTTGCTTTCGCTAATTTTTTCTTGTTGGCTATTTCTTTCTTGACTTAGAGATTTTGGTTTATATGTCCCATGAATGTTTTTTTATTTTTAATTTACAAGTAAGGGAGTCATTCCTAATCTGCACACCATATGGTGGTTTTTAATTAAAAAAAAAAAATCCTCCATTATTATTAGTGTAGACGGAGCACAATTTTTTTTTTTTTAAAGAGATTTTCATTCAAAAAAGGTAGGGGAATAGGAAAGTGGGTAAATCATAATTTTTTATACCTAATCAAATTTAAACAGCCATCTAAATAAAATTGATTGATAACTAATTGATCAAATATCCTTGGGATTAATCTTCTTTCAAAGAGATCTAAAATTTAAACCAAGAGAGTAAAAATATTTTTGCAGGATTTAGATATTTTTGTTGACCTTTTACATGGTCACGGTCAACAATTGTTAGGCAAGACATGTCTGTAATTAAGAAACAGAGACCACTATATTTCAATATGCTAGAAAATTTTAACAAATTTTCATATAACCTTGCTGATCTCTACTATCTCCCACAGTAATTAAAAACAGTTTTTTTTTTTTTTCCAAGTAAATCAATTATTTGTATATTCACACAACAAATTACAATATCACTACAGTGGTAAACTGCATGCTTCTCCCCTGGAAACGCAACCAATTAATCAACTTGCTTCATCAGAATTTCAATTCCCTTTCTTTCTTTTTGTTCATCTAAAATCTCCAACCCCAAGGTCACACCATAACTACCCCAAGTGCAGTGCAAATTTTAGTTTCTCAAATCCTCTGTGTCATATCTCTGTCTCTTCTCACATGATGGAACAGGGGTCAGGGTTTCGATCAGCAGAAACCACATGGTAATCATAGCGAGGCACCCACCCGCCGTAATAGGGAGGCCAGTATTGAAGTGGTTGTGTTTTGACCTCAGGATCCTTTGGTTTGTTTTCATCTTTCTTCTCACCGGCGGGACCGACGCTCACCAGCTCTGCATGTCCGACCTTCTTTCTCAGCAAACTAGTCAGCACAACGGGGTCCATCCCATCTCCAGTCACCTCTATCTGGCTCTTGTCGTCTCCTTTCAACGCCGCCGATTCCACTCCTGTAATAAATAAGTATTTATTTAGTACCCGGATTCAGTGTATGTTTGCGACTGTTATGCTTCTGCTTAATATAAAATTGTTACAACTAAAGTGTTTGTTACCTGAAACGCCGACGACGATCTTCAGAGCCTTAGAGCGGGACTTGTGGCCTTGCAATGTCAATTTGATCACAACCTTTTGCTGCAATATCAGAAAAAAAAAAACCAAGAAAAAGAGAAAAAAAAAATTAGTTTCCCATTCAAGAAACTCATGAGGCCGTAAGTGCATGTAAAAAACTAATTGCAAATATCATACCGTCATGGGTTTTAAACTTTTAATTGTTTTGATGGAGATGATGATGCAAACAGAAAGCTTGCTCTCTTAGAGAAAATGGTTAACTTTGTTGCTTTTGCTTTTGTTAACTCTCTTTTGGATATGTTAAGCCGAGTTGGCGATTTGGGTTGGTATTTATAGAGCCTTTTTGTGGTTCAGAGTCAGCTGAAGAAAATTTCGTGTAGCTATGGCTGCTGAGTTTGTGTATATTCGCAGTGGCATCATGATGGGGTCCATATGATGTGAAATCTTCGGAAAAGTCTTCTCTGTCCATGGCAAATGTAGCGAAGCTAGATTAAATTTTGGGACAAAATATTTATTTGGCATGCATAATTGGAAATGAACTAAATGGATTAGATTCAAATTTAATTCTAAAATCTTGAGATTAGACTAAGAAGATGTATTTCGTTCATTTATCAAAATCTTCTTTTTTTTTATTTAATACTTCAAAAATATTTATTTATTTATTATTAGTCAATTAATTTATTTTTAAGTACTTATTTTCTTATATGTGAATTTATGACATCTCATTTTATTTTTTTATTTTTATTAATATTTTATTTTGAAATACTCAGTTAATAGTATATTATATATATTAGCAAAATTATTATTAAGAAACTTGCTATTCATTGGTTGGCTATTTTATAAAATATTTTAAAAATAATTTATGTATACTTAATGTGATATTTAAATAGCTTTAATCATTTATCTTATAGGCAATAATATATCTCATATATATGAAAATGTATAACTTAAATATCTTAAATATGTTTTATTATAATTATAACTACTAATTACTAATTTATTATATATTTGTTTTTTTAATTAGTTGTATTTTAAAATTCATTTTAATTGTCCTCATTAAATATCTATGAATAACTTCATTTAAATTTAATTTAATATAGTCCAATCCTATCTTATACAAAAAGTAAGAGAGGAGTACTATCCAAACTAATCCAATTTAATTCTATTAATCAATGCAATCTAATCCTGCGTCCCAAACATTGATTGAGGGGTTAAAAAATTATTAAGTTTGGCATTATGTTTATGCGGGCAATCTTGTAGTTAATTTGAAGGAATTTTGATCTAAGCCGTTGATAAGTAGCATAACACAAGAGCGAAGAGCCGAAGACCGCTTTGGCCTTGGACTTAGCAAGTCAACTTGACTGAGTCATGCCTATTGCTCATTGAGTATTATATGTATTATCAACTTCATTTAATTGATTTGCTTAAATATTACATACATGTGAACCAAGTATGCTCTCTCAAACAAGAGCTGCAGTGAGCATAAATTAAACTTCAATCTTCTAGTAGTACGTCCTTCAAGATTTTTCACCACAAGCTCACCCAACAAAACAACGACTATTAATTTCTTCATCTAATTTGAAAGAAAATATAGAAAATAGTTACTAAAATTTGTTTCACATTCAGATTAATTTAAAAATGAAACTTGTGCTTAGTCGTCACTGGAAATGAAATAATTTGAATTTTGCTATATATATATATATATATATATATGAGAGCAAGTCAACCGCGTCAACAGTGGGTCCAGAGTCTCGTTCAAGTGATGTTAGATCGTATGGTGGTTTATTTTCTTTGGACGGGGATGGGGCAGGCAGTTAGAGTAATATTAATATGCTTGACTTGACTCGACGAGTATGAACGAATTGACGGTGATGCTTCGTTGATTCTTTCTTTGTTATTTGTTATTTATTCTTTTATCTAGAATGCGATACACACATTGACACCAACCCCTGAAAAGACAATTTCAACTCATGGATCAGGATTCCACACGATACGTTATCAATAACCTTGTGTAATATAAATACGTAAATTGAAAAAGTTTTTGGTTACCAACAGTTTCACATAAAATTAGGTCGTCTCGTGCATGTTATTACATCATAATTGATTAATTTTGAAATAAATATTATTATTATTATTATTATTATGAGAGAATACGCAGACACACACATATATATTTATTATCTGATGAGGATTTTCACACTTTATATAAGTGTGGGAATGCTATTATATCACATGATGTTACTCATCTATTACAGTAGGGAACTTTGGCTTGATAAGGGTCTTAGTAAAGAAATCCTAAATCTGACCAGGCTATAGCAAGAAATAATAAATATCAAATTGCCAAAAATGAGGACCATAATGAAGAATATGAAACATAATTTGGTCATAACGGATAAATATAAATATTAGGGGGGCAAACATAATATATACATAAACCTTAGAAAAAATCCAAATCAGTCCCTTATGTTTCCCTATACTTTTCGAAACCAGGGGGTTTGCGGTTCACTTCACATCATCACATGGCCTTACCATTGAGACTTGAGTTGAGCTCCTCACACCTATCAAATCCCGCTTGTAATATTAATAGCCTTACCTTTATTAAAACCATAGAAAAGGACAAAACATTATAATCGATTTAATTGAATTTTAGACTTATGTATTCATCAAAAGTGTGTAGAAGACTAATTCCAGTAACCTACGTAACTCTTACATCACTTGACTAATAAAGCAATTAGCACCCAGTCTTCTTTTAAGAGATCCTGAGAATCTTTTTTTTTTTTTTGGTAGTTAGGGATTGTAAAATAAATTTTAAATTCAGTAGATGTACTTCTCGGTTGAGTTGATTTTCAAGATCAGGTGATAAGAATTTATAGCAGCCCGTCCTAACAACCACCCATTATTGATGCACGCAAAGATTGATATGACTTCTTCAAGATGAGACCATCAAATTTTCATCACATCAATTGTTTGACAAAAGCTACCAATTATTTACTAAATCATCTAATATATGATGAAAATTAATCGAGCACTTTCTTTCAGATTAGAATTATCTTTCTCATCCCAGCTAACACTGTAGTCCCAAGGCCTAGGCGTTAATTTCCAATTGATTCTCAAAATCTTTGTTACACCTGGTATATGAATTTCTACAAAGCATTCTTTTTATTATTATTTTTTTTGCCTTTGACTAAATTTATATTGCTCACCAATTAAATTTTTATTTTGAAGATTCAGTGGAAATATCAAGTGACTTCCCACTGTGTCATGTGAATAGAACTTAATTGTTATATTTCAAACTCACGAAGTAATAAACAATTCTAAAGCAAATAAACTTTTAAAACCAATCAATCATGTTGGGATCAATATTTTCATAATAATACGATATTATTATTAATGAACGAATCGCAACTTAATTACAACCCACCAATTAATTTCGTAGCCTGCAATTGTTGACAAATTAATAATCTTATTTAATGCTCATCATGATCTCATTCTCAAGGATAGCCAACTGGCTGTGAGACAAAAAATTTAAAAAATGAAAATGATTACGAGAAGAGAATAATAATTAATACCCCGGCCGCCAAAATAATTTAGTATTGAAAATTAAATGCTGACGCACGCAAAGGCTTATATGATGCCTTCAAGATGACATCATCAGAGCTAAAGCTTGGTCTGCAAGAAAAATAATTTATTATTTAATTAAATAATAATAATAATTATTATTATTATTATTATTATTATTTTTTAATGGAATGGGTAAAACCACGCGGTCAAGTCATTGTAAAGCTACTTTTGTAAAGTCCATGTAGAATGTTTTTATGTAAAAAGATATTATCATTTTATCACTATACTTTTGTTAATATATAAATTTATCATTAGAGTTTTTAGAAAAATATTTTTTATTTAATGTTTTAATTTTTATCATTTTACTATAAATTCGAAAAAAATAGAATTTTTAACAAAATCTATAGTAAAAATCGATTTTATCCCTAAATTCTTTAAATACTATTTAATCCTCTAAAATATAAAATATAAAATTAATTATATATAGAGAGATACTGCTTTTATCAATTGATTAATTTATATAAAATAATCAACTGATAAAATTGAAAATATTACAATATTTTTGGTTTAATATTTGAAGTTCTTGAAATACCCCTATGACATTAGTAATTTCCTAATAGATAATAGTTTAGTGGTAAAATGATAAAAACTCAATATTAAGTGATTCTTAGAAATTTTTAATTATTAGATGGAAAAA
Organism: Atalantia buxifolia; assembly: GCA_030444775.1. Lineage (NCBI taxonomy): Eukaryota > Viridiplantae > Streptophyta > Magnoliopsida > Sapindales > Rutaceae > Atalantia > Atalantia buxifolia. The sequence goes on from CM059832.1 coordinate 11,272,507, forward strand.
TTATAGAAAAGTTTAATGATAAAATAATATTTCAAAAACAATTAGATGATAAAATGATAAATCCATTTTCAAAACGATTTTTGAAGGTTATGTGGCAATGACTGATGGCCTTTCAAATTATAACTTTCATAAACTTTAAGGGTGGTGATATTTCCAACCCTCGAATCCTGTGAATCCACCCAATTCTTAGAAAATAATTATAAAAAGTTCATATTAATTTAAAAATTTCAATTAAAGAATAATTTTAAGGAATTAATCAATTAAATCTATCTTAAATTCTAAATTTATTTTTTGTGACATAGATTTTTGTATTATATTTGACTAGTAAAGTTGCTTTATAGATTTTTGTATTATATTTGACTAGTAAGGTTGATTTATCCTAAAATTAAATTGACTAGTTCACCCTTAAAAGTAAAAGTGCCAAAAATTTACTTTAACTTCAACATTTTTTTTTAATTTTGTATAAAGTGCATTGTTTTTAAAATGTCAATGCTACTTTATTAGTATAATTATTAATCTTTAATTAAACTAACATAATATCTTTATGAGCCAATATTTATATAAATTATCAGATTGTAAATTTATGTCATTTGCATGTAAAATATTGAAAATTATTAGACTTCATTTAAAAAATTAGATTACAAGTCACAAAATTAAGTATCTAAAGTATTAGATATAAGAGCACATGTTTTTTTGGGTAATTGGGTCATTTTATATCATAAAGGTAAAATAATTAAATAAATCTTATATTAAAGCAACCTTAATAGTAAAAAAGAAAAAGTAAGAAAAAATATAAGAATGATTTAAGAAAAAATATAAGAATGATTTAACTGATTGATTGTACAAATATTTTTGTTGATTTGTATTTGTTAGAAATCATATGAATTTATTATAAATATTTTGCAAAAGTGCGATAGATTTACACAACTAATGGGGTAGAATAATTTATTGTTTCGCAGCGTAAGTTTTCTTTGCTAGAAAATAAATTTCTCTCTTATCGGATATATTTTTCTGGAATAAAATTACATCAAGAGAAAGATCCAATGGCGCAATCCAAAAAATTTGGTTCATTTTCAGCATTACCAAGCCAATAATGAACTCTTAATTCATAGATTTTAAAAAAAGTAAATCTATATATATATAAAGCTAGGACTTCAAGAGGTGATGTGGCATCACCATTTCTCATCTTTGTATATTTTCTATTATCTAATAAATAGAAAAAATTTTCTTTCAAATTTGGCTTTTCATCTTCTCATAATTAATTTGATTGTTATTACACAATAACAATTATGTAAAGGTTTTAATGAGACATATTCTTTATAATGAGCATCCAAGGAGGAGTGTTATAAATTTATTAAAATAAATGTGGATGTTCATAATATATATCTCTTAGTCTCCCCACTATCTTCCATTAGCAACCTTTAGCTTCCCTATAACTCCCACTATCTCACAAGAAATTATGATCTATAAATTTTCATTAATTTCATGGAGTGATTATGTAACAATAAAGAAAGAGCTCATCTTTTTGTTTTGTACACACACAATTAGAATGAATAAAATCACTCTATAATATATTCTCTCATTTTATATTATGTGATGTGGCATCACCATTTCTCATCTTTGCATATTTTATATTATCTAATAAATAGAGAAATTTTCTTTCAAATTTAGCTTTTCATCTTCTCAGTATTAATTTAATTGTTATTACACAATAACAATTATGTAAAGGTTTTAATGAAGTATATTCTTTGTAATGAACATCCAAGGGGGAGTGTTATAAATTTATTAAAATAAATGTGGATGTTCATAACATATATCTCTTAGTCTCCCCACTATCTCCCATTAGCAACCTTTACCTTTCCTATAACTCCCACTATCTCACAAAGAATTATGATCCATAATTTTTCATTAATTTCATGGAGTGATTATGTAACTATAAAAGGAGAGCTCATTTTTTTATTTTGTACACATACAATTGGAATGAATAAAATCACTCTATAATATATTCTATCATTTTATATTATTATTATAATAATATATTTTCTCATTTATTGATGAAAAGGTAGTGTACACTTAACTATACATATTAATATATATATTTAAAGTTAACAAACAAATAATTAACTTTCATAAATAACATTAATTTTATAAGGCTGCCTCATCTTAAAAAAAAATCAATCCATATTTTTTATCAGTTTCATCAAGGGTAAAGTAAGAAAAAAGGATAATACTAAATGATTTTTTCAAAGCCGTGTGAAGCGCGGTTCTTTTTCCTAGTAATGAATAAAGGTGGGGCAATCTGTACTCTAAATATTACTTTGTATACTCTATAATTCTACGTACTCCTAGACTAATTATAAAAATTAAGTTTTACTTTGTAGAATTTTTAAAATTTCAAAAACTTCTTTTCTTAAACTACTTAAGTTGTTTTAACTTTATTTATTTTAAGCACTAATAAAACTATTTAACTACTGATTTTAAGAGATTTAATATATAATTACAAGAATATAATAAAGGCAAGTTGTAAACAAATTATTTAACATATTTTCGTTATCAATTTTTTTGCTTATTTATGTCCAATATTAAATGTTGTACCCAAAATAACTTACAATTATAACGTGGTAATATTTCATAAATAATACCAGAAAAAAAGATAAAGAAGGAGAAAAAGAATACGAAGAGATGAAGATGATGACAGAAAAGGGCGAAAACAAACGAAGAAGATGAAGAAGAAGGCCCAAAGCGCAAAAAAAAGTTCATTTATAGTACTTCTGTTTCATTTTATTTTTTAAAAGTAAAAAAAAAATCATACATATAGTCAAAAATTTTCTCAAATTAATTTCCTCATTTTTCATTTAAATATTAATTAAGATATTAGAAATAAAAGTGGGTTTAAAGTGCGAGAATTATAAATTGAATAATGAGTATATTTTATGAGTTTTCAAAATAATTATATAATATTGATTTATAACAAATTGTCCTTAATAGTAATTCATACGATAGATGTTTTTGTAATGTGAATTTTTATTGAAGTTAGAATGTTCATAGTAATTTTTATAGTGCAAATAGCCTCACCCAATGAATAATTATTCAGACTATTTTAACAAGTTCTTTACTGCATTGAAAAAGGGGAGATTGTCTGTTTCTTCTCACTGAAATTAACATACACTACTTATCTCCATATTATTTTCATAATAACCAATAATTTATCTAACATCATAACTTTATAATATTATCTTTATTTTCAAATACACTTTTATCCATATTTATTATTAATTAAATAAATTATATAAATAGTAATTAAAATACCAAGAAGGAGAAATATAAATTTTAGTGTGAATAAAAAAATTAATAACAAGATATTTTTTATTTTTTGTTATTTTTAAACAACTGTCCTTATACTAAATATATATTTTTTATTTCTAAGATAGGATATTAAAATATCAAGCAAATGACCCATTTACACTTATTTTCCTTTAAATAATTTATGCCAAATAAGTTATTAACTGTTATAAAAATAATAGGAAGTAGTATATATCAATTTTAATATAGAAAAATCGACAAACTCCCTTTAACCAAAAAAAAAAAAGTTGTTGGGCTACTTTTATCACTTGCAGGTTTGAACTGCAAAGTGTAAAATTAAGGTGAAATTACTATTTACCTAGAAAGAGAAATAATGATGGTTATCTATACTTGTGTCGAAACTTCTCTACTGGGATGGCAAATTAATTTAGGTCTGGTTCGGACAAACTTGAATAACCAAAGTTGAGTTTAACCTGAGCCGAATAGGGTTGGTAATTTACAGACTTGGGCCGGGCTTTTCCAAGCTCAGAGCCAATCCTACATTATTAAAACGAAACACGGACTCTTCAAAAGCCTGTCCAAATTGCTTGGGTTTTTTCATTGTTTATAAAATAATTTTTTATAATGTAAAAGAATATTTAGATTAAAAATAAATATTCAATGCATATGTGAATCTGTGACATCTTATTTTATTAATATTTTATTTTAAAATACTCAATTAATAGTATATTATATATATTAACAAAATTATTATTAAGAAACATGCTACTCATTGGTTGGTTATGTTATAAAATATTTTAAAAATTTGATGCATAGTTAATTTAATATTTAAATAGCTTCAATCATTTATCTTATAGGCAATAGTATATCTCATATATATAAACATGTATAATTTAAAAACTTAAATTTGTTTATTATAATTATAACTACCGATTACTGATTTATTATATATATTTTTAATTAGTTGTATTTTAAAATTAATTTTAATTGTTCTCAATAAATATCTATAAACAACTTCATTCAAATTTAATTTAATACAGTCCAATCCTATCTTGTACAAAACTAAGAGAGTACGTATTATGTATAATCCAAACTAATCTAATCTAATTCTATTAGTTAATGCAATCTAATCCAGCGTGCCAAACATTGCCTAAGGGGTTAAAAAATTATTGAGCTTGGCATTGTGTTTATGCAGGCAATCTTATTGTTAATTTAAATGAATTTTGATCTAAACCGTTGACAATGATCATAGACAAGGTTCTGATTTACCATTTGGATTCCTACTCAATTACTCGTTTAGATTTGTTCTCTAGTCTAAAATTGAACATTGAACTGATGATGGTCACATAAGTAGCTTAAGACAAGAACGAAGACCGCTTAGGCCATGGACTCAGCAAGTCAACTTGACATTGTTTAATTTCTTTTAATTTATTTTCTTAAATATTACATACATGTAAACAAAATATGTACGCTCTCTCAAACACTAGATGCAATGAGCAGAATTTAAGCCTCAAACGTCTAGTAGTACCAAGCTACTTCAAGATTCTTTACCACAATCTCACCCAACAAAACAACGATTATTAATTTCTTCATCTCATGCGTGTTATAACACCAATTAATTTTGAAATAAGTATTAGTATATATGATAGTTTTTTAATCAGGGATCTCTGATTTTAATAAAGTCAGGGATAAGTTAAAAAATAAAATAAACACATTCTCCAATGTATTTGTATTTTATCTTATAGTGTATTGAAATCTAAATTTTTTAGTCTTTCAACTAATTTTTGACTTTATTAAAGTTAGAGATCACTAATTAGAAAACCACTACATATATATATATATAGACTCAAATATGTGATGAGAACTCTTATACTTTATTTAAGTGCGGGAATGCTAGCACATCACCTCATTTATTAAAGTACGAGGAACCCATGTATATATGCATGGTTAACATAATAATGAAAATATAACTTCGTCCCATAATTTATAATAATTATGACAAGAGGAGGGCCATAATAAAGAAATCCTAAACTTAGCTAGGCTGTAACCTAAAATAATAAAACTCAGATGTCAATAAATGAGGACGCTAATGAAGAATACTGAACAAATATGGGTTAAAACGGAAAAAATATAAAGTATAGGGCGCCAACATAATATATGCAAAGAGGTTGGTAAAATTTCAATTGACTCCCGCATGTTTCCTTATTTGTAGTTCCACTACCGCATGGTCTTACTTTTGAGTTGAGCTCCTCACACACTTTTAAAACTCATAAAATCCCACTTATTATATTTATTGCCTTACCTTTATTAAGATTGCGAAAAAGGACAAAACATTGCAATAGGCTTAATTAAATTTTAAACTTACGTAACCATAAAAAGTATGTAGAAGATTAATTCCATTAAAACCTACGTAACTCATATGTTAATTAATAAACTAATTAGCAGTCAGTCTTCTTCTAAGAGATCCTGAGAATGAAATTTTATGTGATCAGTGATTGCGGAATAAATTTTAAATTCAGTAGATGTACCTATCGGTTGAGTTGATTTTCAAGATTAAATAAATTATTGTGCACTGTGCAGCCTCACTTTGTTAACCGATAAGAACTTAAATGTTTTTAAATTGGGAAATTAATAAACATGATCTAACTATAGTGCAACTATGATACCATACTACAGTTACTTTCAGCCATTGGATCCAGTAATGGTGAGAGCAAATGGCTGAATCCTAGGGATGACAATGGGGTGGGGAGGCTTACTCCATTGCCCACCCCATTAAAAATTTCAGCTATTGGATCCAGCTATGGTGAGGGCAAATGACTGAATCCTAGGGATAACAATGGGGTAGGCCTACCCCATTTCCCACCCCATTAAAAATTTGGCCTCAATTCCCCATTCCATTTCCTAATAAATTTAGTAGGGTGGGGATGGGGAATCCCCGCGTGGGGAATGATTTCCCCATCCCCATCCCATTCCCCATTTATTTATTTTATAATAGATATAGATAAATGATTTAAATAAATTAAAATTAAAAACTTAAATAAAATCATTATTACATTATAAAGTATTTAAATTATTTAAGAAAATCTCCAAATATTTGAAACAATATCTTGAAATGATATTAAAATTAAAAAATATTTGAAGACAACAGTATCTTACGAGAAAAAAGAAAACATAACAATATTTTAGGGTTGAATAAAAATTATATTATAGAGTTTTCTTTTAATTATAATCTGTTTATATCAAGTAAAAATAAAAAGAAACTTTATTAACTAACATTGCAATTGATAAAATAAAAATTAAAAAAATATTTATATATAATGGGGATTGGGGTGGGGGTGGGGTAAGGAATACAAAACTAAACCCCATTCCGTTAAGAATTTGGGGATTATTTTTTCCTCATTCCCCACCCCATTCCACAAAAATTATTCAAAATTTACCCCATTTGGGGTGGAGCCGCATGAGACCCAAAACCCATGGAAGATTTTACCATCCCTATTAGATCCAATGGCTGGGTGCATAGCCAAGTCCAAATAAACAATACCAAATTAAATCTTTGAACATTTCAAAGACCCAATTAGTGTTCAATGTTTCAAATTATGGCAAATTAATTAATATATTTCATCATGACTTCAATTTTTTTCATCATCGTCACCACGGAAACTGACTGATTCTAGGCAAGATTTGAAAATCGACTAATATTTATAATAGGTCGCCTAAACAACTACCCATTATTGAACTAAAAGAAGAAATTAACATTGATGCATGCAAAGATCGATACGACTTCTTCAAGGTGAGATCATCAAATTTTCATCACATTAATTATTTGACAAAAGCTACCAATTGTTTATTAAATCTATTATGATAACGACGCTGTAATTCTAATAACCGTATTATAAGATGGCCGATCATCTTATATTTATTGAAGAAATTAATCAAGCACTTTCAGTTGATAACATATCCCAGCTAGAACTGTAGTCCCAAGGCTTAGGCATTAATTTCAAATTGGTTCTCAAACTATTAGTTACATCCAGTGTGTGATTTTTTTACAAAGCATTCTATTAGTTTTTCTTTAGTCTTCAAAAGTGTTCGTTAAACACTCAAATTTTCAAAAGCATTCATTTAATTACGAGTATACATGTAATACAATACCGTTTGGAGCAATGGCCTACACTCTTTTCTAATTTTTCAGTAGACCCCTAAATCTTTAGTTGCTAGAATATCGAGTTTAAAGTAGTATTTGAGAAGGATAAAAACGTAAAATTAGGAAGGTAGAGTCAACAATGAAAACTTTCAAAATTAGTGATTTTTAACAATAAGTAAGAGAATGAGAATATCATATATCGGACACACCAAGACAATATTACACTCTGGTCATTCTCTTAATTTAATTACCATCATAAATAACTATATATGGACCGATAGGATGGAGAAGGCAAACTCTTGGACAAGAGATGCTAATTAATTTCGTAGCCAACAATTGTTGACAAATTAATCATCTTATTTAATGCTAATCGTATAATCCATAGACGCTCATTCTCAAGGATAACCGACTGATTGTGAGAAAAAATAAAAAAATGAAAATGATAAAAAAGGGCGAAGCGAATAATAATTAATATTGAAAACTAAATGCTGATGCATGCAAAGGCTTGTATGATATCTTTAAGGTGACATCATCAGAATTTCATCACACAAAGCTCTCCCAGTAAATATAAAATATTTAACTTGTGTCATGTAAATATAAAATAAGGAAATGTATCTTTTTACTCTTTTGCTTTTGTGTGTCTTCAAACAATCTTGCAATACGTGAACGTTATTAATTATTTATCAGATAGCGCTTGATTTAATTTATTCCAGATCATTAGCCATTGCATTTTAATGATAAAATGATTGTTCAATAATTGTGTACTTGCAAGAGTATAAAAGCTTTTGTTAACCACCGATTGACTTTCTGTCATCTTCAATTCTTCATCAGCTGCCCAATCTACGTCAGCGACGCCTGTCAACCTTGATAGGCCAATGAGACTGTAAAGAACACCAAAGTCTTTCATTCTCTGGAGATATCTGGACACCTGTTTACAACTAAGCCAATGACACTGTAAAGGTCCCCGCATGTAATATCTCAATTTGTGAACAACACAAGAAATTCCTGGCCTAGTTATAGTGACATACAATAATGCACCAACTACACTTCGAAACAAAGTAGCATCATTAAATGATTAACCACCTGCTTTCGAAACTTTAGCACTAGTACTCATTGGTGTTGGTGAGCTAGCTCTTGCAATCCTGCATATTGGTTCTCTTAAGTAGATTGGAGGTATAATTGAACTGGATTAAGAGCCTCATTGATTTACAAGCATTAACTCGACTTTCTAGCTTGCACATTTTAATTCCTAGAGGCAGTATCTTGCCTTTCGATAAGCCCTTCATAAGCTTAGGTAACTTTTCTATTTTAATTGGTGCTGAGAAAATGAACTATTTTTATTATAAAATTAAGAATTTCTTTGATAAATTTCGTAAGACATGCTCGAGAGTATTGGTGCTTCCACATAACATGAAGAGTTTACTACTTTATGCTTGGATTATGAATTTACAAATAAAGAATAAAGCTTCTGTTTAACTGAAGTTTACGAGTTGGTGAACATAATCCTAACCTAGTTAATAAGGGCTTCAACGAATTAAAGTGTCTATGGATCAATAACAGGAAGAAGATGAAATGTATGCTACCCATTGCAGTAGAAGGGACACTGTGACTAAAAGAAATGTTCTATCCTAACTTTCTTAAAATACGTCATGGTCAGTTCGCAGCTGGGTAATTAAGCAATTTAAAAAGGTTAGACGTGGTTGATTGTGATGGCATGCATGTTGAACGTTGAACATTTTTACATGGTCATTTGCTACAAAGTTTTCAAAATCTTGACTATTTTGAAGCAATGAGTTGTAAATCCATGCTTAATGTGTCTTTAAATTTGAAGGGTTTGAGATAGTAAACGAAGAAATAACCAATTTATTTTCATCATTAAGGGTAATGCAATTGGTTTTTCTACCTCAAATGGCAAAAAGTGCCTTATTTTCATTGTTTTTATCCACTTAATTAAGAATATTTCAATGAGTTGTCTGCTTTATGTGTGTTCAAATTCGAAGGGTTTGAGATTGCAATAGTAGAAATAACTTGTCATCAAGGGTAATGCAGTTGATTTTTCTACCTCAGATAGCATAGATTGCCTTATTTTCATTATTTTTATGCACTTAATTAAGAATCTTTTCCTTTTAATATTGCTTTAGCTAAAATTCAAATTGCTGATTTGTTTTTAGAATCATTATATAAGATTAGAGGTGGGAATTTGAGGCATGACATGATTAGACAATGCGAATGCAATACTTATACGATGATTTCGTATTTGGATTGACATAAATTGACACGATCAATAATTGTACAGTGTCATGTCAACCCATTTCTTAATGTCGTATTCATGTTGAATCACCATAACATGTTTAACTATTTATGATAGGGGTGGGCAGCATACGGTTCAGTTCGATTCGGTTCTGGTCTAAAACCGAATGGTTCTTAATAAATAAAATGGAATCCAAACTGAATTTTTTTAAAAAAACCGAATCGAGTTGAAATATTTTGGTTCGGTTTTAAAATTTAGATCGGTTTGACTCGGTTACTTTTTTTCCTCCCTTAGTTTAAATATCAATGAAAAATCCTATAAAAAAGACGAAACAAAAATAGAAACATCATGAGAACGCAATGGGAAAGAAATTAAGTGAACAAGAAGAATCGAACCTCCATTAAACCAAAGAACAAGAGGCTTACTTGAAACTCCATTTTGGGGTTCAAAGAACCAATAGGACAAAGCTTTTTGGTGAATTACTCTACTTCTGGAAGCCATGACAGAAACTAATTTTACAAAGCATGAAAGAAAACAGGTAGTTGCCTTTATTTCCTATTAAAGCTATTTCACCTCAAATTCAATCACAACTAAAAAAAGTTTTCGTTTAATTTACTAGAGTTTGTGTGTATAAAGAGAGTAAGTGCTTGAATTTTATAGTTTTCCCAATCAATAGCTATTATATTTGCAGTTTTCCCAATCGAATATGAATTACAAATTACACAAATCAAAACCGACCAGTGCATGATTAAATCAAACCAAACACATCATAACTTAATAAAAATCAAATCAAACATGTATGCCTCAAATTAGCCACCAAACATATCAACTTATTTTTTATTTACAAAAGAGAAATTAATCAAAGAATAAATGAGGTGAAATTGAATCGAATTAAATTAAAATAAAATTGAACTCGTTGCTGCTAATGGTGAGTCAGTGAGTGAAATTGAACTCAACTTAATGCTGCACACGTTCACCGATGGGATAGCAACGACGGAGAGAGCCTGCAAAGGTTGGCGAGATGAGCGGCAGCTGACTAGAAGAGTGAGACCATGAGTGATGAGTTTGTGACCGTGAGAGGCTGACCATGCATCAAGGATGAGTCCGTGAGAGGCTGACCGTCAGCGTGACTGTGAGAGGCTGCGTGAGAGGGAGATTGTTGTGATACTTGAGAGAGATGACTTTTACTGTCATCGTGATCTAGGGTAAGGAATTGAAACTAATTTTTGCTTTTACATTTTAAATTCAATAATTTTTTTAATTGAAGCGAACCGATCAGTTTGTCGGTTTGGTTTGGTTTTGAGCCAAACCGAATACAAACCAATCGATTCGCTTATTTTCGAACTACTAAGTTTTTGTTCTCTAAACCGAACCAAACCGAACCTATTATTTTGATTCAGTTCGGCAAAAACTGAACCGTATGCCCACCCCTAATTTACAGAGTGAATATATATATTTTTGTATCATATCATGTCAACATGTTTATCCATTTAGAGTTCAAATACAGGTTTAACAGTTTTACATGTATTTCATTAATGTATTTCAATGGACTAAATGACACTTGTGTTAGAGAATGTGCTAATAACATGAGATAAAATGGGGATTCTTTAATGATTTTTTTGAAATTTTGGGATTAATGTAATAATGTCTATTTAAACAGGGTTGAGTGAAATTTACCCAAATATTAATAATACAATAAGCCTTATTACATCAACATTAAAAGTTGATATTCTAAATAATTAAGCATGTCATCGATGCCAACCCTTTGGTTGCTCTTCCTATTTTAATTAATTGAAAACGGAAAAAAAATTGGTGTATTAAATCATATGATATCCAAAGACCACATTGGACTCCGATTAATTCAGATTTGAATCGGGTAAGACCACTAGGATAGAAAAGCTCTCTCAACAAGTATTTAACGTAGCTGCATTCCCAAGATTTAAATCGATCACCTTGGTTAAGGTAGAACAGTCCCATACTAGCTGATCTATGTGCTTATTGGTATTGAAAACAAAAAAAATTGATGCCCGAGATTGTGTCACACGACCACCTATTTAATTGTCACATGTTCACGAGAGTAATAAACCACAATGCCCTTAATTATAGTGCATGTACCATAATTACAGAGATTTGCCCAAAATAATTGGAGGATTTTTTTTAATTTCTTTTGGTTAGTTGTTAACTCTCCTATATAAATACACGATACGATGTAGTGAAAAAAACGCAACTTTCATCTGCAAATCTTGCTCCTTTTCATTACTTCCACCCGAAAAAAAAAAAGGCATATTGGCGCTCATCAGCTATGTCGACTATGAAGGTATGGATTATTCAGTGGAATTTTTATATCATATTTGATTTTAAATTACATTACCATGATAACTTAAATGAAGTTCCGTTCTTATTCTTCTTATTACTTGTTGCATGCGGCAAAAGTGTGTGATCCATTGTAAAATGTTCTATAGCAAACGTACCACCATTGAGGACTTGACGCTGAAAATACCTACTAAATTCCCAGGTGATTACAAAAATTAATAATAGTAAAATTATATTTTAAAATGTGCAGATGTTTTACACTTCAGAATTTTTATTGATTGTAATGATTATATATATAGGAGTGAAATCAGCGGAGATAAAAGAGCAAGTGCAAGGGATTGTGATGATATTAGAAGGTGAAGACCCGATTGCAATTTGTTCTTTCGTGAGGAAAAAGGATCGGACGGCCGAAATCATACAGTATGGTCCGTTGTGAAGAAAATTAAAACAAGAGAGCTGCCACATCGAAAAAGTGTGTGATCCATTGTAAAATGTTCAATAGCACCGCCATTGAGGACTTGACGGTGAAAATACCTACTAAATTCCCAGGTACTTCAAAAAATAATAATAGTAAAATTATATTTTAAAAAGTGCAGATGTTTTGCACTTCAGAATTTTTATTGATTGTAATGATTATATATATATAGAAGTGAAATTGGTGGAGATAAAAGAGCAAGTGCAAGGGATTATGATTTGTTAGAAGGTGAAGACCCAATTGCAATTTGTTCTTTTGTAAGGAAAAAGGATCGGACTGCCGAAATCATACAGTATGGTCCGTTATGAAGAAAATTAAAACGAGAGAGCTGCCACGTCAAAAATAAGAGCAAACCAAAGACGAACAATTGTGTTAGGTCCTAGTATAGATATATTTTAATTTCTGTTAATAATTTCTCCTCACATATATATGTTTGTATGTGTGGGTCGACAAATTAATAAACTTACATCGATGACGAATGAGAACAACATTTGCATGAAATGTTTTTGATGATTTATTTCTCTCTTCATAATCTTCTCTGATTCTCTTTTCTTTTCTTTTGAAATTTATCATTTTTTGAACATGATCGTAAACAATTCATGTGAAAAATTCGACTCAAACCCACACAGAGAGAGTATCTGCTGGCTGTTTCAGTATTGCTGCTGCTTGTCCATGAGATTTAATTAGAAATTTCTTTAATATATTGTGTTATATTGTTCTGAAAATTTCAGCAATACTAAAGGGGGAGAATGACATTAAGGTCCCCAATATTTCTGACTAACTTGTGTTCCTAATTTATTGAAAGATAAATGAAACATTTTGAGATATATACACCAAATTCTTCCTACCTTTTGAGTTTCAACAAATATATAATATTGGACTGACAATTAGGTTAATTATCATAGTGAAAGAACCTAAAAAAAATGCTCATACGGGATGCAATGGGTAATTACAAAAATTAGAAAACTAAGAGGTAAAAGTGAAAAATATTAGGGATCTAAGTGTTCTACTGTCTAATTTATATGAAAATGTTTGATGATCATATGTATTCGGGTCTTCAGACAGTGGCGGCTTTAATGCTACGCGAATTAGGCAGTTGCCTAGGGCTCCGTATTTAGGAAGGCCCCAATTTTTAGGTATCTATTTATTAATTAATATAATTAATTTTTTTAAGATTAAAAAAATTAAGTTACTTATATATTTTTTTTGTACAGTAAAAAAAGCTTAATTTTTAGGTTTTACCCTATCATTACTCTCATTCATAATTATCTCTCTTATTTGATAATCTTTACCTTAAATATAAGATATATTTTTATGGTATAATAATTATTTTGAACGTTACTTCTTTATTTTATTTTACTATTTCCCAAAAAAAAAATCAATACTTTCCCTTTCCAAAAAAAACTCTTATTAAAATTAGTGACGTTAGATTTTTAGAGCTAGCTTTTAGTATTCTATGAAAATATATTTAAAAACTCATTATCTATAAACCGATACACATTTAATCAAAGCTACTTTCAGCAAAAAGTTTTGTGCTCTCTTCTCTTTCTCTACAAAATTCATGGCCATCATTATCTTCATCTCAACTAGTCAATTGACTCAATTCCAGGTGCTATCATTATATTTTTTCTATTATTATTATTATTGTTCTTATCATTTTTAAATTTAATTTCTTTTTATTTTTTGTATTGATTTTGGCTTGAATAATCTAGAAAAAAAAATTGTGTTGTTTATTTGTTTGTTTTTCTAATTTGAAAAGCATGTCAACTAGAAAATATGCATAAGGATATGAAAAACTAAGAAAAGAAGAGGAGAATATAAAAGTTAGTCCAATCTCAACAAGGAGCTCTCGATAAATTTATCACAACTAGTAAAAAAGATATAGATTTAAATGAAGAATTAGTTATTGAACAACCAAGTTCAAATGAATTAAACAATGATGAAATGGTGAATGAAATAAACAACATTGAAGATGATAATAATAAAAATGCGGACAAAGTTGGTGTAGGAAATTTATTTGTTCTAAATAATATTTATGACCCATGAAGATGGAAAAATGTTGATACAAAGTTAAGAGATCTTTTAGTAGAAAAAGGCTCAATTAGAGAGAATAACATAACTTTACCAAAAGATGAAAATTCTAGGCATTTCTCTACTGCATTTTATGTTAAAATGTTACCAAATGGAGAAAACATGATAGAAAATGGTTAATATATTCAAAAGATTTTGACAAAGTATATTGTTTTTGTTGCAAATTATTCAATACAAGTTGTATCAGCTTAATGATGAAGGAACAAGAGATTAGAAAAATCTTAGTTCTAAACTTAAAAGTCATGAAACAACCAATGAACATGTAACTAATATGAATGCATGGGTTGATTTAGAAGCAAGACTATCGAAAAGAAAAATGATTGATAAAGATGTTCAAGAAAGAATTGACAAGGAAAAAGAACATTGGCAAAAAGTATTAATAAGAATTATTGTTGTTGTAAAGAATCTTGCTAAAAATAATTTAGCATTTCGTGGAAAAAATGAGAAGATCTATAAAGAGAGAAATGAGAATTTTTTAAGTTTAATTGAAATGATTGTGGAGTTTGATCCAACAATGCAAGAACATATTCGACATATTAAAACCGGTGAAATTCATGTATCTTGGACATATTGTATAAAATGAACTGATATTCATGCTAGCACTTGAAATAAAAAAATCAATTGTTAACAAAGTTAAGGAAGCAAAGTACTTTTCAGTTATGCTTGATTGTACTCCACATGCAGGCCACCAAGAGCAAATTTCTCTTATATTAAGATGTGTGGATATCTCAACAAATCTAGTAAAGGTAGAAGAATATTTTTTAGGATTGTTACCATTGGAAAAGGTCTTTTTAATGAACTTGTGGATGTAATTAAAACTCTTGAACTTGATATTAATGACGTAAGAGGACAAGGATATAGCTAATTCTTGTCCTAAAGCTATTTCATTTTTTGGAGTTGTTCAACATGTTTACTCACTATTTTCTTCTTCACCTAAGAGATGAAAATTTTTACAGATAATATACCTAATTTAACTGTTAAATTATTGTCACAAACACGTTGGGAGAGTCGTATAGAAAGTGTCAAAACAATAAGATTTCAAGCTCCCCAAATTGGAGAAGCTTTACTCGAATTAGCAGAAGTTAATAAAGATCCTAAAATAAAAAGTGAAGCTAAATGTTTAGCAACATATGAATTGGAAAACTTTGAATTTTTGTTAGGCATGATTATTTGGTATGATATATTGTTTGCTGTGAATATTGTTAGTAAAAGCTTACAAAAGGAAGATATGCAAATTGATGTTGCCATAAATCAGCTAAAAGGTTTTATATCCTTTTTTGAGAATTACAGAGAAAATGGTTTTGTGTCTGCTATGATTTCAGCTAAAGAGATTGCAAATGAATTGGAAATGAACCAAAATTTCATGAAAAACGTATAATTCATAGAAAAAATAAATTTAGTGAGAATAATAATGAAGAGAAAATTCTATCTCCCGAAGATTCTTTTAGAATTGATTATTTTGTGTATATAGTAGATCAAGCTATTTCTTCAATCACCAATAGATTTGAGCAGTTTCAATTCTATGAAAATATTTTCAGATTTTTACGTAATTTGAAAAATTAAAATCATAAGATGATGAAAGTTTAAAAAGTTATTGTATTAATTTTGAAAATGTCTTGAAATATGATATGTTTTTTTATATTGATGGATTATATTTGTTTTCAGTTAAAAGTCTTAAAAGAAGTTTTACACATTGAAAGAAATACTCCACTTGATATACTTAATTATATTAAAAAAGTAGATTATTTTCCAAACACATTTGTTGCTTATAGAATATTATTGACAGTACCTGTAACTGTTGCTTCTGCTGAGAGAAATTTTTCCAAATTGAAGTTAATACAATCTTTTTTAAGAACTACAATGTCAAAAGAAGGATTAAATGGATTAACTATATTAGCTATTGAAAAAGATTTGTTAGCTAAATTACAATATAAGATTTTAATTAATAATTTTGCATCTAAAAAAGCAAGAAGAATAAAATTTAATTGATTAGTAATTTGCATTAATGATGGTTTGCAGCAAGGATCATAGCAGGTAGGAGCAATGATTTAAAGTTCACAGGAAGATTATGGTTGTGGCTAACGAAGTTTTAGAGCATTTTAAGGAGATGGAATTTATGAAAGACAAAGTTAGTTAATATTCGTGTGGAAATAAATAGATATCTTTTCGACTATTATTATTATTATTTTTGGATCTTGTTAATAATTGTTGTAATTCAAGATATTATTGAATATAGTTGAATTTTAAGCTACTTGATGTTGTTTTGAAAGTTTTTTAGCTATTTAATGTTCTTGTGAGAGTTGATATTTTAACATCAGAATGCCTAAAATAAAATTTCACCTCAGGCCCTTAATTGGTTAAAGCTGGCCCTGTCTCTAGAATATTTGATTTAAATTCGAATTTGTTAGGAATTTAAATATATTAAAAATAGATGTAGGTAACAAAAAATTAACAACTTAATTTTTTCCGAAAGTAATGTTCACGACTGCTATTCACCGTTACTGTTCACCGCAACTGTTCACAGTTACTATTTACGAATACTGTTCATCCGCATCAAAAATATTAATTTTCCAAAAACATAATAAAATGCATAAAGTAAATGACATGGAGATTTTTTCGTAGTTCGGATTAATCAATTCTACATCCACGAGGCCACGCCTAAATGAAAAGCAATTCACTAAGTTGAGATGTTACAACCTATGGATTTACCAAACTTCAGACTCTCACTTACAGTTTATCACCATACAATTTACTCAACCTTGGACTGAATCTGGTTCTCTTGAATCGCTACCCCTCTTGATCCACGATCCTTAAGGCACTTCGCAAAGTGATCAATAGCAATTCTTCAATTCTTCAATGTTTAGTGATCCAAGATCCACATAGACTCTCCACAGAGATGAACAGAAAATAAGAAAACAAATCAACACAACATGATGTACCAAATCCGGAATCTCTAGGGAGGAGGCCAAATTTTGCTTCTCTGCTTTATGCTCTATGTTGTGTATTTTCAACTGTGAAATGCCTCTCTTTATATAGGTACTAGGATTTCACCAAATAGCAAGTCTTAAAAGACTTAGATTCTTTCAAAATAAGAGTTTCTTTCCTCTTGTAATTCCCATGAATCTGAATATGAATAAATCTGATCTTCTTGCCTTACTTGTCTCTTAAGAAATATCTAGAGCATTTAATGACTTCCTGTTTGAACCAATTTCTTGCTCTAAGTAGATCTCATGCGCCAATTATAGAATCCCACCAGTAATTGACTTGCTAAATGAGACATCTAATTAAACTAGGAAACAAATATTCCTAATAAATTGGAATCTCACTAAATTAGAGAATTAATAAATTAATCCATATTACAAGATATTTAATAAATAAATTTCTAATTTAACTAGACTTGCCATAAAATGCCAACTCTATAAATAATGGACTTAACAATCTGTCCCTTTGGCATTCTTGTGGCAAAAGCAGTCTAACACAAGTCTTCCATGAACTTTGGCGCTGAGATATGACCCTGAACAATCATAAACAACAACAAGGAACTAACCAAAATAATTTGGCAATTAGCATGTTAGTTCATGAAAATAAACCAAGGCAAGAATTAAAAATAAAATGCTAATTTTATTGATCAATAAATGGAAAGACAACATTAAGCAGAAAATTAAGAGTAATAAAAAATAAACTCCTCCTAAGAACTAAAATCCATAAAATAAAAATTCTTGAACAAAAATTAAGTCTCTCATTAGAAAGGAAAATACTACTCCCCCTAACTCATTGCATTGAGTAATTAAAGACTTGAAACAATTTACTCCCCCTCTTTTGCCAAAAGATTGCAAAAGGGAAGTAGTTTTGCATGGAATTCAGCCAAACGAGTAGAAAGATTGGCAATATCTTGCCCTTGTTGCAAAATGGTGGCCTCAAGTTGGGCAAGATTAGGAACAAAAGAGGCAGATGGAGGAGAGGAGCGAACATAAGCTGCAACAAAAGAAGGAAGATCATGAAGAGTCCTAGGAGGAGCTCCACTAATGACGGCGCGTGAGGGCGCGTGTAGCGGCGGCTGGTGGTTGGTAAGGACAGCATGAACAATGGCGGCATAGGTAGTAATCCGAGGGTCAGAGGTGGAAAGGCCAGAGTGAAAACTATCTTCAGGAGGTATTTGTCCAAATTTGAGACCAAAATCCTCATCATCATCAAGTGTATGAATCTCATGAGGTCGTCCACAACCCAAACAAAAGTAAGGTGTAAGAGTGGGACGACACTTGAGATTAGAGTTAGCAAGAGAGCACTCACCAATGTTAAGCTTAGAAGCCATGGAAAAGGAATATTAAGAACAAGGAAAATAAACAACAAACAAAAACTAGACTAGCCGAAGGAAGGGAGAAAGAAGCCACAAATTTGAATGCAGAACAAGGATCGAAGGGCTGTCTTATTAAGAAGAACATGTCTTGTTCAAGTAGGATTTGGAAATCCAAGTATCCAACTAACATAAGAAAAGCATTAATGAAATGGATTGTATTCCGATTTAATGCACTAACCATCATAGATTTCATTCCAGATCAGTAACTAAACAAAAATCGACTCAAACAAGTCAGAAACAAAGAGGAAAAACCCAAAAAACGAAATCCCATCAAGGATACTTTACGAAACAGACAAACATTGCAGAGCAGAGAACTTCAAAATTAAACTGGGAATGAATGAGACAGAATCAAAATGCTATCTACATACCGTTGGAAAGCTTATTGAATCAGCATTTCATAAAATTTTACAGAACCAAATTTGGAGTTCTGTAGACAAAGTTATGGCCAAAAGATCGCAAAATACTCAGTTGTGACTGGAAAAACTTGTTAATGCACTTTTTAAAAAAATTTTGCGTAAGAAAAAAAAATGTGACTCTTAAGACTTAAAAACATATCATCATGTAAGAACATGAGAATGTATATGCATCATGAAATTTTTTTTTAAACCAATGCATCAATAACGAATTTGAACAAAAAAATGTCTGGGAATTTTTTACAACAAGCATTAATTCATGTAATCAATACTCTAATTTCCTTAAAAAAGAAAAATTAAAGAAATTCAAGCTTGTGTGAGTGTGTGTAAACAACTCAATCTAAACCTTTTTCCTAAAAAATCATCAAATTTCACAGTCAAGGTCTTAAATATAAAATATAGAGTTGGTCAAACTAACCTTATCATCTTGATCTCTAATTTTTTTGACCATTTCAATTGACAGACTTTCCTTTTTTTTTTTTTGATAGCAAAGCCCTTTTTTTTAAAAAAATCTATGGTCAGGAGCTTTCACTCTACCCCTTAAGGTAGCCTTCTTCTCATGGTAGTTCGTCCTCTATCATATTTGTGATACGCAGACTCAAATTACTCAAGGATAACTTCACTCTTAAGAGTTATAGGTAGCTATTTCTGACCACAGTGTCTGTATATATTTGAGGTCTTATGACAAGATAAGAATTAAGGCAAACAGTCATAACTCAAGTTAAATATTCTCAACAGAGATAATGTAAATATCAAAACCTTGAGTCAAAGTAGAGACTGAATTGTCATTCATGTGCTTTTGAAGAAAGGTTAAATAACTCTAATCAAAACTTATTTAAGGCCTTCATATCTTTAAAAACATGAAAAATTACTTGTCGTCTAAAAACCAGAACACAAAAACAATGATTTAAAAATAAAATGCATGTTCTATATCTAATGCACAGATGCATGAATTAAAACTAAAGAAAAACATTTGAACTTATATGGAACACACACCTAAAGCTTTCCTTAAAGATTCAAATCGTTTGGAGTCTAAAGCTTTTGTGAAAATATCTGCAAGTTATTTTTCTGTATCAATGTATTCTAAGGACACGGTCTTGCTCTCAACTAAATCTCTAATGAAGTGATGACGAATATCGATATGCTTAGTTCTAGAGTGTTGAACATGATTTTTAGAAATATTGATAGCACTCGTGTTATCACAAAAGACAGTCAAAGTATCCTGAATTATACCATAATCTGCTAGCATTTGTTTCATCCAGAGCAATTGGGTGCAACAACTTCCAGTTGCAATATATTCAGCTTCAGCCGTGGAAAGAGAAATTGAATTCTGTTTCTTACTATGCCACGATACTAAGTTATTCCCAAGATAAAAACATCCTCTAGTGGTGCTTTTTCTATCATCAGCATTGCCAGCCCAATCTGCATCAATATATCCTGCAAGACTTGAATTTGTGTCATTAGTGTACCATATTCCATCATTAACTGCTCCACTAACAAAATGAATGATTCGTTTGACAGTAGTTAAGTGTGATTCCTTTGATTTCACTTGGTACCTAGCACATACACCAACACTGAAACATATATCCGGTCTACTTGCAGTCAAATAAAGTAAGCTACTAATCATGCTTCTGTAAAGACTATGATCAACACTAGAACCACTATCATCAATAGTCAACTTGGCATTAGTACTCATAGGAGTTCTCAAGTGTTTTGCAGAATCTAAATCAAACCTTTTGACTAAACTTTTTGCGTACTTACTTTGATTAACAAAAATTTCATTTTCCATTTGTTTCACTTGCAAACCCAAGAAGTAAGTCAATTCTCCCACCATGCTCATCTTAAATTCCTTTTTCATTTGATTAACAAATTCTTGCACATGATCAGAAGAAGTAGAACCAAACACTATATCATCAACATAGATTTGAACAACTAAAATCCCTGGATTGAGTTGCTTAATAAATAATGTTTTATCTACTCCCCCTCGCTTATAGTTATTTTCAAGCAAAAATTTGGTCAACCTTTCATACCAAGCTCGAGGAGCTTGCTTTAAACCATATAGAGCCTTTTGCAATTTAAAAACATGGTTTGGGAAATGAGGATCTTCAAAACTTTTAGGTTGTTTAACATAGGCTTCTTCATTTAAGATGCCATTCAAAAAGGCACTCTTAACATCCATTTGAAATAATTTACAGCCTATTAAACAAGTAATTGCAAAAAGCAAACAAATAGATTCAATTCTAGCAACAGGTGCAAAGGTTTCATCAAAGTTAACACCTTCAATTTGCGTGTAGCCTTGTGCAACCAGCCTAGCTTTATTTCTCACTATGTTACCAAATTCATCAGGTACTAGTATCCATACATCATTTCGCTCAAATTGTTCTAGTTCTTCTTGCATAGTTTTGACCCAAAATTCATCAACTAAAGCTTCCTTAACATTTTTAGGTTCAGTCAAAGATACAAAGCAAGTAAATCTTACCATATTTGCATACCTTTTCCTTGTGACCATTTGTTCATCAAGCTTACCTAGAATAAGCTCAGATGAGTGATTTTTCTTAACTCTTGATGATGGTTCCTTTCTGATTAGGTCCTATAGGTCCATGATTGCCTGGAGTTTTGAAACTCTCCTTCACAATCTCTGGTGTTTTCTTAGAAACGTCTTCTTCAACAGGTTCTTTTTCTTTCAAGGGAGGTTCACTAGATTGACCTTCCTCAATAACTCGAACTTCAGGAGCAGCTGTAACAACATTTGGTGTTTCTAAAAGATTGGTTATCTCTTCCTCAATTGAGTAATTTGTAAAATCTTGATAATCATCAATAACAACATTTGCAGATTCAACAATATTTTGAGTTCTCATATTATAAACATGAAAAGTTCTGCTATTATTAGAGTAACCAAGAAAAACACCTTCATCACTTTTTGAATCAAATTTTTCAAGATGTTCGCGATCATTCAATATAAAGCACATGCTCCCAAAAATATGAAAGTAACCTAGATTAGGTTTCTTATCTTTTCATAACTCATAAGGAGTTTTTTTAGTACCTGGACGAAGATAAACGCGATTAATGGTGTAGTAAACAATGTTAAGTGCTTCAGCCCATAATCTCTTTGAAAGTTTCTTTGAGTTCAACATCATTCGTGCCATTTCCTGCAAGGTCTTATTTTTTCTTTCTACAACACCGTTTTGTTATGGAGTAATAGGTGAGGAAACTCATGTGAAGTTCTATGTAAATTACAATATTCTTCAAAATTGGAGTTTTCAAATTCTCTTCCATGATCACTCATAATTCTGATAATATTACAATTTTGTTCATTTTTAACCTTTTCACATAATTTTCTGAACACATCAAATGTATCTGATTTTTCTTTAATGAAGTCAACCCATGCATACCTAGAAAAATCATCTACACATACAAATGCGTACCTTTTCCCAGCCAAACTTTCAACTTGCATTGGTCCCATAAAATCCATATGAAGTAGTTGTAGCACATTTGATGTTGCTTTATCCTGAATGGATTTATGCAATGCCCTTTGTTGTTTTCCAAATTGACATAGGCCACATATTCCAAGTTATTTTTTTTAAGCATTGGAACTCCTTTTACAGCACCTGTTTTCATAATTCTAGTAAGTAATCTGTAGTTCAAGTGACCCAACTTTTGATGCCACAATTTTGTGTCATCAAGAGTGATCTTATGACAAACAATTAAGCTAGTCAGTTTATAACAATGGTCAGATGATCGATGTCCTTCCAAAATGCAATTTCCATCAATATCAAGAACGCGGCATTTGTTCTTGTCAAAGTTGACAAACAAGTTTTGATCACAAATTTGACTAATGCTGAGTACATTTGCTTTGAGATCCTCTACATACAAAACATTTTCAAGTTTTGGAAACCCATCCGCATCTAAAGTTCTTTTTCCGAGCACTCGACTTTTCACACCATCAGCAAAAGTTACATTTTCTCGATTAAGTTTTTGATAATTGGTCAAGGTACTTCTATCACCTGTCATGTGTCTAGAACAACCACTGTCAAAATACCAAAAATTAGTAAGTTCTCAAGGAAATAAAGGAAACATAAGCTTTATAATCATTCTTCCTCATCCAAGTAGTTCTGGGTTTATTTTCCCTTGTCTCAACCTTAGGTCTAGGTGTCATCCTAGGTTTTCCATGAGAATAATTAAAGAACATAGTCTTTTTCATATATTTAATGAGCTTGAAGCAATTAGGTTTTATATGTCCTTTCACATGACAAAAATGACAAGTGGGAATAAACTTGTTGTTCTTACCTTGACGAACTGGTGAAGAATGTGCAACAACTTTACCTTTTTGAAGATATGGAAGTTTAACAATTGGTGGAGAAGTTGTAACTTGAGAAACTTTAACAAACACACCTTGAAAATTTGAGTCTTTACCATCTTGATATCTAAGACCATGATGATCTGAGCTAAATTTTCCAAGTGACAAGATATGGTCTAACTTTTGAGTTCTAGAATTCATCATCTTAAGTGACTTTTTAGTATTCTCTAATTCTGTCATCATTGCAAGCAATTCGTCATCTTTGTCAATAAGTAAAGACTTGTAATGAATTATCTCGCTCTCAAGTTTTGCTTTATCATCTAAAAGATTGGATACTTGAGTCATCAAGGTCACATTTTCATTGTAGACTTCTTCCCACTTAGCGAACATCATCTTGTAGCTTTCATGAAAAGCTTTCTTGTCATTTATATCAATGTCACTGACGTCGCTATCTGAATCATTATCTTTGTTAACATGTTGCAAAATTGCGTCAAGGTTGGAATCAGTGTCTTCCATGCAATAAGCTAAATGCGAGGCTTCAGATGTGGATGCATCTATGATGTTTGATTCCTGTTTATTGCCATCATTATGGATAACAAGTCCTCCAACAAGATCTTCTTTGTTGATGCTATCATTAGAATCATCATCACTCCAAGTGGATTACATTGCTTTCCTTTTCATAAGAGTGTTAGCACATTGTGCTTGTATGTGTCCTATGCCTCCACATTCTTTCCATCGAATACCCTCAAGTTTGTTAAAATCAAAAAATTTAAAATTAGAGTTGGAAGAACCTTTTTGAACTATAGGAGCCATTGATGTTAAAGTTTTCTTTGGTTTGTTTAACCTTTTTGAACTATAGGAGCCATTGATGATAAAGTTTTCTTTGGTTTGTTGAAGTTCTTCTTTTTCAACATCTTCTTGAAATTCTTTGCAATGAGTGCAAGAGAATTATCCACGTACAAAAATGGATCATCATCTTCACTTGATTTGGTGATGGGAGCCTCCGTTTCAACCTGAAAGGCAATACCTTTTTCTTTCTTGTGATTCAAATTCAAGTGGTTAGTCTCATAGACTATCAATTTTCCTATAAGTGAACCTCTAGTCATAGCAGACATATCAACATATTCTTCAATGGCCAAAATTTTAGGATGATATCTAGGATGGACAGGTCTTAAGATTTTTCTGTAGATTTCTTCTTCAGAAATAGGTTTTCCAAGAGCAAAAAAATTCATTAACCATAACGAGGATTCTAGAATTAAATTCAAAAATGGTTTCATGTTCATGCATTTTCAAGTTTTCAAAATCAGATGTAAGTTTCTGAAGTTTAGAACGTTTTACCGTATTGTCACCTTCAAAACTACTCTGGAGTATATCCCAAGCAGCTTTGGATGTCTTGCATGTAGAAATTAGTTGGTACTGAAACAGATCAACTCCATTAACAATGACATTAAGTCATTTTGCATTATATCCAGACGTATTAAGTTCATCAATAGTCCATTCTCTGACTGGCTTTGGAGATTCTACACCATCTTCATCAATTTTGATAGGTGGAGTATATCATGTGAGTACGCATTGCCAAACTCTTTCATCAATAGCTGTCAGAAAAATTTCCATCTTTTGCTTCCAATAAGCATGATTTGTCCCATCTAGTACAGGTGGAAGAGCTAAAGAGCCTCCCTCTCTTTGCAAACTCATACCTACAAAATAGATCTAGGTTCCAAGAATCTCACTAAATAGTTAGTGTCCCTCTCTGATACCAATTGTTAGAAATTTAGATCTATTAAAAATAGATGTAGGAACAAAAAAATTAACAACTTAATTTTTTCTGAAAGTACTGTTCACGGTTACTGTTTACGACTACTGTTCACCGCAACTGTTCATAGTTATTGTTTACGAATACTGTTCATCCGCATAAAAAATATTAATTTTCCAAAAATATAATAAAATGCAGAAAATAAATGACACGGAGATTTTTACGTGGTTCAGATTAATCAATCCTACATCCACGAGGTCCCGCCCAGATGAAAAGCAATTCACTAAGTTAAGATGTTACAACTTATGGATTTACCAAATTTAAGACTCTCACTTATAGTTTATCACCATACAATTTACTCAACCTTGGAGTGAATCTGCTTCTCTTGAATAATCGCTATCCCTCTTGATCTACGATCCTCAAGGCACTTTGCAAAGTGATCAATAGCAATTCTTTAATTCTTCAATATTTAGTGATCCAAGATCCACATAGACTCTCCGCAGAGATGAACAGAAAATAAGAAAACAAATCAACACAACATGATGCGCTAAATCCGGATTCTCTAGGGAGGAGGCCGAATTTTGCTTCTCAGCTTTATGCTCTATGTTGTGTGTCTTCAATTGTGAAATACCTCTCTTTATATAGGCACTGGGATTTCACCAAAATAACAAGTCTTAAAAGACTTGGATTCTTTCCTCTTATAATTCCTATGAATCTGAATATGAATAAATATGATCTTCTTACCTTGCTTGTCTCCTAAGAAATATCTAAAGCACTTAATAACTTCCTGTTTGAACCAACTTCTTGCTCTAAATAGATCTCATGCGCCAATTATAGAATCCCACCATTAATTGACTTGCTAAATGAGACATATAATTAAACTAGTAAATAAATATTCCTAATAAATTAGAATCTCAATAAATTAGAGAATTAATAAATTAATCTCTATTACAAGATATGCAATAAATAAATTTCCAATTTAACTAGACTTGCTATAAAATGTCAACTCTATAAAAAATGACCTTAACAAATATAAATTAAGTAAAATGACTTATATTTATCATTTTTGTATTATGATTTTTGACCCAACAATTTGTTATGTACAAATAGAATTTTTATACCGAGGACGTTTGTTCTTAAAATCATATTATATTACCTCAATTCATGCGGCAACACTTAATAACAAGTCATTGCCCTCGCTCTTTCCGCTCTACTGTTAATTTGATTGCTTTCATCCAAAATGTTGTGATAAGTTGGCAATGTTAAATGTTAAAAATCATTATTGGTAATTGATTAGCATGTACAACAGCATCATTGGCTGAATTATGAAAATAAAACATAGTGATATCGGCGATCTTATTTATAGGCCATCGTTATCAAAAAGACATTGAAGGCTTAATCATTCAAACATTTAAACTTAGCTCAAGGGAAATTTTAAGTTTTTCATTACACAGCCTTCACCACTATAGGACTCCTCACTCGGTGTTGTTTCTCATCTGACCATATCAACTCTCCAAATACGTAATCCTTAGTAACACTTGCATGCTTAGCTTTAATGATGACCTTGAAACTTTTCTCCTCTCCAACATTTATAAATTTCAAGCTCTTTGGTGCAATAGTCACTGAGACTCCTTCCGGGGTTTTTACACGAGCTTGGTAAGTTCCCGGAGAGCCAACATTCTTGACTCTTCGCGTCACTGTGATTGAGCCAGAGAGTTTAGGGACTGTGATTGAAGGGTAGTTGAAGTTGACCAGACTAATAGCATTCTCGGGGCATGTGTAAGTGCAGTTTGTTGAGAACAATAAAATTACATTTTTGTTGTATCCCAGTGCACAAAGAAAGTTCAAGTAATCGTTAACCGTTAAGTCATAAACCAACCCAGGATCCATTGCGAGGTTTGGTTGCACATGGCCTGCTCCATAACTGAAAGGTGTTGCTTCAGTAAATGAAGCATTCAAAATTTGTTGCTTCTCGTTATCCTGTGTTGTTGCTGTGAAATACAAGGACAAAAAAAGATCAAAATCTAAACATAAACGTTTCAAGGACTAGTTTTGATTTACCTGTGGTCATAATGGCTGATTGAATTGCTGCAGGACTCCAATCAGGATGGAGGATTTTGAGCAGGCCAGCAATACCAGAAATGTGAGGACATGACATTGAAGTTCCTGATATAGAGTTGAATGGAATCCGGCGCTTATCGTAATTTAGGTGTGTTGGGCTTTCTGCTTCAGTATAGGCAGCTATTATATTCTCTCCTGGTGCAGTGATATCAGGCTGAAAATAAAAGCATAACAGCTAATTATTCAATTCTGGTAGCATAAAATATGAGAGATATCCAATTGAGTTGCCATTTTATAGTACCTTGAGAATCTCTGGGGTAATGCGGTTTGGCCCTTTCGATGAAAAAGCAGCCATAAATGGAGCTGGTTTTGCTCCAAATTCAGTGGTCGGACGTGTAATGCAACCAACAGGATGCCTGTTAAAAGTGAAGAACGAGTTACAATACTAATTAATTTCGTGGCAGCTGATGAAATGTACGGTATGCTTGTAATCTTACTTGGTTGAATTGATGTAACCAAGTAAAGAATCACCATCATTGAAGCTGATAGCTGAAGCAGGAAGGACATGAGGATCAGCCGTGCGGTCATAGCCAAAAGCCTGTATATTGATAAGAGCAACGCCAACAGCACCAGCTAAGGCTGCCTGTTGTCCCCCGGCTACGCCAAATTTATTACTCCAAACCAAGATCTTTCCTTTCACCTTATTAGGATCTAGTATTGCTTTCTCCGCCGCCAAGCTTCAATATGAACAAATTTCGTTGTGAATCCAAGGCTTCTTACACTGGAAATTAGAATTGTAATATGAATAAAAAATGCAAATTGTATTCTTACGCATTTGTAGATGCATTAGCTAGAAAAGCATCTTCAGCAAGGATTAAAGGGAAGAGCTTGTCACTTGGAAGGCCTTTCTCTGATAAGCTTTGTCCCTTCAAAATCAAATGTATGCTGTTAATAAATAAGTGCATATGCTCAAAGGATTTCAGGCGCGAAAAACATTAAAAGAAAGAGAATAAAAATATATATTGACCTTAAAACGTTTGTTATTGCCAAGGACGACATAGTTAGGGAAATCTCGATCTATTGTGCTAGCCCCAACTACGATTTGCCACGGCGCTACATTTACTACAGTACCGTATGCTACAGCACCATCTACCAAATCATCATTACCAGCAGAGCAAACCACCACAATACCATGTTGAACAGCATGAAAAGAGCCAATTGCAATGCCGTCTTCGAGGAATTGTGAGGGCTTGTCACCGCCTAATGAAACAGATAACACATCTACGCCATCATGAATGGCCATATCAAAGGCTGCAATTATATCGCAGTCATAACATCCCTCTTGTCCCTCCCAGCACACTTTGTAAGCCGCCACTCTAGCTTTTGGTGATCCTCCTTTTGCTGTCCCCTTGCCAAAGCCAAATACACTTGCCCCAGCCACAAAATTGCCACCGGCAGTTGATAATGTGTGTGTTCCATGTCCATGTACGTCACGCGGGGAATAAAAGGAAGAGTTGAGTGGTCCTTTATGAACTGCATAGTCTTGGTTGAAGTATCTTGCTCCAATTAGCTTCCTTCAGTGGAAACACCAACATTTTGCTCAGACTATATTTCCCAGAAAAAAAAAAAAAAAATTCTCACTACAATCTACTACCGCATCGAAGATGTAGGATTCAATGAAGGAGCAAAAAGTTATAGAAGAAAAGCAATAGAGCGAGCATAATCAAAAGCTTAGGAATTTGAGGAACCTGTTGCAATGAAACTGAGAATCTTCGTCATTTTGGCAAATTCCTTTCCACTTAGACGGAATCGGTCCAAATCCTTCGTCGCTAAAGCTTTTAGATTCTGGCCAGACACCTAGTATATAACGAACAATCCCATTGAAATATTGTGATACTTATTATTATGATATTTTCAAAGCAGAGAAAATCAGTTTCAAGTAATTTCGAGTCATAATATAAGGATAAAGACCTCACCAGTGTCAATGTTTCCAATAATGATATCTTCACCATATCTTGCCTTTTCCCAAATCGAGTTTGGTGGAATCCTCCCATTCTGCTCGAGTCCAAGAAATTCCCATGAATGAGTTGTGTGTAATTTGTTCTCCTTGCTAAGGAAAACTGAAACTACTTTTGGATGTTCTGCATTACACAAAGAACCCAGCCCAGTTACTCATCAAGAAAGATAAGAAAAAAGCAAAGAACATATACAGAGGAGCCCAGTTTCAGTTTCTTACTTGCTACCTCAGCTGCTACAGCATCATCTAATTTTGCAGCAAAGCCATTGATGTGTCTTGTGTACGAGTAAAAGATAGCATCTTCAGGATTTTCATTACTATTTAACAATTAAAAAAAAATGTTATCAGACTGGATATATAACAAAAGTCCGGTCTTACGTAAATTTCTTGTCAATCCCATGGTTATTGCAAGTTCTAAGGCTTGACCTTCCCAAGAATGATCCAAGAAACTCATGATGATATTGAGTCACACGATTTAGATCAACAGATGATACTTCTGGTCCATGCAAGTGAGCTCCCAAGTAAACTACATAAGACTGCATTCATTTCAAATGAAAAAAACTTTAGCATTCACAATATAATTATTAAATCATTCCTAGAAATAACAGCAACAAAGATAAATGCTTAAACAATAATGGAGGAAGAACGAAAATTAAGTAAAATGCTAATTACTTGTTTGGCTGCGAGGGTGGGTCCCTGGTGAGAAAATAGAAGACAACATAAGAGGAAAAGGGTAGAAGCTGAAAGCGTCATTGCTGTCTATTTCTTTCAGTGATGTGTATGTGCCTAATTCACCTTTGTAAGAAAACCTGTTTGGCTCAAAGGAGAATTTCAGAGAAAATGAAATAATGAATTTTCAGAAGATTCATTACATATCATCGTTTACAAATCAATGTATATGTATATACAACTACTCACAAGTGACAATAACTTATAACTAACAAACTTTTTCTAACTAACAAGTCAGCTACAATTTGTTACATAACGATTTTATGAGCTGGACAATGACGTTTAACAAATCATACTGAGCTGCTATTCTTCACTTAACAACCTTCTGCTGACGTGGATTTATTAAGATGCTTCAATAATGAGCTATTTTAACAGCTCCCCTCAAACTCAAGGGACAAGGAATGACATTGAGTTTGGCTCTTAGATAGTTAAACCGAATGAATCAGAGTGGTTTGGTCATAATGTCAGCTGCCTGCTCCTCACTTGGTGTGTATTGAATATTTAATTCTCCAGCACGAACTTTGTTTCTGACATAATGCATATTGATCTCAATATGTTTTGTCCTTGAGTGAAAAACTGGATTATGAGCTAGTTCAATAGCACGAAGATTATCACACCAAATAACAGGCTTTTCTGTGCACTGCAATTTCAAATCACAAAACAATCACTCTTTACACTTGCACTTGATCTAGCAATGATTGATTGTTTCTTAGATGACCAAGATATCAGATTATGACTAAGGTAGATACAGTAGAGGCACCAACTGACTTCCTGTCATCCAAATCCCCTGCCCATTCTACATCTGTGAAACCTATTAGTTTCAAATCACCATCCTTACTAAACTTAAGTCCATAGTCTTGTGTTGCCTTTAAGTATCTGAGCACCATTTTGCATGCCATAAGGTATTGCAGTGTTCGTGCAGAGACATATTGACTCAATTTATGCAAGCTGAAAGCAATTTATGGTCTTGTTAATACCAAATATTGCATTCCACCAACAATGCTTCTATAATACGTTGCATCTTCAACATAATGACCAAGATTTCCTTGAGCTTCCTTTTGTAGTTTCAGTTCTGTACTCATAGGAGTATCAATGTCTTTGCAATTGATCATTTTAAACCTTGACAATAAATCCCTTTTGTATTTCTTTTGAGACAAGAAAATACAATCTGTATCATATAGAACTTCAATGCCTAAGAAATAAGAAAGAGCTCTAAGATCTTTTAGAGCAAATTTTGTACTGAATTCAGCAATAAAGTTCTCTAGCTCAGAACTATTTGGTCTTGTTATTAAGATGTTATCAACATATATAAAGATTAGGATCATAGATGACTTACTTCTTTTTAAGAACAGGGAAGTATCTGAGCTGGAATTTATAAATCCCCACTGTAGCAAGCATCATTTCAACTTATCATACCAAGCTCTTAGAGCTTGTTTAAAACCATAAAGGGATTTATGAAGCTTACATACATAATCTGGTTTCTCAGCACTAATAAACCCCTCTGGTTGATCCATGAACACTTCCTCTATTAACTCTCTATTGAGAAATGTATTATTCACATCCACTTGCCTTATCTTCCACTAATACATCACAGCTAGACTTAAAGCCACTCTCACAATTGCTGGTTTCATGACAGGGCTAAATGTTTCAAAACAATCCACTCGCATAATTTGTTGAAAACCCTTTGCTACTAACCTAACTTTGTATTTGGCCACACTTCCATCAGTATTATATTTCACCCTGTATACCCACTTATTTCCAACAACTTTCTAGTCATTCTTGGCACTAAGGACCATGTATCATTCTGTATTAAGGTTGCATATTCTTCTCTCATGGCTGTAAGCCATTTTGGATTTTGCATAGCTTCATACACAGAGTCAGGTTCTTTATGAATAAAGGTTGTTTTATAAAGCTTGGGTTTGAAGATAATAGCTTTGCTTCTATTAGTCATGGGATGTACATTAGGTTGAATAGATGTTGATGTGTAGGGTACAGGTTGAGGTGGTAAAATTTGAGGCTCTGTAGATGGTTCAATGGTTGGTATGTGTGATTGTGAATGAGAATGTTGATTGTTAATATAAGGAGGATTATCTGAATGTTGAGAGCTACTGCTGGTATAAATTATAGATTGAGGATTGCATGAGCTGCTTATAATTGAAACTGGTATTACAGGTAATGTGGATAAATGGTATACTTGTTAAGGTGTAAAAGATTGACTTGAATAAGATGATGATTCATTGGAATGAAAAACTGAATCTGTGGAATAAAAGAATGTAGACTAAAAAAAAACAACATCACTGGCTATATATATTTTGCCTGATGAATGCAGACACTTGTATCCTTTATGAAATAGACTGTAGCCAAGGGAAATGCATTTGCTTGAGTGATAATCAAACTTGTGCTTATTATAATCTCTAAAGTAAGGAAAACATGTACAACTAAAGCACTTGAGCATGCTGTAATCAGGTTTGTGTTTGAAAATTTTCTCATATGGAGTAAGAAGTTTCAAGGCTGTAGATGGTAATCTATTAATGTGATAAACAACTGTATGAAAGGCATCCCACCAAAATTTAAATGGTAGCTTAGCTTGTGCTAATAAGGTGAGTCATAGCTCAACAATGTACTAATGTTTTCTTTCTACTAACCCATTTTAGTGATGTGTATAAGGACAAGAGTATCTAAAAATGATTCCACATTTGTTTAAGAATTGAGTAAATGATCTGTATTCTCCCCCCTAGTCATATTGCAGGTTCTTAATAGTCGTGTCAAATTGGTTTTCAATATACAATTTGAATAACTTGAAAACATCTAATGCTTCTGATTTTAGTTTAAGAGGATAAATCCAAGTATATTGGCTAAAATCATCAACAAGACTTATGTAATAGTTATAGCCATCTCTAGAAGGTGTGGGTGAAGGTCCCCATAAGTCTGTGTGTATAAGTTCAAGGGGTTTTGTTGTTTTGGTTTCTGTGCTAGGGAAATGCAGTTTATGAGATTTGCCCATTTGACATGCTTTACAGACCTGTTCAAGTGCTTGTTTTATGGTATTACTTAAGAGATTAACAGAAGTAACACTTTTTAGCAAATGCATTAGAGTTTAAGAATTAGGATGGCCAAAATGCTTGTGTAAAATAAGAATTTTATTATTTAATGCATCACAAGATGAAATGTAGCTGGAAAATTTACTAATTGATGCATTACAAGATGAGACATAGCTAGAATCATTATTCTGAGTATTTTTAAGAACACTTGAGTCAAAAGAGTATACAGACAACATTGATAATGGTTGAATGGAGGAAGATTGGTAAAAGAAAGAACAAGGAAGAGACTCAGATGGCTTTAGAAGCAGCTTATACAATCCTTTCTCAGTAATTCCTTTCAGAAGCACTTGCCTCTTCAGAGAATCCTTCATATAACAGACATTGCCAACAAATTCAACAGAAAGATTGTTATCAGTAGTTTTGATATGATCAGTAAATTCTTTGTGATATCAAACACTAATAATATGTCTTTAAGCAAGATATGTGTTAGTTTATATGCAACATTTGATCCTTTGTAAGTAAAACATGCATCACCAATGTGAGTTATAGGCAAACCTTGTCCATTGCCGATGACAAGTTGGTCTAATCCTTTGAACTCCTCTCTGACATTCATATTAGCCATACTGTTGGTCAAGTGATGTGTGGCATTGCTATCAAGGTACCATCCTTCATCAACAGGTCCTTTATAGTTGGTAAGGTAGGCTTTAGGAACAACTGTCTCTGTTAATGGATAAGATGAGTAGGATATAGGATTGTAGCCTGAGTAAGGGGCAACATATTGTTCTTCAATTATTGGAGCAACATAACTGGTAAATTGATCAAAATTAGCTATATAAGCAGCCTTGGATCCAATTAATTTGCCCTTTCCAAAGTATTTAGGTAATAGTAAAGGAGTGTCATCATATCTATGCCAACATTCATCTGCTGTATGTCTTGGCTTGTGACATATCTGACATATAATTGATGATTCGTCAGAGTGCATGTTAGCCGAAGGATGAAAATTTGGTTTCATAGGTGGCCTAAAAAATTGCATTGCCTTTCCTCTGCCATAACCTCCAAAATTGCCAATACCAGTTGGAAATCCTCTGGGAGACAAATTATGAAACATGCCTCTTCGAACATTAAATCCTTTATTCACAGATCGACCATAATGTCCATTTCTAAAAGCACATCTTCTAAAATTTCCTCTCATATAAGGATTATTCACATTCATTGTACTGTAATTTACATTAAACATAGTTTTGGCACTCTGATTTTGTTCAAGTCTGGCTTCATGTGTCAGTAACAAAGCATAAGCATCATCATAACTCATCTTATTTGTAGTAATGATCATGGCCAGATCTAGATAGCCAGGGCCTAAGCTATTCAAAACTCTCATTAACAAATCCTTCTCAATAATTATATCACTAGCTAAGCAAGTTTGTTAGAAAGCAATTTCATTTTTGTACATTACTCCTCAACAGTCATTGAATCTTTTCTTAGAATGATCATTTCATATCAAAGTTGCATTATCTTAGCCTCAGATTGAACTTCAAATTGTTTTTCAATGGATCTCAACACGTCAAAGAACTATCATAGCTAAGAACAGAACCCATAATACCTTCACTGATAGTTGATAACAGCTAGCCAAGAAGTGTTTGATCTTATGCTCTCCAGTTGATATAGGCTGGATTTTCAATGCTCTCACCAGATCCCTTAGTTGTTGAGTCAGATAGATATTGTTCTGGAATGATTTGTGGTTTTGAAATGAATCTTTCAAGACGATTTCCTCTGATTGAGGTTAAGACTTGTTTACGCCAAAGTAGAAAATTTGATCAATCAAATTTAACGGTAGCAGCAAAGGTAAATGATGTTTGTGAAGGTTGATTAAAGTTTATGATTGGTTGATTTGAGGTTGCAGTACTTGAGTTAGCCATTATTGGCTCTGATACCATGTAGAAAAACAGAGATGTGCCGTTTGACTCAAAGGAAAATTACAGAGAAAATGAAACAATGAATTTCCAGAATATTCATTCCATATCATCGTTTACAAATCAATGTATATATATATACACAACTACTCACACGTGACAATAACTTGTAACTAACAAACTTTTTCTAACTAACAAGTTAGCGACAATTTGTTAAATAACGATTTTATGAGCTGAACAATGACCTTTAACAAATCATGCTGAGCTACTATTCTTCACTTAACAACCTTCTGCTGACGTGGCTTTATTAAGCTACTTGAATAATGAACTGCTTTAACAACCTTATCAGTTTTTAAAGGGCTTCTTCTCCTTACACAAACCAATAATGGACCACAGTGTAGAACAAAATTGGCCTCTCATGATGATATTCGTACACCTGTTCACAAAAGAACTGAGGAAAAGATTCTCTAAAAAATCATCAAAAAACAAGCACGTAGTCAGCTTTGTCAGCGAATATCAAGTCGACATCTGAAGAAAATGCATGCACATGCTCAGCATAAGCGAGAAGTTACAAAGTAAAATAGGTGTCAATAGCCCAATCACAAGTCAAGAATGCTTGCTAAATGCATTTTAGCAAGGTCCAATACAATGGGCCTTTAGATTAAATAAAAAGATAATACTATTTTAGTCTTTAAACTTTATTTTTATCACTATACATTGTTCTTGATGTATTTTTAATATTTGGTCTTATACAATAAACTAAAGTCACAAATTAAAGGGCAATCAATACCGTTTGATGGATAAAAGGCAGTTTAACTGGGTCCAACAGTATGGACCTGCGAATTAAATAAAGAAATAAGAATACTTAAATCCTTCTCAAAACTTCGTATTATCGCTATAGTTCTTTTAATACACAATCTTAAAATCACAAAGTCTCAAAATTCGATAAAAAAAAAATATTTTAGCTGGGGTCCAATACAAAGGACCTTTGGATTAAATGAAAAATGAATAAAATTTTAGTTCATCTTAATTTTTATTTAGGTGGAGCTACTTACATTCTAAAAATAGTTTGAATACTCATAATTTTATAAAATTCATACAACAAATATACCAACCATTTTATTTATTATTAGGATCCCTCTAAATTACAATTAAGGTAAGATACACTCCTCACATGAACAGTGTGTGGACCCCATACATGCATTGTTTATGTGAGGAGTGTATCTTACATTAATTGTAACTCAGAGAGTATCTTATTATTAAGGATATTTTAATATAAATAAATTAAAAAAAGCACTCTACACATATGTATAGTGCACACTTGCACCCATGAAATATAGGACTTGGCTGCGGTGCAAGGCAATCGGTATGCGTCATGTGGTTAACAGATTCAGCTGTAGATTAGATCCACTTGAATCCACAGTGGCACCCTCATCCATGTGGATCCATGTTTGGGTGAAAGCGTGGCATGGGTACATCACGCGGTTGCACCGAACTTGATCCTGAAATATAGTAGGATATAGTGTAATTACAATATTTTAAACCCTATACATAGTCTGCACACTAAGTGATATGGCATTAATTGTAATATGTACAGTATTAATTAATTTTATTATTAGTTCTTAGCATGATAATTTTACAAAAATGCAAACTATGTGCTCCAATCCAAAATGACTCTCACACTAGGATTTTAATTTTTTTTTTAAAATAATACATAACTACTACGACTAATTAAAATGGCAAATATAAAAAAGACCGAAAACAAACTACAACCCTAAAATTCTCATACCAGTAGGGTTGCCAGCCATGTGTCCTGAGGAGAGGGAGAGAGAAAAAGCACTGACGTACAAGCAACGGGAGTTGGCGGCCACTGGATCTGTCAGTTCCATGATACTTAACTTAGCCAACTACCCCAAAACCCACCCTACCCACCGGCCACCACCACCCCGACAACAACCTCCCCCCGCGCGGGGGCGCCCCAACACCCGAGCACTACAGGCTGTCATCCGTAGTTATCATTACCGCCAACAACCCCAAACCCCCCCCCACCCGAGCACTACAAGCTGTCATCCGTAGTTATCACTACCGTCATCATAGTTAATGTCAGAGCAATATCTGTCACATGCTGTGATAGATATTACTAATCACAAGTTTATCACATCACATTTTTTTCGAGAAATTAAATTTCTTTTGAATCGTGAGCGGCTTTTCTGAAAATTTTGGCTGAAAATTTAAAATTTTCTAGATTAACTTTCAGCCTGTAAATTAATTTGAATTCTACCGTATATTCTAACCGGTTCTATATTTTGAAATTTTAAAAAAATTAATACATTAATTTTATTATTTGAAATTCTTAAATTCTATAATTTTATTGAGGAAAAAAGAATTTGTTTATATTTTATTGTGTTGAGGAGATAAATATTCAGTGCAAGGAAAATTCATCCAAACAGTTAGTAAAATAAATTTTAGAAAATTATTCTCCCGGAGTATTTGACATATTTTTAAGTTATTTTATTTGATTGCCACCCTAATTTAAATAGGGGTCAAAATAGAAAATTATATTCAAATTATATATCAAAATATAGCCACTAATTTTTTGATCTAGTAGACTATCATAATTCTTGCAAGAAATTTAGTGCATGTTTGGGAGTTAGGATTAAGTATGAGATTAGATTAATTTTGGGATTAAATATTTTATCTCATATTTGATTACTTTGTTTAGATTAAATTAGGGACGAATAAATTTAAATTTAGTCCTTAAATCATGGAATTAACAATTCCCATTTATAAGTGGGTTTAGATGAGATTAGAATAACAGAAAAAAAATTTATTCATACTTCTATCATAAATAACACTATTTTTTATTTGTAACCTAAAATTTAATTGATTAATTAATTATTTTATTCATGATTTACTAGAATTTATTTTTTATTTTTTATTTTTTTATAGTCTAATTAAATTGGTCATTTAATAATCACCAATGTAATATTAAAAATAATCATGAAAATTTATAATACAAGTAAATAATTGATTTTATATATACATTATTTGCTAACTTTTTGATAAAATAAAATATATCTAAAATATCTAACAAAAATTAATTAAATAATTAAGTAGTTTTATTAATTTATATTTTTTTATTATAATTATGACTACCTAATAACTAATTTACTACATATTTAATGCTATTGTTAATTACCTATAAATCTTAAATATTCATAAATATATATTTTTTATATTTAAATATGATTTAATATTGTCCAATCTGATATTGTACTATGTTTAGTACAATATAAAATACAATACAACTTAATCCAATCTAATATTCATATGCCTTTAAGGTTAAGTTTGGTATGCGGGATTAGATTGGACTAATTATTAGGATTAGATTAGATTAGATTAAGTTGGATAGGATCAATTGTATCTAATGAAGCATCTAATCAGTTGATGATTAGTCTAAACTTTACGATGACTATGATTTATGAAGTGATTGGTTGGATTAATTAAAGTCCATTTATTTTAAAATTATGATCAAGAAGCATCTTCATGATGTAAATGTAGAGCCCACTCCCAGCTGTCAGAAAATTTTCAAGTTTTGTCTTGTTCATTATTAATTTATTATTCAGTTTACGTTTTGTGAGTCTTAGCAGCCAGCTGTTTAGCCAGCCAATGTTCAGAGCACAAAATAGAATAAACAAATTGTGTTTACTGATCTAACTTTTATAGTGTTGGTGATGGGGCTTCTGCAATGTGTTATTTGCATCATCTCGCTGTAGTCGATACAACTTAGCGCTGCTTCATTTTGCAATTTTTTCTTCCTTTCGGTTCATGTTAACGGTAATGTTAGGAAATTTAATATTTGAGTTTTAATTTAAATTTTATTCAATGTGGCATTCATTTATTAAATAGTACAATGATAATTTTACAAGTTATAAAATTTAATTTTTAATAAATTTGACACATAGTAATTGAAACTCATATTGGACTCAAATATTAAGGTCCCTAGTATTATTGATAAAATAACAATTCTTTCTTTCATCTCTAGTGAAAACTATGTTGAAAACCTAGGCCAAACGAAGAGAAATAATACCTGTAAATTGTTAGATTGGGATACATTGTTGGCATATATCCCAAGTGATGCATTGTCAATAATTTGCTTGACATGTGTTAAGTGTGATTGACACTTGGTTATAAACTTTACACTAAAATTTCAGAAAAAAAGGGTTTAATTGACATTTAGTCTTTTTTTTTTTTTTTGTATGGAAAAATGAGCAAAACCCCTATTATTAAAAATCTAACATTAACTACTTTGGAGGACATGTTAAAAATTTAAACAATATTAGATCTTCTAGTTGGCTTCTTAACGTTGCTATAAGCTCAAATTTTTATTCTCAAGATACTAACAATTTCACATATGAGTGTCTTTTATCTCAGAAAAGGGACAAGTAAAATATTGGATTCAGAAAAGAGGATTTAGCCACTAGGGGTGTTCAGAATCCAATCCGATCCGCTCAATCCGTCTGATCCGTGAAAATCCGATCCGTATAAATCCGATTCGTGGATCCGTGGATTGGATATGGATTGAAAATTTAAAAATCCGCTGTCGATGGATTGGATATGGATTTACTTCTGTAAATCCGCAAAAATCCGTGAATCCGCAAAAAAAAAAAAAAATATATATATATATTTAGTTAAAAAATTATTATAAATGTAATATTACATAGTTACATAAGTACTATAATATATCTTACCCATTACCCAATAATAATATAAAATAAAAAATAATTAAATAATCAAATATACAAATATAACTCGTAAAAATTGTAAAACAAAATAAAAACAAAGTCACACGCACTAGTAAAAGCAAAGTAATATAACACAAAGTTACCAACAATTTGCAAAGTCACCCAAAAGTAAAGTAACATAACGACAAGTCACCAACAATTTGCAAACAAAAAACTCTAAGCTTCCCGGCTGTCACACGCACTAACAATTGGGGTTGACAATGGGACGGGATGGGATGAGATTTATCAATCCCAATTCGGTCCCGTATATGCAAGTGGGATGAAAAAACGTCCCACTCCCGTCCCTTTATTTTTTTTTGGACAAAAATATGTCCCGATCTTGTCCCAAAAGAGATGGGATCCCGCATCCAATTGGAAAAATTTCTTTTCTTAGTCGGCAATGAGATAGGATGGGACGGAATTTGCCAATCCCACTCCCGTTTCGTATATGCAAATGGGATAAAAAAAAATGTTTCACTCCAGCCCCTAAATTTTTTTATGGGACAAAAATATGTCTCAATCCTATCTCATCGAGAAAAATTGTCATCCCTACTAGCAACACCCAATACTGGTTCGATACACTCTCGACATCGATTTGAAGGACGTCGGCTGCGCGATTCTAGCGAGAGCAAGCCTTCTTCTTCCTTGAGTCCATTGAGCCACTTCACAATCACTAGTTCAAGCTAAACAATTGCACTATCACAACCTTCAAGATCGCCACCCGTACTTCTCTTGGTTCCTATCGTTGACGGCTCCGTAATCACCACTTTTCGACAAGTGCAACAACCTTGGTGAAGGATCAGACTGTGTTTGGTTTCAAAAACTTCGTCATTTCAATTAATTATGGCTTTATTTAAACAATTAATTTCGGTGTTATATTAATGTATTATTGTAACTTTAGTTGAACAATTAATCTTAATGTGTTATATTTACAAACTTTAAATGTATTATTGTAGCTTTATTTGAATAATTAATCTCAATGTGCTATATTTTGAAACTTTGAATGTATTATTTTAGTTTTATTTAAACAATTAATTTGTTTAAACTTTATTCAATTTTAAATTTAATTAGTAGTAAAATTATTTTTATATTAGATTTTTTTATTTCATTAGTTCATGGATTGGGGAGAACTAAAAATTTTTAATTCAGAAACTGATGTGCAAAATAGTGGATTAGATATGGATTAAGTTAAATCCGCATCCGATCCGTAGACGTATGGATTGGATATGGATTGAGTCAAATCCGTATCCGATCCGCAGATATATGGATTGGATTTGGATTGAGTTTAATCAATCCGTGAATTGGATTGGATTAAAAAATTATAATCTGCAAAATTATGGATCGGATATGGATTGATGTCCAATCCGTAAAATCCGATCAGCGAACACCCCTATTAGCCACATAAAAAAATAAGATTTTACCTTGACTCTAAGTCAACCAATAAAACAAATGTGGAAAGTGTATTAAAATTCCAAGAAGAGCAAAAGTTTTGATTTGCTTTCATGACAATGAATGCGAGAGAAGATGATATGTTGGAAAATTAAGATAGAAGTGGCAATTTTTAGATTACCTTGACTCTTAAGTCATCCAATAAAACATATGTGGAAAGTGTATTAAAATTCCAAGAAGAGCAAAAGTTTTGATTTGCTTTCATGACAATGAATGCGAGTGAAGATGATATATTTTCTAATGGAAACAATATTTTCGTTGATAGCAAAATAATATTTCGTATATGTCCCATTAAATACTTGTTCGTCATGTGGTAATTTCTAGTTTACCTTGACTCTTAAGTCACCTAATAAAATAAAAGGAATGTTGAAAACATATTAAACTTCCAAGAAAAACAAAAGTTTTGATTTGTTTGCATGGAAATGAATGAGAGTGAAGATGTAAACAACATTTTCATTGATAGCAAAATAATCTTTCGTATCTACCCCATTAAACACTTGTTCG
Organism: Atalantia buxifolia; assembly: GCA_030444775.1. Classification (NCBI taxonomy): domain Eukaryota; kingdom Viridiplantae; phylum Streptophyta; class Magnoliopsida; order Sapindales; family Rutaceae; genus Atalantia; species Atalantia buxifolia. The sequence goes on from CM059832.1 coordinate 11,314,396, forward strand.
TATTGGCATCAATTTGCATGCTTTTGTGGACGACTATTGTATACATGAACTTCTCTGTGGACCTACAACTGTGGAAAATTGTACCAAAATGATAAATATCAAAATAATTGAGAGGGCAGCTTCCGGCCTAATTCTTGATCTATGCTATTCTCAATCGATTTGTGGGAATAGAAATTTGGTTCATACATTAATAATTGATCTAGATGAGTCCTAATAGATTCTTAATTATAATCATGAGCAGAATTATAATTGTAAATATACATCAATATTAAAATAAAAAGGGAAATTGAAGATTACTTTCTTGTTGTTTGGAGAAACTATGTGTACCCCTTATATTTTAAAATAAACTCAAACCTCTCCATGTAATTATAACAATGTTAATTTTATATGTGATTTAAATTTCTTGATGTTAGTCATAAAATATAAATATTTTGAGAATACAAATCAAGTGCAATGACTTATATTTAAATACCCTTCATGATTAAATTAATTTAAGAATAAATTTAAATTATTTTGGGTTCTTAAAGTTACCGTCTCTGTGCTACGATCTTCTCTAGTTTATCGTCTTATGATATGATTTTTGACCCCAACAATTTGTTGTTATATACAAATAGAATTATTATACCGAGAAGGTTTGTTCTTAAAATCATATTTATATTATCTCAATGCATCAGGCAACGCTTAAGAACAAGTCATTGCCCTCGTTCTTTCCACTCTACTTTTAATTTAAGTGCTTTCATCCAAAATGTTGTGATGAGTTGGCAACGTTAATGTTAAAAGTAATTATTGGTATTTGATTAGCATATACAACAGCATCGTTGGCTGAATTATGAAATAAAACATAGTGAGATCGGCAATCTTATTTATAGGCCATCATTATCAAATAGACAATGAAGGCTTATTCTATCAAACATTTAAACTTAGCTGAAGGGAAATTCATTACACTACCTTCACCAGTATATTTTTAAAATACCTAAAATCATATTTAGCGTTAAATTATTAACACATCTGCCATTACTTTTTTTTTTGACTTGTTTTTATAATATTACCTTTACAATAATATTTCTTTTTTTGACATTAATAAAAAATAAATTATCAATTTAACCCAATAATAAAATAAAAAAAAAGAATATATATTAATTTTTATGGAACATCTACTGAGGATTTAATATATTAATTTTTTTAAAGCCCAAAAGATTGGTAATTTAATTTTTTACAACATTAATTTTTTTGGACATACATGAGCTTTGACAAAAATTTATATATATTCTTTTTATTTTATTTTATTTTTGGAGTTAAATTGGTAATTTTAATTTTTTTCTCTTTATTAATGTCCAAAAAAAGAAACATTATTATAAGAGGGTAATATTGTAAAAGCAAGTTAAAAGGAACAAAAAATAATTAAAGGGATGTCAATAGTTTAACGGCAGAGATATTTTAAGATATTTTAAAAATATAAGAACTAAACAGACGTTAACATCAAAATATATGGACTAAATGAATTTTTATCTAAATTTAAGCTCTTAGATCTTCTTATGAGCTTCTTAACATTGCTATAAGTTCAAATTAAAAATTTCACATATGAGTGTCTCTAATCTCAAAAAAGGACATGTAAAATAGTGGAATTCGGAAAACAAGATTTAGCCACACAAAAAATTAAGATAGAATGGCGATTTCTAGATTACCTTGACTCTAAGTATAAAACAAATGTGGAAATTAAGTGTATTAGAATTCCACGAGGAACAAAAGTTTTGATTTGCTTTCATGAAAATGAATGCGAGTGAAGATGGTATATTTTGTAATGGAAAAAAAATTTCATTGATAGCAAAATAATATTTCGTATTTGCCCCATTAAACACTTGTTCGTATTGGCATAAATTAAGATAGCAATAGCAATTTCTAGATTACCTTGACTAGGGGCTTGTTTGGGATTACTTTTGCGAGGTTTAAAAGTGATTTTAAAAATTTAAAAGCTAATTTTATTGTTTGGTAAAAAAAAAAAATCAAACTCACCTTTGTCAAAATGAGTCTCTCCTACAATTGATTTTGAAAAGTAGGGAATGAGTAGCCTTTAAATTCTGATTTTGAGAATCAATTTTATCCTTTAATACAATTCCATAAATGTCCTTAAAATTATTACTTAAACTCATAATTATTCTTATTCAAATTGGAAAAAAAATCAATATTTATTAAATTTTTATTATAATTTATCAATATATATTTATTAATATTAATTTGTTGGTTGAATTATTATTAAATTTGTTTCACTATATTATAAATTTAATTATCAATTGTTTTAAGATAAAAAAATAAAAAGTAAAATCAATATATTATTAATTTTATTTTTATAAAAATTATTATAATACACAATTAAAAATATTATATGTACATGTTTTATATGTATAAAAAAATTTAATCCTACATTATGTACATTTTAGTTATTTGTTTTCTTTCAGCAGTTTAACAATAAAATTACCAAATGTCCATAACTACTTTTAAAACTCACAGTACTTCTAAAAACAAAACTTACCAAACACTTAACTAATTCTCTTCACAGTTGATTATATTTGCAACACAACTAATAGTAATTATTTTAAAAATTACAGCATTCTGCCCTAAGTCACATAATAAAACAAATATGGAAATTGCATTAAACTTCCGAGAAAAACAAAAGTTTTGATTTGCTTGCGTGAAAATAATTGTGAGTGAAGATTTAAACAACATTTTCATTGATAGCAAAATAATATTTCGTATTTGTCCCATTAAACACTTGTTCGTATTGGCATCAATTTGCATGCTTTTGTGGACGACTATAGCGTACATGTACTTTTTTGTGGACCTACAACTATAAAATGATAAATATCAAAATAACTGAAGGGAACTTATGACTTAATTCTTGATCTAGACTAGTCTCAATCGATTTATCTTAATGTGGCAATAGAAATTTGGTTATACTATAATAATTGATCTAGGTTAATCTTAACAGACTCTTAATAATTGTGATTATAAGTAGATCGATAGTTGCAAACACACATAAGTATTAACATAAAAGGCAAAAATTAAGATTACTTTTTTGTTGTTTAGAGAAACTAAGCAAAACTCTCATATGTTTTAAAATAGGTCTAAACCTCTCATGCTATTATAACCGTGTTAAATTTATATATAATTTTACTATTCTGCCTCTACTTTTAATGTTGGTCATAAAATTTAAATATTTTGAGAATATAAATTAAGTGAAATGACTTATATTTATTTATCCTTCATGATTAAACCAATTTAATATAAATTGTAATTTATTTTGGGTTCTTAAAGTTAAATTTATATATAATTTTCCTAATGTACATCTAATCTTGATGTTAGTCATAAAATATAAATATTTTGAGAACATAAATTAAGTAAAATGACTTATATTTATCATTTTTGTATTATGATTTTTGACCCAACAATTTGTTATATACAAACAGAATTTTTATACCGAAAACGTTTGTTCTTAAAATCATATTTATATTACCACAATTCATTAGGCAACAATTACTAACAAGTCATTGCCCTCGCTCTTTCCTCTCTACTTTTAATTTGATTGCTTTCATCCAAAATGTTGTGATAAGTTGGCAATGTTAAATGTTAAAAGTTATTATTGGTAATTGATTAGCATGTACAACAGCATCATTGGCTGAATTATGAAAATAAAACATAGTGATATCGGCGATATTATTTATAGGCCATCGTTATCAAAAAGACAATGAAGGCTTATTCAATCAAATATTTAAGCTTAGCTGAAGGGAAATTTTAAGCTTTTCATTACACTGCCTTCACCACTATAGGACTTCTCACTTGGTGTTGTTTCTCATTTGACCATATCAACTCTCCAAATACATAATCCTTAGTAACACTTGCATTCTTAGCTTTAATGATGACCTTGAAGCTTTTCTCCTCTCCAACATTTATAAATTTCAAGCTTTTTGGTGCAATAGTCACTGAGACTCCTTGCGGAGTTTTTACGCGAGCTTGGTAAGTTCCCGGAGAGCCAACGTTTTTAACTCTTCGCGTCACTGTGATTGAGCCGGAGAGTTTAGGGACTGTGATTGAAGGGTAGTTGAAGTTGACCAGACTAATAGCATTCTCGGGGCATGTGTAAGTGCAGTTTGTTGAGAACAATAAAATTACATTTTGTTGTATCCCATTGCACAAAGAAAGTTTCAAGTAATCGTTAACCGTTAAGTCATAAACCAACCCAGGATCCATTGCGACGTTTGGTTGCACATGGCCTGCTCCATAACTGAAAGGTGTTGCTTCAGTAAATGAAGCATCCAAAATTTGTTGCTTGTTGTTATCCTGTGTTGTTGCTGTGAAATACAAGGACAAAGAAAAGATCAAAACCGAAACACTAAACATTTCAAGGACTAGTTTGGTACACCTGTGGTCATGATGGCTGATTGAACTGCTGCAGGACTCCAATCAGGATGGAGGATCTTGAGCAGGCCAGCAATACCAGAAATATATGGACATGACATTGAAGTTCCTGATATAGAGTTGAGTGGAATCCGGCGCTTATCGTAATTTAGGTGTGTTGGGCTTCTGCTTCAGTATAGGCAGCTATGATATTCTCTCCTGGTGCAGTGGTATCAGGCTGAAAATAAAAGTATAATAGCTATTTATTCAATTCTGATAGCATAAAAGATGAAAGATATTAAATTGAGTTTCCATTTTATAGTACCTTGAGAATCTCTGGGGTAATGTGGTTTGGCCCTTTCGATGATAAAGCAGCCATAAATGGAGCTGGCTTTGCTCCAAATTCAGTGGTTGGACGTTTAATGTAACCAACGGGATGCCTGTTAAAAGTGAAGAACAAGTTATAATACTAATTAATTTCCTGGCAGCTGATGAAATGGAAATGTAAGGTATGCTTGTAATCTTATTTGATTGATTTGATATAACTAAGTAAAGAAACACCATCATTGAAGTTGATAACTGAAGCAGGAAGGACATGACGATCAGTCATATGGTCATTGCCAAATTCCGGTAAATTGACAAGAACAATGCCAGCAGCACCAGCTAAGGCTACCTGTAGTCCCTCCTCTACACTTCTTACATTAAGGCAAACCAAGATCTTCCCTTTCACCTTCTTAGGATCTAGTGTTCCTTTCTTGCATACCAAGCTTCAACAGGAACAAATTTCACAGTGAATCCATAGCTTCTTGCCCGTGAAATTAGAATTGTAATATCAAAAGAAAAATATTTTAGTCTTATGCATTTTCTATTGATGCATTAGCTTGTTTAGCATCTTTGGCACTGATAAAAGTGAGCTTGTCACTCGGAAGGCCTTTCGCCCTTTCGCTGATAAGCTTTGTCCCTTCATAATTAAATGCATGTTACTGATAAATAAGGGCATATGCTTAAAGGATTTCTAGCAGGAAAAACATTAAAAGCAAGGGAACAAAAATCTGTTGACCTTAAAGCGTTTGTTATTACCAAGGACAACATAATTAGAGAAATCTCTATCCATTGTGCTAGCCCCAACTACGATTTGCCACGGCGCTGCATTTTGCAGAGCAACGTCCACAAGACCTTCATTACCAGCGGAGCAAACAACCACAATGCCATGTTGAACAGCATGAAAAGAGCCAATTGCAACGCCGTCTCCAAAAAATGATGTTGGGTTCGGTTTGCTTAATGAAACGGACAACACATCCACGCCATCATGAATGGCCATATCAAAGGCTGCAATTATATCGCAATCATAACATCCGCCCATTCCATCCCAGCACAGTTTGTAAGCTGCCACTCTAGCTTTTGGTGGTCCTCCTGTTGCTGTCCCTTTGCTAAAGCCACAAACACTTGCCCCAGCTACAAAATTACCACTAGCTGTCGATAATGTGTGTGATCCATGTCCATTTTTGTCACGCGCAGAATAAAAGGAAGAGTTGAGTGGTCCTTTATGAACTGCATAGTCTTGGTTGAAGTATCTTGCTCCAACTAGCTTCCTTCAGTGGAAATACCAACATTACTTGAGCTTTATAAGAAAATCCGGTGCATCGAAGATGGAGGATTCAATGGAGGTGCAAAAAGTTTTACAAGAAAAGCATAATCAAAAGCTTAGAGATTTGAAGAACCTGTTGCAGTGAAAACGAGCATCTTTGTCATTTTGACAAATTCCTTTCCACTTGGTTGGAATCGGTCCAAAACCTTCATCACCAAAGCTTTTCGATTCTCGCCAGACACCTGGCATATAAGGAACTATCCCATTGAAATAATGTGATATTATTATGATATTTTCAAAGCAGAGAACAAAAGTTTCAAGTAATTTCCTTGTCATAATACAAGGATGAAGATCTCATCAGTGTCAAGGTTTCCAATTATTATATCTTCACCATATCTTGCCTTTTCCCAGATTGAGTTTGGTGGAATCCTGCCATTCTGCTCGAGTCAAAGAAATTCCCAGGAATGAGTTGTGTGTAGTTTCTTCTCCTTGCTCAGAAAAACTGAAACAACTTTTGGGTGTTCTGCATCATACAAAGAACCAAGCCCAGTTACTCATAAAGAAAGATCAGAAAAAAGCAAAAAACATATACAGAGGATCCCTATTTCAGTTTCTTACTTGCCATCTCAGCCGCTACAGCATCATCCAATTTTGCAGCAAAGCCATTGATGTGTCTTGTATATGAATAAAATATAGCATCTTCAGGATTGTCATTATTATTTAACAATTTGAAAAAATGTTATCAGATTGAACACATAAGTAAAGCAAAAATGGGATATATATTGGCCAAATGTTTGTTCAATCAGAGATTTATGACCATACTAAAGCTAGAGATGAGTTAAAAAATGAAAAAGTATAGACTCTAATAAAGTATATTTTGCCATATAACATATTAAAATTTGTAATTTTATAAATAAATCAAAAATGGTTTCGATTGGCTCGAGTTGTGAAAATCTAATCAAATAAATATGCCCAATCCAAAACAATCCAACCCTTAAGTCATCGGAATGGGTTGATCGGGTTAATTAAAATTAAAAATTAAAAAATTCAGGCATAGGAAAAGATTAAAAAACTATTTGGTACTTAAAATTAATTCAAATAGGAAAAAGATAAATTAATTCTTTATTATGACATTAAATGTCTCATTTTACCCAACAATTTATTAATAAACAAAGCAACAACAATAAACAATCTATTAACGTACTGTTTCAAAATCTATCAACTTACTTATAGGGAAAATGCGGGCTTGATTTTTGAATTATGAATCTTTAGAATTCAATCAATATTAAGTTTAACAAAGAGAGAGACTTAGAGCGAGACTTGTGGTCTATTAGAGATAATGTATATCTTTGTAACTGAGTTAGTTATCAGTTTGAATTTGTAAATATATATCTAGCTGAATATTCGTTAGTTAGGCTTTATCCTTAGCTGTATTTGTATTCAAATTTAGGAAGATCTATTTTTGATATTTGTGTTGTATATATATATCCTTGACGGATGCTTAATAAAAAAAACAACTTCTTCCTCTCAAACCTTTTCATGGTATCAGAGCATCAAACCTCTGTCAACTAAAAAAAAAAAAATGGAAGGAGATGGAAAGAAAATAGTGTCGCCATACACCTTGTATGCCAATGATAATCCTGGAAATATAATCACCCAGGTACAATTAAAAGAAGATAATTATGATGAATGGGCAAGAGCAATCCGAACGACTTTCAGAGCCAAGAAGAAATCTGGATTCATTGATGGAACCATAGCATAGCCAGATGAAGAGTCCGATGAATTAGAAGACTGGTGGACAGTAAATTCCATGCTCATACCATGGATGATAAACACGATTAAGCCAACGGTGCGATCTACTTTGACACACAGGGAGATTGCAAAGGATTTATGGGAAGACATTAAAGAATGTTTCTCAGTGACCGATGGTGCACGAATGCAGCAACTGAAGACAGAATTAGCAAATTGCAAACAACAAGGACTCTCACTTATGAGTTACTATGCCAAATTGAAGCAATTGTGGGAAGAACTGGCGAATTATGATGCGATCTCTACGTGCAAGTGTGGGCGTTGTAAGTGTAATGTAGCAGCTGAAATAACAAAGAAAAGAGAAGAAAAAAAACTTCATCAATTTCTGATAGGGTTAGACGATGCATATAGAACAATGAGATCGAACATTTTGACCACAACTCCATTACCTGGTGTGAGCAAGGCGTATTCCTTGATGTGCCAAGAAGAAATGGTTCGAAATATTTCCAAGGAAAAAGAGATCAACAACGAAGCTGCTAGCTTTATGGTTCAAGCCAAATCAGGAATCAAAGATAGAAGTGTCGTTTGTAAACATTGCAATTGCGAAGGGCATGATGCTGAGGGATGATTTCAGCTGATTGGATATCCCGATTGGTGGGGTGATCGACCTAAAATGTCTGGTTCGGGTCGAGGAAGATAGAATGGAGGAAGAGGCCGTGGCAGGATGTCAGGAAGAGGACGGAATGGAGCACGAGTTAAGGCAGCTCAAGTAATTGAAGAATCCACTGTTGAAACAAAGGATTTCGCCACTCCTAAAGGGCTAACGAATGAACAATGGGCAGCAGTTATGAGTCTGTTGAACACTTGCAGCTCAGAATCAGGGAGTAATGAGAAGATGACTGGTAAGGAAAACTTTATTTGGATAATTGATTCGGGCACTACGCAGCATATGACAGGAAATTCGAGCTGTCTATCTAGCTTAAACCAGATATTAGGCTGTCCAATTGGCTTGCCTAATGGAAAACATGTGCTAGCATTGCAAAAAGGATCGATTCGCATGGGACAGAATATTCGATTAGACAATGTTCTTCATGCTCCAGGATTACATTGCAATTTAATCTCAGTATCACAATTAGTTAATGAATCAAATTGTAATGTGTTGTTCACTGATAAGCTTTGTTTGATATAGGACCGCACTTCGAGGATGGTGATTGGAGCGGGTGAATGATGCAAGGGGCTTTATTACTTCAAGAAGGAGACACCAGTCCAAGCACTTCAAACTCGGATATTAGATTCATGCGACCTTTGGCATCGAAGAATAGGGCACCCATCTTCAAAAGTCGTCGGTTTAATTTTTGGAATTAAAATTCAATTAGGTTCAAATAAAACTTGTGATGGTTGTTTTAAAGCTAAGCAAACGAGAGAAGTATTTTGTTCTGGTGAAAGTAGAGCTAGTGAAACATTTGCATTGATTCATTGTGACTTGTAGGGACCATATCGAGTCTCTAGTTCTTGTAATGCATCTTACTTTATTACGATTGTTGATGATTTTTCGAGATGTGCGTGGATATATTTAATGATAGATAAAATTGAAGTTGGAAATATTTTGCCAAATTTTGTTGCTATGGTTCATCGACAATTTGATAAGAATGTTAAGATAGTTAGAAGTGATAATGGCAATGAATTCATCAGTTTGAAGGGATATTTTTCTAACAAAGGGATAATACATCAAACTTTATGAGTGGGAACGCCCCAACAGAATGGACGAGTGGAAAGAAAGCATCGACATATACTGAATGTGGCTAGAGCTTTGCGATTTCAGGCTAACTTACCAATCAGTTTTTGGGGAGAGTGTGTGTTAACTGCTGGATATTTGATTAATCGTACTCCTTCTCAGTTACTAGGAGGAAAAACACCTTATGAAATGATATATGGTCACTTGCCTGATTATCGGTCAATTCGTACATTTGGTTGCTTGTGTTATGCAAAGCACTTGAATCGATAAATTTGCTAGTCGAAGCTGTAAATGTATCTTTGTGGGTTATCCATTTAGACAGAAAGGTTGGCGTTTGTTTGATTTAGAAACAAGAAAGTACTTTGTGTCTCGGGATGTTGTATTTTGTGAAGATGAGTTTCCATTTGCAGCTGATCACGCACCAGATCATGTTCAAATCTGCAAGCATAATTCAATACCATCTTAAATAGATGATTACTTTGAAGAAGAGGTACATGGTCAGACAAGAGAAAAGGAAAAGGAGCAGCTTGATCATGTTCATGAAGCTCATGAGCATTTGGATTATGTGCAGAATGAAAATGCCGACGTAAAGGAGGGAGGGAGGTACAGCAGTTGAACCTCGAATGGAAAACGTAGAGACAGTAAAAGGTGTGACAGAACTTGGACATGAACTTCGCTCCAAGCAAGTTTCTACAAGGCTGAAGGATTGTGTGACTTATGCGATTCAAAGTGAAAGCCCCTCTGCAAGTTCAACCAAACCATCATCGTTCTCAGGTATGTCCTATGACTTAGCTAAATATATTGATTACATGCACAAAGTTCTCACCATGTCATCAAGCTTTCTTGGCAGCCATCACAACCAACATTGAGCCAAAATTTTACCATCAAGCAGTTAAAGATGTCCGATGGAGAGAAGCTATGCAAAAAGAGATTGATGCACTTGAAAAAAATGGCACATGGACTCTCGTTGACTTACCACCAGGGAAGAAAGCAATGGGAAGCAAATGGGTGTACAAAATTAAGTATAATTCTGATGGGACCATTGAACGATACAAGGCACGATTGGTAATTCTTGGCAACAACCAAGTTGAAGGGATTGACTACAACGAAACCTTTGCACCAGTAGCAAAAATGGTTACGGTCCGCACATTTCTCTTTATGGCAGCAGCTAAAGGATGGGGACTTCGTCAAATGGATGTTCATAATGCTTTTCTCCATGGAGACTTAGTCGAAGAGGTTTACATGAAGATGCCTCCTGGATTTCACACTAACCAGCCCGGAAATGTGTGTCGGTTGAGGAAGTCACTTTATGGTTTACGACAAGCACCACGTTGTTGGTTTGCAAAATTGGCTGAAGCTCTAAAACGGTATGGTTTTCTTCAGTCATAGTCTGATTATTCCTTGTTTACTTTGATGCGAGATGAGATACAGTTGGCTGTATTAGTGTATGTGGATGACCTTATTATAGCTGGAAACAAAATGCATTTGATCAATGACTTCAAATTGTACTTGAGCCAATGTTTCCACATGAAAGATTTAGGTGCTTTGAAGTATTTTTTAGGTGTTGAAGTAGCTAGAAATGCTAAAGGGATTTTCTTGTGTCAACGAAAATATGTTTTAGATATCATTAATGAAGCAGGATTGTTGGATGCTAAACCTTCGAAGTTTCCTATGGAGCAAAATCATCATCTCGCTTTAGCCAAAGGTGGTTTACTGCAAGACCCTGAACAGTACCGAAGGCTGGTGGGCAGATTGATTTACTTGAGCTTAACTCGGCCTGAGTTGTCCTATGGTGCGCATATTTTGGCATAATTTATGCAACAGCCACAGAAAGAGCATTGGGAGGCAGCCTTGCGCATAGTACGATACTTGAAAGGTAGTCCAGGACAAGGCATTCTACTCAAAGCTGATTACAATCTTGAACTGAAAGCTTATTGCGATTTGGATTGGGGAGGTTGCCCATTAACTCGGAGATCACTTACAGGTTATTTCATTTTTCTTGGGAGCTCTCCGATTTCATGGAAGACCAAAAAAACAACATACGGTTTCTCGCTCTTCGGCTGAAGCAGAATATCGCTCTTCGGCTGCAACGGTTTGTGAATTGAAATGGCTAAAAGGTCTGTTATTGTCTTTGGGAGTGCATCATGATCAATCTGCTGGACTATTTTGTGATAGCCAAGCCGCAATGCATATAGCTGCAAATCCTGTTTTTCATGAACGCACCAAACACATCGAAGTTGATTGCCATTTTGTTCATGATGAAATACAGAAAGGTATGATCAAAACAGTTTATGTTCGAAACCATGAACAGTTGGCAGACATTCTAACCAAAGCTTTGGGTCGAGATCAGTTTGAGTTTCTTCTTCGCAAATTGTTCGTTCGTGATCCTCACGCTCCGACTTGAGGGAGGGTATTAGAGATAATGTATATCTTTGTAACTGAGTTAGTTATCAGTTTGAATTGGTAAATATATATCTAGCTGAATATTCGTTAGTTAGGCTTTATCCTTAGTTGTATTTATATTCAAATTTAGGAAAATCATTAGCTATTTTCGATATTTGTGTTGTATATATATATCCTTGACGGATGCTTAATAAAAAAAACAACTTCTTCCTCTCAAACCTTTTCATGGTCTGCCAATGCCAATTTGATCACAACCTTTTGCTGCAATATCAAAAAAACAAAACAAAAATTAAAAATAAAAATTTACTTTCCCATTTAAGAAACTCATGACTCCGTATGTGCATGTTAAAAACTAATTACAAATTGATACCTTCATGGTTTTAATTGTTTTGATGGAGATGATGATGCAAACAGAAAGCAAGCTCTTCTGAAGAAAATGGTAAACTTTTTGGCTTTTGCTTTGTTAATTCTTTGTAGAATATGCGAAGCCGTGTTGGCGATTTGGGTTGGTCAATTAGCTGAAGAAAATTCTGCGTAGCTTCCATGCTGTGAGATTGTACATCGTGGTGGCATCTATGGGGTCCATATAATGTAAAATCTTCTAAGAAGTCGGTTTTGAAGGGGGTCCAGCTACTAGCAACTGGTGGAAGGTGCCGCTAATTTTAACTTGTTCTGACTTCAATCTATCAACGACAGGTGTAATGGAAAAATAGTTGAGATGTGTTAAATCTGAATTTTAACTTTACACTTCCTGTTGTTTATGAAATATTCTTAAAAGTCAAAGAGATAAAATTTCTAACATATAAGTCCTGATTATTTAAAATTATTAATAATTAGACAATTAGAAATTATCAGGTGCCAGAGAGCCGCCATTGTGTTTTTCATAGCCGGAAAATTGATAACCTTGTCCGTTAAGAATCTAGCCACCGAGCAAAATCGGAAGTCAATCTTTCCATCTCTCCCGTCATCAACATCTTCTCTTGCGATCATGAGACCCCCGTCATCTTCTTCTTCAATGGACAAAGAAGTATAAGCCTCGCTCATGTCCAGTTGTTGTCTAGTGTTTGTGGACGTCATTGATGCTACAAATGAAACAAAGTGAAAGCAAATCAAGAAAAAATGAAATAAGGACTCAACTTGTCATAGAAGACAAGACTAGAAATTTATGAACTTAAATGTTTTTAAATTGCTAAATTAATAAACAATACCAAATTAAAAATATGAACGTTTCAAAGACCTAACTACTGTTCAATGCTTCAAATTATAGCAAATTAATTAAGATCGTGGCATCGAATTTTGACGATCAATTTTAATGTTCATCACGACTTCAATTATTTCCATCATCGTCATTACGGAAACTGACTGATTCTAGGCGAAATTTGAAAATTGAAATAATATGTAGCAGCCGGTCCTAACAACTACCCATTATTGATGCATGCAAAGATTGATACGACTTCTTCAAGATAAGATCATCAAATTTTCATCACACCAATTATTTGGAAAAAGCTACCAATTATTTACTAAATCATCTAATATGATGAAAATTAATTTAGCACTTTCATTTTAGAATATCTTTCACATCCCAGCTATCATTATAGTCCCAAGGCTTAGGCATTAATTTCCTGTTGGTTCTCAAAATCTTTGTAACATCTAGCATATGATTTTCTACAAAGCATTTTTACCCCCCTAGAATAAATTCATATTGCTCACCAATTAAATTTTTATATTGAAGATTCAGTGGAAATATCAAGTGACTCCCCACTTTGTCATGTGAAAAGAACTTAATTTTTGTATTTTCAAACTCACGAACTAATAGACAATTCCAAAGCAAATAAAATTTTAAAACCAATGAATCTTGTTGGGATCAAAATTTTCATAATAATACTATATCATTAATTCGTAGCTTAATAATAACCTACTGATAAATTTCGTAGCCTATAATCGTTGACAAATTAATAATCTTATTTATTGCTTATCATGATCTCAACTATCTTCCACAGACACTCATTCTGAAGGATAAACGACTGATTGTGAGGAAAAAATTGAAAAAATGAAAACGATAAAAAAAAAAGAAGAAAAAAGACGAAGAGAATAATATTATAATTAATACCCCGACCGCCAAAAAAACTAATGTTGATGCACGCAAAGGCTTGTATGACATCTTCAAGATGACATCATTAGATTTTCATCACCATCATTTGACAAAATTAAAGCTTGGTCTGCAAGAAAAATAATTTACTAGTTTTTTTTTTAAGTTAAAGAAATTGGTAAAACTCAGTAAAGTTATTTAAAAATCACTCAATAAAAGTGAATTAATTGAACTACTTCGTTATAAATATATAGAACTAAAGAATTTTGGGAGTAAAAGAGAGAGAAAAAGAAGCGCTTTCTAGTAAGAACATTATAAGGGCACCATCGTACAACTCTTTTGAGAAGCACAACCCTTAAAAGTAGTTTTATGTATTTAGCAAAACCTCAAAAATAGGAAAAATTAAACGTTTTTGCAAATTCGAAAAATGCTCTGTTAATGCCAAAATTATTTATATATAGAAATACCCTAATTAAATTATTTTGCGGGCATATGAGTTTCATCGATGGCATGCAGTTTAGACGTGTCGATCACAAGGGAAACAACAACAATTGTGGGCCCATATTTCAACACCATAAAAGTGAAAGGCAAATAAAGCCAATGGAAGAAGAAAAAAACAAAAGAAAATTCAATAATACAAAATTTGAAATCACGAATATGAATTGAAGACTAAGTGGTGAAGTTAAATTTCCAAATTTGTCTGATCAATTATTATCTTTATCGTGTGATTATTAAACTCCGCGTAGATGTGATTGAAAATTCAAAGTAGTTAAAAAGCTTCTCAGAAGTCAAAAGCTGTATATGTTTTAAACAATTTTTTAAGGAGAATAATGGTCCCCCAAGGGTAATCCTAAAATGATCATCGACCAGTTCAAAAACAATTTCTATTTTTCAATTTTTTTTCTTGGTTGAGGCCCAATAGGTCTGTGTATCGCCACTCAATTTTCAAACATGTTCGTTTCACTACAATTATAACTCTGTTTAGTTGTATGAACTAACTGCACAATACACATACATAAACTTTGGCTAGAAATGGCGAATGTTATCAATTTGAGCGCAACTGAAAGTTTGTGAAAATAAAATTTTGAATATTGATTGTTATCGATTTGGTTAACGGACTTATCAGTACTGATCATGACTTTTTATTCACTAACGTACGTACCACTCTACAAAACCATGTGCCTCGTCGCCATCATCATCGATTGTTGATTTCAATATGAATGAATCTGCAAGCTAGGCAAGTTGATTATAAATCTCCAATTAATTTTATGATGATTACAAGCAAGTTGGATGGCTATCTTAATGAAGCATCTCTATGTAGATGTATACAGAGAGGAATAATCTGCTCGGCAAGTCATATGATAAAACACGAATACTTGAATGATCACTATTTGAAAGCCATTCTATAACTCATCAACTCACAACATATGTAACAAAAATTTAGAAAAAGAAAGTTTAGATTAATTCCATGAAACTCGTTGAACATATATGAAGATTACAAATAGAAATTCAAACAGAAACAACCATTGGATATATTCCTAACATGATCAACTGCATGCGACTACTTGATTCTGATTTTTGATAATAATAATTTATTTACATTTTGTTAATATTAATTGGATTTATATCTTAATTAAGCATCACTATATGGATATGCACAGAGAGGAATAATCTGCTCGGCAAGTCATATGTTAAAACACAAACACTTGAATTATCACTATTTGAAAGCCATTCTATAGCTCAACAACTCACATCATATGTAACAAAAATTGGAAAAAAAAAAGATTAAATTAATTCCATGAAATTCGTTGAACGTATATAAAGATTACAAATAGAAATTCAAACAGAAACAATCATTGGATATATTCCTAACATGATCAACTGCATGCGACTACTTGATTCTGATTTTTGATAATAATAATTTATTTACATTTTGTTAATATTAATTGGCTTCTCAGAGTTCACACTTCACATGATGGAGCAACAAGAGGTCTCAAGTCATCCGGTCAAGCATCTCTTGCCGGTTGATTCCGACCATCGAGAATATCAAGCTTCATCATCTCTACGTACCCAATTTTCCTTCTAAGCATGTTTGCAAGTGCAACCTCATCAATATCTCCTATTACTTCCATGTGTCTCAAGTCATCCCCTTTGATCGCCACCGATAGCAAACCTTTATTTCAATTTGTACACTTAATGTTACAATAATTCTATCGTTAATTACTCATTATTTAGGGGCGGATCTACAAACTTGATTCATAGGGGCAATACCTTAATAAAAATAATAATAATTTATAAAATGGGTAAAAGCCCATTTAGTCCATGTATTTTAAGATTAGTATCCATTTAGTCCTTATATTTTTAAAAATACCTCGAAACATCCCTGCCGTTAAAGTATTGATACTCCTACCATTATTTTTTATTTCTTTTGAGTTACTTTTATAATATTACCCTTTTTATAATAATTTTTTGGACATTAATAAAAAGAAAATAATTAAATTACCAATTTAACTCTAAAAATAAAAATAAAATAATTATATTAATTTTTTTGCAAGCACCCTTTTATAATATTTTTTTCGTTTGGACATTAATAAAAAGAAAATAATTAAATTACCAATTTAACCCTAAAAAAATATTAATTTTTAATTGTCAAAAATTAAATTGTAAAAAATTGTATGCAACTACCAAGTGTGCAAATGGTGCTTGCAAAAAAATTAATATAATTTTTTTTACTTTTTAGGGTTAAATTGGTAATTTAATTATTTTTTATTAATTTTTAAATAAAAAATTATTATACAAGGGTAATATTGTAAAAGTAAGCCAAAATAAATAAAAAGTAACGGTATGGGTATCAATACTTTAACGGCAGGGATATTTCGAGGTATTTTTAAAAATACAGGGACTAAATGGACACTAATCTTAAAATATAGGGACTAAATGAGCTTTTACCCTTTATAAAATTAACCCTAAAATCATTTTTCGAGTGGGGTCAATTGCCCCCAACCCTTGAATATGGATCTATCCCTACCCGTATCAACATATATAACTCGAGACAATGATCATATTCTTTTTGTTTTAATAAACCTCGATAAGTAAGAGGAAACTTAAATTAAAAAAAGAAATTGAAAGTAACATCCAAACAAGTGGGGCATAAAAGGGCTTAATCCCTCAATAGAAAGAATTAAAATTGCATCAAAAGTATGAATAGAGAGAGAATATGACTATTTGAGCCCACCAAACTATTCACTAAACCCATTTACTAAATAAACCCATTCTTAAATTTTGAAGTTTTAAATTTTACTCAACAAATCTACCTAAATGTCCAATATACCCTTACTAAACCCAACTATTATAATAATATGGTTTTACTCATTAAACCCATTAAATTCATTTAAAAACCCTAAATACATAATTAGATTTATTAAATTAAAAACTAAAATATTATACAGAACACAAATAATACTCCCAATTATATATTTTGGAGGAAAAATTCCAAGTGGAGTAAGCAAAGCCAAAGCAAAATGGCTGAAGCAGGTAATAATGGTAAAAGTGAGAGCCCTTAGTCAAGTAGTTTTTACTATTTGATTTTGGGAAAGAAGTGATAATTGTACCACTATCTTTAACTTGAAAATGCTATTGAAAGCGGTTGATGCCAGGAAAATAATTAGACGTCTGCCTAAAAAAACTTTGGTACTGATAGAAATAAAATCCAATATCCAGTATATCGTTCTGAAAAGAGTCTCCGGTAGCTCCTTCAATTGATTCATCCTTTGTCTTCTCTGACTCCATGGAGGTTTAATTTTAGTGAGAAGCCAAGCAGATTAGATAAAGAACATCAATATAGGGTTTATGAAAAATAACATAAAGTTGAATGTAAAAATGGATTCAAAGAGTAAATTTTTTTTTTAAGAAAAATTATATTTTGTGTCCAAAATTATAATTTACTTATGAATATTTTTATAATTATAATTATTTTTAAAGGTTGGTTTAATAAGTAGTTTGGTGATTTCATAGAGAAAATTAAAAATCAACTAGATAATATAGTATGGGTCTGCACGGAAAACCAATATTAAATTTAAGAGACGGTACAAGCTACCGTGGATAATCAATTGCATCGATGCATTCTGTTGATTACCTGGAAAGCCAGCTATGATTGCGACACTTTGGGCTATGCATGTTGTCTAATCTATACAAAATCTTTTTCTGCAGTGAGAAGAAAAATATGCAATGAGAAGAAAAATACATAATTAAGCAACTTCAATTCGTTTCAGCAAGTAAAATAATCACGCATGGAAAAAGAAATTTTGAAAAGCCAAGGCTGGTTCAATTAATTCTTGAATACAAAATTAAACTGCATGTTCAAAATACATACCCTCATGGTTCAGCGTAACTTGAAGGAGATGATTTGCGCAAAATCAAAAGACTTCATACCAAATGGTAACTGCTTGTTGCTTATAGAATTATGGAGCCGAGGGAGAACTCTTCCTCATATTTGTATAATTTAGTGGCCTTGTTGGGATTCTGAGTTTGATGTGCTATTATTGAGAAAATATGTAATTGTAGGTTAAATTAAATTAGGTTATTGTGTTCATATTTTAAATTTTCAAAAAAGGGAAAGGCAATGCAAATCGTTAATAGACAACTTTAGTAATGCATGTGAAAAAAAGAATCCGTTGCACGAGCTTGTTTCTATATTGGTCTGTGAATTACTGGTTTTTTGTGTAAGCTCTGCGTGAACTAGAAGCACAACAAAATTCCAAATTCGTTCATGTAATACCAGTGTCATTATATGAGCATAATTATTTTTTCCAAGGTAGTTTAGTGGAGGCAACATTTGGACGAGAAAGTGAAATGGTAAAATGATGATGATCGGTGTGATCAAACGCATTGATAAAAGGTACACCAATTAAGTGTATGCTTCATAAATCATAAGGATATATACTACAAAATTACAATTAAATAGGAGATTAATTGTGCATGTATGAACAAATATATCGAAAGTGGCTTTTCTTACTTTAAAAACCAGTACAAAATATTGGCTTCCTATTAAAATGTACTTATAAAGAGGACTGTCATTGAATTTTGGACCACCTTGTGATCTGAAGTACAATTAACTACATATATACAGATAGATTGGTTTATAATTAATTAACATGGGACTAGTATTAGATGTTGTCATCAAGCGGTACAATTCTTTCTATTGTTATTAATCATAAGTACCATGAATTAGTTACTTTTGATTATCGTAGCAAATGATCATATTCTGCAAAGTCTTCACCTATACACACCGATATACATGGAAATGGTGCCTATATTTATAGAAAACTGACCAATTCAGCAGAAGAGAGAAGAACTCACTGAAACTCGTTCACATGTAAACAAAACCTTAAAAAGGAATTTTATGGGAACATGTGAATATTTCTAAATTTTCATCAATTGATCATGTTTGCTAATGCACACTAGACCTTGCACATTAAGCAATCAAGTCAAATCAAGAGACCAAATTATATCTGATAAAACTCTTTTATAAATACTATATACTCCCAAAATAAATTTACAGTTTTAAGAGCAATATCACAATACACACAATGTGTAATTAAAGTTCAAGGCAGCCCCTTCTCCTTCATCAATTTTTTTAAAAATATTATCTGCAATACAACCAAAACTAACTTAGCAAAAATTTAGCTTAATATTCTAAAGCCCAAATTGAACTGTAAAAATTTAGTATCAAAGCTAAACATTCTAATACAAATTGTTATAAGAAATTAGTCCCACAATTACTAGGAAGATTCGAACCCTCCATTTTAGAGTTAGGAGAGGAGGTGCAGACCAAACTAACCAAGAAGTTGCTAGCAAATATTATGATTGATCATGTTTGATGCGTAAATTAGCAAGTGTACTAGTTGGCACAAGTAATATAATGAAAAGTAGAGTATCGTCCCACAGAGATTGTATATCCTATTAGCTACCGAAATTATTCTAACCCTAATTTATTTGAATAATCGAATAGACGAATTTAGATTAAAATTAAAATAAAATAAATTAACTAAAAATTAAATAAAAAGACAGGCAGTAGTAGAAATCACCAAGAGATTAAGACACTAGGACATCCGATTTCACCATAACCAATCTAATTTAATCCTCCATCTATGTTATTAAAATTTATTACCCATGTTGACAGTGAATTTCCCTAATTTATTCAATATTCTCTCTCGAGTAATATCAAAAATACCTTAACATATTAACCCACTATATCTCTATGTGAATTTAAATATGCAAAGATTCATTAAGCTCTATGAAAATTCTTAGAAAAACTGCACGAATCACGTTGGCACATCTCTGTCTTTCGTTCAATTCATGGCATCCATTACACAGAGCAAAAATACATAAATCTCCTCTCGGTCTCATTATGTATCCTCAAATCATTCAAATATTGGCCAGATATTTAAAAGCATTAAACACAATAATGAACACTCAATCATGGAATAATAAATTAAAAATAACACAAATTTATGGAATTAAATCTTCATAGTTAGGCTACATCGTAGCCCTAGTAAAATAAATTAGTTCATGGGAATATAAAGAGAATTCATGAATTTAATTAGGAACATTCAACAAAAATAATAGAGAAGAGGAAAAGAAAAACTCAAGAAGTTGTCTCTCTCTAATCTCTGCAATTGACTTCTCCAAATTGTTGCTCCCGAATTTTTCAGCAGTGGCTTCTCTTCTTATTCTTTTCTTGCTCTCGGTTTTCTCTCTAATTTTCTCTCGCAAGTTTTCTGTTCTTGGCTCTCTCGCAAATTTTCCGTTCTCTGCGGCTGCTGCTCTTCCGTCCTTTTATTGTTGCTGCCGGATTTTTCACGTGGAAAGGATTAAAATTGCAGCCACCACGTTTTCAATCTTCAGCCGTTCTCTCCAATTTCCTTAAGTGAAAAGGATTTCCAAACAAAAGCCCAACCGCCACCCTTTTCTTCACGCCTGCGTCACTTGCACAATTAATTGGCCACTGAATATTGCAAAGCAAAAGCCCATCACGTGAATCATTCAAATTGCCATTTGCCAATTAATTCTTTAATGCTCTCCACGTGCTTGCCATATTTGTCAACCAAAAATTCAAAGCTTCCTTATTTGGCTTTTTATTTCTTCCCCTTTTTGGCAATATTCCATATTACTTCCATTATACTCCAATTTATTTCCTCTTTAAGCTTCTTTTCTCATGAATATTCCCAATATTCCTACAATGATAAAATATAAAAATTAAGATAAAATTAATATAATAAAATATAATTTAACATAAAATTAAGTTATGGAAGCATTAAAATAATAGATAAATTATGAGCATATCAATGTTCGTTAATACCCACAATTATGTGCCTTGCACATTATTAAGCAATTCAAATCAAATATTCTAGAGACTCGAATATATATGATTATCAAACACTTTCATATAAATTAGAGAGTAGAACACTCAGATCCCTATTATTTTTCACTTTTACCTCTTAGTTCTCTAATTTTTTTAATTACCCATTACATCCCGCATGTTAAAATTATAACTGGGCAAAAGCATTTTTTTTAGGTTCTTTCACTATGATAAATAACCTAATTGTCAGTCCAATATTATCTATTCGTCAAAACTCAAAAGGTAGGAAGAATTTGTTATATATCTCAAAATGTCGCATTTATCTTTTAATAAATTAGGAACACAAGTGAGTCAGAAATATCGAGGACCTTAATGTCATTTCTCCCCCCTTTAGTATTGCTGAAATTTTAAGAACAACATCACACAATATATACGAGAAATGTCTGACTAA
Organism: Atalantia buxifolia; assembly: GCA_030444775.1. NCBI lineage: Eukaryota > Viridiplantae > Streptophyta > Magnoliopsida > Sapindales > Rutaceae > Atalantia > Atalantia buxifolia. The sequence goes on from CM059832.1 coordinate 11,336,163, forward strand.
ATCTCATGCACAAAGAGCAGCAGTACTGAAACAGCAAACAGATACCCTCTCTGTGTGTATTTGAGTCGAATTTTTCACATGAATTGTTTATGATCATGTTCAAAAAATGATAAATTTCAAAATGAAAAAGGAAAAAAATCAGAGAAGATTATAAAGAGAGAAATAAATCAAAAAAACATCTCATGCAAATGTTATTCTCATTCGTCGTCGATGTAAGTTTATTAATGTTGGGAAAATGTGCTCTTTAAAAGCATATGTGTTTATTTAATTGTAATAAACAATTTTTTTGATTAATAAAATAAATGAGGTATTTTATTCAAGTATCTAAATTGCATTAATATTTTGAGTAAAGTCCATTTGATCATATTATATGTATTTATGTGATCACCATGTGGATTCACAGAAGACATAAATACAAGTTATCTTATGATTAAATAAATTATGTTCACAGTTGATAAATAAAGTTGGGCACTTTATTTAGGTATAGATTGTAATAAATTCATTGAATGGTTTGTCTTAATCATGTATGAATTTATTGATGTAGTACGACTACATTGAACAGGATCACATATGAGATTTAATTAACCTTGAAATGACCTTTAATCGGACTTATTAAATCTCATAGGCATTGATTTTACTGTAATCTTAATCTTGAGTTAGTTATGATTTCATGATTGTAATTGTTATTCCATTTGAGTTACCAATGGGCACGACACACACTTGTGATCAAGATTACCCGTTATCTTGGTGGAGGCAATTATGAGTATTGGAGTTATAGATTAACAATATAGAATTTGTACGACACATCTCTTGATGGGTTTTTGGCACTTGATCATAGAATTCTCTGGTCAGAGTGTGTCAACATATTTAGTATGTTGAAAATGATCATTAGAGAAAACCAGTAAGTATCAAGGAACAAGATGTAATTAAATCGATTGGACAGTTGAGATATCGATTTAATTAATGATGTGGTATAAAGGATTATGCAGTAAAGAAATCAATGTGGTTTGAGCGAATTATTATTATTCGAGCATACAATTATAGAGGTCAGTTCCAATCTTATAGTGGAGTAGAATTGGAATTAAATAATTATATTTATTTAATTTCAAATTTAATTATTGTAGCCACTATTGTATGTTCCCAAATGATCCCCGGGTTAGCTCATTTAATTGACAACACCATCATTGGACCCAAAAGCAAGAAAACTGGCGTATTAGGTGAAAATCATAATTATAATATTTGTTAAAGCCTAGTATGTTATATTCAAGTGTAAAAGGGGGGCTTGTGATATTTTACAAGGTGGTCCCCTAGTTAGTTACACATTCTCTCCACTTTTACGTAAGTGGAGAGATAGTATTTAATTTAAATATTTAAATATTTAAATTAAAAGAGAAATCATAATTCTAACATACTAGGGTTTTTTCATAAGATATTATAAAAGGGGTACTTTTCTCCCAAATAGCGGAGGAGAGAATTCCAGGGTTTTCAAGAAAAATACAGAAGACATCTAAGAGACGCCAGTTGCAATTGGGAGTGGTGAAACAGACGCCCACACGTCCAGTGTTGATCGATCTTGAGTCATAGCCTGGAAGATCGTTTGGAGACGGATCTACAACTCTCAATCGTTCGTCTTCTCAGATCATCAAAGGTACGAATTTCTAGATTACTTAATTCTTATATGTTGTATGAGATCGGTCCAAAAATGTTTTAATTGAAAAATTGAAAAGCCTAATTTTCTCCCTTCAATTAATTCATCGACCTTCACATACAAACATATATATCTGTGAGGGGAAATATGAACGGAAATTAAAATATATCTATAGTAGGAGCTAACACAATTGTTCCTCTTCGGTTTGCTCTTATTTTCGATGTGGTAGCTCTCTTGTCTTAATTTTCTTCATAACGGACCATACTGTATGATTTCGGCCGTCCGATCCTTTTTCCTCACAAAAGAACAAATTGCAATCGGGTCTTCACCTTCTAATATCATCACAATCCCTTGCACTTGCTCTTTTATCTCCGCTGATTTCACTCCTACATATATAATCATTACAATCAATAAAAATTCTGAAGTGTAAAACATCTGCACATTTTAAAATATAATTTTACTATTATTAATTTTTGTAATCACCTGGGAATTTAGTAGGTATTTTCACCGTCAAGTCCTCAATGGTGGTACGTTTGCTATTGAACATTTTACAATGGATCACACACTTTTTGCCGTGTGCAACAAGTAATAAGAACAATAAGAACGGAACTTCATTTAAGTTATCATGGTAATGTAATTTAAAATTAGATATGATATAAAAATTCCACTGAATAATCCATACCTTCATAGTCGACATAGCTGATGAGCGCCTATATGCCTTTTTTCTTTTTTCTTTTTTCTTTTTTTGTAGAAGTAATGAAAAGGAGCAAGATTTGCAGATGAAGGTTGGTTTTTTTTCACTACATCGTATCATGTATTTATATAGGAGAGTTGACAACTAACCAAAAGAAATCAAAGAAAATCCTCCAATTATTTTGGGCAAATCTCTGTAATTATGGTACATGTTATAATTAAGGGCATCGTGGTTTATTACTCTTGTGAACATGCGACAATTAAATAGGTGGCCGTATGACACAATCTCGGGCATCAATTTTTTCCGTTTTCAATTAATTAAAATAGGCAGAGCAACCAAAGGGTTGGCATTGATGACATGATTAATTATTTAGAATATCAACTTTTAATGGTGATGTAATAAGGCTTATTGTATTATTAATGTGTGGGTAAATTTCGTTCAACCCCCAATTAAATAGACATTATTACAGTAATCCCAAAATTTCAAAAAAAAAAAATTAAAGAACGCCATTTTATCTCACGCTATTAGCATATTCTCTTAATTCCTCTAACACAAGTGTAATTTAGTCAACTGAAAATACATTAATGAAAAACCGGTAAAACTCTTAAACCTGTATCTGCATTCTAAATGGGTAAATATGTTGATACTATATGATACAAAAATATATATGTGTTCACTCCGTAAATGGTTAAACATGTTAAGGTGATTCAGCATGAATACAACATTAAGAAAGGAGTTGACATGACACAGTACAATTATTGATCATTCAATTTATATCAACCTAACTATGAAATCAGCACTGCATTCGCTCTGTCTAATCGTGTTCTGACTCATATTGCCGCCTCTAACCTTATATAATGCTTCTAAAAACAAATCAACAATTTGAATTTTAGCTAAAGCAATATTAGAAGGGAAAAGATTCTTAATAAGGTGCATAAAAATAACGAAAATAAGGCAATCTATGCCATCTGAGGTAGAAAAATTATAAGGCAATCTATGCCATCTGAGGTAGAAAAATTAACTGCATTACCCTTAATGACAAGTAATTTCGATTTTTGCAATCTCAAACCCTCCAAATTTAAACTCATATAAAGCAGACAACTCATTAATATTCTTAATTAAGTGCATAAAAATAATAAAAATAAGGCAATCTGTGCCATCTGAGGTAGAAAAACCAATTGCATTACCCTTAATGATGAAAATAAATTGGGTATTTCTTCTTTTACAATCTCAAACCCTTCAAGTTTAAAGACTCATTAAGCAGTGATTTACAACTCTTTGCTTCAAAATAGTCAAGATTTTGAAAACTTTGTTGCAAATGACCATGTAAAAATGTTCAACATGCCATCACAATCAGCCACGTCTAACCTTTTTAAAATTCTTAATTACCCAGCTGTGAATTGACCATGATCTATTTTAAGAAAGTTAGGATAGAAAGTATCTTTTAATCACAGTGTCCTTTCTACCGCAATGTTTAACATACATTTCATCTTCTTCCTGTTATTGACCCATAGACGCTTTGATTCGTGAGGATTGTGTTCACCAAGTCGTAAACTTGTTGGGAAAATGTGCTCTTTAAAAGCATATGTGTTTATTTAATTGTAATAAACAATTTTTCTGATTAATAAAATAAATGAGGTATTTTATTCAAGTATCTTAATTGCATTAATATTTTGAGTAAAGTCCATTTGATCATATTATATGTATTTATGTGATCACCATGTGGATTCACAGAAGACATAAATACAAGTTATCTTATGATTAAATAAATTATGTTGATTGATAAATAAAGTTGGGCACTTTATTTAGGTATAGACTGTAATAAATTCATTGAATGATTTGTCTTAATCATGTATGAATTTATTGATGTAGTCGACTACATTGAACAGGATCATATATGAGATTTAATTAACCTTGAAATGGTATCGACTTATTAAATCTCATAGGCATTGATTTTACTGTAATCTTAATCTTGAGTTAGTTATGATTTCATGATTGTAATTGTTATTCCATTTGAGTTACCAATGGGCACGACACACACTTGTGATCAAGATTACCCGGTATCTTGGTGGAGGCAATTATGAGTATTGGAGTTATAGATTAACAATATAGAATTTGTACGACACATCTCTTGATGGGTTTCGACTTGATCATAGAATTCTCTGGCCAGAGTGTGTCAACATATTTAATATGTTGAAAATGATCATTAGAGAAAACCAGTAAGAATCAAGGAATAAGATGTAATTAAATCGATTGGACAGTTGAGATATCGATTTAATTAATGATGTGGTATAAAGGATTATGCAGTAAAGAAATCAATGTGGCTTGGGCGAATTATTATTCGAGCATACAATTATGGAGGTCAGTTCCAATCTTATAGTGGAGTAGAATTGGAATTAAATAATTATATTTGTTTAATTACAAATTTAATTATTGTAGCCACTATTGTATGCTCCCAAATGATCCCCGGGTTAGCTCATTTAATTGACAACACCATCACTGGACCCAAAAGCAAGAAAAAGCGTATTAGGTGAAAATCATAATTATAATATTTGTTAAAACCTAGTATGTTATATTCAAGTGTAAAAGGGGGCTTGTGATATTTTACAAGGTGGTCCCCTAGTTAGTTACACATTCTCTCTACTTTTACGTAAGTGGAGAGAAAGTATTTAATTTAAATATTTAAATATTTAAATTAAAAGAGGAATTCTATTTTAAAATAGGAATCCTAATCCTAACATACTAGGGTTTTTCATAAGATATTATAAAAGGAGTACTTTTCTCCTTTTCGGGGAGAGAGGTGAATTCCAGGGTTTTCAAGAAAAATACAGAAGACATCTAAGAGACGCCAGTTGCAATTGGGAGTGGTGAAACAGACGCCCACACGTCCAGTGTTGATCAATCTTGAGTCATAGCCTGGAAGATCGTTTGGAGACGGATCTACAACTCTCAATCGTTCGTCTTCTCAGATTATCAAAGGTATGAATTTCTAGATTACTTAATTCTTATATGTTGTATGAGATCGGTCCAAAAAGGTTTTAATTGAAAAATTAAAAAAACCTGAATTTCTCCCTACAATTGGTATCAGAGCCATCTCATATTAATATATAAGAATTTCGTATGAAATTAATCTTGATATTTATGTATTAGAGTGGCACAATTTATTCAGATATATATTATTTGTTTAATATATGAATAAAGCATGTTGTGGTTTGTCTTAATTCATGGTTAGATTTTCTATTGTATTTTTTATTTGGATCTGTAACAAGAGGGGTGGTCTCTCATCACCATGTTTCTCTCTTGATTTATTTTACTGTAATAGAAATTTTGTAAGCCAAAATTGGCGTAGGAAATTTTTAAATTCTTTGGAGATTCATCACGGCTGTCGAATCAAAGCTACGAAGGCCAAAAATTTCAGCGGCAACAAACGGCGCACGCTGCACACGCAGTGGCTGCCAATACGGCCAGCCAAGAGCCAGCTTGTGCACAAGCACGGGCAAAGGCTGCGTTGCGGCGGCAAAAGACACGGCCCCCTATGCATGCCAAGGCGGCAAGCAGAAGCAGGACGCGAAAGGCAATTGCAATAAGACGGGCGGCCATTGCAAAGACGACCTTTGCACGCTCAATGCTCGGCGAGCTTTGCAAGCGCAACGAGAAGCGCCGCCAAGCACGCGCGTGAGTGGGCTGGAAGCTTGCGGGCGTTTGCGACTGGTGGAGAGCGTCGTTTGGGAGCTTTCCGGCGTGGCGGCGGCGGCTGTCCGGTGTGGAAACAATGAACAGCGGCTGTGTTTTTGGTAATGGCGGCCGGGGAAGAAGGAAAAAGAAAAATATGGATTTAGGGTTTCTTGGCTTTTATTATTAAGATCCCTATGGTTCCATAAGTTTTTCTTTTGGGCATAAACGTTTTAATTTTTTGCATTTAAGTCTAAAAATAGTTTTGGACTTAATGAATCCTAGTTTTAGGCCCTATTAAAATTTGGGCTTAATGGATTAAAATGCATAGATAAAATTAAACACATTAAATTTATTTTTGGTCCAAAAGTTTTATTTATAAAAAAAAAAATTTTATTTAATTATTTATTTATTTTCCTTCAAAATTAAAATTGGACCAATAATAAATTTTAAAGCCCAATTTCCCCTAGTCCATTAACAAAGTCGAGCTTATGGAAGATGGATATTGACAAGAAGCCCAATGAAGATTAGGCTTAGGTTTAATGTAATTTTTCATTTTAGGAAAGCCATGAATTAAGATTATTTAATTATTTTTCTATATGTTATGTTTTGGATGTTAACATGCCATGATAACATGTCATATAGAATAGGTAGTGTCACTCTACGCATAATGATATATGTCATTCATATAACATGAATTTATGTATATTGTTTGAAATTTGCAAATGCTTGATAATATGAAATATCACTTAGATAATATTATAGGAAGCATGCAATTAACAATATATGTATGTTTTAAAAGGAAAAACCAATTTTAAAATATTGAGTGGGAGAGGGAAAATTCAAGATAATTTTCCCACGGGCTCCATTGTTAGTTCAATAATAAAATTATATATATACCTCGACTTCATGATACGGTGATGCTCCCTACGGAGGGTATATATATTAGATATTTTATTTGATGAACTTCTTTAAAGATAAGATCGAAATATTTTTCAATCTGTTGATCACCCTAACGGTGGCTGCATGATATGAGAAATACGTAGATTGAAACAATGGTTATACACTCAACAAAATTTGTTATTAACCTTCCCAACGAAGCTCTGTTAACAAACTTTGGCCCAAAGATAACGATAGTTATTTATCATGTTACGACATGAAAGAAAATAATCTAATGGTTAATTGGGTCTAGTAAGTGGCGGCATGACTTCCCAACGGATAGCTTGCTAAAGCGGTACTAGATTATCGTTACAATAAAATAAAATGCATTTATGGTTTTTTGCATTTTAGATTTTTATTGTGAATATTACTTGTTTCAATGTATTAATTCATGGATGTTTTATTTTTCAGAAAATGTCTTCCATCAACCCATTATTAGTTATCCTTGTTAAAAATGAACTCACTGGTGAAAATTACTTAGATTGGAAACGCAATCTATTTAATATCCTCTGTTTCTTAAGGACTGCAAATATGTGTTGATTCAGCCTTGCCCTCCAGAACCAACGTTATACGATTATAGAAATCAGAGGGAGCCTTGTGAGAAATGGTGCGAAGCTAACAAAATGGCTAAGCGCTATATATTGGCTTCGATTTCTGTGGAACTGTATAAGAAACATCGGAGAATGGAAACAGCCCTTTGAAATAATGGCTAGTCTTCATCAGATGTTTGGGCAGAATACTCATTTTGCCAAAGAAGCAGCATTAAATCGTATTACGGATACAAGAGTTCATGAACATGTCCTCAAAATGATGGACTATTTGAGTGAGGTAGAGATTCATGGTGTTCAAATCGATGATAAAACAAAGATTAACATAGTAATTGAATCTTTGCCTGATACATTCAAAGAGTTTAAGGTCAGCTATATCTTAAACAATAAAGATATGACCTTAATTGAATTAATGCACGAACTACATGCTATAGAAGAATTTGGTTATAGCAGAAAACTTGCTGGAAAAGGTTCTTCTTCTAGGCCTAAGCCAAAAGGCAAGGGTAAGAAGAAAGCTGGGAAAAAGAAATCGTCTACCAAGCAAGCAAGATGGCAAGCCGAAAAGGCAAATGCTTCAAGTGTGGACAGAAGGTCTTTGAAAAGGGATTGCCCTAAGATTGTAAAATCTGGTATGGGAAATCTTTTTGTAATAGAGGTCTGTTTAGTTCAGAATCCTATTGACACTTGGGTGTTGGATTCAGGAGCAACTAATCATATTTGTAATTCACTTTATTGGTTTGAAACCAGGAAAATAAGTGAAGGAAGCGTCAAGCTGCAGTTAGGGACATGACAGTTCGTGTCAGCAGTGAAGACTGGATCTGTTTTATTATCTTTTAATAATGAGACTTTAGTTTTGAATAATTATCTTTATGTTCCAGACATTAAGAGGAATTTAATTTGTAGCTTGTTTGTCAAAACAAGGGTACTTTGTAAATTTTGGATCCTCTGTTTCTATTTTTTATAATAAGAGACTTATTTGTTCTGGTACATTGGAAGATAATTTATATCATTTAAGTCCTATGATCCATTCTATACATGACACAGTAATCAATAATGATGAGCATACACATTTATCTAAGAAAAGAAATATTTCTTCCAACCAATGTTACCTCTGGCATTTACGCTTGGGTCATATAAACCAAACTAGGATACAGAGAATGATCAAAGATGGGCTCTTGGGTCCACTAGAAAAATGAATCATTGCCACTCTGTGAATCCTGTTTAGAAGGAAAAATGACCAAAAGGCCATTCTCGGCCAAAGGTGTACGTGCAATAGTACCACTTGAATTGGTACATCTGAGATGTATGTGGACCAATCAATGTACAAGCTCGAGGAGGTTATGAGTATTTCATCACTTTCACTGATGATTACTCGAGATACGGTTATGTTTATCTAATGCGTCATAAGTCTGAAGCTCTTGAGAAATTCAAAGAGTATAAATTTGAGACAGAAAAGCAATTAGATAAGAACATAAAGAAACTTCGATCTGATCGAGGTGGTGAATATCTCTCCGGAGATTTCAAAAAGTATCTGGTTGAGAATGGGATTATATCTCAGTTGACTGCCCCAGGAACACCACAACAAAATGGGGTAGCTGAAAGGAGAAATAGAACTCTTTTGGATATGGTGAGATCTATGCTTAGTTATTCAACATTACCAATCTCTTTTTGGGGACTAGCACTGGAGACTGCAGTTTACCTCTTGAACTTAGTTCCATCTAAGTCAGTGCCTAAAACCCCAATAGAACTATGGTCGAGTCGCAAACCAAGTTTACGACATGTCCGTATTTGGGGATCAGCGCATGTGCTAAAACCAAAGGCAGACAAGATGGATTCACGTTCTGAGGTTTGCATGTTTGTGGGGTATCCCAAAGGAACAAGGGGAGGTTTATTTTATAGTCCTCAAGATAGGAAGGTAATTGTGAGCACACATTTTACTTCCCTCGAGGAAGACTATATGAATAACTTCAAACCTAAGAGTAAGGTAATACTTGAAGAACTGTCAGGTGATCAGGTTGATGCTCAGCTTTCAACTCCTGTTATAGAACAGGAAGAACAGCAACAACCAGCTGATCAACACAAGATTATCCCTGAAGAACCATCACTTTTAGAACCTCGTCGTAGTGGGAGGGTAACTAGGTTACCTGCGAGATACAATTGAGAGAAACCTATACGGCTATCTCAGATGAATATGTACAAGATCCCACTAGCTAGAACGAAGCTCTAATAGACAGAGATGTCGTATTTTTGGAAAAAGGCTATGAATCAAGAAATGGAATCTATGTATTCCAATAAAATCTGGGAACTTGTAGAAGCACCAAATGGGGTAAAACCTATAGGGTGCAAGTGGATCTACAAGAGAAAAAGAGGAGTAGACGGAATGGTGGAAACATTTAAAGCAAGATTAGTAGCCAAAGGGTTTACTCAGAAAAAGGGTATCAATTATGAGGAAACTTTTTCCTCCGGTTGCTATGCTTAAATCCATCAGGATTCTGCTCTCCATTGCTGCAGTGCTAGATTATGAAATTTGGCAAATGGATGTCAAGACTGCCTTTCTTAATGGGCATCTTGAAGAAAACATCTACATGCAGCAACCAGATGGATTCATACAAAAAGGCCAAGAACACTTGGTATGCAAGTTGTAGAGATCCATCTATGGATTGAAGCAAGCATCCCGGCCATGGAATATCAGATTTGATCAAGCGATAAAATCGTTTGGATTCATTCAGAATATTGATGAACCATGTGTGTACAAGAAAATTCAGGGAAAATCTTTAGCCTTCCTAATTCTTTATGTAGATGATATTCTCCTTATCAGAAACGATGTAGGAGTTTTAACTACAATAAAGAGTTGGCTAGCGAAAAAATTTGATATGAAAGATCTGGGAGAAGCTAGTTATATTCTTGGTATCAAGTTGCTACGAGACCGGAAGAATAAAACGATAGCTTTATCTCAAGCGGTCTATATCGATAAGATATTGGCTAGATTTAGCATGGAAAATTCTAAGACTGGTTTGTTACCATTCAGACATGGAATTTGATTCTCTAAAGATCAATCACCCATAACATCTAAGGAGATAGAGAAAATGAGACGAGTTCCCTATGCGGAAGCTGTGGGAAGCCTCATGTATGCCATGCTTTGTACTAGACCAGATATCTGTTTTGCGGTTGGGATGGTTAGCAGATATCAATCTAATCCTGGACCTGAACACTGGATCTTTGTCAAGCACATAATGAAGTGTCTGAAAAGAACTAAGGATTATATGCTTGTGTATTCTGGTGATGAACTTATTCTAGTGGGTTATACTGATTCTGACTTTATGTCAGATAAGGATACTAGAAAGTCTACTTCTGGCTATGTGTTTACATTAGGAAGTGGAGCTGTTTGTTGGAGGAGTGTGAAACAATCTTGTATCATGAGACTCCACAAATGAAAGCCTGAATATGTATTTGCATCGAAGGCTGCAAAAGAAGCTGTATAGCTCGCAAGTTCCTAAAAAGATCTTGAGGTGGCTTTTTGTAATCGCACCCCTTAAACTATTTTGTGATAGTAGTGGTGCAGTAGCTCAATCCAAGGAACCACAAGAAACAAAAACATATTGAGAGGAAGTATCATTTTACGAGGGAATAGTGTAGAAAGGTTATATGACAGTAACCCAAATGGCATTAGATGCCATATGGCAAATCTTATTACAATGGCCATCAGTGGGAAACCATTATAACTTGCACTTAGATCCCTAGAGCATGTGCTATATGCCGATATGCTTTAAGAGCTAGTGGGAGATTGTTGGGAAAATGTGCTCTTTAAAAGCATATGTGTTTATTTAATTGTAATAAACAATTTTTCTGATTAATAAAATAAATGAGGTATTTTATTCAAGTATCTTAATTGCATTAATATTTTGAGTAAAGTCCATTTGATCATATTATATGTATTTATGTGATCACCATGTGGATTCACTGAGAAGACATAAATACAAGTTATCTTATGATTAAATAAATTATGTTCGTAGTTGATAAATAAAGTTGGGCACTTTATTTAGGTATAGACTGTAATAAATTCATTGAATGATTTGTCTTAATCATGTATGAATTTATTGATGTAGTACGACTACATTAACCGGGTTCATATATGAGTTTTAATTAACCTTGAAATGGGGAGACTTATTAAATCTCATAGGCATTGATTTTCTTGTAATCTTAATCTTGAGTTAGTTATGATTTTATGATTGTAATTGTTATTCCATTTGAGTTACCAATGGGCACGACACACACTTGTGATCAAGATTACCCGGTATCTTGGTGGAGGCAATTATGAGTATTGGAGTTATAGATTAACAATATAGAATTTGTACGACACATCTCTTGATGGGTTTTGCACTTGATCATAGAATTCTCTCAACAGAGTGTGTCAACATATTTAATATGTTGAAAATGATCATTAGAGAAAACCAGTAAGAATCAAGGAATAAGATGTAATTAAATCGATTGGACAGTTGAGATATCGATTTAATTAATGATGTGGTATAAAGGATTATGCAGTAAAGTAAAGAAATCAATGTGGCTTGGGCGAATTATTATTCGAGCATACAATTATGGAGGTCGGCCCAATCTTATAGTGGAGTAGAATTGGAATTAAATAATTATATTTGTTTAATTACAAATTTAATTATTGTAGCCACTATTGTATGCTCCCAAATGATCCCCGGGTTAGCTCATTTAATTGACAACACCATCACTGGACCCAAAAGCAAGAAAACTGGCGTATTAGGTGAAAATCATAATTATAATATTTGTTAAAACCTAGTATGTTATATTCAAGTGTAAAAGGGGGCTTGTGATATTTTACAAGGTGGTCCCTAGTTAGTTACACATTCTCTCTACTTTTACGTAAGTGGAGAGAAAGTATTTAATTTAAATATTTAAATATTTAAATTAAAAAGAGGAATTCTATTTTAAAATAGGAATCCTAATCCTAACATACTAGGGTTTTTCATAAGATATTATAAAAGGAGTACTTTTCTCCTTTTCGGGGAGAGAGGTGAATTCCAGGGTTTTCAAGAAAAATACAGAAGACATCTAAGAGACGCCTTGGGTTGCGGTGGGAGTGGTGAAACAGACGCCCACACGTCCAGTGTTGATCAATCTTGAGTCATAGCCTGGAAGATCGTTTGGAGACGGATCTACAACTCTCAATCGTTCGTCTTCTCAGATTATCAAAGGTATGAATTTCTAGATTACTTAATTCTTATATGTTGTATGAGATCGGTCCAAAAAGGTTTTAATTGAAAAATTGAAAAACCTGAATTTCTCCCTACAAAACTTTAGTTGAACAGAGAAGATTTATTCTTTATTTGTAAATTCATAATCCAAGCATGAGGTAGCAAACTCTTTATGTTATGTGGAAGCACCAATACCCTCGTGCATGTCTTACGAAATTTATCAAAGAAATTCTTAAATTATAAAATCAAAATAGTTCATTTTCTCAGCACCAATTAAAATAGAAAAGTTACTTAAGTTTATGAAGGGCATATCAGAAGGCGAGATACTGCCTCTAGGAATTAAAATGTGCAAGCTAGTAAGTCGAGTTAATGATTGTAAATCAATGACGCTCTTAATCGAGTCCAAGTATATCTCCAATCTGCTTAAGAGAACTAATATGCAGGATTGCAAGAGCTAGCTCACAACACCAATGAGTACAGGTACTAAAGTTTCAAAAGCAGGTGGTTAGTCATTTAATGATACTACTTTGTATCGAAGTGTAGTTGGTGCATTATTGTATGTCACTATAACTAGGCCAGGAATTTCTTGTTTTGTTCACAATTTGACATATTAAGTGCGGCGGCCTTTACAGTCATTGGCTTAGTTGTAAACAGTTGTCGAGATATCTCCAGAGAATGAAAGACTTTGGTGTTCATTACACAATAAGAGGCATAGCAAGATTGGTAGGCTTTGCTGATGTAGATTGGGCAAGCGATGAAGATGACAGAAAGTCAATCGTTGGCTACCAAAAACTTTTATACTCTTGCGAGGACACGATTATTGGACAATCATTTTATCATTAAAATGCAATGGCTAAGGATCTCGAATAAATTAAATCAACCACTATCTGATAAATAATTAATCATGTTCACGTATTGCAAGATTGTTTGAGGACACACAACAGCAAAAGGGTAAAAAGATCCATTTCCTTATTTTATATGTACATGACACAAGTTTTTCATCAATAAATCACTTGCCATGCATAATTTGGACCTTGAGTGTGCTGCTTTTTTAATAAGTTTTCCATCATGAGGATATCCACAACCCTCATGCTCCAAATAATGTTCAGGGAAGAACTGCGGTGGATGCTGCGGCACGGGCGGCGGCTCATTCTTCTCCGGCTGCTCTGGCTTCTTATCATTCGAAGTCCAAAGGGACCAACACTCGCCAGCTCAGCGTACCCAAAGTTTTTCTAAGCAGCTTTGTAAGTGCAATTATTACATCAATCCCTTCCCCTGTTACTAATTTGATCGCCATCTTTTGCTACAAATTAATTTATTTTAGCGCGTAAACAAAGCTAATTATGCATCCATGGGACATTCAATATAAAGGCTTACAAAGCTAATTATGCATCCATGGGACATTCAATATAAAGGCTTCTTATCGTCATGCATATTCAAATTAATTGTAATATTGCATGTTACAAATGCATACCTTCATCGTACTTTCTACTTCAAATGCTAGCTAGCTATTAAGATGCATAATTGTGACGGTGGAGAGAGAAAGTTTAGTTTCTATTTATAGGGTTGGCTCCTGTGGTTAACTCATTTGCTACTTATTTTAACCATCATATTTTAAGGTAGCTAGGTTCAAAATTGTTCAAAATAAGCAATCATTATATCTGGACGTGGTCCACACTAGATGACGAGATGTAAGTGTCATTTTCTGCTACCAAATTGTATCACATGAAAAATAAAATACGTCTTTCTATATAGAAGCTACGTCGGACCCTTTTTGATATATTTAGCCCACAAGTCGGTTTATTGTACGTAGCAATATATTTTTTAAAATATACGCTCTGTAATTTAGACTTTGTATTTTTGTTTTAAAAAAATAATGACCGACGACTCTTATAAATGATAATTTTTTAAAGATTATTTGTTTCAACAAGAATTTAAAAAAAAAAATTCAAAGAGATTAGTTATTCTGACCTACCTGGGAAATCAAGGAATATGATAGTTTCTAATTTTTGGTTTATAAATAATGTAAAAATCCTTATTGTAGTGATTGGCAAGACTTAGGAACTCAATCAAAACTAATCACTGCCCAAGACACTCGTGACCAAATCAATACAAGATGCACAATTTTATGATCTGAACAGAGCAAATCACTAAGCAAGAACAAACAACAAGAGTTTAACCAAGAACAAATCAGAAAATAAGAACCCACAGAAAACAAGATTTTACGTGGTTCACGGGAGAAGCCTCAAGATGAGTTTTATTGAATCAACAATGGAGATTTGTTACAGAGCCTTACACCAGACTTTAAAGAGAACAAGATAACACTTTCTCTCTCACCAGACCCTCTCTGCAAGACTCATGAATCATCTCTCAGCCAGCATCGTGAAACAGTATTTATACCCGGTTTTGATAGCTAGCAAGATTTCCAGATTGAACAGGTTGCTTACACGTGGTTAACAAACTATAACGAACTTGAATCAGGCTTCATCACATGCTTCCTCACGTGGTTACTTAAGCTGTCATGCAAAACGCGCCATTCCCATGTCGTTTTGGCTAATCTGTTTTCTGTTATGAAACCAGCTGAGCAGCACGTGGGCTAACGGAGCTTATTAATCCCAAAACGCAGTCGTTTCTGGAAGGCTTAACTTGATTCACATCTCACAATTATTTTATCCGTCCAACTCAAGAAAATTAAATAAAATGTTCCTGATCTACGATCTAGTGTCGCGTGCCATAAACATGAGATGCACATTGCACAGCAACGCATGAAATATTACACACGACAGCAAGTCGAGCTCATATTATTTTAATATTGATGATTAATTTCATTTAATAATTGCTTAAGCTTGCCTCATGAGTCCAAAAACATATCCTTAATCTATTAAAAAGCTTTCTTTTTCTTTGACTAAAAAAAAAAGGAGGACAAAAGAATAGGTTTATCTTTTATTGTGTTGAACGAGATAAATAGTCACTGCAAGGAAAATTCATCCATACAGTTAGTCAATAATAAATTTTAGAAATTTATTCCCCAAGAATGTTTGATCAAACATTTTTAAGTAATTTTATTTGATTGGCTACGTAAATTGAAGTGGGGCCAAAAAAAAAATTGATTTGGCATATGTTGACTACCCAATCCTTTTTAAAAAAAAAAAAGAATAGAAAATTATATTCATTTTATATATCAAAATATAGCCACCAAATTTTTGAACTATTGGAACATCATAATTCTTATAAGAAATTTAAAGCATATGTAAATTGGATAGGATCAATTGCATCTAATGAAGCATCTAATAAGTTGATGATTAGTCCAAACTTTATAATGATGATCATATTAGTTGGATTAATAAAGTCCATTCATTTTAAAATTATGATCGAGAAGCATTTTGTATGATGCAAGTGTAAAGCGCACCCACCTACAGCAGTCAGGAAATTTTCAAGTTTTGTGCTTGTTGATTAATTAACTTATTATTCAGTTTACGTTGTGTGAGTCTTAACAGCCTGTCTAGCCAATTAATGTTCAAAACCAAAAATAGAATAAACAAAATGTGTTTACGGATCTTCCTTTCTATGTAGTGTTGGTGATTGGGCTTCTGTAATATGTTTAAGTTATTTGCATCATCTTGCGGTAGTCGATTCAACATCGGCAGTGATACAACTCAGCACCGTTTCAATTTGCAATTTTTTTTCTTCCTTTTGGTTCAATTAAATGAAATGTTAACAAGTAATGTTAGAGATATTAACATTTGAGTTTCAACTTAAGCCCTAATAGATGTGGTGTTTTTTTTATTGAATGGTACAATAATAATTTTATAAGTTATAAAATTTATCATCTAATGGATTTGACACATAACAATTGCAACTCATGTTAAAATTCAAATGTTGAAATCCTTAACATTATTAATAAAATAACATTTCTTTCTTTCATCTTCGACGAAACTAAGCTGAGGACCCAAGTCAAAACAAGAAAAATACTAAATTTATATTGTTAGGTTAGGATACATTGTTGGTTTATATCCCAAGTGATGCATTGTTAATCATTTGCTTGACATGTGTTAAGTGTTGAATACTTGGTTGTTAACTTTACACCTAAATTTTAGATTAAAAAAAGTTTTAATTGACATTTAGTCCATTTTTTAACGCATGGAAAAATCAGCGAAACCCTCTTCTATTAAAAATCTAACATTAATTACCTTTAAAGACGTAAAAAATTTAAGGGTAGAAGCTTGTTTAATTTATATATTTGATGTTAGTATGCGTTGTTGAAAACAATAAACTTGTTTTACATAAATAATTCATTTAAATGGAATGTCGTGTTGAGTTGCACATAATCATGCTCCATCATCATGGTCCTACAATATTATGCCCACGAAGCATCTAATTGAGTGAAGATTAGCTTTATACTTTGGATGCCATTAAATGATTCCTTTAGAGCATGTTAGGTCAGTGGAATATGTTTGGTGCTATGATAAAAACTTGGTGGAACATGTTAGGTGATGTGTATTGTTATGATTATATTTGTGTTTCATTCACTATAAATACCTATGTCATTTGTGTTGTATGCATCAAGTGTAAGAAGAAGAAAGCATAAGAAGCAAAATAGCTTCTAAGAGTGATTTGTGAAGAGTGTGTGAATTGTTCTTATAATGTTTTTGAGCTTTCTCTAATAAAATTTGTGTTTTATTATTCAAATTCTCCAACACGCGTTTACTCCCTATATTTTTAAAACACCTGAAAACATCCTTAGCGTTAAACTTTTATCACCTCTGCCATTATTTTTTGTTCCTTTTGACATGTTTTTACAATATTACCCTTACAATAGTATTTCTTTTTTTGAATTAATAAAAAATTAAATTTTTAATTTAACCCCAAAAATAAAACAAAAACAAAAGAATATATATTAATTTTTGTGGAACATCTGCTAAGGAGTTAATATATTAATTTTTTTGAAGTCCAAAAGATTGATAATTTAATTTTTTTACAACATTAATTTCTTTGGACATACACAAATTTTCACAAAGATTTATATATATTCCTTTTATTTTATTTTATTGTATTTTTGGGGTGAAATTGGTAATTTTAATTTTTTTCCTCTTTATTGATATCAAAAAAAATAAACGTTATTATAAGAGGGTAATATTGTAAAAGCAAGATAAAAGAAATAAAAAGTAATGACAAGAGGTGTCAATAGTTTAACGGTAGAGTTGTTTTGAAATATTTTTAAAAAATATAAGGACAAAACAGATATTAACATCAAAATATACGGACTAAACAAATTTTTATCTAAATTTAAGCACTTAGATCCTCTTATTACCTTTTTAACGTTGCTATAAGTTCAAATTTTTATTCTCAAGATATTAACAATTTCACATATTAGTGTCTTTAATCTCAAAAAAGGGATCAGTAAAATAGTGGAATTCAGAAAAAAAAAAAAAAGATTTAACCACACAAAAAATTTAGATAGAAGAGGCGATTTCTAGATTACCTTGACTCTAAGTCAACCAATAAAACAAATGTGGAAAGTGTATTAAAATGCCATGAGAAACAAAAGTTTTGATTAGCTTTCATGAAAATGAATGCAAGTGAAGATAGTATATTTTGTGATGTAAAAAAAGATTTCATTGATAGAAAAATAATATTTCGTGTCTGCCTCATTAAACACTTGTTCGTATTGGCACCAATTTGCCTGCTTTGTGGACAACTATAGCGTATATGTACTTTTTTGTGGACCTACAACTGTAAAATGATAAATATCAAAATAATTGAGGGGAGCTTCCGACCTAATTCTGAATCTAGACTAGTCTTAGTCGATTTACCTTAATATGGGAATTGAAATTTGGTTATACTATAATAATTGATCTAGGTTAATGTTAATAGACTCTTAATGGTGATTATAAGTAGATCTATAATCGCAAACACATATAAGTATTAAAATAAAGGGGGAAAATGAAGAATACTTTTTTGTTATTTAGAGAAACTAAGCGAAACTCCCTTATATTTTAAAATATGTCCAAGCCTCTCTATGTTATTTTAATGGTGTTAAATTTATATATAATTTTACTATTCTACCTCTAGTCTTAATTTTGGTCATAAAATTTAAATATTTTGAGAATATAAATTAAGTGAAATGACTTATATTTATTTATCCTTCATGATTAAATTAATTTAATATAAATTGTAATTTATTTTGGGTTCTTAAAGTTAAATTTATATATAATTTTTCTATTCTACATCTGGTCTTGATGTTAGTCATAAAATTTAAATATTTTGAGAATATAAATTAAGTAAAATGACTTATATTTATCATTTTTGTATTTTGATTTTTGACCCAACAATTTGTTATATACAAATAGAATTTT
The DNA here is from genome assembly GCA_030444775.1 of Atalantia buxifolia. Taxonomy (NCBI): domain Eukaryota; kingdom Viridiplantae; phylum Streptophyta; class Magnoliopsida; order Sapindales; family Rutaceae; genus Atalantia; species Atalantia buxifolia. Next base: position 11,355,242 of record CM059832.1, read on the forward strand.
TATACCGAAAACGTTTCTTCTTAAAATCATATTTATATCACCTCAATTCATTAGGCAACAATTAATAACAAGCCATTGCCCTCGCTCTTTCCAATCTACTTTTAATTTGATTGCTTTCAACCAAAATGTTGTGATAAGTTGGCAATGTTAAATGTTAAAAGTTATTATTGGTAATTGATTAGCATATACAACAGCATCATTGGCTGAATTATGAAAATAAAATAGTGCCATCGTCGATACTATTTATAGGCCATCGTTATCAAAAAGACAATGAAGGCTTATTCAATCAAATATTTCAGCTTAGCTGAAGGGAAATTTTAAGTTTTTCATTTACACTGCCTTGACCACTATAGGACTCCTCACTTGGTGTTGTTTCTCATCTGACCATATCAACTCTCCAAATACATAATCCTTAGTAACACTTGCATTCTTAGCTTTCATGATGACCTTGAAGCTTTTCTCCTCTCCTACATTTATAAATTTCAAGCTTTTTGGGGCAATAGTCACTGAGACTCCTTGCGGAGTTTTTACACGAGCTTGGTAAGTTCCCGGAGAGCCAACGTTCTTGACTCTTCGCGTCACTGTGATTAAGCCGGAGAGTTTAGGGACTGTGATTGAAGGGTAGTTGAAGTTGACCAGACTAATAGCATTCTCGGGGCATGTGTAAGTGCTGTTTGTTGAGAACAATAAAATTACATTTTTGTTGTATCCCATTGCACAAAGAAAGTTCAAGTAATCGTTAACCGTTAAGTCATAAACCAATCCAGGATCCATTGCGAGGTTTGGTTGCACATGGCCTGCTCCATAACTGAAGGGTGTTGCTTCAGTAAATGAAGCATCCAAAATTTGTTGCTTGTTGTTATCCAGTGTTGTTGCTGTGAAATACACGGACAAAAAAAAATATCAAAACCGCAAACAATAAACGTTTCAAGAACTAGTTTTGATTGTACCTGTGGTCATGATGGCTGATTGAATTGCTGCAGGACTCCAATCAGGATGGAGGGTTTTGAGCAGGCCTGCAATACCAGAAATATGAGGACATGACATTGAAGTTCCTGAAATAGAGTTGAATGGAATCCGGCGCTTGTCGTAATTTAGGTTTGTTGGGCTTTCTGCTTCAGTATAGGCAGCGATTATATTCTCTCCCGGTGCAGTGATATCAGGCTGAACATAGAAGTATAACAGCTAATTATTCAATTCTGGTAGCATAAAAGATAAAAGATATTAAATTGAGTTGCCATTTGATATATAGTACCTTGAGAATCTCTGAGATAATGGAGTTCGGCCCTTTCGATGAAAAAACTGCCATAAATGGAGCTGGCTTTGTTCCAAATTCTGTGGTTGGACGCGTAATGAAACCAACAGGATGCCTGTTAAAGGAGAAAAGCAAGTTGCAGTACTAATTTCATGGCAGCTGATGAAATGTAAGGTATGCTTTTAATCTTACTTGACTGAATTGATGTAACCAAGTAAAGAAACACCATCATTGAAGCTGATAACTGAAGCAGGAAGGACATGAGGATCAGCCGTACGGTCATAGCCAAAACCCAGTATATTGATAAGAATAACGCCAACAGCACCAGCTAAGGCTGCCTGTTGTCCCCCGAGCACCCTAAATTCATTACTCCAGACCAAGATCTTTCCTTTCACCTTCTTAGGATCTAGTATTCCTTTCTCCAGTGCCAAGCTTCAATATGAACAAATTTCGTTGTAAATCCAAGGCTTCTCACACTGGAAATTAGAATTGTAATATGAAAAAAGAAATTGTATTCTTACGCATTTATAGATGCATTAGCTAGAAAAGCATCTTCAGCAAGGATTAAAGGGAAGAGCTTGTCACTTGGAAGGCCTTTCTCTGATAAACTTTGTCCCTTCAAAATCAAATGCATGTTGTTGATAAATAAGTGCATATGATCAAAGGATTTCAGGCGCGAAAAACATTAAAAGAAAGAGAACAAAAATATATATCGACCTTAAAACGTTTGTTATTTCCAAGGACGACATAATTAGGGAAATCTCGATTCATTGTGCTAGCCCCAACTACGATTTGCCACGGCGCTGCATTTGCTACAGTACCGTATGCTACAGCACCATCTACCAAACCATCGTTACCAGCAGAGCAAACAACCACAATGCCATGTTGAACAGCATGAAAAGAGCCAATTGCAACGCCGTCTCCAAAAAATGATGTTGGGTTCGGTTTGCTTAATGAAACGGACAACACATCCACGCCATCATGAATGGCCATATCAAAGGCTGCAATTATATCGGAATCACAACATCCACCTAATCTTTCCCAGCAAACTTTGTAAGCCGCCACTCTTGCTTTTGGTGATCCTCCTTTTGCTGTCCCTTTGCCAAAGCCAAATACACTTGCCCCAGCTACAAAATTGCCACCAGCAGCTGATAATGTGTGTGTTCCATGTCCATATATGTCACGCGGAGAATAAAAGGAAGAGTTGAGTGGTCCTTCATGAACTGCATACTCTTGGTTGAAGTATCTTGCTCCAATTAGCTTCCTTCAATGGAAACACCAACATTTTGGTCAGACTATATTTACACCCCGGGGCGGCGGGGCCCAAAAAAAAAAAAACAAAAGAAAAAGATTCTCACTACAATCTACAACCGCATCGAAGATGTAGGATTCAGTGAAGATGCAAAAAGTTATACAAGAAAAGCAATAGAGCGATCATAATCAAAAGCCTAGGGATTTAAGGAACCTGTTGCAATGAAACCGAGAATCTCTGTCATTTTGGCAAATTCCTTTCCACTTAGATGGAATCGGTCCAAATCCTTCGTCGCTAAAGCTTTTAGACTCTGGCCAGACCCCTAGTATATAACGAACAATCCCATTGAAATATTGTGATACTTATTATTATGATATTTTCAAAGCAGAGAAAATCAGTTTCAAGTAATTTCCTTGTCATAATATAAGGATAAAGACCTCACCAGTGTCAAGGTTTCCAATTATGATATCTTCACCATATCTTGCCTTTTCCCAGATCGAGTTTAGTGGAGTCCTGCCATACTGCTCGAGTCCAAGAAATTCCCATGAATGAGTTGTGTGTAATTTGTTCTCCTTGCTCAGGAAAACTGAAACTACTTTTGGATGTTCTGCATTACACAAAGAACCCAGTCCAGTTACTCATCAAGAAAGAGCAGAAAAAAAAGCAAAGAACATATACAGAGGAGCCCTGTTTCAGTTTCTTACTTGCTATCTCAGCTGCTACAGCATCATCTAATTTTGCAGCAAAACCATTGATGTGTCTTGTGTATGAGTAAAAGATAGCATCTTCAGGATTTTCATTACTGTTTAACAATTCCAAAAAAAAAAAAAAATGTTATCAGACTGGATATATAACAAAAGTCCGGTCTAATGTAAATTTCTTAGTAATCCCATGTTTATTGCAAGTTCTAAGGCTTGACCTTCCCAAGAATGACCCAAGAAACTCATGATGATGTTGAGTCACACGATTTATGTTGTGCGCGGAATGCGGAATCAAGCGCACCGAATAATCACAGAAAAATAAAGGACACAAGATTTACGTGGTTCGGTAATTAAACCTACATCCACGGGAGCAAGAGAAAAATAATTGTATTATTAACAATTATTTGAGTACAAATTTGAGTAAAGAAATCTCACTTTCCCAGAACCCAAATACACCCAGTACTCTCACACACACTCTCCAATTGCTCACACTCTCAGAACTCTCAAAAGCTTAAAACTTAATAAGCTTAATAATTTTTGGGATGATTAACAAATGAAGAATGCTTAGCTATTTATAGGAAAAATGTTGGCACTATTCATCAAGAAAAAACGCGTCCAAACCGCGTTCAAAACGCGTACAAGCCGTGTGTGTGGCAAAGCCACCACACGGCTTTGACTTTTCAACAAATCTCCACCTCGGCGAAAATTTATCCAAATCTGAGCCGATTGACAATGATCCTTCAAACTTCATCCTTCACACGATCCTCAAAAGGATCCACATTGGCTGCATCTCTGTGACTGCCTACGTACCCAAAATTTGGGATCAAGCCAACCGTAGTTCAAAATTCCCGAAGGAAATAACTTAACACAATCGAAGGATTTGAATTAGTTTCAAGCAGTGTTGAAACTTAACCGTAAACTACCTTTCACAACATATCGATGGATTATCTTTGGTATTGATCTTTCTCAACAACACAACACCGCCTCGATAATCTCCCTCACATAATGATATTTCACATCTATGTGCTTCGTCCGAGCGTGATATGTTTGTTTCTTCGCGAGGAATATCGCACTTTGATTATCACAGAAGACTGCAATGTTCTCCTGGATTACTCCCAAATCACTTAACAAGCCTTTCAACCAGATAGCTTCTTTTACTGACTTGATTCTTGCTGCATGTATGTACTGCGCTCAGAGTGGACAGAGCAATTGTCGATGTAGAATCGACCTCCAGCCTAACCAGGACCTCCACCCAATGTGAATACGTAGCTGTTGTTGATCTTCGCTATCTAGGTCTCCAATAAATCGAATCACAATACCCAACACATTGTTGACCATAATCCTTCTTGAACAATAACCCAACATCAACTGCCCCATACAGATATCGGAGAATCCACTTCACCTGCAAGCGGTGATTTTTACCCGGATTGTGCATGTATCTACTAACCATGCTCACCGCTGAGATATATCAGGCCTCGTACACACCATAGCATACATCAGACTACCCACAGCACTAGCATATGGAACATGAGTCATGTACTCCTGCTCCTCTTGAGATCTAGGACATGAAGAAGAGCTTAATTTGAAATGAGGAGCTAGAGGTGTACATACCGGTTTAGTTTTGTCATCCATACCGAATCTTTCTAGCACTTTCTTCAAATAAGACTTTTGAGTCAACCATACGCTCCCATTCTTCTTGTCTCTACGAATTTCCATCCCAAGTATTCTCTGTGCATCACCCAAGTCTTTCATCTCGAACTCAGAAGCCAGCTGCTTTTTTTAATCTTTCAATCTCACCTCTATTCTTCGAAGCTATAAGCATATCGTCAACATAGAGTAACAGATAGATGAAAGCTCCATCTAGTAGTCTTCTAAAGTAAACACAGTGATCGTGTTCACTTCTGGTGAATTTCTGCCCTTGTATAAATTGATCAAATCTTTTGTACCACTGCCTTGGTGATTGCTTCAGTCCGTACAAAGATTTAATCAATCTACACACATGATTCTCCTTTCCAGCAACTTTGAAACCACAAGGCTGAGTCATGTAGATTTCCTCCTCTAAATCTCCATGTAAGAACGCTGTCTTAACATCCAATTGAGCCAACTCTAACTCATATTCAGCTACCAAGGCAAGTAGGATACGAATGGAAGTATGTTTTACGACTGGAGAGAAAACTTCATTATAATCAATACCTTCCTTCTGAGCAAAACCTTTTGCCACGAGCCTTGCCTTGTATCGAGGAGTTGTTTGATTCGGAGATGCTTGCTTCTTGGTGTAGACCCATTTATTGCCAATAGCCCTTTTCCCCTTTGGTAACTTTACAAGTTCCCAAGTCTGGTTTTGATGGAGAGATTTCATCTCTTCCTCCATGGCTAACTTCCACTGATCACTTTCGCTACTGCGTAATGCTTCACCGAAAGTGTTGGGGATGTCATCATTAATAACTGGAAGTGCATAAGCTACCACCATATCTTTAGTAAGCCATCCGGGTTTCTTTATCTCTCTTTTTGGCCTCCTTGTTGCTATAGAATCATCATTATCTACATCATTAGTTGTTTCTTCATTTTGTGGGACATCAGAAGAAACAACCTCTTCTTCAACTCTAGGTGTCACCTCCATAGTCGAACCCTTCTCTGATGTAGAACTAACTGGTACATATGGAGTTGCATCAAACTCCACCCGCTGCAATACCTCTGTGGTCTTGTCCTCCACCTGCTGAGAACTTGAAGCTTTTATCATTGAAACTTCATCAAACGTGACATCTCTGCTACACACAATCTTTTTATCTTCGAGATCCCAAAGCTTGAAGCCTTTTACTCCACCTTTGAATCCCATAAAGATAGCTTTTCTAGCACGAGGATCCAGTTTACCATCTTTGACATGATAATAAGCTGGACACCCGAATATACGAAGAGAATCATAGTCTTGTGCATGCTTTCCAGACCACATTTCCATAGGAGTTTTACCTCCAATTGCAGCAGAAGGCAACCGATTTATCAAGTGACTTGCGTAACTCACAGCCTCAGCCCAAAATTTTTTATCTAAACCAGCATTAGATAACATACATCGTACCTTCTCCAAGAAGTACGATTCATACGCCACCACGCCGTTACATTGAGTATGTCTCACCGTGAAATGTCTTTTTATGCCCTCACTGGCATACTTGCAAGAATGGATCAAGTATATTCACCCCATTGTCGAACGCAATACTTTGATCTTTTCGCGGTTTGAGTCTCCACCAGTTTCTTCCATTTCACGAAAATCTCTAGAACCTCATCCTTTGCTCGCATGGTGTACACCCACACACGTCTAGAGAAATCATCAACAAATGTAACAAAATAATGGCTTCCACCAATTGATGCAGTCTTGGTTGGTCCCCATACATCAATGTGAACATATTCAAGGATCTCACGAGTATCGTGATTAGCCGTACCAAACTTGACCCTTGTTTTCTTGCCTACTACACAATGCTCACAAAACTTTAATTTACAGGTTTTGGTACCTTTTAAGAGTCCGTGCTTCATCAGAGTTTGCAAAGACTTCTCTCCAGCATGTCCCAAACGTACATGCCATAGCTCGGTGGTGTCATTGTGCGCCTCAGCAACATTTGCTTCATCAGTTGTACCTCCTTCAAATAGTACAAATTGTGACGCCGAACCCCTTAATCACCATAGCCCATGTGTAAACTTCATTGTACCATCTTCAATGGTAACCTTGTAGCCTTTAGCTTTAAAGCACCACGTAAATTAGATTTTTCTTTAAAGCTGGAACATATCTAACCTCTTTCAGTTCTCTGACAATTCCATCAAACATTTTGAGCCGAATTGTTCCTATCCCCATTGTGCGACAAGGTTGATCATTCCCCATCACAACTGCACCAGATTCCAGATTACGAAAATCCGTAAACCATTCCTTAATAGGACACAAATGGTAGGTTGCTCCAGTATCAAGTATCCACTCGCTCGCACTAGCCACGTATGCTGTAGGAGTAATACTTAGTGAATAATCAGAGTCTTCATCTTTACGTGCCATGTTTGCTGCTACTGGTTTCTTCCCATCTCTCTTTTGAGCCTTCGGACAATCTTTCTTCCAATGGCCCTTTTCATGACAAAAAGCACACTCATCTCGAGCTATATTTCTGCTTCTCGATTTGGATCGAGAATTCTTTCCACCACGCTTCTTCTTTTTCTCCATCGCCCAATCTCTACTCACCAAAGCTTCAGACGATGCTCGTTCAGACCTTTTATCATTAGTCCGAATCTCCAAGTTAGTCAATGCTGTACAAACATCTTTGAAGACGATCACACTCTTTCCATATATCAAGGTCGTCACAAAATGGCTATATTCCTCTGGTAGTGAGTGTAACAGAATCATAGCCTTGACTTCATCCTTAATATCTTCATCAAGATTCTTCAAATCAGCCAGTAACTTTTCAAATCTTGAGACATGATCGTGCATTGACATCCCAGGCTTCATTCGAAAGCCATATACTTGGCTCATTGCATGAAGACAATTTTCAGAACTTTTCACCAGGTACTTCTCGTCCAATATACGTCACAAAGTCATCGCACACTCCTCATCTTTCACCAAGTATTTCACCTTCTTGGTTAAATAAGATCTGATCTGACCACAAGCTTTCTCGTTCATACGATCCCAAATTTCTTCATCATACAAGTGTCTTTTATTTTTCAAAACAACATCGAGATCGATTTGAATAAGGGCATCCATAACTTCGCGCCTCCACATGCCGAAGTTGATTTTCCCATCAAATTTTTCAACATCGATCTTTTGGCCTTCTATAATAACAGTCTTTGAATAGCGATTTGACAAATCTCGCCTCCCACCTGAAGTGTCTCCTGAAATAGTCTCAGTAGATCTCCCCCCAATTCTGGAAGTTTCACCTTCTACCATTTTCTCAACAAACTATTTCCACTTGAAAAACAGTCTCTATGATGTTAATTTCGCGTGAATAAATGCACCAGGAAAGTTCCCAGGAGACTGGACGGGAACTGGTCCCAATTAAAAACCAGTAATCCTTAGGCTCTTATCGCCTTGTTTGAGTAACTTTCCTAGACATGCAAAAATACACACTACTTACAATAGACTGTCTCCCAAGTACAAATGGCCGTCTCCACCGTATTCGTGAACAGTACCGTATGTGAACGATCAGCATATACGTGAAACGACTGTATACGTGAACAAGATCGTATCCCCCAAGCACGAACCGCTTCGGCCGATACCACTTGTTGTGCGCGGAATGCGGAATCAAGCGCACCGAATAATCACGAGTAAAAATAAAGGACACAAGATTTACGTGGTTCGGTAATTAAACCTACATCCACGGGAGCAAGAGAAAATAATTGTATTATTAACAATTATTTGAGTACAAATTTGAGTAAAGAAATCTCACTTTCTGTAACCCAAATACACACCAAGACTTTCTCACACACACTCTCCAATTGCTCACACTCTCAGAACTCTCAAAAGCTTAAAACTTAATAAGCTTAATAATTTTTGGGATGATTAACAAATGAAGAATGCTTAGCTATTTATAGGAAAAATGTTGGCACTATTCATCAAGAAAAAACGCGTCCAAACCGCGTTCAAAACGCGTACAAGCCGTGTGTGTGGCAAAGCCACCACACGGCTTTGACTTTTCAACAATTTAGATCAACAGATGATACTTCTGGTCCATGCGAGTGAGCTCCCAAGTAAACTACATAAGACTGCATTCATTTCAAATGAAAAAAAAAACATTAGCATTCACAGTATAATTATTAAATCATTCCTAGAAATAACAGCAACAAAGATAAATGTTTCAATAATAATGGAAGAAGAAAGAAAATTAATTAAAATGCTAATTACTTGTTTCGCTGCAAGGGTGGGTCTCCGGCACTGAGAAAAGAGAAGACAACATAAGAGGAAAAGGGTAGAAGCTGAAAGCCTCATTGCTGACTATTTCTTTTAGTGATGTGTATGTGCCTAATTTACCTTGTCAGTTTTTGAAGGGTCTCTTCTCCTTACATAGTGTCGAACAAAATTGGCCTCTTGTTATGACATTCGTACGCCTGTTCACAAGCGAACTGAGGAAAAGATTCTCTGAAAAATCATCAAGAAACAAGCACGTGGTCAGCTTTGTCAGCGAATATCAAGAAGTCGACAGCCAAAGAAAATGCTCAGCATAAGCGAGTTAAAAAGTAAGAGAGGTGTCAAATAGCCGAATCACACGTCAAGAACGCTTGCTAAATGCATTTTAGCAAGGTCCCATACAATGGGTCTTTGATTCAAATAAAAAGAACATAATATTTTAGTCCTAACCTTTTTTTATCACCATACATTGTTCTTGATGTATTTTTAATATTTAGTCTTATACAATAAGACTAAATATTAAAAATATTTAGTTTAACTGGGTCCAACATTATGGACCTTCGAATCAAATAAAGAAATAAGGATACTTAAATCCCTCTTAAAAATTACTATTATTGCTATAGCTCTTTTAATACACAATCTTAAATAATAAAGTCTCAAAATTCGATAAAAAAACATTTTAGGTAGGGTCCAATACAAAGGACCTTTGGATTAAATGAATAGTGAATAACATTTTAGTTCATCTTAATTTTTATTTAGGTGGGACTACTTTCATTCTAAAAATATATTAATATATTTTTAATATACCAGCTATTTCATTTATTATTAAGGATATTTTAATATAAATAAATTAAAAAAAGCACTCTACACACATGTATAGTGCACACCTGCACCCATGAAATATAATAGTATAAGTGTAATTACAATATTTTAATTTTTAAACCCTATACATAGTTTGCACACTAAGTGATATGCATTAATAGTAGTATCTACAGTATTAATTGATTTTATTATTAGTTCTTAACATGATAATTTTACAACCTAATTGAAATGCAAACTATGTTCTCCAATCCAAAATTACTCTCACACGAGGATTTTAATTTATTTTTTAAAAGTAATACGTAACTCGTGCGACTAATTAAAATGTCAAGTATAAAAAAGACGGATAACAAACTGCAACCCTAAAATTCTCATAACCAGTAGGGTTGGCAGCCATGTGTCCTGAGGAGAGAGAAAAAGCACTGACGTACAAGCAACGGGAGTTGACAACCACTGGATCTGTCAGTTCCATGATCCTTAACTTACAAGCTGTCATCCGTAGTTATCATGATCGTCATCACAGTTAATGTCAGAGCAATATCTGTCACATGTTGTGATATATATTACTAATCACAAGTTTATCACATCATATTTTCTTGAGAAATTAAATTTCTTTTGAATACTAAGCGGCTTTTCTGAAATTTTTGGCTGAAAATTTAAAATTTTCTAGATTAACTTTCAGTCTATAAATTAATTTGAATTCTACCATATATTCTAACCGGTTCTATATTTTGATTTTTAAAAAAAATTAGTACATTAATTTTATTATTTGAAATTCTTAAATTCTGTAATTTTATTGAGGAAAAAAGAATTTATTTATATTTTATTATGTTGAGGAGATAAATATTCAATGCAAGGAAAATTCATCCATACAGTTAGTTAAATAAATTTTAGAAAATTATTCTCTAGGAGTATTTGACCGAAATTTTTAAGTAATTTTATTTGATTGCCACCCTAATTTAAATAGGGGTCAAAATAGAAAATTATATTCAAATTATATATCAAAATATAGCCACCAATTTTTTGATCTAGTAGACTATCATAATTCTTGTAAGAAATTTAAAGGCATATGGATATTGGATAGGATCAATTGTATCTAATGAAGCGTCTAATAAGTTGATGATTAGTCTAAACTTTACGATGATTATGATTTATGAAGTGATCAGTTGGATTAATTAAGTCCATTTATTTTAAAATTATGATTAAGAAGCATCTTCATGATGTAAATGTAAAGCCCACCCGCAGCAGTCAGAAAATTTTCAAGTTCTGTATTGTTCATTATTAATTTATTATTCAGTTTACGTTTTGTGAGTCTTAACAGCCAGCTGTTTGGCCAGCCAATGTTCAGAACACAAAATAGAATAAACAAATTGTGTTTACTGATCTTACTTTTATAGAGTGTTGGTGATGGGGCTTCTGTAAGTTATTTGCATCATCTCGCTGTAGTCGATACAACTTAGCGCTGCTTCATTTTGCAATTTTTTTTCTTCCTTTGGGTTCATGTTAACGGTAATGTTAGGAAACTCAATATTTGAGTTTTAATTTAAATTTTATTCGATGTGGCATTCATTTATTAAATAACACAATGGTAATTTTACAAGTTATAAAATTTAATTTTTAATAAATTTGATACATATTAATTAAAACTCACATTGAACTCAAATATTAAGGTCTCTAGTATTATTGATAAAATAACATTTCTTTCTTTCATCTCTAGTGAAAACTACGTTGAAGACCTAGGCCAAACGAAGAGAAATAATACCTGTAAATTGTTAGATTAGGATATATTGTTGGCATATATCCCAAGTGATGCATTGTCAATAATTTGCTTGACATGTGTTAAGTGTGTTGGACACTTGGTTATTAACTTTACACTAAAATTTCAGAAAAAAAAAAGGTTTAATTGACATTTAGTCCTTTTTTTTTTTTTAGGTATGGAAAAATGAGCAAAACCCCTATTATTAAAAATCTATCATTAACTACCTTGGAGGACATGTTAAAAATTTAAGCAATATTAGATCTTCTTGTTAGCTCCTTAACGTTGCCATAAGCTCAAATTTTTATTCTCAAGATACTAACAATTTCACATATGAGTGTCTTTAATCTCAGAAAATGGACGAGTAAAATATTGGATTCAGAGAAGAGGATTTAGCCACACAAAAAATTAAGATAGAAGTGGCAATTTTTAGATTACCTTGACTCTAAGTCAACCAATAAAACAAATGTGGAAAGTGTATTAAAATTCCAGGAAGACCAAAAGTTTTGATTTGCTTTCATGACAATGAATGCGAGTGAAGATGATATGTTAGAAAATTAAGATAGAATTGTATTAGAATTTTTAGATTACCTTGACTCTAAGTCAACCAATAAAACAAATGTGGAAAGTGTATTAAAATTCCAAGAAGTGCAAAAGTTTTGATTTGCTTTCATGACAATTTTTAGATTACCTTAACTCTAAGTCAGCCAATAAAACAAATGTGGAAAGTGTATTAAAATTCCAAGAAGAGGAAAAGTTTTGATTTGCTTTCATGACAATGAATGCGAGTGAAGATGATATATTTTCTAGCGGAAACAATATTTTCATTGATAGCAAAATAATATTTCGTATCTGTCCCATTAAACACTTGTTCGTCATGTGGTAATTTCTAGTTTACCTTGACCCTTAAGTCACCTAATAAAATAAAAGGAATGTTGAAAACATATTAAACTTCCAAGAAAAACAAAAGTTTTGATTTATTTGCATGAAAATGAATGAGAGTGAAGATGTAAACATTTTTGTTGATAGCAAAATAGTCTTTCGTATCTGCCCCATTAAATACTTTTGCATGCTTTTGTGGATGACTATTGCGTACATGTACTTCTCTGTGGACCTACAACTGTGGAAAATTGTACCAAAATGATAAATATCAAAATAATTGAGAGGGCAGCTTCCGGCCTAATTCTTGATCTATGCTATTCTCAATCGATTTATGGGAATAGAAATTTGGTTCATACATTAATAATTGATCTAGATGAGTCCTAATGGATTCTTAATTATAATCATGAGCAGAATTATAATTGTAAACATATATCAATATTAAAATAAAAAGGGAAATTGAAGATTACTTTCCTGTTGTTTGAAGAAACTAAGTGTACTCCTTTTATTTTAAAATAAACTCAAACCTCTCCATGTAATTATAACAATGTTAATTTTATATTTGATTTTACTATTGTACCTCTAGACTTGATGTTAGTCATAAAATATAAATATTTTGAGAATACAAATCAAGTGCAAAGACTTATGTTAAATACCCTTCGTGATTAAATTAATTTAATAATAAATTGTAAATTATTTTGGGTTCTTAAAGATACTGTCTCTGTGTTACGATCTTCTGTAGTTTATCGTTTTATGATATGATTTTTGACCCCAACAATTTGTTGTTATCTACAAATAGAAATATTATACCGAGAATGTTTGTTCTTAAAATCATATTTATATTATCTCAATTCATCAGGCAACACTTAAGAACAACTAATTGCCCTCGTTCTTTCCACTCTACTTTTAATTTAAGTGCTTTCATCCAAAATGTTGTGAGAATTTGGAAACGTTAAAAGTAATTGTATTTGATTAGCATATACAACAGCATCGTTGGCTGAATTATGAAATAAAACATAGTGAGATCGGCAATCTTATTTATAGGCCATCATTATCAATTATAGACAATGAAGGCTTATTCGATCAAACATTTAAACTTAGCTGAAGGGAAATTCTAAGTTTTTCATTACACAGCCTTCACCACTATAGGACTCCTCACTCGGTGTTGTTTCTCATCTGACCATATCAACTCTCCAAATACATAATCCTGGGTAACACTTGTATTCTTAGCTTTAATGATGACCTTGAAGCTTTTCTCCTCTCCAACATTTATAAATTTCAAGCTTTTTGGTGCAATAGTCACTGAGACTCCATCCGGAGTTTTTACGCGAGCTTGGTAAGTTCCCGGAGAGCCAACAATCTTGACTCTTCGCGTCACTGTGATTGAGCCGGAGAGTTTAGGGACTGTGATGGAAGGGTAGTTGAAGTCTACCAGACTAATGGTATGCTTGGGGCATGTGTAAGTGTAGTTTTTTGAGAACCATAAAATTTCTTTTTTGTTGTATCCCAATGTACAAAGAAAGTTCAAGTAATCATTAGCCGTTAAGTCATAGACCAATCCAGGATCCATCGCAAGGTTTGGCTGCACATGGCCTGCTCCATAACTGAAGGGTGTTGCTTCGGCAAATGAAGCATTCAAAATTTGTTGCTTGTTGTTATCGTGTGTTGATGCTGTGAAATACAAGGACAAAGAAAAGATCAAAACCGAAACACTAAAAACGTTTCAAGGACTAGTTTTGATGTACCTGTGGTCATAATGGCTGATTGAATTGCTGCAGGACTCCAATCAGGATGGAGGATTTTGAGCAGGCTCGCAATACCAGAAATATGAGGACATGACATTGACGTTCCTGATACAGAGTTGAATGGACTCCGGCGCTTGTCGTAATTTAGGTGTGTTGGGCTTTGTGCTTCAGTATAGGCAGCGATTATGTTCTCTCCTGGTGCGGTGATATCAGGCTGAAAATGAAAGTAAAACAGCTGATTATTCAACTCTAGTAGCACAAAAGATATTAAATTGAGTTGCCATTTTATATATAGTACCTTGAGAATCTCTGGGGTAATGATGTTTGGCCCTTTCGATGAAAAAGCAGCCATAAATGGAGCTGGCTTTGTTCCAAATTCTGTGGTTGGACGTGTAATGTAACCAACAGGATGCCTGTTAAAGGAGAACAGCAAGTTACAGGGGTACTAATTTCATGATAGCTGATGAAATGTGAGGTATGCTTGCAATCTTACTTGATTGAAGTGATGTAACTAAATAAAGAAACACTATCATTGAAGTTGATATCTGAAGCAGGAAGGACATGAGGATCAGTCATACGATCATTGCCATATTCCGGCAAATTGACAAGAACGATGCCAGCAGCACCAGCTAAGGCTGCCTGTAGTCCCTTGTCTACACTTCTAGTATTTACATCAAGGCAAAGCAAGATCTTTCCTTTCACCTTCTTAGGATCTAGTGTTCCTTTCTTGCATACCAAGCTTCAATAGGAACAAATTTCACAGTAAATCCAAAGCTTCTTGCACGTGAAATTAGAATTGAAAATATGAAAAGAAAAAATATTGTACTCTTACGCATTTTCTACTGATGCATTAGCTAGTTTAGCATCTTCGGCACTGATAAAAGGGAAAAGCCTGTCACTCGGAAGGCCTTTCATTGATAAGCTCTGTCCCTTCATAATCGAATGTATGGTACCCAGTAAATTAAGTTCACATGCTCAAATGATTTCTACTTTCTAGCAGGAAAAACATTAAAAGCAAGAGAACAAAAATATATATTGACCTTAAAGCGTTTGTTATTGCCAAGGACGACATAGTTAGCGAAATCTCGATCCATTGTGCTAGCCCCAACTACGATTTGCCAAGGCGCTACATTTGATGCAGAACTATCTGCAGGACCTTCATTACCAGCAGAGGTGACAACCACAATGCCATGCTGAACAGCATGAAAAGAGCCAATTGCAATGCCGTCTTCGAGGAATTGTGAGGGCTTTTCACCGCCTAATGAAACAGATAACACATCTACGCCATCATGAATGGCCATGTCGAAGGCTGCAATTATATCTCCATCAAAACATCCGCCTGATCCTTCCCAGCAAACTTTGTAAGCCGCCACTCTAGCTTTTGGTGATCCTCCTTTCGCTGTGCCTTTGCCAAAGCCAAATACACTTGCTCCAGCGACAAAATTGCCGCCAGCAGTTGATAATGTGTGGGTTCCATGTCCATCTATGTCACGCGGAGAATAAAAGGAAGAGTTGAGTGGTCCTTTATGAACTGCATACTCGCGGTTGAAGTATCTTGCTCCAATTAGCTTCCTTCAGTGGAAACACCAACACTTTGCTCAGATTATATTTATAAACCCACCCCCACCCCCCCAACAAAAAAAAAAAAAAAAGATTCTCACTACAATCTACTACCGCTTCGAAGATGTAGGATTCAATGAAGGTGCAAAAAGTTATTCAAGAAAAACCGAGCGAGCATAATCAAAAGCTCAGGGATTTAAGGAACCTGTTGCAATGAAACCGAGACTCTTTTTCATTTTGGCAAATTCCTTTCCACTTGGATGGAATCGGTCCAAATCCTTCGTCGCTAAAGCTTTTCGATTCAGGCCATACTCCTAACAAAAAACGAACAATCGCTTTGAAACAAAGCATGATACTTGACAGTATTTTATTTCCAAAGCAGGGAAAATGAGTTTCAAGTTTCCTTGTCATAATAAAAGGATGATCATCTCACCAGAGTCAATGTTTCCAATAATGGCACCTTCACCATATCTCGCCTTTTCCCAAATCGAGTTTGGTGGGATCCTGCCATTCAGCTCGAGTCCAAGAAATTCCCATGAATGAGTTGTGTGTAATTTCTTCTCCTTGCTCAGGAAAACTGAAAGTACCTTTGGATGTTCTGCATTATTCAAAGAACCAACCCCAGTTACTCATCAAGGAATTAAAAACGTAAAATGCAAAGAACTTATGTATATAAGGGAGCCCTGTTTCGGTTTGTTACTTGCTATCTCAGCTGCTACAGCATCATCTAATTTTGCTGCAAAGCCATTGATGTGCCTTGTGTACGAGTAAAAGATAGCCTCTTCAGGATTTTCTTTACTGTTTAAAAATTCAGGGAAAAAAAAGGTTATCAGATTGAATATTAATTGTATAAGTAAAGCATAAATGAGATATATGTTGTCACTAAACAGTTGGACTGTACATTTGAGCTAGACCAGGGTAAGAATTTTTTTCTCTTCCGATTATTCTTTTTAAATCTTGTTTTCGATGCCAATGTTCTTATTTCACACAAAATGCATGCCTTAAGCAAAACATCGTTGAATTGCTACTTAACAGCAGCGTATTACTAAAGGATAACTGGCTAAGTATAAGTTTAAAATTTTGTAAAATGAGTATGTCCGCGTCAGAAATTAACTATCATAAGTTTTTTTATTAATCCCTCGTATATTGCAAGTTCTAAGTTTTTGACCTTCCCAAGTATGATCCAAGAAACTCATAGTGAGACTGAGTCACACGATTTAGATCAACGGATGACAATTCTGGTCCATGCGAGTGAGCCCCCAAGTAAACAACATAAGACTGCATTCATTTAAAATAAAAAAAAATAAAAAAAATTAGCTTCCAACTATATAATTATTAAATCATCATTACAGGCAACAGCCAACAGCAGCAACAAAGATAAATGCTAATTACCTGTTTGGCTGCAAGGGTGGGTCTCTGGCGCAGAGAAAAGAGAAGACAAGATAAGAGGAAAAGGGTGGGAGCTGAAAGCCTCATTTCTGACTACTTTTAGTAATGCGTGTCAGTGTTTGTGCTTAATCTCCTGACAATCAGATTTTGAAGGGTCTCTTCTCCTTTTATAAGCTAATGAAGCAGAGTGTTGAAACATATTGGCCCTTCATCATTCTAAAAGCTTCAATCAGCATGATATTATTTTACATCTCAAAAACAAAGACAAAGACAAAATAACAAAAAAAAATAATAAATTATGTTATTTTATAGCTATCTGGTCCTGAATATAATCACATCAAGTCACCTCATCAGTTTATACAAGTAATTAAAGTCCATAGTTAAATTTGTTTTACAGAAGAAGTTTATGTTTAATGTGTAACACATTTTTAATAAACCTATGAGAAATGGATGGCGTTGTACCGTTTATTAATATTTATATAAACTCTTTTTAAATTTGTGTTATACTAATGGTTTGCACCTTCTCCTCTCGTAATTCATGAGGTTAAATGATGGGGTTTGAGTCTCCTTGTATATATTGTCAGAATAATCTTCTTCTTTCTTTGGGAATCATTTTGAGGATTGGGAGTATATTTTCACTATGAACTTCAATCATTCACTGATTTTCCAATCTGAACTTTCAATAACTTAAATGATTCTGCCAGTAAATTTGTTTGTATTTTACTGATCCGATATTCCAAACGGAAAAAAAATAAAACAAAAAGACTTCTTAATAGTTTAATACGGTGGCGAATCAAATTATCACTTATTTATTCTTTTTTCTACTTTGCTTTTTCAAGATAACTCCAAGGGGTTGCGGGACTTTTTCTAATAATCGGAGCCCTTCCTTCACCACCCCATCCGTGGACTCACTAATTCAACGTAGATCCACGAGATTTCAAATCTGATAAAGAGATTTTGTTACTGTAATTTTGAGATTAAAGAAATCCTTTAAAAAGTATGTGCCTGATCTGATATTCGAAAAGCAAAAGAAAAAAGGAAAAGAAAAATCTGCTTTACGTGCGCGTGAAGCACGACCTCTCCACCAATTACTGTATTTTTAGACCTCCGTTTGCAATGGAAAGGTATTAGTCAACGGAGGCTTCAGGATTAAAGGCCATCAGGACCGTTCGATGGATAAAAAGTCCTTTTAGCCGGCTCCAATATCTCTCGTAAAACTTACTTATTTTGTTAAAGAGAGATTTATAATATACAGTATTATATAAAATAAAGTCTAAAAGGTAGTCAATATAATTGTCCATTTGAAAAATGCATTTTAGTTAGGGCCCAATATAAAGGACTTTTGGATTAAATAAAAAGAGAATGACACTGTAGCTCATTTTAAACTTTGTTTGTATCATTGGAAATTTTTATATATAATAATGACACTTTAGCTCATTTTAAACTTTGTTTGTATCATTGGAAATTTTTATATATAATTGCACTCTTACTAGCTGACATCAATATTGATTGTCACATGTATTATATTAATTGATTTGATTCTTAATTAGTGACATAATAATTTGATAATCCACGTCTTACATGTAAACTACTGTATATGCAATAATCTAAGATGGCTCTCCCACACTGAGACTTCATTAATATATAGAACTGATATGACTCTAATGAAAATGGCAAGTGTTGAAGAGACCAATAACTACTATAAATCTAAAATAAAGACGATAGTCCCGAGAATTGTAGTAATATTACTTTTGTGTAACCCATCAAGTGGTTCAGAATTTGTGAAGACAATTTGTCGGAAAATCGAATGCTGCTATAATTGCATTATTTGCTCAGTTGTCCCTAAAGGCATGCACAAATGCTTGCCACACATAAAAAGCATTTTAGCGAGGGTCCAATATTATGGGCCATTAGATTAAATAAAGAGATATAAATATGTTAAGTCCCAAAAATTTATTTTTAACACAACATATTGTTCTTGATATATCTTTATTATTTGGCTTTACCCAACAAAGTCAGAAACTAAAAGACGGTCAATACTGTTTGATGGATAAAAAAGTTTATCTGGGTCCAATGCTGTGTACCTTCTGGACTAAACAAAGAGACATTGACATTTAAATCCTTCTGAAAACTTATATTTTTATCACTGTAGTTTTTCGTAGGTTTTCATGCACTGTCTTAGATATTAATCAAGTCCCAGTATTGTCTTTTCAATTCAATGTAAAATACCTTTGAATTATTTAAAAAGTGAATGACACTTTAGTTCCTCTTAATTTTTTTTTTTCTTATCATTGTAAGTTCTTATATTTAGTATGTATTCTTCTTACTGGTGTGGCATCAATATTGATTACAATTATGACAATACATAACTAATATGACCTGAATTAAAATAGTAAATATAAAAGAGATAAAAAAAACAACTAAAACTCCATAATTGTCTTGCTAGCAGTAGAAAACATATTTAGAAAAAAAAAAACTCTAATTATTAAAAAGAAAATAAAAAACTATAGCATACCGATCCTACAAACGTAAGGGGTGCGGGATTGGTTTTGGCTTAATGTCACTTTTGCTTCAGGTTGGATTCCAGCTCTTTTATTTTCTTCATTCTTCTCATTCTCACCACCGTCAACGTCAACATTGGTAACACTCAATAGCTCTCCAATACTCGCAGCCTCTTTTTCCATCAAAGCAATAAGTTGAATCGCGTCTATTCCTTTTCCTGTTACCTCCACCTGCCTCATGTCCTCCTCTCTTACTGCCGCCGATTCCACTCCTACATGCAACATTTGTAACCATATGTAAACTTTATGGGTAATATCTATTGCACTTATAAAATTGAGATCTCAATCGATGCACATGCTCGGGACTCTCATTCAATTCACCACGTAACAGTAAAAAGATAATAAGACTGAAAGTATCAAAATGTAGCTTTGTTTTTACCTTTGAAGCTAACGGCAGCCATCATGGCCTTCATGCGGCCGCTTTTGTTACTAGCCCCAAATTTGAACACCAACTTTTGCTGCAATCCACAGCAAGAGATAAAACACGAAAACAGTAACATATTTTGTTACGTATGTATACTTTAATGGCTAAAATTATTGTAATTATGTGACTCGTACCTTCATATTAGCAGTCTATTTGTGTTGGAGATATTTGAATTCTTGTGTTGACTGTAGTGCAGGATATCGTTTGAACTCACTAATAGTTTATAGAGTTAGGATCGTCTCTATTTCAACACTTGAGTTTTTAAAGATTTTATTTTTTAGCGTATTATTAGGATTTAATTATTTTGAAATTTTTATTTACTAACAATAAATATCCAACAATTTTGTTAAGGAAGATCAGATAATGAGAGAATCTTTATCAAGTAAGGAATTTTTTAAAAAGAAATTGTCACTTGTTTAATTGTTAGTGAATTACTCAAATTAACGTATTGTGTACACTTGTATTTATATTGGAAAAAAGCATATCGGATTAGGGATACCCATTTTTTAAATTCAAATTTTGACATGAATTTTTCAATATTTATCTCATATTATCCGATATATAGGGTTGAGAATAGCAACATTAATTGAAATCTCAAGTATTTTACAAAATATGTATTTTGCTAGGTTGCTCAAGTATTTTACTAAATCACTACAATTACAAATATACATTTAATTAGTAGGCACAATCAGTATGAAAGTTAAATTAATAAAATATTTGAAGCCAAAGTCTAGTTCCAGTAATAAACAGTGACAGTAATAGAACTTAAATCCTGAATTCGAAATTTAATGAGTGCTTAAGTTAGTAAAAAAATAAAATAAAAGACTTGTTTTCACCTTTTGGGAACCAGCTTAGGTTGCTAGATTAACCACACCCATAATCTGTGAGCAACCTAGCTACGTCGTTTTGCAGCAAAGTTAACAGTGAACAAACATCTATCCTATTTCCCGTTATCTTGATTAGATCCCCCACTAATGACACTGCTTCCACACCTATACATTATTATTGGTTGCTCAGTCGCACCCAAATAAGAAAAAAAATAAATAAAGAAAATCCTTAAATTTTTCGTACTTACATGAAAAATAATTGTTAGAAGTGTGAACCAGAATCTGGATACAAGAACAAACGACAATGTCGGATCAATGACATGTCGCTTGGAAGCGTCACTCTCGCGTATGACATGTATATGATGTCAGACGCGTATGTTAAGTAAAGCTTCGGCAATCCACGTGACGCATTCTAAATACATTCAACGACAATGCGGCTTGGAAATGACATATCGCTTGGAAGCGTCACTCTCGCGTATAACATGCATACGATGTGAGACTCGTATGTTAAGTAAAGCTTCGGCAATCCACGTGACGCATTCAACCATTATAAAGCCCAAAACACTAGCTTGGAGTACTGTTTAATCTTTCTAATGGACCTCACATGATATGCACGTGCGGAAGGTTGTTAGAATCGGTTAAAAGGAGCGGGAAAATTCTGGGTTTCTTAGCAACAAACCCAGAATCCAAGCTGTCTTCGGAGCCAATTTGCAGGAAGCTTCCAGACGAGTGTATATAAAGCCTTAATGGCTTCACTGGTTCAATTAATTCCTTGTAACTCTCTCTAAGAAACTTGTATCTTGATTTGCATTAATGGAAGCTGTAGCTCTGTTTCTCAAATAGGATGTAGGCCACCGTGACTTAACCTCTCCAAACTTGTTTCTTTGTTCTGTTCTTACTCTTCATCTCTATTGTTTTCTATTTGATTAGTCTTAATTGGTTTGTTATCCACTCTGATCAATTAATCAGTGTGTAGTCATTGTTCTTGGGGTAACAAGATCAGGCAAATACTAATCTAAATAACAACAATAATGTATCAACTTTATATACATAAAACGCCAGCAGCTGTATCCATGCCCTTTTTATGGGACCCTTTGATGTCAAATTTGATCATTATATTTTGCCACAAACCGTAGATCCACAGTAAAATAAAATAAAATAAAGGAATCATTCGGTATATTAGAATTATGTTTTTGTACTTTGGTAAATAAACATATGAAACTTATTAGGTTGTATTTCTAAATTCATGCATATTCAAAATATACCATCATTTTTTTGTTATTTGTTAATTGGATGCATGCACCGAGAATGACTTCAAAATATTTTATTTATGGGTCTTTTCTTGGTGGATATGTTTCCCGACTTTGATCTTTCCGGGAAATTTGATAATTCAAAATTAAAATTTTCATTAATGTCACGAATAGCATATCGAAATTTATAGATAAACTTTTATGCATGATTGTTTTATGCCGAAAATTAGATATACACTATAATTCTATTTACAATTAATTAAACACAAAAATGTTCGGAGTTAATAGATTGGAGTATATTTGTAAAGTTCATTTACAAAACCAAAAATGTAAAATGGATTAATCCCTCTTATAATGTTATTATAATTTAAGAATATATAATTATAAATCCAGCCCAATAATTGAAAGGAAAGAATTCTAAATACCTTGCTGTATTTATTGATTACGTAAAGAATCTCTTTGTCAAAAGCCTAACTGCCGATCTGCAGAAAAATATGATTCCAGGTCCCTTTACTTGCCTGACGGATCCAATAGTGATTTGATTATTTAAAAATTAAAACTTAATCACCCATCACGAGCAATCAAGAATGTCGTCCAAAATCCCTGATGTGAATGTTCAATCTCCTGAGCCAAACAGAATG